>CM057385.1:115020662-116270662 GCA_030015415.1 Cynopterus sphinx | reverse complement strand
GATGGCTCAGGATGTTCTTATAGTTACAAAACCCTGCTTTCACCTCTCCCCGGGTGAGGGGTTGGTTTTGGTCATAGCTTCCATTGAGACAATCAAAGAGTCACAAGAGCTGCAGCTGTTATAGAATCTGCAGTCTCTGTAGTCCATAGAGGTACTAAATGGTACAACCCAGAAGTAATATCCACAAAGACTTTATCAATAGAAAATGGAATGTGGCAAGAGTGCCAGTGGATAAATTTCTTTTCCCATTTTTCTATCCTACCTTTGACGGGCTATTCTGAGATGCAGTGTTTTCACATGGAACCTCTCTGGAGAGATAAAAAAAACAAGCAACCAGCTATATTTTGTGAGAAGGCATGACCAGCTTGTTCACACACTAGTATATAATGACTCCCCCTTGAAATACCTTTTTTTCTTGATTCTAGAACATTTCTCTTCACTTATCTCATTTTTCCTGCTCACACCTTCTGTCTCCTTTACTAGTTTCCCTTTGTTAGAACCTCTTAACACTTGAAATTCCTAGGTTTAAGTCTTTGGACCTTTTCTCATCAAGTTTAATTTTTTTTGTGGGGGTGAGAGAAAGGAAGGATTTCTATCGCTGATAAATCTCAAGCATGTTTCTCCAGCCCAGAACTGTTTCCTAGACTTCAGATTGGTGTAGTTGACAGACTTTCAGATCAGTATCTCCACATGGATGTTCAATCAGTATCCCAAGCTTAACATGATGGAAATCAAACTATTTTTCTTCTCCACGCATACTCCACAAACAAATGAAAATGCTCTCTAGTGCTTTCCCTATCTTGGAAGATGACTGCTCCAACCTGCTGTTGCTGGACTCACTTTTGACAGTTTTCTTGGCCCCTCCTCCTTCTCTTCATGCCTACTTCCAGTCCATCCACTAATATAGAATCAATTCTTTTATTTTCCTTCAGCCGCTTTCATTTGGTCCAAGGTGCCATTTTCTTTTGTTGGATTACTGCAGGAACTTTCTAAACAGACTTCATGGGCCACTCTGGCAACCTATTCTCTACTCAGCAGATTGGTTAGTTCTTCTAGAATATAAATCAGATGATATCTCTTTTTAGCTTAAAAACATCTTAAATTTTCCATCTGGTGCAGAGAAGAAGTCAGTGCTCAGAATGACGTACAAAGCAATCTCTTTGCACAGCCTCCCCAAGACCAAAATAACCCTTTTCTTACTCTCTCCACATCAGCTTTCTTGGTTTCCTTGCCTGTCTCGAACCATGCCATGCTTGCTTTCATCTCAGGGTCTTTGCACTTGCCCTTATTCAGCCTAGAGGGAGCATCCTTAGCTGTGTGCCCAACTCAATTTCCTACCACCTTAGGGCTTCGCTCAAAAGACACCACTCAGTGAGGCCCATCCTGACCATCCCATTTAATATTACCACAGAATGCTTTTCTACTTTCCTTGCTTTGTTTTCCAAATAACCTTCTCCCATTCAACATATGATATGTTTTACTTATTTATTTGGTTTGTAGTCAGCAGTTATCCTATAATAGTAATCATCATGAGTCTTGGCTCCCACCTCATCATACTCCCAGCCCTTGAAACAGTGTCTGACACTTGGAAGATGCTTGATAGACACTTGTCAGCAGCCTTGGGAGGTAGAGCCTTTGAACTACCCTTAGTTGCACGGGCAGCCTTTCTCTTCCAGAGTTCCCTAGGTATCTGCCCCCAGAACGCTCCACCATCCTGTACCAACATGGAGGATCCCATCAAAGTCCTGTCTCCTTGGTGTTAGAATGGGTACCATCTACAAGACCACATGCTCCTACTCAAAAAAGGCCTGTTGGGACATACATTTTTGGCTCTGTGCACATCTGAGCATTATGTCAAAGACTTGGGAGGAAAGATCAAGCTCTTTGGAAATGAGAGTATATTTGTGGCTCTTTCCCCAGCTTACTGGAGAGTGGGGTGGGATAGAAACAGGGTGAAGGAAGAATTATCCAAAACCAAGATCATTGAACTGGGTGTCAGCAGAATTCATTATCTTAATGGGGGAAAAAAAGGAAATAACAAAAAGACCAATTAATAAAGTGATTTATTTTATTCATAAATATTTATTAGTCTTCTATATGTGCCAGGGACAAATGTTCCTGGAAACAGCTCAAAGAAACAAAAGAGATAGATTGTCCATTCTTGTGAATTTATATTCTAATGAGAAATAGAGGATATGAGGCTGAGATGGTTTATTTAATAGGCTCATCACTATTACTAGTACATATTAATATCTCAACAAATGGTAGTTATTTCAAAAATGCCTAATGTTAAGTAAACCCACAAGGGCAGGATGTTGCCCTGCATTATCTTCCTCACTTCTTTAGGCATTCAATAAGTATTTATTGAATGAATGAATAAATAAATGAAATAATCTGAATTCTGGACTGGGCTTTGCTAATTAAGTATCTGTGGGACTTGAAGAAAGACACTTTTTCTCTTCCAGGGACTCAGCTTTCTTCTCTGTACAGCAGAGAAAAGAGATGGACACTATTGATCACATGGTTCCCATAGGGTTCCATCACAAGTTCCCTCTACTTCAGCCTACTCCCAGTCCAGACAATTCCATAGTCTCACAGGACTTTCTACAGAGAAAATACTTATATTTTAAACTTATTTATTACTAGTCTCCTATAAGACCTCTATGTTCAAGATGAATCAATCTAATCACAATCCTTTAAATTTCTCATGTGTTTCTGGCCCCTAGGCATTTGGCTAACAGTACAACCTTTAAGGGCTTCCTTTTCTACATTGACTTTTTCTGTTTTTGTCATTAAAATATTTTTTATAAAATTTTCAAACTTATTCTTGTTATTCAAATTTCAGCATCAATCACCTTCTCCTGGGAATACCCCCTTGCACCCTCTCAAACTTGCACACCCAGGGTGGGGTAGGAACCCTTCTTCTGTGCTAACAAAGCTCCCTAGGCTTGCCACTAACTTATCATGGGCCACATTTAATTTTGGTCCTCTATTTTTTTGTATTTTTTCCTTTTGAGATCAGCAACTATTTTATTCTCCTCTGTGTCTTCAAAGACTTCTTAGTGTCTTTCTCATAATAGATGCTCAATAAATAAATATTCTTAAGCCAAAATGCCACTGGGAAGAAATTACCAGACATTATTTTATAATAAATTGCATAGATGTTTATAAAAATTCATTATTTTTACAAAGATTAAATTTTGGAAGACACTTATCTAATACAGCATGCTTCATATATTGTCCAGTTGAAGAAACACATAGGGGACATTTCAAAGTTCAGCTGTTAAAAATAATCTATTATTCTGTGGTAAACTAAATTGATATCACAAAGAAATGTCAATGCACTGAAGTGGAAAGTCAATGATACTTGACATAAATGGGCCTTAATTCTAAGCTCTGCCACTTGATTTAGCTCCCTGCCTTCTCTCAGAGGCAAAGGAATCTAGGAGAAATGACACAAATCTGGATTCAGTTCTTATATATACCTTTGTATAACTCTGTGAACAGGTAAAATGTATTCATATTCTCTAAGGTTCAGTTCTCTCATCTGTATCATGGCCTAGTTAGGTGTAACACATGGGGTGTTCTTAACGGTTTATGAAATAATTTAAAGAATTTAGCATGGTTTTTAGCCCATAAGAGATGTTTATTACCAATATCCTCATTTATAAAATGAGGATCTTTGGGCACAGTACATCTAGACTTTAGCCATGTCTATGAACATGGTATGCCTAATTACTGTCAGTAGTTGACATTTAATAAATATCTGTTACTATAATGAAAATAATGGCATCATGATTGTCCTTATTTGACCATTAGCACTACTTCTTCAAATGTATTCGACCCAGTTAGCATGTGATTTTCTGAAGGAGAAGGAGGAGAAGGACATAGAGGAGGAGGAAGAAAGAAAGAGATGAAGAAGAATGAAAAATAAGAAGAAAAAGGAAGAGTAAAAATGGAAGGGAAATAGGAGAAAGAAGAGGAGAAAGAGAAGAATTAAATTGCTATAGAAAAATGAGAAAATTTAAAGACTCTTTTAATGTAATGTGAAATGTGATACCTCTATTATTGTGACAAATGAAATATTATCACTGGAAAATATTTCTTGGAGCTTTCAGTCCAGAACAGTCCTAGTGGATTTTATCTGTACCAAAGGATACCATAAGAGGAAATTGGATGAAGTTGTTTTCACCCTGATATTAAAAAGTCTTGTTGACATCTCTTAGGTTGAAAGGCTCTACACTTGTGAATTTCTTGGAATTGCAAGATGGCCATAGTCTATATTTCTATGACCCAAGGCAGCTTAATTGCAAAGGTCTGAACTGGGTTTCCTGATTTAGGTTCAAAAATCTGATTTTTTAAATAACTCATGGAAGTTAAAAATAGCCAAGACTTGACTTTGGGGACTTACCCTTTAAAAAATTATTTCTTTAGAAAGTGCCACAAGTCTGTTTTTTTCCATCTTATTATTATCATGACCATTTCTGCAGACTTAGTAATAGTACTCCTACTAAACTTTAGTCTCAACGATGAGCCCTTTTAAGAGAGAACTGAAGGCCCTTATTTAACTCTTTAGGTAAAGAGCATGGGCAAAAATTTTTTGAGCTAATTATATGACACTGAAACAGGTAATACTGCAGCAAAAACTAGCCATGAAAGGCCATTAAGTCTGCCAGTGAAGTGGTTTTAGGGTTGGGGAATATATGTGTCAGTAACTTAGGGTTTTGCTTTTTCTTGACTATCTGGTCTAATAGTTTCATCAGCCATTTTCTTTGTTTGATCTCTTTTAATTCATCTTGTGTTTCTTTCATGTTGTGACATTAAAAACTAAAATGTCAAAGGCACTATTTTTTCAATATTTTACCTTGTTCCTGATTATGAAAGGAATAGGGGCTCAATGGAGAAATTAGAAAAAATAATGAAAATGCTAAGAACAGTATAAAACATCCATAGGCCATGAACCAGAAGCATGTGTCCGTGTGTGTTTGTGTGTGTACACATATTCAGGCACGCACACACAATATTATAAATATATTGGTCTATTTCTTCCTAGTTTTTAATCTGTGCTTTTTTGTCTTTACATACTACTTGTGTAATTCTATATTCAACTTTTTCGTTTGTTTGCACTGCATATTTTCCCCTCAATCTTAGATGAGACATGTAATTGAGTCAATATCATTCTTTATTCCATGGTAATTATCACTGATTTTTCCAAGGCTCCATACTTGTATTATTTTACTTTATATTTATGTTCCATTAGTTTCTTCTCCTTACCCCATTTTCTTCCTTCCTCAAAGCATCCAGACAAGTGTGTTTGATGTTTCCTTAGGAATATAGTCAATCTTAAAAAATATTTTACATATGTACACACTTTTTATTTTCTTAAAGTTATACATTTTCTGTTTATTTCATTGTTATATTTCTTAATTTACTCAATAGATACTATGTTTCACTATCTAACATTTTTCTTCTAAGTACATCTAATTTATTTCTTCTGCCTATAACTCTACTACTCCACCATAACCATCTTTTTAACCTGTCTGATCTTCTGGTAATGGGCATTTAAATTGGCTCTACTCCTCTACTAATACACATATTTTATGAATCAATGGTCATGCATGTATACAATGTTTTCTGGACTAGATACCCAAAGGCAGTATTTCTGGGCCCCTGGACATATACACATGCAATTTCACCTAGTACTACCTGTTTTGTTCTACTCAACGGCTACATCTCATTCTCCCACATGCAGTGCAGAAAGATGGGTTCCCATTTCACTTTCCTCTTCACACACAGCGACATGCAATGCTTTCTAACTTTTAAAAATCTGTTGACTAAGTAGGCATAAAATAGTACAAGTTTGCTCTGCCTGCAATGTTCCTCCCCATTCACAAAGCTTGTTCTCTATCTTTTAAGTCTTTATGTGTCAACTTATTAGTGAAGTGTTCCTTGAGGCACTTTTAAAATTATAACCCCCACATTTTCTATTCACATTTTCTACGTTTTATTAATTAGGTATACTTTATGATCTCTTACAGGTTAAATTTTCAGACTATTTTATATCCTTGGAAAAATGCATATTCTTGGTTGGTCATAAGATTCTGTATGCTTCTTATCAGTTTGCATATACTATTTATATTTTTGTAGTTTTAAAAATAGTCTTGATTATTTTAGTGTACTTGATCTATTAGAGAAATGCATTAAAATCTCAACCTACAAATTATTGACATATTTATTTCTTAATGTAGTTCTGCTAGTGTTGCCTTATTAGTTTTGAATCTATTTCCTTAGGTACATATATTTTTATGAACATTGTGCCTTTCTGATCTACTGTTTTTTAATTATTCTATTCTTTTCCTTTTATACCACTTTTACCTCAAATTATATTGATCTGTTATGACAACTGCTACCTCAGCCTCCTGTGGTACATACCTTTCTCATATACATGTTTCTATATCTTTGTGTATTCCATTGTTTTAAAATTTTTCTCTAAAAAATAACAAATTAGTGGATCTTGGCATAAAATATACAATGTGACAATCTCTGGCTTTTGAGCAGTGAATTTAAACCATACACATTTAATTTATCATTGTTATACTGGTAGGATGCCACTTATTTCTACAACTTTATTTTGTACTTTCTACTTGTCATACTTTCACTTTCTATTTCTCATTTCATAACTTCTAAAGGATGACATGAATTCTATTCTGCTTTTTACAAAGTTATTAATTCTATAGGACAAATTTATTAAGAATTATAATTGTTTTGTCTTCATTTTCTTATCAATACTTAGGATATGTTTTAGCTCATTTTCTTCTTCTTTGATCTTGTCCCTTTCACACCTTCATTGTATAATATCAAGTTTTAGTCTGAGTTCCTATATATTTGCCTTTCTTTAGTTTTTTTTATTTTTATTTTTAGAATTATCACCAATTAAGATTAAAAAAAAATAAACCTTTTACTAAGGCAATTAATTAACTTTCTTCCACAGATCTTCCCAGATAAGTAATTACCTACTTATAATACTTTCTATAAAAGTGTTTCAAATACAGTTATTTTTGTACTTAAACTTTGAGACTTTGCATGCCTAAGATGACATTTATTTAATTTTTGCAGTTGAACTTGATACACAAGTCCTTTTTTAAAACTCTAAAAATATTTCTCTATTCTCCTCTTGAATCTAGTGCTGCACAGTGAATGTTTATTTCAACCTGATTTCCTATCCCTTTGTAAATTATGTATTTTCCCTTTAGAATTGGATAGAATTATCATTTTCTGGTCTTTAACTTTACCATATTATACTATGATTAGTTATTGGTTTCTTTTTTATTTCTTGTTTTTGCTTTCTTTATCCACATTATTTAGTGCTCTGAAACTTTTCTATCTAAAGTGATACTTTCAAAAAAAAAAAAGAAAAAGATTTGGGGACATTCTCAATTGTTATTTCTTCAAATATGACCTCTCCATTTTTGACTTCATTCTATTACATGGATATTAATACTTCTGCTTTCTCCCCATACATTTTTTAACTTAAAAGAATATTTTCTTCATCTTTTTATCTCTTTCTGAAGCCTTCTAGAAATCTTTTTTGACCTCATTTTCCAGTCTACTATTTTATTCTATACTGTATCCATTCTGTCATTTACTCATGAGGACTTTATTTCAATTATTTCATTTTGCCTACCTGATATCTCAATTTTTTAAATGTTATTTTTTTCCTAATAAACTTTTATAAGTTTTTCCTCTTTATACCTATCTTCCCAAGCAGATCCAAGCTTAATGAGGCAGAGGCTACATGTTATTCACCCACTTCTATATCCCAGTGCCTGATAAATTTAGGTAATTCAAACAATATCACCTAAATTAGCTAAATTACCGAATGAAAGATAAATTGTATTTATTATGTAGTTTTTCAAATGTCTTCATGAATCTTTAGCATTTTCAAAGCACAGTTATTGGTTAGTGTCAGTGTTTCTTCATGTTTAGTCTGCTAAAATTTTTTCATTGCCAAGTCTCTATTACCTAGACTAGTAACTGACTTATAGTAGTAGCTGAAAAGATATTTGAATGATGTGTGAATAAACAAAAGATAAGTTTCATGAAATGGATTCTATGGTATAGTGGACTGAAAAATGGCTTCAAAAAGGACATGCCTACCTTCTAATCTCTGGGACCACAGAACATTATCTTATGTGATAAAAAGAATAAATGCTACCTTGTATTGCAAAAGATGTGACTAAATTAAAGATTTGTGGAGGAGGAACTTGTCCTGAATTACTTAGGAGGACCTTAAGTTTAGTGACAAGTGAGTCTGAGGGAGAGTCAACAGACACACACAGGAGAAGGCAATATGGCTATGAAGGCAGGGTTGGAGTGATGCAGCCGCACACCAGGAAATGCCAAGGGCTGCCAGACAGTGGAAGAGGCAAAGAACAGACTCTCTCTAAAAGGTTCCATAGAAAGTGTGGCCCTGTTGATACATGGATTTTGGACTTTCAGCTACTGGTATTGTGAGAGAACAATTTTCTGTTGTCACAAGCCACTAAGTCTGTGGTAATTTGTTACAGCAGCCACGGTACACTAAGTAGCATACTAAAATGCTTTGGGAGTCTTTTATATAATGGCTCCTCTCCCCACCATTTTGAGGTTTATAATATATTTTAACATATTAAAAGATCTACAAAGTCCTGTGAATTTATTTAGGTCAATATTCCAAAACTTTTTTGAAACTGGCATTCTTTTCTCTCCTCTGTCCTTACAGCTGTGCAACTATGGTTTTGCAGAATACACTTTGAAGAATACTGAATTAAATATTCTTCATCCTAAGGTTAGGTCAAAATAGTTGCAAAATCATGACATATTTTTAGCAGTCTTAAAATAATCAGTACATTCTTAGTGATATTTTAATAACCATATTATAAAATTTAGGTTTTTAACAACAAAGTAGATTTGTAAGGTATCATACATAGATTAAGATAAAATAAATTAATAATCTAAAATTTTTAAATAAGTTTAATTATTTTTGCCTTAAATTTCACAAACATTAATAACATGTATAATACATAAGCCAGGACATTTCTTATACACTGCTCCAACAAAATCTCATATCACTGCCATTTACCTAAAGATAACAGATTGTTGCTCTAATAAGCAGAGAGCAGAAAACTCTGCTTGAGCCATATATCCATTATAGTTCACAATAAACTAAATAGGGGTAAGTATTTAAGTAAGGACAAGAAATTCTAATCTCTAGTCTATGGCATTTTGGAAAGAAGACGTATTTTAAAGACAGAAATGTAAGGGGTGAAGTGCAGCAGAGTACCGTCAAGCATATTGACATATATCTTAAATCAGAGTAATTACTTATTAATTAATGTAACATTTTTTGAACAAACGTTTGTAGAGATTCCTTTGTATATAACAGGCATTGTGCTAGGTGCTGGTATCATAAAAAATAGTGAATTAAAGAAAACATTGTCTAATTAATACCAAACATTTATGTTTGAGAAAATTGAGGTTCAGGGATACAAACAAACATTCTAGAGGTCACACAGTCAGTTAATAGGATAATAGGCTTGAACTGTAATAATATTAGCTTAATAATTCTACTGACATGATGCACAATCAATTTATGTTAAGGATGAGAAGAGATCTAAATGCTACCCCTTTTTAAACCCAATCATGTAAAATTTATTGATACTTTTTTATTGTTTAGTAAATTATTTATCTTGGTGAACAGTCTATGTACACAGAAAAGGAATGTGTTTTCTGCTGTTGTTGGGTGGAGTATTCTATAAATGCCAATTATAATACGTTAATAGAGTTGTTTGAGTCTTCTACATTCTTACTGATTTTCTGTCTTCATATTCTATGAGTTACTAAAACAGGAATGTTGAAATCTCAAACATGGATTTGTGTGTTTTTCTCTTTGTTCTGATCAGTTTTTGCTCATGAATTTAAAAACTCTGCTATTACTCACATGCACATTTGGGAAGTTAACTCTCCTAATTAACTTGACTGCCTTTATTATTATAAAATATCTTTCTTTACCTCTAGAAATATTCATTTTTCTGTGCCTATTTTGACTGATATTCACATAGTACTTTAGTTTTCTTATAGCCAATGTTTGCATTGTATATATTTTTATACTTTTGCTTTTATATCTTTTACTTTTTACTTATATGTTTTAGCCTATGTGTGTTTTAAAACTTAAAGTGAATTGCTATAGTCATCAATTGATTGGATCTTACTCTGTTTCTGATGTGATAATCTAATTTTTTTTATCGGAGTGTTTTTATCTTTAGATCATTCACATTTGATGTAACTATTGAAATGGTTGGCGTTAAGTCTACCATGTTGTAATATGTATAATTTGATCTTTATTACTTTTAATTTTTTTCTGCCTTATCTTCAAGTAAATGAATATACATATATTTTAGTATTATCTTTTGTTTTCAATATTGGCTATATCATAACACTATTTTTTAGTAGTTGCTAGAAGGTTTATAATATGCTTTTTTTTTTTGCCTTATTATAGTCTACCATCAAATAATATGACCAATTCAAAGTCTCTAATCTCCTTTTTCTTTCTTTACCTGGATAACTCCTAACTTTCTTTGAAAACAGTATAGGGATTACTTCTTCCTTTCTCCTTGGATAATATAGACATTTCTCCTTCTCTGTTACCCCCAAACATCTACTGTATTCATAAATCTAGTTCCACTATTTACTGAATATAACCTTAAGTGAATAATCTCTATATTCCTGATTCTTCTCACATATTTAAAACAAGGACACATCCACCTCTTAGAATCATTACAAACATTTGATATTCCACTCAATATGTGTTGGCTATTATTATTATTCTACACTATTATAGCTCTTTTGCATATATTATAATTCTATTTACTGTTCTGTTTTCTACTCAACCCAGAAAGCAGATCCATGACTTAGTTTCATTATATTTTCTGTGTCATTACTCAAGGTCCAGTTTTGTAATAGACATTCAGTACATCTCCTCTGAGTAAAGCAAAGAAAGGGATCTTCATTAGGAATCAAAAGATCTCATTTAGTAACTGACTTGTCGTGTGATTTTAGGCAGATCACTTTTCTTTCTAGGAATGATTGGATTAGAAGATAGTTAAGGCCCCTTCTAGTTAAATATAGCTATTATATCATCAAACTATAGGATGAAATTCTTTGGGGTCATTCATATTTCTACTCAAACAGTTTATTCCAATTCTAGGGTGGTGCTACCCAAATACAGGCTCTCATATGTTCCCTGGCAAATTTGGAAACTGCATATACTTAGTGAACTGAATGCTACTTAAGTTGATAACTCTAACAGCCTGAGTACTATTTAGCAGTATAGCAGTTGGGCACACAATAGTGCCCCCTATCTAAGGGGGATATATTTCAAGACTATAATTATTACTGAACTCTCTATATAATAAGCCCTCACCTATCATTATTGATAAGTTCTTGGAAACTGTGACATTGAGTGAAATGACATATAATGAAACCAATTTTACCATACGCTAATGATATAAACAGTTCAGTTCCCATGGCATATTTCTGGTTACAAAAATATTATCAAACTTCTAAAGAAAAACCCAAAACCTTCTAATATTAAACACTGAAATAAATATGAACTATACATACATTTCACAAAAATGAATTTAAAAAAAGTAAGATCATTTATTTTTAAACCTACTGATTCCAGGTCAGGCTTATAGGTAGGCTAAAGTCTGCCCTGGCAGTTCAGGACATTTAGGCGGGAACTCACCCTGGACAGGATGCACTTCCATGGCAGGGACATTCATGCCCCCCCACACACTCACTTGGACTGGGCAATGGAGGAACACCCATCTGCCTCACATGCACAGCTTTGATATGTAGAAGGAAACCAGAGTATCCAGAGAAAACCCATGCAGACATGAGGAACACTCACAGTTCACACAGATAGTGGCCCAGGTGAAAACCAATTCTTTTTTTCTCATCAGTGTTATAACAAAATGATGTTAATGGAAATGATATTATTCCAGGTTTTACTGTATTATGTTTTTTTCTATGTATATCTACCCATGATAAAATTTAATTTATAAATTAGTCATGGTAAGTAATTAACAAAAACAACTAATAATAAAATAGAACAATATACTGTGATAAAAGTTAAAAGAAAGTGTGCACTCTCTCTCTCTCAAAATATCTTATTGTACTGTACTCACCCTTTATGATGAAGTGGGTTGATAAAATGCCGCTGTGGTCATACCTTCTGCAGTTTGAGGTGCAACAGAAAAACTAGCATGGATTTCTTTTTCCTTCTTCAGAGACAAAAGATTTGTTCTTACCGTAGATCTTAGCGACCTCAGAATATGATTTATTTTTTTCTTTCCTTATTGAACTTTCACCTCTACACTTAACGGAAGCACTTTACAGCTTCTCTTTGGTATGTCCGAATGGCCAACGTCACTACTCTTGCACTTTGCAGCCACTCTGAAGTAAAATAGGGGGGACTTGAACACATTCACTGTGATACTGTGACAGGCAAGATGGCTAACTATGTGACTAGAGCATGAGTAGTAGTCCCTCTACTACATGTGGGGAGCGGAGTGTCTACAGCGTGAAGATGCTGAACAAAGGAATGATTCACGTCCTGGGCAAGATGGCGCAGGACTCGCGAGATTTCATCACGCTACTCAGAATGGTGCATCATTCAAAACTCATGAATTGTTTATTTCCGGAATTTTCCACTTAATATATTTGGACTGAGATTGACTGCAAGTAACTGAAATTGTGGAAAGTAGAACCCCAGATAAGGGGGACTACTATACATTGTTCCTCCTCTTTCAGAAAGACCGGAGGGACACATTCATTATTTAGTATGTCAGTCACAGATAAAGGAGTTATCTGTAATCTTCACACGTTAAAGTGACTACAAGTTAAGCTGCCAAAATGAATAGGACCCCCTTTCTCACTTATTTTGTGTCCCATCTCCAGCCACCTGATTGAAAAATAATAGTAATAATAAGACATTCTCTGTTGAGACCTAGATAATTGCTGGAAGGAATATTTTCCAGTGGCAGAGGAGCCAAAGATGCAGTTACTCCTTATGGAAAACTCCAAATTTTTGAGCGTGATATTTTGAATCAAGTAGAATTGAGTTCTACATGACCGAGCTACCATGCAGTGGTTGGGAAATTTATGATCAACTCTTTGCTTCAGTTTCTACACCTGTAAAGTGGAGATATTACCTACCTTGTATGATTACTTAATGAATAATATATGATAAATTCACAAGCTCTTGGTCAATTCTAAATTACCAATCAACATAAATTCTAGTTAACTGAGAGAGTCAAACTTGGACTTGCATATTTAGCATTTTTGCAAACAAAACAATTCCAGTTTATACTCAGAGGATATAGATTATATTGAAAATAATATAAACTTTGCTTAAACATTTTAGATCTTTAGGGCTTTGAGAACTTTTTTTCATAAGTGGAAATTTTCACTGTTTTGCAATGAAGAGAAGCAGAAGGATTTGGGTTTATTCTAATGTGTTGATTAAACACACACACACACAATTTCATCCTTCAGCTTTATATAGTTGTCATATTTCTTTTAAATAGGAAGAACAGAAAAACAAAGAAAGCTACACATGTTGGTTCTAAAGCAGGGACACACATTTATGTGATTAGGACGTTCCAAATAGTCACATTATACACAAGTTTCATACTTTGGATACAGATGTGGGATGTGAAGAATCATCAAGGAATCTGAGGTCAAAAGCCCTGAGTTCAAGTTCAGCCTCTGTTTTTCTACCTGGTCTTTCACGTGTGACTAGGACCTACCTCTTAAATTCTCACAATTTCAGTCTCTTTGGGTGTAAACTGTAATACCCTCACCTGCCTCCCATGGCTGTTTTGAGGAGCAAGCAAGATAATAGATGAGACCTTGCTCTGCAATTGGCAGCATGTTCTGCAAATGTATGGTAAACAGTGGGTTCTAATCTAATCACAAGAAAAGAATTGAATGCTTATGGTGTACACCTGAAACCAATGCAATACTGTATGTTAGTTATATTTTAATAAAAATCTTTGAAAAATAAACAAGCAGAGGGGCCCTCATTATAGGTGGGAAATTACTCTCTCTTCACTGAAGCCTTGAAGAGTGAACAATGGGACACAGCCACCAAAGGCACAAAAGAGGAGCTCATTACTATACAGCATTCGTACCCTGTCTCCAGAGCACAGCGTTTCTTAGCCTAATGATCTCACAAGTGCAATCAGCAATAAAGAAGAAACAAGCATTTGCTGCTGAGCAGATGCATTTCTTTGCAAGAGGAATCCAACACCTTGTTTCATCCTGGGTTGGGTGCAAACACTATTCTCTCCCTGAGTCTCAGCTGTGTCAATTCACACAAAAGAAAGGGATTAATGTATCAAAATTTCTTCTCTGAGTCCTCAGCCATCCCTGACTTAAAAGAGAAAAGGAGGCAAACAAAGGAAGGATGTAACTAACCTTTACCTCTGGGCATACATTGTCCTTTAATATTCATGTGTGACATTCATTGGCAATAAATGTGGACACCCATTTAATAAAATGTTAAGAACAGAATAAGAACATTTGGAAATTTGACAATACAAGTAATATCCTAAGAACTCTATGTCTCTTATGTGTGCTATTTTCAGTCCCATCCATGGAAAACTACCTTAAATTCTCTTTTGTTTGTTTTCTATGTTTACCTACATTTGGTAGCTTTGTTTTGTAGAATGAGCTATTTAGAGAGACATGACATGTCTTCTTTATCTCTGCTTAGCACAGGAATGAGAACAGAGAAGTTGCATGGGGGGGGCCATGCAGTTCTGGCCACCACACTTCAGCAAAAACACTGGACTACTGGAGATGGAGAAGGACCTGGACACAATGTCATGTGAGGAACTAGAGAAAGAATGCAAAGGGTTCTTAAGCTAAGAGAATAGAAGGTAGGGTGTGGATGGCGAGGCAGTCTGAGAAATGGTCAGCCAGAGCCCCTTGTGGCTCGAGAGAGCAGTTCAAAGAAGAAAGGATTCTATACCTCTACTTGTAAACGTCTTAGTAGCCCTCTCCAACACTGATGGATTTAAATATAATGGAAATTTCTACTTATAAAGATTTATTCTTTTTAGATCAGAATATCTGATCTATTCTTGAATGTCACCTGTTCTCGTCTATTCTCGAATATCACTCCAAGAAATTTAGAGTCCTGAGTGAGGTCATTTTGCTTATATGAGCATTAAAATACAAAACTGTAATAAAGCTTTATCTAGGCACATGATTTGTTTTTCCATTCTTCATACTGAGAATCACTGATTTTTCCTCTGATGGGAGAGAATTTTTCTAAAACAGCATGATGGCATTTCTTTTTCCCTGAAGTCCCAACCTCAGAGCTTTCCAAAAAATACACATTCCAGATTTAGTCATCAGGGACCCCTTATTGGAGAGCCAATGTTTTGGTACAAAGGAACCTAAACAGAAGCAGTGGGGAAGAGATTTCAATTGCTAACAAGCTTCAAGAGATGAGAGTGTTCAACGCTCTAGAACTATAGGATGTTAGGCTTTGCAAAAATTTTAGACATGGGGAATTTGAGGTCCTGAAATGTAACTTTCCCAAGGTGCCTCGGAGGACAAGTGGTAATCCCTGTACTATAGCACTAGAGCGATGTCAGAAAGTCTATTCTAAGGGTGGATTCTGCCATTGAGTTTCAGAGTCTACTTGGCTTCCCCAAGATTCAAAGACAAAACTTGACTTTGAATTTTGTGGAGGACTGAGAGAGGGGCAAAGAGAAAGGAGAAAGGCATCCCAAACACCCCTGTTCAATCTCCATAGTTTCCTAAAGTCAGTGGGTGAGTCAACAGTAAATCTATAAGAGTAGGGCAATGCCCTCAATATTCCTTTGTCATCTCCTCAGTACCGAACACAAAGCCAGGCCCCTAGTGGGTTCATAGCCCAGCCCCTAAACCTGGTAGGGTCTCCATTAGCATTTGTTAACTGAGTAAAGGAGATATAAAGGGGAAACAATTTCCCCCCGTTAATTTCTAGAACTATTTTGAAGATGAAAAAACTGAAGGAGAAGGAACCAAACATATATTAGGAACCATAAAATCAATATTCTCCAAACTGACTCCAGGATCTTCTAGATAGCAAGTAAAATTGGTACAATCTCATGGCATTTTCTTTCTAATTTCTAGTGCCCCCTTTAATAGAGAAAATTATTCTTTAAAAATCACATTGCTGTATTTTACACTTTGCTAAATTGAGGGACAAATTCCATTACCCGGATACCTAAAAATGGGTAATGTATTTTTCCATCTGATTAGTACTTGGAAAGTTTATCTTCTACACTGTAACTCTTTAGGCTACTTATGCCTTGTCTCTGAGCCTCAGTGTCACCGTCTGTAAAATGAACAGACTGGGGTGGATGTCCTCTTAATTCCCAAGTGTGGAATGCCTGAGCCTCACCTAGGAGCAGGAAGGAGGTTTGCGGTATTTCACTTTAATCTGCAATGCCACCTTGTGGTTACCAACTAGGACCGCACTAGGGACAGACAGGAGGCTGTGTGACAATCTGTAACACAGCAGCCACGTCAGAAGATCACCCAAAGGACTGTGTGCTTGCCCTTCCCTCCCTGTGGAGGCTGGATCCAGCAAACAGGGGCAGTTTTCTTCCAAGTTCACATCTCACAGTCCTTGGTAGCTTCATGCTGCTTAGAAACATCGAATGTCTTCTCATAACATAGTTCGGGGCTGCCTGAAGGCTTGGACATTGTGTCCATTCCCCTCACTCTCCACTTGCATGCCCTTCCTTAAGTCTGCAGGATGATGACGGATGGAAGGAGGCTGAAGCAAGACACTGGAGACAGAGATGACAGAAAGAAGGCCAGCCAGGTTTCCAGGCCAAACTCCTCTCACTCAGGCTAGGGGGGAAATTATGCTGTTGTTTCCAGGGTCCAGGAGGTCTATACATTTTCAAGCATCTGATTTCATTTACTTCTTAGAATCACTATATTTTCTCATGAAGTCATTATAAAAAAAGAATTGTCATATCTGGGGGAGGCCATAAACCATGTCCCTGTCCTCAGTTACATCCTGGTCAACACTAGAGCTGTGTTATCCCAACCCAAAAACCCAGCTGCAGGTTAGAATTTGCTGTGAACTCAAGTGTGTTTGCACTCTGATAGCAAAGAAACTAGGCTTGTAGGACTAGAGAGACCTAATTTGTAATCATTTTGTTCTTAAAAACATCAAATTTATTATTTTGGTATGAGAAGCAACATGGCAAAATAAAACAATAATGATGAAAAAAACATCAACTAAAGATTCCTCATCTGTACTTGGCACTGAGCTAAAATTTAAGATGCATCATTTTACCCACTTCCCATAACAATATTACGAGATAGCTTTATTATTCTAATTTTTATAGTTAAAAAGGGGGCGTTAGTAAGAGGTAACTTGCCTACAGTCTCCTAGCTAAGAAGTGGTGTCACCAAGAATTGTACCTTCTCTTAACTTCTGACCTCCTTTCTGATGAACGTTAAGAAGAATATGAGACATGGAATTCAAAGACTCCTGTTCTAGCTCTTACTCTGTCACCTTGAGAGTTTGGACCAGTAACTCAACATCTCCAACTTCTGGTTTCCTGAGATCTAGCAAGGAGGTGATATAACAAAATCAGACTACAGACAAAACTCTGGATCATCTCCTGCTGTCAAATTCCTTCTAAAATCCAAGGCTGTTTTGTGATACATTGGTGGAGATTGAAGCCGAGGCTTATAAACCAGCATCCTATAAGGGAATTCAGGTCACTAGTTTGATTTGTTTGCTCTAGAATCTGTTAAAATTTTGAACTTGAAAGATTGATCCTCCCTTTTCCCCTGGCTCCCATCTCTCTGTACCATATTGTGCCAGGTCAGTTACCTGTCTGAATATGGAGACTCTGTGACCTTGGTTTAAGCCAAATCCAGCTTTGATAGATTGGTAACCAGAATGTAGGCTGTGGGAGAGGCTAACTTCATGGCCAAGCTGCCTCTAGAATGATTTACTACTTCTACTACTACTACTACTACTACTACTACTACTACTACTACTACTACTACTGTTAAGGCATTAATATCTCAAACTCTGTTTTGTGCTCTGGATATCTTATGAGTAACTCAGGCTAAAATTATAATTACAAAAAATATTCTGACCTGAAGTTTGGAAGACCTGAATTCTACTGTAAGTTGTATGAATCTAGAAAAATTTAGGAATTTTTTTGAGCTTCAAATTCCTCATTCACAGGAAGTTTCTACTAAACCTTGCAATTTTCTGTATCACTGAAAAACTGACCATTGCATTCTCATTGGTTAATTAGTAGTTTTCTGTCCTAGCTGCACATTTGGGGTGTATTTTTAAATACCTAGATTCCACATATAGGTATTGAATTGATTCATGTATCTCTGTTTTTTAGGAGCTTCTTAGTAGATTCCAATGCACAGCAAAATTGAGAACCACTGGACTAAAGAATGAATGTTGAAACAGATTACCTTTTTCATAAAAGACATGGAGGTTCAAAAATTGCCCAAAGGTTTTTTTTTTTTTTTTAATTCAGTTATATGTTCAAAATCAAATTTAGGGCTATCTAACTCCAAACCCAGATTCTTTTCCATGTACTCACCAAGGCATAGTACTTAAAGAACCTAATCCACCTTTCCTTAGAACACATACTTAAAATACTTTTTAAAATGCTCAACAGCAAGAACAAAATATGTACCTTGTAAAAACAGTTGTGCTATGGCTTTTCTGAGTTCTTTAGTTTCTGGAAAAAGTATAAATGCATCTAGGTGAGTTTTTCTAAACCATTGGGCCTCATGGCTTTATTTTCATTGAGCTAGACATTCCTTAAAGTGAAGAGAGAAGCTAGAACTTTATGGGGAGGGTGAAGAAAACGCTTGCCGAATTCCAACAGTTAGCTGATGCTTATATACAAACTAAAAAATCAAGCAGCACTTTTTAGAATTTTTAATCAGCTAAAAAGCCCAGATTATCACCATCCAAGGATAAAGAAAGGGTTCGGAAGTCAGTTTCTGCCGACACCTGCAGCTTTCAGCAACTCAACTTCTCGCTTCGGGATCCAAACCCATCTGTCAAGTCACAACAGCACATTTGCAAATGGTATCTGGCTTCCTAAAGACTCTTTTATTCATCACATTGATTAAGTAATAGAAAATGAGTTATAGTCATTAGAGAATATAAAAATTATTTTCATTTGGGTGTCCAGATGAGTCTCATTGGCTAGAACATGAAAAAGGAACCCTGGCTGAACTTCTCTCTGTGCCCAACAATTGTGCCAGGAGGTGGAGAGTGCTGGGCAGACCTTTCCAGAAGATTAGGTCAGCACTTAAGCTAATTAAGCTTCATTCCTTCAGATTTGTTTGCTGGATTTCAGATATATGCCTGGTCCTGTACTAGGACAGTATGATTTTGGAACAGGTGTTTAATTGGCTTGAGCCTCTTTCCCTTCATCTTGAGATGGGCATAATAATGTCTATATCACAATGCTATAAATGATATAAGAAAACTTAAAGCTCTGTCAAATGTAAAACAACATTGGCAAAGTTTTATTTTCTTATTCTTACCTTTTATTTTCTAGAATTGCATTTAAGATGGGGTCATTTTTGTGCAATAGATAATTACTGGTCTGATGGAACTTGAGGTTCCTAAGCCACTTACCAGAGTAACTCCAATTTCCCTCATGCCATTTTGATCGATGTCTTGTTTTATTTCCCTGATCAAAGCAATTAAACTTCTGTTTTTGACCCAGTCCCTCAGAACCTTGGCCTCTTCTCTTCATCTCTTAATGTTGATTCTCAGTGCAACATTAATGAATATCGAGGGCATAAGTCTTTCCAAGGAAGTAATTTATATTCCTATGGAATTATAGATATTAGACTTGAGTGATTTCTCAGTCTAATTTTCCACCTAGTCTAGAAAGAACTTGGACTATTAGCTGGAGAAGAAGAAATCCAGAGAGTTCATTGGATTTACCTGCACACATTTCAATGTTTGAAATGGAAGGGAGATTACACCAATTGTCTGAGGTGAAAAAGAAGATGCCATCAGCGGCCGATTGCAGCAATTAGAATTAAGCCACCTTGGCATGGGCTGCCTGAAAATTCATTGAGTTCTTTGTCTCTGAAAATATTTAATGAATAGCTATATTAAATAACATTGGCCATGTTATATGAAGTGCTGAATTAATTCAGTTGTAATTCTTAGCATTCCAATTATAGGTATATATCTTTGGTTTTCCCTCCAGACAAACTCTCTATACTTCTCTACACTTCTCAGTGGCCCCAGGTGTCTGGTCTCACTGGGCCCATCAAATTCCACATTTTTCTTTCTACCAGGACTCTGACTGAGAAAGTGGGATAAAAATAAAACATGAGACTATATAACTAAGTAGTTCACCTTTATTCACAGGGGCTAAGTTCTAAGACCCCCAGTAGATGCCTGAAACGACAGAAAGCACTGAACCCTATATATACAGTTTTTTTTCTATACATAGGTATCCTATGATCAAGTTCAATTTATAAATTAGGCATATAAGAGAGTAACAAAAAAACTAATAATAAAATAAAACAATTATAACAGTACATTGTAATAAAAGTTATGTGAATGCAGGCTCTCCCTCTCTCTCTAAGCATTATATTATAACTTTTTCTTGTGATGATGTGAGATAATAAAATGCCAAATCCATTCCTGAATCTCTGGAACCATCCCTTGCAGTAAATGGCTGTGTTAGGCCTTCAAGAGATAACTTGCTGAAGTCCCCATATAGGCTCAACACTTTCTGGTGTAACATCTTGCCATCAATCAGAACCTGTTTTCTGTTCATGACTTCCACTCACAAATTGAATGCCTTTTTCATCTTAATTAAGCACTTATCACACATCGTGGCCATAATTTTTGCAGTTTGATGTGAGACAGCAATAATAGCATAGACTTCTTTTTTCTTCACAGTTTCACGCACTGAAGTTTCATTCTTACCATAGATCTCCACAAGTTCAGAATACAGTGTTTTTCTTTTCTTATTAACTTGAGAACTTTTACTTTTTCACTTAAAGGAAGCACTTTACAGCTTCTCTTTCACATATCTGAACTGCCAACCTCACTACTCTTGATCTTTGGCGTCATTCTGGAGTAGAATAAGGGTGGTCTGAACACAAGCACTGTAATTCCATTGCAGTCAAACCAATCACCAAGATGGCTAATAAATGACAAATGGTTGTGGAGATGCTGGACAAAGGGATGAGTCATGTCCAGGGCAGGATGAGCAGGACTCGCAAGATTTCATCATGCTATTTAGAATGACACACAATTTAAAACATGAAAAAATTTTAAAAATATGAATTGTCTATTTCTGAAACTTTTCATTTATTAATTTTAGACTGAGGTTGACTGTGGGTAACTGAAACCATAGAAAGCAAAAGCACAGATAAGGGTGGGACTACTGTCTATAAAAATAAGCCTTGGAAAATTTTTCTTTTTGTTATAGTGTTTTCTCTGAACCCCACAGATTATAGGTGAGACCTGGAGAGTGAAGAGACATAGGAAGTTAGTGGCAGGGCCGGGATTAAGAATTTATATTTCCTGATTTGAGATCAGAGACCTCAAACCTTTCTCCTGGTGTCTCTCTAAATATTAAAGAGTTGGTTGAAAATTTATCCATTTCTAACCTGGCAAACACTACCAATGCCAGGTCATGGCAGTTAACACCCTCTGTGATAAATCACGTTGACAGCATGTACCCTTGATGAGATGCAATGAGAATGGCATGTCATCTCTGAGGTCTTCCTCCCACCAATCCCAAACCTCAATTCAACCATGACAAAAACATCGGGCAAACCCACATTGAGGGACACTCTAAAAAAATGCCCAGCTAATATTCTTCAAAACTGTTAAGGTCACCCAAATCAAGAAACGTCTGAGAAATTGTCACAGGTCACAGTCATCTAAGGAGACTTGCCAAATAAACATGATGTGGTATATTGGATAGGGTCCTGGAACAGGGAAAGTATATTAAGGAAAACTGATAAAATCTGAATAAAATGCAGGATTTAATTAATAGTAAGGTATCAATATTAGCTCCTTAGTTGTGACAAATACATGACAGTAATGAAAGATGTTAATAAGAGGAGTGAATAAATAAGAGATATAAAGGAGCGCTCTGTACTATTTTGAAGTTTTTACAGAAATCTAAAACTATTCTAAAACAATGATAAAAAGATTTAAAAAAAGAAAAGTAAGCTACACATTGTCCTCTGACATAGGACCTAGGTATGAAGTGCCTGAACCACTTCCCCACCCCAAGTGCCTTATCAATAAAGATTATGCATGAAAACTAGAAGTCAAATTCAAGGTTTAAACATTAAAAAATGTTTTAGAGCATAATTTTTTTAAAAATTCTATTTTAGAAGCTTTCATGAAACACCAAAGAGCATAAAAAGACTTTTTAAAGTGTCCATAGACCACAGATCACATTACGTGTAATCAATTTTCACTGTTTGGCAGTGATATTGTTTTATTTTTATTTTTTTGAACTGAATATAGAGAATTTGGGATGGGGAATAGAGGAATAAAACACATTTAAACCCAGATAACAGATATGGCTATATCTCAACCTATGGAGTCTAAATATACTTATCTATATTTTGAATCAAAGATTTCGGGGTTTCTACTTTTTAAAACTAAAATCTATCAACTCTATTGTCTGCTGTTTGGAAAAAAATTTGAAATGTATATTTTTAAAAGTAGTTATTAAATATCCTACAGAAGATCACATTTTGTGCATCAAATCTAGGTATTATGTTTTTCTTAAGTTGCACCTGAGATTTAAAAATAAAGAACAAGAGAGAGTATTTGGGCAAGTACATTTAAAATTTTATTGAATTTGAAAGGAAATTCCAAATTCTTCAAAATGTAGATGCATATCTGAAACTAGATTAATTTTTAAAATTTCCTCTCAGCATTGGAAGGTCTAAAAGCCTACAGTTCACTTGCTTGTCGGGGCAACCATGGGGATTTCTAGAAATCCAAAGGCCTGGAAGAATAAGAAGAGAAAAGGGAAAGTGATATTAAAGGAGGGAGGAAGGGACTGGGAAGGAGCAGGGAGAAAGAGAATAAAAATTCTAATGCCTGATCTGGCAATATGCTATCCAGGTATTTTATGAGAACCTGATATATGCCTCTAAGTTTTTTGGTAATGTCTAGGGGGGTATTAAATAGGGTGGCCATATAATGTATCATTAAGGTGATACACTTTTGAGAGTGAAAGGCAGTGCTACTTACAATTACATTAGGACAAAGATGTAAATCAAGACCTTCCTGGGCAAAGTAAGACTTATAGAGCAGTCCTCATTACCTGCAGTTTTTCTTTTTTGGTTCTGCTCTCTGCAGTTTCAGTTATCTGTGGTCCAAAAACACTAAATGGAAAACTCTGGAAATAAACAGCTCATTGGCTTTAAATTGTGCGCCGTGCGGAGCAACGTGATAAAATCTCGCGAGTCCTGCGCCATCCCACTCAGGACGTGACTCATCTTTTTGTTCAACATCTTCCCGCTGCAGATGCTTCGCTCCCCGGAGTCATTTTGGTGATCCGAGCGACTGTCGCGGTATTGCAGTACTTGTGTTCAAGTCACCCTTATTTTTTACTTGATAATGGCTGCAAAGTGCAAGAGTAATGAGGCTGGCAGTTCGGATAGGCCCAAGAGAAGCTGTAGAGTGCTTCCTTTAAGTGAAAAGGTGCAAGTACTCAAGTTAATAAGGAAAGAAAAAGACATATCCTGAGTTTGCTAAGCTCTGCGGAAAGAGCAAATCTTCGGTTCGTGAAATTGTGAAGAAGGAAACCGAAATTCATGCTAATTTTGCCGTCACACCTCAAACCACCAAAGTTCCAGCCACGGAGGCATCATATCATCTCACGTCATCACAAGAAGGGTGAGTACAGTGCAATAAGGTATTTTGAGAGTGAGAGACCACATTCACATACATTTTATTGTAGTTTATTGTTGTAATTATTCTACTTTATTATTAGCTACTGTTAATCTCTTACTGAGCCTACTTTATAAATTAAACTTTATCATTGGAAAGTATGTATAGGAAAAAAGCAGTATAGCAGGTCCTCAAGTAATGGTTTGTTCAACATCGTTCTGTTATAATAATAATGAGGAAAAATACATACATATATATGTATATTTTGATATACATATATATATCAATTCATACATATGTACATATATGAATATATATCAATTCATATATATGTATATACATATATTTCCAGCCAGGGCCACTATCTGTGTGGAGACTGCACATTCTCCCTATGTCCGTGTGGTTTTTCTCTGAGTACTTCAGTTTTCTCCCACATCCCAAAGATGTGCATGTGAGGTGAATGGGAAGTCTACATTGTTCAATTCTGAGTGACTGTGCACTGTGATAGAAGAACATTCTGTCCAGGGTAGGTTCCCTAAGCTAAAAGGAGAGGCTCCTGCCACCTTTAATTTTGACCTGGAATAAGTGGATTGGAAAATAATGATCTTACTTCTTTTTATTCTACTTTCTGACAGGTATGTATAGCTCACTTTTAGTTCCCCATTCTATATTAGAAATGTTTTAGGGTCCTTATTTTGAAGTTTTGTGATGTTTTATAACCAGAAAAATATCATAGAAACTTAAATTTTGTTTATATAATTAGCCTGTGGTGACATTGGTTTCATCATAAGTTGTTTTGCTTACAATTGCATTTTATGTGAATCTATTGACATCAATAAGTGATGACTTACTGTACATACAAGGTTTAGTTCTATTCATGGTTTCAGGAATCCATAGGGGGTCTTAGGATATATCTCCCACAGGTGAGTGGAAACCACTGCAGTCACTCTAGTAATAAGAGTCAATATGCCAGTATTCCTCAAAATGTAAAATAAAAGAATGACCTTAATCTTTAAAACACCATTTTCTCATACCCATCACAGCAATATCCTAGGGATTATTAGAAAACCTTTTTTTCTTCTATGATAAAATGCTTCTGACACCTCATTCCTACTCTTGATATAAATTTTGATGGTTTGTGCCATAGTGTGGGTGTCTCATATCTGTTGCAGCATCTGGGCAAGATATTTTGCCTTGACTAGTCTGTTTTTTTCTTGTATAAAATGAAAATTTAAATTGCTCCCTTTCAGGGTGTGTCTGAGGACAAAAAACAGTGTTTGTAAAGTTTTTAGCATGGTATTGGGGGCCATGAATGAGTGTTCCCAAGGTTTTTGACAAAGTTGTCACCCAAATCAAACTGTCCTTTTCATTTATTTACTCATTCATTTATCCATTAGTTTGATGAGTATTTATCCCACACATACTGTGCTTCAGGAACCATGGTACACTGGTGGTAAAATGATGAATAGTACAGGCACAGTCTCCTTTTTGGAATTCTCTGTAGACTTTGATGCAGTGATCAGTTCATTACTTTATGGGGTTATGAAGGAAAATTCGAGGGCTACGAGACCTCCTATCAAAGGAGCCTGCTTTAAGCAATGAGAGAACTCTTCCTGGAGGAAGGGGAAACTAAACCAAGATCTAAAAGATAAGAAGGTCCCTTTGAGTCCTTCCTCTTTTTTTTTTAGTGAGGCTAGCCAGGTGTTTAACTTTCTCAAAGAACCAGCACTTCATTGCATTTGTTTTTCTATTTTCAAATTCATTTATTTCTGCTCTAATTTTGATTATTTTTTTCTTTCTCCTGACTTTGGGCTTCATTTATTCTTTTTTTTCTAGGTGCTTTTTTGTTGTTGTTGTTGTTGTTGTTGTTTGTTTGTTTTTTTTTTAGATAGAGCTTTAGGTGTGGAATATAAACCTAAAGCAATAAATGAACAGAACAAAAAGAGACTCATGGACATGCAAAATAGACGAATGGTTGGTTACTAGAGGGTGGGAGGTAGGGGCCTTGGGGGAGGTAGATGAGGTTAAAGGGGTCAAATATGTGATGACAGAAATAAATCTAACCAGGGGAGGTGAGCACACAATATAAATATATATATCTTACTGTTAAAATGTACAGCTGAAACACTGAATTTCATTAACCAATGTCACCAAAAAAAAAATTTTAAATAAAATAAACAAAAATAAAAGATAAGAAGGACTTATCTAGGTGAGGAAGAAGGACTTATCTAGGTGAGGAGGGTAAAAGGAGAGAGGGACTTACTTCTCTGTCAACAGAACAACTTGGGCAAGGGCATGGTATCTCATTTCACTTTTCAGGAGCTTTTTGTCCTCCATATTCAATCCTATCCCTTTCTGAGCCAGTTCTATTGTGTTAGTCCTTTCAAGAATAAGATCACACCAATTACTTCTTTGTTTTCATTTTTCTTACACTTTGCTCCTATTTTTTCTTCTTCATTTTTTTATTTGCAATGTTTTAATTCAGTGTGTACCTCATTTACCTTTTCAGTTTTATTGAGGTATAATTGACAAATAGAAATACATAATTTAAAGTGTACAAGATCACATTGGATATATATGTGTATGTGTGTGTGTATATACATATACGTGTGTGTGTGTGTGTATAATCACAATCGAGATGTATTAACATACATATTAACACACATAGTTATCATTTTTTCCCCCAAACCTGTACTACTGCACCAAGGTGAGAACACTTAAGATCTACCCTCTTAGTAATTTTCAGGGATACAATACAATATTGTTAACCACTGTTACCATGCTGTATGTTGGATCCACAGAATTATTCATCCTGTAAGTGAAAGTCTGTACCTTTTGACCAACATTTCCCCAACTCCCCAGGCCCTGAAAACCACCATTCTATTCTCTGCTTTTATGAGTTTGACCACTTTAGATTCCAAATAAAAATGAGATCATACAGTATTTGTCTTTCAGTGTCTGGCTTATTTCACCTAGCATACTGACCTAGCAGGTTCATTCATGTTGTTGTAAAGGGCAGGAGTTCTGTCTATCTCATTTATTTTTAATCTTTTTTTTTTTTAAATAAAGGCTATAATTTTTTTTCCTAATCACTACTTTAGCCATATCACACAAAGTTTAATAATTCATGTTGTCATTGTGGTTCAGATCTAAATGTCTTAGTTTCCATTATGCATTTTTAACTGATAATTTAATTAATTTTAGTCTCCCAAATGTGTGATAAAAACCTTGGTTATCTTTAGGTTTTTGAGTTTTATTTTGCCTTCAATGTGGTCACACAATAGGCAGTTTTGATATCAGGTCTTTGGAATTTGCTTGGGACCCTTGTGTGGCCTAGTTTATATAACATTCTTTAAGAACACTTCATATGCTTACATATTCTTTTCTTCACCTAACAATTTCTGAGAGAAAAAATAAAAAAATCTTTCACTATAATTATAAATATTATTATTCTTCCCTTATGATTATGTTAATTATTACTTAATATATTTTAATGTTATGATGGCATCTTATCCTGGATGATTATAATTTTATTTTTAATTAATGTGCTTTTTAATCCTTAAATATACTTCTCATAATAAAGCTCTTTATGTGTTAAACAAATATTTTTTTAAATGAAAGCTTTCTCTTGGTTCTATGTGCCTTGAATATCTCATTCAGTCTTCTTGTTACTGACATTTCTGTATTTGTTTTACTTGAATCTCTTATATATAACATTTTGCTGTTATTTTCTAATCCAGCCTGAGAATTTCTGTTTTTAATCAGATGAAATGAGTTTTGTTCCTTAGATGATGATTACTCACTTTTTGAGTTTATTTCTATAATTTTACTCTGTGTTCTCTGTTTACTATGCTTTTCCTGTGTGGTTTTTTCCCCTTGTCTTTATTTGGAGTAATAAAATTTCATTTATTCTCTTTTACTTAACCAGTTTTGAAAGTATATGTATATGTTTATATGTAATATATGTACGTGTATGTATATATGTACAAAGTGTATGTACATATGTATATATATATAACATTTCTATTTTTTTAGTGTTTATTTTTAAAATGTTAAGATGCTTATTGAACAGCAAAGTCTAAGGTTTATCAATATTTCTGAACTCCTGCCAAGCAATTGAAAGAGTCTATAATATTTTATCTTGTTTATATCACCACCCCAATTCTTCCTGTTAGTGTTTTTGGAATATTTTCCACCTTATTTCTAGTTAGTTCTACTTAGTTATTATTGTTTTTGTTCCTTTTTATTTAGGTTTACTATCATGTCTACCAATTTCTTTACTCACTATTATTTTTGTGCATCTGTAATGCTTTCTTGATACAGTTTACTCGTTTATGAAATATATTTTTTAACAACACTTTTTATGATGATCTGTAAGTCTTCAGTTGCTGCTGAAAATTTATTCAATTGTCTATCAATCATAAATGGTATTGAGGTTTTATGTAATAATAGGCTTAAAATTACTGTCTTTTGCTTTGTTTAATGTATTATTTCATTCTAGTTTCAACTTTTTTGATGAGTATTCTACTAAACACATAATTTATTTTTTTGTTTTTGACATTAGTTTTTTTCCTTTGCTTTTTAAGATTCTTACTATGTCTCCAGCTTCACTATGCTGCATCTAAGCATAGTTTGACTTTTCCTCTTCAACTTGCTAATTTTCTTTAAACTGATGTGTTGTCTCTTTCTCCAATTTTGAAAAATTCAGAGCTATTATCTATTTAATTTGCACTTTTTTACCATACATTATCTGCCTTCTCTTTCTGGGGTTTCTAACCATTCATTCATTCATTCATTCATCTTTCATCTTTCAACAAATATTTCTAGAGTAACTTTTATGTGTCACATACTGCTCTAAGCAGTTAATAATATATCACCATTATAAAATATGAAACTATTAATTTTCTGCTCCATGGTTCTTAACATCTTTTTCTTTATTTACAGCTATTTATATCTCAGTGCTGCAATCTTGGCAACTTCACCTTTTTTGTCTTCCAGTTCTTCTCTCTCCAGCTATGACTAATCTACCATTTAGCCCAGACACTAATATTTTCAAATGTAAGATTATATACATATTTTCTTTATAATATTTATTTTTCTAAATCTAATTATTCATTTTTTGGTAATTTTTTTGTTCTTCGATTAATTTGTTTCTTTCTATGTTCTCTTTAATCATTTTAAATGTATTTATTCCATAGCCTCTTTCTTATGTTCTGTAATTTCAGTTTCTTGTGGCATTAATTTTCTGCTTTGTTGTTTATGTTGGTGTCTTATGTGGTAGATCTTCCTTCAGTAATTTTTATTTTTGTATTATGTGTTTATTTTACATGGTAGCCTTTCCTTCACATTCTGTCTCCTATATCAATGGGAGGTGCACAATCCTTGAAGTTTGGAAGTGTCTCTACAGTGTGGTTACTTTCATTTTTTTTTCTGCCAAAACCATGGGGTTTACAATGGCCTTAGAGTGTGTTTTGCATTATTTTTCTCGCTTGTGATCCCTACTCTATGTGAATAACATAAATTCTGACCTGACATGCATTTGTGGCACATGTGAGTTTTTTCAATTTTTCACTGTAGGTGTATTTTCTTTTTCTACATGAGCATAAGCAGGCAGTAATCTTTATCGCTACTTTATTGGAATTGTAAAAAGAATTTTTTTCTTATTATAAGGATCCTGAAATATTTCAGAACCCTGACTCTTTGGATAGCACCTAGTTAAAGTCCTCAATTTTCCATAGTCATAACTTTTTACGTCCTATCCCTACAGAGAGTTCAGTTTTTATCTTGTCTGTTACTGTTTTAAGCTACCACTGCATTACTTTGAAAACACATGCATTTGGTTTAGACCTATCTTATGTTTCATGCTTCAACATTTGTGTATCTTTTTAAAAAATTTTAGCTATGTATTACTATACTACCATTGTTATAATTAATGCAGCATTTCTATGTATTTAGAGGAAGAGTGGATCCTTGAAAGCTTAGCCTATGATTTTGTTCGAGGTATGAAGAAGTCAGGCCAGAAAGAAAAAATGTCTAACTCATGGTCTGTAAGCATGTCCATTACAGAGTCAGGTCTCCTGACTCTTGGCTTAGTCCTTGTAATTCCACCACAGAATGAATGAATATCCACATGTTTTAATATACTTTTTTCTTTCTTCTCCCATAGTTTACCTTCATCGCTACTTTTCAGTTATTCTGCCTTTGTCGCCACATTCTTTCTAAAGATCTTTTGAAATAATGTTTCTTAAGCCAATATTTTTATATGGTGCAGAGCATAATATTACACATGTTTAAAACAGTGGTCGCATCTCTGCAGTGTGCCGTGTAATACTGTAATACTCAGTAATATATATAGTATACTAATAAGTCCCTCAGATCAGTTCTATGATGGCACTTGAGTAAGCTTGGAGAATAAAACTCCAGAAGACATAGACTTTTGTTATGTAATTGTATAATAAAAGAACTGAATTGCCCAATGTAGCAGCCATGATTGAACATTTGAAATATATTGATTAAAAGTGAGAAAATACACTTTAAGTGTTTGATTACTTTAAATTAATTTAAATTTAAAGTTGCAAGTGGATCATCAATTTTATTATTGAAAACTTTTAAATGTACATTTGGAAGAACTTGATTTGGGAATCTTCTTTTCAAACTTTGAATTTGATGAAATTTAAATATAAATGAGCTATTTCTGATGGCAATTTAATGTTCAAATTAAGATGTGCTGTAAGAGTGGGATAACCACTTGCTTCAGTTTGCCTGGTACTGTGGTTTCCAGGATAAGAGACTTCTAGGGCTAAAGCTGGGCAGTCTCAGGGGAACAAAGACGAGTTGGTCATCTTATTTAAGGGCAAAACGCACGAATTTCAGAGAAAAAGTATTTTTAAAAAAATGCAAAATATTTTATTTATATTTTTATGCTAATGACATGTCAAAATAGTAATTTAGATATATTGGGTTAACTATATCTAAAATATAAAAAATATATTATTAAAATTACTTCACTTTTTTTGTAGCTACTAGAAAAGTTAAAATGACATGTGTAGTACACATAATATTTATTTTGAAAAGAGTTGATATAGAACATAAGCCATTCAGAGTGATTTTATCTACCATTTCTCTCTCTCTCCTGCTTCCCTTCCCTCTTTTTCTCTGTCACCATCTCTACTGTGAGCATTCAAAGTTTAATACCTTCACTTATAAAATTCTTGAGGAGATTGTACAAGTCTTAATTGATTTTTATATTTCCATCATCTAACAGTTATATATTATTGTTCATAACTGTTACCTTTTGAGCAGTTATTTCATTCCAGCACTGTGCTTTTTTATATCCCTAAATTCTATGTATTCAAACTTAAAACATAGACTTAAACCTTTAGAACAGCCCAATAACTTAGATAATTTCATTGTATCTCCATTTTACATAAGAAAATTAAGGCACATATGGAAAAGTATCTCTCCAATTGACATTTTTCTAGTTCAGTGGTAGAGCCTAAGTCTCCAACCCTGAGTAATTCTCACCATAGTGACTGACACAGTTCAACCCAAGGGTGGTCACCTGGGTTCTGCAGGGGCATTTATGTGACTGCAGTTTATAGTGACACACAGGAGCAGAAGTGAGAACTAAGAGCATTGGGTTATCTGGACAGATGCTTCCAACCAATAGATGTCAATAATTAAAATAGTCAATATCTTTTTCATTTAAGTTTTATATTTTGTGTTCATAGTAACCTAGCTCGTGTCTAGAGAAGACGTTGGTCTTTCTAACATATTGCTGCCTCCTGATTTAGGGTTTGCTGTAAACAAGAACAAAAACAAATAATATGTTTCTGGTACATATTAAAAATATGCTAAGTGCTGAGTATACCTTATTTCATCTCATCTTGACCTAAGATTTCTGAGCAAAGGTACTATCTTCCTTTTATAGATCAGAACATTAAGGCCAGAGAACTTAAATAATATATTGAAGATTGTTTCAATCTAAGTATAGACACAATATTAATCTGGTTTTAATTGCTTCCAGAACAAAAAATTTCTGCCCTCTCATACTTTGAAGATGTAACAGATGCTCTCAAGATTCTGGGTCCAGTGAGTCTGAACTTTGTTTAACACAGTCTAGCTAACTGTTGGCCTCATAAACATAAACTACATCTTCTGGGGGTATGTCACCAATAATTTGAAGTTCACACTCTATTAATGTATTACAAATTAAAACGACTTAAAATGACACTGGTTTATTCTTTTACATTTTACGATTCTCAAGGTCAGAAGTCTGAAATCAATTTCACTGGGCCAAAAGCATGATTGTTCTTCTTTGGGAAACTTTTGGAGGATGATTAACTTGCTTGGTTATTCCAATCTCTAGAGCTGTGTTTCTTGCATTCCTTGGTTCATGGCTCCTTCTTCTAGTTTCAAAGCCATCAGCTTAGTACCTGCAAATCTCTCTGCTTTCATCACATCACTTTCTCCTTATCTGTGTTGTCAAATCTCCTTCTGCCTTCATCTTATAAGGACCATTGTGATTACACTTAGAGCTGGGTAATGCAAAATAATCTCTTCATTTCAAAATCCTTAACTTACTCACATCTATAAATTCCTTATCATCTGTGGCAACATTCACAAGTTCTGGGGGTTAGACATGGACATCTTGGGGAAGAGATTAATTCAGCCTACCACATTCACCTATAAACAGTACCTAACTGTGGATGTCCATGATTTCCACAATAGTCATAAAAGGTGGCGTGGATGGGTCTTTTAGAAAACATTAGTTTTTAAACAGCTGTACAGAAACCTTTTTTATTAACATGTCCAAAATATTACTAAACATTTTAATAAAGTTGTTGAATAGAACTAGATACATTGACAAAATTAATTCTAAAAGAATTAATTATTATTTTTTTTCAACAAAGATGTTGCATTTTGGCTTTCTTCATAAAATGTAATAGTATGATATCTCAAACAGTACATATGACATAAACTAATAATAAAAAAGAATGAATGAGACTAAAATGATTTCATGTGACTATCTCTCATCTGCTTATAGTGAATATAGTCAATGTGCTTTTATTTTCTGAACAGTTTTGTTAAAAACCTATGAACGCATGTAATATGAAAGCTCCTCAGTAGAGGAGCTTCTGTACCTGTAACAATAAACTTAAAAGCCACTTATTGAAATGATTCAGACTGCTTATAATATGTGAGAACTTGTCAAATAATACCTATTTATGATCACAGTCTACTAAGAAATGCATAATTTTTCTTAAACTATTTTTGTTTCACATAGGACTTTGGCATATTTCAGAGTACAATTATGCTATGCCCAAATGATCCTCATAAATATCTTTGCGATAGAATAAGTATTATCTCAGTTTCAGGGTTAGGAGAAGGCTATTGAGAGACGAAGACGTTCAGGTTGGTTCTCATCCAAGGTTTCTGATCTAGTTACATCCAGAAAGTGACCAGAACACAGACAAGAGATCTTGCAGCTCCCTAATTCTGTATATTATCTTCTAAACTATCTTTCTATTTAGGCCATCCTGAGGTGTCTTTATTTATTACACATTTTCTCTAGCATAATCTAAACATTTCATTTGCTTTTCTTAAAGGAACTGAAAAGTTCTGTTAGACAGATGGAAAACCAAAGACTCAAATAATTCAGTATGTTCAACACAGATATTCACTTGGTCTTTTCATCCATATCTTTATATATTCAGGGGATTTATCTCATTTAAATTTTAGCTCAAATAGCACTTTCTAAGGAAATCTTACTTTGTTTCATTTTTTTTTCATCAAAGTTATAGTACTATGTGATTTGTGTGGGTGTGCATATATAAGTAAATCATATATGAACAAATAAATGATACACATAATTTATTTATTGTCTGTGCATTTATGCTAGAATGCAATCTCTGTTAAGGCAATGACTTTTGTGTCTTTGGTTCAATGATTTAGCCCAATGCATAGAATTGAAACTGATCTATAATAAATACTCAATAAAAATTTGTTGAAAAAATGAATTAAGAAATTCAAATTATTACCCATATAAATGAATGTGCCTCTGATAAAAATAGTCTCTTAAATTTTAGAGTATTACCTTAAAGTACTCTAAATATTTAGAGTATTTAAAATACTTATGGCATCTTTCATTTAATTTATTTTCATTGTACAATGAGAGAACTAAGGCTTATAGAAATGAAATGGCTTTTTATGATTACTCAATAGTTTGAATATATATGATATATGTTTGATATATAATCTTATATATCTAAATATAATATATAACAATATTTTTTATTTTAAATATAAACAGTTCCTCCTTCTCCAACCCTTATAATCAATGAATAAAAAATTCACAGGTGTAGAAATATCTTGTAGTAAAGATTCATGCTTTCATTGAAATCTAAGAGATAAAAAATAATAGTATCCCAGGGAATCAATTTTTACAGATTGTAGAGGATGGTTATTTCTATTAATATTTATCATGGAACAATATGTATTCACAAACTTCCCCTGGACCACCCTCACTTCTATTGCCCCAGCATTTTTCTTCTACTCTTAACTGTTTATATTGTTGAGAGAATTATAGGAAATAGAACAGAAATAATTCAGCCAAGACCTCATTTTTATCCCACTTTTACAGCTGAAATGACACTCAATATTAGATATTAATTCTTATTTCTTAAGAAGGACAAAATAAAACACTCCATTTGCCAGCAGTGTCCATGTTGATTAATTTGCACCCATGTTGCGGTTAGGTCTGGAAAAAGTATGTGGCCATATTTGTGTAATTCTCCGCAAACTCATCATACTCCTCAGTGGGTACATATTTCACTACAGGCTGTATTCAACTGAGATTAATATGTTCTAGAATAACAGCAGGACTGCAATCATTCTAATACGGCAATTGAGTTCCTCAAGGGGTATCAGAATCACCTAGCTCCTTCACTTGACTACATTCCAAGTAAAAGCCATTATTGTGGCATCTTGTTGTTAATAAAAAGAACTGACATTTATTGAATGTCCACTTATATCCTATAAGAACTAAGCAAAACAGCAAAGCAGGTGTTACGTGTTTCATTTTACTACCAAGGAAACTGTGACTCAAAAGGTTAAATAATTTGTCAATGTCAAACAGTTGCTATGTGTCAAACCAAGACTTGAGTTCAACTCAATTTCCAAATATTTATACTACATATCAGTGCCAACCTGTTTTTGTAGCTGTTGTTTTTGTTTCCTTTTTCCTAAATCCGTGCTTGCTTTTAAGAAGGGAAGAGGGTGTGAAAGAATTATCATATGTGGTCTCTGCTTAAGAGGAAGTTTGCTGAATAAATATTCAAAAAACATAGCACTGAAAAATTTTAAAGAAAGTTCAAATTTGGGGATGCATACATTTAATAAGCAGTGTCAGTGCTTTTATGCATTTTCTACAGCATATAGCAGCAAATTGTCATTTCTCGATGCTGTTGTTGGGAATACTTGTGTTCTTTGGGAGTAAAATACAAATAAACAAACAAAACACATATAAAATGCCAAAAAAAAATGTTTTCACTCTATCAAAGACTCACCATGAACAGGAGAAGTTAACCCAATGGAACATAGCTGCCAAAGCTCATGTTAATATGCTAGAAACCTGCTAAGAATATTCTTTCTTTACAGAGAATTATTTGCTTAGATCATACTAAAGTCTGCAAAGAAGGAGGGGAAAATTTGTCAAGTTGTTATTCTCAAATCAAGCCTGCAATGGCTTGACCCAGTTGATGGAAGCTAGTGAATGAATTAGAGATGAGGAAAGGAAAATGTCTGAGGCCACCTTCCTTGTATTACCCATATTCATTCTTCTGATGATCATGGAGTTACTTAATTCAGCCATGAGTAGGAGGAATGAAAATCTGGGCCATTATTAACCACTCCTTGCACCACCAATGCCATTGATATCACTCACAAACCACATTAACACTCCCAACCCAATATTTACACCAATAAGCATGTTAACACAACAGAAATGTAAGGCAGATAAATGATGTTAATTAAAAATTTCTATAAAGAAAAATATAATAAGAAAATGTAATTTGCGGCAGAGTAAAGGTTACTTTAGCTGGTCTGAGAAAAGCCGCTCTCAATAGATGATATATGGATTTGTATGATAAAAAGAAACTCTCTATGAAATTTTCTGGGAGAAGAATTTTTTAATAGAGGGTTTGGCATGTACAAAGCCCCTGAATTGAATATAAATTAAATGTATGTGAACAACAGAAATAGGCCACTGCATTAAAGAGAGAGAATGACAGTAGCTGAGTACTGAGAAGTGTCATGGGTGACCTGGTAGGTCACACTGGTGAGAATTTATTCCACTTCCATTGGGCCATTGTTGGAGAGTTAAACAAAGAAAATAAGGTACAAAATTTTTATAAAGATGACTGAGTGAAAAAATGTAGTAAATTATTGCAAGGAGGGGAAACAGGAAAGGACAGTGCCCATGATCAATAGAAATAAAGGAGAGCACTTATTTGGCAGCCTTGGTACATTGTGGTGGGAGGAGGTGCTTGAGACAGCCGGCTGATTGAGGAGTGAAGGATTTACAGTACTTCATTCTAAATAGAACATGCCCACTGAGCCTTACCCTTGATGCTATTACCTTTCTTTACATACTGTGAAACATTCACATTGTGGCACAGGGATGCCGTAGCCCAGGAACGAGTCTATGCAGAATCACAATGTGTACCCACTGACATGGCTGTAGTGTCCAGATCTATGCACACAGAAGACAGGAGTGTGAGAGACTGAGAGAGAAGGTGGAAAGAGAAAATTTTAGCCACTTCTTTTAGTGTTGGAGACACTTTTTGAAAGGAATTGTGTTTATTTGGGGGCCTTAGAGAGCAGCCCCAACACAAAAATATTAAAAGCAACCCAAAATGGAAACATGAAGAGGAAGAAATAAAGAATCGGAAAAAAAAAATCAGAGAGAGAGAGAAATGAATGGAAAGGAGGAGCAGAAGGTGGTAGGATAAGAAAGAACCAAAATGTACATGAGAGGGAACATGGTAGACCTGAAGCAGTAGATTTGAATTTCTAGTCCTGAAATAACATTCTTCAAAGGAACACTAGATGTCAGAGCTTAAAATACTCATAATTAGAACCACCTTCTCTGATGTTTCTTCTAATCAGTAATGTACCCTTTATATCTGAAATATTCTAGAAAAGTTATTGTTATTTGGGAAAACTGGTCTAACACCATATTTATTCAGTTGTTCCAGTCATCTATGCTTTTTTTTTTTAATAAAAAAATTCTATGGTAAGTGTTTTATGTGCCAGATGTGGAAACTGAGACTTTAAGAGGTAATGGAATTGTCTAAATCCTGACAGCCATTAATTTGCAAATTCAAGATCCCAATTTATATCTGTCCAATCACAAACCATTTCTCTCACAATCAATTACTTTTTGGCCTATTTTTGAATTATACATAAATTATATCATATAGTATAAAATTCTTTGTGCGTGGCGTATTTTCTCAACATTATGAGGCTCACCCATGTTATAGTAAGTTCTTTTTTTATTACTGTATAATATTCTATTGTTGATGGGCACTTGGGAGGACCCTGGATTTTATTATTACAAGTCACACTGCTATGAGCTCTCACATGGGAGTCTTTTGGTGCATAGGTTCACTTGTTTCTTTTGGTATATGCTCAGCAGTAGAACTGCTTGATCACAGGGTATACATATAATCAGCTCTAGGAGATACTGCCAAAGAATGTTCCAAAAGGGTTGTATGAAATGCCTTCATTTTACAGATGGAAAAAGTGAGGCTTTGGAGAGGAAAGACTTACCAAAACTGAGTGAGCTGAGCCTGGACTAGAACCTGGGTTGCCAGCTTTCCAAAGATTAGTGGTCTTTCCCGCATGGTGGCCTACTCTCCTTTCCTTTTTGGAACCATTCAAATAAGAACATGCGCATTCATCTCCATCCTTGGTCTACTACCTAAACTGTTTTCCTTTCTCTTCAATAAAAATCTAGGATAAAATTCTGTAAGCAGAATTAATTTAAAAACAACAAAACAAAACAGTGTAGCCATTTGTGGAAAGGCTGGCTGATGGGAAAACCAGTTCCTGCCATAGGTCTTCAGAGTACCTTTGAGTCAGCTGGGATTTTTTAGTGAATTTTGTTATAGAGATGAGTCATTGCCTTTTGACCACACTTGAGAATAGGTATCATTGTATTAAAGAAAGAGTGGCAACATTTTCCAAAAATTTTATTTCCCCCACTCTTTTTTCTCTGGATACCATTATATCTGTATTTACCTAAATGTGATAGAAGTAGCCAATTTCACTAATTGCCATAACAAGCCAAAACTTTATTTAAGCACACTACAATATAACAAACATGTATATTTCAAAGGCTTACATAAAGGAACAACCCACAGTGGACAATTTCATTTTCAGGTGTTTTCTTGATTATGGAGAAAACAGTTAGATGTGAAAAAATTCAATTTTGTGTGTGTTTTCATTTTATGAACTTTTGTAGGGATTATTTACTATTAAAAATCCAAGTAAAGCATGTTGATTTTATGTTTAAGTAGGTACAGAGAAATGTCATAGAATACCCGCCCCTGCTTAATATCTGATGGTTTAATTTACCTTCTACTGAAAAGTCTATGCATTATTTTGCTTTTATTACAATCACCAACAAAAACCTTGTCAAATTATTCCACCCTCTCTGAATCTCTGATGTCCCTTCCTATCAGAAATGTACCCTTTATATCTGAGATATTCTAGAAGAGTGATTGTTATTTGGGAAAACTGATCTAATACCACATTTATTCAGTTGTTTTAGTCATCATTCAACAAATAGTTGTTGAGCACTTACTATGTGTCAAGTACTAGATGCATTGCTATACGAGAATTACATGTATGTGTGTGAAAGAGTTTGCTCTAGAGAACATTGTAAAATAGAGGTTCATCTTTTTGTGCAATCTTTATGCCATCTTAAAGGAATATATTAAAACAATATCTTAGTTTCAGACTCAGTGTGAACAAGGACTGCAAATGGTCAGCATTTCTACTAAGAGTAAGTGGTAGATGAAAGTATGTATTTGCATCATCATTTAACCAAATTCCTGAAAAGTAGGATTCAAAAGATCACAGCAGAAAGAGAGAGAAAAGCCACAAGTGGCCAGTTTAGCAACCAAGCATCACACTTCATATGTCTAAGAATTTAGAAAAATTCTTAGCACGTGAAAATATTGGGTGGGTCTTGGAAGGGTTTGGGACATGCTCACCATCACTTTCATTCCATACCAATCCTTAATTCCCAAGTCAAAAACAAAACAAATAACAACAGCAAAACACTTCAGCAAATGTCTTACTCAGCAGCACATTGCAGAGTAGAAATATGTCAGACTAAAGGAGAAAGAGATTTATTGTCTGTCTGTGTGACCTTGAAAAAGTCAAGCCTCCCTTCCCTGGAATCAGTTTTTGGTTTTGCTAAAAGAGAGACTGAAACTTGATGAGCTCAAAAGATAAATGGAGAAACTTGTCTGCTTATTTAACACAGTCTGCTAAGTAATTGGAATGAGGACTTTGCCTAGCACACCTTAAAGAGTGAGCAGAGCACCCTCTTTCTAAGAGCTAATCTGTAGAAGTCCTTGTGGGCCCCTTTTGGGTGGAGTGACTGGCACTGTTCATCAGATGGATCTAAACTACAGTCAAGGGCTGGTGAGTCATTTGCAGCACACGTTAGTCATTCAGGTGCATTTGCATTGGACTCTGCAGCTGGGAATGGCCCCAGACACAGAATTTGTTTATTTCCATGCACGATGAATGGCTCAGAGCTTGTTGTGAAATAAGAAATTTATAAATTGTTATGTTCTCCTGCTGACAGCCTTCTCCCTTCTCTTGATGATCAGCAGCTCTCAAGCAGTCTTTTGTTCTATTCTAGAGACTGAACACTGAACAGGTTGTCCTGCCCTGGGTTGGGAGCTCAATATCGATGATCTCATTTTACCTTCCTAACAAGTCTGTGAGATAAGGTATAATTATCCTCATCTTAGAGATGTAAGAATAGAAGCCAACAAAGCATAAGAGGATTGGCAAATTTCCACAGTTAGAAAGTGTAGAGCTAAGATTCAAACCCACAACTGTCTTTTCCAAAGCCACTATTATATAGCTTTCAACCTAGAAAAGATCACACATTCATAGATTATTTCATTTTGGTTCTCACAGTTACCTTCTGAAATTGAGAGGCAATATGAAGTCACATCTGAAGGCTGGACAAATTGCAATGAAAGTTAACAGTCATGTTTTCTTTTCATTCTTTTTTTTTTTTTTTTTTTGTGAGAGAGACCACTACTCTATGTTTGTAATTTAGGGCCAAAACTATAATAGGGCTTCAAAAATGTTAGTGGAACTGAATTAAATTCTTTTTGTGTCCAGTGAGAAGATTATTTCAGAGTTTCTTCTTGTGTCTATTATTGGGGTAACTTTGAATTACAGTAATGTACAGAAACAATGATATGCTTAGGTGATGATTGAGAGAAGAAATGGTAAAGAAAATTCAAAATAATTGTCTTTGCTATGTCATAATCTTTAAAAAAATAATAATCCCACATTTCCAATTTTACATTTCTAATTATTTACTGTAAAAAAATTAAATCTTGAGCTAATACATAAGAATTAAGTTCAGTGGAAGACCTGCCAAGTTCTAGCAGCCATGATCCTCAGTAACCTGCATCTTTAACTGATTCCTAAAAGTGACAACTTTTTCAAATAACTGTCTGCAATTATCCCATCATAAATAAATCTATGTACATATCCATCTATCACCTACCTACCTAACGTTGAATGTATCTACTCTGGTTTTCAGCATTTTACTGAATGGAAAAGAAAGAGAGGAAGGGAGGGAGGGAAGGAGGAAGAAAGAAAGAAGGAAGGAAGGAAAAGAAAGAAAAAAATTTGAGGGCAGGCTATACTCAAACAAGGTTATATATATTTAGAATCATGATTCGTAACTTCACGGCAAAAACCTGCTACCAAAGAGGCTCCTGAAGGGAAACAGATGTCTCCATGTCTCTGGCTCATATGAACTCAAAAGAAGTAAGCTCTGAGGCAAAGCTTACAACATTGGCATTCTGGAAAGGTTCTAGTGTTATAACAAGTCAATATCAAGTATATATTTGCCCTCCATATCTGTCCTTTTTTTTCCCCCAAAAAATTCTTTTGGTTTGTCTTGGATTTTCGCATTACTATCTGAATTTTAGAAGCAGTATGTTAATTTCTGCAAAAATCCCCTCTAGGGTTTTGATTGGTTTTGCACTGAATCTTTAGATCAGTTTTGAAAGAATTAATGTTCTAACAATATTGAGCTAACAATATTAAAGGGTGCCCTCTGCATGTGTTTAGAACACTCTCTCTGTATAGTTAATTCTCTGTTACTTTTTATTGGAAATTCTAGCTACCTTAGATTCTCACCTCCGTCTCCTCACCTCAAAGAGTCTTTTATGGTTCAGTCTATGTCTCATTTTCTTGCTCCTAGATCTGAAAATTCTCTCAAGATGGTAAGCTGTGATAATTGTATATGGTTCACTGTCTTTGTTTCCTGTCTCTGAAGGATCATTGTCTTTCCTTGATGACTTTAAAACTATTGGTTTATATATTTCTTTTGTTTTTGATTTCAGTATGGTAATAATGATCCCTGTTATTCCTTTTTGGTGGGAAACCAAAATTAGTTAATTATATTTTAATAGGATAAAAATATTTTGTTGTATGTATGTATGTATGTATGTATGCATGCATGCATGCAAGCATGCATGTATTTACCATTTCCAACATTATATATTCTTTTGTATAGAGGCAAATTTTCCTATGGTATTATTTTCTGTCTGCATGAAGAATTTTTTTTTTAATATTTCTTTTAGGGGTAGTTGGCTAGAAATGATTTCTTTCAGCTTTCTTATTGCCTGTAAAATTTATTTTGCTTTAAAAATTTAAACATATTTTATTCTGTTTATAAAATTTTAGGTTAAAGATTGATTTTTTTTATTTGATACTCCAATCATGTTACTTTGTTGTCCTCTGAGTTCCATTTTTCCTGAGGAATAGGCAGTGTTATTTTTATCTTTGACACTCTATGAATAATGTGTTTTTTCTCTTTTGCTCTGAAGATTTTTTTGACATTGATTTAAAAAATTTGATTGTGATATGGCTTGGGGTAGTTTTCTTCATGTTTCATCCACCTTCTGCTAGGAGTTTGTTGTATTTCTTGGATATGTGTACTTAGTTTTTATAAAATGTGGATAATTTTCACTCATCATTCCTTTAAAATTTTTTTGTTATTCCTCTTCTTTCACCTCTCCTTTGGGAACTCCAATTATACATATATTCTGTTGCTTCTAGTCCCACAGATCTCTAATTACTTGATAATGGTGGTATCTGTCATGTTTATTCATGTAAAGTTACTCTATTTACAATTACTAAGTATTATGTAGGGAGATACTTTGAAACCATTAAAATGTCCTGTTTCTTATTATCTCTAAATTACTATGGTATCCATTGATACGTACAATATTGTTTGCCAAATAGTGATTTTCTATTTACATCATTTATTTTATATTTATTAAGCATGATTCTATGTGATAGGCAGAATAATGATCCCTCCACCAAAGACATTTACGTACTAAGCCCCAGACACTGTGAATATATAATGTTACATGGCAGGGAAGAAATACAATTACGGATGGAATTATGGTTGTTGATCATCTGACCTTAAAATAAGAGTATCCTAAATTATCTAGGTAGTCCAATGTAAACAGAAAGGCCCTCTAAATGGGGAACAAGGAGGCAGAAGTTACTGTCAGAGTGCTTATGATGGGGGAAAAAGTTCTACTGGTGATTACTGTCTTTAATGATGTTTACTGAGTAAGCAGGTCACCAGCCAAGAAATGCAGGGAGGCTATAGAAACTGGAAGAGGAAAGAAAATGGATTCTCTCATGTAGCCTTCAGAAAGGAATACACTCCTGCCAATACCTTGAATTTAGCCCACTGAAATCCATTTCAAACTTCTGGCCTCCAGAATTGTATATATATTTTTTATTTTAAAATAAATGTGTGTTCTTTTAATTCACTAAATTTATGGTAATTTACTAGAGTAGAAATAGAAAACTAATATATTCTAACATAAGGAAGAGTATCTCTTTTTCTCTGATTTTCTCATTCATTCACTTGTTCATTTATTATATCAGTATGAACTCATGAATATTTTATAGCTTAAAATAAATATAAGTACAATTCGATACTATTATTTTCGATTTTGTTGCTCAACTGATCCCAAATTTTGCCTTTGGAAATTTCTTCAAATTGACTCTTGTGCCTTTTCAACATGACTCTGTTATTAAATATTTAGTTGCCTCTCAGGATTTCTGGTGAAATTGATGCTGCCAAAAAACAGTATAGCCAACAACGACAAAAGATATTATACACGATGTAAATTTTCACATCTTTAAAAGTCTTATTAAAAGTGCTTGGCCATTCATTTTCAATATTTAGAATTGACATAAAAAGCAACCTTTGGAGTTCTTGAAATGCCCTTACTTCATAATTGGAATTGACATTTTGCACCATAATTTTGTCTTGTAATGCCTTTATATCAATATTTACTCATGAATTTATATATTCAGACAGTAAATCAGAAAACAAGTATCCAACACTAATTAAAGACTCATCATAGCCAAAGTGTAAACTTTCAAAACTAATAAATCAGAAATTGTTGCCCATTCAACCCAAAGTATTTTTGCCTCTTTAAAATGTACCTCTGAAACATTTAGCTAAATTTGTTTACAGTTTATTAATGACTTGACAATGAAATGAGATATTAGAGTCCACTAAAAATTAAAAAAATATATATTTTATACCTACAATTACAACCTATGTAAATAATATGATATTTCATATACAAAAGTCTTCTCAGAAATGTAGATGTCATGCTGAACAAGACTTACTTGCAAATGTGAAAAAAATATATATCAATACTTCAAGGGCAGTAGGATGGCAAATTGTAACTTTTGTAGGCTACCTTGATTAGTTTTATGCCCTTAAGTAATAATTTCTAGGTTTTATGTTGTAATTCTTTGACTTTCTTTTGACAAAATAAGTAGTCCTTCAAGTTTTCTAAAATTCGAACCCAAAAATATAACTCAATAGTGTTTTAGGTATTTAAATGAGGTAACATAATTGACTTATAGAGAAACATTCCAAGGCAAAGCACTTTTACTTATTTGGATAAAAATAAGACAGAGAAAGCAGATCTTTGAATAATGGGAGAAAGAGACAGAGCAAGGAAGTCGGGCTTACTTCACCACTCCATGAGTAAGAGAAAACTCCAGAGCCATATCCATAACTGATAATTGCAGCTTCAGTTTTATTTTACTCCTCTACAACTTAAAAGAGAGGTGGAGAAATATTGGATTCATGAGGAGACAGCAGTTGAGGTGGGTCTTAAAGGATGAGTAGGATTTACTATGCCTGAGAAGGGCAGGTAGATGAAAGAGTGGAGACTCAGGCCAGAGCTTAATATTTTACATAGAAAGTCAACCTGGGGTAAAAGCACAGAAATGGAAATTTTAACTCAGTCTGACAAGAATGGCATAAGAGGAGAAATGAGGGAGAATGGAATCATAGGTTGGAACTAGATTGTGATGAGCCTGGGATAACATCTTCAGGGGGAAGGGTACTGTTTTTGCTTGCCTTCCCCTCATCTATTGCACCTTCCACAATGATTCATGTTGTTTGTCTAGAAATCTCTTTAACTCACTCTCTTGGGGATGGCCCCAATTCCACTAAACTAATGGATTATAGTAATCCCACATACCTCCCCATAGCATTCAACTCAGAGATGACATTAAACTCAATCTAAGACAGTCGGCTTCTGACATCTCTGTAGAGCCAGTGGTTGCTCCAGAGGTGCATCCACACCTTAAGATAGAGCAATGAGAAGAAATCTTTGACTACGGTTTGTTTTTCTGTTTGTTTGTCTGGATAGCAGGATGTGGCGATAGCATATATGTAACTACTTGAGAGAAGCCAGCTGGAGAATAACAATAACACTTGCAGGTGAACCAAGAGAGTAATCAAGAAACAGAGTTAAAAGTCTTGATCAAATTGTGGCTAAAGCACAAATAACCTTGGATTTTTTAGGTAGGTAAAGCAGTTAATTCTTATTACCTTTTAACATGATATGAGTTCATTATTGTTCCTTGCAATGAAAAGTGCCCTGACTTATCATTCAGAAAATAGGGCTTCTTTGAAGGTTTCTAAACCTGGATATGAGGTGATCAGTATGGTATTCTAGGAAGTACATTCTGACATCTCAGTGGGAGCTAAATTGGAGCAGGCAAGTTTGGAAGCAGAGAGAGAGAGAGCATAGATTAGGGACAATATCACACTAGAATCAATGGGAGATGAATCCTAACTTGAGGTGTGGCAGTATGAATACGGAAATGTCAAAAAATAGAGAAATATTATCAGAGGTTTGAAGTCTCTTAGATGTTGACAACTAGGCGAGACATATTTTATCCATAATTTATGCTCTGTTTGCATACATACCCCCCACTCCCCATAAGTGGTACTGCATGCTAACATGAATTTCCCAGGAATTGTTCTTCACATGGCAAGAATACTCAGCACTTTATTATTTTAGATTATCCAGTTCCTGGGGCCCAGCTGTGGCAGCATGTCAATCATAGGCATGAGAGGGCAGAGGAAAGAAAAATAAAAATGGCGAGAAAGGGAGAAAAGATGGGTAGGGAATGGATCCAGAGTTGGGTGGCTTCCAGAAAGATGTTGATTCCAAATGGCCTGACTGGGGTTAGAGTGGGGTGAGGCAAACAACAAATGTGGAGAAGATAATGGGGGCATGGTGAGGATGAGATAACAATGGAATAGGAATAGGAATAATGACAATAATCATGACACAAATAAAGCTAATAGTATGAGCTACTATTTATTGGAAGTATCCTTGTGTCAGCCACTGGGTAAATAATTTATATGCTCTACCTCATTTAACTTTTACAGTCACCCTGTGAACTAGATGATGACAACTGGCCTTAGAAAGGTTAAGTAACTTGCTCAAGACCAAACAGCTATGAAGAGTGGAAGCTTGTGTCAGACACAAGTATGTCTGACCATATTGTTGTAGACATTGGTTTTCTAAAAAACTTTTTTTCTTTTTTACATACCATTCGAGTCTTCTCTCCCTAGTTGAATCTCCCACCAAATGACATTCCAACTCCAACCTGGAACATTTTTTCTTCTTGATGTTAGCATCCTGCACCCATTTCTTTCTTTCTTCAGCTTGAATATCACTTCTCCTGGCATAATTTTCAGGACTCTCTGAATGCATATAGTGCCCCCTCCTATGGCATTTCCTTTCCTCCCACCATGAGAGTATGATTGCTGAATGATCTTCTTTCTACATCAGACTTTGGCCCCTGTGAGGGCAGAGGCTTGCCTGTTTGCTCACTAGGCATACCATGAATATTCAACGATAGAGCTGAATGAATGAATGAATGAATGAATGAATGAGATCAGCAGAGAGTGAATTGAGAACAGAGTGTTTTATGTAATAAGAAATATGTGTGTGTCTTTGTGTGGGGGGCTTGTTTTCAGAAATAAGATCTGATGAACAGCAAGAATGTTCTTTGGCTTCCTTTCCAGTGTCGTGGAAACTGGCTGGGATAGGGAGATTTTTGCACTGTGTGGCAAGGTATGTTTATTTATCCTTATGATTCCCATGCCTCTTTTCAAAAGCCTGGATTAGCATGGAGATTCGAACTTCAGATGTTCTCCAAAGACATCCCTGGTGACCAGACATTTGTTGGTGAAAGAGAGTGCAGGAAACCAAGACAAGAAATGGTCAAGGAGAGAACAGGCCAGACAACCAAACCTCTTTCCACAGGCACTCAAGTAATTAAAATAAAAACAATTACTCATATACATAGAGCAGGTCAGCACATTTTTTACAGAACAAGGGAAATGCACAACTCCTTAGAGGCAGTGATATAAATATTTCAGCTGATAGTACATCCAGGACCAGGAAGGTAAAATAAACTAGATTTAAACAAACAATTTGACATAGAACTGCAAAAGGCATTGTGAAATTCTGCAAAATTGCAGATCCAATTTCCCTGGAATATACTTCGGCCTAGAAAAACCCTGACAATTATTCATGTTGGAAGACTAGGCAGAAATGCAGACAATGGGAAAACAAACACTCAACCATCAGGTTTCAGAATGCCAGTGTCCAGAAAATGCCTATGATTGCCTCTTTTTCTCTGGAGTCTGGAACCAGCCTCTTGATTGCTATATCTCCCAAAGTATATCTCTTCTTTAAGAATAAAATGTGAGCTCATGGGAGAAATTCTAGAAAGACTCATGGTAGCAGTGAGTTTTGCCTTCCTATTGGGAAAAAGGGGGTCTGTCCATTGTACTGAGTTTACTTTCTGATTTTCTTTGTTGAGAAGTTATTATGTCCCAGGTCATTAGTCACTCAAAATTTGTTTTGTTTTTAATGAGCCCCTGAGTTATGAGGTTGTGTTCTTCCCTATATACTAGCCACACATTCAGATTATAACTCTGCAATTGCAGATCTGGCTCACACCACTGCTTGCCATCCTTCTCTGACCTTCCATTGCACTCGAGACAAAGTCCACATTTCTGAGCCCAGCACTAGAATTCTTTATACTTGATTCCTGCTTAAGTCTGCAAACTCATTCTCCAAAACTATGTGGAGTTCTCAGCTGACTGGATTGTTGTACACCTGCAGTACCATTGTAACTGATTTTTTAGCTGTAATACCTCTCTGCCCCATCATCCTTGCCTATCTGGCCATTTCTATGTCTTTAGTCTGAGCTCAAGAATTAACTTCTTTGTGAAACCTTTCCTCATTCTCATAGGCAGACCCTGGAACTAGTTCTTGGCTTCGGAGGCTGTTAAGTCTAACTTTACTTTTCTGATCATTGTAACTTTTTTGTTCAGTTTTTATTCATTCATCAAATGTTCATTGAGTGACTATCATAGTCCAGCCTTCATACGAGGCACCAAGGGCACAATGGTAAATTCTTCTGAAGTATATTGACTTCAGGAGAGGTCAAAAATTACTCCAATTATCCCATCAATGAACACATAGCTACAAATGAAGTTCTGAAGCAAAGGTGTGCTTTGCTTCACCTTTGCAGCTCTGTGATTGATGGATCAGTGTAGGCTCCATGCAGGTAATGATGATTATACATGGACATTAGCAATGATTAGACATTAATGGTTTAGGAGTGAGGAGAGGGAGTTTATTTCTAAGGAAGGAGTTGGAGAGTTCAGAAGTTTCATGTTGAGAGGGAACTTGATTTATGTGCATGATCATGGTTCCTAGAGAAGAAAGATCTAGACCAATGGTTCTCAGCTGAGGACCACTTTGCAGTCCCAGGGGACATATGGCAATATGAAGAAATTTATGGTTGTTATAATTGAGAGTGAGTACTATGCAGTGGGTAGAGACCAGGAATGCTACTAAATATCCGAGGATGCTCCTGACAGCACCCAAAAAATTATTTAGTCCAACAAGTTGGTAGTGAAAATATTAAGACATTCTAATATGGATTCTAGTATTGAATGAGGCTGAGGAGGCAGACATAGGCAGACCATGAAAGTCTTTGCAGCACATATAAAATAGTTTGATCATTATGAATATTAAGAAGCTATTAAAGTATTGAGGATATAGAGATGGCCTCATGTGGTTTTCCTTTTATTGAAATCACCCAGGCTATACTATGACAATATTCTGAACAAAGATCTGACCATGGATCAGAGAGGAGTAAGAATGGATGGAAGACAACAGTTAAAAGAGATTTTTGAGTATCTAGGCAGGATAAAATATTTTGGACTAGTTTAGTCTCCATTTAAATTGTTATTATCCATTCCAGGGCTGACGTTCAGGATCTCCTAATGCTCATGTAATCATCATTTATCTTAATTATTTTTATTTATTCTTTTTCATCTGCATCTTATCCACAAGAGTGATACCTGTTCTGAAAGGCCACCATGACTAAGTAGATATTTCAGATTACCTTATAGCTGAAAAAATATATCTTTAATGTCATATAATGTAAATTCTAGTCTGGTGGTCAAATACTTTGAATTCTAACAAACATAGGAAGCTTAACATTTCCCAAAACGACTCTAATCTTTTAGATGGTGTAGTTTACACCAAATTCTTGTCAGACACAGGTTTATGAGTAGCAGAGGGAACATCTTCAGATGGCCTTTAAGGTGTTTCATGAGACATCACACAGCTATCTCCTCTCCATCTTCAACAGTCCTTTTTGTGCTTCGACTTCTAGCACAAACGCTAACTTGTAGTCCTCTTAACATGTCATCCTGTTTCACTGCTCTGTAGTTTGCATATGCTCTTCCTCTGCCAGGAATGCCCTCACTCTGCTAACCACATTTGCCTGGTAAACCGCAAAACATCTTCCACAATGATACTCAGGCATGGCCTATGCTGAATAGCTTTACCAGAAATCCTCTCTTAATTAAAGCCCAGCACTATCCATTGCACACACTTGTCAAAGCACAATGTGAGTTCCTCGAAAATAGAATTTTTTCCCCTTATTCATCTCTGGTTGTCAATGTTGTTTATATTGGCTTATTTTCTTGATAATACTTTCAAGGCTGGCATAGATTAAAAAGGGTCTTTCCTTCTTTGTTCCTTTGACTTAGGCAATTTTTTTCTGATTCTTTGTCCTAATCATACTTGCTTCCCTGTTACTGACCATGAGGACTGACTTCTTACTTTTAGAGTTGCAGGCTGCCTCTGCTTGTCCCATGGAATTTCACACTCTGGATAGCCACTGTTTTCCAGAAGACATCTCATCTAGGTCTCAGCTTTTAGTTCCCCTTTCAGTTCCCAACTCACATCTGGGTCCTGAAATCTCTGTGGATCCCCAGCATCCACCTTAGCTTGCTAAGGAAGGAAAACCAGAGAAGAAGCTAACATAGTCCGTAGGACAAAGTAGGGGTTCGCTATGTAGCTATAGATAAACTACATTCTAAACTCTCATTTATACTTTTTGTAAAAACATAGGGTCCTCTCTTTTTCTATATCCCTACATGATCTTAAACAACTATGTGATATTTTTTATTTAAATTATGGAGTTCCTTTAGCAATAGACTAAATAAACTATGAATTTTAGGAAGGCTCTTACCTACCTCTCCTGCTTTCCATTTTGCTATCTGCAAATTGGAAAAAAAGAGTGTGTGTTTTGGGATTATTTCTCAATCAGGTCAGTTCAAAAAGTTGTTTGGTGAGAGTTTCTAAGGACATATTCTCAAGCCTATTGAGATCTAGTGAAGCAGAATCTTCAAGGTGGGACTTAAGTGTTTGTATTTAAAGGAACATCTCCAAGTCATGCTGGTGGTTAGCCCTGGCAGAAAGCCAATAAACAAGAGTATTTCCAAGGTGTCTGAGTGATGGGCACGTAAGCATAAAGTCCACAAAGTTCTAGGTTGACTGATGAATGAAGCACTTGTGGAGGGGGATAACGCTTGTGATGGGATGTTTGTCAAAATACCCACTTTCTTTAATATATTCATATGGAGGGCCACTGCTGTAAAATTCCACGCACACCCCCATCCATTCAGAGGATGTAGAGGTGAAATTGCTTTAGTCAACTACTCTGGTTAATGTCTCAAGTTTCTGCACACAGCTTGGATTGCCTATTAAGAAATTTTGTTCTAGAATAATTAGCATCTTATTTGCTTTTCAGTCAGTTAAATGTGGTACTCTTTCCTATACATTTCTCAGACTGAAAAAAAATATGTATTTCCAGGAAATGGGAACATGCTAAGAAAAGTAAAATGTTATAATTAAGAACATAGTAAAGTACAGCTGAAAACTTATTGAATTCAAACACAGTTCAAATTCTGGATCTTGTGGTTATTTACTAATCATTTCAAGGAAAACCAGTTTACCTTTGTGGGCTTTAATTTTCCATCTGTAAACTGGATGAAATTACCATAACGTAGATTCTTAATAATGAATGAGATTGAGGTATTCGTGAATTTCGTCAGTTTTGTATAGAACTTGATGAATAGTGATGCATGTGCTTGTTTCACATCAATCTAATCCAGGAGAAGCTCCAGAGGTAAAGCTAATTTAATGTAGTGTCTCAGTGGAGATTATGACCAATAAGTAAATAAGTTAGAAGATATCTTATTCTATTACATTCTATAGTTGCATCAACCTATTTGTTAATTCTGAAAAGTCTACTACTTTGGATTCGATATATGTTGTAGCCATGTAGTACACAGTGATGGGAAGGTTTGTAAATTATATGGGTGTGGTCATTTTGTTATATTAAATCATGCAATCCAAACCAAAAATCATCTCAGGTGCCTACATTATTTTATGTTTTTTTTCTATTAATTTGTGCCACATCAACTAAACTTTTGTCAAGCTTTCATAGAATTTGCTGAAGTGATGATAACAGAGCAGTTTCAAACTCCATAGCAGATTGAAGAAAAAGTCAAAATAAAAACCATTCTTTTGAAGACAGTTTTCCATTTAGCTTGCAACATCCCCAATTCTTGAGAACAACCTTAAAGAAAGAGAGGGTCGTGAATTGTTATGTCCTAGAATGAGGGAATTTGGGGTATGGAGAAAAACTTGCTCAAAACTACATATTATAGCAACGTTGAAGCAGTTAGTTTCTGGCCCCAAAACACTGTTAAGTCCAACAGACCAATGCCATTCTCTGCATCCTTCCCCATTCTACCTACTAATGTCTCTCAGAAAAAAAATGTAACATCTTTTAAGGATTCATTGTGTCATAACTAATTAATGAAAATGACCCACCCCTACTTCTCCCTTCTAGAGGGACTCTCAGAGAAGCTAGACCTTTCTTCTCAGATGAGTGCCTTTATGCAAAATATTTAACTTTTCTGAAGTTCAGTCTTTCTTACTTATAAATGAGGGATGGGTCTAGGAAAGTTCATTTAGGGCAAAGTCAAGTCTTTCTATAGATTTATCGCTAGCACTGAGTAGGACAACTTACAAGTAGCGAGTGCTAACTACTCCCTTTCTGCATTCTCTGACTAGTCACCCATGAGAGCCAGTGTCAACTCTAAAATGTTATAATGTATCAACTGAGAGAATAGACACTCGTGCAATTTTGAAATATCCTCCCTAAACTGCTTTTTCCAACGAATTCCCTCAATTGTGTTACTATTCTCCGAGAGAATTGCTTATCCTCACAGCCATTTCGACCTCTCTCTTACATTCTCTTAGTACTTCCAGCTGTTTTTCCTCATTTCCTATTTGGCATTCACATTCTCCATTGGACCTGAAGGAGTTTCCAGTTCGTGGGTCATAGAGTTTCTCAGGTCATTAGTCCCAGGTTGTGAAGGGTTTCCCACCTAATTTGGTTTTTGAGAACCTGCTGTTAACCTTACCTGGGATGAGCCCAAGCAGCTCCCATTAGACTGTTAGAAAACTAGCAGGGGAGACGGGAACGTTTGGATTTCTTGGCTCTTCCAGGCCTTACTCCAGTGACCATCCAGTCAAAGCACTTTCTAGCCACATAATTGGAAACACTGTGAGTAGATATCTCCCTAGGTATCAATAGATATATGCTTAGAGTTGATCAATATTAAAGCTGTCATATCATATTTATATTTTTTAATAACGAAACCCAAATGGATGACTAATAGTGAGCAAAAGGTCTTCTGTACTTCTCTAAGAAGCTGAAATAAATGACTCTGCACCAAAACAGCAGACACATAATTTTTTTCTACCTTGAACCTGTTCCAATTTCTCTATTTTGAGTCATTCTTTTCATTTTTTTTTGTTTATTTGCTCATTAAAAAATGGGGAAAGGGAGACATCTATTTAAACAGACACTGTACCAGGACCTCAGCATTTACAAATAAATAAAATATAGTTTCTGTTTCCAAGGAGGATAAAGTTAGTGAATAAAGACAAACACGCACAAAAATAAATAGCGACACAATGAAATAAGTGTAACAGGAGAGGTGTGTGCACTGTATGAATGTGGCATTAAGGTGTGGATATTCATTTCTTACAATCCCTTCTTGTTTGGAAGGGATTCTGATTTAGATGATTTGATTTGCGTTTTGAAAATGCAGTAATCAAGTAATGGAGGGAATTGTGCTGGAAAAGTCATCTGAGATGTCATTGTGAAATAGGACACATTACCGTGTTTAGACTTGCCCTTCAAGGTCATGGACAACTATTGGAATGTGCTAAACAGGGAAGAAGCCATTTAGAATGCTCACTCTGACCACCAGTAGAGACGCAGATTGGTAGGAAGGATAATGGAAGCAAAAAAAAAAAAGAAAAAGAAATGTTTAGGGTTGGTAGTAGTAGTTCAAGTCAAGGATGATGGGTGTCTGAAACAGGCAAGTGACAATAGAAATGAAGAAAGGTGGTATATTTTAAAAACATTTAGGGCGTGAAATTAATACCGTATGGTGATTAGCATGAGAGGTGAGGCAAGAAAAAATAGATTAAGGATCCTACACTTATGATTGAAATGTGGTTCTTAGATATAAACATGGCTCAAAGAGTCATATTAAGCTGTTTTTAATTTCTGAAAATATTCCCCAATGAACAAGGTAGTCTACAGTGAACTTCATTTTACCTCTGTTTCTTTGAACATGGTTTTCCTTTTCAGGAACCACCATTACCACCAGCACCAGCACCAGCAGCAGCACCACAAGCACATGTGTGCATGCACGTGCTAGCACGTGCTAGCACACATGCACACACACACACACACACACACTCACAGAGATTATTGCTATAATGTCTGTTCAAAGCACAGATAAAATACCATGTCTATTGTGTATCCTCACCCTTACCGCCTCCACCGCTCAAATGCAGAACTTTTTCCACATCTTTTCATCTACTCAGTTACAACACTTGCCACTCATTTCTCCTAAAAAATATATTCCTTAGTAAAACACCATGCCAGTGGCTAGGGATAGACTGATAAATAGCACTAAGTTGTACTGTCTTAGGTCTTGCTCCCTAGAAAAAAAGACAAGTATTAAACTATCTGCAGTTGTATGGGTTATTAAAAAAATACTTTGTACTTTGAGTGTCGTCCTTGAGTTTAACCAGGTCAGGGGTCATTTGTACTGGATTATAACACACACACACACATATATATATATATATATATATATATATATATATATATATTATAATTATACTCACGGAGGAGAGAGCTGGTGTAAATGTTCTTATGACAGATCAATTGAAGGCTGAAGGAATATTAGAAACTCAAGGACTATGCAGCCACCACCAGGGCCATGACTGAGACCCATTCATTTGAGGCAGGGGCATTGTGATTTATAATAATAAACATATATTAGGTTTTGGACCATATTCCTGGCACATAACTCCTAAAACTTTCAGAATTTCCTGTGATAAGAGCCATAAAGCTGTCTTGGGTTATGTTAGTGAGGAGACAGGGGAAAACCTTTAGATAACCTAAGGGTGGAAGCTGGTTGCCTGGGGAACCAACCCTGTGATTAGAGGATTGAAACTTTTAGTATCCCCTCCTCCACAACCTCCCTGGAGGGTAAAGGGGCTGGAGATTGAATCAATCCCCAACAGCCAAAAATTTAACAAGTCATGGCTCTGTAATGAAGCCTCCATAAAAAAACTAAAAGAACTGGGTTTGGAGAGCTTCTAGGTTGGCTAAAATTGGTGGAGATAGGGACAGAGTAGAGGGCCTGTTTGGGACATAGAAGGTCTGTCAGCTTTCCCCACACCTTGCCCTATGCATCTCTTCTCTCTGGCTGTTCCTGAGTTATAGCATTTCATAATAAACGGATAATCTAGTTAGATAAAATGTTTCTCTGAATTCTGTGAACCACTCTAGTAAATTAATTAAACCTCAGAAGGGGGTCATGGGAACCTCTGATTTGTAGCCAGTCTGTCAGAAGCACAGGTGATAACCCAGGCTTGAAATCAGTGTCTGAAGTGTGTATGTGGGGGCAGGGAACAGTCTTGTGAGTCTGAGCCCCTAACCTGTGGGATCTGGTGCCATCTCCAGGTAGATAGTGTCAGAATTGAACTAAATTGTAGGACACCCAGCTGGTGTCTTAGAGAATCGCTTGGTGTGGGAAAAAGCCTCCAGATGTTGGTGAGGAAAAGTGTCCAGAAGCAAAAGTGTTTTATGTGCATTGTAAAGGAGACTCAGAGGGAAGAACCACAGTAGGGAACAACTGGAGTTTTCCACGTAGGAAAGAAAAATCTGAGGCTTTCCCTTTACAAAGTCCGAAAGCTAGGTCAAAGTTTCTGGGCTAATTGAGATTTGACTTGAGGAAACTGACTGTATTTTGCTCCAAGCCTGGCCTGATGGGTAGGTAGAACCTGCTGTGAGTTTTGTGTATGAACTCAGGTTCTGAGTTGCACTTGTAGGTGCAGAATGACCTCTCTGACACATTCATACATGGAGGTCTGAGAAGGACAAATCCAAAAAATTTGGATCTCTGCCTGTGATGTTAGCAGTGAAGAAGCTTTCATAGAAATTGTATGTGTGTATGTGTGTGTGTGTGTATTGTAAATGAATTAATGGATGAGTGAACAAATACATGAATTAGAGAATCAAAGAGTGAGAAAACGGTAAAAAACCACTTTGAGTAAGTGAACACATAAATGAATGATCAAGTGATTGAAAGTCATGAATGAGTTAACGACTGACTATAAAATAAGAGTAAGTTGATACATGAATACATACATGAATGAATACACATGGGTGAGGAAGGGAAAGTGAATATGAAAGTAAATAAACATGTGATTGACAAAGTATACAGCAAACTGATTAAAATCAATTTTTCAGAAAAAAAGGTAATACAGATTTTGCATTTTGTAGGAATTAGTGCTCAGAGAAAGGGTCAGGCTTTCCTGCTTCCATTAGAGTTCTAACTTCTGAAGTGAACTCCCATCTCATGAAGAGTTGGTTCTGTGAATATCTGAGGTGTGACTGTCCTAGAGCTCTTGAGACTGGAATTTGGGTCTTCAGCAAAATGACTTTGACTTACTGGAAGATATCTTCTTCCCAGCCCTGCTGAAATGAGAAAAACGGCCAGAATTGTGGAGTGGGTGTCACCAGGAGACACCAAGAGGGCTGTCTCCCATGAGATGTTAGACTCATGGACATTAATCTCACAAATGTACCAAGGTCTGTTTTTTCTCAAGCCAACAAACCTGTTTTCTTTTTCTCCCCCCACCCCGCCAGTGTGAAGAGTAATGTTTTATTAAGATGAACGCATGCTTTTTTTCTCTTTTCCACAAACTCTCCCTGAGATGGAGATATAAACAAAGTGCCTTTGTATTAATTTCCATTGAGAAACAGAGCTGCCAAGGGGACTGTGATAGTTTCAGGCAGGAGGGTGACTCTCAGATATGGGGTCTTCAGGCTGTTTACTTCCTTGGGGGATGGACATGTGATAAAAATGCTCCTACCCAGTCAGTACATTTGGAAGTATAATCTGGAGTCCCGCATGTGACAATTACTGATGCAGGTCGATCTCTTTGGCTAGCAAGGTTTTAACGGCAAGATTTACATTGTTTACATTCTGATGAACGTGTCCTCAGTTAAAACTGCTTGGAGGCCTCACTGTACAGGATCTTTTCAAAGGGAGGTCAGTTGGTTAGTACGCTCTCTTCCTTGAAGGGCTCTTGAATGAACAACCTCCCTCTCTAGGTTTGCATTGATAACCCAGCTTCTTTTTGCCTTTCCAATGCTGGCTGGGGCCTGAGAATCTGACTCTCCTGTTTTCATAGATTTTGTTGTCTGTTTTGTTTTGAGGATTTAAACATGTGTGCTCCAATTTAGTTTACTCTTTCTAGTGTTTTGGTGGTTTGCTAAAAGTTACATACAATAATTAGTGAATTCCTCTGTTAACAGGTACTTTTATGCCCATGCTGAATAACATATGGACTTTGCAATACTTTTATTCTTCTCACTTCTCCTAATATATGTGGTATTGTTACCCTGTATTTAAGTTGCATCTTGGATTTTTAAATTTTCAACCTCAAATCAAATACCATTATTGTTTTAGGACAGTCAGGTTTTGTTTGAATATGCCCAAACATTTGCTATTTCTTTGTATTATAGATCTTATTACCGGTGTTATTTTTTTCTATAAGTATATCCGCCATAAATGTCTTTTATTATCATTTATTCATAATCTATTAACTGTTTATTTGTTTAAAATGTCTTTGTTTCAGCCTCATTCTTAAAATATAGTTCTGCTGGCAATGCAATCTTACCAAACATTTTCAGCACTTTGAAAATATTATTTCCTCATTTTCAATTACTCTAGCTCTAGTTGATTTCTATTTCTTTGTCATTATAATTTAACTGCCAGCATCCATACATTTATTTTAATTTGCTTTAAAATTTTTGTGTCTTTTAATTGAAACAGTTTACCACGTTGGAAAAAGCTTTGGATTTGGTTACATAATCTCTCTGATTCTGTTGGCCATCTCTGTAAACTGAAATTACTAATAGCTTTTTGATAGAGTTTGTGAGAGTTTAGTCTGGTTTGCTGGCACTAGTAAAGTGGGGGCTTTTGTTAGTTCCTCAACAAGTTGTATTTATCTTGTGGGATAAGCGAAGAACTTTGTGAAAGAGAAACTTTCATATTTCATTGTAATTATTTTTAATGTCTCTGCAAAGGTGCGTTTTCTGCAAGGTGCTCAGTAAACACTCAAAGATTTAATATTCAAAGGTCCCTGAGTTGATATGAAAGTATAAGCAATTTCAACTCTGAAGTGGCTGGACATTTTTAATGCACAGACATAGAACAAGAAGACAGCGAGAACGATCCATGGAATGCTCACAGCATTGTAAAAACCTGGATTTTTTTTGAGTAAGAACATCTGTCAGCTACTGGCATGGAAAATTACCCAGGAGTCCTCTCAAAAAACACTACATGAATACATTAGGTTGTGTTACAAATATTAGATAATATAAACAAGCTGGCATTTTCTGAGGCCTTTTCTGTGCTTCCATAAATCACAACATGCCTTTATTGTTTTTAAATTTGCTTTTGGAGAATAATGATGCAATGGTGGTGATTAATACTATAGTTTTAGCTTAAATTTCTGCAATTTCTTATCTCTTAAAGTTTTCCAAAATCCTGTCTTGCTGTCATCTACAGATATTCTGACTACAACATACTTCAAAGAACTACAAAGGTAGAAACCAGTTGCTAATAACTGTTTTAATGGGGCCTAGACATTTGGAGTCGGTATATAATTACCTTTGGACTCCCAGCCCAGTGCTCAAGTTTCAGGAAGGATGATTCTCTGTGCTTATAAAACACAGAACCATGTATGTTTACGGTTTGGAAAGAGCCCATGGAAAAAAATGTCATTCCATTCCTTTTTTTCACAAACAGGGAAACTGAAGCTTAATGAAAAAAATAGGCTTTTCAAAGCTTTACAGTATAGTAGTGGCAAAGCTGGGAGGCGGAGCCTAGGCAGTCTTGTCTTCCTGTTTAAAGTTCTCGATTGCTCAGGGCTCCACAGAGAGCATCCCTCTCCCTAACTGATACTTTTAGAAGGTAGGTGCAAGGGGTGAGGAAAGTCATTTGTTCAGCTCCCATTGATGGGTGCTTGTAATATTAATCAGGAACAATAAGTTTCCTAGGAAAAAGATGAACTGGACACAGCCTCTGCCCTACCTTGGGGGATTGAAATAATAATGCCTGAAGTGTATTGAGTTTTTACTATATGCCGAGCAACATTCTAAGAGCTTCTCTCTCTCTCTCTTTTTCTGTCTCTTTCTCTCTGTCGCTTTCTGTCTCACTGTCTGCCTCTGTCTCTGTCTCTGTCTCTGTCTCTGTCTCTGTCTCTATCTCTATCTCTCTCTCTTATACACACACATTCAATGTTTAGAACAAATTTGAAAAGATGATGCTCATACTGAAGAGTCAGTGCATATTTTCAGAATTAAATAACATTACATCATTTCAATTGAACTTTTATTTTGACTTAATTACAGATTCACATACACTTGTAAGAAATGGTGCAGAGGGATCCCGTGTACTCTTTACCTTGTTTCCCTCAATAATAGCATATTGCAGTGTCACAACCAGGAAGCTAGCACTGATGCAATTTACCTGTTTTTTTTTTCTTTCAATTTCTCAAGTTTTGTATGTACTCATTTTTGTGTGTGTTTATTTTTATGTAATTCTATCACATATGTGGGTTGTGTACCCACCACCAAAGTCAAGGAACAGTGGTTTCATTATTGTCAATATCTCTTCTACTGTATTTAATAAACACACTCACCACCCTCCTTCTACCACCATAGTCATCTCCAATCTCCAGAAATCAATAATCAGTTCTTCATCTCTCATTTCACTATTTAAGAACACTAAATCAATGGAATCCTATAGTATCTAGCTTCTTGAGATTAGTTTTTCTTGGAGATTCATCCAATTTGTATCGTTATTATTTTTTTTCTTGCTGAGTAATATTCATGCTATACCTGCACCAAAGCTTGTTTAACCATTTCTCATTAATGCACATCTGTACTGCTTCTAGTATTTGGATATTATGAATAAAGCTATTATGAATATTTGTGTACAGTTTTTTATATGAACATAAGCTTTCATTCTCAGAGATAAATGCCCAAAGGTAAAATTGCTCGGTCATGCAGGAATTGCATAATTAATTTAAAAAGAACCTGTCAGACTTTTCCAGAGTGGCTGTGTCATTTTATTTTTTCCCCAGCAATGTGTGAGTGATTGTTTCTCCACATCCTTGCCTATATTTGCTTTTTATTATAGCATTTCAATAATGTAACTGAGACAGAGGACATCAAGTAACTCCAATGCCTTGAGGTTCTTTCTAGATTTTTCTCTTTTTATATTTGTAAATCATTTTCTTCAACATTGAAACAACTAGCTCTCCGTGTCCTCAAACTACTGACTCATTTGTACAGTCATTCAATTTATTTGCTTAATGTAAGCAACCTGGCAACCATGTCAGCTTCATCTTCTGCACTGTCTGGATGCACCATCACATTTACACATTCTCCCCACTGCACACAAGTATCACCACCTCCCTGTAGCTGGGTATAATGGTGTCTTTGTGTCTGCATCCCTATCCTCACTCTATGTCCTTGGCTGAAGGGCAGGCTGATACATCTGTGAAGGAAAGGGAAAGAAAACGGGAAAGGAATAAGAAAAATGGATGGGAAAGGAAGAGGGAAGGAAAGAAAATGCTATTGTTATTTTTATTTTATTATAACTGTGAGGAATCTCAAGGTCCAGATTTAGACAACAATTGGCAAATTATAGCTACACAGACATTAATTTAGTGTCTACTCTGATTTAGTACATAAAGGATATTTTTAACTGCAAAACTTATGAGTATGTTTCACTACACATTTCTCAAGCTGGATCTTCCACTTTCTGAACTTACTTCCTTGCTTGTCCAAGAATCTACTTTTTCATTTTACTTACATCTTATCTCATTAGGGTTGTCTTTCGTTGTCTCAGGATTTTTAGTTGTTGGGCTAGTTTCAAACTGAGGGCAGGGAAGGCTGGTAAGGAAAATACAGTACACTCTTCTTGGACAACTCCTAGAAGTACCTGGACAAGAATCTGCAAGAGACTGGTGATTGCACAACAGTGGGAGAGAGTGAATGCCAGAGGAATTATTTTTATTACGCACAAAATGACCCTGTTTTTACAACCTCAAGAGCCATTCGTGTAACACATACGCACTTTGAAAAGGAGAGTGTTGTTTATCAAATGTGTAGTCTTTCCTTTTAATATAATATAATAGATTTGAATCCTAGTTTGCATTCCCTAGCTCTGTAGTCTTAGTCAAATCATTCCCTTCTCTTAGTCTCAGGTTCTTTTTTGACAGAATAAGAATACTTATTCTTACTTTACAGAACTGGCATCTAGAAAATTAAAGAAGTGTTCTTAGACTTTCTGGTGAGTTTCTTTACAAAGAAAGTATATTCGTTAAACTTTTTTTTTATGATCCCTGTAAACTATGTGTTGTGTGTTGTATGAACTCTTAGTTGATGTTCATGCATATTCTCCATTGGATGTTGCTTATAGAGACATAGGTTCTATTCTTATAAATAAATAGAATAAAACCAAATTCTCAGTGTTTGTCTTTGTATAAGATCCTTCCCAACTGAGACCCTTAGCTTTCCGCATTTATATGAAGAGACCGAACCATCTTAGATTCCTCAGTCTGAATTTCTATTAGAAACATCTGGTGAAATTTTCAAAAATAAAGATTCCCCTGGTGTCTTCTAGACTTAATGAATCAGAACATGTGTAGTTGGGGGCCTACTTATCTGTTTTATTCAAAAGCTCTGAGGTGATTTAGGATGTAGCCAGTCAAGCTAATTCTCACTAGATGGTCCAGAGAATGGTCTTACAGAGACGACATAGCACGTGAACAATGATTGTGGGGACAGTTAGGTATAAGTTTAAGTATCAGTCCCTTCATATACTTAGCTAGGTTACCTTGGGTAAGTCATTTAAACATCTGCTGGCTCTCTTTGTAAAATAGATGTGCAATTACTTGTGTATAACCTCTGGGTAAGCTCAGAGTCCCCAGCCAAACACACACACACATACACACTTGCAAGTGATCAAATTGCTCCACACTTTCAAGTTGATCTGTGAAAGTCTAAGTCCTGCCCCAGATTTAGAGGAATCCCTGGAGGATATTTAGTTTCTCTAGGGATCTGACATTCTACCTATCATCTCTCCCCTTCACTGCATTCCTTTAGGCATTATTTTCTCCTTCAGCTTACAAAGCCTTAATGACAAAATTACTCACATCAGTGTGTGCAGATTTGGGAGACTTGACTGGAGCATATCTGGGGCTTCCTAGAAGGCTGTGGACAGCCTCTGTCATCATGATTCTCCCTTCTTCTCTGTTTTTCTCTTTTCTTTTTTTTTTCTCATTCATCTTCTCCATCTTGCAAAGTCCTGGGCACCCGAAAAGCAGGGTGTTACCACTTTTTTTTAATAGCAAATATGCATATTCAAAGCTATCACAGTTTTCAAAAGAGCAAAGCTCTGACAGCTTCACCTTCCTTTGAACATAGTTGCCATTTAGGGATAGTAAGCAGGCATACTTAGTTTGCTGTCTGTCTTTGTTTCATTCTTATTCCACACGTAAAGTAAAGGGTTCTGGCATCTGTGGCTTTCTGATCATGTGTGACACAGTTACACAGATGCAGCTCAGCCATGCTTTCCTGCTGGAGTTACTATTCCTTTACTCCCTCTACATCTGCTCAGTTAACTCACAGTTGTTCTTATGGGAAACAAGCTGGCATCAACCACTTTGCTCAAATCCAATTTAGTATGAATGTACAAGCATAACCAGAGAATGATATCTGAGTACTAGGGGTTCAAAAGTCTAAAATCTGACTAAAACAATGATTGCTAACATAATTGGGTATCAAATAGGATTTTCTATATAAATTCTTTTAACCTTAAAAACATATCCATGCTTTTTATTTTCCCCCATAGGAAAAAAACTGAGGTCCAGGGAGATTAAGTAGCTGAGTCAGAATTTGAATTCAAGACATGTTGCTACAAAATCTTAGCTTGTTCTACTATGTAACATTATCTTATAAGTAATTAACAGAGGTCTAAACTTTGTTACAGTGCAAAACTGTTAACTTATCTAAAAGACGTGTCATCAGTATACATAAAGAGCTAATAATGAAATAATTGTCATTTAATGATAATAGTCTCATTGCTTTGATAGTTAATCTTAACTGAATTTTATATGTAACTTCATGTAGCATGCATTTGTCAAAACATCAGCAATTTTAAAAAGAAAATAAAAGATGATTCAATGTTTTTCTATATCTTAGACACTAATTATATAATAGAACTGATTAGCTCTGTGTAGATTTATCAGAAAAATGACAGGAAAAATAGTGCCTCGTGCAAAATAGTTGGTTTGCATATTTGAGGCTTTGTGACTCAAAAAGATAGATATAAATATTAGTGGCAATTACTATTTTAACAATTCTTAATATGGACTCATGAAGACAAGCATTGCACTTAAGCTTCTCACTTGTAAATTAAGTTTTGAAAAAAAAATGGGTAGAAAGAGGAATAAAATGGAAATAATACACAGTAAATATATACCAGAAATATATACCAGAGGCATCTGATGTTCATATATCATTTTACAGTTTATATGAATGCACCTTTATTGGCTCATTTCCTCCTCATAACACGAAGAAATTTATCATCATTTACTGAATGAGCAGTCACTCATTCAATTACTATTTATTTAGCTCCTACAGTGTGCTAGGAACATGGCAGTGGGTATCCAGGACCAAGACACAAGGTCCTAAGCCGCATGGAGCTAAAAGACAAGGAGGAAGGGAAGCAATTAAGTATATAAATATAGGCTCTGCCCAGTTTTAGATCCATGAGAAAGAGCAGAAAACTAATGTTTAGATCTATGTTGATATACATTTCTCAGTGTCTTTAAGCAAATTGCAGGATGAGGCACCTGCAACCTCAAACTGCCCTCTACGAGTCTGTAGCAGTAGCAAATGAATTGTGGCCTCCAATCTCTCTTCATCTACCCTGTGTTTTCCATTGCCTTCTTGTGTCTGACAATAGTACCCTTTATTCAAACACAGCAAACATTGATTTACCCGGGAAGTTTTACTAGAGGCTAGTAGAATATAGACACTTCACTTTCGCTATTTTACTTATTTATTTTTTTTTGAAGAAAGAAAAAGAAGTTTATTGGAAGGTCATCAGCCAACAGTCTCTAGACACAGGAAATCCATTTTCCCATTTTCGAAAACTTCAGCATTTAACAAAGATTCATATTTTCAAGTATTTAATATATTTTTAAATAAATGAATATACCTTTTTAGGTCTTTGATGCATATAAAATAATATATGTAAACTTTATATATGCCATTAAGCATATAAAATAAAATATGTAAGCTTTATGCATGCTATAAAGCATATAAAACACTTTTGAACTCAGCACTCAACTCAAGGACAAGAACATGATCTTTGATTCGCATCTGCCTGTGTGTTCTTCCCCATCTCATTCCATGGTTTCATTGTTTGCATGAAACTATTTAAAAAATTAAAACAATATTATGAGGCATTTAACAAAAAATACCAGTCATTGCCTCTTCTCACCATTGGTTTTTACTTCTCTGTGGCTCAAGATTTCAATGTTTTCAAAACATTTCATTGAGTGTTTGCTTTCATTTGTCTAAATTATGCAATTAATAGTTTAGTCTTAAATGTAGACCTTATTTATTGACTTTCAACTGTGTATGGTGAAGATTTGGTTGCTTTCTTACAATGTACTACATGGCCCACTATTTGTACCAACACAGAGACACACATTTCCTTCCATGTTTTAATTAAATCAACATTTAGTGTTTACATTATTAGACTGTCAATATTTTCAGAGCTGAGCATGAAATGTAGCATAATTATTTCCTTTATTTGTATAAATTTCCTTCCCCTTGAGTTTAAAATTGCCTTGATAATCCATTTGTTCAGGGAATATTTTAAGCCTCCAAATATCCACCATAACAGTAAAATTTGTTTTTATTAAAAACAAAACAAAAAATCTATGTATCCATTCAAGTATCTATCTATCCACTGTTTTCTGGATCTCAGCCTTTTCTTATCTATGTTTTGGTTCTTTATTTTATTGAGATACATGAGCTTTCTACGTAAAGTTAATTTTTGAGTTCTTTTACATTTCAGCTTATCTTAGTTTTACTTTTACATTTGAATAACTGTCTAGAAATTAGATTGTGAAAATTCTTCACAACGTTAAAGAACTTGCTTCATTTTCTTCCAGGGTCTAGTGTTGTGTTGAGAACTATTATGACATTTTTATTTCCTAATACTTTGTATATCAACTGTTTTCTTTTGCTCTCTTTCCAACATCCTCAGTGTTCAGAATTTTCACTATGGTGTGCTTTGTTCTGTTTTCGTGTAATTATTATACACACACACACGTGCACACGTATGCACACATTTTTCTTTCCTTTACTATCTCTGGTCTTTGTTTTTGGAACCTCTACTAGTTATTTTATTTCTTGGACTTTCTAGTTGATCATCCAATATTATAACATTTTCATTTCCTATTTTCTATATATTTATCTATTTTCTCTACTTTCTAAGATACTCTCTCAACATTATTTTTCATTTCAATTTGAAACTCTTTTTGAACAGGTAATCATAATTTTAATTTTTAGTAACTTTTTCTTAGAGCTTTCCTTTTTATAGCATCATATTCTTGTTCATGAATGTAATAATTTTTATAATTATTATAAACCTCTCATTAGTTTCACATTTTGTGCTTTGCCCTTCATGTTAGAGCCTATCTTTAAATGCCAGGTAATATTGGACTATCATTTATATTTAGAATGAAGAACAAAAATCTGGTGCTGGAAGAGACAGGGATGTTAATTATTGGGTTGACCTCTCTGTATAGTGATCTAGTATTTGCCCCATTGTTTCACTGGAATCCTTCAAAATCATTACCTCTTGTTTTCTATGGGCCAATCAGGATCCCCAGAGAGGATACCAGCCCCCAATCTCCATCTCTCGCCTGCATTTTAGGTGGCTAAAGAGAGTATTAGAGGGTGCTGTCATCACCCAGAATAATCACTTAATTTCCTTATCTTCAAAGTGGCATCTCACCTTTCTTTATCTCTCACTTTACTGGCCTTCCCACTTTAAAGCAGCCCACATTCATATTCATGATTTTTCATCAATCATGCTTTTTGCCATATACCTCCCAGGCTACCTAGTACCACCAGTTTTTGAATTTTTCTTGCGTTCTGTTATGCAAGTCAATTTGATATTTATTATGATCCCTTTTGAAACAGTTTCAGGATTTTCTAGTCAGGTCAGTTGCCACTTATCTGCTTTCCACCTTAAAAAAATGTGTTAATGCCTCTTTTCCAGGTCATCTTTTCTCTTTGTCCTCATAAATTTGTACATTTTGATTACATTATTACCATCTTCATGGTGATTCAGAAGAAAACAAAAAACACATACACTAGATTGGCATTTTAACTAAAATTCTTCTGTCATATATTCACAAAATATGAATTAGTATAAAGTAAAATATATGAATACAGGTTATTTGGCTATTATGACGATAGAAGAAGATAATATAAATGTATTATCTCCAGAGTTGTACAGTGGAAGTTCTAGAACTTAATCTTTTGCTACTATCTGTTACAGGAACTACTTTATACAGGTATTTTGGGGTTTCATGTACTATTTCAAAAACATGTAACTCAAGCATATTTGAGGAAGGAGCACATGGTTTTTCAAAAATGCTTCTGAATATTATACCAATGGAATCAGGGATCTATGAAAATACATGGAAAAGAAACCTTAAGAACTGGAAGTAAGGAAGTGTCCTAAGGAAATGACTTTTAGCTGAGACATAGAGGATAGTTAAGAACTGGTCAGGATAACTGTGCATGTGTGTTTGTGCACATGCATGCATGTTTCTTGGACATTTAGTGCAGAGAGAATTGGGGAATAAAAGTGCTTCAGCCAAAGGCTGACACACTTTGATAAACTTCAAGATATTAAGTATGGATGGAAAGCAAAAGAAACCACTGAAGAATCTTAAAAATGAAGACTGAAAAGATCAGATTTTAATTTTAGAACTACATCTGTGGCTCTGGAATATAGAATGGACTGTATAGGGGAAAAAGTAGAGATTGGAAGTTCAGGTAGATGGCTGTTATTGACATCTAAGCAGACAAAGTTTGGATCATAGTGTGCTTACAGGACATTGGAGAGAAATGGAAAATTTTAGAAGTGTTAGGGATACGAATCAAAGCACCTTGTTGATGAATTAGGCTTTGGATAAGACAGAAAAATTTAGTATTATCATCCATTAATTAATTCATTCATTCATCTTAGAAGACTGAGTGAAATTTACTTTCAAAAGGGAAGATATGTGGTAGAGCATATTGAGATAGGAGATTATAACTAATTTTGAGATACCTGCAGGTCATTTAAGTTGACATTTCATGTAAGAAGTTGGATGTGCCTTTAAACCATGGGTTCTTCTAGACTGCATGGAGATCTGAAATAATCAGCATAAAGGGCTAAATTTATATATATATATAAAGTGAGCTTACTCAAGAAGAGCATGACAATTGAGGAGAAATAGGAGGCTGGAATCATTTCTAATAGAACCAGCATTTAAAGGACAGGTAGAGGAAGGGAAACCTCTATGGGAATTTGAGACAGAGTCACTAAAGGAGTGGAAGGAAAACAAGTCAAGTGAGTTGTCATTGAAAGAAAGGGAATAACATGTTTGAAAAAGAAATAAATGATTGATTAAATAAAGAATTAAAAAGTAACCAAAGCGTCAGCAACAAGGAGGTCACTGATGATTTTGTTGAGCTGCAGTGCAGTGGTAGGGGAAACCTAATCAGAGAGATTTAAAAAGTGGCTGAGAAGTGAGGATACAAAGACAGTTAGTATAAACAAGATTTGCAAGAATCTTGGCTAAGAAAAAGTGGGAAGAGAAAAAGGGAGAAAAGAGGGAGAAGGAGAAATGATCATTCTTCACTGTTTATAGGAAGATAATTAAACATTAAAATGGTAGGAAAAATCAAGGGAGGAAGAAAAAGTAGAGAACGAGACAGAAATATGAATATGGATGAAGGGAGGAATTTGAAAAGTCAGGAAAGGATTGAGGTATGTAGCATGGGTGTAGAGACTTTCTTTTTTTCCTCTTCTTTGTTTTGGGGGTATAAGCAGGAGAAAGCAGGGAAGATGGGTACATATAAAGCTAAATTTACGGGTTAGGATGTGGGAAGTTGAGGATGTGTATTTCTAATGTTTTTATATACTTGGTTAAAAGAAAGTGAAATGATCTGAAAGTGAGGTAACAGAGAAAATTTAAAAATTTTAAAATAGTTATTGTGGATAAAGTAAAAGTAAATTACAAAATGTAATTGAAATTACTTTGAAGAGGGAAAGGCTAAGCTAAAACTGATGGCAACTTTATAATGACATCATATGTCTGATGTAGAAGAATGTTGGCTTTGGAGACACAAAAGTCTGAATTTGAATTTCGCTCAAAGTGTGACAGTAAGTAAATTAATTAGGTTTCTTGAATCTTTATTTCATCATCTGTACAGTGGGATAGTTTCATCTACTTTGCAAAATTGGTAGCTCTTGGCAACAGTAGCTATTATTTTATTAATACATTTTTTCTTTTGATGCATATCCAAGGTATATTTTGTTCCAAGTTTTAAGAACATACATTCTTTAAAAATTATTTAGAACATGTACTTTTTTCCCATATAAGTAAAAAATAAGTAGTTCTGTGTTCCCCAATGTGTCCTCATGATGCTACTAGTTACCTAGCCAAACAGTTTTGGTGGTTAAATATGTCTGAGAAATGTTTCTTTACATTTACATTATAGTAAAGAAATGAGTTTCCATAAGACTTATCAGTGTCTTTAATATTCCAATGTGCTTTATGAATATTCATAAAAAATATAATGTATGACAATATCTAAAGTTTTTGTATCAAGATTATCTTTTTCTAAGAACGCAAGAGACCAATGTGATGTTGAAATATTCAGTAAATATTTCTACTTGTCAGAGACCTCTTTTGAAAAAACAGACAAGATTATTGCAAAATCCAATAAATGGCAGTGAAGAGACATTGGCACACCTATCATTGCAGCATTATTCACAGTAGCCAAGACATAGAAACAACTGATAGATGAGTTCAGTGATAGATGAATGGATAAAGTAAATCTGATATATATTTATGAATGAATAATATTCCATTATATATATCCATATACATGTAAAATAAAATACTCATTCATAAAAAATAAGGAAATCCAAATATTTATAACAATAATGCATGAACCTGGGGACATTATGCCAAGCTGAAAAAGCCACATATAGAAAGAAAAATGTTATATGATCTCACTTATAGTTGGAATCTAAAAACGATGAACTAAGAGAAGTAGAGAGCATGGTGGTTATGAGGGGCTGTGGAGTGGGAAACAAGGACAGGTGTTGGTTAGAAGGTGAAAACTTTAATCTATAAGATAAATAAGTTCTGGGGATCTAATGTACAACACAGTGACTATAGTTAATAATATGTTATTGTATACTTTAAATTAGCTAAGAAAGTAGATCTTAAGTGTTCTTACCATACCAAAACAAAACAGATCAAAAACAAAAAACTGTGTGAGGTGATGCATATGTTAATTAGCCTGATTGTGATAATTATTTCATAATGTATAGGTATATCAAAACATCATGTTATGCACCTTACATTACCCAGTTTTCATGTATCAATTATACATCACTAAAGCTGGAAAAAAAGATAAACAATAGCATGCTATGGTTCTCTTACCATTGAGAATCCCTGTTGTAAATCATCAATTAGATGTTTATTCTTTCGCACCTTTTGTTGTTGTTGTTGTTGTTCATGCATTTAGTCATGTACTGAAGAGCTGGTTTGTATTGCCTTGTAGGAGACCAGTGTTAAATTTTCAGAAATTTTGTGAGTCAGTTGACATCATATTGATAGCTTGAAAATGATCACGGTGGGAGTATTTACACCACAGAAATTGGCAAATGCTTCACATCTTAGCTTCATTTCAGAAGAGTCTGTTGTTTAACATTTACCAGCACACCACTGAAACTGAGTTGAGACAGTAAGATATTAAGGTGACTGACATGTTTTCTGCACTAAAGGGCCTTGTTATCTGGTGAAGGAAATAAGAAACAGACCCAAATAATATAAAACATGATGAAAAGTGATTCTTAATAACTATAACCATAACACATCGAGCATTTGCTCTGTATTGTATATTGTTCTAAGTGTTCCTTAGGTACTATCTATCAAATTCTCAAAACTTATTTGGTGAAGTAGATGATGTTATTATTCTTGTGTATATAACAAAAACGGAGGTACAGAGAGTGTAAATAATTGTTTAGAAATGATGTAGTTAGTAGGTGGCAGAGTCAGAATTCTAACTCAAGGTATTAGACTGGCACCAGGCCACAAGAGTTATGTCTTATCACATTTTCAGTGCATTAAGAGATGGTCAGCTAAAGTGGCATGGGTATTCTAATGTGTGGAAAAGGGAGGGCATAGAGCTGAGAAAAATGGCAGCCTTTTGCAAATACTTAATTTGTGCTTGCAATGAGCATACACAGCCCCTTTTCCCACCTGTACTTTCTACATGGGCACATAAGAGTGAGCTGAGGTGAACCATGTTATTAGAAGCCTAAACTCCAATTGTCCTTCTCTCTGGCCTGGAGCCAGATCTCCTGCTTTAGTCCGTGTCGTTTTTCTCTGAGGTATGCACAAAGTAGAGGTTACTCATGTCACATCTGTTTCTGCTTTGTGGGTCCATTGGAAAAAAAAATCACTGACTTTATTTTCCAAGAGAGACCCTTTAAGAAAGGCCGGATGCAGGGTGGCCAGGAGGGAAACCTGTGTTCGTCCTTAAAAGCGATCCTTCAGCTTTAGCATTCATAAAGCATACCTCGGCATATGTGTTCAGACTCTAATGATTCCCTCTGACCCTATTTGGGTTTAGAATTTCAGAAACGTCACAATGCTACATTCCTTCTCTGCAAAGGAAATCGGACCTCTATGTCTATATTACACACCCATATGCAAAATCTTCGCAAGGTAGGGTTAGCTCTTCTATGTTTTGTTTTTGTTTTGTTTTTGTTTTTAACCAGAACAGCTTCCAACTTTAAAGCAGCCTTTCATTTTTGAGTCCTGGTTTTCTAACTAAAAGGCTTTCTTCTGCTAAGGGCCTTTGTTTCAAATTAATAGTGTTTTTTTTAGGGAGCCTTATTTCTATGGTTCTTCCATATCATCTTATATATTCTTTCTTTTAAAACATTCAGGGTACACAGATGGATATGGTTATAGCCAAATTCTACATCTATGTGGCAATTTATATTTGAAAGTAAACTGGAAAAATATGGACAGTTTTCAGGGTATTGTGCATACAATTCCTTAAAATGGGGTATCCCACCTGGCTGCAGGGCTGATTTCAGAAAACTCGGGTATTCTTCCCCCACACCACTGCATTGCCCTATGGTAGAGTAGTAATAATTCATTTAGTAAGTAGACATGTAAAACTCTTATGGCCATGGAGAGCAAGGTCCCTTATCCTTGTGGGGCTAAAGAATCATTGAAGTACCAAGCTATGACGTGTCATAGTGTGGTCTGTGTTTTCAAGAAGGCCCCTCTAATAATTCTATGGATAATGAGTTAGATGGGGAGACCCTGAAAGTAAGGATCAGAAGAAGGATGAAGAAATAAGACATTATTCATATTCATCACCAAATTAATTAGGAGTGAGGAGAGGTCTTGTTTCTAGACGATCTCCACTGCCTTACTTAAAACAGGCTCTTGACTCTGAACTAGTGGAGTGTGTGTAACATTTCTGCCTCATTGTCTTGGGTAGCTAATATTTTTTATGCACTTAGGTCTTGTTTCCACAACTATATCCCTGCAGTTCTGTGTGGGCAGGAAAAATGCCTTGCAATTATATATGTCCTCCTATCTAAGCCAATGCTTTCTATTCAATAAATATTTTTTAAACATTTTTATTTATTTTTGACAAATGAAAATTGTGTATTATTTAAGGTGTACAATATGTTTTGATGTTTGTATACATTGTGAAATGATTACCACAATCAAACTAATTAACATGTTTATAACCTGACACAGTTACCATTTTTTGTGTGTGTGGGGTGAGAACCTTTGAGATTTACTCAACATATTTTAAGTATACGTTATTAGTAACTATAGTCACTATGCTGTATATTATATCTCCAGAATTTATACATTTCATAACTGAAAGTTTGTACCCTTTAATTAATACATACTCTTTTTCCCTATCCTTCTTCTCTGGTGGCTACTATTCTACTCTTTACTATTATGAGTTCGACTTTTTTTTTTTTTAAGATTCTACATATAAATGAGATCAGTATTATTTGATTACACTATTATTGGTAATTCTGTTCCTCCTCCTCTTCCTCTTTCTCCTCCTCCTAGTTCTCTTTTTTCCCCTCTTTATCCTCCTCCTCCTCCTCCTATTCTTCAACAATTTACACAAGCCATCCTTGATGATTTGACATGCTGAATACCTCTCAGTTCTCCACCTCCATTCATTTGTTGAGACAAATCCTCACACTGGAGGCAAAAATGCATGAGCTCCTATTTCCACATTTGTGGCCATTTTTGTAGGACTCAGCAGAATCATTAACCAATCTGTACCTCAGCTTTCCTTTTGTTAAATTTAATTATTACATTAAAAATGTGATAATGGCTTGGAACGGTGCCTGGCATGTAATACATATAATTTCCTGCCCCTTACCAAATTTTTCTACATTTTGGTCAGTCCATTGACAGCTACCTCATCACCCTTTGTCTTTTGGCAGCTCACATTTTAGCTTTCTTGTAAGAAAACAAAATAAATTAATAAACAGCTTGTAATATCATCTCTTAAAAACGTTTGCTTGGAAAAGAATGATGTTTTGTTGTCTTGCACTACCTGGCTATGACAGTTGATTAAAATACAGTGTCAAGTCTTTATTTATTGAATCAGTTAGACATGTGTATGTCCTGCAGAAATTGACTTGAAAACATATTGATCATCACTAAGTGGGATACAGTTTACCAAAAGAAAATGACAATTAAAAAGAGAGTTATGGAGTATCATTTATTATGTATTCCTCAGTCAGAATAACCCAGGAAGTGTCTGTATGAGTTTTATGTATCAAACACCCATTTATCGAATATCTTCAGGGCTCCTGACCTGGCAGTAAATGCTACAGGTGCATTTAAGATAAAAGATAGCATCTTTGATCCAAAGGCATCTATCAAGTAGGGAAGACAGATGAACTAAGACTAAATAACAATGAGGTGGGAGGGTTTTCTACTGTTAACAAAGGATGATTTGGGAACATAGGAAAGAAAACAAGACACAGAGGAGGCTTCCTAGTGTGCATGATGAGAATATGAATGAAGGAAATGAAAGCTCCTGAACTGTCAAACACTGGAAGAACCCTTCGAGCTTATCTGTTCCTCCTCCTACTAAAAACCAGTTAACTAAAGGCTAGAGAAATATCTGAGGTCTATCACATGCCAAGAAGCTGGAATGAAAATCTTTTCAGTTTACGTATGATTCTGTGAGATATGGATGAATGTTGCAGATTGGGTTCTCTGGGAGCAGACATTGAGATGAAGTTCAGAATGCAAGATGTTTAGGGGTCAGTACCTGTGAAAGGAAGATGGAAGGTATGGGATTGATGTAGGGAGAAGTTCAGACATTTAGGCCTGACCAAGGCTCAGACAATTAAGAGAAGCTTGTAAGAATATCCCACATTAGGGCCCAAATGGCTAAGCCTTTATAGCCCTCTCTAGATCTCTGGATTCAGACTGTCTCAGAGAGGGCACAAGCTCCATGAGGCAGTTTTCTACAGCTGAGATGGACTCTGAGTTGCTGACAGTTGGAGGCTGTCTGATGACTGCATTCCCAGCACCTGGGTAGCATGCCCTTCTTTAAAAGGGGGTCTGGGTAGCATGGCACTGTGCCTAGCAGAAGAGAACTTGATTCAACTAGTATTTATTGAAAACTTACCATGTGCCAGACACTGTTCAGCAATTTTATATGCATTATTATATTTGATTAATGAAGAAACTGTCATTATGCCATCTATAAGTTCACAAATTTATGGACTGATTTTCTTCATTGCTGTGAAAATGTCAATAACAAAACCATCTTTCAGGTAAGCACCCCAGAGTGTCTGAGAGTATTTGTAAAACTATCATCATCAGCATCTGAGTTCAGGAACAGGCATGGCAACACCCATTTATCATAGGAGAGAGCTGAGACAGAATCAGACTAAGGTTTTGTTTAAGACAAACTATCAAATCTGAGTCAAAAGGACCAGTGTCTGGGTCAGCTCCACTTCCTCGCCTGAGGAGTTTAGAGTAAAAGAATTTGAGATCACTATACTTTAAATCATATGGACACAGTTACAAAGATCAGATCACTCATGTACCTAAATTTGTTTTGTTCTTGTTTTTTTTTTTTTTTTTTTTTTATCGAATGGAATGTGTAGTGGATCAAGCTACAGCTTCTCAGCCTCTGTGTACATTAAATTGTTTATGAAGTACAGGAATAATATTTCTATTTTGCATGTTTAAATACATTGGATAGTTTAAGTTACTTCTCCATGTTATGTAGGAATAAAATGAAACTTGAAGTGGTAATCTCATCCAAAATCACACACAAGTACCAGTCAGAGCCAATATTTGAATTTAGGTAGTGCTCATTACTACACACCAGAGGAACTTTATCATGTATGCGTTGTGGCCTTTTTGGAAAATCTAATTAATTTTCTCCCTGGAGCGAGGGGGACTGTGTATATACACATACAAATTTTTGTTTAATTGGATAAAGTGCATACACCATAAAATGAGAGCTCCTCACTTAAAGACACTATGGTTAATGGTCTCAGTAATTCAGAAATCAAACTGGTAGGGAATCATTTTTGTGTTGGCTCCTGGGTAAAAGAGTAGAATTGTCAGAGAAAATACTAAATTACTATGGAGCCACTGTAAGATTAAGTGGAACTTGCATGAAATTTTCACATCTCTTCTATATTCAGAGAGGCTAATAATGTTCTTGGGATAAAGAATAAAATCATGGGCACTCAGAACAGTGCTCCTAATTTTAAAACTAATCCATGTTCTGTTAGCTGCACAAGTCAGAACACTCTGATTCATAACTCCATGAGGCCCAGAGCTATCTGTCCCAGGGGGTGGCAGAAATAGAAAAGAAATAATAATAATAATAATAATAATAATAATAATAATAATAATGATAATAATAATAATAAAGTTTTTGTAATGTCTTTGGCCAGACCTAGACACATGGAAATGTTTGTTCATTTCATATAACTTTCAGTTCTTTTAGCCATCTCGTCTGCTTACATACAAACCTGCTTTTATTACCTAGATTCAACACATTTACTTTCTTAAACTATTATGAGAACTTCTCAGTTCTGATTGTCTTTTTACCTCCCTGCCTCTAAACCTCTCCACTTTCTCAAATATCCTCCATATAGATCTTTTCCTGCTTAGGACTAGGACCTCCAAGACAGAGGACTGGTTAAAAGGTCAGCTTCCTGGGCCACACCATCAAAAACCCAGTTTAACATGAGGTTTGACATTGAGCCTAGGCATCTGCATTTATAATTAGTTACTTCCTTGATTCTGTGGCTCAGTAATGTTTGAGAACTTCCACTAAGGTATACCAGGTGGCTCTGTACAGTTTGCTAACTTGTAGTATACTGTTAGTTGTTCACAGTAACTCCTCAGCACCATGAAAGCTTCAGTGAAGCTATCTCAACTTTCATGAGCTTCCACAAGAAGTCTTACCACAGCCAGCATTTTTCATTCCTTTGATATTTTTCTGAAGATGTATGAGGTTCTGAGGAACAGCTTATAGTACAGTAATGACATTTTACTAGAGATAAATCCATTAGATATATCTTCTCTCCTAAGGATTTCTTCCTCTTCTGTCCCGTCTAGGTCACTCCCATCTCTTCCTCCAAGCTGTGGCAATCTTTGCTCTGGTCTTCCTTAATTATGCAGAGTAGACTTTCTTTCTTATGACACCCAGCCAGGACCCAGGGCGACTTCCATTCTAAAGGGCATCTTTCAAATGGAAGAATCTCTCCCTCCTAAGTGATTCATATATCAATGATCTCTCAAACTCATTACAAGACTATTATAGTTATATCCTTCACCAGCCCCACCATAACCTAAATGATTGATTCTCACAGTAGCTGCATGTTACATTTATCTGGGAAGTTTAAAAAATACTGATGCCTCAGCTCCAATACAGATTATTAAATACATTTCTGAGGGTGGGCTCAAGCACATTTTAAAAAAACATTTCCCAGTTGATACTGATATACAGTCAGGGTTCATACCTATTAATTTAAAAACATTCCAGACTCCTACACCTGGCCATGGGTCCCTTTCATGATTCAACTTTAACCTTCATTTCCAGTTAGGTCCTCTTGTTTTCATCACACTCTGTGTATTAGTCATAATTCTAGGAGGTCTCCTATTTGAAAATAAACAAAAACACTGATCCTTCAAGTATCAATTAAAATGCTGCTTCTCCCATCAAGTCATGCCTGATTCCCACGAGGTGAAAGCAGTCTCCTCTTCTAAACCCTCCATCCGTTTCATTTCATCTATGCCGCACTTATCACAACAAGCCTATTTCATCTCATATGAAAGTTCATATTCATGTACCTTCCTCTCCATTAGCCCATCAGCATTCCTTATTATAAGGCATTAAAATTAGCATTTGTTCTATTTCAGTTGCTATATTAATACAACCTGTATTTGATGAATAGTCTTATTAATGGCAAATTTAAACATCCATCACACTACATTTATAACACTTAGCTTCCCATGCTTTATAGGAGACAGCAAAATTAGGTGTAAAAAATGGTAAAACCAAAAATAGGGGATTTCAAAATTAACAGGAATCTTCAAACTTTAGAACTGAAGGCTCCTTAGAGATCACTTATTTCTATCACCTTATTATACAGATCAATGGAACAAAGACCAATGAGGGAGAGAAATTTACTAAGCTCATTCAGGCAGTTAGTAGAGAGCTGAGATGAGACTAGATGACCTTGGGAAGCACTCTGGTGCTCTCTCTACTAGGTCAAATAATTCCCATTAAAAACATGTGTAGACATAATTATCGCCGAAGAAAGTTAACTTTGAAAGCAACTTGATGGCTTCAAACTATGCTATATGTGGCTAGAGAAAAGTCAATTTTAATACAGGAACCAGCTACAGGTTTTTTAGTTCCTGTTATAACCATCACCAAACATCCCAATGTACACTTGCATAAAATCCTGCCAGCAATGTGGATGAATTAATCACAAACACATCTGAATACATCAAGTAAACATAAATCAAAGCTCCAACTTAACATGATTCTTAGAAACCTTTCCTTGGAACCCAGATACGTTTTTATCTGTTGTGATCCAGAAACAGGATTTAATGTTAAGAAAATAAGACTAATTAGAGCCTTCTATGTTCCAAGCATGATGCTGGAGGCTTTAAGGAAAACCGAGATATCTATGCTATGGTGAGTGTCATCTTAAAACTTTTTATCTAGTTTAGGAAAGACCACCAAATATACCCCCTATCGCTCTAAAATAAGGCCAACTGATAGGTGTAAGAGTAAATGATCTATGAATGTGTGGTGAAGAAAATCTTAGAACCAAAATCCCTTTCTCAGGATTTTAGAACCAAAATCCCTTTCTCAGGAGAGTAATGTGTACCAAACAAGAGACATTTAAATTGTTTCCAGCAACTTATTAGGTTTAGTTATGCTAAGATGGCCTGGAACTGAGTTCAGGGATCAGAACTATGAAGACTCAATTCACTCATTTTTCCTAGAGAGCAATGTTCTCTCCAACAAAAGCCCTGCTCCACTACTTCCTTTTTTAGAAGCCTTATCAGGAGCCACTGAACCTGCTTTTTATTTTTCTGTAAGTATTTAGTTGTCATATGAACCAAGAAGAGCAAAGTCAAAGCATTAATTCAGGCCTTAAACAAAATGATAACATTTGGCTCTATATTATAATCCCATGCACCAAATTATTGCTCAAATTCCCCTTTACCTCAAGGATTTTCCAGGTATACTAACACAAGCTCTTGCGAGGGAAGGCCTTTCTTCCTCACACACCATTTGTTCTTCTCGATGCTTGTTGGTTTTATGATGCATTATCTGTTATGATCTCTCAATAAAAGCCTTTGCCGCTATAACCTGGGCTTTAGTTACAGCTGAAAGCACTATGGAAATTGTCTTTTTCCCTCCATTATCATTTATCTTTTCCATTATTGTCTTAAAGAGGTACTACCATGACTCTTAGCAATGAAGGGCAGTTTTTTTCTTATCTAGGCCTGGGTTTCAGCATGCTAATTTAAGATATTAGGGTGATGCTAAATTTTCTCATTTCTTTTAAAGATGACACATGAAAGGTAGTTCACATGGCAGCACCAACCAAATCATATCTGACCCACCCCTCTAGTGACATTTATGGAGAAACAGGGCTATTGTTGGCCGGTTACAGAGAGGAAAATGTCTTTGTTATATAATTGATATTTTCAAATCCTATAAACATCATGCTCTCTAGAGTGCTATATTTTAGTGTATAGTGAGCTCATGTTTTGTTCACAAATTTTAGGGACTTTGCAGAAAGATTTGTAGTTCTGGATGTGAACAAGGCTTCTGAATACCAAATATTCAGAACTGGATGTTTGATTTTCTGTGTTTTTGTGAATGCAACCTCAAATGCCAAGATTTGAATCAGACACATCAGAAGGGTAGCTTGGACTTGTCAAATGATATAAAACAGTGATTCTTGATCTCTAGTGTATGTAAAAATCACCCAGAAAGCATTTTGACACACCGATTCCTAAGCCCCCAATCACCAGAATTCTGATTTAGTGGGTTTGGGATGGAGCCCAAGAATTTGTATTTCTCAAAGCCTCTGGGTGATGCAAGTCTGCCTGTCCACATATCCAAATAATGACATAGATAATTTAAGTTAGGTGACAAAATATAAGATGACCCTTCTTTCAGATGTGCATTGTTTATTTTCACATTTTCCACCAGAGCTAAAACCTTTTTGAAAGAATTGCCTTTTTTTCAGTTGCTCAACTGAAAAAAAGTCGAAGCCTCTAGGATTTCGCATATGTTTCATCTGTTGGAAACCTCTTTTGTTATCTGTTGGTGTGACTTATTTTTCAAGCCTCCATTTAAAGGGCATTTTCTATAAGAAGGCTTTCCTAACTTCTTTGTGTTGGCTTGTAGTGCAGAGTTCCCACTAGTGCGTTCATGTTGCCTCATGGACTTCCTATTAGTCACTATTCTTTCATATTTTTTATTTAATTATATGTCTAACCACTTAGATAGCAATCTGCATGAAATTCTAGGCATTTTCTAGCATGGTCTCTATTACATCTTCAAACCCAAGCAACAGGATTAACACATTCTAGGTGCACTCTATTATATGCGCAACAGAACTCTGAATTTCATTTAGGGCATATAAGAAGTTAATTGGTGAAGTTCTGGAAAAGAAATAGAACCTAGTAAGGCCAGAGCCAGTAGACCCTTCAGAAATTATCTGATTTAACCGATTCATTGTATTAGTAAAAAATTGAGACCCAGTGGGAAAAATAGGTTGATCTAATATGTTCCAACTAGTGCTCACTCCATTCTTATATCTTCTCCCAACCCCAGCTTTATTACATTTGAACATCCTTAAAAAAAAAAACAAGAATTCTAAGTCCAAATAGAAATTTAATTAAATCCAGATGACATAGAGTCTACTTGACACCTGTATTCTTCTGACTTCTCCACCTCAATAGAGTATTAAATGAGGGCACATTGCTATCATTACCTGAAATTGGCTAGTTCATTGTTCTTTTTAACAAGGTCTCAGTTCATCTCCCTCTTCCTAAATCCTTGTGTTATTTCTGAGTGTCACAGTTTGAATGTCCTGAAAAGCAGACTGTGGTTGGAAATTTGCATGTGGGTGGTTTAACTGGGAGTGCTCTCAGAAACATGTGTGAAGGAGTGAGGGGAGCAAAAGTGGAGAGAGAGAGGTCAAACTACAACTTTGTAACATGAGAAACAACTTCAGTACTCTGAAAGCTGCCAGAAGTAGAGGGACAAATCACCTTCTTTGATATTGCCTTCCATTTTTACTTATTTAAGCAAATGTTTGAAAGATAGGCCCAAATGATGCTGCTTTGAAATAGATTCCTGAAAATTAGTAAGGTTTTGGGAATAAAGGTGCCAGGACTAAAATACATTAAATGCTACATTATAGGGCATACACATATTCTTTCTTATTTATTTATTTATTTATTTATTTATTTATATCATCCTAGGTTTATGGGGTTGACTTTATAAGTTAGATAAGAGGTACATACCTTTTATAAGTTAAATAAAAAAATTAAAATTAATAAAGGCCATACATTTTTCAAAGATCTCATACATTTATCAAATGGAGTAGCTAAAGATTAAACCTAGATTTTTCTGTTTGTATAAAAGCCCATGGTTTCAAGTGAAATCAGAGGACAGAATGGTGAGAAGACTTGAAACCATGCTATATATAAGAAGCAGTAAAGGAATTGGGGAATGTTTAAAAAGGAGAGGTTCAGACTTCTGGGGAAGTAGAGAAATGATCAGCATTTTAAAGTCTTTGCGAGACTGTCATCTGCATAGAGAGAAGGTCAGTACTGAGGAGGACCTAGACCACAGCAAGACAGTTGGAGCTGAATATTAGGACTGGCCTTCTGATGATTGGCATCCTTGAAAACTGTGTCAAGGGGCTTTTGAGGGCAAAAATGACATAATTATTAAGCCTACATTTTCATGCACAGGAAACACAACTGGGAACATAGCACTACTCAGAAACTTATAGTTTGATAAGGGGACATAGGCAATGAAGTAAGTGCCTCAGTATTGTAAACACTCAAGCTGGACAATTATGTGGTGTCCTTATTGGTTGGAGAACCAAGAATCCCATGAGAATGGTCAAACAAAGCACTTCCAAACTATATTTTGCAAAGTCCAAGTGTTTCTCAGCATGTCATTAAGTTGCCAGAAGAAAAATGGTTTTGCAGTCAAATGAGTTTGGAAAACACTTAATTAAAATCAAATAAGTTTCTTTTCTGTGAGACTGAGAACTTTGAAAATGGGCATTGTGGAGCTCTGAGAAATTAATATAGTAGGCACAAATTCATAAACTTACTTGATCAGAAAATCTCTTTTCTATGAAAACTCATGAATATCCATTTGGGGATATTGCTGGTGAAGTGATGATCTCTGAAGTTCTGTCTTATCCTGAAATTCTGTAATTCCTCAAGCACCACATGAGCCAAGTAACTTAGACTTTAGTACTAATCTTGGAACAAAGTTGCTGTGTTTTCCTAAACAATTTTCTTCCCTTTTCTGAGCCTCAGTTTAGAGTCCCTGGTTGAAAAAATTATTGCTATAAGACTTTTCACCTCTAATATTTTGTGGTTTTATGGAGGCTTCAGGGCATCAAAGAGGAGTTTCACCTATTTGACAGTTCTCAGGGGCCTGCCTTCTAATGCTAGTAAGTTTCCAACCTGGTGGCTTTGAATGAGTATGTATTGTTTTCTGGTTCTTATTCTGCTGGATAGCAGCTTGAGGACAGGAAGCCAAAAGGACCTCCCATTCTGAAGGTTTCCAAATTAGTTTTGCAGAGCTCAGCAGTTCAGAGTGTTTGAAGACACTGCAGAGATGTGCAGCTCTGCGGCTGACCCCTCTCAAACAGTACATAATTCTGAAAAATTTGGAGCTCTTCCATGAAGCCATATTTCAGTTGCACATTTTAGCCATGCGATTTCAGCCAAAAGCCATAATATAACACTGCTGAGGATTTTTTCCTTGCAAAAATATGCATTTGGACAAAACTTAGGAACCTAAAATTGTAGGAATTGTATGCACCTTCTATGTTAACCGAAGTACTACAGATCAAATGATAAATCATAGAAATGTAGAGTTTGACATCTTCCAAGAGATTTCTCAGTCCAAAATCCCAAAAGACTTCAGTCTTATTCATATCTCTGTAAAGTCATTGGTTAGCTCTTCATCACACTTATTATGGAAAACATGCAATTATTGAGACAGATCAATCAACATCATACCTCTCTTATCATAAGAATGGCCTCTATTCTCTTAAAAATATGTCTTCTGTTATCTGTATTTCACACTCAGCATTCTAGGAATACAAGGGGGGAAAAATCTGTTCTTCCTTCTCTAATATGATCTTGATTCTTAGAGACAAAAAGCATTTGCCCCTACCATCTCTAAATAGAGTTTCAATCATTCAACACAAATATTCCCTGTTCCTTCACTAGAAATAATATAAACAACTAAATAAAGCACAGTCTTTGAATTTAGAAAGTCCTGGATTCCCATAACCTAGTCTTCTACTTGCACACAAATGACCTTAAGCTATCTACTTAATATCAATGAACCCAGTTTTCTCATTTTAAAATAATGGGCAATAATAGCTACATCACAGAATTGTTGTTGGGAATAAATGAAGCAAACCACATGAAGTCTTCTCCATAATAAGCAATCAGTACACTCTACTTCTCCCCACTCTGCACTGGTTTCTGACATTATACAAACCTGATGTGATGTGAGATGATTTTAGAACCCTTTATCATACAATGCTCCTGACTGTCTCCCAAAAAGCTCAGGGTCTCCAGATAAACATAATTCCAGGTAAATTGCTGAAGAGGAATCTCCCCTCCATGATTTTGGTTATTACACTTAAATAAAATAAAGCTACTTTGTAATATTAAAAAATTTCATTTCTCTTCAGATATAATAATGTAAACTGAAGAAAGAAGACCATGACTATCTTTCAGTACAATATTAATATTGGTGAGAGTGCATTTGAGGAAGTCAAAGCAGCCAGTGTGCTTAGACAATACTGATTTCTTTAAGGATTACTTTATTAAATACTCAGTGTTTTGAAATCCCAATATCTGCACATACAGTGTAATTGCTTTCCCTTTTTCATTTCAATTATTTTTTAAGAAGAATGATTATTTCTCATTATGGAGAAAGAAAAACCTTAATGCTCTGGGCTAACATAATAGAAAAAAAAACAAACAACAAAACATCATCTCCCCATGAGGTCTTACGTCAGATTTAATCATGCTGGAGGCAATTTAGGTCACTGGACTGGGGTAGGGGGGCTCCCTGCTCTGCACTGAATTGATGTGTGACTTTGGCGAACCAAAGCTTGGCTTTCATGATTCTCAGTGCCTTTTATCTGATCATTAAGGAATAGGACTAGGTGATGTTTAAAAACAATTCTACCTTTGCGTTTCTAGTGTTTACAACAGGAAGGAATCTAATCAGATGAGCTATTCCCAATGGTCAGACCAAAGTACTTCCAACATATGGAAGCAGAAAACATCCATTTAATCTTAGAGAAAGTATGAGAAATTCAGGTGGTTGCCAGGGAGGCAAATGTCACCTCTTTTTCATCTGAAAGAAGGGAAAGCAACTTGCCCAAGATCTTTGCAGACAAATTACCTGCCAATCAAGGACCTCTTGCTTTGCTGTCTTTTCATTCTACCCCTCTGTCCCTGGAAGCTGCTTGGATTTGAGTATCCTCATTTCCCTTGTCTCATCTGTCTACCCTTCCACATCAATAGGAATTAAAGGCATAAAAAATTGCTGGTATTTTATTTGTAACAAGTCTTCTTAAGGTGTTATACTAAAACAGGGAATGATGACTTGAAATTTAGCCCTTGATTTAGACAATTTTTATATTTAAAAGATTTCATTCCTCTCCAAAAATGATTCAATAACACTCTGAAAATTCTCTCCCAAAACAAAGTTTTCTGAATTATATGAAATAAAGGACAAATCAATGTCTTGAATTTCTCTTAACAAAACCTGTTTGGTTAAAAATATGGAGTAGTGTTGTACAAAAGAAGAAACATAGGAATAAAAGATATCCAGAGTTTGCTGATTTTGAAGGTTAGGAGTCCTGCGATCTTGAGAAAAATTCACCAAAATAAGCCTGTTTCCTTATATAATATAGATATTAAAAGCCTCCATTTCCTATATAAAAGAATAAAGTTCCCATTTCACAGAACTGTAAGCCTTAAATTAGTTGGGATATGAAAATTGTTTCATAGTACCCAGAATACAGAGCCTCCCAATACATACATGATAGGTATTGTGATATTTGAACTCAAGCAAAATTTTATAAACACTACTTCACAGGCCCTTCAGTGAGTTTTATTTGAATCATCTTTAGGTAGGGCTACTAATTTCAAAGATGTATCTGAAAGTAATATAAATTCAACAATTTGAATTTATATTTGAGAATGTGGTCTATCAGGAGCCTACAAATAAGGTTCATCTACTCTTCCTACTATAAGATTTTTTCATATGATAGTTTAATTTCATGCCAATTTTATATTTCCCTTTTTATCTACAAAAAGAAAATTATAAAAATTCTATACTTCAATGACAGTAGATGCATTTTTTAAATCCACAAAAGAGATATCCACAGGTAAGAGTAGGTAAGGAGGTGGTAAGATCTGATTTGTATCACTTTAGTCCTTGGGTCAACAGGGAAAAGACAAATATTCCTGGCAGTTATAAGTTTAAATGAAGCATAGCTATGTTGATACTTGAGCACGGACTTGAACATATGCCTGTGACAGTGTAAATAGGTGGAGGGTGGCTTTCAGAAACATTTGCACAATGTAGTGAGTTATTCAAAGCAAAGCATTCACTGCTTCTTTCCACTTTAATACCAGCAGTTTTCAAGAGGGTAAAAAAATACTTATAGAGCTCCAACTCTGACTGGTTCCATGCCAGGTTCTTTACAATCAGCATTTATTAAATCATCCCAAGAACTCAATGAGTTAGATACTGTGATGCCCATTTTACAGATGAGAAAGCTGGAGCTCAGAGAGGGAATGTCACTTTTTTCAAATTCTCATAGCTTGAAAATTAAAATCTGTCCTAAACTTGAAGTGATAATCTTGAAGTGATTTGTCATCTACTGTCACACTATTCCCATGCCCATGCTATTGCTAACCTTTGAAACTTCTTCAATTCTTTTCTTAGATGCCACCTTCTCAACAAGGCATACATTGTCCACCATTATGGAACTTGCAACAAATCTTTCAGCTTGCACAGACCACTTACCCTATCTATACTGTCTCATTTCACCACAGTCTTTTCAATGTCTAAAAAGGTGTGCAGTTCCATATTTTAAATAATTACTGTTTTTTGTATTTTTCTCTAGAATATCTGCAACAGAAGGACAGGGGCCCATGTTGACTTTTGTTCACCATTGTATCCCACTCCTTTACAACAATGCCTGGAACATAAAAATAACTCAATAATATTTGTTGTATAAATTCCTAATTAAGCATGTTACTCTATCCATTGCTATCAAATACGGCTTAAGAATCCTTCTCAATATGGTCTTGTGATTAGCCTCTACGATTGAATCTGAGTTGTAATTTTAAATGAAGTTTAAATGTGCCTCTGTTTTCTTTTCTGTAAAATGAAAATGAAGGTAGGTGATACCATCTACCTCAGTTTGTCAGAAGGACTGAGTGAGTTAGTGTATATAAAGTATTTAGCAACGTATGTATGTAGACTGTTTTGGTCACTCACTTATTTACTGGCTTATATTTATCTGCCCTGTAGCATATGTACCTAAAAAGTTCTAGATAAAGCCCATGCAAAAATCTGCATTATCAAGAGTCACCTTGATTTTTGACATCATTCTGGTATATGAAATCTTATTACAACTTCATTAAAAAATGTTCCTCAGTTCTTCAAGGCAAAAGCATTTGTTTTCTCATTTTAATTTTTAGAGAATCTAGAATATATAAGACTTTCTATCTTGCTTTATGTATTTATTAGCTGCTTTGTCTACAAGCATCTACATCTTTTTACTTTCTTTACTCCATTTCTTCAGATGGTATCTGTCTTACAGTATATGTTCAGCATATATTTATTATGTAATTAACATCACTATAGCATGTTGGTAAAGGAGGTAAATATGGAAATTACTAAATTCAATCTCCATAGTACATATTAAAATGTCAAGGTTCAGAGAAGGGAAATGAACTAAAAAATCATAGAGCTAGTTATTGTCCAAATTAAACCTACAAACCAATTTTAAAATCTCTAAGTTTTTTCTGGCATAACATTTCCATTCTTCAGTTAGATATGCCTTGACATAATTTATTAACTTACTTTTCTTTAATTTTGTGATTAAACTTTAGGATGCACCTCCATTAAGGTCAGGTTCGCATAACCACTTTCTTTTGGAAACAAATTATAAGTGAATAATTCTACATAAAAGGATCAGAATAAATAGTACACAGAGTTTACAATTTATAATGTCTAGTCTGTGATTCAATGAACTAACTAACCTTTGAAGAAGGCTGAATCACTAAGTCAGTCCTAGAATCAAAGAATTTAGAGTTGGCTGTGTATGCTTAAGAGAAGAAACACTGTCTCCTTTAAATTTGTTTCTCTCCCAGATTATAGCCAGACCTTTTATGTACTAGATCTTCATTACACATCTGATGCTTTGTATTGCACCTAACTCAACCTCCCACCAAATGTGAGAATTTCTACTCCTTGCTTAATTGTCCAATGTTCACCCAATGTCACCTTCCATACTTCTAGTAATAGAACACTTATTGCCTCCTAAAAGTCATTGTGAGGCCATTAGCTGCAGTGAATTGAACTGAGAAATACCTCATGGTAACTTTGACCTACTAGCCAGAGTTCTCTTGTCTGGACCACAAAGCACATCACTTAATTTTTCCTCAGAGAAGACCATCTGATATTTGGAAATGGTGACCACTGCTTCCCCCACCCCTTCTCTCTGTACAATTCATACTCTGTACACACACACCAATCAAATTCATCTCCCCTTCAGGCAAAATGTCCTTCTGGCTTAAGCTATTTTCAGTGGGTAATAAACCAAAAATGTTGGTCCCTTTCTTTTCTTTGATGGCAAAATCCCTTTGATTTACCATGAAAGATTGTTTTTGGACCCAAAATGAAAGGGTAAGTTGACCAATAACAAACATATCATTCAATGGTGTCCTTCAGAGAGTCTCATTCCACATCATTTAAGTGGCATGTGGGAATGAAAAAGGAAATAGCATTTATGAAATACCTACTATGTTTTGGCCACATTACAGTGATTAAGTCCTGGGACCTTTACAACAATCCTTTGAAGTACATATTATTATACCCCATTTTATAGGTGAGAAAACTGAGACTTGACAGTTTTAAGTAACTTCCTCCAAACCAAACATCTAGAAAGTGGTATAGCTGGAATTTGAACCCAAGTCTGTAGAATCCCTCAGGATGTTCTCCTGGCAATCTGCCCAGCTGTCTCCTGTCTCACGGTACCCAACTGTGGTCAAAATTCTGCTTTGTTTACTTGCCATGAATACCTCCCATGAACCATAAACAATATGGTTTTCTAGTAAACCTCACATAAATTTACTAAGGGCCACAACTGACCAGTCAAATGATGTATCTTGCCTAGTGGTCTGTGTCAGAACGTGGTTCCAAATGGCAGAACCATGTGACCTCTGATATTCTGTGCAAGAGCACAAGGAAAAAAAAAAAACTAAATGCCTTACTCAACATTTTAAACTGATTCCCCTTGTGCAATTTTTCTATGAATGACACAACCATTATCTTCTCATTCTCTTCTATGGCTTTACTTTCTCCATACATCTAAACTCTCACTGGCAATTTTGTCTATAAAAGATTTCTTGTGTTTGCATTTTTCTCTTCATCTTTTTTGCAATTTCTTTGTTAAGACTACCTTCCTCATTACTTGTTTGTCCTTATTACTCTATTACCTCTTACCAGGTCAGCCTGACGGCATTTATATTTACTCTAGTCCATCTTCCAAACTGCACCAAGAGAGGTATTTTAGAAAGAGATCTCAGCATGTCTCCTCCTTCTTCAAAAAGTTTTCAATGCTGTCAGGGAGAAAAGTCATTACATTCTCTTTTTCAGGATACTCCATTAACACAACACACTTTGTCATTTAGCCTAACTTTCCTCCCTTTTCTCATAGAGGAGAAGTGAGTAAACCAATTTCTGGGAGATAGAGCTCTGTCTTCATTATTTGACTCATTGGAGCCAATCCACTGAAAGGCCATGAATACTAAGAATGTGTTCTATTTTTTTCTGCCAGGATCAGTGTGACACAGCACACTATGACTTAGGACATTCTAAAGCAAGACTGTGGACTTTGCGGACTAGAGTTTTTCTTTATTCTGTCAGTATCAGTCAACGTGGGTAGGTTTGCTGCAGTAATGACCCCTAAATTTCAATGATATAAAACCATAAGTATTTATTTCTCACTTATGTTATTTGTCTATGATTGATAAAGTAATAGCACAACTTCATGTCATCTCCCTGACTCCCCTCCTCCCAGGACTCAGACTTGTAGATTAGCTTCTATTTGGACCATTGTTGATCATCAGGGAATGAGACACACATATTCTCTTTGACACACACACACACACACACACACACACACACACACACACACACACAGAGTTTTAGTGAACATCTCATTGGCTCTCAAAGCTTCTGCTCAGACACATGTCACTTGTGCTTATATCACACTGGATAAACAAGTATATTGACCATGCCTGAGTTAAAAGTGTGGAGTGTTATACCCTGTCACAGAGTATAACACAGGGTACCGCAGAGAAGGGCATCAAATATTAGTGAATAGTAATGAATAATACCACACTTGGAGCTCTCTCAAAGAGTGAAACAGAGAGCTTTAGCAAGCCTTTATTCTTATACCACAGCCAAATCATCTAAGTTAGTATTTAGTCATTAAAATGAAAAAAGCTGATATTTGAGCTGATGCTCAGAAAGTGAAGTGATTTGCCTCCTTCTGCGAAGCCTCGAGTAAGGACTAGAAGCTAAAGCCCTTTCCACTACATCATAGTGTTTCTCAAGCTTCATTGCCCATGTCTGGCACAAAGGAGGTGTCTAGTACATGCATGTAGGATTGAATCAGATTTATATGACCCACTGGTCAATCTCTCCCTGAAATGCATTTTTTCTCTTCAATAAACACAGCTTCCACCTGTGTTCTGTGGGCTAGGAAACTCTACCACACTCTTAATGCACAACTTCCACAGTAAATAAATCCCCTATTCTTCACCCAGCCTGTCCAGACACACATTTTGATTCCTATGTTGGTGTCATATCACTAGACCCCCAAAACAATAAATGAAAAACAGACAAATTTCTTAGGAATAGGAAAAGCCTCCACGTGCCACCCCTCATTCTTGGTTTAATGTTAATCCCATTTCCTTGATTCTAGGCCAAGAATCTTCTCCCTGAAGCCCCAATCCTATCCTTCTCTGGAAGAAAGACTAGGTATTTCTTGAATTCATTTAGTGTGTTTTTCCTTCTCTTCAGTCATCTTCTCTTGTAACGTCTTCCATATGTCTGTGAGCCGTTGTGTTAGAGAGCTCTGCCCAAAGTCCTTATTTATTCTGAGTGGATAAGAATGTCAGTATTAAGTCTGGTATTTCCTCACGTTTGACAGCTTGAATTACAGACTTTGGGTACATTTAACGTAATTCATTCATGTGGAATGACTGTTGTTCCTCTCATAGTAGTTTGAAAATATAAATATTTACAAACTCCTAAGACAAAAGCTCTTCCTGACAAGGTCTCTAATGCAAGAGTTCAATTCTCTTGGGTCATGTGCATCCATTTAATGCTAATGGAATCTTAGTGAAATCACTGGAAGTTATATCTTTATGCGTCCAAAGAGGGAGGGGAACAGAGCGAGAGTATGGGGGACAGATTTTCTCAGCAGAAGAATACATTCAACTAGCTCCTTTAAAGCTAGCCAGAAATGAAGTTCCGAGAATTGAAGAGAGTGTCTGATGCTATGGAATTTCCTACTACTTGGGTACCTTCTCTTTTCCAGGTAGTGTGATAAACACTTTGAATGTCGTAATTTATTAATAACTCATAAACCATTTTATTGATGTAGAAATAAGGCTTTGAGAGTCAAATGAGTTTACTCAATATTAAACACCTAGCAAGTATAGGTTCTGGGATTTGATAATAGGCTTTGTCCTTTCTGATAGGACTGGAAGGACTAAGAGAATGTAATATGTAAATTGTTTGAAGGTAAATAGAAGAGAAAATATAGCCTGGATCTACATTTCTGAATTTTTTCTCTTTACTACACATAATCTACAATAGCAACATTTGATCATCTCTATTCACATCAATTTCCTTTACTTTTCAACATATAGCTTTACTTATCCCTTTTTAAGATCTATCCATTGATATTAATTGGGATTGAGATCATTCATATATGAAGGAAATAAATAATAATACTTTAAAATAAGATAAAAGGTTAACTCTCCTATATTTCACAGCTTATTGGGGGAAGGAGGTTTGAATTTTATATGGCAGCTCTATGTCACTGACTCAGGTCCTTTCACCTCTTCACTCCATCATCCTTTGAGTGTGCACTTGATTCTTATGGACCAAATTGGCAGCTACTGTGGCACCCACTTAAACTTTTCTCCAAGCATCAGGAAGGGGGGAAAAAGAATGAGAACAAGAATGAGAGAGAGAGAGAGAGAGAGAGAGAGAGAGAGAATTTAGCTTTCTCTTAAAGAAGAATTCCTGGAAGTATTTTCTGCATACTCCTTCAGCTTACATCTCTTTAGCCAGAATGTCCTTGCATGATGACACCTAGTTGCACAAGAGTAAGGAGAATAGGAAACATAATCTTATAGGTGGGTGGTAATGTGCTCAGCTGAAAATTGTGGCTCAATGTTACTGGTAATGGGACTATAAAAATTAGCTGAGATGACAGACATTGGAACCAGAAGTAGACATCTTAACTATTGCTCTAAATTATTGTCTTGACTAAAGAGAACTTTAGCAGAATAAATATTGAGAAGCAACTAGAAGACTTTGGCTCACCATATTTCAAATCCTAACTTACCTAAATTAAGTACTACCATAAGTGGTTGAAAGAGTGCTTCCTTTGGCATCAAACAGACCTGGGTTCCATCCTATTTCTCTCTAGATAGGTAGTTATGGCATAAATAGGGATATAGATATAATTGAACTACTTGAAGAGTAGAGTCATATATAAAACCTCTCTCTGTCTCACAAATCCTATCATAATACACAGCGATACTAAGAAAGCAGAATTTTTTTTTTATCTAAGTGGATCAAAGGGTATAACCAGCATAGTACAATAGATTGTTAGAGCTCAGGGTCTTAAGAGAACCAAGTATCAGATCACAAGATCACAGTGATAGCGCAAAGGCTTAATCAATGTTTGCCCTGCCCTAGATCCAAGATATTAACTTGAGGCAGAAAAACATAAGGAGCTTGCAGGTAAGTCCTGTCTCTAGGGAAGATAGAAAGGAAGACAGAAAGGAAAAGGGCTTTGTATTATTTAAGTATTCATACTAAAGCAGGGCACAAAAGTGGCCCCACCTAGGGACATGGACTAAATGTCCAATTTCCACATATGGAGGCCAAGGCCACTCAAGGAGACTAGCTCTGAGCCCTGGCAATAAAAGGTCCTTAGGGGCACTAGACAGGATGGGGGTAGATGGCAAACAGCTGAGGAACCAAAGTTTGGCCACATCCTGGAGAATCTGTGGTCAGTGATACATTAACCAGCCTTGGCCTCACAAAGTTTTAATTGGAGTCATTTCCCATGAATGTGGCCAAGAAAACTGTAAAAGAAAAGAAGGGAATGAAAACGAAGAAAGACCAAAACCATTCAGTGGGGTCTCAGTGGATTCCAGCCCCAGAGCTGACAGAATAAAAGTTCTTGGGATTTTAACCCATTCTCTACTTAGATTCTGGAGTCAGAGGAATTCTATTATGTTCTCATTTGGGGGATATTTTAGAAAGAATACCTTCCTAACAGTGTGGTTGTGTGTATAATGCAGTATGAGAGATTTGAAAGATCTTTGTAAGCTGCAGATTGCAATTTTTATGTGAGCATCTCATGTACAGGACTTTCATAAAGCATTTTTTTTTATTTTTGATGTTTCTGTACCCAATCACTTCCTATATAATTTGTCCTCATTGTTATAATGATGAATTTATAATCTATATTTTTGGTAGTGTCATAATATTAACATTTGTTTTGAGCTAGTATAGTCAAATCATAATGTCTTATAGCTGTAAAACCTTGCCCACTGAATAATTTTTAAGGGAATGTATTGTGAAAATTGGTCGAGAGGACAACCATTGAGACAAAAAGTAAAAGTCCTGACTATTATTCTACACTTTTTGTTTAAAAAAAAAAGAACTTTAGTGGACTCCTGACTATAAAATACAACAGAATATTTCTGTATGATTGCACAATTTACCAGTAATAAAGGGTGAGAACTAAGATATCCTAATCATGATTAAACCTGAGTTTATAATCAGTAAGCATTCCCTGTTTTCAGGGAACATGATAATGTGATAATGAGTTTAAGACATTAATTTTTTATGATTGTAGTAAATTAAAAAGCATAGAAAACTTCAAAACACATAATTACCAATTATATTTTTAAATTATACAACCAAATTAAAATCACATGTGTATACATGAAGTTCTTTCAAGAGTTTCTTTAAAAGTAGCATGAGTTCACGCTAAATCTAGTAATCTTTTATTTACCTAATATTTTATATGACTTGTATGTCATTCAACACTAGCTCAGGAGAATGATAAAAGTGTAATTTGAAGAAAATATGGAATGGAAAGCTTTGAAATGGAGAGAGGAGGTGCATAAGAAAAATATTATGAGAATTAACAGATAAAAAATATGAAGTTAAGTAAGTCTAGGCTCTTTTATTGATTACCTGAGTGACCTTATGAAAGTTATATATATTCTGGAAGCTTTATTTTCTCATTTGAAAAACAGTATTCACCATACCTCACTCTCAGTGCCCTTAGGAAGAGTAAAAATAATGACATGAAGAGTAAACTGTTTTCCTTTGATTCTTCGCTCTGCCATATGTTACTTGTACGATCATGGAAAGATTTTTCACATTTATGTGCCTCAATTTTTTTCATCTATAAAATGGTAGTAATACTAGAATCTATATTATTTGAATGGTATATTAAGTATGTTCATATATGTTGATACTTAGAGCCTGATATGTAAATATTATGACTAGTAGTGTCTAAAATGCAGCATCCAACATATATTAGGAGTACAGTTAATTGTTAGTATCATTATAGTAATTCAGGAATACTTTTCCTTCTATGTCCATAATAAAAAATATAAAGATTAAACCCATTTCACAGATGAAAGGACTAAGGTTTAGCAGCTGGGATCTATTGGGATCCCACAAATACCTGGGGACATAACCTAAGCTTTTTTAAATCCCAAAATTAAGTATTGTTTTATATTAATTATTCAGAAGGCAGGCAGATCCTCTGGTTTTTCTAAAAACATGCTATTTCCATTAGAGCTTTCTCACCCCAAATTTCAATAGCTAAATTGAAAAAGAAAGTTACTGCTATTAACTGACAGTTCAGAATTCATTCCACTTGTCTAAGTTCTTAAGTTTCATATATATGTACATGGAAGTTAAATATATTTTCTTGAATGTGATTTATGAGGCCTTTCTGACACGGTTGAAGAGGATCACTCATAATATACCCCTGGACTGCATGCCATAATCTAAACACTGGAAGGAAAGTTTAGGAAAGCAATTCCCTAAGCAGTCTCACCATGGGTGAAATCATAGTATCTTGTATTTGGAGCATTGGCCCCAATGATTCAACTTGCCTTAGAATTGAAATTGACTGAAGTTATTATAAGTTTGTGGCTTATCTGGTTTACATTAAACATCCAAAGAGAAACGGATACATTTATGGCGTCAGTGGAAGAGAGAAAAAATGGTGTCAGGCTCCAAGCCCAGGGGAGGTGGCTCTTTTCAAGGAAAGATTAAAGTAGAATTACTTTCTTTCCTCTTCTGGGAGACAGAGACAGAAGTCAAGTGACTAGGCAGGGAAGGAGAGCAAACTAAGACTAATCTCAATTTAAAAGACTGGCCAACTTCCATGGCCTCTGTTTTCAGACTACCTTGATTTAATGATATTCTGCATTGTCCAGTACCATGAGGATTACTTTCCATATTGTGACATTCTTGGGGCCACACACTCCAGCAGATCCCAACTACCAACCAAAGCCTTAAAGTGCCTTCCAAAGTTACTGTATCAAGATACTTTAAATGGCAAGTAATAGTGAACTCAAGCAAAACTTGTTTAAACCATAAAGGGGATTTATTGGCTCATGTAACATAAAAGTCCAGAATAGCACTGCTCTCATATAAGGCTTAATCCACTGGTTCAAAGAAAATGTTAGAACACAGTTGATTCCCCCTCCTCATTTTCAGCCTTAATTTCTTAGTGCTGGCTTGCTTGCTTGCATTTACTTACTTGCTTGCTTACTTTCTGGCCCCAAGATGACTGTCACAAGTTCCCAGAGCTTCAGGTGTCTTTGTCCACATGGAGAGCATTATCCCACAGTCGACATTGAAGACAAAGAGGTTTTCTTGCATAAAACCAATAGAAGAGTATGTATTTTAACTCCCAACATCTAACATCTCCAAACCAATCATTCTTAATATGGGAATAGGATACACTGACAGGTTTAATCTAATAGAAAGGACCCCCATAAACTGGGAGTGGAACGAATCCCATTAAATCTTTAAAGCTTAGAAATGTGAAGGATGGTAGACTGTATAGTTGAGAAGCAACCAAATAGGTTTTCAACTTCTAGACTCAACCTATTTTTTCAGCCTTACCTCCTACTTGGGATTTTTTTTTTTTTTTCATGCACAGTGAACTGCTTTCAGTTTGGCAAGCACACCTTGATCTTGCAGCATCTGTTCCATTCTACTTACTGAATTCCCTTGTCTTTGCATGTTTTCTAAATGATATCCATTCTTTAATGCCCAATTCAAGTAACATCCATATTATTCTCAGATGGAGGTTCTCTCTGTGTCATCTTACTTCCAACAGTAATTTATATATCCTGGCTTTCTGAGTCTGATAGCTTTCAACCTTGTATTCTGCTGTACTGCATGTGTCTTTCTAAAGGCCATGAGTTCTCTGAGAAAGAAGATTGTACTTCCCTTATCGTTGATTCTCCTTAGAGTACCAAGCACCTGCCCTGAATATTGCAGGGAAATCAGCCAGTGGATTTTAGAGGTCATTTTCCTGGTGACACATAGTTTCTATATTTTTATTACTATCAATAGTTCCACCTCTCTATTCCTTTGCTAAGGTCTAAGCGTTTAGCATTCTGGCATTTTGCTTATCTAGTTGCCAATTCTTGACCCTTCCAGATACTTAGAGTAGTGAACTTGTCAGCTGACAGCAAAAAATGGAAAAGAAACCAGGAGCTTAGCAATAGTTTATTTTGTACTTTTCAAAATCATCCCTATTACAACAGCCATTGGGCATGAGTCAGTGATTCATGGATCAGAATATTCTTTCGTTTATCACTGTCTTCTTTCTCATTAGCATCACTCTATTTAGATGACATGTACATGAGAAGGAAGAAAATAACACTGTATATTTTCAGAAGTAAATGTTTTATTTAAAACAAAAAAGGAACTGTCTGTAGTGTTGGAACATGGGATAAGTAGAGCTCATGGTGGTGACACAACACACAGAGTATCAAATACCAGGCTAAGAATCAAGATCCTTATCGACGAGGTAAACTGAGGCCATAGACAGGCTTAAACTAACAAGTGGCTGGATCATATTTTTGTTTACCTTGTTGAGAGTCCTGTCAATTTTCTTACCACAGGAAAAAGGATCCCTTTTCACTCTTAAATTTTGCTGGTTTTATCTTTGACTATATCATTCATAGATATCTGATTTAACACATATGAATTGTGGATTTTCCTCCTCAAATATGATGCTTCCCTCTTGTCCTCTTCATCTCAGCAAATGGCTGCACTATTAACCTCATTTCCTAACCAAAATACCTGGGGAGACATCCCTGATGCTGCCCTCTCTTTGGCTCTACATACAGGTCATAGAAAGATCCTGTAAATTCTATCTCTATATATATCACTGAATCTCTCTCTCTCTCTCTCTCTCTCTCTCTCTCTCTCTCTCTCGGCCATTGTCTTAGTCCAGTATCTTCCTAGATAGCTCTGATAGTCATCCCATGATAATTTCCAGGTCTGCTACTGTCCACATATAATCCATTCTCCACACAAGGTAATAATCTGGTCCCTGATTCCTCCCACTTTAGTTCTCTCTACTGCTTTACTTCATTCAGCCAGCTTCATAAACTTGTTCAGCTCTACCTGCACCACCCCTGAGCTACTGCATATTTCTCTTTGCTTGAAACATTCTTTCTTCAGCTTCTTCATAATGCTGTACTTTTTCATTTTTCAGGTCTCAGGTATCTCTGCAAAATGGCCTTACCCTACTACCCTCTGTAAATAGTGGGCTCCTATTATTCCATTTTAATTCTTGTTCACAGAATTTTTCATGTATTTTATGTGTGCTTGTTTATAGTCTTTATTCTTATTTACGTGTTGCGTTTCTCCCATCAGAATGTAAATTTACAGGGTAAGAATTGTGTCAGCCTTTTGCCCCATGGTATCCTAGTCCCTAACACTATTGCATGGTCAGGGCTGGATTACACACCTACTAAATGGAAGGAATCTCTGTTAATTTCCACCATTCTATTGTATTTCTAGAATGTTTCTTGAGTCTAAGCTTCCTCCATATGTGAAACAGTGGGTAATTTAAACTGCTTTACTATCTAAACAGCCAGTGTCTTAAAAAATAAAATCTGAAGACTTTGTGGGATTTTTGATTCCCATACCACCAAGAAGCATCCTTGATGAAACTGATGAATGCACTTGAAGCATATCTTGAAGAACAGAAGGTTGGAATCTGTAAAAAATGTCAATTTGTGCCCTTATAAGGCAAACCAGACTTTGACAAAGATTCTCAAATCCACAGAGTCCTTGTGGTCTGAAATATGCCACTGCGATTCAATAAATGACACTAAACAATGATTTCCAGGGTATGAAAACATAAGCTTTTAGCTCCTTTTCTAGGTCCTTTTACTCCAAACCCTTCTCCCTAATAGGGGTTTTCCATGATCTATTCCTGTACCCCTTTTTGTTTCTATTCTAATTCTATGCTTTATTTTCATGAGAGAAATTACTTCATCTCATGCTTCTCAGCTATCAAATTTCTCTACACAAATCTTAATCCCAAGTTTCTAATCTCAATCTCATCATCTAATCAGGTTTGTTTTTCCATCAGGTTGCATCATGGATTTCTAATTGTTCTGCAGACTGGATTCAAATCTGGGCCTGACAAATATGAATCCATCAACTATGCCTCTAACACTTAGCTATACAATTTGCTACTTTCATGAATGTTTTCTTTGCACACAGCCTTGTATTTTCACTGTATTAATTCATGTTCTTAATATATGAGTGTAGAAGTGGATAATATTTCTTAGTTTCACTTTACACAATTGTAAAGTTTGTGCACTGCATAATAGAGGGTATCATTTATACTGCAGTTTATATGAATGGTGCCCTCTGAGTTGTGTCTGAAAGAATCTCTGACTCTCTCCCATTTTTTCCATCATCTGTGCCAAATGCAAGCCTCACTACATTGTGTGCACCAGAAAAATGCTGTTGAAAGACTTTGGTCAATGGTGAGAAGCTGAAAGTATCAGAGAATGTCAGATCCACACCCTAAATCATTTTTTACTGGATTCTATGGACACTTGCCATGGTTTTCTCCTCATGTAGGTTGCTACACTCTGAAAAAAAACGTGGTTAAGTTAAATGTTGTCAACTTATTTCTCACTTCCTTGTATAATCCTCCTATTGTGTAGGCATCAAGCTCAACAAAGAAATATGAAGCTGAATGATAGTTATTTCCTGCTGGCTCTGCACAGAGATTGGTCATGGTGGTTACTCAGTCAGAAAGTTGGAACATGGGTTCCCTGTGCTGAGCACTTAGATCATATATTTACAGTAGTGATTGGCAGAGGACTTTCAAACAGAGTCCCTCGATAAGGAAACTCAGAAATAATCTATATGTTCTGTTGCCTCACCCAGGACCTAGCACTTGGTAGGGATCCTCCAAACATATGTCACATGAATGAGTTAAAGTTCTTTGCAGCAGTTAAATGTCCTTGCTTAATTGTCCCAAGTCTAATGTGGTGTTCTATAATTTTTAAAGGCTTTAGTTACAATTTATATCCACTTAGATTTTACACACACAAATTTATGCATTTTTATGATTGGAATTTTATAAATCTATATCGCATTTAAGGGTATCTGCAGTAAAAATGATGCATCTGAGTACTCATCACTTTTGAAATGATTTGTATATGCACATAATTCATTATCAATTGACGCATATTAAATACATGAAATATGCATATTAAGAATGAATGCAGAAAACATTTTTAATTTTTACATCTTTTTTTTCCTTAGTTCTCCTAGTAAAGATTTTGGCTCATGATAGTCAATAACTTCATGAGTTAATGAACGAATCAATGAGTATAAATTGCATCTCCCATTACAGGCTAAAGCTCTTTGAGACATAATGTATAGTCTTCGAAGAACCTAGAACATCCCTTAAGCAACTAGCTGCTCTGGGTGCTTTGACCAGATATAGTATGGTTCCAGATATAGTATGACTGGAACCTGTTAGGTAACAGTGATAACTGCAATTGCATATTACGTTAAGCTCTGAGCATCCTAAAGGTCAAAACAGAAGGAGCTGACAGTGGATTAAGTGCATCTCGTTGTCTGCTTAAAATAACATAAAAGAGCGAGTAGACATGGTGATATGGAAAGATCAAGGAAAGGGGAAGTTCACACTATCATATCCAGATCTCTTCTCGCAGCGACTTTCTTGGTTATCTGACAAAATAGTTTAGTGTGTGTCTGCATCTATAATGAGGCCAACCCAAAGCAGCCCTTTGTTTCAGGATGTTTTACTTTAACTGCTGCTCTCAATTTCCCCTCATGGAATAGCTCTAGTTCCCTTAGAAGCTCTCAGAGTTTTTCAGTATTGGTCAGTCACCTAACTATATCCTAGTTATGCTCTCAAACTGGTCTCTTCCTATCTCATTTTCTTTCCCACCTCAAATCTTTCCCTTCTTGCCTTTCTTGGTTCTTCTTACTCCCTTAATTTTTTCACCACAATGTGTCGAACATGAAGTATGCATCTAGTTACACATCATGCAACATATCAAGCATTGGTGACGTAAAAATCAATAAGACATTCCCCTCTCCCTCCATGCTGTGCTCCAGCCTTTTATACCCTCTGCTAAAATGTTCATATTCACAGGCAATACCCTCCATATATGAACTACATAAAAATAGGACAGTGGCTGTGTGTTAACAACTGTTTTTCCACTTCCCTGCAGAAATGCCTTGCACATCAAAGACACTCAATTCCTATTTGTTTAACAAATAAATCTAAGCTGATGTCTCAATCTAGTATTTTCCTGATTATTCTTTAGAACACTAGTCTGAATACATATGCATATATATTGTTTAAAGAAGTCTATTAGTCTAACGTTTTGGTGCAATGTAACATCCTTTATCTTCTGCTAAGAGAGTCACAAATCATATGAAATTGTTAAAGGCTTTAAGAAGTTCTGTAAGAATTAAGTATGTTTAACCCAACTTATGATAATTTTTCTGTTTATTTGACCAAAGAAATTTATATTTCTAATATAGCATCACATGGAGCTAGTACTTTATTGAAAAGGACTTCAGGGTTACTCTCTCTTCAGAATTAAAACAAATCTCGGGAAGCTGATGATGGACAGATTTGCGGATAAAAAGTACTAAACCAGATTAAAGTCATTCAAGGAGTTTCACCTATACTTTTTTAGCTTTTTATCCTTTGTTCCCCTGCCAGCAAACCATATTCCAGATGCTTCTCAAAGACCAGAGCCATAGTTTTCTGCCTTCATTCCTTTGTCTCTTCATTCTTGAAACGAGCACCTTTTCCCCCACCTCCTCTCCGTTTCCTCTGGCCACCTACTTTCCAATAGTCATCCCAATAAAAAATCCTGATCTTGAAACCTGTCAGTACTTCCACTTTTTAAATACATCCATAGTCACTTCATTTTACAAGAGCTCCCACCCCTACCCATTGTCCCTAAGAGGAAGTAATTTGTTCCTCAGCAGGTGACTGAGCGTTTCTTTTTTTTCTCTCTATATATTTACTATTCCAACAGCATACATTAGTTTAGCAATTTGTATAGTGACTTGCAAGTAAGAGCTTGTTAATAAGTATGAATTTTTAATTGAAATCAATTTTTGTTTATTGTTACTAGATCACAGCTACTTTGTATCCTTCACAATTCCTCAAACAATTCCCTTCTTACAGCACTGTAAAAAATTTGGTGGTTTAACAAAACTATGACCAGAAACCAGTTTGGAAACTGACCTAAACCATTTCCCAAGTTGTCTACTGCACATATATATCTAGTCAGTGTTACTTTTTTTAAAATTTAGTTTATTGGGGTAAGATTGGTTAATACAATCTAATTTTTAAGTGCACATTATCATTTGACATCTGTATATTCTATTGTGTTTACCACCCAAAGTCCAATTTCCTTCAGCTATCATATGTTTGATCCCCTTTACCCACTTCACCCTCCCCCTTCCCCCTATATTTGACCCCCTTTACCTTGTTCATCTCCCCTTCCTTCCTCACCCCACTAGTAACCACTAGTCTGTAGACCTCTGGTAACCACTAGTCTATAGTTCATGTTCATGAGTCTCTGTTTGATTGACCTACTCACTTGTTGCTTTTAGGTTTATATCCCACATATAAGTGATATCACATGATGTCACATTTTTTAAGTATACTACTATTCTGCTTTTATTTAATGTTTTGAAAATAGCATCACTCATTCATCTCACTTAGCACCAGTGTGTTTCCAAAATAAAAGGGCACTTTCCCTTACTGACCCCTGAGTTTATAGTTAAAGTAATTATTTAAAAATATAATTCATACGGAGAAGCCATCTGTGGAGTGTATATGATATATCTACTTCAAGTTGAAAATCTTCACAGATTAAAAATGGCTTTTGCAACTTAAAGCTTCATTTTATTTGTTTATTCTAATTGTTTTTCTAACTTTGGAAAGAGAATATTTAAAATAAAGTACTCAAAAGCCTGAGTCTGCAAACTAATTTCAACAAAAGATGTTTTGGAGAAAGTTTATTATAAAGTTAACTCTGAAATGTCTCAGAGAAGAAAATTATGACCTGCAAATAGTTTGAATAGATCTTTGAATTTTTTTAGCTTATAATCTCAAAAGGATTTTGGAACAAGAGAGAACATTCCCCACCCCATCCTATCCCAGCTTTAGAGGGAAGAAAATAGCATATTCATTTTACTAAGTCTTAATTTCCCATTAGTACTTTAAAGTTTACAAATTGTTCCCATTTGATCCTCCCAGGAGCTGAGTAGTTAGCACAGATTTAAAAATGGCTACCATTTGTGAGAGATGCCATTCTGAGAGTTTTGCCTTATGGATGCTCAAGCATGCCCATGAAATAAATACTGTTATTTCCATTTTGCAGATGATGAAAGGGGGAAGGTAAGCAACTTTTCTAAGACCACACAGCTAGTTTGGATGTAGAGCTGAGGTGCAAACCCGACAGTCTGGCCCCATAGGTTACGTTTTTTTAACCAATGTACTAGACGGTCTCCTGAGACCACAGTAGTACTCACATCTGGCTTGAAGAAAGATGATTCATTGACCATTAGTATGACAGAGTGGACTCTTGATGGGTAAAGAGCAATGTAGAAGGCCAAATCTCTAACAGCTCAGAAACTATGGGTCCTCTTTGCCCAACAGAATGGGACCTCCACGATGGCTATAGTTCCTTAAATTATATATGTCTTCTCAAGTAGTCACTTTTTAAGGGCAGATGTCCTAGCAATTCCATGTGTAGATTTATAACCAGGAAATGAAACCCCAGAAAACCAAATAGCTTACACAAGATCAGTGACCTACTAGATGGGAGAGCTGGGGCCAAAAAGTAGGTCTGCAGACCTCCAGGGCCAGGGTTCACCTCACTTTCCCTTTTTTATGATGTTCTCTTCCCACTTCAAGCTTCTATCTAACTCTAAAGAGTTCTCACACGGACCCTCCCTAAGCTTGATCTCTCTCCAACTCGTAGTTTTCTCCTTAGAAAAAAAAAGGAGAACCAAACTCGCTCTGCTGAGTGAGTTTTGAGAGGTAATGAGGCAGAAAAAAAATATTGTAAGATAACAATAATAAAATCTATACAGGGCAGCATTTCATTTTCCAGAATCACAGTGGCATGCTGTATTCCGTTATAAGTAGATTTTTCAAGTTGCTAAACTATTTATGGAGTGTGTATGTATCCCAATATTTCTTAAAATCTTTCATTTTTAATCTTTTGGAACTATACTTGTACATCTCTCAGAAGAATAGATACAAAAATCTACATTCCGTACCTTTGAATGGTTTTTAATTAAGGAGTAGAGACAGCTGTGCACAAATATCTGAGGCAGGTAATCAAGAGAGTAACTGAAAAAATACAATGTAAAGACAAAAGAAAAATTATGAATTCTCACCTAGAAGATCTGGAGAAGGTTTAAAGAAATGGGTAGCACTTACATGCATGTAAGAGAGAGAATTTCAGCAGGCTGAGATGAGGGCTAAGGACATTTATTCCAAGCTGAAGAGGCTATATGGAAAAAGGTGGGGCAGTGAGAATGTCAGGCATGTTCAGGGAATAAATATTAATTTAATGAAAAGCTACTCAGGGTTTCTGTAGTGTCTAGTGACCATGAGATCAGAAGCCAGACCTCAACTCAGGAAACGTGTAACAAGGTATATGGGCTGTTGTTCTCAAGCAGGTGTTAAGGATGGAACAGACTTTTTTTTTGCTGAACAGAACACAGTAAGATCAGAGTAGGAAATGCTCTGTAGGAGGCAGTAGCTCAGCTAGAGCTGGGTAGGAAGGCCAGGCACATCAGATTACATGTAAATAAATGTGGGCAGGATTGAGAGGAAGGCATTGGGCTTGGGAATCAGAGAAGAGGTAAATGGATGTAACTTTCAGGACACTTTAAATGGATAAACAATAAGTCTCTTATATGAGATAGGGGCTCAATAAACAGACTCGTGTGTGTGTGTGTGTGTGTGTGTGTGTGTGTGTGTGTGTGTGTGTGTGTGTGTAAGTAAAAAAGAGAGGGGGTAGCTTGCAATTATTTTAGCATTTCATTAAAAAGGCCAAGACACTTCAGAGCATCGTCAATTATTCATCTGGTTTCTGGCAACCTTTCAACACATCTTGTATATTATTTACTCCTTTACCCTAATGCATGTCTTCTCCTATGTTATCTCTACCTCAATCCTGAAGCGAAACAAAACTGCAATTAATTTTATAGCATGCAGAAAAATATACCCCAGAGAAATGGAGCTCATTTGCCAGAGGGTGACGATTCTCAACTGCATGGGGAAATGGAAAACAATTTTTACCATCTTAGGGAGAAGAAAACAGCAATTTTCAGTTAAGCTGTTTGCTCTGTCTGTCTAGGAAGAATGGACTGGTTTTCATTTATTTCTATTAAACAGAATTAAAATTATGGTACAGCATAGAGGACATGAACAGGATGTGATACAGAATTATGGGTAGCAAGAGACATAAAGTGGCAAGCACAGTGCCTGGCACAGTGTGTGTTGCTGTTTTGTTGTCTTTATCTCCCCAAGATTCTAAATTTGTTGGTTCAGGAATTTTGTGGAAGTCAGACAGATAATCCCATTGAATTATGGGGACCAAAAAATGCTCTCAGGATTCTGGCAACAGGTCTTATGACCACTTTTTTCTAACTTCAGGTATCTGATTACATGAATGAAACATCTATTCCTTTTTTAATTTGATTAAAAAAAAAAGATAAGCTTACACAAAATATTGAGAAAGTAGCTTGAAATGCTCTTGTATACCTTATAGCAGACTTTCCCAGATGTCAACAACTTGTAAAACCATGGTACAATGATCAAAACAATGAACTTAACACAGAGACAATTCTGTGAAGTAATCAGCAGACCTTCCATGAAGTTTTCCAGTGCTCCCATAAAAGTCCTTAGGCTCAGGATCCAATCCTAGATTATGCAGTCTTTTTTTTTTTTTTCATTTGCAACTATGACACTTTTGAAAAGTGCAGGTCAGTTATTTGGTAGAATGTCTATTATCAGCTGTTTCCTAATGTTTAAATTCAGATAATTCATTTTTAGCAAGAATATCATAAAAACAATATTGTATCTATCTCATTACAACATACTAGGATGTAAATTGTGTCTGCATTTTTCATTGCTGACCATGTTAAATTTGACCATTTGTTCAAGTTGTTTCTTCCTGATTTACCAATATAAAGTTACTATTTTCTCCTGTGTATTTAGTAAATGAATGTAGGATAATACTTTGAGATTACACAAACATCCTGTTTATCATACCTTCTCCCCACAGGTTTTTGTTTCTATTGATGAATCTTGCCTGCAATAATTATTACTGTGGTGTTCACCAAGTGATGATGTCTATCTATTCTTCATTTATAAATTAGAATAATATTAAAGAAAGATCTTTTCTTCTTCATTATATCAATGCATGGCAATAAATTTTTTTTATTTTATGGATTATACTTAATTGATATCATTTTTTTGTAGTGTTGATTATTTTGTCATGAAATTGGCCATTGAAGCTCCACCCAGTTGGCTTCTATGTTCTTTTCACATGCCCCCATCATTTTTAGAGCATTTCTTTACTTTCTGGCACTGTAAATTGTCCCAGGCTCATCTTGTATTTCCTCTGTACAAACAGTAGAATCATCTATTTCCATAAGGAGTCTATTCATTTTATTAAAGAATGCTATATAGAATCCATTTGGGGGCTCTAAGTGTGCTCAGTGTGACTTTAGTACTATTGCTTCTAGACTTCAGCTGACAGAGCAAGAAAATATAAATATTCATACATAGACACATATTTATTTTATTTATTTCTACATCTATTTACCTATGTATATACATAAGTATGTATGTATATAAATGTGTATGTATCTGTATGTATACACACACATTCTAAAATCTCAGATTGAAATTCAACAAGTTGTTTTCTCCCTTTAATTATAACTTCTTTTTTCAACAATGAGAAACTTGACTCTCATTACCTAAAACATATTTAATTTTCAAAATTCTAAAATACATACAAAGTAATTTCAGAATTACTAACTTTGTGGAAAACAACTATTAACTAGAGTGTAGAATTGTGTAGAGTTCTTTTTGTCATTAGCTTTACAATTTATAGTCAAAATACTGTTTTCAAAAATTATTTAGGTTAGTCTCTATCTTTCTCACCCCTTATCTGAGATGGTATTTATTTTTAATGCAGTTAGTTCATTTGTTAGTTTGTATTCCACTTGAGATTTACCTCTCTCACAAGTCCTGGTGTGTGTGTGTGTGTATGTATGTATGTATGTATGTATGTATGTATGTATGTATGTACATATGTCTGTATATTTTGCTATGTGATACACTATCATAATTCTAAAAGTAAAAACTTTACAAATAAGTATACTTAAGAAAATGAACTTGCCCTTCAAGCCTTTTAGCCTATTTCCATTATCTCATTCTTTTCTGCCCATCTTTAGAGAGTCAATTTCAGTTTCTGTTTTACTTTCCTGTACTTCTTTTTGAATAAATCTGCAGGAATATGTATGTTAACTTACACCACCTTTTTTATTACATAAATATTGTATACTATAAATGTATAGGAGAACAAAGCCTCTATTTTAATGTTTTGAAGTACTGAATAACCTAAAGATACAGAACTAAAGAATGAGACTTAACTAAATTAGTTAAGTCACATAAATACAAATTTGTAAGAATGGAAGATGATAGCTAAAAAATAAAGTTACTCAAATTTCAGTCTAAATACATTCTGACAGCCTACATAGCAAGGTTTCTACACATCCTTCAATGATCAGGAATCCAGATAAGTTGGAAAATAGAGCCAATCTTTTAGAAAATTATAAGTATTAATTTATTTATGAATATTTTATAACATAAAGCATTTGGATGCATTTTTTTTACTAGGCATTCCCATTATATTGTGAAGTAGCTGAAAAATGTTTTCTCATTTTCATTTCATAGACAGAGATACTGAAGTTTCATAACTTGCATATATGTCTACTATCCCCACCAGATGGTGAAGCTCATGGAAAGCAGTGTATTGTGTCTTATTCACCCCTCTGATGCCAAGCAGATCTACATGGTACATATGAAGTGATAAGGAAATATTGCCACTTCAAGAATTGTCCCCTTTTGATCTATGAATCATTTTACCTGACTGCCCCAATTTTACTTCTAGATTGTGGCTCAGTGTCTGTCTTCTATCTCTCCCTAGAAAGTCTGATTCCATTATTCTACTTAAGTCATCTCTACTGCATTTTCTTGGCCATGAGGCCAATTAAAATGCAGACCTGATTAAATTGGAGCATGCTTTGGATTTCAATAGTAAGTTTCTATGCCAAAAAGAACACAAATGCCAATCTATACATCTCAGAACTCCAGAATATCAGAGTGGGAAGGAATCTAGGGAGAAGACCTCATTTTACAGATGGAAAAAGCTGAGGTCATAAAGGAAATCCGTGATATTACCAAGATTAGAACTTAATCTGCTCTCTGCAAAGATTGAATTCTTTCCAATCCATAAATGGGCACATGAAAAGAACAAACCAGATCACTAAATTTACCCTTTTTGGACAAATTAGTTCAAATTCTCCCCTAGTGTATAGATATGGAAATCCTTGGGAAATCTGAGCCAAATTTGATTTTTTTTTTTTGATCTCTGAGGATTGAGAAATTGAATAATGAAATTTGAAAAATTCCCTATGTTATGGACTGAATTGTGTCCTCTTCCTCCCAGATGAAATTCATATGTTAAGGTCCTTATCCTCAACATGAGAATATATCTTGGGATAGGTCTTTCAGGAGGTAATTAAGGTTATCTCTAATCTGACAGGACTGTAACCTTATAAGAAAAGGAAAATTCTCTCTCTCTCTCTCTCTCTCTCTCTCTCTCTCTCTCTCTCTCTCTCTCCACTCTCTTCTTCACTCCCTCCCTCCCCTTCTCCCTGTCATGTGAGGACAGAGTCAGAAGACAACTGTTCACAAGCCAGAAAGAGGGCTCTCACCCAAACTTGACCATACTGACACCATGTTATTAGACTTCCAGCATTCAGGAATGTGAGAAAATAAATGTACATTATTAAAGTCACCCAGTCTATGGAATTTTATTATGGCTCGAGCTAACTACAGGGTTATATCTAACTACAGGGTTATATACAAAATGTGGGTGTGTTTTAAATCTTTAACAAATATAATTTATAGTTGACTTTCTTAGAGACCGAGGAAACGAGCATGAATTTGCAGTTACATTTTTCCCCAATAAGTGCTCTCCAATTCTGCTAGAATTAATATCAATAAATCCTAAATGGTAATGCTAGGTGGGAAATGGGAGAGGAAAGGGGAAACTCAGAAGGAATATTATATTGTGTTCTTATTGAGAGTGTCCGTGCTTAAAATGACAATCTTCAGAACTGGGGAGACATGTGAGGTAATGATGAAGAGCCCTTGTTGTATTCCAGCAGCAAATGGGCACGTCTCTCTTCCTATACTCCCACTGGTAGAAAGCTGCTCCCAGTGGGACACTGGGATTCTTCACTCTGGTCTAATTTTAAGTGAATCAAATGAGGTGGCACTCTGCCACATCCCTCTGGAAACTATTTGAAAATTGAGCAGATCTCATCTTTTGAAAATGTTCCTTGAGTAATGGAAACATGAGGAAGGGGAATATAGTACAGACCCCGGATGCATCTTTCAACCACAGTGGAATGCAATATGCCATACACACTTTTATAGTGGTCAGAATGGACGTGGGAAAGATTTGGGAGAACAGAACAATAAGCTATGCTGTCATCTTAAATCACTTTCACTGGTAGATGCTCTCAAAGATTAAATAACACAGTGCTGGGCACATCGAAAGGGGTTAGACCCATTATAAACAAAGCTGTATAGATGTTGTTACATGGCAGTTGCCATCTATGTAACAGACTAGACAGTTTTCCACTTTCCATATAAATATTAGAGTCAGAAGAGAAAAGATGAATTCAGTTAGGAATCATTCTGCCCACCAACTTGTGCAAAACTGTAGCTGAAATTTCAGCAGGGCTTCTCTGAATCTTGAAATTTTGATCATATTTTTTCAGCTCCTGGATTTATACTCACATCAAAAACCGATTTCAAGACTTTTGTAAATTCCTAGCAAGATTTTGTTCTCAGTGTCATCTCTGTCTCCCAGCTTCAGCATCAATGGATGTTTCTTTGTTCCATATCCTGTTAACTCAATTCTTTTTTATTTACCCCCAAACCTCATTACACAAGTCCCATTAAAGTCTGGTATTTAACTATCCAGGAGAAAAGATGAACATGTATTTAAAAAGAAGCAAAGCAAAATATTTCTGAAGGTGTTATTAATTCTCAGTTTGCTGAAATTATTTTCAGTTGTTCTATTACCAAATATTTTAACTAACCCTGTACCTCATAGTCTGAACCTATTTTGATCTTTCTGCTTCTTATCTCTAACTCCGTCCCCATAAACCCACTCCCATCTTTTATTTTCAGAGTGTTTCAAAAAAAAATCATCCTGGTTTAATTTAGTATACTGAGAGATCATCTATTGTCACATTGAAACTGTTGCTTTTGGGTTTTTCCTTCCACTGGACCATTCTGACAGGTTTTTTTTTTTCATAAAAATATAATGATAATTTTATTCCTAAAAGGAATTCTGACATCTGAATCCAAGACAACTGTTCTATTCTGCTGCATTTTCAACTGCTTCCCTACCACTCTGATCTCCATGGAACAGGGTGGTCAGAGGTACAATTATCTGCACCTATAAATTGGTTCTATACCAAGGCTATACCCTCACTGAAATGAAAACATAGACAAAATGTGTCTTTCTCCTCTTTCAGACTACTCAGCCTGTCTCACCAAATTACTCCTTGCTCTGAAGAGAGGTTTCAAAGTCCTCTGTGAAATGGAACTCAGTTGGGAATCTGTTGTGCAATAGAAAGGTATGTCCCTATTTGTTGAGGCCGATTGCAGTTTTAATTCTAACCCTACTATATAGTCCAGGACCTCTCTCAACCTCATTTTATATTTTGCACCTGAAAAGTAAGATTAATAAAATCTACTCTGTAGAGTATATGAAGACTGCTTTACAAATGTTTAATTCTATATTGCTAATGCTATTTATTATGACTTCATTGTCAATCATTACTTTCATGTTAAATTGTAGTTATTAGGCTTCAGAGTGAAGGTTCTTTAGAATGGGTAAGATTTATTTGTCTATGTGCATAGGAAGAAGAATGCCAAAACTAAGAGCATGGAGTCTGAATGGGTATCTCTATTAGTCGATTCTCCAGAGAAATAGACCAAGGGAATGTGTGTGTGTGTGCATGTGTGTGTGTGTGTGTGTGTGTGTGTGTGTGTGTGTGTGTTTGGTGCACATGCAATCTTTATATACATGAAGAGGTTATAAAAAATTGGTTTACATGATTATAGAGGCTGAGAAGTCCCAAGATCTGCAGGGTGAATCAGCAAGCTAGAGACCCAGGAAGAGCAGATGTTTCAGTTCAAATCCAAAGGCAAGAAGAATGCCACTGTCCTGATTCAAAGGCTGCCAGGCAGGAAGCATTCTCTCTTGCTTAAAGAATGATCAGCCTTTTTGTTCTATTTAGGCTTTCAACTGATTTGTTCTATTCAGGATTTCAACTGATTGGATGAGGCTCACCCATATTATGGAGAGCAAATAGAGTGATTTACTCACTCTAACTATTTGAATATTACTCAAAAACACTTTTAGACAAATACCCAGAATAATGTTTGAGCACATATCTGGGCATCCCATGGATCAGTAAAGTTGACACATAAAATATACTATCACAGTACCATAGGGAGTGCAGAAAATCCGGGGAAGGATTCTGGAAGAGAGATAGATGGGAGAGCCAATTCTACTAGATTAGAAAGGTTCTACGAGTTTATTTTGTTCTAGATTAACTTGCTTATTTAAAAGAGGAGAAACTAAGTCTGGGCAGGGTTCTACAGTAGATTCACACAAGAGAGAGTACCAGGACCCAGATAAGAATCTACAGCATTTAACCTCCATTCTAGCTTCCTCTTTACATCTTGTGCTTCTCCTTTCCCAAGGAAATTTCAAATAGTGTGTTAATTTTTCAGAGTAAGAGTTTTGTTTGTTTGTATGTTTGTTTGTTTGTTTTTATAAGTAGTTATTGAAGGGATTGAAACTGCAATTGAAAATCTAAAGCTTTTAGATTTGAGATTTCATATTCCGATTAGAAAAGTTTGGACATTTTGTGCCTTCTCTCTTTCTGACAGCTCTGAGGTTGGAGTTAGCTTCCTGAGCTGGGAGGCTGGCAGGGCATGCTTCTTTATCCTAAGCAAATGACTCACATAATCATGAAAGCTCCACTTGGAAGGCATGAGTAAGACCATCTTATCCTCTACCACACCCCACATACTTAAAGGGTGGTAATAATACCCTTTTAAATATTATTGCAGTAGCTGCCCTACTTGAATACCCCAAAAAGGGAAACTGCCACCTGTTTTCTGAACACTTGACTCTTCATATACAAAACCAACATTTCAATATATTACTAATTTAATTCTAGCAACCACACACTTATTATTATCTATAATGCAGTTATGAGTATCTATAGTGCACAGGTGAGAAAATTGATCCTGAAGTATATTCAAGACAAGTTAGTTGCAGACCTACTTTTCATCCTGACATGTTTATCTCAAGGCTGTGTGTAGATAGCAGTTAGGGGCACAGATTTGGTGTCGGTTGGAATTGAGTTTGGATTCCAAGTCATTGCTTTTTAACTGTGAAGCCCTGGCCTCACGGCCTGTTTCCTCATCTGAAAACAATAAAATAAAACAAAGAAATAAAAATAATACCTCATTTTGAAAGATTTCATGAGAATTGAGATTATCTTTGTGAAGTGCTTTCCACGGTACTTATCACAGTAAGTTCTCAGTGAATGTTATTAGTAATATTATACCAACCTATTTTTCTGGGTCACATTTTGTCCATTTGTGAATGAACGTATCTGGACTAGAAGTCTCCAGACTTTCCAGCTCTGATAATCTATGGCTGTAAGCTTAACTCTCAGTAACTGTTGATATAGCTATCAAGCCTAAATCTAATGCAGTGATACTGATGGCCTTCATTCACTTTGAGAACTCGTAATAGAAATAACTCTTTTCTTTTCTTTTTTTTTATACCCCCCATGGCAACATAGACAAAATCTATTACTATACTCCCTCAAAGACAGCCTAAGCTTTAGGAAAACAAACAGAGGCTTTAGAGTGTTCAGCTCATTGGGATTTCTGCCACTCCTCCCTTGCGTGGGATAGATGTTCCTAATCAGAGTGAGTGACAGGCACATCCGTTCAGTGGGCGAGAAAAGAGAGTTTCATCCGATGCATTTCATTCATTCATCTCCAAGAAGAGAATCCCAGTCAAAGGTAAAAACAATTCTGCCTCTACTTGTACCTAATTATTCAACAGCAGAAAGACACATGACAGAGGTGCCTGCCCAATGTCCCAAAGCAGAGCAGATGTTTTCAATTGCTCCCTCCTTTGTAATTCTACCCTGGAACTAATTTAAAATCTGGAAAATAATAAGAATACATGAACCTCACAAAGGGACATACACAGCAGAAGAAGACAAACAGCATGGGATAAGAGAGTGGATACATTTAGAGTCACCTCATAGGAGTATTTAGGAATTATTTTTTCAATCAGTTCAGTCTCTGGGGACACAATTGCACCACTAAATACCTTTTAATTGAGGAAAAAATATGGCAGGTTTTATTGGATGTATTTTTCTTAATAACAGAAAAATATCAGAATTTCTTTTTGATGTCAGGAGCACTGGGCTAAAACTTGTCTTAGAAGCTCTAGCGTTCTGATGGATTTGGTTTATATGCAGAAAATATTGCTAAATCCCAGAAAATATAGGGGTTTATTGATAGTGTCATGTTATAAGCTTTAGTGAGTTCTAAAAGATATCTGAAGATAACTTGAAATCAGTGTCACCAAAGGTAAAATCTAGAAAATGCCTGACAATATGGGGGATCAAAAAATCCAAAATACCCATTTTACAGATGGAGAAACTGATAAATGGAGAAGTTAACTTGCCTAAGAGAATTAAATGAAGACAAAGTATAACCCATACATCAAATTTAGGAAAACGTTAAATGTATCGGTAGATAATCGTATTTATTTGCCAAAGAAAGAGAATACTAATTCAAGAATATAATGCTACATTTACTCTATGCAGCCTTGCTCTGGCATGATATTGAGAAAGCAATCACCCTAAACTGACTCTCACGTCTGGCAGGAAATCAGCACCTTTGAAAAACATGTTACCCCAATAAATTTAATTTAAAAATTCCAACAGGGAGACATAAAACATAAGTGAAAAGTTTGTATTTGCTTCTTTTAAATTTTTATTAAATTTATCAGGGTGACATTGGTTAATAAAATTATATAGGTTTCAAGTGTGTAATTTGATAATACATCATCTGTATATCGCTCCTTGGAAGAAGGTGGTCTGTGGCATCATCATATGGTAATGAACTGCAATTTGAATATTGCTCTAGATGATTCAGAATATCTATTTGATATTATAGAATCCCATATTTCAGGAGACCTTGTATGCTACTGGAGCCATCCCACCTATGCAACATCCCATCCCAGTGTAGCATTCATGGGGTGTATCAGGTCAGCTTTATTTTTAAATCCTTCATTTAAACAAAACATCTTGCATCCAATGCATATAGCTGCTAGAACATTCTTATTTAGTTTTAGCCAGAGCTGGACTCTTTAGAGCTGCACTTCTCTGTCATTGTTGGGTCTCCAGTAACCTCTGAAAACAAGTTCCACTCAACAACTGCCATTAGATATAGGAGCCCAGAGATCATGTACTCCCTAAGCCTTTTCATTTCCAAACCACCAACCAGTCATTTCTACTTAGAAATCCTCTTCAGTATCTCACACAGTGATGGTTAATTTTATGTGTCAAATTGGCTAGGCTACGGGTACCCAGTTTTTGGTCAACACCAATCTGGATGTGAATACCTATGAATGTATTTTTAAGATGGGATTAATATTTAAATCACTAGACTTTCAATAAAATAAATATCCTCATAATGTGGGAGGGCCTCATCTAATCAGTTGATGACCTTAGCAGCAAAGACTGAGGTTCTTTAAAGTGAAAAGGAGTCTCAAGACTGCAAAATAGAGATCATGACTGAGTTTCCAGCTTGCTGTGGTGCAGAATTAGGCTCGAAACTGCACCATTGACATCAGCAATTACCTAAGTTCCCAGCTTACCAATTCTCCCCATGGATTTCAGATCCAAGGGTCTTCCACATTCATATAAGCCAATTCCTTAAAATAAATATCTTTCTTGCTTTCTCTCCCTCTCTGTCCTCTCTTTCTTTCTCTGCAATATAAGGTCTTTTCAGAGTCTTATTTTTAATCTGTTGCCCATACTGAGGATAAGCAAATGTTAGAAATGACATTAACTTAAAAGATAATGGAGGGTGTTTCACTTCTCTTTAATGATGAAGATGGCAAAAAAAATAAAAAGCAAAAAACAACAATGAACCAACCAACTAACCAACAAACCAACCAAACAAACAGAAAAACCTCCCAGTGTTTAACATTTTATAAACTAGTCTCACAAATGTTTTCTCAGGGGATTTTAATTTCAGTTCTATAAGTTAGACATAGACTTCACTTTACAGATGAGAAAAGAAGGCCTAGGGATGTAAAACAATTCACCCAAGACCCAAACCTCCTAAGTGGTAGAACTCCAAGTCTGATGTTCTCCTTACCACCCCTTTCCATGGCTTCCTCTCAATAAGTAGACAGAGGAGCTATAGATGAGATTCTTCTTTGGAAATGCTGCTCACTCATGGGAATCTGACCCATGGCAACCAGGAAAGGCAAAAGAAAAAAACTCCACTAAGGTCAGACCATGCATTGCCTGAGGTTATTGTTCTCCATTCCAGCCTCAAGAACTCCAAGAGATCAATGAAAGCATACATTAGGAAATAAAAGAGGCATGAGAAAATTTTATAAATTGGCTAGTTTTTGTTTCCTGTTGGCTTTTCCAGCACATTCTTGGCACCAGATGAGAGTAATGTGGTAATGTGGTAAACGGTCTCTGTGAGAGGCTCTCCATTTAGAGACAAGGGACAGTGAGATACCCTAGGCCTTGATGCCCTAAGGGCTCATCTGGACATCCTGAGGTTTTCATAGTAACCAATGTGGTCGACTTTTGTCACATCAAATAGGTTAGAAGTTTAGAGAATCTCAGACATCAGTGTTATGGCTCTACATTTCCACTTCTGGCTCTGATTTGGAAATGCCGATAAAGGTTGCTTCATGCTAACTTGATTTCTAAAGAAAATATGCAGGCTCAGTCTTGTCTTATCCTAACTGGCACAATTATCCATTGAGGTATGTGTTTCACAGGATTAGAATTAGTAACAAGAAGTCACATAGTGCCCTATTTTAAAGAAAACAAGTGTCCAGGCTCTGAACCTGGAAGATAGATTCGATAAGGGAGTTAACTTTCACGTTTGAAAAAAATTCTCATGTTATGATGTAATAGCGGTCACGATGGTTTATTGAGCACCTACTATGGACCAAGTATTTTATAGACATTATTTACAGTTCTCAATTCTCATAACACTGGAAGGCATGTAGGAGAAAACTGATACTTGGTGAAGGGAAGTAACTTGTCAAAGGCCACATAGCTAGAAAATATCTAACCTAGGCAGGCGTGTCCAGCAGATGTTTCTGCTACTACACTGAAGCATCTGTCTTCAGATCATATATAAAACACATTAACTCCCTCCCTCCCACTCTCCTTCTCTCTCAGACACACACACAAATTCTTCCCATTAAAGTGGAATTTAAATGAAACCTGGACAAAAACAGCTATTCCATCAAAGTATACTTTTCTATCAGGACATAAAAAGTGGCTACGGTTAACTTAGATGTTCAATTAATATTTGTGAAATGAAAAATGCACATTTTATTCCAGTTGATCAAAAGCAATTTATCTATGACTTTCTCTCCCTAACACTCTATCACATATATCTACAAAAAGAAAGTCACTAATCCTTTTGATTAGACTGTGTACAGAGCACACAGTCTGGTGGGAGATGTATTTCTAAGAAGTGTGGTACATATAGATTTATAGGGAATGGAATGTTAACTTCTAGAGGAAGAGGACAGTTTCTAGGTGAGACAGACTTATAAACTGTCTAATTAGTCCTAGGTATGTGCATACAGGGCTAAAGACAACATAGTGGAGGATACTATAGATAGCCATGGAAAGAGATAAAAACCTGGAATGTTCCAGTGCTTGACCAAGTGTAAGGTACCCCGATTCTTTCACACTTATTCTCATGAGAGATCTGTAATTGCATGTGATTCTAGGTTTTTCTCTTAGAACCATAGGACCATGGGATTTGGCAAATGTGTTGGTCATTTTAATATCAGGTTTTAGTTTTAGGCCATAGGATGGACTAGATAATTGAAAAACTCCACTACTATACAATACGTAGAAATCCTAGATATGATATAAAAGGCCCTTTTAGATACATAGCAAAATTTAAAAGAAAATAAGAGAAATTTATAAGCATCAAAACAACAACAACAACAACAACAAATAAACAAATCCAAAGAAGAGATTGAGATCCAGATAATAAACAAATAAATGGATGCTGTAGCTGTCCTAAGAAGGTGGGCCACAGGGTAGGGTACAATGAGAGGGCTGTTGTTAGAATCTTGGTGATGTAAAGGTTAGGAGTCAGTGTCACTTTAGGATTAACACAAGAGGATTTGGGCTTGCCTATGAATGGGAGTTGGGATTCAGACTTCTGCATCAAGCCAGAGCTCTTCTGCACCTCAGTTAAAGGTGAACTAAATTTGCATCTTGGCCTTGAGCAATGGTGTCCTTCATGGCAATCTAACCCTGTAGACCTTGGGAAGTTACAACCCAATGTAAAGGATGCTGCTATCTCTTTTTTTGTGTTAGTACTTCTCCATGGTCTCTACTATTTTCTGTTAGAGAAAACATATCCCTCTTATCCTTGGCTCTTAGATGAAAAAGATTTGAGGGATTTCATAATGATAGAAAATGCATTTTGAAAAACTTGTCCAATGCTCATTAGAAAAGTTTGTTCCAATTTATATTTTTTTCCAATAGTGTATGATGAAATTCCTTGCTATCCCTCCTTACCAGCCTCTGGTAAAATTAAAAAAAAAAATTAAGCTTTGCCAATCTGACAGAAATATAAAAAACATAATTTTTAAAATTTAATGTGCATGTAGTTGTTTTTCATAAAAGCAAACATCCCTCCATATGTGTTAACTGTGCTTGTGTCACCTGTGAATTATTATACGTCTATGTGTCAAATCCCATTTTTTCAGTCCAGATGCTTTCCTTTTTTCTTTTCTTGATATTTAATTATATTTAATATTTATACAGTATGCATGTCTTAGTGACAGGCACTATTTTCAATGCTTGACTTGCTATTATTCATTTAATTTTTACAATAAACCCTATAGGGTAGGTATTGATATTGTCTCATTGATACAGAGGGCAGAACAAGCTCAGAGAGGATGATTAACTGATAAAGTCAGAAAAAAAGATATTGAGGACTTACCCATTCTGTTTTGTATGTCTGCTGACTTGCTCTCATGTTAAATTATTTCACTGTGTGCTTTGTAATTAAAGACTGTGAACACATCTTCAGTGAGGTTTTACCCAGGAAAATCCAGTGGGACCAGAGAGGAAGGTATATTCCACCAGAGATTTTTATTTGTCTCTATTAGACATTTTGGAGATTTCACTGGTGATTTTAAATCACATTGAGATATAACTTATTTGACATAAAGTTTATCTGTTTAAGGTGTACAAATCAATAGTTTTTACTATATTTATAAAGTTGAGCAGCCATCCCATAATCTAATTTTACAACATTTATCTCACCCAGAAGAAAATTTGTGTCCAGTAACATGTCCCATTCCTCCTCACCCACTAATCAACTCATCATCTCTGCAGATTTGCTTCATATAAATGGCATCATTCAGTATGTATTTCTTGTGACTTTTATTTCACTTAAAAACGTACTTTTATATTACCTTCTCAGTATGAGGATTAATAGAGAATGCCAGTTATATAAATTGAATCCTCAAAGTCTGGAGTTGTTTCTAGTTTCAGTTTCTTGTACCTATTGGGAAGGCTGTTATTGTTTAGCCAATTATCCAAGGTAGTTAGGCACTTGGAGCGCATAAACCCCCATAAAATAGAAAAAGAGACTTCTTATACTTGTGGAAATCCTCATTTTAAGCAGTGGTATCTTCATAAGCCATTTTGTTTCTGCGGGGAGTTTGGGACTGAGAAGTTAAGTGTGTTATTTCCTTCTTTAAGTAAATATCTCTGTATGTGTCTGTCATTTTTCATTAAAATCACTTTACACTCTCTGGGTCCATTGGTACCTTTTCAGTGATTACAGTACTATGGTATGTGTGACAAACACATTGTAAGAATACAGAATATCAATAATATAATTAGCATATTAATTATAATGAGATAATATATTCATGAATATAATTCTAATGCAGCAATTGATGAATACCCATTTTTTTCATCACTCATTCCTTAGTCATCAAACTCCTTCTACAACTAGTCACTCCTGTAAAAGTATAAGATGTGCAATTGAGTAAAATCAAGATTTTTGGCCAAGAATGTTAAATTCTAGTGGGAGGAACTTACTTTCTTTTTTCAATTACATGTGGAACTATTATACAAACTGAAATTGTAATCTAGCTGAACTATTTGAAGATAGGAAATAAAATATTAAGGTTAAATATCATACCCAGAATCTCAGAGTGTTCTACACAGATCTTCCTAGGTCTGCCTTACCTCTGGCTGCTGCCCAGCAGAAGCAGAGAACCATAGGTGCCTGGGAGTTTATATCCTTCCCCGACTAGCTCTTACCAATGACAGATAGATGCAGCTATGTGAAAACCCAGCTCCCTTGCCTCAAGTTAGGACAGACTCTGAGAACTAACATGCTCCAGAATTCCCTACAGGATCAGGCTAAAATGGAGACTTCACTTGAAATCACATCCTTGCTTGATTTCATCCCATCCCTCTCCTGCTTCTCCCTTATCAGTCTCTCCTGGGGCCATCTTTAAAAACAGCATATGTACAGATCCTCCTTCCAGACATTGCTTTTGGGAAAGCTAACCTACAACACAACATTAGTGAATGGTAGAGCCAGAATTTCTACCTCTGAATTCTGTACCTAAATTTAATATGTTCTCTTATATACCACAGAGGGGAGGAAAATAAGATTTAGAGATGTTCATATTTTTTCTTAAGGTCATGCATCTTACAAGGGACTCAAATCTAGCATTCTAAAATCCAGTGATGTAAGCTGTATCACATTGCCTTTTAAAATTTATCATAGGCAAGTAAATCTATATTAATGAACTGTAAAGATTTCTCGCAACCTCCCAATCAAAATTATATTTATACTCTGAATCTCAGTTTCTACATCTAGTGAATTAGTACACTGCTGTTTTCTTCAACATCTTTATTCTTTCTTTTTTTAGTGAAAAATAAGTGGAATAACACATGCAACATCAATAGCACTTGACACATAGCTAAATGAACCATGTATATTGTCCTTCATTAAAGAGCCAGGGTAAAAAAAATTTAACCAGATAAGGATTCTAGTGATCAAAATTGTTTTGACCAACCCACAAGACTTTCTTGAAGCAAGGCCTCCATTTCCAGGAAAATACTGAAAAATAACAAATAATCCTGTCAGCTCCCCATACATAATGAACTACATCAACGTCTCCATGGACTTGGTGAATAAATAACAAGAGTCTGTTATGTTCAAACAGTTTCTTAACAAAGTGCAGCCCCTTCTCAAGAAGAAAAGCCATGGAAGACAAACACACAACATTAAAACTGCCGTGAATCAGCCCTCTCTAGCTGCTGACTTGTCAATTCTCAGGTACAGGAAGAAAATCAAGGATATACACATGAAATGAACCAAGTATGCAATTGATTTTACATTCTCTCTGTTTTTTTCCTTCAGTTTTGTTTTGGCACGGTGTGTGTGTGTGTGTGTGTGTGTGTGTGTGAGAGAGAGAGAGAGAGAGAGAGAGAGAGAGAGAGAGAGAGAGAGAGAGAGAAATTTATTTTTATCATGATCAGCACATTAGTACTCAGAGGAAGGAAAATGCCTCTTGAATGAGATGTTTGTAGGGAAATTACAAGGGAGAGGATGCTGGCTTTGACCCAGCAATGCCCTCTGAGGGTTGGGGTGGATCAGAATGGCTTCTCATGTTATTTTCTGCTCCCCTAATGGAAGTAAAATAACAACATGAAGTAGAGGGGATGGAACAGCCAGCAGAAGGATAAATACCAAGGAAGCGATGTAAACACAGGCCCCAATTTCCCCAGCGAGTAAGAGAATGAGGAATGTGTTATTTATCTCTCTTAGTAATCTGCAAGGCAGAGTATAGAGCTGTTCTCCTTTGGGAATATCTTCTATAAATAATCAAAGAATTGCAGGATGGGAGTGTGAGATGAGCGAAAGGAACCCAGGAGACAGGATTTCTTCAAACTCCAGGTCTTCTAGCATTTCTTCCTGGAATCCTCTCTAGATGTCCTCAGGCAGTGAAAGAACAGGAAGAACAGACTCTGTAAAACAGAGACATATTAGACATGATTGACTTGTGCCCACTCCCCTTGTCATTTTAGGGCAAAAATTGATGCAAACTGTAGCCGAATGACTTAAGATTGTCTGGTACTTGCAGATGTGTATGTAATGTGGGGTTATGAAATTAAACCATCCAGCCTGAACTCTGTCTTTATTACTCATTAAGTGTGTTTACCTTGAGAAAGTTATGTTACTTCTCTGAGCCTCAGTTTTCTCATCTGTAAAACTGGGGTAAAACTAATAATAATTTCTAATTAGTAAGATTACTATAAGAAACAAATCTGGTAATGTACATGAAGTTCTTAGCACAACATTTAGAACATGTTAAGAGCTCCATAAAGCCTAGAGATTAGTCTTATTGTTATTGCTGTTAGTTGTAAAATAAAAGTAGAAACTAAATTCATATCTTTCAACTTCAAATGGAAGTATCCTCCATCTACCTTTCTTTTCTCTCCATTGTGTTATTTTTAATCTCTTGGTTAAGATCACAATTTTTCCCCCAGTAAATTGTATTGTCCAATATATAATACCTGGTGACATATATGTCTAATGCAATAAGGTAATAGGTTGTTTGTGGAACTTCTCAGACCAGGCTTATTTAAATCCAATATACTTCAGTCAGTGTTAGCCAGGTAAACATGGACCTATTTCATTAGCTATAAAGAAGTATGATAGATTTGTCTTGGAAACTGAGTCAACCATCTTTGATAAAGTATTTGCTAAATATGAATTAAACAAACCTTCATCTTAGTTTTTAGAAATGACAGGGCTAAGATGATAAGGAAAGGACTTGTAGAACCAATGGTCCTTGTACTGGAACTTGAAGAACAAGTGGGCCTTAGATGAAGGAGGAAAGGAGAAAAAAGAGGGTTTCTAAATGGGCCAGCCACATAAGCAATAGTGGACTAGCAGAATTTACTCATTGGATAATCATTAATCTCTAGGCTTCTTCTGACAGGTCAGTAATTCAAAGATGCTTTTCTCAATGTCCCAATAGGATCCACCTTGTTTCCTTTTTTGTAGCATCCTACAATTTTACTCTGAAACCCATTATTATTTAAAACTGAATATTTATTCATATATATTGTTGGGAGTGGAGTGGGGTGTATGTGCTTTCAGTAAACAGCAGTCTCCTCCATTAAGCTATGAGTTTGCACTACAAGGACAGAAATCAGGCCTGCTTTTACTTGTAGCTGTCCTCAGGGTCTACCATTATGCCAACCCGACACATTGTAAGTGAATGACTAGATGAATGAATGAATTTTTAATGGAACAATCAGGAGACCCACCTGCAGAAAGGGACGTGATGGAATACAGTGAAAGGGAGATGAATTATGAGAAAGACAGATCACAGCTCCTCATCCAAAAGGACCACGGATACATTTCTATGCTTTTCTGGGACTCTTTTACATTTCTATAAAGTCAGAGTTAGAACTGAGGCCATCATGTGGGTCATTCTAGGTTTTTATGATTCTCTAATTCTTTACTTGGAAACTTTGCATTATGCTAGCTAGTACCCATTGGTAAGAACACAGATATGATAGTGCTTTTTAATATGCAGAGAAAGGATAGCAGAAGGGTTTTTTTCTTCATTATGTAAATATCCATTGAGCACCTGCTATGTACAAGGTCTTTAGGGAGGCAGAGTTAATACACAGCCCCTGACTTTGAGCAGCAGAGACAGAATGAAAGATAAAGGAAAGAATCAGGATTTAAAAGGACAAGAAAAGAAAAAAGAAAACAAAAGAAAACAAAACAAAAGAAGAAAAGAAAAGAGAAGAAAAGAAAAAAAGAAAAGAGGTGGAAGAGAAGAAAAGAGCAAAGAGGAAGAGGCAAAAAAGGCATTTTATTGAGCATGGTGCCAAGTGTTTTATGCATCACATCCCACTTTACAAATGTTGAAATTGAGGTTCCAACAGATTAACTGCAAAGCTATAGGTGAGGCCTGGACTTATTCCGAGTCTTACTGCTTATGATCTTGACAATGGGTCCTGGGAGCCCTCTGCCTGGTGAAAACACATCATACAGGTAAAGAGGCAGTTGCAGTGCTGTGATGGGAACCTTGACTGTATGGTTTGCATTCTTAGTCCTGAACCAAGGGCCTGCTCTTGTATTCCCTTGGGTTCTCCCTCTAACTGCCTGAGTGTGCTCCCCCTTCCCCTGCCCTTGCCCATACTGAAAAGCTTTCTAGAGCCAACTGCAGAAAGAAAGACTATATTCCCCAAAAGCTACAGACAGAGAAGAAGCTTGCAGAGACATGGGCCAAAAGCAGGGTGGGAAGGTGACAAAAAAGGATCAAACTGAACCCTGAAGCATTTTGGCTCCTCTCCATTCTTCCTTCTCTTCTCTCTTGTAGCTTTTAACTTTCATTCACTATTTCAGAGGGATTTAGGGATTGGATTGAAGTTGCTGTAATAGAGGTGCTGGAGGCAAACCGATTTTTCAGCTTCCAACGAAAACAATTATTCTAATCCGGCCTGCCATCTCTGCTTCTCCCTCAACAGTGGAAATTCACTGGGTTCAGAGAGCATTCTGTGGAGAAGACACATCACTTTCTGTGACTTCACTTTGCCCAAACTTCGCTTTTTTTTCTCCACTCATTTTATTCCTCCCTGGTTTATTAAGCATTTTCCTATTCATACAACTGGCATTTGTTGAGCCTTTATTAGGAGCCCAGTGCTTAGCCAAAGAAATCAGATATATTATTTCATTTAGTCTTCACAGTGACCCACAAGGTATGGGTGATTATAATCCTTAATTATCTTGGAGGGTTAAGTAGCATTCTCAAAGCCACAGCTGTTAAGAAGAGGAACCAATATGTGAATGCAGATGACCAACCTAAGAGCCTGTGCTCTTAACATGTCATTATACAGTCTTCTCACAACCAAAAAAACCAGTGTGATCATTGTCATTCTGTCCTTTTTACAAATCTTGAAAACAAGGCACAGTGAGCTGAAGCCATTAGCCCCAGGTCACACAGCTTGAAGGTGGCAGAGAAAGAATTTAAATTCTAACCCAAGTGATCCTAGTATTCTTGTTGCTCTTACCACAACAAGCTCTGTATGCAGGCCTCTGTGCCAGATTGAGGATGATTAGGGAGGTCTGTATTTCAAAAAGACCATCATGGCTGGCATGTGGAACACCATGCAGTGAAAGTAGTATGAACCTGAGAAAGCCAGCCCTTCCCATAGCCACACCAGGGCAGGACTACAAGTTTCTCTTTTCTGATTTGTTCCCCTTTCGCAATGCTGCCACATGTTCATTTCAGTCTGATTTTATTGTTGGATAAGAAGGTGAAAAAGTACAATTTGTATTCAAACACTTTCTGTAGGAAACATGAAAGAGCCTACATCTTTTAAGGGCTCTGAAATGAAAAACATGAACAGACATTGGACCTTTCTTCAAAGTGGCTACTAAATCAACATTTGATTTTTAGGGAGGTTACTTCCTCTTTCAGTTTCTCAGAACCAGTAGGTAAGGGGATTAGATCAAATCTGAGCAACTTTCTTTGGAGTAGGCACCAGAATCGTGTGTGCGTGCGTGTGTGTGTGTGTGTGTGTGTGTGTGTGTGTGTTCAATAGAGATTCCTGCAGACCCAAACCAATTCTATTGTTTGGAGGTATAAAAATCTGTGTTGGAAAAAAATAGTTCAAGGGATACCCACTGAAGTTGGACTAAAGGACTTAAGATTCACTGACCCCCCTTAAAATTAACAAAAAAGAAGAAAGAAGAAAAGAAGGAAAGTATCAAGGAAGGGATGGAGAGAGAAAGGAAGGAAGGGAGAGGGAAAAGAAAGGTAGTTAAACTCCCAGAAAACCTTTCCTTTTCCCATTACAGCTATAGAAAAATAAATGATAATATAGATGGTGGGTGAAGAAGAAGCAAGTGGTTGTGAATTGGTGAAATATCAGGTGTGTGCATATATACTAACACATGAGACTTATTTTATATTCATATAAACATATAGGTATATGTACCTGGCATGTCATGCAAAGCATAGATGAGACAGTAAACTCTGTCAATTTGGCTGTTTTATTAGTATTTCTCAATGATGGAATACTTGGAACCTCCACTTCTGATTTCCTCCCACTCTCAAACCTCTTTTTAGGACTGGCTGCATAATTTGTGGGCCCTTTGTTCAGAAAAGATTTAGAATTTTCAAGACAGCAGTGGCTGAGCACTAAACTAAGCACAGAGTCCTGTGAAGTGTGGGCTTTGACTGCACAGGTAACTCATTCTGAAGCTGGCCCTGAACCTATTAGGATCAATCATGCCCTCCTTCATCTTCACATAACATTTGATTGTAACAATGATAACAACAATAACAAAAATAATCTTTAAATCATTGTTCTGGTTTCTGGTAAAGAAGTCTGCACCTTCTTTTAGATTATAAACCAGTTGAGACCCGAGATGGTTTGCTGTCACAGTTGCAGACCTAGCACACAATGCAGAGTTTCACATCAGAAGGCTGAGTAGTGTTGGCTGGATTCATTCACAGAAGGAAGGGGAGGGGTAGAATTACAGGTGTGCAGTGTGATTTCAGCCAGTTTCTAGAAAGTCTTATAGACTAGCTCTGGGTATCTAGACTATATCCAATGTCAGTGAATGTCTGTTACCCAAGAATAGGCACCCACTCCTGGCATGTTGTCCAGATGCTTGATGTCTCAAACAAAGAATTGAGCAAGACACAGAAATACAGCAGAAAATAAAAGCTTTATTAGAAGGGAAAGTACACTTCCCAACATGAAAGCAGGCTTGAGCAAGATGAATGTGGCTTGAAGGCCTGGTAACAAAGCCTTTAGAGGTTTTAGCCTTATTTGTTGAGATTGGTTACTTTTCTTGGAGAGGCGCGCTTCCTTGATTGGCAACTAAGATAAGGAATCAGTGATTTTCATTTGCTTACTGTGTATGTTAGTTCCCGGAATTCGGTCTGTTATAATGATATTAATAAGTTTCTGGGCATATGCAACATATTATAATGATGGTATAATGACGCTCAGGTAAATTGAAGATTGTTAGAGTCTTTATTACACAGGTGCAAATAACTGGTTAAAACTAGTACCCAATTTTCTGCTCACTTATTTCTATGAGTCACTTTGAGCCCAAAAATGCCTTCTGGTTTGTTTAATTGTGGAAGAACTAGGGCAGACACCTTCTAGGATAGAATGACCTCATTGTCTTTGCAGGCAGACTCAAAACCCCCTAACTAACTTTCCTGGCTAACTCTTTTCTAAGAGCCATGAACCCTTAATATGGATATTGAGGGATGGGAGGGCTCTTCTGTATTTGTTTCCTGCCGAGAAGGGCCATTGTCCTTGCCTTTTGGGTTTTCATGGAGGTCTTTTCCTTTCTGCCTTAGTCAGGGCAGATCTTGGTTTTCCTGTTGGAGTGCACTTCAGTCCCTAGACAATGGAAAGAAGATACAAACTTGTTATTTAAATTGTATAACTATTAATTTCCATTACTGATTTTCCTATTTATCAAGTAATGGGAAACAGACTTGGTTAATATATTTCTTAAAAAGTAAAAAAAACCAAAAACCTTCGGCCTAAAGTCCTGTCCCCTGAGGGCCCTGTGTGACCTACCTCCATTTCTGCTAACAATAGGCCAATGACCCTTATCAATAGCCAGAGGATCTCAGTCACCAGTTTCAGGGCAATTATCTCAATTGGAGGGAGAGGGCCTTTTTCCCAAAGAAAAAAGAAAACTTAACTAGGTTATTAAAAAGATTAAGAACTCTGCAAGAGATGTCCCTTTTCATTTCCTGCTAAAAGATTAAGAATTTTACAAGTGATGTCCTGTACCAGATCTATTAAGGAATATTGTTGTAGCTTTCTTTATGTGACTTGAATAGAGTATGGACACTTCTTTTTTTACTGTTCCTCTCCAATAACCCTTGTGATATTGTGATTTATAGTAATAAATATATATTTGGTCTTTGTCACCTTTTCTGGCACAGAGCTCCTAAAACCTTTTGAATTTTCTAAGTGAGGAGAGCAGTAAAGGTGTCTTCTGTTATGTTAATGAGATGACAATGGGAAAGTTCCTAAGGATGGGGGCTGGCTGTCAGAAGAACCAGCCTTGATTAGAGAGTTGGGACTCTTAGTCCCACCTCCAGACTTGCAGAGATGGGAGAGGGGCTGGAGATCGAGTTCAAACCTGAATGGCAAATGATTTAATTAATTATGCGTATATCATGAAGTCTCCATAAATACCTAAAGAACTGGGTTTCGAGAGCTTCCAGGTTGGTAAACACCTGGAGATTTAGGGAGAATGGTGTTCCTAGAGAACACAAAAGCACCTCATTCTTTCCCCATACCTTGCCCTGTGCATCTCTTTCATCTGTCTGTTTCTGAGTTACATTATTTTAAAATAAACTGGTAATCTAGTAAGTAAAATGTTTGTCTGAATTCTGTGAGTTGTTCTAGCAAATTAAATAAACCCAAGAAAAGGGTCATAGGAAACTTTTATCTTCTTGTATGTATAGTCAGTTTGTCAGAAGCACAGGTTATAATCTGAGTTTTCAAATGATATCTGAAGGAAGTGGGGGGTGGCAGTATTGTGGGACTAAGCCCTTAACTTGTGGAATCTGATGCTGTCTCCAGGTAGAGAGTGTCAAAACTGAGTTGATAGAGAACATTAAGCTGGTGTTGGAACATTTATACATTGAAAACTAGGTTCAGGATCCCAAAAGACTCTGATCTCTCTCTCTCTGTCTCTCTCTCCACACACACACACATATATAATGTGTGTGCTATTTATTTTTTTCAGATTATAACTTCAGTATAGATTATTGAAGAAAATATAAGACATAGATTAAGTATAAATAAGACTATAAAAATCACCCATTATTCCACATGAGAACTGTTAATATGTTGAATATTTTCTTAGACAATTGTAAATACGTACAGTATTGTATCAGACTCACTCCAGAGATTTATTAACATCCATTAACTTAATAAGTCCCTGCTGCTATTAATCCTGGACTATAAAACAGAGCATCGGCCAAATAAGAAGCAGCTGGATCCTAAGTCTACTTTAGAATGTAGAGTGTCCTCCCATGTGAGTTTTTAAAAATATTTGCATAGCACTTAACATGAGCCAGCACTGTTCTCAGCATTTTGAAAATATTAATTTATTTAACACTAATGACATTTGCATGAAGCAAAACTATTATTATCTTCATTTTATAGATGAAACTGAGGATTGAGAGGGCTTAAGTGATTTCCTCAAATTCACACTTTAAAGGGTGTTGTTTGTTACCATTTTGCATTGTCTCTATCCATGGCCTCCTGTTGAAGATGGTGTTGTAGGTAGCATAATATTCTCCCAACCCCCACATCAAAGATGCCTGTGTTCTAATTCCCAGTGTCTGTGAATACATTACCTTACATAACGAAAGAGACTTCTCAGGTGTGATTAATAAGGATCTTGAAATGGGATATTTACTCTGACTATTTGGGTGAGTCCTATAAAATTATAAGAATCCTTATAAGAAGGGGAAAAAAATGTAATGACAGAAGCAGAGGTTAGAGTGATGTGAGGTCATCAGCCAAGGAATGCAGAAAGCCTCTAGAAACTATAAAGGACAAGGAAATAGATTCTCTCCTATAGGTTTCAGAAGAAATTATAGCTCTTGGAACACCTTGATTTTAGCCCTGGAAGTCCTTTTTTTTCAGATTTCTGATCTTAGAGCATTAAGGTGATAAATCTGTGCTGTTTTAAGCCACTATGTTGGCAGTAATTTGTTATAGCAGCAATAGGAAACTAGATGACATCTAGAATTTATGTCCTATATGTTTGAGGTATCAAGCAGGGCCCCCAGCAGACTTCACAGGTGCTACACTTTAAATGAGAGGATCTCTAACATCTTCTCCACTATTTTACCTCACCTAGTACTAAAAAAACACACATATACCCACACACACATTCAAGTTTATGTGTTTCTCAGACTTCTATTTATTATCACTTGAGAATTTACCCATGTCACTAAATACTATGTACCCAGGATCTTTCCTGATGTCTTTGAGTCTTATCAGTGGCTCCAAAGGCCCAGATTACTAGTTACCACCTGATATAGGACAGAGTAATAGCTGAGGAACTAACTGGTTTTATCACGTGGCATATCCCCCATGTTGTGGATACAGATGGGATGCTAGAGGATTGATTCAGAGAGAAGAGGCATCAGAGACTCATATATACCCTGGCCTTAGATGAACATGGAGACAGGAACTTGACTAATGCCTGAAAAGACTTAACAGGGGGAGAAACTTACTGAAGGAGTCTTTAGCAGCTGGGGGTGGGGCTGGTTGTTGGAGTCTCGCTTCCTACCATGATGGGGAAGGTACATGTGTCTCTGAGCCAGACAAGGCACTAAACCTCCAGGAGTCTTGAAAAGAACTCAATTCAAAGACTGCCTGCCAGGTAAGAAAATCCAGCAGAGACAATCTATGTGGGGCTAAGGAATAGATTTCCAGGCTATGGCATGGTCAGAAATATTCAGTCAGAGGGTCATTGGAATAGGAAATCATCAAACGGGAGGGTCCTGGTGATGGTGAGCTAGAGCAAGAGATGCCTAAACATTCTCAAAGCAGCATGCATAGAAAAGAGCCAGGCTTTGAACATCTGCCACATTCAGTCCAATGTCAGTTTTAAATTGTACTGGTCAACAGGGCTGCCTCTGTCCCTACATCACCTTGGAAAAATTTGAATGAAAATCATACTTTCCTTTGAGAGGCAGCATGGACTAGGTGATAAAGCAACTAGGTCATAATTTACTAAAATGTTCCCTTCCCTCAGGTGGATAAAGCCCCACACCCAAAGTACATAGCTTCCCAAGCAGAGTGGGCTCAATGCCTTTTTCCACTGGCTTTAAAGCCTTGTGTAGTATGTGACCTGCAAAACCGTATGTGGCAGCCCAGGTGGGCAAGTAGGATATCCGTTGCCTTCTTCCTCTATAGCCTCACCCTGATCCCCTTTCCATTCTGGGAGGAGTCAAGTAGAATAGACGTTATGAATGGAAGAGGAGGAATAGAAGAGCATGGCTGGGAAATGGTGAAGAGGCTTCATCATTCTGACTTCTCTCTAGGTTTTCCAGTTGTGTGAACCAAAGTTTGGGAAATAAAAACATTTTTCAACTGGCTGGATTGACTTTAGTTCTATACTGAGCTGGGAAACAAGATAATGTATTAATACTTGAGAAAACCAGAGAAACTAATGGAACCCCTGAGATACAAACCAGGAGTATGGGAAAAAATCAGTCTACAGAGTAAGTTAAAGGTATTGATGAAAAAAAAAAAAGAGTTTCTATTTGTGGCATAGATCAGTGCATTCAATAAGCCAGTTACAAATATTATAAAATTGGGACTTCAAATTATACCATGAAGAGCTTTATCAGAAATATAATGTGGGGAGGGGGTCATGGAGGGGAGATGATTAATGGCTGGGTCTCCAGCTCTCATTTTTCCAGTTCCGCTGTAGCAGGTACCCTATCATCAGTTCTATTTACTAGATCTCTTTTGAAATTTCACTTAAATAAAAATTTCACAGCAGAAAATTTGAATGCTACTAGTTTAAGATATAATTTTTTAAAGCTGTATATAATTAAATAAACCTTTTATTACAGTTAACCATTTGCACATTTAACTGTCCAAGCTGGAAGATAAGATTCTTTTAAGAGTTGAGATTTTTATTTATTTTCATATCTAGAACAAGGGAGTTCCCAGCATACTCACCAAATGAGTGAATGATTCTCTTTGACCTGACCTGTTGGAGTTCCACACTCAATGACAATTTTTTTTCTTCAGATAGTGATAAGATTCCAGCTTGATAGGAAGATGGACTGTACTAGTCTTTATATTTAGTAACATTAAAATAGAGTTTAGATCCATATTCTCTCCAGGTATAAGATTTGGTGGCATAAAGCTAAGCAGCCTAGGCAATAATAACTCATGACTCCAAGTGACTCCCAGCACTAACCATCACTTGTAGCAGGAAATTGGTGATTTTGACATGACGTGGAAAATTATCTGATGTGAATTGATGCTAGATGGCTCCATTGTTACTAAGCAAATGCAAAATGGCTCAGTGCACAGGAAGCATTTAGTGCAAAGTGAGCTGACATCGATTGGGATGTAGGGCAGAGGTTCACAAAGGAATGTGGGAACTAAAAATGGCAGAGGAAGACCAAAGTTGTCACATCAGATGAAGCCAGCATGCCTGCCTTTCAACCTCTAATTCCTGTGAGATACTCTGGTGGAAGGGAATCAAGAGGCTCAGGCCCTGGACTGGTTGTGGAATGCTGTAGAAAGCAGGTGTGGAATTTTGTTCTTGCAATTACTTTCCCTTCAGATTCTCATGTCATTGTGTAATCTGGCCTCAGGTTTGCCACTAACCCGCTCTATGACCTCATGCCAATTGCTTCTCCTCTCTGGACCTATTTTCTCATCTGTGCAACATGGAAATGCAAACTGGTCTTTTTAGTGATTTTTCAAACTATAAATCTTGTGCTGAGCGCTCAAGAAGTGTCTTGTTAAATACTCACTAAATCCCTGTAAGACAGACGGTCTTCTTTTAATTTTATAGATGAGAAAATGGTGGCTTAGAGAGACAAACCAGTTTGCTGAATGTTGATAGGCTAGGTCGTGGAGAAAAAGCTTCTGAACCTACATGTGTCTTATCATAGATTCTGAATTAGTCTCAGTACATTGTACTCAGGAGAGAACTGAATTCATACTTCAACTACATGCTTTCTTTTTTTCATAATGAAAATAAAATATGAAGTTCTAAATATGCCTGGATTCTAATTTAAACCAATATTTATTTATCATGGACAAAGCATGATGGTCTTTTGGGCCTCAGTTTTCTCAACTGTGGTATGCAGAAAATGTCCTCCAAGATGCCCAGGCCTTAATTCCCAGAACCTATGAATATATTACAAAGTAATATGGCAAAAGAGACTTTACCAATATGATTAAGGGTAAAGACCTTGACATGGGGAGATGATCCTAGATCATCTGATTGGGCCCAATCTAATCATATGAGCTTTTAAGAAGAGAAGGGGAAGACAGAAGAGTAGGCAAGAGAGATGCAACGTGAGAAGGATTTGGCATCCTGTTGCTGCTTCTGAGATGTAGGGGCCTAAGAGAGGTCTCCAGCAAGTAAACAAAGATCCAGTGCTACAGCCACATGGGACTGAATTGGATTCTCATCTAGACTGTCCAGAGAGGAACACAGGCTTCCAAAACTTTAATTTTAGCTCTGTGAGACTCATGTTAAACTTCTGACCTATAGATTGTAAGATAATAAATTTGAGTTGTTTTAAGCCACTAAATTTATAGTAACTTGTTACAGCAATAGAAAATTAACCCATACCTCTAAAGTATCAAATTAGGCAGTGTCATAATTTTCTTTTAGATTACTAGGGGAAACATGAGAGGTGATAGCAAGAGCAGATGAACTCAGGAGAGACCAAAGACAGCAAGTACTCTGCTTATAGAATAGGAGGATTATGAGAACATCCTGTGATTATTAAAATCTAAGGTAGCATGGAGATAGTATTCCTTGAAGTTTGTGTTGTCAGAACACTTTCTGCTGGACACAGTCGAAAAGAAGGACATTGTATCTTATTTTTGGAACTGATTTAAAAGAAAAAAGTTCAGAAATAAACTCAAAATCTTTGGCCAAAGACAAATTAAATGTGACAAGGAATCCCTAAATTGCTTATAATCCATCTTAGTCTCTTGAGTAGTGACTCTGAAGTCAGAACTAAATTATTCTGAATGAGGTTGCCAGACTTGGGAAGAGACAGACACTAATGAATTCAATATTATTCAGAAAAAAAATTTTTTTTTCTAGTTTTGAGGAAAAATAACCCGTAGGATCTATTAGTATCCTTAAGCTAACAACTCTTATCTGTAATCTTTTATTGGCTTCAAACCTATATGTCCAGGGATCTAAAATGGCTAGTGGATGTTTCTAGATAGTTTTGCTGTCACAGAGAGGGCTGTGCAGTGGTCTGAAGTCAGGAAGTGAGAGCGCAATGAGCCTCGGCTTCTTGACCATTTCAGCTTCCTTCTCTTAATTCCGCTTGTCCACATTCTCAGTGGGTAAAACTCTACTCGTCCTTAAAGAATCAGTTCAAATGACTTGCTCTTTGAAGCTTATCAAGTGTAATCTAAATGCTTACTACCCTAACATTTTATTTTAAATTCAGCCAAATTCATATACTCAGTATTCTGTTTGATATCTGCACTTGGAAGTTGGAAAATATACACATCTGAAATGCTGACTCCAATTCCGCCTCCAACGTATTCTACTCCCAATCTTTGCCTTTGCAGTAAATGGGGAAGAAAAAAAAACACAGAAAAAAGAACTAACTTATTTGGTAAAGCTAAAATTATTGAATCATTATTCATTCCATCTTTTTATTCACTAGCTACAATCAAACCATTGGTAAGTTTTAATCATACCCCATTTATTATCTACTCTAAATTGACAGCATTTCTAATGCCATCATCATAGCCCTATCCCCCATTTCTTACCTGGACTATTGATCAGCTGCCCAGCTATCGTCTCCCTTACATCCTCTAATGGCCACTATAAATCATTGTCTAAAAGAAGCCAGAAAGATTTCTTAAAATATAAATCAGATTCTTTCACCCTTTTGCATAAATATTTTCCTGAATGAATAAACGCATCAAGCAGAATTAAGTGATTCTTTCTATTTCTTCTACAGCATTTGCATTTTATTGATCATTTAACCTTTGTGCTGAAAGCTATTTTCAATTCTCTTGCAATTTCTATCCTGATTGTATATCCCTTAACCCCTACACTAAGACTTTCTAAGGTGATGGATCTAGCTTAGTGAAAGCAAGACTCCGGTGGGAAGGATGTATAGTATAGATAAGGAATCCAACAAAGTTGAGGAAAAGTGATATGCACAAAATCAAACAGAGAGGTGCAAGCTACAACAGAACTAGAATCTAGGCCTCCTGACTCCTGATCCAGTGCTCTCTCCATTACAGCTCACTAATCCCTGGTTATAAAAACATCAGGCAACAGAATCTTCACCTTAGTGAGTGACATCATCCCTTAGTTCTAAGAAGGCCACATGTCATTTCCTTCACCAACACCCAATTCTGTGTTAGTTTCCATTTCAATTAGACACTGTCTGGAAAACATGAAAGGGCAGAATGTTTTCACATAAGACCAGAATTCCAAGTTGGTTAGGAGAATGCATCCAAATCATTTATGTTGTCTGGAAAACACGTGGAGGTGCTCAAAAGTGTGTTTTTATGGAGAAAGTTTTCGAGATCAGTTTAGTACACTGGAGGTTTTTCCAAAAAGTTAGTGGAAGGGGATAATCTATAAGGTATCAGAGTAAAATAAAGTTCAGAAAGAAAACTATCTTATAAGACCTTTGGTAATAAGAGAGGACCAATTTCATGCATTTCTTAATGATCACATGATTCCTTTTACAATGCAGAAATCTGTTACTGAGTTTCTGACAGGACACCCACCAAGGCCTGATATATGTTAATCCTACATGACCCTACCTTTCTTTTGTTCCACAGTTGTGGAATCCTATGGAATGCATTGAGTATGAAAATGATGAATAGAGACAGTACTCAAGGAACTTAAGTAGCAGGAAAAATCATACTCCTATGGTATGAGCATTCCACCAACAGGAGATTAGAAGAGGGACTTTAACAGAGAAAAGCTGGAAATAAAGTAAGGCAATTACTGATTGTCTATAGCATACAGCCTCGTCAGCTATTTGTGATCCGTTGTCATTATTGTTTTTATATCTTAAACTTGAGGCATTTGCAGGCTTAGATTTTGATTTCCTTACTCTAAGGTATTAGAGTCACATCAGTCTAATGGCCTCCTTGTTTAACTAATTTAACAATTTCTCCCTTTTGGTCATCCTCTCACACTTGCGAGACAGACTGACCAATAATTTGGTATTAGCCCCACTCTCAGTGACCATCAAAGTTAAATGGTTCTTGCTTCATTGTGAAACTCATAGGTTATGATGTCAGTTCCTGGAACAATTTTTTTTTGTCATTCATCTCATTGTTCATCTTGTTTTTGGTTCTCCAAGCACAATCTGATGTACTACTGATAACTGTGATTATGAATTTAAGACTTTTGAGAAAACATAGCACACCAGAGACTACAGTAATAATTATTAGTAGGATAATGCCAAGATATGAAAATATACTCCTTAGCTGAGACCCCCATGAAGCAGACAATTTAATATTAAATAAATCAAAGACTGCCTTTGAAGGGCCATCAACCAGTTTAGACAGTGGCTTATTTGTTAATTGTTTGTATTTGCTATAATACTGGAGGCGTGATCCACGTACAGCAGGAGATACTTTTTATGGTCAGATTCTTTCTTGTTCAGCCACTAAGTAATCTAAAAAAATATATTATCTAAAATCACCTTAGCAAGAGCAACTAGGGACTTTTATTGTGTAGCTATGGCCTTGTTAGTAGAGTTAGCAATAGTTTCCAGAGTTAATGAACATTGTCTTCTTGTGCATTAACGAAGAGAAAAAGCTAGTAGGCAAGACAAAAAAAAAAAATGAAGTTTTCATAATGGACATAAAGATATTGATTCAGATCCTGGGAGAGCTATTCCCCACAAGATGCTGTCTACTCCAGGGGAGGAACCTCCCTCATCAATGTTAATTTTACATCTCCAAGAGGGGCCTTTTTAATTGGGGGATATGGACCCAAGGTTTAAGTTTCTGAAGTTCGTCTGCCATTTAGGTAGTGGGGAAGACCTGATATGGTCTCTTCCAAGAAAGTTCAAAGGCAGGGTTTGTTCCAAGTGAGTTCAAATTACAAGGGTGGGGATAAATTGGAATCATTAGTTTGAAGAGTTGTAGCCAAATATTTGAGGAAACTAGAGGAATTCGGGATCTAATTTGGAATACAGATATGAAATAAAACCATAAGGACAATGAACAGGATGTGTTATAATTTTCTACTGAAATGTAATTTTTTCCTCTACAATCACCCTTATTTCTAACAAAGATAATAAAAGTAAGACTAAGTTGTTTGCAAAATAAGTCTAGCCTCATTAAAATTGGCCTCATTATTTATGTAAGTGCAGCAAGAAAAGTATTGACCATACAGGTTCTTTTTATATTTACTTGGCTGGAACTTTTAAATTGGACTTTTAAAAGCCACTCAAGGCTAAGAAGCCAGGCCAAGAACTCACCATCAGTATTCTTTGCCTGGAATACTTATAGATTCGGATGTGTTCCTCTCTTCTTGAGGTCCCCACAATGTCCTGAGGTCCCTGTGCCTGCCAATAAGTGATGTTTCCTTACTCATCTGGTAAGGCTGCCAGGAACTTTATAACCAAAGTACCCTACCAGTTTTTCCAAGTTGCTTTTATTGGCTCCATAAAGTCAACTTTTAGTTTCTTAAAACTGTCTGATCATTTCTGATTTTATACATGTTCTCAAATACGGCATTCCAGTCAAAGCCTTGGTAATATAACCAATGTTTCCAATTGTGCTCTATTATAAGAAGAACAGATTCTTATTAAACTTATGCAAATAGGTATATTGCCATGAAAATAAGAACACTCCATAAGCTTCTGAATTCTAGAGGGCTCAGGTAAGGGAAAAGAGTAAATGTTTTAATTCTGTTCACAGAGATATACTTTGCAAAATCACTGTAAGTCACAGATCGTCTAAAGAAAAGAGAAAAAAAATTTCCTTAAATCTTGAAAAAATGAACATTAAGGTACTTGTAATTTTCAAAAAAAGTCATGGAAAAAATTAGAATTATCTTCATCAGTTTATTCAATCCCTATTTTTAATTCTTATTCTGCTAGAATACCGTTTTCACATTGGTTCTGGAAATTCTTATCCAGTTTAAACTCATTAGGAACCTATATTCTAGAGTACTTGTCAGAATCCTTTCTATGAATCTCTGTGAAGATAAAGACCCTTTGCAAAAGCATCAGAGTGAAGCAACAATTGTCAATGACAAAAAGATTTAAAAATGACCATGGTTAAAGATCTGATGAGCATTCATTTGCTAAGAAAATTAAGTTATTTCTGTGGCATATAATAATTTGGATCACAATTGGACAATGAGAGTACTGGCAAATTTCTAAAATCTTTAAACAATTTCTAAAATTCCTATATTAATAACATACATGTATATACATATAACCCAAGAAAGTTTATCATTATTCTTATTTGACAATGCTTCACACATAATTTTAAAATACCAAATAAACCTAATTATTTTAATATCTCTCTTTTATAAAGTTAAAACACAAATCCTTTGAACTTTTCCAGGGACCCTCTGAGAAATGTCAAAGTTACTTTAAGGTCAAAAAAATTCCATTTAGAATTGATTTAGGGAAGTTGTCATAATGTCAAAAGGTGTGAACATTTGATTAAATGGGGTTTCAAATCATTATAAAATAATATTAAACTATCTATTGAGATAAAGTTACAGTAGAAGATTTTAAAGACAAATACAGAAGGTCACATAGTTGTGAACAAAACTTAGCTCTTTTAATGTTGAGAAGACTGGGTTTTCTTAAGTAATCAAAGACATGATAAATGCAACATGAAACACTGTTATTTTAGGAAGCCACACAGTCTTTGCTTCCCAGGTAGATTGACCAAAATATAAAAAATTAAATAAAATAAAGCACCTTTCATAATCTTTAGTCAAAAGTGACCAATATTTCAAGAAAACAGTGTCCTTTTAATGGACAGAAAAACAATTTTATACCATTGTCCTTTTGATATTAAAACACATTCTTTAAAATCTTAAATTCATTCTGATTTTAGTCAGCTTGACCCCACCAGAAATTCCTTTTTCACAAATCTTTACAGCATTTCTTACCCATTCAGGCTTTGTCTTATTTTTTTTTTCTTTCTCATTCTGGAACAACCAATCATTCTACTTTATCTACTTTTCATACAGAAATGTTTCCTTTAACCCTTATTATTTCTAAGTAGTTTTAATTACACATATAATAATTAGCATATTTTATTCCTAGTGAAAGCTAAAAAGTAAGCATTTGTGGATTGATATGTTACAGCAGCATTTTGTGGATTGGCAAATTTAGAAACACATTTTATAATTCCTAAAAGTCTATTGTTCTTCATAGTAAAATTTTTAATGTGACACAAAACATATTTACTGATAGACTCAAATATCTTTAGTTCTTCTGGAAAAGGAAGCCAAAAGTGGATAAACCTATGTTCAGTAATTAATATTTTAGTATTTTATCTTATTTGAGAATAATCTAAATGTTTAATAAGTATCTATTATATAACTTATCTCAGTATAACTTTAATGTTTCAAATTACTAAAAAGATTTTAAAGCTTTTAAGTAAACATACTATAAAGCATAACTACTGTTGAAAAGTTCATTTATAAACTTTTATTTTACTCACATCTATTTAATTTACTTTGCTCTAATGATTATGTTCAGATTTCTCAACAATATTTTATGAGACATTAAACAGCTAACCATCACGTTAAATTATATTTCTGGCTGACAAATTTTGTAAAAGAGGCAACATAAAATAATTTGACTTTTAAGAAGACTAGGTAGAATAAAAATATTATGTTTAATACTTAATAACCAATAAACTTAATGAATTAAACCAAGAAAATGAAACTAGGTTTTATTTACCAAAGATTATCCTACGTCACATAAACTTAAAAAACATTTGGGTTAGTTGCTATATTTCTGAGAGTATGCTTGATTTATATAAATACCTATTTGTCTTTAAGCCAATTAAAGAGGACTTTTGCAAATTAATTTTGACAATAGCATCTAGAGGTATGAAAACACCACACATCTAGAACATATATTCAGAGACATACATGAACCTACAGAAAGGTGTAGAAATATTATTGCTTTTCTTATAAATTTTTAGCTATGAGACAGGTACAATAATGCAATATATTCTTTCCCTTTGGGTAGGTAGTTCCATTTTGGCTCAAAAGAGAAGCCTTTTAAAAAGTTTCCTATCAGGTTCTAAATATCACCTTCCATTAGGCCAACTTCTGACCATAGAGCTACTTAGAAATCCTTTAAAATATCTTTCCAGGTTTCAGCCTGGACAAATAGTACATGTTTCTGCATGCCTGGCATTATTGAAAAACTCCATGGATACAAGAAGGATTCCCCCAAAATGGATGCAAAAGACATCACCCTCCCCAGGTCCAGAGCCATTCCTAAAGATAACCAAAAGAAAGACAGACATCTCTCGTAAGAGCTGGCAATAGTTGGTAGTACCCTAGCTGCAATTGAAGTCCAACCCACATTTCGGTCCAGCCACATCTAGCCACAAGTAGGGTACAATGCATATTACTGTCTGGCAATATTTGAGGGACCACCAACCTGATGGTTGCCCAGCCAAGTTCTTAAGATAGAAAATGAGACAGATAAGAAAGCAATATAGCTGTCCATAGAAGAAATAGAATTGATAACCAATTTTTTTTTTTCTGCCAATCTGAGTTTGGAAAAGAAAAGACAATATGAAATTGTTCCTTTTTCTCTTAAGCAGGCACAACTTGGGTAAAAATTCTTACCCTTTGTTGTCTTCTGCCAATTTTTTGTATACCAATTGTAGGCTCTGAGCCAAGTGGAGTGTCCCTGTGGGTCTCCTTCTGGTCATCAGTAACTGTAGAGAAAGAAAACTAAATTTCTTCTCTCCTTTATGGTGAGTGCTTCTTTGAGATCTATTTTTCTCTAGGGTACCTTGCAAATAAATAAGCTTATCTAAGATTATTAAAAGTTCTCCACTGTGGTTTGTGTAATTCAAGATTATCTTTGGTAAGGTTAACCTACTGACTCAGCCTTAAAAAAAAATTTTATTCACCCAAGGATTCACATTGGACCCAATCCAGTTTAAGTTGAATCCAATCTGCTTCCTTTGTTGGACACAATTTGACCCCAGAACCAGTCCAGTTTCTAAGTTGGACCTAGTTCAACCCAGATCTAGTCGAGTTTCTAAGTCAGAACTAATCTCACATGTACCAGTTGATTTTTAAGTCGGACCCCATCCAGTTTTTAGGTTGGACCCAGTCCACCTGCCCGGGTTTCCAGACCCAGTCCAGAGAAAGAAATGCTCAAATAAAGTCTGAAAGCTCATAACAGGAGAGTTGCAGAGCTGGGGTCTGAGAAGGGCTTATCCACCACCTCCAGAGGCTGCAAGGATGCAGCGAGCTCCAGGAGCTCAACAGGTACCTGTGCCTCATTGCTAATTCCTCTTGGGAGTGCTAAGGGTCTCCTTCAGGTTCCTCTTCTGTCACCTCACCAGAACCTTTCAAAGATCAACTGAAGCATATTACAATTTTTAAGAGTTTATTTAAGCAAAATTTGATTTGAATTGGGCAGTGCCAACCCAGAAGTGTTTAGGAGCATTCCACCAACAGGGACTGGAGAGAGATCCTCACAGAGAAAAGGCAATTATTGATGGGCTATAGCTTAGAATCTAGTTGGCTATTTGTGATTGGTTGATCTTAGCCTTTTATTTTTTAACCTTGACGTATTTACAGTCTTATATTTTGGTTTGTTTATGAAGGCCAGTAGCAATTTTCACACTTCTCTAATATCTTTCACTAATGGTTTCTCTACCACTCTTCTATCCTCTGCCAGCAGCCTGTTCCCAAAGCTAATGCCATATATTTTGTATTTTTGTTGCAGTTGCACTAATTTATTCTTAAAATTGTCTAGTGCTACCTAATATACCTCTCAATACACAGTGACTTAAAATAACAATATTTATTTTTTAATTTCTTAAATTTTTGGATCAACTAATGCTTCTTCTGCTCCATGTGGTGTTGACAGGTCAGTAAGGGAGATCTGTTTAATTGGGAGGTTGGCTGGGCAAGAACAGCCCAGAGGCTTTCCTCAAGGCCTCAGTTCTCTTCCATGTGGCTCTCTTTCCCTCTCTCCTTCTCTTTCTCAGTGCTCTCTTATCATTCAGTAGTCTACTTAAAGCTTATTTACATGGAGATTGTGTTCCAAAAGAGGCAAAAAAGGAAGCTATCAAAACCCTTAAGGGATAGGCCCAGACTGGAACACTGTCACTTCTGTCACATATTATTGGTCAAAGCAACTCTCAAGTCTGGGCCAGAATTAAGGATAGGAGAAAGAGAATCCATTCTCTAATGTTATAGAGTGTCATGAGGGTATAGAGATGGAAGGAGCTCCTGTACCTATCTTTGCAGACTACTATGCTATACTATCCTTGAACTTTTCAGGTATCATAAGCCAAAAGAGCTACTCTCAACCCATTCCCTTTTATTAATAGCTTTAGTTAGGATTCTGTAACTCGATGAAAAGGGTCCAGACCAACACATATAAAAAGAAATAAGTATATGGCTCAGTTGACTAAGAGAGGACAGTAAAGTTTAAACAAGAAAAAATCCTGGAAAAAATTGCCAGTGCTGAATGTGAGTTAATTATCTGGAATTTCAAGTCACAAGGCATAGTGAGTGGAAACATTATCATCTATAGCAAAGAAAAGGTTTTAAGAAAAAAAAAAAGACCTAATTAACTTGTGAATATTGCCAAGGAGATTATCAGGAAAAGTATTGATAGTATTAATTGGCTTCTTTTATCTGCTAAATTAAGAAAATAGAGAGTTAAATTAAGAAAGCCCTATTCAATTTTCAAGAAGAATTCAGAGAAAATATTTCCAGCCTGGAATTTATAGGGTTAGAAAATAAAATCATTTCTCACTCCTACCTATTTTATATGGAATAGGATTAGAAAAGTTAAGAAACAACTGCAGGGCAATGATCAAATCTTGGGTTGACCTGGTAAAATGTGAGGATGAGTTCAAGATAAAATCAAAAATGTTGTTATAAAACCCATGATTAGGACATCAGAAATTCTTTATTACCTTAAATCCTTTCTCAGATGATCCATAGTTCTAAGACTCTTAGGGACATTGTCTAATAGCACTCTGCCTCAGAACCTAAAGTAGAGAGCTCTGATTTGAAAAGATATTGTAGATGTGGGATTAGTTTATGGAAGAGATTATAAATTGGTACATAGTGAGCCCAAAAAGAGATGTCCAAATCTCTTTTTAAAAATGATTTATTAAGGTAAAATTTATATACAATGGAATTAACCCATTTTAGGCGTACAGTTTCAGTTTTGACAAATGTATACAATCATGTAATCGCCACTAAAATCAAGATATAAAACATTTTAATGGCCTCTTTGTTGTCAAACCCCTCTCCCCAGAAAAGATTTGTGACATTTATGGACTTAGTTGGTTTGCTGTAATTTTGCCTTTTCTAAAATATCTTACAAATTGTAAAATTATGTAGTAAGTAGGAGTTTGTGCCTGGCTACTCTTCCTTAGAATAATCCTTTTAAAATTTATCAATGTGATGGATGTTTCCATAGATTGTTTCTTTTTTATGGCTGATTGATACCTCATTAATAGTATACCATAATTTTTTTATTCACTTACCAGCTGATGGACATTAGAGTTATGTCTACATTTTGTTATTAATAAAAAAGCTGCTGTGAGCATTTGAGAATAGATTTTTGTGAACATAGGCTTTCATTTTTTTTTTTTTGGTTAAATACTTAAAAATGAGATTGCTTGCATCTTAGTAAGTATATATTTTATTTTATAAAAAACTGCCAAACTAGTTTTTAAAGTATCTTACTATTTTGTATTCCTACAAGCAATTGCTCCACATCTTCACCAATACTTGGTATTACCAGTTAAACTAATAATCATTAGATAGGTATAGAGCAGTATCAACTTGTTTTGGTTTTCATTTCTCTAAAGACTATTGATGTTAAACATCACTTTTCATGTGCAATTGACCATTCTACTTTTTAGAATGGGTTGTTTGTTCTTTTGTTATTTAGTTGTAAGGAAAAATATATAATAAATATAAACCTTTTATCCAGATGTATATTTTGGCAGTATTTTCACCTTACTCTATGATTTATTTATTTCTAAATAATGTCTTTAAAAGAGTAAATTTTAAAATTTTGATAAAATCCAATATATATATATATATGTTTATATATATTTTTTCACTTTTGATTTATGATTGTATCTTGCCTAAAAAATATTTAAATAAACAAATGTCAGAAATATTTTTTTCTGTTTTCTGCTAGAAGTTTTACAGCTTTAGCTTTTGTGTTTATCTCTGTGTTAATATTTGTACATGGTTTTATTTAAGTCAATTTTTTTTAATCACAAATCTCCACTATCTCTAACAACACTTGTTGAAAAGACAGTTATTCACCTATTGAATTATCTTGATATCCTTTTCAAAACTACATTGACCATATATATGTGTGTCTATTTCTAGACTTTCAATTCTGTATCATGATCTATATTTCCTTACTTATGCCAATACCACATGGTCTACATCTTTATAGTAAGTCTTAAAAACAAGTAAAGCAAGTCCTCCAAGTACATTGTTCTTTATTCAATAAAATTTTGGCTCTTTACATTTTCATGTAAATTTTATAATTAGCCTATCTATTTCAACAAAAATTCTGCCTGGGATTTTGACTGAGATTATTTTAAATCTATTTGACAAGAATTGTTATCAGAATTAATTGTGTCTTCTCATCTATGAACATGGTATATCTCTCTAATTACTTAAATCTTCTTTAATTTTTCTCAACAGTGTTTTATTAATTTTGTTAATTTTTAATTAAAGATTGATTAATTTTTCTCAGTGTGTAGTCTTTGCACATATTTTTTATGTGTATCCTTAAGTATTTCATAATTTTAATCCTTTTGTAAATGGTACTTTTAAATATTTTCTTTCAGTTTATTGTTAATATATACAAATACATATTTTTCAAAAAATAGTTTATGGAAGTAAATTCACACAACATAAGATTAATCATTTTAAAGTGGAAAATTAATTTCCATTTAATATATTTACAATATTATGCAACTTTCAGCTCTATTAAGTTTCAAAACATTTCCATCATTCTAAGTAGAATCTATTACCCATTAATTAGTTTTTCCCTATTCCCTTCCTCCTCCAGCACTGGCAACCATCAATCTTTGTTCTGTCTTTATGGACTTATCTATTCTGAATACTTTATGTAAATGGAATCATGAAGTATGTTATATTTAGTGTCCATTTTATAGATCCCTAGTCTCATTGTTTTTATTTCTGTTCTTCATAATTTAAGTGTTCTGTGGAGATTTCTGAGGGACCAGCTGGTGGGAAGATGAGACTTTCTTCTCCTCCAATCAGAGCAATTCAAATTTTATTTATTTTTTTAGTATTGGACATCTCTTTTCCCCTCTATTCTTCTTCACTTTTATCCTTCCTTCTGTCCTTCTTTAATCTTGCTTTCATGTGGTTTATTCTCTTTCTTAGTCCATGTTATTCTGAAAGAGCTGGCAAGTACACAACCTTATATCTTTAACAAACAGAGGTACATTATTTCATTGAAATTTCTCAGAGTATAAGGAATAGGAAGTAGGAGTTGAAAGGAGACGTTCTTTCTCTTCCTCTCTCTTCTAGAACCAACTTGCTATCACACACTTACAGTCTGCCTGAGAACAAAGCCAAGTAGGTACAGACACATGAGAAGTAGAAAGATGGATCTCTGATGACAGCTTTTGATCCCTGAACAAGCTATGTCTGATATGTTTTATTCTTTCCTCTTGTTTTACTTATAAGCTTGTTTAAATTCCTTTTCTGCCATTTGTAAAGAATTTTGAGAAGTATTTATATATGAGGATTTCATGTATGACTTTATTTAAGGAAATATATTTCCACTGTTTTTATCTGACAAAATATAAATTTGGGAACCTCTGATCTCATTCAATGCACTTGTTTACAGAGGCAGTAACAAGGAAAATGCAGGGACACTTTCCCAATGTGACTACAAATACATGATAGAGCTGGTATCAAAATGTAAGGTCCATATTTGTTTTATTGCTCCACGGCCTTGATCTCACTGCTTGTCTCACTCTGATGTACCTGCCACATGCAAAATTCCACCCAACTCTATAACATCACTGTAACTTACCAAATATTGAGAAAAAAATTTATTCTACTGTCCAATAGGAAATTATTTGAGAAAGAAGGCTTATGTATTCCAACAGATACTGAGCAAAGATTTCCCACATTATCCACACACAGAGTTGTGTTTAGCAATAGAGAAGAAAAATGTGCCAAATCAACCAGACAGTGTGGAAATGACCGTGCAGGGTTCTTGGAAGTTCTTATCCCCAGTAGGGGCAGCACTGCTTGGACAGTTAGTGGTCGTATCATCATAGTACTGGAGCACCACCTCCTGGCTATCTTAAAAGTTTAATTTGCCTTTTCTGATCAAAGAAGGTCCAATATTTACTAGAAATTTAGGACCTTAGGTCTAGAAGGCCAGGATCAGAAAGGAAAGGTTTCTTTCTCATGACCATAACAGCCAATTAAGAGCAAAGATAGAATGAGAACACTAATATTTTGATTCCCATTATAGTACCTAATTCTGTGATTGTAAAAGTTGAAGATTTTGGGGTATAAGAAAGTGAAACTAGTCTTGAGGGTGGGAGGATGGGGATGAAAGTATGTGGGGACAACTTACAGAAACCAGAGGTCAGTTGAACAATTGTGTCAGAAACAAGAAGCAATTGGGAATCTAGATAGAAGGAGCTATAGGCAGTCTCTTTAGGACACCATCTCAATTCAATCAATATAAATCAGCTTCAAATGTGATTTAACTCCTGAGGAGATGAAGACTGGCTGCCCTAGCTTGAGACACTTGCCAACACATGGCAGGAAATTATGAGGCCCCTGACTAATAGTTTCAAGATTTTATAGGAAATACTCCTATAGGGAGAAGTATTTTCCCAAAGGAAAATTGAGTGTTGTTCCCAAAAGAAGAGAGAAGGGATGCTAGAGAGACAAAAACAACAGATGTCCACTGTAGGAATGAAGCCAAGGATGTGACTCAGGCATTTTCACAGTAGGGTCATGAAGCATCTACTCATAGAGCAGAACATGTATTCACATTTGGGGAGTTTCCTATGCATTACAGATGGCTTAGCTCCAAAGCATGGGAAGCCATTAACTAAGCACTTCTGAGTATCTGATACACCTCTTTCTCAGTATTTCTTGCTCCACTGTTGGTAGAGCTCCAGATAAGAGCTATTCCACTTTCAACTATTTCAGGACTTGGTAACCAAGTTGTATATACAAGACCATTTAATTAGTACCTGGGCTTTGCTACGAATAAAAAATGTGAAGGACTCAATAGAAATGCTCCAAAACACTCCCCTTCTGCAAAGGGGGATTAATCTAGTAGGTAAGGACCCCTTTTAGGCCAAGGCTTCTCTGCTCTGGCACTGCTGACATTTGGGGCTGGATAATTCCTTGTTTTGAGGAGCTGTTCCATTTTCTGTAGAGTTTTATCAGGATTTCTGCCTCTACCCACCAGATGCCAGCAACAACCCCTAAGTTGTGACAGCTAAAAATGTCTCTATACTTTGCCAATTATCCCCTGGCAGTTGTAAAATTGGTCTTAGTTGATAACTATAGATCTTTCTGTTTGGAGATGACTTTAGGGATTTGGGAAATCAATTTAATTACTACCACAGAGGGAACATTTTACCAGTCAGTATCAATCAACAATGAGACAGTTTGTCCTAGAAATGGAGTTCACTCCACATCTAGATATATCAAGGAGAGACTGGATAAAAACTATTCAGAGATGTCATAGAGAGAGAAGGGCCATCAAATAGATGGAGCTAAGCCATCTGTAATGCTTGTTTGTTTGGCTTTGTTTGGTTTCATTTTTATAAATGAAAAACTCAGATTCAGTTATTGGATCATTTTATTTTTGCTTGTTCAATAAATACTTGTTTCTGTTCAGTTTTGGGGGATTAGTAAGAGCCAAATGAGACTCACTTTAACTCAAAGAGTACATGTCTACAGGAAATGGAAAAGAGAAGTCACAAAAAGTCAAAGCATTTTTTAGGACCCAATACTCGCTCCACCTCTCTCCTTCCCTCGGGAAGCTCAGAGTCTTTTGATGTCTCTACAGCCTTCTGCTCTATTGTCCTCTCTCCACTAGTTGGCTACCTTTACTTACTTATAGTTATTGTTAATAAAGAAGTTTGGCAGTGACTCATTAAGAAAACTCCAACTCTTTCTCTCATTAGTAACCTGAGGAATTGTGCATCTAAACTAAAAGTTTATTCTTTTATTAGTTCCAAGTTATGGTTTCTAAAAAAAAAAAAGGAAAAGAAAATCTAAAAGTCTAGTTTATTCTTTAGCACTAGACAGCACCATAGGTGATTGATCTGTGTGTGGACTGGCTGCTGTATTTGCAACTGTGTTTAGTTACAGATAACAGAAAACCCTGATTCAATTGACTTAAAGAATAAGGAACATCTATCATTAACTAATAAGTAGCCCTGCCATAGAGCTTCTTCTAAGTCATGTTATTCAGTATTTCACCAATGGCCCTAGGATCTGGGTTTTCTACATTAGCCTGCTTTGCTGTCCTCAGTATGTAGGTTTGTTCGAAGGCTAGCTCTTCGTCATGATTTTTGTTGTAGCCAGTCTAAACATCTCGTCCAAATATGGCAATATCCTGTATAAGAAGACACTAAGTTTTTAAGAATGAAGAAACTTTTTTCAGAAGTTCTTCAGAAGTCTCCCCCACAGCAATCTCACATTCCATTAACTTGGACTTATGACACATGCCATGCCTAAACAGCTGGCAAAGGGAAAGGATTACTACGATTGGCTTAAATTTTACATCTGAGTAGAAAACAGTCAAATTTCATGAATAATTAATACCAACCTGTACAAACATTAGATTGTGTTATCAACAAAAAGGTAAAATTGGGTGTTGGTGGTAATGATGTCTGTCTGATTCAAATGGCTTTGGATCGATTGGCCACTTCTAGTCCTTTCTTCTATGGCTAAGGGAGATAATATCCCATGACACAACTTTGTTTAGCTAACCTATAGATATGTCTTCCTTTAGCTCTGGAACCCACTCTGATGGCAGCTTCTTATGTGGCAAGGATTATGACTGGGGCAATGTTCTGATGAGACTTGAGGAGCTGCTAGTACCATGATCACATGCCTAAACCAAAAATTTCCCTTTCATCTTATATATGCCCTCATCTTCCTTACTTATTATTTGTTTATCAAAACTATATTGAATAACCATTATATATGTCAAGCCCTTTAGACACAGAGATGAATAGACATAGGGCAGAAATTGATGATGGGTTTACAGAAGTATAAAAAAAAAATTTACAAGGCACTTTAAGGTACCCGTTTAGAAGTATATCAAAGTACATATATAGCAATTGAAAGAGGCAGCTTTTACACAGAAGCACAGACTAGGTCATAGAGCAAGAGGAAGGCAAAGGCACCTGAACTCTTCACTTTAGGAAATTTCCAGTGAAGGCTGTGATGATTAGTAATAGAGTAATACAGCTAACCCCTCTAAGAAAAGTGCCATTCCAACTGGGAGTCTGTTAGTAATGAAGTGCCAAACTGTCATTTCTTGAAAAAAATAAAGAGTTGATTTATAGAAGACAGACTTTTTTTTTTGCTTTAGTTTGAGTCTTTAATAATGCTAAAACAATAATTACTTTGCATTCTCACATTGCCTTGTAGTACATAATGCACTGTCATATTTGCTAGCAAAATTCATCTTTGTATCATCTTTATGACTTCTACAACAGTTTTCTTTTATTCCCGTTTGAGATGGTTCTAGAAAGATTAATCCCAGCTTAACCTAAATATGGACAAAGTAACATAACTAGGAAATACAAGATCAAGGACTCGAACCCAAGACCTATGGTATTATAGCCACAATTTTTCTACTCCATGTGCTGCTTAAAGCCCTGTGTTTCTTGATAGAAGTAAAGTCATGGGTATTAAGTGGAACAAGTTATAGCACTCAAGACTTGTCCAAGTTAATATGAATATCTTAAAAGTTTGATGATATAAAATAAGCTCAAATTGACTTGTCTCAGGGACACATACATTGGGTCAAACTAAGTTAAGTCTCCCAGGTAGAAATCATCAGGGGACCTGTTATCAAAAATAGATAAGGATAACTATAACTAGCATGTCATCTCTGTATGTATACATTGTGTTTTAAAGATATTGGGAGAAAGTTTGCTCTCTTACAGAGGTTAAATATTGCTGCCTGCCATCCTGTTTACACTGTTAATTTGCTTTCCAAATCCTTTTAGCCAGATAAAGCAAGGTAAACTTCAGAACAGGCCCTGTACAAATTATCACCAATTCTAAATTAATGAGCTTTTTACTTTATCTGAGTTGAGGAAAGACTAAACAAATGTGCTGGAGTCATAGATTTTATTTCCATCTGATGGACTGTATTCCCCTTTTAGCACTATTTCCTCTCAGGAAATCCAAGAGGTCCACCAGTTTAAAAAGTTCAGTGTTTCAGGCCCACCCTGACTTTCTTTCTTCCACCTCCTACCTTTCTTTGTTCTACCTAGTAGGTGACTAAGCCTCACTTACTGATTTAATCTAAATTTTCCATTTCCAAATTTACATACAAGATCATCAAATGCTGATGTAATTATGTGTGAGGTCTTTTTTTCTCTACATTTGTGTAGTGAGAGAAAAACTCTTGTCAGGGGGTGTGGCATCCTGCATAGTTTAACTGGAATAGCAATGGTTTATTGTGCCCCCTATCCCATCATCTGGCCCCCTTGGAGCCAACTAAATCCCATTTGTATACTATTTTTTGCCCACATTTATGCTAGGTCTTTGGGCCCCCTCTTCCCAATTCCAGAACTTTGTAATGGAGAACACAGATTCAGACAGATATTGCTTTGATTCTAGCTCTGAACCTTCAGGCACATTACCTTCTTTCATTAGGTTTAATTTTCACATGTGTAAAATTAGTGTATCTGGTGTGATTAAAATCTCTTTAAAATTTTCAAAATGTTTTACTTCCACTTGGCTAAATTTTTGTCCAAGTAGTATTCTTTAATTGCCCACATCATTACAACCACTCAAATATTATTCAAGCATTTCTAGAGCACTTCAAAAACTCCCCGCAGAAATGGATATCTGGCCACAGGTTCAGAACCCAGTTTATGGAATGCTTTTGCAAAATGTCTAATAGTAGCTGTAGTATAGAAAGCAAACACCGATTTCGGGGAAGAAAGCAGTACTAACCCTTCTACTTGGAAACATTTGCTAGGCGAATTATGTTGATTCTTTGAAATTTATCTTTCCCTTCCACTGTGACAGAATTGAATATATATGTTCATGACCCAGACAGTTTTCCTGCCACCTCCAAAATTTTTATTTTTTTTTTTACTATTTACCATTCCATCTGTATCATGTACATCATGATTTCAAAACCTAATTAGACCTATATATAAGCTTGAAAATAACATCATATCAACAATAAAAATAACAAAAAAAGTTACAAACAGGTAGTTTATAAAGGCTATTTCTTTTTTTTTTAGAATACTTTTTCAACAATAGCAGCCAAATAAGCAAATGTAAAAAGATAAAAATATAACTGATCAAACGAAAGCAAATTCTTAAAAACAGTCAATCAACCAAGCAACCAATCAACCACCACCACCATGGAAAATCATAAAAAACACAAGGCTTTAACTACCACTTGTTGCAAAAGGCTTTTATCTCCACAGACCCAGGCCAGATCTCTGTTCTCCTGGGGTTTGTGTACTTGGTGCCTCACCGACCTTTCTACCTGCATATGCCACAAGTACTTCTGACTGAAATGCTCAAGACTGAATCAATTTTTGTTCAAACTTCCTGGATTATCTGTGTTGCCTTATTTCAATGAATGGCAAACAGAAAGGAAAATGTGAAACACTAATCTCAACTCTTTCTGCTATGTTTTTCACAACAAATCATGTCCCAAGTCTTTATGATCCTAATATCTAATATTTCTTAAATATTTTCTACTTTGCTTCCAGCTCTTGTTAAATATATATATCAACACCATCTTTGCAACTGGCTTCTTCATGGTGCCACTACTTACTGATGAATGAGTTCTGCATTTGGCAGTTTCAAATGAGAATGGGATTTTGTTTCTTCTCTGCGTAAAACTCCTCAATGGCTTGCAGGAGTTGATGAAATCAGGAATCTGATGACTATTCTCATATTACTTTTATTCCGCTCTCTGCCCTCTCCCAATCTCTAATTAGTGTTCTCAAAATGGACTGCACCTTAAAATCATCTGAAGACATTTGAAAAAAAAAATACATGCCTCCTCTTTTCTATGCAAAAGATATGACTTAGTTGGGCTGGGGTGAGGTCATTCATCAGTAGGTATCACAAAGCCTCCCCAGGTGATTCTCCTGTGCAACCAGGATCGAAGCTCCTTCTTGAGATTCAACCTTCTCATTACAGTTTTGGTTTCCCAACATTAATTGTTTTCTTGTCTCTGCATGGTCTTTCTCTTGGAAGCCCTCTTTTAATTTGACTTCTCCTTATCTCTGGGTCTCAGATGGATTCCTGGATAAATGCAGACAATTAGGCAGGTAGGCAGGATGGGAAGTATGAAGAAAAATAGGAAAGTATGTTGAAAGAGAATGAAAAGGTTAGGATTTGAACTCTCATTCTGTCAGGCAGTAGATGTGTTAGAACATTACCTAAACACACCAAACACTGGGTTCATTGTTTATAAAGCATAGAAAATACTATCTGCTGCATAAAGTTTCTGTGATAATTAAATTTGACAGAATATATACATTTAACAAAATAGGAACTGGAAGACAACAGCGGTGAAGGGCACTGATAGTAATGATGCCTATTAAGCAAGTTGCTTAAATTCTCTCAATCTCAGTATCTATAACCTCAAATTAGGGATAATATTATTAAAACTTAAAGTTCATAACAAGTATTCAAATATTCATAGAAAACACTTTATTCTGGAAACTATAAGTAGTTTCTAAAACTCTAAATCCACTCATTGTTTACACCTTTGTATCAGAATATTTGAGAAAATTGAGATGTGTGTTTATTGCAAGATGGAAAGTTAAATTTTAGAGGGAAGGCATACTTAGCTGATTTGTAAGTGACAGTTTTGTTTGGAAGGTAGAGAGAAAATGGTTACCCATCAGAGTCAGTATCCAGAAAAGTAGGAATGGAGTGAGACAAATTATTTTTCACAGAATAATATGAGCAGAAATACACTTGAACTTGCTGCGAAGTTCAAGTAACTAATTCCACAAGATTGTTAGAGAAGCTTTCTCAAAACAGGAACACTGATGGAGAGGGCTACAATTAGTTGATATAAACTCAACAAATCAATTGTACTATGTGCCACTATGAGAACAGGAGGGGACATTTATTTTGCAATCTGTTAAATTATTACCAACACTTTAGTCCTCATAATAACCATCTGTGACAAATTTTCTCTTTCTCCATCTTATAGTTGGACAACTGAGGTCTTGGAAGGAGAAAACACTTTTTTTAAGTTTACAAAGCAAATGGAAAAATCAGAAATGAAATCTGATCTCTAAATTGTTTCATTCTATTTTGGTTTCTTCTTCTGAAAGTCTTTGTAAATTCCACTCTTGCCAAGAAGGAGTAACAGAAAATAATGAAATAATGGATCTCAAGATACTAAACATTAGACAAAAAAGGACAGTGATCTCTGAGAGAGGACACAAAAATTATGTGGGCCTTATAATTGTCTCAGCTTATTACTTTAAGAACTATTCTAAGTTATAGCACAGAATGGGGAAATATAGTCAAATCCCAGTGTACGCTCTGATTTGAGTAGTGAATCCATGGAGAACAAAGTGTTTGGTGTCCATGAGACAAAATATTATGAAGGGAGAGCAATACAAAGAGAAAAATTAATTGATAATTGATAGTGTAAACAGAAATAGTAATATAATGTGGAATTTATGACATGTAAATTCCACATTAAATTTTTTATATATCAAAAATGAATTTGCTAGGAGAAAAATGGTACAATATCACCTGAAGATAGACTGATATATTAGAAGTGTATATTACATCTTCTAATGCAATCACTAAAATAACAAGATAATTAATAAGTCAATAGAATAAATAGAATGGAATTATCCAAATATTCATTTAATTCAAAGGTCAGAAACAGGGGAAAATGGGAGCAAAGAACAGATGTGACAAATAGAAAACAAATACCAATTTAATTAGCAATGATAAATTTAAACCAAAGTATGTCAACAAGAGGCCCAGGAAAAGCTGATGTTTCAGTTCCAGTCCAAAGGCAAGAAAAAAGCCAATGTTCCAGTTTAAAGACCATCAGGTGGAATCGTTCTCATTCAAGGGAGGATCAGAATTTTTGTTCTACTCAGGCTTTCGTGTAATTGGATGAGGCCCACCCCTGTCAGGGAAGGCGATTTCCGGTCCTCCAGTGTATTAATTTACATGTTAATCTTATTCAAAAATGCTCTGAGAATAATGTTTAAGAAAATATCTGAGCACCCCATGGCCTCTTCAAGTTGACCCATAAAACTGATCATCATAGTGCAATTATATCTTAGAAAAGAGACTTCCACTATGGCAGTGTCATGATGCTCTTAAGATATGATAGTTGAACTGAAACTTGAATGTAAGGAAGGAATGAGCCATGAGACCCTTGTGGGAAAAAACCTTCCTTTCAGTTACAAAGGGAACAGCAAACAATTTCAATGACTGTGAGTCAGAATGTTTGCTATGCTCTCAAAATAGCCAAAAGATTGGAATAGCTTGTTTATCGAAAGCAGTGATAGAAAAAGACAGGGGTCAGATCATAAATGACCTTGTAGAACATCAAAGGGCACAAGGATTGTGTTCTACTTGTGACAAGTAAGCACTGGAAGAATATGACCAAGAAAGTGACATGAAGTGTTTTGGGGAACTATGGAAGGGTGAGGGGCAAAAATGGGAGCAAGGAAATCTATTGAGCCTATTTCTATAATTCAGTTTCATTTCCTTGAGTGTATTGAATGTGTCCTAGTGGGTTGCAGTACATATCCCAATTTGAATGGTGCTCACAACAGGGAAAGCCTCATGTCCCAAAGATACCTTCCTTTCAGATTCTAAACTGAAATTTGGAAGTTGGCATGTCATTGTCACTAGCCATCCTGATCTCAAAGTGCAGATGCTAACTACCCCCAGGATTTCTTTTGCAACATCAGAAGCTATAGGCTCATTAGACTAAAAACATGTGAACCACCACCACAAGTCAACTTTGATTTAGAGTAAAGGAGCTGGCATTGCTCGAAGGTGAGGTCACTGGAATCGGAGCCTTGATGAAGTTTCTCAGAAAGAAAACATTGTGCTGTATTTGTGTCTCCCTCACATTCCTTCTTCCCTCTCGCCTTGCTTCCCACCACATGTGGGTTAGCTATTCCTGAGGCCCCAGGGATTGAAGAAAAGTTGTTGAGTTTGAAGCATATCAAAGAGTCTACACAAAACCAGGGAGAAGGCCCCTCAACCTGAGCACAGTTTTCCAAGGGAAAATACTCTAGGTTTAATGGAGGAAGGAGACCGGGAGAGGAAGCTACTTCAGCCTGTTACAGAAAACAACACTTCATGTGTATTTATGGAATTCACTACATAATAAAGAGGCTGATTCTTCAGCTGTGAGTCAGAGTCTGGCTGATGTAAAGTAATGGAGGAAAAAGCTCCTGGAGGTTTATACGCAGAAAGAGCTTTTAGAACTATTTGTCCCATCAACAAAGGCTGGGACTGGAGTGTCAGGATACTTGCATTTTAGGCTCAGTTCATCCAGAGAAATCATGCAAGCCCAAGCTGGTCACTTTCTTTTTTGGCTTCAGTTTTCTTTTCTGTAAAATAAGGGTAATAATATTAGTTCTTCTGTAGAGTTAATGTGAAGACCAGAAGTTATATGAATGAGGAAGTGCTTTGTAAATTCCAAAGTCATTACCAGTATAAGTGTGTTTTATTTTCATACCATTTGAATAATTTTTATCTTGAAGACCTACTCTGTATATGACACTTTCTATAAATGGATAGGAGGAGTTTTGAACTAAAAGCTATCCCTAAGAACAAGATATTTGTATGGATGAGTAATATTCTATTGTATATATGGGCCATCTTCCTTATCTATTCATCTATCAAATAAACACCAACCTTGAAAATTGCCTAAATAGACAAAACCAGTTTAGTCATACAAGCAAAGCTTAATTTAGATTATTTTGCAAGGCTAACTTGACCTGTATCATTTCTTGCTTATATCTCTAGAAATCATAAGCAAAACTTGAAAAGTTTCCCCAAATTGATACCATTTAAGAAAATCCTAATATTATAATTAAGCACTATAAAGAATAAACAGTCATTGGTTTCTAAGTATAGAAGTTGCTTTATAACAGTTACCCCTGAGGCCTCATTCTATGTTTTGGTTGAGTGCTTCTGGTTTGAAAACTGCCTTTTTGATGTGTGTACAATAAATTTTTACTAATTATTATAAGTAAGTAAGTAAGTAAGTAAGTAAGTAAGTAAGTAAGTAAGTAAAATCTAACCCTAAAATCAAATCCCTAAAACTGTGTGAAGTCAAGAGAATGGCTAGAGGTTGTCTTTCTTATTGGATTTTAGGAATTTTTAGTGCTTCTTTTTCACTCAATTGCTTTTTCACTCAAAACAGTCTTAAATGTTATACTTGGAAAACTCCAGAATATCAGAGAGGGGGAGGAAATTAAAGTAATCTAGTTCAACTCGTCCAATTTCTAGATGGGGAGATTGAGACCTGCACCACTGAGTGGGACAGGAGAACAGTTTGGGGTGTTAAAATGAGTCGGTTAGTGGTAGATTTTAGAAAAGAACTTCTGAGATTGAGTCCAGGGTAGTTTCCATGAAATCCGAGTACTTCTTTCTTTCTTTGGTTTGGCCTTCATTTTCATGAATATTAAATGTGCAAGATCCAGCATTTGCTTTTAAAAAATTGTTTCCATATATAGAGTGCCTACTACATGACAAGAACACAATATCCATGCTTTCTTTTAAAGTCACAACAATCTCGCAAAGATATTATCATGGTCTTATTTTTACAACTGAGTATAGTATTGAAGGCATGAATTCATTTATATATATGTAGTTAGCAAATAAACCAGGATTCAAATCCAGTTTAGTATAAGTCTGAGCCTATTGTAGTGAGTTGAATAGAACCCAAAAGATAAGCCTATCTGGAACCTATGAATGTGATCTTATTTGAAAAGAGAGTCTTTGCAGATGTAATTAAGTTAAAGATCTTGAGATGAAATCATCCTGGATTACCTTGTATGTCCTAAATCCATTGACAAGTACTGTTTTTTACAAGAGACAAAAGAGAAGGATACACAGACAGACAGAGGAAGGTGATGTGAAGACAGAGGCAAAGATTGGAGAGATCTGTCTATAAGCGAAGAAATGCCAAGGATTGCTGTCAGCCACTAGAAACTAGGAGAAAAGCATGGAATGGATTCTTCCTCAGAGCCTCCATCCAGAAGGATCCAACATTGTCAACACATTTATTTCAGACTTCTGGCCTCCAGACCTGTAGGGAATGTATTTCTGTTAGTTCAAGCCACAAAGTTTGTCATAATTTGTTTCAGCAGCCCTGAGAAATGAATATAATTATAATTCTTTCTTTTTCACATCAGTTTCTTCTGTATATTTTTATTGTTTTAGCTTACTCTCTAGTCTCAAAGTGTGCCTCAACAGGGAGATTAACAGAGAGTAGAGAGAAAATGGCTCATACTGATTGCTATTGTGCAGGCTCTTTCTGAATCAGTTGATTCCATTACACAAGCAAAAGTTCTGAAAATAAATATCCTTGGAAAATGAAGGGAAGCACCCACAATGAATTGAAAATCATTATTCTAGTTGCTTTTTGTAAAAACTGACACAGGTCCTTGAAATGATTCACAAACCATGTGATTTTAATCCAGATGACACCGTACAGAACTTCTTCGTTTACATGAAGTTTTCTTTCACATGCATGTCATTTTATTTCCATGTTAAGTCTGTATTTTATTCATGAGAAGACAGTGGTTCGGCAAGTTACCCGCCCAAGGTACCATAGTTAATATGTATCAGAACAGGAATGTAAGCATGTCTTGTTTAATAAGATGCTTTTACCACCATGAAATAAAAAAGTCACTGGTCTTTTATGGTACACCCCCTTGTTTTAATGATGGAAAATGACTTGTCCTTTGAACTTTTAATAGAAGCAGAAGAGAGGTCAAAATACAATTGGAAAGATTACACTCCAGCCTCTTTCTTTTCTTATTTGGTCTGGTTCAAAGTATTTTCTGGATAAAGGAAAATTATTGTGTGAGGCATTATGGAATTCAAAATTAGGATTAAAGTCATAAAATAGCCAGATGATTTAGAGCAAAGCATCTAAACATGTTCAAGACTGTACAGTGATGACCACAGCTCAGCCATATTTGAGACAGATTGAGAAGAGGATATGCACTTTTCTGGTTTGTTCCAATGGCCATATTTGAGATAATAACTAAAATGGAAGTGGGATGTACCTTTTTAAAGTTTTTAACATTTGTAACATGTTTTCCTTTTTAAAATATCTTTGGCTCTCTATAGCCCTGAGACATAGAAGGCATTGTCACCATTTTACAAATGAGGAAACTGAAGCTTAGGGGAGTCCAGTGGCGTAAGGTCACACAGCAGGAAAGGCTCAGTGACTAGGATTTTAACCCAGGATTTACATATTTCCCTTTCCATAAAACTTCATGATGAAGTCAAACTGTAGAGGTAAACTTGATGACTGTCAGTAAATCAGAAATGTCAACTGCAGTGTTGGACAATATGACAGAGGTTATTGATGCTCTCGAGAAGCTCAGAGCCCAGTGGGGGAAAGGCAAAAGAAAACCTCAGACCAGCACCTAAATTGCAGCTACCATTCTGAATATTTATAATTTAAAAGTTTGTACTTGAGTCCTTATCCTGCGCTCTCTACAATTTGACACTTATTCTCTACCACCTAAGATGCCAATTAGAAACAAGTGAGTCCTAATACTAGTTAAAATAAGATAGATATTTATTAACTGTTTATCAAGTAGGCTGATAATTGCCAATTCCAGAACTGGTTCTGTGGCTCAGTGATGACATCAAGGACCCAGGTTTTCATCTGTGTGCTTGTGATCTCATGGTTTTAAAATAGCTCTTACAGCACCAGACTCCACATGATTAAACTAGTGATCTAAGGCAGGGTAAGAGGTTCTGCAAAAGGCTCTTTTTATTAGAGACTTACTCTGTGTCAGGCATTGTGTTTATCTCATTTAAATTATATACACACAAAAAAAATACCATTAGGAACGTGTTATCATATTGTCTATAACTTACAGGTACGGCAACTGAAAGAATATTTCATTTGCCCAAGATCTGGACCCACAGTTAAAACTCAGGTCTAAAATATTCCAAACAGAGGGCTTTTAATCACCAAGGTGCCATAAAACCTGCTTTACTGATGCTCCCACAGTGAAATTTAAACAGCAGTCAGGTATTTGTAGGCCTATCACATGGCATCTCAAAGCATTTTACACCTTCATTTAACAGATGAGGACACTGCAGTAAAGAAGAAAGGAAATCTTCCTAGTTCATACCTCTGTTTAGGGCTTAACCAGGTCTCAGACTCCTACCTAGTTCTCTGCTGTAGAGAGACCTTGCCCCTTATCCCCTAGTTTTTATTTTATTTTAGTCCAGGAGAAGACAGGTCCAAGATGAGCACATGCTTTAAATATTTCAGTGAGCAGATGGGTAGATGGGATGGAGTGGAGCATGCATTGTAGTCATCTCAGGTGAGTCTAAAATACCAAGAATTTTTCTTCATTTCTCAGAAGACAGTGTCATGAAACAAACTATGTCAATATATTGTTGCTGTGCCATGGAGGAGTGGGTGATGCGGTGGGGTTCGGGAGTTAAAAAAAAAAAAGAAAAAAAGAAAAGAAAAACAGAATCTAGAATGTCTTTCAATATGTATTAGCAGTAAAGCTTTACCACTCCCTCCCTCTTAACCATGACTTATATTATTTGAGAGATCATCATTTATCTTCCCTTTCATAAAGACCTTCACTCCCTGAAGTCTAAGAGTGCTGGCTGTCTAAGAGCAAATAAGTCGGAATGGGGTGCTTAAGTTTGCCCTGGCTGAAAGAATTGTGTCTGTAATGTTCCTTTGATTTCTTTTTAATTTTTTCTCATTCTTGAATATCCTGTTGTCACTTTCTCTGCATCAGAATTTAATACCTTCAGGAATCATGATTCCTTTTTTTGACAGCAATATTTGGTTAGCTTGGCCCTTGGTGGCCCTCTCCAAAGCCCTGTCTTGGTGCTTCATCAAATGTAATTTAGAAATTGGGATGGGGGATGAGAAAGAATCTAATAAAGAATTATGCTTCCATTATGCCAATAGTATTTTCACATAAGTTCTGAAAATTTTAAACTATAGGAAGATGGTAGCAGGCTTGTGGGATCTTAAATCAATCTAATTTCCAAATTAGGTAATTAATAAACATCTTTTTAAAGCAGGATTAGCAAATTTAGATCAGAGCATGTGACAATTAAAATACATATTTTTCTCATAAAACAGCCAACATGATGACTAGTAATTAATATAGGAAGTGACAAGCTTTATTTCTCCTGTTTCTTTCTCAGGCATATTTGTGCTGCCATGACAAGGAAAACCCAGGAGATTTCTGATTTGTTTAGTGTATATTAATTTCTTTAATTTATTATTTATACTATACATTTGTTCAAACAAAATCTATCTGGCATTTTAATAGTAACAATGTCAGTAATTTGAAATCTTATTTTCTCATAATCAATGGTTAGATGAGTTTAAGTAATGTCTCCTCATTAGAGATAATATACCTAGAATTTTTTCATACAAAAGAAGGTGTAGATAATGCATCATTTTTGTTAAACGGATAATCGCTAGTGCCTCTTGAGCACACACACGGCTCCAGGCATCAGATTGTGTTGCTTCCATTTCTCTCATTTAATTTGTATTAATTCTTATTATGGAGTGGTTTTTATTAATCTCATTTGTGTAGGACAACTCTGGGGCTTAGAGAAGTAAACTCATTTGAGTTAGATTCATCTGATTTTCAATCCTCTGCTTTTTCTTCTACACCACAGTGCATATGTATACATCTATATATGCACACATACACACACATACAGTTACCAATATACATGTATATTCATTCATATTTGCACTAATTTTTTTTTCTGATTTGCCATGAATTATCACATTAGAGCTGATCCTTTTAGGTTGTCTTCCCAGAGTCACATCTTCGGAAGTCACCACACATAAACCATGCCATTTTAATTTGTGATCTTTCCCAAGCAGCTAAAGATATATGTGAGACACATAACTTTTCCCTTTCTTTCTCAATAAAATGTCAACTTTAGCCAAGCTTATAGAATTTTAAACAGAGGAGACTACATAGTTCAGAGGATGATAAAGCATCTCTCAATATATCTTTATGCTAAAGAGATAAATTTTAGGGAATATTCGCAGTGCAGATAAGCTCCTGCAAGGGCTAAGGAAATCACCAAACTTGTGTAACACAACAAAACTTTTATACCTGGGGTTATATTCCATCCTAAAAGGTTAAAAACTTTCAATATATGTTTCTTTTCAATGGAATTGACAAGTAAAAAATGTGTTTATTAAAGGTGTACAACATGATGATTTGATATACATCTATGTAGTAAAATAATTACAGCCTAGCTAATTAACCTATCTTCTCACATAGTAACCTGTGTGTGTGTGTGTGTGTGTGTGTGTGTGTGTGTGTGTACATGTATGGTAGAGTACCTGAAATCTACTCTCTTAGCATATTTTGGTATTCAGTACAGCATTATTAGCTATAGTTATTATGCTGTGTATTAAAGTTTTAGACTTATTCATCCAACATAACTGTAACTGTGTACTCTTTGACAACTATCTCCCCATTTCCTCCAGCTACTGCCCCTAGAAACCATCCTTCTACTCACTGCTTCTATGTATTCAACTCTTATATGATGTAAGTGAGATCATCTTTTTTTTCCCTCGTCTGGCTTATTTTAGTTACATTGTGTCCTCCAGATTCATCCACATTGTCACAAATGGCAGAATTATTTTTTTAAGGCTGAATATACACATATACTTACATACAAACTTCATCCATTCAACTTAACTGAGGGACAGTTAAGTTGTTTCCATATTTTGGCTATTGTGAATAATGAGCGGCAATAAAAATTGGAGTGTAGCAGATATCTCTTTGACATAGTGATTTTATTTCGTCTGGCTATGTCTACAGAGAAGTGGGCCTGCTGGATCATATAGTAGTTCTAGTTTTAACTTTTTTGAGGAAACTCCACACTTTTTTTTTTTCATAATGGCTTTGCCAATTTATATTCCCACCAACAGTGTATAAGCGTTCCCTTTTCCCCACATCCTTACCAACACTTGTTATCCTTTGTTTTGTTTTTGTTTTCATTTTTCTTTGAAAATGCCATACTAACAGGTGTAAGGTTATATCTAACTGTGGTTTGATTTACGTTTTCCTGATGATTACTAATGTCGAGCATCTTTCCATATACAGTTGGCCACTTGTATGTATTCTCTAAAAGAATGCCTATTCATGTCTTTGTTTATTTTTAATTGAGTTGTTTGTTTTTGCCATTGAGTTGTATGAGTTTCTTATTTATTTTGAATATTAACCCCTTTTCAGATATATGGTTTACAAATATTTTCTCTCATTTATAGTTTTCTTTTAATTTTATGGATTGTTTCCTTTTCTGTGCAGAAACTTTTTAATTTGATATAGTCACACTTGTTTATTTTTCCCTTGATTGCCTAAGCTTTCAGTGTCATATCCAAAAAAAAAAAAAATATATATATATATATATATATATATAATATATATATAAATATATATATAAATATATAAATATATATTTTTATATATATAAAATATATATATATTAACAAGGTGAATATCAAAGATATTTTACCTTATTTTTCTCCTACACGTATTACAGTTTCAGGTCTTGCTTTTAAGGTTTTAATTCACTTCAAGTTGATTTTTTGTATGATTTATAAGGGTTGCATTTCATTATTTTACATGTGGATATCCACTTTTCCCAAATCTATTTATCAAAGACACTATCTTTTCCTCATTGTAAAGTCTTGGTGCCCTCATTGAAAATTAGTTAAGCATATATACATAGGTTTATTCCTGGGCTCTTGATTCTGTTCCATTGGTCTATATGTCTGTTTTTTATGCCCATACCATACTGTTTTGATTAATATAACTTTGTAATATAATTTAAAATTAGAAAGTGTGATGGCTCTAATTCTGTTCTTTCTCAGCTTGTGGTTTCATATGAATTTTAGAATTGCTATTTTTCTATTTTTTTTTCTGTAAAAAATGCTATTGGAATTTCAGTAGGGATTACATTGAATCTGTATCTCTTTGAGTAATATAAACATTTTAACAAAATTAATTCTTCCAATTCATGAACATAGGATATCTTTCCATTTATTTGTATTTTCTTCAGTTTCTTTCTACACTTTTTATAGTCCTTAGTATATAGATCTATTATATCCTTGTTTAAATTTATTTCAAAGTATATTATTCTTTTCAATGCTATTATGAATAAAATTCTTTTTTGATTTCCTTATTTGATACCTTTTTTATTGATGTAAAAAAATACACTGATTTTAATGTTGATTTTTTACCTTACAACTTTACTAAATTTGTTTTTTAATGCTAACAGGATCATGTCATCTGCAAACAGAGAAAATTTTACTTTATCCTTTCTGATTTAGATGTATTTTATTTATTTTTCTTGTCTGATTGCTCTGGCTAGTACTTTCAGTACTATGTTGAATAGAAGTGGTGAGAAAGTGCATTCTTGCCTTGTATTCCTCATTGACTGTAATGCTGCTTATGGGCTTTCTATAAATGGCTTTCATTGTAGCAATAAAATTTTCTTCTACATCAATTTTATTGAGAGTTTTTATCATAAATGAATGTTGAACTTTTTCAAATGCTTTTTAAAAAACTATTAAGATGATTGTGGTTTTTATCTTTCATTCTGTTAATGTGGTGCATCACATCATTTAATTAAGTTAAACTAATGTTGCATACCAGGAATAAATTTCAGTTTGTCATGATTTATAATGTTTTTGATGTGATGTGTTGTTAAATTAGGTTTGATAGTTTTATTGAGAATTTTTTTATGTTTATCAGAGATATTTTTGTGTAGCATTTTTTTTCTTGTGTCTTTTTTATGACTTTAATATGAGGCTGATGCTGCCCACATAGAAAATGTGTGGAAGTGTTCCCTCTACTTTTGTTTCTTAGAATACTGTAAGAAGGATTTGTATTATTTTTCTTTGAATGTTTGGTAAAATTAAATTCAGAAGCCATCTGGTCCTTAGCTTTTTTTGTTGGGAAGTTTTTGTTTACTACTTCAGTTTTAATATCTGTTATTGTTGTGTTCAGGCTTTCTATTTCTTATTGATTCAGTTTTGGTAACTTGTATGTTTCTAGGAAGTTATCCATGTATTTTAGGTTATCCAATTTGTTCTCATATATTTTTCATAATGGTCCCTAATGATTATTTTTGTTTCTGAGGCATCAGTTATAATGTCTTATCTTTCATTTCTAATTGTATCTTCTTCTAGCCTGATGGTCATCTCTGTATAGGCTAGTTGTGAACCCCTCTGAAAATGTTGGGAAGAAACGTCAAACAAATCATGACCTGTATTCTATCCATCTTCTTAGGTTGCTTTCATGATTCTTCTGCCAGGGACCCTTCCAGATAAAAGCTGTATATTATTTCTCTCTCCTCTAAATTCCCCTTTTTAGAATAATGCTGCTCTAACATTCATTTGCATACAAATCACCTGGAAAATGTGTTAAAATTCAGTAGGTCTGGGGTAGGATCTGTGATCCTGCATTGCTATCAAGCTCCTAGTTAGTGCTGTTTGTTGCTGCTGGTCCATAAATCACCCATTGAATATAGCAAGAAATTTTGAAGCCCTGGCCACTCCTTGACTTATATTTACTTGTTTGTGTGTCTAACTTCCTCAATTGGACTATAGTAATTTTACTGACAATCCTATTATAGCTCATAAATTTTTTTCTTAAGAACTTCTCTGACTAATCTTAATAGACACTCAGTGACTATCAGAGAAGCTTGTTTTGTCTCTGGGACACAAAAATGAAAATATGACTTAGCGTAGAGTAGGTATTTGGATAATGTTTGCGGAAGCAATGAGCAAACTCTTTTTTCTTATTTCCAAGTTTATTTCCATTATAGCTAATGGCAAAAACAACCATAATCATGATGGAGCAACTGTGATAGTAAGTTTTCTATGTTTTTTAAAGTTCATCATCTTCTGTAGTTCATAGATACTGAAGGATGGCAGTTATACTGAATCAAGGGTTACTAACTAGAAACATTTTAAACCAAAAGCCTTTGTGTATTGGTACAAGTGAGTGTAAGTGTGAAATATGTATGAAAAAATGTAAAATGAATAATACTTATTTTCCTTTTCCCACTTGGGTCCCTATCCCACTTGTGTTTTTTAAATTAAAAAAAAAAATTTAGATCCTTGATTAGAATTGGGTAAAGCACAATCTCTTTCCCAGGCAGCAAAAACCCAGTATTGATTTTTCTTTATTGACCAATCATACATTGCAGTATAAATATTTATGATGGCTTTACATAATAAAGCATAAGTTAAATACCACAGAGGAAAATGAAATGTAAATGGGAAAGGATTTCTCATGGGTAATATATCACTTTATAATCTTACATTACTCTAAGAAGCACCCAATGGCTTTCTAGAATCAATGCTCAGATTACTAGACCTCCATCATCACTAACAGACATTTGCAATTCAGTCTTGTGTCCTCTTGGGGCTCACTCGTGTCAGGTTTATTTGGCGATTTAGCAAGTGAAATACAATATATATGCAAAGCCCTTCTAAAGTGGCCAGGTGTTTAAATGGAACTCTTCTAATATCTTGAAGAATTTTTGTAGATCCTCCAAATGTCAGAGTTGAAAGGAGCCATGGAGATCATTATTCCAAGGTTCTCCTTTTATGACAAAAGAAACTGATGTGCAGAGAGAAAAAGTGCTGGCCTGAGGTCACCCAGCATGTTGTTCATTGAGCAAAAATTTTATGCCCCTCCTAGTTCAGTGGTCTCTCCTGAACATGTCTCCATTAATTCTGGAGAAGTAAGGGTGGTTTCAGGGGAGCAGTCAGGGATGCAGTAGGGGTAGAGTGTGGGTAGATAAAATTATAAAAGATGTTTTTTTCTTCAATACTTAGCCAGACTGTTTTAAAATTCTGACATAGTAAACAGAAGCTCATTCTCTTCTGGTGTTATTACTGACTTGATTAGAATACATGGAGACAGTTATTTGGTTTGACATCAGTTTCTGTTTTATCTTCTTTAGAAGGATGATGATTAATACTGAAAGGTTTTTAGGTCAAAAAGGTCCTTAAATGTTAGTGACACAAATCTTCGAGGAAAAGTGAATCCTTCCCATCTCCCTCTTTCCCTTTTGTAAGTGTAGTTTCCATTTTTTATAGATGTAGATTTTTTTTTTGATAATTCAGGGTAGTTGAAGATGGGAAACTTCAATAAATATTACATTGACAGAATTAGAAGTATTAAATGTGCAATGTGTGTGTGAAGGGTAAGTAATATTAGTAAAATAAAATTTATTTTATACAGCTAAAAATAAGCTATGCTTTTATCTTCAATGCTATTATTTATGAACAAAAGATAGGATAGGATTTTCAATATGTATCACTACCTTTCTTCTTATTATTCAATCTCCTCACAATTATTATATCAGAAAGCATACAAAGTCTCTCTTCTCTGCCATCCACCTCCCCAAATATAATTTGTGAACATTACTCTCAAACTGCAAATAGGTATGAAAAGCATCAGTGAGAGAATCTCAGAGATTACGCATTTATCTAGATTGGGTAGAGAATTCAACCCCCTTATTCAAAATTGCCATGTTTGTCCTCAACAAAAATGTCTTGAAAGTGAAAACTGTGTATGTGTGTGTGTGCATACACACACATGCATATTTATATATATATATGTATTTTTTAAGGAAATGGGAAAAGAAAGTAACAGCTGCTATCATGCACAGAAAAGGTGGTTACTCAGAGTAACTTGAGTGTGCATACCAGAGCAGCAATCCAATGCAGTTTGAGATTTGATAGAACTCCCTCAATAGCTCTAAAACCAGAGTTTGGATGATGAGAAGGATACCTGATGTTTGAATTGCCTTTGCAACTATATTTTTTTTTAGGGCTTTCAAATCGCTGCCTGCTAACATTTACAGTTCTCTGCAGACATAATATACCACCACGGGATTTGGGAGGAGATCAAAGAAGCAAAAAAGAAATTGTTATTCCCAAATTTTTACCCGTAAAAGATTGGAGCATGTCAAATAGCTTTTAATGCCCACAAACCCAACTCAGTATACACACAAGGCCATTTTTATTAGTAAAACCTACACTTTCTTCATTGAAAATCTGTTCAGCTCCAAAGAGAAAAGAAATTTTGCTATGAATCTTAATAGTTATAGATGTTAGCCTTCAAAGGAACTTTTTTAACTTTTCAAGTCCTTTTCCCATGGTTACAGAATATAAGTGTCTTTTATTAAAATAACTTGGTCTGCATAAACCCATACTTTAACTTAAATAATGGGTAGGTGCAGGAGTGTAGAATACTTCAAAGAACAGATTCTTTATTTTTGAAATAAGACTTGACAAGGTCCAGAAAAGCATGTATAGCATATGTTACATCAACTAAAATCCACATATGCATATGTATAAAAATAGAAGAATTAGCAAAAATAAATTAAAGCTGTTACTGATAGATAGAGATTACAATAAAATGTCTTTGTCTGAATATATTTCATTTTATAAGTATCACTTTGGAGCAATTTAAATATTTTAAACAATTAAAAATAATTTAGAAATAAAAGTAATCTATAAAAATAAAAGACAAAATGTAAGAAATGGATCTGTCTTAAGATGGTGACTTAGCTGTACATAGAAGACTTAATTGGCTATGATAATGTGGTAATATATATGAAGAACAAAATGAACTGTAAAAACAAATCTTAATTTGCTTTCAGCAGTTGTAATGGTAGTAATGATATAGGTTTTCTTATTCTAAAACTATTAACTATTATAGCTAGATAAAACAAATAAGTATTTAGAAACTCAGACTTTTCAGCTTATGATATAATAGTTTTAAAATCAAGATATTAAGCAAAACTACAAATTACCTAAATTTGATTGATAATACAGAAATATTTTCCATTAAAAAGATGCAGATTTCATAGATTTGTCCACTGGAAAGGTCAGAAAACAATGTCTGATCAGTACTAACCAGTACTAACGAGTACCCTTATTTCCAGATAGTTGTGGTCTCAAAATAGAATTTCCTACTAAAAGAAAAAGGGCACTTCAGAAAAATAATTAATTACTTTTATGTCTGGGGCCAGAAACATAAGAGATGAGCCTGGGACATCTTACCAGACTTGAAAGCAAGTCTATCAGTGAATGAGATTATGTCAAAAGGACTCAGGAGCTGACCTTGGCCAAAAATGGGATGTTTGGGCCACAAAGAGAATAATAAGTAAAATAAATTAAAACATATAAAATATTTTATTTTCCATGAGCTCATAATTATATTTTTAAACAAAAATCCCACACTCCCATTTTTTTTTACTTTTATAGGAGCCAGCTTACTCTGAAAACTGTTAAACATGGACATGGATCATGCTGAAAACACTTGAATGCGTTTATCACTCTTAACATCATAGGAAGACACATAATCAGATGTTAGTTTTCTTCTGATGAAATGCAACAGGAACTATGTAATACCTCCTAAAAAGTATTCTCACCAAGGAATTGAAATAAACCCTATCATTCATAGAAAATACAGGACCAGAGTAAAATATTAAGCAAAATAAAATCTGAAAATCCAGAATAAGAAAAATTCTGAAGGAATAAATTTCAAAGTTTCTTCACAAATAAATCACACACCAACTCATGCATGTGTGCACATGTGCACACGCACTCCCCACACACACACACACACATGCACACTCCAAACATACACACTCAGTGGGATGGGGAACTTTGAGTTAAAATTTAAGAGACGTATTACCCAGATTAGTTGTTTTAGATATCGTTTTGATCTTTTTTTGAAGAAGATATGGTAAAATACATTTATTAAACAATCAGGGAAATTTGAATATTTGTCCATTTGATGTTAAGGGAAAATTTATGTGTATGTGTGTGTCTATGTGTGTGAGAGAAATCTTGGCATTATGGTTTCATTTTTTAAAAAAAGAGTTCCTAACTTTATATATATTTACGTGTATTTATGTTTGGAATGATAAAATATCTGGCATTAGCTTCAAACTAATTCAATTGAGTGTGTATGCATGGGAGGTAGATGAGATGAATGAAATGAGATTAGCAATATATTAAACTTGTTAAAGATAAGTATTCTTTACACTATTTCTATCTTTGTGTATGTTTGAATACTTCCATGATAAAAAGTTTTAAAAATGCTAAAATAGGTCTTGAGTGAGATTCTTTAAAATATTAAACATTAGGGTAACAGTACTTTGTAGAGAGCAAATGTCAGAATCTCACTCAAACTAGTTTAATAAAAAGGAAATGTATTTATTTATATTACTGAAAATTGCAGAGTTGTAGCTGACTCAGAGACCCTGAATTGTCTCCATGTTTCATTTCTTCCCCCTTTCTCCCACTTCCTCCTACTGCTGTATCCCCCCATCTCTCCTGTTTTACCCATCTCCTCTATCCTTTCAGCTCCACTTTTTTCTGTGTTTTCAGCTCATTTCTCCTTTCTACAGTCAAGATTACTCTATGAGAAGGGAGTAGAGAAGCACGGTGGAAACAACACCAGTATTTCACAATCCCAGTTTAGCCACCCCTAGAAAAAAGAGACTTTCTCCTCCCCCACACCCCCCCCCCAGTAAAGGTCTTGCTGGTTTCAGGTGCAAAAAGTTGAATTGAGTTGATCACACTCCCCAGCCATGAACGAATCACCACTAGTTGATTTAAGGAGCCTCTCTCATTTACTTTATCCTAGTTTCTCTCTCTTTCATTCCCAATCCCTGCTAGCATTTACTTCCCCTAATTCTCACCAAAAATGTTAATTCAATGCTTTTGTTTTATGTCCTTTTACATAAATGTATATATGAGTGTCTTTGTAAAATACATATTGTGGTTTTGAATGCATATATACATGGATATGTTTCTCATCTGAAACTAATCTTTTTGCCTTTAAAACTATCTAAAAAAAATAACTAATTCTATTGTGGTGTATTTATATACAGTAAAACATACGGGTCTTAAGCATACAGTTAAATGAGTTTGACAAATGTATATTCTCATGTAATGGACACCCTAATCAAAACATAGAACATTTCCATCACCTCATAAAGTTTCCTTCTGTTCTTTTACAGTAAATTCCCCAGTTGGATGCAACCACTGTTCTAATTTCTATTACCATAGATTAGTTTGCATGTTCAATAAATTTTATAAACATAGACTTGAACAGTATGTACTCTTTTATTGGCTGGCATATTTTTTTTTACTCAACTTTTCCCCATATGATGGCCACATATAGCATTAAAATAAAGTAAATAATGTTAACCAGTTTTCAACATTCAGAGCAGGGCTTTCAAGAAGAATTTTTTGTTATGAAGGAAATATTTTATATCTTCATTGCTTGAAATGGTAGCTACAACTACACGTGGTTTTTGAGTACTTGAAATGTGGCTAGTGTGAATAAGGAAATTCATTTTAAATTTTATGTAATTTTACTTAATTTAAATGTAAGTTAAATGGCCTCACATGGCTGAATAGTGTCTACCATATTGGACAGTGCAGATTTACAGTCAACTGGGATGATAGATTTGATGATAATTTCTGAGACTAGTGGGGAGTCACTGGAAAGCACTTCAAGAAAATGGCAAGATTTGTGACTTAGAAAGATCAGTCTAACTAAGGTAAGACATGGGTGGAGTGGGATTCAACAGAAGTCAGGAAATATTAGTTGGAATGATATTACAAGGATCCTAGCTAGAAAAGATGATAACTTCTATAGCAGCAAATACTGAGAAAACAGACAAAGTCAAGAATTCAAGTAGAAACACTGATAGGACTTGGAGACTGACTTGAAATGGTAGATCAGAAAAAAGAATAAACAATGAATTTGATGTTTTTTATCATGGACAAGAATATGAATGGCTGTACATAGTTTCTGATGAAGAATACCCTAGAAAATTCGCATGGAAAATTACCCATTAACCAGGAGGGGTGACAGAAATTCATGGTCCTTTGAGTCATGGAAAGATTGTGTGTGCAGCCAGATTGTCTTGGGGTCTGAAATCCCATCTGTTACTGCTCTGGTTTCACTAAGCTATATGCCAAAGGTCACCTAAATCTGCCCCACACCATCTCTTACTCAGTCGTAGGTTGCTAGAGTTTAGTGCAAGAGGAATGAATGACTTGGAGAAATGTGTAAAAATCTGGAAGCTCTGAGGATGACACAGAAGGAAAAGTCTGGGAACTGATTTGCATCCATTGTTTAATGTTGCAGGCAATTAGTGATCAGGAGCAGCTGCTATAGTTAAACTGTTAAAAATGCCAAAATAAGTGAAACAGAACATATGGGATAGGTTTTATCTCCAAAATACTGCTTTGAGGATAATATTGACATAATTTGCCTATCATATTTTCCTCCTTTAAAATGATTTGCATAACATTTCCTAGAAATAGGCTCCATATGTGTTTTAGCAATTCAGTAGAAGGAGTGTAAAGGCAAACTCACTGAAGAGGAGGAGCCAGCTACAAGAGGAGCCATGGAGCTACAGTTGGAGCCAGGCAACATCTCTCTTTGTGGGAAAGGTTCATTGTGAATGGAAAATCAACAAAGAGAAAAGGAGCTAGGAAATGGAGAGTCAGTGAATCCTTCCTATACGCCAACTACTGTACTGGGCATGTTATGTTGTCTTCAATAAACTTTAAATGTATTTATTAGTAGCTCCATTTTATAGATTTGATGACTGAAACTTAATAGAAGAGGTAATTTGCTCAACTCACACAGATAGAAAGTGCTAGACCCAGGGTGAAAACCAGTTTGACTTGACTGAAAAATGGCTATTCTCAGACAAAACAAACAAAAACAAGCAAACAAACAAAAACAACAAAAAACTAAAACAAAAAAAAAGACCTCGGGATTTGGACAAGTGTACGTTTCTTAAAGTGTGGTTTCTGGACTGGTGGAAGAGACCTCACTTGGGAATATTTTGTAAATATGAATCACTTCAGACCTACTGCATCAGATATTTTGAGGATGAGGCCCATACACCTGGTTTTAATAAGGTCTCCAGGTAATTCAGACGTAGGCTAATGCTTTGGAACCACTGGATAAGTGAGATTTAAGTACCTAAGAAGCAGGCACCCAGGAATGCTATAGTGAGAGGATGTAGTTGGGAGGATGCAAAGAAATATAACATGTTTTCTCCACAAAGACTAGTTGCAGAACATGTGGGGAAACATGCATAACTGAAACATTAACAACTCAATTTAATGATTTTGAAACCTTGTTTCCAGTCCCAGATCTGATAGTAATGAGCCAGTTGGCTTTAGACAAATCATTTAACTTCAGTATTTCTCCTTTTAATCCCAATTAAAATGATGGTGGTGGTGGTGGTGGTGGTGGTGGTGGTGGTGGTAATAGCTAGTGCATTTTCACAGCCCTTCAGAGTTTATAATGCCTTTACATGATCTTAGAGGAAGGTGGAACAGTGATCAGCTGAAAATAAAAGGTGTAAAGCTTACAAAATCTCCAATATTTTTTTGAGATTGACATTCTAGTAGACTTTTCATATAGGTGAGCTTAAAATATACAAAATTATAGGTGGCCAAGTCAATGGTTCTGAAACATGATTGCACTTCAGAACCAACTAGGAGCTTAACAGAAACTAAAAAACATCCATACCTTTCTCCAGAGCGATGCATTCTACCCAAATTCCACCCATAAGCCATACATATAGAGAGTTAATTATAATAATCACCTTCAGATGATTCTAATATTCTTATAAAATTGGGAATTATGGCTCTAAATATTAAGTGAATCTAGATGAAAGAGAAAGCACAGTGGCCAATAGTGGTTTTGGAAAGAGATAGGGTGATATTCTAACCATCTCTCTTCTGTGACTCTCTATCATGTATGGGGAAAATCTAGTTTACTTGGCCTGGAATTCAAAGCTGTCCATGCCCTACTTCCTGCACATATTTCCTGCTTCTTGTTTTGTTAATCACTTCACTTTGAAAAACCCTAGCTTTAGCCAAATTAGACTTCTTATTTTTCTCCACTATACTCAGAGCTATACATTCTCTGTAGTTTCACCGGTGCTATTTCATATGTCTGCTTTTGTTTCCTGGAAACATTCCCTTTCTCTAGAGCACAATTCAGATGTTAGATTCCCCATGAAGCCTTCCCTGGTGACATCATCTGACAAGATCTCTCCTTTCTCTGTTTGCATATCACATTTAAATACTGAATTCATTAGGATGTTATTGACTGCATAATAGAATGTCTGGTTTCAAATAGCTTCAATAATAAAAACAACGTATTATCTCACAAGTCCTAAGGTAAACTGGCTGCAGGGTCAGTTAACTTAATAGCTCAATGATGTCATAAAAGACTAATCATCCTTCTCTATCTTCCACCTTCCCCATCTTTCAGCCTTGCTTTAGTTCCCTTGGTAAATCTAAAACAGCCACCACAATTCTAAGTGACACTTAACAGACATAAATATGTCCAGTGAGTAGAAAGAGCTTTTGTTGATATTGGTTTCTTTTTAAGAAAAAAGAACCTTTCCAAGAATCTGACCATTAGACCTCTTCTGATGTTCTATTGGCCAAAATTATATCAGATGCTTATTCCAAAACCATTCATTGCCAAGGGGAATGCAGTTTTGGTGACTGGCTCATTGAAACACATGTTTAATAGAAGACTTTCCTGAACAAAGCTGAAGTGCTTTTAGAAAGGAGGAATGATGGTAATTGGTGAATGGTACTTGGCTGAGCTGCGAATTCCTTTTTAGCAAGTAGACCCTTTCACTTTCTATGATACATGTCTTGTTCAATTTTTTAGTTCTCATATTTAAACTCACGTCTCCTTCATGACAAATTTTTGTGTGATGTGCAAAAGCATGAGCTTTGGAGTCAGACACACCTGTATTGAAATTAAGGTGTCGGACTCATCCCAATTTGCCCAAGTGTTTCCTGATTTTAGCACTTTAAGTCCCATATCCCCTGGAATACCTTAGATCCAGGTGAACCAGGACAGTTGGTCATCCTAGTTGAAATCTCATGTCTGCCATATTAAGAATGCATGTTTGGAAATCAAGTCTTTTAATCGCTCAGTGTTTCTCAGTCAAGAACCACCCACTGTGAATGCCCACTATGTGCAACACACTATTTTAGAAACTTCTTGTTTTTCTGACCGCTCTGGCATTAGCTCTCTAATTTCCCGCAATCGTGCTAAAGCTGACCTGGGACTGCCTTGTGAGTGACCTCCTCTCTGCACCCCATCACTCACAGATGATGTCAGAGGAAGCCTGGCCGCCTGACGAATGAGGCTTGGGAAATCCCCAGGAGTTTTCAGACACTGTTTCAGGCCTGGAAAACACAAACACCCAAGAAACAGCCAACGGTCCCAATCTGCTCAGGGAACATGCTGTCCTCTCCTGTTTTCAGGGCCACTTCTTGGACAAGCAGTGGCTCTGTTTGATGGACTTTTTGCCCCGTGCAGTCACTGTGAGGCAAGGCACATCTCACACAAACAGGCCAGTGAAATGAGCTAATTGCAGCTTTCGATGAATGCTATTTCTGTCTCCGGTCAATGCTGGCTGGGATATGAGGAACGAGAGCTAGTGCATCTGACATTATGGCTCTCTCCACAAAGTGGGGATAGATAGCACAGGAGTGAGAAAGCCCCTTCCTGTTTTCTCCTAATGATAAGTGAATACTCCATGCACATACCATTTCAGACAAGACCTACTCCATGTTGGAAATCCCTTCCAGTTGCCAGAACTTTATCCTTTGGGCCCCAAAGCTGTCCTTAAACATGATTTAATATAGCTTTATTAAACATAATCTAAGTGCCAAGCATGTTATATGTGCCATCTGTTTTCTCTTCACAAGGACCTTCAGAAACAGATATGATTAGTAGTCCCACTGTGGAAAGGGACAGTGGTAAGGTCTCAGGTCACAGCTATGTACAAGGACAGGTGGGCACTTAAATCTCCTCCCTTTATAACTAGAGCTGTTTCATTATACACTGTTATTTTTAACCATTAGTGTTAGATTATTGTTTCCTGAAATACATTTTATTTTTTCATGTTTCTTTAAAATGGGAAATGCATTAATATTATTTCTTGTTAACACTCTTTATAGCAACATTTTGTACCAAAGAGTGCAACAACAACTTTGACTGCAGGACCTAGAACTCAATTTTCTAAATCTTGTTGTTTCTATGTGTTTGGGTTGTATTTTGTTTGTTTGTTCTGTTTTTGTTTTATTGTCCTCACTCACTGATATTCAGTTTTCCAGCATTTGTTGAAGTTGCCAATGGATCTAACTCTCAGATTTCCTTACCACCACTGATTATTAAATTTTTAGTTTTGAACATTTTAATAAAACAATCAGAAAGTTCACACATTGTTCTTATATAAAATAAGATTAAGTAAGCTTTACTTTGGAATCCAAGGGGTTGTTTTATGACTAAAAGATGGAGATTTGTCTTTGCAGGCACTTTGATTATCTGTTAAAGGATGCTTTTGGTTAAGAATATTAGGCGAAGCATATGCTTTTTGGAATCAAAAGTCTAGTGCAAGGTCTGTCATGTTCTAACTTAGAGAACTTTGGCATCCGTTTAGCTTTCTAAGATTCAATTTCCTTATCAGGAAAATGGAAAATATGCACATGATATTTGCAAATATTGTAAGACATAATGTATGAGGAAAATCCCTTAGCAAAGTGACTGATACCTCATGCAAGTTCTGTCAATGATAGCTATGTATAATTATTGGGGGTTGCTCTTTATATTTTTATGTTGGCTACTTAATGAAACCTTTCAATGTCTATTCCTAGGTGATAGGCTGTGTTAGAAATGGTTGTCTTTGGATAAGTGAGAGACATACTGTGTTATAAGTGGGTCTGCATGTTCACAGTGTCATTTCCATAAAGACTTTTCATGCCCCCTCCCATTTTTTTTTTGTCCAGGGAGAGGTAGAGGACTATAGCTGTGACATAAATGACACGTATTCAAATAACCTAAGTTCAAAGTTCAAACTTCGAATATACCTGGGATCCAAACCCTTGCCCATTTCTCTTCATTTCTGTTCTCACTACCCCTCAGCTTCACTGACTTACCAGTACTGAGCAATTTAGGCATCTATTTATTTGTTCACTCTTTCTAACCATGCCCTTAGGGTCTCACCTTCCACTCCAACGAGTTAATCAAGGTACTTTCATAGACAAAACATTTTCTATACCAGGAGGCATTTATGTCCCAGCTGTTAGGTTAATGTACATAATTTCTTCCTTCTACAATTAGAACAGAAGTATGTACATAATCCAGGAGGTTACTAACTGCCTGAGCCACATTTAGAGGCAGGTAGGAAATTTATAGAGGGCTTCATTAAGCATATACTATTTGAGTTATTTGAGCTGAACCTTGAAAGATGAGATAGCTGGGTAGTCATGCCTGGGTCACCACTCTCTCCAGTGCTATTTCTAGCCACAATGAGGTAGACCCAATTAGGTGAGCTCCCAGCATGCTCCGAGGAAACATTCACCACCAGCAAGGACCATTACAGTTAATAGAAGTTGTAAAATCGGTGAAGGGCTCATAAAGGGTGAGGATGGAACATGTTCCTGTACATTTGCTCTGAGTTGGAAAATAGTGTTGTGTGCTCATTAAAACAACATCAAAACAATAGACCCTCCAGGAAGTCCCAGTAACCAAGATCATCAGTATTAAGAAAGCAGAGGCCTAGTCCCTGAGCAGATGTTCTGTCATGCAAAACTCTCATTTAGAAATATTGAAAAATTGATCTATACCTTTTTCTTAATGCTTAAAGCACTGGTGGTTGTGTTTATGTAATTGGAAGGAGGAGGCAAGGAATGAAAGGGAAGTCATAGTACTCATTCAGAAAGTGCTTTTGGACAGCAAAACAAGGGCAAATCCATGGCAGAATGAGTCTCAAGAGTTTTGCTCATAGAAGCACCAGACTGGGGTAAGCAGGTTTTATACTTGGAGGGGATAACAAAGTAAAGCTCACGAGGGACAGCAGCTAATTCCTGTACATCTGACATTGTATCCATGTCAGACAAAGCAGCAGATGCTGTGACTACCTCAGGTCCACATTCCCTTCTACTCATTCTGTCATCCACATTCTAACTGCTGGATCATTTTGACTCCTGTTATCCTGTATCACTCTAATTCAATTGATCTTAGTTCTATACGTTACCTCTTCTAAATATATTTCTATTCTGTTGAATTCACTCTCTTCCGAATGATATTACCCTGGCATAAGCTCCATTTATATTTTTGCCTTATTGTCCTGCCTGGCTCATTTCTTACTTAAACTTTGGCTGCATGTATATCCGCAAGTATCTTGTCAAATTGCAGATTCTGATTCAGCAGTTCTGTATTTCTTACAAGCTCCTAAGTGATATCTATGCTCTTGCTGCAAGAATCTCACTTAAAGTAATGAGGTACTAGGGGCAAAACAGGTCTTGAACCCTACATTAGTCCATGCACACTTCTAAAGGGATTGGGGAGTAGATTTTCTATTTGGGACCACAGAAGGTGAAACAAGGACCACTGGATGGCAGTAGAGCAAAATCTCAACATCTGGAAGATAATTCTAACATCAGAGCTGATGAATGATAATAAAGGCTGTCTTATGAGACGAGTATCTCATCATTATAAATATTCAAGCAGATACCAAGCAGAATTTTTCTAACACTTAACTATAAACATTTCTAACATAAAGGAAGATTGTAAAAACTGTACAATAGATACCCATATCCCTATGCTCTAGATTCTACAATTAACATCTAGGTATACTTGCTTTATCCCATATCTATATATCCAGTATTCCCTTTATATGTATGACAATACAGTGTTGTTTTTGCATATTTCAAAGTAAGTCACAGACACTGGTATCCTTCTAAATATATTAGTCTGCTTATAATTAGCTGGTGTTCAGTATTTGTTTCTTTGTATGTTGGGGGGAGTAAAATTTACATGCAATGGATACACAGATCTTGAGTGTATCATTTGATGAGTTTCACAAATGCATATGCCTGCGTGGCCTCCAATCTTTATCAAGATATAAACCTTTACCAATACACCAAAAAGTTTTTCTATGCCACTCTACACTGTCAAGCCCCATCACTATTCTATAAAATGACCACTCTTCTGAATTGTTTCCATCATACTTTAATGTGACATCTGCTAGGCTTTTATATCCGTGGGGTTATAAAACATCTACTCTTTTTTTGTAAAGTTTATTTTATGATGCATATATTTTTGAGATTCACCTGTGTTGTTTCATGTATCCATAATTTGTTCCTTTTCCTTTTTTGGTGCTTTTTAAAAATCAAGATATAATTGCTATAATGATATACCATAAATACTTTAAAGTTACAAATTGGTAGTTAAGCAACCATCACTACAATCATATTCCAGAACATTTTCATCAGGTTATGCAACAATCACCACTATTTAATTTCAGAACATTTTCATCACCACCTAAAGAAAGGGTGGTCCCCACCCTTTCAGGTACCAGGGACTAGTGCTTCTAAGTGAATCTAAGGCCTGATGATATGAGGTGGAGCTGAGGCAGTGCTAGTGCTGAGGAGTGGCTGCACATACAGATGAAGCTTTGCTGGTTTGCCACTCACCTCTTGCTGTGAGTCTGACTCCTAAATGGCCATGAACCAGTACTGGTCAGTGGCCCAGAGACTGGGGACCCCCTCTTACATATTAGCAGTCATTCCCCATTTCCTTCCCCCGCCCCCAACCTCTGTCAATCACTATTCTACTTTCTCTCTCTGTAGATTTTCCAATTCTGTACATTTTATATAGTATTCTATAGTACTTATCACAGTTTATTTTCCCATTCTCCTGTTGATGTAAACCTGGGCTGTTTTAGTTTTGAGCTAAAATATGCATGCAAAAGGTGTTTCGTGGACATATGTTTTCAGTGTTCTTGAGTCAATGCCTAAGAGTAGAATTACTGAATCATAGTATAGATGTAAGTTTAGCTCTGTAAGAAACTGCTACAAATATTTCCAGAGGTGTTGTGTTATTTTATATTCCTATGAACAGTGTATGAGAGTTTCAGTTGCTCTACATTCTCATCAACATGTGGTGTTGTCCATTTTTTTGTTTTTGTTTTGTTTTGTTTTGTTTGGCTATTTTTTTTGTCTATGGTATAGCAAGAATTTCTACAGAATAAAGAGCTTGGACAAGAATGTTTCCACAGAGCTCAGAACTCCTTGGGTTTCAATTCAAGTTACAGTTGCCTTTGTATTAATTTTATGTTGCCATCATTACCAACTACCACGAAGACAGTTGATTAGAACAATATATATTTATGCAATACAGTATTATTATATCTGTATGTCACATCTTGATGGCTTATTTATTTTATCATTGGAAGTTTGTACTTTTCGACCCCCTTCACCTATTATTATCTACAGTTAGTTTTACTGTACTGCCTATTTAAAAGTTGCTAGAAGAGGAAATCTTGAAAGTACTCATCATAAGAAAAGAAACTTGTAATTATGTATGGTGATAGATGTTAACTAGACTTATTGTGGCAATCATTTTACAACATATACAAAGATATTATTTGTCAATTACATTTCAATAAACACACACACACACACACACACACACACACACACACACACACACACCCAAGAGTTATGCATGTTGTTGGCAGAATCCAGCTCCTTGATGTTGTAGAACTAAAGTCTCTGCTTTCTTCCTGGCTGTTGACTGAAGAACACCTTTATTTCCCAGAGGCCTCTTTTTAGCTCTTTCATGTGGCTTCCTCCATCACAGATTCAGTGATTGATTTTATATTGTTCTCATGCTTGCAATCTCTGACTTACCCTTCTGCTACAAATCTTCTGTTTCTAACTGAACAAAGTTCTCTTTTTTAAGGGCTCGTGTCATTTAAGAGCTGCCTGAATAAACCAGTTTAATTTTCCTATCTTAAAATATAAAACCTTAGTCACAACTACAAAGTATCTTTAGGCATATAATGTAACCTATTCACATGATCCAGGGATTAGGACATAGACATTTGTCCTAACAGGGAACCATTATTCTGTCTACTATAGCTCTGTTAGATGACTAATGCCCAGACTTCTGGTAGATGAAAAGGTTTGGAATTTTGAGTTTCATCCTCCAAGTTCTACTCCAGTTTTTTCCCCTCTGTCAACATTTTGTCAATTCTGATTAAATGTTTCTGGCATTTTATGTAACTGGATCAAGAACAACTAAATATGGAATTTTTCAGTTTCACTTGGGGTTTATAAGAGTGCTACTTCATAGGATTGTAAGAAATCAATAAGTTAGTTAATGCAAGCAAAAGCATGTGGGGTTGTGCTGGCCACAAAGTAACTGCTCTGTAAAAGCAGTAGTTGTCATCTCAATCTGCTAATGAAACTTTACATGGCCCAGTCAGCCTTTCTCTCCCAGCCTCAGTGTTCTCTGTCATGATGCTGATGTTGACTGCTCTTCATTTATAGCACCATCCTATTCCCTTTCCCCCTCTGTTCTCTGGCCTAAGAGGCTGACCTCTATGTGCTATACCAGAGAGGTCTCTTGTTGACTGATGTTCAGCTGGGTTTGGCCAATGAGAGGCACTGTCAAGGGAGAGACAAAATTGAGATTGGGATTTTTATTCTTCTGCTCCCTGTCAGACTATGTGTAAGCAGTGGTTAGTCCTTCATATACATGCCACAGCCTTTGTCAGAGGTCACCTTCTACAACCATATTTTTCTCTAGACTATAATAACAGTGTTCTCTCTATTCTCCCCATCAGGAGATGGTGCTGCACCATCTCTTGTTGGCTCCTTTGACCCTGACCATGCCTTCAGAAGTCATTTCTTCATTAACCTTTCCCGAATTATCCCTTTTAAGTATATCATGTCGATCTTGCCTGAAGAAAATGGTAGTGTACTGGGTCATTTCTGTGGATCCTTACCTAAAATGTTATAATTCCTTGGTTCTTAGAATTTATTAAATCTCCACAATTCAAAACTTATTGAACAGTTTATTTTTGTTTACTTTGTAGAAGTGTTGAAGAACACAAAGAAGATACTCTAAGGTTCTTTGAGACTCTTCATTTTTCAATTCTTCATTCAAAAATAATCAAGTACACTCTTGCCGGTGTGACCAGGCACATAGAAATAGTCAAGATAATTTAGATGAATGAATGACTAATTGAAGCAATGGGTGAATAAAGAAACGCATTTTGCAGGTGAATTTCACTTACATAAAAAGTCAGAAGCAGACACAGTTTGCAACAAAAGTTGGTCAGAGCCAGGAACTAGAATATTAACTGTTATTCCTGGGTATGAATGTCTCCAGGAAGAAGTACTTGGTGCAAGCAGGGTTTGACAAGCCTCTGCTGCCATCCTCTAAAGCTCTTTCCCTATTGCCAGGCACAGGACGTTCCCATGTAGAAAATAACCCGTGTTTCAGCATTCTTCAGGATTACATCTGTTATTGAGTGGATTAGCAGGGATTATATTTGTTGCTCTATGGCCATGGAGAGAATGCCAGGACAAGGCACAGTTCTCACCTAGAATGAAAGCATGGCAAAACAAAATCTAACTTCACTCCAGAAATGCAAGGAGGTTCTCAAAGGTAATATTTTTCATTCCCTTAGTAATAACCATATTTTGACCTATATTATATTTGCCATAGAATATTATATTTAAGTTTTATAACTGCTATATGAGGCAGGTATTAGTAACCCCACTTATAGATTGAAAAACTGAGACTCGGAGTTTACAGATAAGTGGATAAGTCGCTGAGCTAGTACGGAGAGCAGGAATGTCTGACTTAAGAGCCTTTCTCTTTATCCTCTGTCAAAGTACCACAAACAGTACCATTTATTTGCACCCATCTAGTGTTTTAGGACAAGGGTTATGTTTTGTCGATTGCTTTTGCAATTCTTATGTGAACTTAATTCCCTTTCTGGACAATTAACACTTTGATGACTGGTTCACCTAAAATTTCTCACTGTTTCTTTTCTCATTATTTTAGTTCAAAATTATGTTTTCTTTCTCTAAATTCCACAACAGGCATATCACCTGCATACTGTGTTAGAGCTTTGCATTTCAAGTTAGAAAATAGTAGTCATAGTCCTGACCCACAATTCACCTGTGCAACCTTGGGTGAATCATTTCAATTATCTGAGTATTAGTTTAATTACCTATCAGGTAGTGGGTAATTGTCCCTTTCCCACCCAGTTCAAGGGACTTTGGGAATCCAATTAGACTATGAATATGAAAGTATTTTGTAGACTATAGAGTATAATTTTGCAGACTATAAAGTATAAAGATGGAATAGGCCTGTAGGTTATTTTTGTGATTTTACCATTCAGCAAATTGTAGGTGATTTTTTTTACTCTCAGGATTTAATCTTATCACACAGATTCAGTAGGATAAGTTTGCTTGTCGCAGATTTGTAGATTCATTTCTTCCTTATTTCCTATCTCCGTTTCTTCCCTCACATTTTCCAACCTTCCTATTACTTTCCATTCTTCTCCACATTTTTTCAAAAAAAATCTTACCCAGGCCTTGACACTGTGACCACCCTCCAACCCCCATAAGAAGCCAAATAAGGCATAGCCCCAGCCATGAGGGAGCCTGTGGCTGAGCACAAGACATGGACAGATTCGTGATGGACCAGGCAAAGGGAAGTGGATTAACTAAAACCCATGCATGGTGACTGCGGAGACACACTGGAAGCCTCAGTTTTTTATTACAAGACAGTATTCTTTTTCTCTTTTTACAAGCTTTCTCTGGCAAAAAAAAATACCACTTTTAAGCCAATATTTCCAAGGACAGAATGTGGTTTAAAGAAAGGCAAATGGGTGTTTATTTTCATGCTATATTTTCATGTTCACCCAAGTACACTTATCCCATAGATAAGGACAAAGTGTCCAGAAAGACAAAGTACTTTGTCCCAGTCATAGAACTAGAAAATGGCGGAGCTTGTTTTCACTCAGGGCCAGTTGAATTTAAGAAATGTCAAGGCAGAGACACCTTTAAGAAATATGGAAAGTTAAGTGAAAGCAACAGGCTAGATTTTATAAGCTAGGAGGGTCTGTCCCTCACAGTCTTAGGGCCTCAGACCCTCTATGTCTGCTTCTTTTAAACATCCACAAATTACTCTTAATAGGGCCATTTTAGCCAATAGTGCCCTTCTTCTAAATTATTTTATTTGATACCTATCCTGTGATGCAGTTACATAGACCTGCGGATGTCCTTTGAAATTGTCTAAAGCCTTCTTTTTAAGTTAAGCAGAAACCCAGTCCAGCTCAAAGGAGCAGCCTATGGAAAATTCCTGACACTGTATGTTCTTGTAATTTTTGGAACTCTGTAAATATTTGAGTCAGTAGATCTTAATCCATAAACACAGCTGTACTTAAAAAACCTTGATGGGGAGTTATTATAATGTAAACAATTGGGTAACAAAACAAATCAATGTTAATCATTTTCGTTTTCTAAGGACAATGGACTCAGACTTCTCATAAAACTGACATGATGAGCTTCACAATTGCATCCACAAATAAACTTACAAATGCTAAGATAAACCATTCTCAACTTTTTAAGAACATTGTAAAAAAAAAAAAAAAAAAAAAAAACCATAAAAAAGTGAGTGGGGGAGGGCCAGGAAAAAGAAGAAAAACAAAACAATTTGAGCAAGACCAAGACTCTTAGAGTCTTAATGTATATGAGGACTCCAAAGATAAACCCTAAAGGAGACAAATTTCTCTGGGTTTGTCTTTTCGCTGTCTAAATTACATTATGAATTACCATCATTCAGGGATTATTCTTGCTTCTATCAGAGCTACCTTTAGCTCTCTTTTTTTTGCTGCAATTTACAGAAAGGCTCAGACTAACCAATTCATTCCCATGAGGTACATCAGGCTCTTGCGTGTCAAACACCATGCTAGGCACCAGGGACGATATGAAGAATTCGATATAGCCCCTGCCCTTAAGTAGATCACAGTATAAAATCAGAGACAAGACATTTGCTTAATTCTCAAATTAATTTTTTCAAGTAAATGAATAAACCAATGTTGTTCATGAGAAAGAAAAAGAGAATTAAATTCAAAGACTTTGGGGGGCAATTCTAGCTAGAGATTTGAAGGTGATGTTTGGGAACAAGGATGAATAATCACTGGGATCATTTGATTTGAGTATGTAAACAAGCAGGGACTGGGAATGGGGAGAGAGAGGATTTCAGGTAGAGGGAGCTCTTTCATCAAAAGAGCACTAGCAGGAAACAAAGTTTGACCCAGGCTTTGGAAAAATAAAGGAGACCAGTGCCTGCTATAAAGTTGGCAGAGCAAAGCATGAACAGTTGTGAAAGGTCTGGGATTTTAGGCTTGGGGATTTATAAACTCTTTTACAGTTGATCGAGAAGAATAGCCTAATTTTGGTAAAGACTTGACTAGAAATGGGTTATAAAAGGATTTTATCTACCAAAGTATAGCAATAAACTGAGATAGAAAAAAAAAGGAGGTGGAGAGAGCTAGAGAAAGGTCATGAGACTTTGGATCATGACAAATAGCAAGTGGGTGGAGAGCAGAAAAACTGATCTGAGAAGTAGTCAAAGTGTGAAATCAAAATGACTTACTGCGTAATTAGATATAAAGAAAACTAGATTTTATAGACCAAATAAAGACAAAAGATTTCAATTGGAAGAGGCCATTGAGATTAGAACATTTAGTTTTTTAATTCAGTCCAAAGCACTTTTGGGGTTTCCAAGTTATTATTTTCCTACAAAGAAGTGACAAGATCTTACTTCTCCTGAGGTTTTAATGAATGTCTTTCTTCCTTTCACTCTTCTCCATCTCCTACAGAACAGTGCACCACAGATTTCATAACGATAGCTGTGTGAGAGTTCATAATAGAGTGACAGTCTAGTATCGTCTTACACTTGATCTGTGTTCTGTGACCACCTTAGCTACTTAGAAGAAAACATGGATAAGATCTTTCTGTCTTCACTTTATAGAAGACACAACAGAGGTGCACAAAAAACACCCAAGTGACTAGCCTTGAGTTACATATTTAGAAGCAGAATGGGAATCAGGCATTGATGTGAGTGGTGGGGATGGCTGGGGATTGGAGATGGAGAGTTGAACATGAGGGGAACTAGAGGGAAGAGGTCTAGAGCAGAAAGGAAACAGGTTTTTTCCCAGTATTATCACTAAGTAGTGAAGTGACAATCGATTTCACTAAAACTTTCTAAACCTCTGTTTCTTATCATCAAAGTGCTTTGGAAATGAGATACCATAGAACATATGTAAATATTAGTAATATTTTTATTTAATCTTGACTTTCTGGGGATAGTCTAGTGTGTATACTTTACCTAGCGATTAGTATAATTTTTGCTTTAATGTCATGATCAGTGACTATCTCAATTTAAAAGCATAAGAGAGAAGAAAATGTTAAGAAATTTTACTCAAGATTTTTTTTTAATGTGCTGCTTTATGTGATTATCTAGGTTTTTTAAAAACTAGGTTTTTTTTTGTTTGTTTGTTTTTAATGTGCTGCCTTATGTGGTTATCTTAATGCCCCATTTAATAGGTGTGAAAACTGAGGCTCTGGTATATTTCGTTCCTATTTTCCATAATAGAGAAGTCTGTGTGAGGAGTTAACAAACACCAACACTTCAGTGGATTTTTCTTGGTCAACTGCTATGTCACACAGCACATTTAACTTTGCATTTGTTGAGAAGTTACTATGTGCAAGGCTCTACTAACCACTGAACCCATAACAACTACAGTACTTGATTAAAGCCTAACAACCTTAACCTAGTCTACCTATCTGCAACCTAGACTTTGCCTAGTTATTCTGCCTCAATGCTCACCACTCCCCCACCCCCAACTGATATTCCCTATAACCACGGCTGAAGTTGTTGGGCTTATTCATTGAGCTTATTCATTGGGCTTATTTGTTGGGCTTATTCATTGTTTTTCATATCTTCCTAAAACAAATGTATTTTTCCTTTTGATATGGCCAAAATCTACTAATTCTTCTCTCAATCTAAATATGACTACTCAGTAAAAGCCATTCTAGCTTTCTCCTACCTAACCAGGTTAGGTCCCCAAGTAGAAATTTTTCTGCACTTCTTTCATATGCCTGGAACACTTTGAATTTTAGTAATTGTTTATTATTATTGGACTTCCTCTTTCTATTATAATCTCATTAAAGGTAGCAAACCATGACTCACTCCCTTTCTTCATTCCTTACTTGCTCTCTCTTCTCTTTCCCCCTTCCTTCCTTCCTTCCTTCCTTCCTTCCTTCCTTCCTTCCTTCCTTCCTTCCTTCCTCTCTCTCTCTTTCTTTCTCTATCTCTCTCTCTCGCTCTCTCTCTTGCTCGCTCTCTCTCTCTCCTTCCTTCCTTCCTTCCTTCCTTCCTTCCTTCCTTCCTCCCTCCCTCCCTTCCTCCTTTCTCTCTCTCTCTCTCTCTCTCTCTCTCTCTCTCTCTCTCTTTCTTTCTTTCTTTCCTTCTTTTATCTCTCTCTCCCTCCCTTCCTATCCCCTCTCTCCCTCCCTCCCTCTTTTTTTCTTTCTATATTGGTGGTATAGTAGAGTCACAAAAATATTTCCTATCTTAATGACAAATTCAATGTGCAGTACACTATTTGACTAAGGTCAAAATACTGAGGCAGAGTTTTGGTAGGCAGTGTCAAGATGAGGAACCAATAAGATTTTCTGAAAAAAAAAAAAAAAGAGTTGAAATTAGATGAAGCAAGAACAGTGGGCCAGAATACATAAAGCACAGCTGATACAACTGTTAATAACTGCAACATTTAATAAGACTCAAAGTCAGTATGGGCCTTGTATGTAGACTCTTGTTTTCTTCATTCCATGTGCATTCTAGAGTCAAGTCCTAGCCTTCTGTCTCTACATTTTGTGCTCTTTCTACTACCTTCTCTATTCATTAATATTCAAATAAGAGATAGAAATGAGGGATCACTGCAAGGTAGACCAGGTGTCCACAGTGCATCTGGAGTAGGCAATTAAGTCTTACGCTGAGCCTCAGATGGGACTCTGATGTTTAGTGTACATCAGAAAGGCTGAATGAAGAGGGGGCCATAAATTTACAGAAGGAGCGAGGGTAGGATGTTGTCAAAATTTCATAATCTGTCTCAAAAACCTTACCAGAGTCTATGTGGCCAACCCATTTTCCCTATCCAGTTCCCAGAAGCTCTGGTTCTAAACTCATTTCAACTGTGGCAGCTTTACTCCCTTCTTTAATAGACCCAGCTGTGCCTCATCTGAGGACGAAAACCATTCAGAGGCTACAAACCATTTCATTCCTCAAATATGCAACTAATCCATGTCACTCAAGCCCAAACCTCTTCCCACCACTGAGATTAAAGAGGACTCTCCAAATCCACCTCTGCCTTCTGGCATTGCTGTTTTTCATTTCTCTGCTTTATTGTCTCTTCATCTGTGTAAATCACATTGGAAGATGTTGCCTTTTCTCCCTAGTCATGGTCTCAAAATTCTTTTTTGGCTACCAAGCTGTGGTCTGGGCAACTAAGTGATGCTTCCATGTTCATTCTGAGACAGAACATTAAATTTATACAGTTAAGGGGATGAATTCAAGTGAATAAAAATAAAATATTTATTTACTGTTAAGTTTAGTTTTGGGGTTTAGGGAAGAAGGAAATCATTCTTATTATCTTTTGAGTCTTTTTCTGGGGTTCTGTGCTCATGTTCTTTTGGTGTCTTATTTGGTGACTACATGCATATATGAAATGCTAAAAAAGTATACAATGAGAAAAATCTAAATATAATACCAGAGTACAGAGAAAAAAAATTAGTCTGTACACCAAAGTGAGCATAGTTCTAGTTTAAGGATTAGAGCAGGATTGGGGCCAATCCTCCCCTCTCTTTTCTTCAGTGTTTTTCCACTTGTACAATATGAGAGTTGATTTACCAGACATCTAAATTTACTCAGTATTTATATTTAATATTTCTCTTTTCCAGCACTTACCAGTACAGTAATTTGGAACAAATTACTTAATTTCTTCATGACTAGGTTTCTTTATGTATAAAGAAGATAAGTGAATTAATGTGGTGGGATGCTTAGTACACTTAGTACACTTGTTGGCACTCAATAAATGCTAGTTCTTGGTGGTTTAGTGGTGCAATGGTAATGGTACTGATGGTGATGGTAATGGTGAAGTGATGTTTAGTTTTATTGCTAGCTTTAATGATGTTGCTTTAATGATGTTGGTGGTAGCAGTCATGTTAGTGAAAATTTTCTTGGTGCTGGTGATTGTGGTAGCGTAGAGTTTTTGGTGTTGGTAAGTGGTGGCTAGGCAGTGGTGGTGATGATGAGGTGATAATAAGAATGGTGATAGTGTTATTACACAGAAGGAGAGGGAATCAACTCACAAAGAACAAATTTAACAGGCCACAGTTCTGCTGTTCTGCCACAAAATTGAAGCTCATATAGAATAGTTAAGGAGACTCCACAAAATCTCCCACTCTTTCCTCCAGAAAATGTAAATTAGATATTCAAAAGTCATGAAAATAATTGAGGATCCTTTGAATAAATGGATATCTATTGAGTGAAAACTCCTTCATTGGTTCCATGATTGCAACCAGCTCTGAGTTGGGGTATTAACATATGTGCAAAAGCGCTAAAAGATGAAATAGTGTAGCATATTGTGGGAAAAGTAAGGAACTCAGGGGCAACAGCACAAAACAGATAGAGGAATAGTAGATGCAACTGACAAAGTTGTTTGTGACCAAACCATGAATGATCTTACAAGTCAGGCTAAGAAATACCAGTTTTTTCTTGAAAGCAAGAAGGACCCTTTGTAAAGGAGTGATCTGACCTTCACATCTTCAAAACATTATTTAACTTGCAGTGTGGAAAAGGGATTGGTTGGGGGCAAAGGGGACTGAAAAGAGCAAAACCGAAATGTCATAGTGGTTTAAATGAGAAGTGATGCATCCCAAAGTGGGAAGGGACCATAAGGAGAGATTTGAGAGATGTTTTGGAGCTGGAACCAACAGACTTTGGAAATAGGAGATGAAGTTGGAAGAGAGTATAGAAAATAAGAGGAAAAGAGGAACCAAAGAAATTGTTTCTGTTTCTATTTTAGGCATCTGCTGCAATTAATAAAAAGAAAGTTGAGGAGCACTGTGATGCAAGATATCTGGCAGCACAGCTGCAGGAGCTCCTCACAGCCAAAGCTGAACAATTTGAGCAACAAAATAGAAAACGATAGTATCAGGTTATAATCCGTAGACTAAAATAAATATGTACGAGTTCATGAAGGTATAAAAAATATTTGATTAAATAGATGGCTGTCCTTCCTCAAAACAGAATTCACATTAATACAAATAGAAGGAAAGAGAGAAATTGAAATTAAGTGGTGAGCCAACACTATCGGGATACTTTGCCCATACAAGTTTTACTAATGGATGCTAAAATCAGTGAGTGAAAGTTTGAGGAGAAACAGGAGAGATGTAGTGTCAAAGTACTCCCACCCATACAAGATATTTGCTAACTTCAGGGGTAGGGGATATAGCAACTTTATAGTGTATCAACCCAGCAGAAACCACCTTCTCCAAATGATAAAGCATAACATCACCAATAATAAGATACACAGATATCGTAAACCCAGTGTTATGATGAACTAAGAAGGCTATAACACCCCTACTGTGAGATTCTTTTCCAAAATGCATAGCCACAGCACAGTTATATGAAAACACTAGACGAACACAAACTGGTAGACAAATACTCTTCAAAGGTGTCAATATAATGAAAAACAATGTCTATAGAACTGTTATAAACAGTAGGAGATGAGGAAGAAATAACTAAATGTAATGTGGGATCCTGGTAGGATTCAGAACAGCAAAAGAACATAAGTAGAAAAATGGGTAAAATTTCAATAAGGCCTTTAGTTTAGTTAATGCTGTCATATCAATGTTTTTTTTTATTCTAACAATTGCACTGCAATTATATGAAATGTTAATATTAAAGAAAGTTTGATAAAGGATATATGGAAACGTTCTATTTTTTCAATTTTTTCCTAAGTTTAAAGTAATTCAAAAAAACATGAGGACATCTAACAGCAAACTATTTATTTTAAATCTTTTATTTATTTGTTTGTTTGTTTGTTTGTTTTGAGATAGGCATCCTGGTTCCAGTACTTGCTCATCTCACTTCTTATATGATTTAGGGTGCATCATTAATCTTTCCTGTCCTTCTTTTCCCCATTTCTATAATAAAATGATGATAGTTAACATTCGCTTGAGTAGCAGACTGGCTCAGGTAGTCTATGAAGGTAGTTTCCTGCACCTTAGGCATCTATGCGGTACTGTTCAGTTTGATATATACTGAATTCAAGTCTAGATTCTTTTACTAGCTAGCTGTGAGGAGTTAGATAAGTTACTTAATCACTCAAAAATTAATTTTTTCCCAATTTTTAGAAAGATTCTAATAATAGCACTTATTTCATAGGGTTGCAGAGAGGATTAAATGAGATAACAAATAGGGAATGCTTAGCTTGGTTCCTTGTACATGAGAAATACTTAAAATAGCAATTGTTAATATTTTCCAAATTTTATGCCTCTAAAAGAAGTTAAGGAAAGGAGTATCGAATCGCATTTATGCACAGAGACTCTGAAATGGTAATTTTACTAAATTCTGTTTAAAGAAGGCAGCTTGCCTGCAGTCAGTTATTGTTGACCAAGTGAGGTTTCAGGGCCGAGGGTTGAGTTGGAACTTTATGCACTAATCAGATTGGCTGTGGGGGCTGCTTGTATTTTCTTCTTTTAGGCCCTTGGCCGTCATCACCCACATCCCTCCCTGGCATGCCCCGACATTATACATTTTGGGTAGAAAACAACCTCAGACAAGGTACTGTGCCCAAACGTGGTTAAGGAGTTAAATTTAGAACAGACGAACAGCCTGACTTCATTTGGCTGCTGAGCTCCAAATCTCACATCCAAACCACAGCGGTTCTCTACACATTCCCGAAATCAAGGCACAGAGGAGGATGAGCATTTCAGAAACTCCTACCTGGCATGCTTGTTCTCCTTCTGCTCGTGGTGGTCCCCAGGGGCCCAGAGCTAAGCTCATCATCCTCCATACTGTGTTGGGCTTCAGGTCCACAGAGCAACACTGAGGTGGGCAAATGTCTCTGCGGTCTGGTTTCTGATCCAAAAGGTGAAGGCCAGTCTGGCGGCAAGGCTAGAGAGAGGTTGCCCTTCCAATCTCAGAGTGTTTTGGGACTTGTCCCTCCACATACCCATGGCTACCATCCGAGTCCAGCTCACAGCATCTCTCCACAGATCACCACATAAGCTTCTGTGCAAGCCTTCCAGGGCCCAGTTTTTCTCTTCTCTGTAAATCCCACCAGTGGCAGTGCCAAAAAGTGGTTTTGGGAGAGCCCCCAGGACACCTCATCATTCATTCGTGTCCAGCCTCCCAAATCATTCCGAAATCAACACACGTTCTAAATAAAGCCAGCTTATTAGCTGAGTGTGTGCTCTGAAGAAATATGTATATCTCCATTGTTTTTCACTTTGTAAGGCAGCCCTGATCTGGATACTCCTCAGGTCCCCGCCACCTTCAGGTACAGCCCTACCCCAGTAACCTGACATCTAGAGCTCCCCATGATTCTCTCCTGCCTGTTTTCCCAGTCTCTTTTCTCATCTCCCAGCTCTTCCATATATACATGCCCAGCGCTCCAACTGTATAGGACTATTTTTACTTCCCAACATAACTTGCTTTCTTGCTTCTAACCTGTGTGCGTGCTGAACCCTCCTCCTAGAATGCCCTTCCCCAGTTTGGGGTTCAGAGTCTGTACACAGAATCTTCTCTCAAAGGATATCAGGGGGAGTCCTTAGGAATCACTTGGTCTACACATATTAGTCACAAGTACTTTTGTCAAGAGGATACTACTAATAATTAGCATTTCAACAGGCTCATGCTAAAATCATTCCATATGAATTAGGTCACTCAATATTCATAAAACTCCTGCGTGGAACTAAGTCATATTTTCCCCATTTTATAGTTAGAATAACTACATTTCAGTGAGGTTAAGTAACTTGAAAAAGGACATACATCTAGAAAGGAGGGGCTTGGGATTTAAATTAAGCACAGAGCCATTGTTTGCTTTAGTCCACTGCACTATAATGTCTCAGATCCATGCCATATCTTCCTCACTTATTTATAGTTGGGGCAACTGAATTCAAGAGAAGGAAATGTCTTTCTCGAGAACAAACAGTGAGTTTATGGAGAGAAAAAATAAACTCTATTTTTTCTCTGGATTTCCCTGTTGACGGTTTCTTAAAGGAAAAGTAATCAACAAATGGCTCATTGAGCATTGCTTTGACATTACTATTATGTATGCAGCTGAGTGCTTCATATGATAGAAAATGAGAGGAGGAAAGGCAGTCAACTGATTATCTGTGTAGAGTTCACGCCTGTGAAGATCCTATTGAGGCGTTCCTACAAGGCAGGCTATTGCCAAAGTAACAGTAAAGCTTCATTCCTCTGAGCTTCCGACCCCAACTATAAAGTGGAAGAGCAGTGCCCTAGTTCAGGGTTGCTGTGAGGATTAAACAAGATATTATACACAAAGCCCTTAGCATGAACCCTGACCCCACACACTCAATAAATTGTAGCCTTCCTTCCAAGGCATTGACATAAGCAATCATAGAAAAAAAAAAAGACAATATAGGAGATTTCAAAACTGAAGACATATTAAAGATTTTTTATTCTGAACTCTTTTTCTCACAAGAGCAAATCAAAAGTCATAAGAGAAAAAGACATAATAGGTCCAAGTTCATAAGAAATGGTGCCAGAACTCAAAGGCCTGGAAACCTGGTTTACTCCAGGCCAATACGCACTGTAACACTGCTTCTGCGTGCCCACAGATTGCATGTTCTTGCTAAGTGGGCATGGAGAAAAACAGATTCCAGTCCTGGTCTTTTCTCTGAACCATGAACCTAATTGTGAAACAAGAAAATTTGCCAGCAGATTCCACCATCTCTAAAGTATTTTCATATGAATACAAAAAAAAAAAATTGTGTGTTTGTGCACCTGCATGTATGCATGCATGCATGTAAAGAGAAAACAGCAGGAAGCTGATGGGCATTTGTGTGAAACTGGCATGAATTCATAGTAAGGCCTGAAAATAGAAGTCGTTGTCATATATTCCACTGTGTTACAAACACCTCTATTGTTAATTCAGAAGTTCTGACCCTTTGTCTTGTTCCTTTCACATGCCAAGGCTCATTTGCATTACAACTCCATATGCTCACTTTTCATCAAACAGGATTTAAGAATACAAAACTCATGCCTTTCTTTTTCTTTTTTACCTCCTCTTTCTTTTCCTATCTCCTCCACATACCCTCCTCCTGTTCCATTTCTGTCTTTCTATCCCCTCCCCTCCTTCTTTCTTTTCTTTTCATTTAGCCAGAAAGACTTAAATCTGGTCCTATCTTTCTCTCTGGAAGATTCCCCAAGGACGTTCCTTGCAGGCAGCAGATAAAGTGATGGTTCCCTGATGACTTCATTTTTTTTTTCTTTTCGAAGATTTTCAAATAGTAGACTGAATTCATTCAACAAACATTTACTGAGTCTCTACTATGCCCCAGGCACAACACATGTTACTTGGGATGTAAGAATGCATAGGACTTTGTCTCACTATTAACATTTTAAATCTAGTTGGGAAAATCATCTACCCTATATTCATGGATTTATTCATTTTTACTTTTTTTCATCATTTATACTTTTGTTATTGCCCAGCCAAAGGTCATAACAAGTGATGGACCCTGTAAATAGATAAATAATATATGCTTTGAAGGTGCTCACAATATAGGATAAAGGGATCAAACCATTTCTACCAATGGGTCCAGTTTGTTAAATCCTATAGTGAGAAAAATCACAAGTATACTTCCCCACCCAGATAAAGAAATTATCTGTGGTACTGTAAAAACATTATTTGTTTTTTCACTTGGAAAAGCAGTGGGATTCCTGAGAAAACTAGTTAGGCTGTGAAAAGGGTTTGAACTATTCAAGCCAACATTAGATATTTTCTTTTATTTCTTCTTGTATAAAATGGAGACAATAAAGCCTATATGCTCTGTTTAATTCCTGAGATTGTGGTAAGGATCCACAGAGGGACCTGCTTTGGGTCCTGGGAGGAAAGCAAACTTGGAGTGAGAGGGCTTGGAGTGTACATTCTCTCTCCCTTTAGGTGATCTTAACTTCCCTGCATCACAGTCCTCTTAACTATAATAATAATACTAAAATGTCCCCCCCATTGGCAAAGCCATCCTCTGGCGTTCAATGCTGTACTGATTCAGTGTATGTATAGTCCTTTTTTAATCCATATAGCAAATCCTGAAATTGGCATGAAATATCTCTTTTTAGTAGATGATGATCTTGGCTCTTTAATGAAATTGAATAAATTACTTGCTCCAAACTATCCAGCAAGTAAGTGGTAAAACTGAGTTTCAATATACAAATATATAGGTTGACCTAAATGAACTTGTAAATATGAGTTTTTATCATCAGCAAAATCTCATGCTTATTAATCATGTGACATAAGATAAATTGAGAAATAAAAGCATAGATAAATAAAAGTCAATTTACGTTCTCTTTACAAATATACATAAACAAAATTTTAAAGTATTTTTTCACATTTTTAAATTAGAACTTATTGTATTCTCACAAGAATAATATCATATATTCTCAAAGTTGTACGAAGAAAAGTTCTCCCCTTTACTCCTCCTTTCTTTCTCACTACCCTTGATAAAACTGGCATTAACAGTCTGATGTTTGTCTGTATCTTTAACAGTTAGCATTCTTTATTCACATAAGCCACCACTTAAGAATGTCTAAAACTCATAACCTATCAGGGATGATTCAAGTTATAGTCTGTGAATGACCTGGGCACCAACCAGGAAAATAGGAGATAAATCATTCACAGAAAACAAAAGATGACCTACAAATCCAGGACCTAATTTGTCTGCACTGGAGCCTGTTAAGAATCCCACTCACTCTTTCTAGCAAGAAATAGCAGATAGCATGGCATAGCTTGAGGGCAGTCTACAAGGATTCTGCCCAGGTCTCATGTCTAGACTGTTCAGAAGCATTTGCACTTGTTTCCTTGAGTTATACAGTACAAAACTTCAGAGAGCTAATGACCATTATGATGGTCAGAACAGAATCCTTATTGCCTTCTCTATACCCCAATACCTGCCACAAATGGAACATAACTTATTTAAAATAACTATTTTCTCTCTTACCTCCCTCCTTTGGCAGTTTCCTGTCATCTCTTAAGCTATTCATTAATATCAAGCTATATGTTGCTGTTTTTATAACATGCTAACTAATTTCCAGGTAGATTTCAGGAGCTACCATACTTTTTGAGAATTAGTTTAAACATGTTAGCATCACCAGACCCGAGAAAGTATCTTCAATTGCAGTCAATTTCCCACAAGGATGGTAAACAACTCTCAAAGAGTTAACGGGCCCCATTCCTAATGGGACAGTCAGGGGCTTGTTTGATGCCACTTCTAATCACTTCCTAAGTCTCCATTCCATCACAGAGACAGATGAATGTGTTGGGGCTTTAAGTTTGCCACAGAGGGCAAGTGAGTCATTGACAAACTTTCTCTGAAAGATTCATTGAGAGGACCAATTAGCCAGGGAGGAGGTACTGTTCTGTGTGCTCTAATTACCCAGAGATGCAAGGGGTCAGATCACAAGTCTGACCTCTGCAAGTGACCTCCACAAGTAACCACACAGAACGCTTCAATAGAATTTTTGAGGAAGGGAAACTTAAAAGCCATCCTGCATCTGCCTTAGCAGCCCTTTCTCAAGAATCCAACAAAGGTTGGAGCCTCGGACAATGACCTGGGTCCTAGTGTGGACCATCACAGGGACAAAGGGGGAATACAATTGCTAAGATCCAAGAAAATGAAGATGCCGCCTATTCTGAGGAAGATTGGGGAAAGTGTGGAAAATTCTAAAACCTAATTTTTTCCCTTGATCCTAAAGAGGAGCTTTTGATTTCCAGAAAGGGGATGGGGTGAGGTGAGGAATACCACCACCAATGAAAATACAATTTCTAAATGGAACATAGCATAAACTCATCAGCTTCACTTATTTACTTTAATTTCTTTAAGACATTTCATTTGGGGACTTCAAAACATCAAAAAAAATTTAAAAAGTGGGGGAATTATGATTTTGCAAATATTAGATTGGAGCTTCCTAAAATGCACCTCTATTACCTGTTCTACCTTGTTTCGTTAGATATCTCAGTTTGTACATTTGGTGACCCAAAGTGGTAGTATTGAAAAGAAAACCCTCACAAATACAGCAACCAATTCAGAGGCACTGTGGACATTTTAGGGTAAGATGAAAATTTAGTGTAATCCAGCAAAACCCTTTTATCCTGAAGGTCTCACAGTCTGAGACAACAAATGTGGACCCATTCATCCAGTGTTCAAAAGAGCAAGTCAGTTCCTGATAGGAAGTATGTTGTGGAATACAGACCACACACACGCCTAAAAACATGTGTATGGATATTTGTTTTATAAGTCTATAACATAGTTGTTTTTGGTTGACTTTTCTAAGATGAGTTCTTATTAGAGAATGTTCCAGGGTTGAAATTCAGGATCAGAAAAAGAGAGTAACCTGTTTCTGGGGAAAGTAAGACATTTTTGAAGTGGATAAAGCAAGTAAGCTTAATGAGCATTTTTGGGAACTCCAGGAACCTGGAGAACAGAGACAAAAGTGACAATTTAAAATGCCTGAGGTCACTATGATATATCTCCAAGCAGAAACTCAAATAAGGTCTGGGGCACCAGAGTATATCGATAAGAGACTAACAGCCAAATAGCCTTTGCCTCCACTCCCTGGTGGCAGAAGTCTCTTGCCTTGTGCCTCAATTTTCTCATCTGTAAAAAGTACCGAAGATACAAGATGACCTCTAAGGGCCCTCCTACTCAGTCTGGTTTAGCTTTTAGGAATTTGCCATTTTATTTAAGTCTGGCAGTTCAGGAAGCTAAATTTGGATAATTCTGGTTAACCAGGCACACACCTACCCTCTCCTTTACATTCTTTCAGAGTGAGGTCTTTTCTCATCTACATTAATCTGACTAATTACATCCAACCTCCTGATGACCTCTTTCTGGCCTTCACAGCCTGCCTTTCTCAAGATGAGGATGCATTCAGAGATAAGAGAGGACAAAGAGGCTTCCTACCATAGGCAGGGGCCAGAGTTAGAAGTGAGGAGGAGAGAATGTAACCAAAGGGAAGATGAAGGAGGAGGGAACTTATCTATGAGCGTTTCCCCCTATTCATTCTGCCTACAGTCTGAGAAGCACACAGTGGAGTCTTGAACTGTCACCTTCATGATGACAGAATTGAAACACACATCAAATGCAATTTCAGGGAGAAAATGGCATGGTATTTCTTCTTGCCCTTCTCCCCTCCTCCTCCACATTAGCACTAATCTAATTTTTTAAATTTATTTAAAAGAGGCAACATGCTGCAATAAGGAAGTTGATAAGTTTAATAGTTACCACTTTTAATGTGCTTATGTCTTGCTAAGGACTCTGTTCACTCTGGGTAAAACCATCAAAAGCACCCAACACTTCATTTTTTTGTAGATGAAGAAGTGGAGGCTGTCTGACTGGTTAAGTAACTCATCCAAGGTAACTTAGCAAATAAGTGGCAGAGCTAGGAATGCTGAAAAGAATTTAGATTCTAGATCTCAAAAGATCTGCTGGAAACTGCTTCTCTGTGACTTGCTAGCTAGGTAAATTTGGACAAGTTATTTAAACTTGCAGTCTCAATTTCCTCAGTTGTAATGCTGAGTTAATAATAGCTCCCTCTCAAGTCTTAAATAAGTAAATATGGGTATAGGTACTAACATGTGCCAAGCTCCTAGCTGGTGTCAGTAAACAGGAGCTCCTCCTTCATCTTTGCCTTCACACTCCGAAGTCTGATTTTTAAAACGATTGGCTCGATTGCATTTTTGACCCTGTAATTCTATAATTGGAACACTTTCCCAGTGCTGAATCCACACCCAAGGAGCCTCATTTCCCCTGAGCCTCTGCCTTGACAGACACTAAACTCAGACAATACACACTCTTTCCAGTCATTGAAAGGGATATGGCTTTGGAGTAACAGGGGGAAAATATATCATGAGTAATATTAACAAAAAACCTCCATAAAAATTGGCCCATAGCTTCAAAAATTCTTGTGGTTTATCATCTAAATGGAAACTTGGTCTCCCTATGGTAGATGGCAGCATTTTAGGGCCCATCTCCTACAAGTCACTAAGGATTACTGATGGCAAAAATTATAAGATATCATTTCAGCTGAGGATAAAGACACTTCAAGAAATTTACCCAAAGAACATCAAGAAACAATATAATATCAGCAGGACGTCAAAGAACGCATAATTCCTGTTTGTGAGTCGGGACTATGGAACCGAGAGAGAGGTTTCCAAGTGTCTATTAATTTAGTACATTCTGAACTGAGTGGCAGGCCAGCATGAATTGCCACCATCCGTCTGTGAATCTTTTATCTCAGCTGGCTTTTGAGAGAAATATGTCTTGCTCTAAAACAGAGAATAGCAGATTAGGATCCTCTGTCAACATCACTGGTTCTTTTTCTAACATCTTTGATTTTTCTTTTCTTTTCTTGTTGCTGTTGTTAGAAAATGAAGAAAAGTAATCAGCAGTTTGGTTCTTGGTTGGGAGATGTTTGTTCCCTGTCTCTTTTGGCAGTCAAAGCTTTGCTCTCACTATATGAAGTTAATGCCTAGAGTTTCTGATCTGGAAGGGAAATGGGTGACCAGTGGGTCTGATCCTCATTTAGCCCCTCTTTGTACAAATGATTAGATGAAGACACAAAGAAATTACCTGTAGAGGAAGTATTAGAACTCAGGTTTTCTGATGCCCATCTCCATGTCTTTTCCATATACTATTATCTTCTCCTAGAAACTAAATAATTTAGCTTAGAGCATAGAACCAGTTTATAGGAAAGCTACTCTTACCACTTCACAGCTTATGAATTCAGTCCACCAAAGCCCAAACTAATTTTCTCATGGGAAACATATGCCTCACTCTATATGAATGGGAATTAGAAGAGTAGACTCAGTTGATCAATAGTGCCAATTTTATGAAGAGATCTAATTAATATGAGTCATGATATATTTTGTTTATCAATATGCTCAGGCCGTATCCCTATTGGTGACTGGAAATTTTATGAAAAAGAAAAGTTGGTCTTGATTACAATTGACTCCTTTTTCTACATTACTGTTGCTTTAGTGCTGGCTCAGGTTAGTAAATACCTGGACTCATTCTAGAATACTGTGCTTCTGTCCCCCCAACATGTGTCCAGTCATTCATGAATTCATGTTATGGGTTTAAAATGTGTGTCAGTATCCAAATTCTCTTTTTTTCTTCTCCATGGTTCCCCGAGTAATGGAGCACTAAGAAGGAACAGTGATCTGATCATAAAGTTCTTCTTTAGTAATGGTTCAACAAGTGATCCACTGAAGTTCCATAGGTACAAAATTGGACTCAGCACAAGAAAGACTCTTTTGCTTTATAGCCATTTAAATTTGGAAAAGGGAGCTACCTTGTGAAGTTGAGGGGACTCCAAGCGAACAGCAGCATCATAGTAGAGACTGGATAACCACCTCCCAAGCAAGGTGGGCACGTGGCCATTAATGTGTCCAGAGCTTACTCTTTAAAGGCAAGTGGAAGCAGTTTTGAGTCTGCCACACCTTTACCTTGAGAATTTGTATTATTTACCCAGGCTGTGCTAGTATCACCTGGGAGCTGCATTTCTTTTAGAAGTACAGAAACTAGGGCCCCGCTCTAGACTTAACTGGGTCAGAATTTGGATCTTAGCAAGGTTCAGGCCATTCATATGCACATGAGCATTTGAGAAGCACTGACCTAGGCTTTCTAACCTTGCCTTGGTTGGTTAATTATTTATTTGTTTGTTTGTTTGTTTATTTAAAAAATAATTGACAATAACATGTACCTCTCAGATATGTTTTAACAGTAAAGCAGGTCCCATTAGGAAGGCTTTTAGCAGAGCACCTAGTAACTGATACTCAAATTGGGTGCTTTTGTTAGCCTCTCTATAGATGAATCCTGAACTGGATTGGAAGTTGGATTAAACTACTTCTACAGTTTCTTCGTTGCTTTAAAACCATATAATTCTATAATTTTCTTTCACATATTACTCCAACTCCCACACCAAGAATATAAATATATACTTGGAAAAATCATGTTATACTATGATATGTCTGTTAGGCAGATGTTCTTCCTGTCCCCCCATACTTGTGTTGTAAAGAGACTACATTTAACATTCTTGACAGCAGAGATTTCACTTCACTCATCCATAAATTTGGGTTTGGTGGGAAGTGGGAACATGTTGGGGCTGCATATCATCAATTTTACTTAGTCTGGGAACCAGAGATCCCCCTTTCTTGCTGCTACTGAGAGATCCTATACTGTCTACAATCCATCATTCTCCAGTTGAAATTTACATTTGTCATGCCTAATGTGAAGTGCCATGTACAGTGCCATGCAAGAAGGAGAAATTTAAGAACGCAGTTGATCTCAGAGTCCACAGAAACATAAACCTGATGACATCATTCCACTTAAAGACCATTAATAATTCACTGTTATTCTAAAAGTTCTAACATTTTAATAGAACCTACATATCCCTACATGATTTAACCCATGCCTACTGCCCCAGTCTTTGTGCAGATGCCCTTTCCTCTTACATAAGTTGCCTATTGCCATTTAATAAATTACCACTACATTTCATGTTTTAAAACAATAAATATTATCTCACACAGTTTCCGTTGGTTAGAAATCTGGTAGCAGATTAGCCGGGGAGCTTGGGCTCAGAACTCTTATGAGGTTGCAGTCGAGATGTCACCTGGGGTTGCAGGTAGCTAAAGACTTGACTGGGACTGGAGGATCTACTTCCAGTGTAGCTGGCTCCTACACCTGGCAAGTGAATGTTCACTTTTGGCGGGAGGTCTCAGCTCTTCTCCCTGTGTTCTTCTCCATTAGACTACTTGAGTGTTCTCATGACATGGCAGCTGGCCTTCTCCCAGACTGAGTGATCCAAGAAGGAGCATGGTACAAGCTATAATGTCTTTGGGATAAGAATTACTTTGAGCAAAAATACAGCAGCACTCTTCACTAGAGACTGATAAGTTTCAAGTTCCTGACAGTGATTTTTAAGATACTCTAAAATTTATCCTCAGTATTTATCTTCAAACTTTATCTTAGTTTTGGCAATAGAGGTGATGGATGTATCAATCCATCTTTACAAAGTAAGATTAAGAAGTTTTATCTAAAGAGATAGGAATATAGAGGAGAGAGAAAGGAGACTTGGAGAATGAGAAAAGTTCAAAGGGATAGCTGAACAGAAGGGCAAAAGAGTTGATACACAGTTGATACAGTTTGGCAATGCATAGGATTCAAATAGAAAAATAATTTCTCAATGTTTCTCTTTAAGTTATAGGCTCTGACATCTCCATGTGGGATATGAAGAAACTTCCAATTGTGGTTGGCACATGTCGGATCTGCTTGAGACAGTTATCTGAGCTAGCATTTATTAGATCCTTCTGTTACCTTATCTTCTCTTGCTACCTAACTGCCAGGGCCTTCCCCGGAGGCAAGGACCGGGATGATGCATGGCCTCTATTACCCTCACTGTGATGTGGGCTTCAGAAGCTCTGGCATCCAGCTCACTCAGATAGTACCAGTCCATAAATTCTCTGACTGTTGCAGTGATCTCTGGAAGTGTCAGATGATGCTAAGTAGAAATATTGGAGCATTAACTTCTTTAGAGACTATTATGACCAAGGAGGTAACAGTAGTAGGTATAGACTAAACAAATAAATTGCTTTCCCTTTCTCTTCACTCAACCCTGAATAAATGTTCTGATGCATAGTGATTCTATACATAGTGATTTTCCAGAGATATCTCCCTGTTGGATGCTCTTGTGAAGTTGTGGGTAGCTCCGTCATTCATCATCTTGTATTTGCTTTTTTTTTTTGCCCCTGTCACACTTCTTTCCTACTACTCCACTTTTTTGGGATGGAAGCCCCAAGAAAGAGTTAGAATGTAAGCATGGCCTCAGGCTCTTGTGTTTGAGAGAAAGAGGCTTGTCAGTGATTCAACTAAGTGCAGCTCTGTGAAGAAAGTCCCAGAAAAATAAGGGATGTTGCAATCATTGTGAATAAAGGAGAGGGCAAAGGAGAGTGGCAGAGTGGGCCCTGTTAAAGGTTACTATCCATAAAAATGAGAGTTAACCACAAAATACTTTATAGGTTATCCTTTGGCACAGAAGACAATGAAAAAGAAAGAACCAAGCCATTTTGTATCCACAGCATTTCTACAGTCAACTTGGTGACACTCAGTGCTTTAAAGGTTCACTTGTCATTAATAAAACTTAGCTAAGGAACAAGAATATCCATCTTTAATTTGTTGGTAGCTCACTGTATAACCTTGAGCATGTCACTTCCCTACTCTGCCCTTCAATTTCCTCCTTTACTTAAAAAGTAAGAGATTAGGCTAAATCAGCAGTAAGATTTCTTATAACCTAAATTTTCTTTCCTGATATGTTTTAAAACCTCAAAATGCCTACAATTAACATCTGTGTGCCCAGGTTTTAGATGTGTTTCAACTAATAACACAGAGGCAGTGAGTAATTTCTTCTTTAGAGCATAATGGCTTCTCAGTAAGGTCAAACGCATAGCACAGCTTTCCATCCTGGTGTGCCATTCAGGAACACCCAAGGAAATAAAAGTATGAAAGGTCCTATGTGGAGACTTAATTTCACTCCCAGTTAAAATTCAACAGAAACACACTTCAGAGGCAGGCACTGGAAATGTGAGCCAGTGACTGACAAATTTAAACCAGCCTATCCACTCCACCACAGCCAAACACCAGCACGGAGTCAGTCATCCTGCTGCTGCCCTCTCTCTCTCTCTCTCTCTCTCTCTCTCTCTCTCTCTCTCTCTCTCTCTCTCTCTTTCTTTTGTTCTTTCTTTCTCCTCTAAGAGGCAGAGATTATGAATGCAATGGAAAATAATGGACCTTGAGTGTTTGACTGAAAAAAATTGGCCAAAAGAAGGCACATTATTGGTTTCCATGATTAATGGAACACCTCATCCCTCAAAATATAGTCGATTTTCCAAATCCCTCAAAAGCTTACTAAGATGCTAACTACCTCTGGTTCCAGAGTAAATGGAATTCATTTTTCTGGCTTTTCAACCTTGAGCATCTTCAGAGCTGTTAGAGCTGAAAGAGCGAGAAATAGGGAATCCACAGATCTGGATTCCAGTTCTGTGGCTTTCTTACTGAGTGGCCTTAGGCAAATTCTTTCACCTTCTGGCCTCAGTGTTCTTACGGAAATGGTAAACTTCTTCACAACAGTCTTTAAATTTAATACCAACCTTGTTGGCAGCGATGTTTTTTGTGGGTCTCTGCGGTCTTCTCTGAGGTGATGAGAGTTGTTTCAGTTCTGTTAAAAAGTCTAGCTAAGTAAACACTGTTGAAAGCATACAATGAGGAAGAAAAGGATGTTCCAAGTCTTTGGTTTTACAGACACCATAATTCCTAATTTATTTGCATTTTCCTTTGTAGAGTCGGGGCTTCATCGGGGATGCGGGGTAGCTGAGAGAGCCTAGCTAGTCAGACCCACATTTCTTTCCCCTTTACAGGAAAAAAAAAGGGGGAAGAAAAGAAAAGTGAGAACAACAGAGTTTTTGGAGAGCTTCTCTCTGTTCTTTTAAGAGTCACAGACAATATGGGGTGCAGAGTGGATCCTCAAGGACACATCTAGAGAGGATAGTGGAGACATAATAGAGACAAGATGAGAGGTAGAAAATCTCTTTTGGTAGAAGGCTTTTAGGCAGCCCAACTTTACTTCATTAAGTTCTAAATTAAATACTGTATCACATCCATCAAATGAGAGCAAAAAAAATTATCATCCCTGCAATGTGGCCTCCTGAGTATTTTTCTTCTCCATGCAGCACTTGACTTGGAGGAACAAGATTTGGATTAGAATAGCAGCTCCTTCACTTTAAATGGAGGACCTCAGACAAGTTACTGCACCTCAAATATTCATCAAATATCTATAATGTGCAAGACTTCTGCTGGAGCCTTTGGATCTAAGGCTGAATAAGACAGAGACTCTGCACCCAAAAAGGAAGCAAGGAAAGAATAAGAAGTAAAAAAATCCAAGAATAAAACTGCAGTGAAATAAATGCCAAGTGCAGGGAAGCACAGAATAGTATAGAAACCAAAGGAGACAACTTAGAAGGGAAGTCAAGGAAGACTTCCTGGCATAGGTGATGTGAAACCTGAAAACACTCCAGAGTTAGCCAGAGAGGAAGGTATGGGTAAAAGTGAGAAGCCTTGGTCTGGTTAAAACAGTAGTATGGCTTGGGATGGGGTATAAAATAGCCTAACATGATAATTTGTTGAAAAATGAAGTTATGATAGAGTAACTATTACCAATATTCACATAATATTAGTCAGATCACAAATAATCAAATGCATGAATTTGCCCTACAGATTCATGAAACCACTGAAAGTTTTAACATACAGAAGGGAGAAAGTGCTTTGATTAGACTTTTGTGTTGCAAAGACTACTCAGTCTGTTGTGTAAAGAATGGATTGGGAGTGACCAAACCCAATACACAGAGGTTGGTTAGGAGGCTGGTGGTGATGATGGCTTGAATTAGGATGGAAATATTGGAAGTGAATGTTTGAAATTATAGGAAGGGGGGAGAATCTGTAAGAGATGTTAACTGGCTGGATGTTGGACTGCAGAGAAAAAGAAAGTTATCTGTTCTGGATGATTGAATGAATAGCAGTAGCTTTCACTGAACCAGGATACCCATGAGAACAAAAATAGAGGAGGAAAAGGGAGGGATGAGAGGTGGTAAGTCCAGTTTTGGATATACTGAGCTTGACGGGCCTGTGGGATATTACAGAAGTAACATCAAGTGGGTAAATAGATATGTCTCAAACTACAATTTAAAACAACACAAAATAAAAAGCCAGCCAGAAGAAAATATTTGAGGAATCATCAGCTCATAGCTGTTCTTGGATGTCAGACTCGGTAAAATGGGATAACATTATTTACCTATTTACTTCACAAAATAGAAGTGCAAATTATTTGAGGCAGCGAACCTGAAGATACTTAATAAAATATACGGTGCTATACAATTGCAATGTGTTTCTAATTACCTAGAAGTAGAGCCTAGGGGTATAAATAATAATTTGATTAGCGTCATTATCTCTACCAACAGCATTATTCTCATATTTGACCCTTGTCGAAAAGAAGCTGTTTAGAACTTAGTCTGTGTTTGCAAATAGAATCAGAGGGAAGGAACAGGTAAGAAGGAAAGATGAGAATTAAAAAAAAAAAAGACATAAACCAGAAGACACATATATAAGGATATGGAGCACTCGTTACTTGTTAAGCATTTGCTGGGTACCTACGTAGATATTTGCTTTACTTTCAAAGAGATTCTGGTGAATGGGAAGAGCACTTCTGTCTCATTTGCTGCCCAAATAGATTCCCTCTCTCACCTTTACCAAAAGAAAGCCTAAGTCCTCTGGTCAGTTATATATGGACTATTGTTTTCCTACTCAGTTGCTAGATGCAGGACCCTTCTGGAATTTGTTTGGGAAGAACAACGATAACCCCCAACACCACTACCACCCCAAAATGGAGTGAGTCTACTCAATAAACACCTTTCTTCTGCATACTCATAACATTCTAATAAGAAGGAGGGGGTGACTCAGCCGTAAACTAAGAGATGAATAAGTATCGCCAGCTCCACTCAATTATGGGGCCAGAGGGAAAGGCAATGTCTGCAAAAGTCAAAACAGATTTTCGAAACAGTTTCTCTTCCAGCCTCTGAAAAACCTGCTCATTCAATTCCCTTTCTGTTGATGTCTTTGGCTTCCAAGACAGGGCCTTTCTCTGGCAGCCCAAAGCTCTGACAATCCCCCAAATGTCAGGGGCTTGGAGAGCTCCTTGGGGTAAGGTGTCCAAAAAGACAAGGCTCCCAAGCCTCAGAATCTTTGCTGAGCTCCAGAGTTTCCAAAGCTTCAGTCTCCGTAGGAGACACTGAGTTGCAAATGCGAATTGTTGGAACTCAACAGCCTCCTGGGTGTTCTTACAGATTGAGCTCCTTCTTTGCTACCTTGTGGTAATTAATTACAACTAGCCAGCCAGGGTTCATGGGACCCCACTTTTATAGCAGCCACAATTGACTTAATTTGGGCATTTAAAACAAAAATAACCCAGGTCAGACCCTGAGTGCCCTTTACTAGCCCACAAAAGGAGGATGTATTATAGGAAAAAACATTCCCATTTTTTTCTCTCTTCAATTTTAAGTAAATGAGGAGAGATATGTTAAGGCCAGAAGTGTGATGGACAGGTGCATTTGATCTAAGCCATAGTTGTAAGCCAAGTTCTGACTCCTGCTTCCTATGTGACCTTGGTCAGGTAACTTCTCTTGTCTCAGTTTAGCAACTCTCAAAAGATTATGAGGGGACCATCCTCTATTACACACTAGATGAAAGGCAACATGCTTGACAAAGCACCCTTGATTTCTTCTTCTCTTAAGCTGTGCACAGAATTACATAGTTAATAGTTGGTTTATCATAGGACCTTCTGACCGGCATCCATATCAGAAGAGTGGTAGTTTCCTACCATATACATATTACCCATCTATGCAGTTTTTACTCAAGCTCTTTCCTCTATCTGGAATGATCCTTACTCTAAATATACATACAGCATAACGTCTTTCACCTGAATTCTCAATTTTATCAGAAAATGTCCCTTCCCTGTGCTCCAAAAATATCCTATCCTCCACTTATCCCAATTATAAACCTCATCACTTTCTACAACAGTTTACTATTATCTCTCAATCTGTTTCTCTCCCTAGCATAGAGAAAATGCTCAGTTAACACTTGTTTATTTAAATAAACTTGGCTGATTTCAAAAAAGAGACCACTCTCTAGTGGTTACAACGCACATTTATTTATATTTCCTCATGTGAGCCTAATGGTACCTCTATAAAACAAATAGTATTGCCTGCACTTAATAGATACCAAACTTCTTCTTAAACTTATATGGCAAATAAATGACAGAATGGGAATACAGACAAAAGTGTGTCTGCCTCTAGTTGCAGAGATCTTTCTTCAAGGGTCACTCAGAAGTACTCCTAAAGGGCAAACAACTGTAACAAAGGTTTGTTGAGTGTCTACTATATACTAGGTATGAGAGAGCAGAAATGAATAAGACTTGGTTCTTTGTCTACCAAAAAAAAAATTTGCTGTTAAGTGGATAAAATTAATCAAAACAGAACTCATTTACCTATTTAATCCACTTTTCCTGGGAAGTTACAATGTCTCAGACATCAAGCTTTGTGCCCATTATAAGGGAAATTTCACTGCTGTGAGAGAATGAGAATTAAATCCTAGTATAACCCCAAGGTAGATCATATAGATTCTACTTGGATAAGTTTGAATTTTATAAAATGAACATATACTTATTCATAGTTAGATAAAACAAGTTAGATGGAGAGAAGGACAAGATAGGACACATTGCTCACATTTATTGGCTTGTGCATCTGTCTCTTGCCATCAGTGTATCATCTTTAATCCATAAGCCAAAGAGCAATAAAGATAAATCAGTGTAGAATTTCAGAAGGCGTAGAGTATACAACTAGCTGGAGAATCAGTGGCATCCTCACTTTACTTGGGATTTATGGTGATCACTCTTTAAAAAGTCCTTAACAAGAAATTCCTAAGGTGATCTCTGCAAAGCCATAGTTCCAGAGGATGTGAGCAGATATTACCAGAGAAAACACTTAAAAAAAATTTAAATAGAAAAGGCAAATTGGTGATACAGAGTAAATGGTTTAAGGGATTGCTTTAGGTATAAAGCACAGCCATCACTTTTAATGACTCAATCTACCCAAGTCTACTTTGGAAGTAAATGTTTTTTGTTTTTGTTTAGTTTTCTGTTTTTTTTTTCTTTTTATCTTTTGGCAGGACATCTCAGAATCATCAATAAGCACATGTTTCTTGAAATAATGAGTGGAGATAGGGAGGGGGAGAATATTTAGGATTTCTCAAAAAGTCTTTTCTGAAAGTAAGCCTTGAGATTAGTGTTCCCAAGAAAATACTTTGATAAAAGTTGCCCTTCTGGACTCTTAATATCCCTTTAACTTCATTTATGGAATGTCAACAGTTTCTCAGGTGAGGCAGGGCGAGAATGGAAAAATAAGGGATATATCTAGAAGATACTTAGTTAATACAACAGTTAAGCAAAAGCAAGTCAACTGTACCTCAAAATTGCCTCATCTGTGGAAAGCAGTAAGAACCCTACTTGATGCAAAAAAGAAAACAGTCCCTTCCTGTTTGCAGCCAGGACACCTTTTTTAGAAGGTTAACCCATGAACTGAGATTTGAAAACCATCTTCTCAATTCCTGTCAGGCTATGACAGTATCTTCTTGGGCACAAGATGACTTAGAGGAAGCACAAATTTCCCTTTATTTTGAACCACAGGAATCGTCTTTTGTACTGAAAATAGCATGGTGGTTTGGAGTCAGTTTCTCCATCTAGCAAATGGGGATTATAATGTGTCTTGAAGAGTGGGTGTGAAGATTATGTGGGCTAATTCATGAAAATGATCTAATAATGCTAGACATATTGTAGGCATTCAGTAAAGGAGGCCATTAAAGCTGCTACTTTCATGAGAGGCTGAGACTGCTTTACCATTTTGCAAGATGAAGCACCATTTTCTGACCTGACAGAACAATACAATTTAAAAGCCCCTGCTGAGAATGGAGGTCCAACATTCATCTTCAGTAATTAATACATGCCTTAGGGGATGCTTGGAATTGAAGATGGGAGGGTGCGGGGTGACTGTTTTCTCTTCTTGACTGAGTGTCTTTTTTATCTCAAGCTATTCTGAATGTCATGGAGCATTAATGAAGACATGTTGTACACCCACTGCAAATGCAATAAAAGAGAAGCTGCAACAACTTCTACCACTATCTGAGTAGATTAAATCCTCAGTTATACTAGAAGTGCAGGGAATGAATTGAGGGCTGTGTTATGAGATGGATGGGGATGATGCTGCTTACAAAGGCAGAAAGGACAGAGGCGGTTCCTCTTCTATCTTTTCACATTCCCCCTGCTACTTTTTTTTCTTCTTCAAATCCTCCCTTTCCCACTAGCTAGTGACAGGGTGTGGGCACAAGGTGTCTGTACCCGTTCTAGTTCTGGATCATAAAACCAGCATGATTCATTCTTAATAGAGTAATACACAGAGCAATGATCACTGTGTTTTTCTTACCCCGACTTAGCAAGCTTGCTATGAATAATCTAAAAAAAAAAAAAGTCATACCTGTTTCGTCAATTCTCTTGATGCTCAGTGGTTGGCCTCAATTAACAGATGTGAAGTTCTTCAGTTTGGTGGCCATTCACAACATTCGGGAATAATTTCCTAATGTTGGGAGAAACCAGGTTATCTAATGCCTAAAGATTCCCCCCACTCCTCCTCATCTTTTTTATGTGTATGATACATCTGAAGATGGTTAAATATTCTCTTTCCAAAAGGCTGAGTATGCCACTCCTTCTTCTATGAGACAGTAATTTGGAGAGACCCCAAGAGGGTCCCTGTGGAGGTTGAGAAACTTCAAAATTGTTTGAAATCTTCTAGAGAGGAGTATGCTGATAAATCTTAGCAATTATAACTCTTGCTTAATGAAAGAAAAAAGAAGAAAAAAATGAACTCTAAAGTGATTTCTATAGTGTGGCTACAAAGTGAGATTGTTTTCTTCCTTTTTCAGAGGAACAAAGTGATCTCCATTTTTAGGGAATTTTTAGTTCCCCTTTGTTCTTCTAGAAAGAGTCTGGTATACTCCCAATGCAAGTAAATTGAGGCATTACAAGTGATGACTGTGCTTCATACCCATAGTAACCCCCAAACAGAGCACCACAATTGCATCAGACAAGGAAATTCTCTTTAGGAGAGGAATGGGTACAGAACTGTCCTGCATAGGTTTAGAAGTCAAACAGAATTGAGTTAAAATCTTGGCTCCTTCCTCATTCAACTTATTTAACCTCTCTAGGCATCAGTTCCCTCCTTTGTCAAATAGTGATGATTAAAAAAAAACAAATAGCTCTTCCCTTGTGTGAGATTATTTGTGCAGTATTATTTTAAAGGGGATGAAAATCATTAATGTACTGCTTATATGTTGATACACGGTATTCAGTGTTTTAACACTCAATACACGGTATTCAGTGTTTTAACACTCCAGTTCTACATGGTAACAAAAACATAGAGTGTCATTTGGGTGCCAGTTATCCTATGTGCATTGTTGCATTGAATTCTCTGCCTTGTCTTGAGGTTCATTTAACCACACAGTAAGAAACAAATCCCATGAAAATCAACTCTCACATTTAATATCCCAGAGTAAGTAAGCTGCAGAGGAAGGAATCAAATCCAATTCTATCTAAATCTTACATTTTAACCTCACAGTGCTGCTCTAAGCTGGAAATGTACACATTCACTCACTCACTCATTCATTCATTCATTCATTCTTCCATTCAATCATTCCTAAAACATTTATTGAACACATTTTTGGGGCCAGAATAAATATGGAAAAGCATTTTAATAACTAAACTCCTGTGTGAATGTGAGTTGTTATTATCAGGTCAGAAAGCCTGTCTGTCTCCGCTGATACTGTGAGTGGGAAACACAAGCAGATTCCACATCCCAGATTCCTCATCCCATGGCAAAAAAACAAAACAAAACAAAGACAAAAATAAAAACCTCCATTACCACCCACTGCTACATAACTCTTCTTAAAATCATTATTTCCTCAGCAGATTCAAGGTATAACCTCTTGAGTTATCTCAACAAACGAGGAAATGGAGACAGCCATCAGGAAAGTCAAATAAACCTCTCCACATGCCCTAGAAATTTTCCCCTGTCAATAGGATCCTGCGATCCTGCTGGCTAATATATCTCCTAGCCATCTAGGACAGTTTCATAAAGGAGCAGTGCTTAAATAGTGTCCAGATAGAGAAATGAATAACTTAGGGTAGAAGTCATACATTTTAAAACATACTGTTGTACCTGAGCCAGTAATCAATGTGGCCATCAACAGCAATAAGTCATATTAATCATGTATACCCTTACTATGATGTGATAAGGATGGCACATTACCTCCCCAAAACCAGTGACTCCAGTCTAGTCATGAGAAAAACACCAGGCAAATACCAAAGCAGTGACACTCTACAAATACTTGACTAGTACTTATCAAAATTGTCAAGGCTATTACAAACTAGTCTGAGAAACTGTCACAGCAAAGAGGCGCCTAGGAGACATAATGATTAAATGTAATGTGGTATCCTGGATGGGATCCTATAACAGAAAAAAAAAGATATTAGGTAAAAGCTAAAGCAATGTGAATAAAATATTTTTTCAACAAAGGCACCATACTAAGTGTTAAGTAATTAATAATAGAGGAAACTGGTTGAGAAATTACCTAATGTTTCGTAACTCTATTTCCTCATTGCGATGTATGTTTAATATGGTCAGGATGCCATAGGCAATGTTGTAAGTATCTTAACAGTTAAGAACTTAACAAATGAACCGTATTTTTATACTTTGGGCATAATGGCTTTTCAGTAGCTGAACATCTCAGAGACATTCCAGGACTCCACTAAGACATCCAAATTAGAGTAAGTGTTGGTTTAGCCAGAAAATATTCTGGAATGTTTGGAGCTCCACCAAAATGTTTTCATAATGGAGCAAAGTTTTCTACATACAAAAGCTTTTTCATCGATTTTAATGTAAATTCCTTCATTTTGTAAATCATAAAACTGAGGCCAATGTGGAAAGATGGTCTACCCTAGATCACAGAGAATTACAGGCAAAATAGGAACTTGAATACAAGTGTCCCAACTGCTAGTTTGTGATTTTTTTCCCACACAACAAGTTACATTTTTTTTCCTTTTGAATATACTTTCTGTGTAGTCTTTAAAACAAAAGATGGATAAAAAAAATGTGTGATTTAATATTCCAATAGTAGGGATTAAGATTTTCTTCAAGCATGGAAGTTCTGATTTGGCTGAGAAATATACACTACTTTTTGTGGATGTGTATGACAAATTCTTTACGACAAATTCTTACAATATATTTGAAGTGATAAAGAAACATTCTGTAGGTTTGTTTTGTTTTCATTTTTATCCTAGCAACAATTAACACAATAGTTAAAAGAACAGGCCTTGGAGCCAGCCAGATGAGAACTAAGTCTAGGCTCTTCTACTTACTAGTTACGTGACCTTGCTCACGTTAGTAAAGATTTTTGCACTTCACTTATGACATCTTTAAGAGAGATGGTTAAAGTACAAAATTCACAAGGTTTATGGGAATATAAAATTAAATACCATATATAAACTTCATAAGAAAGAGCTTGTCCATAATAAACATTTATTGAACTATAGTTATTGTTGCTGCTGTTGCTGTCATAATCTCTTCTGGAAAATCAATAATGTATGGCTCCCAGAGAAGTCCTCATCATAACAATGTGATAATGTTAGTCCTTTTGATTGGGCATCAGGAGACCTGGTCCTTTTATGTCACACTTGCAAATTATTAATTGTATTATTGAGTCAGCTTATTCCTTCTCTTGCCCCAAGTTGTCCCATATTTTAGATAGAGCATTTGCTATTGCAATGGGGCAAAAATCTCATCTCAAATAGTTTTAAACAAGATGTAAAGGTTACAAGTTTAAATAATTAAAATCTCCACAGGTAATCTCTCTTTCAGGTTCAGATTGATCCGAGACTCAAAATACATTGAGAAAAATCTCTTTTCCTCCGTTGCTCAAAACTGTACTCTTCCACATTGGCTTCATTCTCAGACTTCACGTGGGAGCAATATGGTTAACATCTGTGCCAGAGCTAAAAGTCCTCAGCTTCCATTTCAGTGAAAAGAGAGCACTTTTCTTTCCTACATAAATCTAACAAAAGTTCTAGTCTTAATTTTCATAGGCATAAATTGGTTCATGTGGCCATCTTAGCCAATCACGGTGGACAAAAGTTAGAACATAGTACATAGCTTAAATTGGGTCACATGCAATTCTTGTAGATGGGGGTGAGAATAACCAAAGAAATGGACCCTGTAATAGTTTCTATTGCTATTTTATAAGTAAATACCAAACATTTAGCTAAAACACAATTTTATTATCTCACAGTTCCTGTTGGTCAGAAGTCTAGGCATGGCATAAGTAGGTTCTCTGCCCAGGTATCACCAGGCTGAAATCACAACTCCAGCCAAGGCTGTGGTCTCAGCTGGGGCCCAGAGTCCTCTTTTAAGCTCATATATATTGCTGGCATAATTTAGTTTCTTTTGGCTGTGTACCTGAAGGCCCTATTCTCTTGCTGGTTCTTGGCCAGAGATCACTCTTAATTCCTAGAATCTACCTTCAGGTCCTTGCAACATGGTCCTATCCTTTCACAATATAACCGGTTTTCTTTGTCCTCAAGGTCAGAAGGAGTATCTCTGACACTTCACCTTATCTTAAAGAGCTCATCTGATTATATTGGGCCCACCCAGGATAGTCTCCCTTTTGAGTAACTCAAAATTACTAATCTGATTATGAGATTGCTATGCCATTATGTTCCATTGGGTCTGTTACATATGTGTATGGGAGCAGGAATCTCAGGGGCTATCTTCAAATTCTGTCTAACTCCAAGGGAAAATGAGAGTCTAGTTAACAAGAGGACATTAAATGTTGGGCATGCAGGAAAACAAAATCCCCCATTTCTCTTCAGAAAAACAAAAGCTCTGGGATTGGCTCAGATTATCTCTAAAATCCCTTCCAATTCAAATCATGCTTCATTTTTTAAAATCAAATGTAAGACCTAAATATTTCCAATGCAGTTGAGGGAGTCAACGGTACTTTTTATGAAAGTCACTAGAAATAGAGGGTAAATTCTTTAGAAATAACATCCTCTTGAGTGTTTTCTCAGTGATTTCTACAATCTTCCCCCTTTGGGGGCATCTCTTGCCCACCTCATTAATATTTTCTGACTTGCTGTTGACAGGCCATTTTTTATAACACTGGAAAGGCACAGTCTAATCTAAGACCCATGGGAGTTGAAAGAGCCTTTTTAAAATATGGCCCTGACCCAGCAAACCTTCCCCAAAGTCTTGGAGCTTGAGCTTGGTTTATCTCTAGCCCCTTGTTTTTGGCAATGGACAAGGAGGATGTGGTCAGGATCTCAAAGGCATTACTCGGAGCCAGTTCTGTTTAGAGGGAAAAAATAAAGCTCAGATCTATTCCTGCATGGCTCCATTCCTGTCTGCAAGAGATTCCCAGAGGACTGACTTCAGGACCTCGGCACTGATTGACCAGTAGAATTTGAACACAGATCTTCCAGTCCTGGCCTTTCCCCATGGGTGAGTGCAAAAGAAGACATGAGAGAGCAAACAACCTCCTCCTCATGAACAAAGATCACTATAGTGTCACAGTTCATTGGGATAAAATATTATAAATGATTGAGCATCTAGCATGGGTCAGAGCATACATCTAAATCCTCTATATTCTGACCACATATTTTAGAGCATCAGAGAAGGTCTCCAAGATGGAAAAAGTAGCAGTCTTCAGCTGAGATTCAGAAATGTGTTTGGTGAAGTCCAGCAAAATGTGAAATGCTGCGATAGAGGGAAATGCAAGTTACAGAACATAATGTCAACCGAAGCAAGGGGATTCATACAGAAGGCTTCCTGAGAAGGGCAGTGCCTAAGCTGAGCTGAAGAATGGATGCTGCAATGCCTCAGGTGGGGAATGGGGAGAGTCTGAACTCCAGCAGTGACACTGGAGAGGGGGAAAAAAATGGCTTAAGAAATAGGGCATGATATCTGCAAGATTGGTGATAGACTGGTTGAGAATAGCAGCAAGAAAAATGTTCAAACTGACACGCCAAATTTTTTCATTTGTGTGTGTGTGTGTAACTCTAGAGTTCAACCTACATTTATTTGTTTCAGGCTTGTTCTAAACAAATAACCCTATGGTACAACAGATCATTTTGAGAAGATAACCAGTTCATTTAGGATCAGCTATTAGCAGAGGTAGAAGTAGTTTATGTTTGTTTCACAGAATAGATGGACTTGACTTGAGTCCTATACCATTGAAATGAGAGTTTATAAATTCAAAATGCATACTTGGAGTTATTCCAAAGAGGGGTCTAGCACAATAAAGATGATAGTTTCTTATAGGCCACTGTCTTTGTGTCACCAACCCTAGCGGTTAAGTTTGGAGACTTCCAGATCACATTTTTTTTTCCAACCTGAGGCCTTAGATACACATCGAAATTACCTGAGTAACCTTAGAAAACACTGCTGCCTATGCCCTGTTCCTAGGGACTCTGAATGAATTATTTTGGGATACAGCCTGGGCATCAGAATATTTAAAATTTGCAGGTGATTATAATGTGTATCCATGACGGAATCATGACTCTGTGCCCCAAAACAAGCATCAAATAATCTCCTCTGCTGAGCTCCATCCCTGACCCTATCTCCTTCCTTTTGCCTTAGATAGTGCAACTTTCATATGAACATGAGTGTTTTCCCAGTACATCTCTCTTTGTCTATTGCAGCCTCCCTGCTGCTGGTGGTCTCATTTTCTTTGGCACGAATGGATTTGCTACTTAATTGCCTGCTTATTTGTCAAGTGGTTGTCCCCAGCAGATGTTCCCATGTGGAAATTTAGAGGCCAGCATCTGTACACAAATAGCTGATTGCATCACTGTTCTGCTTTTGATCTTGTCCTGATGGGGCATGCAGGATCTTCCAAAAGTGACCTGGGGATAAATTTTCTCCTTTTTTTTTTTTCATTTCAAACCCTCCCCCCCAGCACCCCGAAATGTCTTTAGTGGTCTTAGAAGATCTAATGCGTATTCTTAGAAGATCTAATGTGTATTCACTCTGCTTTCTTTTCATTGTTGTTGTTGTTGCCATTGACCTTTTAGTTTTTAGAATTACAGAACATGACAGAACCTCAGTATCTTTGTGGCACAAACATAACAAGCATATGATTTGATAGTTTCAAGTTTTAATCCCCGTTGTGGCAACTTGTTAGCAGAGATTTCTTGGTCAAATTACTTCACTTATTTCAGTCTCCATTTCTTCATTAGGAAAAATGAGAATAAAAATAATATTAGTCTCATATGGTTATAATAATATTAAGTGCTTATTACACCACCTTCCACATAGTGAGCATTAGGGATAGTGATGAATATCAAGATGATGAGAAAGAAAGAAAAAAATGGAAGAACAACACAATAGTGTTTTCTATCATTTAGAAAGAACATCACATGAGGAGTTAAGGCACCTAAGTTTTAATCTGAGCTCTTAAACTAACTTGCTCCATGATCTAATAAATTATTTTCCATCTCTATGCTTCAGAGGTCTTACCAGTATGACAAGATTGTCTTCGAATTTTCTTCCATATTGTGATCAGTATCTCAGCAAAGTCCTCTGCTTATCTCTCAGTTCTCTCATCAGTCAAAGGATGTGGCATGCCAGGGTCCTGGCTTCATAAAATTATGTGCCTTTGATATCTTCTCCTCTATCTTCCTAGACTTTATGATGTGGCCTCATACCCACTGCCTTTACATCTAAACCTAAGAAGGCAGTCTCATCCTCCCCTAAGACCTCTTTGTTAGATGTCGGGAGAAGGACCTGGGAACCCCACGCTAGAGATGAACCACCAAGTGCTTTCAGAGATAAGCCATGAGCTCCTTCTGAGAAGGCAGGGCTGTCAAGTGGAAACACTGACAACAGCCTTAGTTCCAGCCATGTAAATAGCATTCTTGCAAAGACACATATTTAGCATCTGTGACATCAACTTGATTTACCTTGATTAACGGAGCAATTTGCTGTACATTTTTCCAAATGCTATAATCAATTAGAACTCAGAATAGATTAGAAAACTCTCTACAGTGTGGCCACAGTCCAAAAAGGCTAATCTATCATAAAATATGTATATATATATCCTTTCCCAAACATTCAATGGATAAAGATTTGTGTCTTGGAGGAACTCAGAGTTCAGGTTTATACAGTTGGGCACCAGGCATCTTTTTCATCAGATCTTACTAAAGACAAATCATGAAGAAAGGAGCTTTGTGATTGTTACTCTAGTTTTGTATAGCTTCCAAACATCTCTCGACTTATTGGCTCTTCCCTGCCTATCCCCACAATATGTTTATAAAAGACCCAACTGGTTATAGACCCCTAGTACCAACAGGAGAGATCCCAACCCCGTAGAATGGTATTACTAAACAGTGTCATCTCATGCCATGTTTCTGTTCATATATTTTATCCTTAAAGTTCCCCCAAAATATGTGTTGTACTTCCTTACCACTTTATATTTTCTCTTGTAATTCTCTCAGCTTGTAACATTAGAATAAAGAACTACTGTTTGTTATTTGCTGTTGATGAAGCACTGTGCTAAATGCTCACCATGTATTATTTTCCTTAATACCCTTAACCACCCCCGAAAGACTTGAAAGTTAAAATACTTGCCCAAAGGTATACAGAAGTAATTGACAATATTAAGATCAAACCCAGGTTTATATGACCCCAAAGCCCTTAGTCTTTCTTCCTCTTTCTATATCACTTCTCCATCTTTCACTCTTTTCTGAATTCACTCCTTTCCCAATATCTAAAACTCTCATGGGAATCTCCTGTCTAGGAAGAAAGCTATTTCTTAGACATCTAGAAAGCTATTTCTTTAACTCCTGACAGATGTTAGGGGCTAAGCGTTAGCCCATTCACAGATGAAATTAATCTATGTCTAATCTCCTCATTGTACAATGACAAGGTGAACTGCTATCTAGGTAAAGTACTCTCCTAGGCCCTATGTATGTCACGATGGGATGGAGCATTAAGGAATAGACACAACAAAGTGCTGGTTGACCTATAATTTAGAGTTAAATTTGAAATCTACTTAACCATGTGTATAATTTTGTATCTCCCAGGTTCTACACTTCTTGGTTAATAAATAGGAATAATGTTACATACATTGTTATCGATATCAGTTGAGTTGATATACAGATATAAAAATACTTTATCAAGTGTTGTTTATTCTATCTGGCACCTGAGCACAAGGATCTTAGGATCTTGTAGTTCATACTTCGAATTGCATGTGAAATTACACTATAAACCGCAAAGTGGTATGAGTTCCTGTTCATTTTGAGTGGATTTAGAGTACATTGAGATGACTGCTTGGTTCTTGTGACTTCCCCAGAACTTTACTAAATGCCTGGGCTATAACTGGCCATCGAAACACACTTACCAAATGAATAAACACTGTTGTGGCTGCAGAAACTTCAGACTGGGAGGTCAGAGACCTGGGCTCTGGCCCCAGCTCTACACATGACAGGCGTTAGTAAGAAAAGTCAACCACTTGTAGCCTTTGTTTCTTTATCTTTGGAAAGAGGATGTTAAACTCCTGACTTCATAACATTGTTATGTGGAGCAAATAAAACTGTCCACATGGAAGTGCCTTGTAAATGATAACGAAATGTGTATGTACATGGGGATGAAGAGAACTGATTTGCATTCTTAAAGGAAGACATAGGGATGTACATGCTGTGCTTTGAGACTCTCGGGATTCCCGTCCAAGAGTTTGCAATTCAAAGTCCAGTGGTTTATTCCATTTTTACAAATGACTATTTATCTTCTTGACCTGGCACTTAGCAAATGAACCACAAAATCCTCCAGTCCACTGCTTAGCATATTCTTGGCAGAAAGAACATGACAGACCAATGAATCCACCACCTCTCCCCCCAACCCCAGCACACATCATTGTGCTGATGAGAATCCTGACCCACAGAGGGAGGGGACTATATCTTTCCCCCTTTACCAGCACCTAGCACAAAGCCTTGCCTATGATATAATCATTAACTATTTAGTGAATTGGTGAATAAATGAACAATTAGATGATCTGTTCAAGGTATCCTCAGTACCTAACACAGTACCTGATCCATAGTAAGTTGTTGTTTGTTTGTTTATCGATGAGTGAATGGATAAATGGTTGTCTGGCAAGTTGGTAGCAGCTCTGGGACTCACACCTCTTACCTTGTAATCCATTTCCCAATATATCACAAGTTAGTATTCAACCTGGCTTGCATTTTATTGACTTAAGTTTGTGCATTTTGTCTGTATAGCTACAATTATGAATTTTTAGAAGAAATAAGGGACCACGTTTTCTGCCGCCATGTCTCTTGAATCATGTGTCTTGGGACTGGTCACCCAGTGGGTAATCAATAAATACATCTTGATTGTTTGAACCTGGGCAAATTAAAGATGCTATTTGTAGTGTGACTTCTGAGGAAGAGACTACGTAGGAAGTGCTTTGTGTGGTCTGATAATGTATTTATTTATGAGACGAAATGTTTATCTAAGCCTCAAGAAGATATCTGGCTTTATTTTCGTGTCTGAGTGCATGTGTGTCATTTTCCATGGTCACAACAGCCCCATCCTTCTGGGGTCCAGCTGGGCTATGAAGTAATAAACAGACATAAAAATTGGCTCAATCCTTGACAAGAAGTGGGAGCAACCCAAAGCCTTTAAGAACTTCTTCTTCGAGTAGTTGAATGCATCAGCATCCAGCTAGTTCAAGCTGGGTTCAAGCAAGCACTCTAACTTCACGAAAGCTATTTGTGACAAACACAATGAAACCTCTCTGCCCATTCAGTCACTGCGTGACTAAGATGCACTCGCTTTTCTTTTGTTCTGTTCTTTGACAACATTCAACAACATCGGGTTACTCTGACAACTCCAATAACTAATTCAAGACATGAGCAACTGTCACCCGGTGTGTTCTTAGTATATCCCTTGGTCTTTTAAGTATTCAACAGAAGCTAACGCAAATCGATGATCATATTTTATTCTGAATGGTGCAACTGAGTAAGTTTGGAACAACTATCTAAAATATCTTACTGGATGTTTCAGAGAGACGGAATCATTTTCCAAGTTTTATTGCTTATGATACATCTTTTACAAAGAATCTCCGATAGTCTGTGGCTATACCGTGACATGTGAGTTGCATGTGGCTATACTGTGACCTGTGGCTATACTGAGACATGTGAGTTGCACTGGTAGACCTTTCACACTCCAGACTATTTATTTCAAGAGCACTGAGTCAATCTGGATGCGAGGGAAAGGGTGAGAAGTGAAAGCTCTGGTCTTTGCCTTCGAGGAACTCATGTCCTAGCATGAAAAATGAACCCCAAGCATCCATGCTATGGTACCGGCTAGGCAGTGCTCACTGACACAGAAAGGGACACATAGTTCTCTAGCAACACAGAGGAACAGGTGGCCCCTGCCAGAGGGGGAAAGGAGCAAGAAGAAAGAATTGGGAAGGCTTTGTGAAGCTTTTGCTAGGCCAGAAGTGTATATGTAGTACTGATCAGTCATAAATGAGGGAGAGAGGTGGAAGCATAACCCAGCCAGGATCAAAGCATGGTCTGCACCAGCTCACCATGTCCCCTTGTCTTCTGAAGTCCCATGGCACCAGGTATGTACCTTCTCAGGGCCACGCTTGGCAAACAGTACTAACCAAATTTACTGTGTGTCAGATCTCACTTGAAGCATTTGACTCTTGCTAGCTCCCTACTATGAAAGTATATGAAGTAGGTATCACCCCCATTTTTGCCAACTTGGAAACTAGACCTTAGATAAAATTTGTGTCACTTGTCTAACATCCTAGAGCTAGTCAGTAGAGCAGACAGGTTTTATCCCAATTGTCTCCTACTTTTTACCCTACCTTCTGAAACACCATGCTAACTACCTCCTTGGTCAGATGCCTTAATTTTTCCATGGCAAAAAGGGGTCAAGGGAGGGAAGTTGGAAGCAGCTGGAGATATGTCCCCTGGAACTCCCCCAGGGCCACACATACACTTCATAAATATGCTGATGTAAGACAGAACTCCAGTCCCCACCATCTGAGGCTGTGATCAAAGGAAATTACAGAAACTCACATTTGTCAAGTGCTCATTCACTCCAGGATCTTACTGTAGTGCTTTAGTTCACTCTCTCGGGTTATCCTTAAAAGAAGCCTTTGGATGAAAAATCTGTCTTGTGTACTTTTAGAATTTGCTCAATTTCCCATAGCCAGTAACAGCCAGGGTCAGAATTCCACAAGTAAACTATTTCTCTCCAAAATTTATTTATTTTTTTTTTAATTTCCTTCCTCTGTGGACTATAAAGTGTTCTAGAGCATATGACACAATTATCATGATGAAAAGGGAAATGATGAAATAGTTGAGGGGGGATAGAAGATGGAAAAGAAGATACAGGGAAGAAAAGGAAAAGGTGATCAGAATGTGGCTACTCATGAGTTATTTGTACACTTAAAGGAACTTCAGGTATGGATGGAATCTCACTCATTAAGACAGGACATAGATATGAACATCCAAGGGACATGTTTTGACCTGGATTTTGAACAAGAGAAGGAACAGAGCATGAGAATAAGTAGGGTTTTCAGTTCTGTGTCCAGACTGGACACAGGAAGGAAGGTGCCTTGGCTAACACGGCATAGTGATGGAGCTGGTTATTACCTAGCAATTGGCTGAAGTAGCCTCGGCATGACAGCTTAGTCCTCTTATCCTGAACGTCCACCCCTTTGTTTATTAAATCAAATGATGAATAAAAGCTTCAGTCTTTTTTCTATCAGCCTTGGGAATTCATTAGTCAAATCATAACTGCCCTCACCTCAAGTTACGTTTTCGTTTTATGTGTCTTACATGTCTTCTGAGTTCTGGCTTCATTGAAATGAGGTCTGCATCTCTGCGAGATCCATTCAGTCCTGCTCTGCTGACAGCCAGCAGCTCAGAAACAGCAAAACAACAACAAAACGGCCTTGAATCTATAGCATATTTCCCTGCCTCCTTCCTTCCTTTTCCGTTCCTCTCTAAACCCTCCCCCTAGAGAATGCCAGAGAAACAAAAATAAAGCCATAATTAAGAAAAGGACTAAGAATAAATTCCATGCATTTAACCAAAGTTCCATCACTGAACCCAGGAGGATTGGCGCATAGCTGTGGTTGTGCGAGAGGAAGCGCTCAGGGAACTCATGCTGTGCTTTCAACACAAACACAGCTCATAAGGAATAGTTTATCACTTAAACCATCTCTTTAATTCTGCAGAGTAAAGGCAAGACCTCAAAAAGGGCTCAGATACCACCGCTGCTGCCACTGGGGTCTCCCATTTCTGGAATCCCTCTGGCCCAAATAGCTCAGAGCAATTCACAAACATTTATTGACGGAACCCCATGACCCATTCCCCAAGTGAATACTTTAATATCCCATTCTGCAGAGGGCAAAATGGCAACATGGAGAAGTTCAAGGCTCTTGGCTGCCTGCCATTTAGAGAAAACGAAATAGTGGCTGGATTCTGAAAGAAAAGCATCACCAGGTGCACAGTGATTTTATTCAAGAAATGTGGTGAAAAGAGCACTGGGCTGGAAGTCAGGAGACCCGGGCTCTGATTCTAGCTGTCACTCACTCTCTGGGGGACAGTGGCCAAGTCACCTCTTTTCTCTGAGCCTTAGTCTCCTTAACTGTAAAAGAGAAGGTTGAACTGGAAGACTCTAAAGACCCTTGTCCCTTTGAAAATGGTGGAGATATGCATCCACCATTTCAGAGCCGTAGGCGTGCTTCCCCAGCAAGATGACTCCTGGACCACACCACACCAGCCCCACTGCCTGGTTCCTCAATTTCCCCCCTCCCCCACCATTCAGCCCTGCATTCAGGCCCAGCTTCCTTACCGTCCTACGGGTGGTGGTCTCTGGTTCTTTATAGCCCACAGGAATTTTGAAAGTCTTAGAACTCTCGATTACTTACTTTTCCCCATGGAAGAAGCTCAGTAAATATTTACTAAATTGCCAGATTCCATGTACCTTAATCTTTAATTCATCTGCCTTCATCTGACCAGTGAGAATCTTGAGGATGGAATGAGGGAAGGCTTGTTAAACCTTGACTGTCTCAATAAATCGTAAACCTTACCTCTTAATAGGTGCCTTTTCTATATCCATCTGGGTTTTAAAATCTTGATAATACATGACCAGGGGACTCATACGGAATGTATAGGTCCAGTTCAGTGCAATGTAATCCAATTTGGCAATTAATTATTGATCATCTTCTCTTTGCCAAAAAACTATACTAGCATCTGGAATTACAAAGATTTCTAAGATTTCGTTCTTGTCCTCCAGGATATTCTGCTCCATGAGGAAATTGGGAAAGGGGAAAGATGACCTTGATACATTGAGATGAGTTCAAGACAAATAGAGGGTATAAGACATAAAAATTTAAAAGGCCAATTACAGCTCAGATTTCCAGTAAACTTGCTTTACTTTAGATCCAAATGTAAGAAAGTTATGACACAAAGGTTTTAACTCTGATGAGACTTCACAGCAAAAAGTTTATTTGGTTATTATGTGCATGTGTGTGTGGGAAGGGATGAGAGGCAGCTGCATTCCTGGAAAACTTAGACACTATTTTAAAGATAAGCAGTTGGCATAAACATAGTTTTCAAACTAATGGACACCAAGGTGTAGACTGGCTTTAATAAAAAGCAGGTCATTTGAGACAATCCCATAGCTTTACGTATAGGAATATTTCTCCTCCTTTCTGGCTTGGTTTCCTTGTATAAGAAGGGCTGGTTAGATGAGATAATCCCAGCGATTCCTTCCAGCTCTGGCGTCTCTATGGGGGACACAGGCAGTGTCTTCTCTGTTGCCTTCCACATTTACTGTTGGGCTGGGCACCAGAATGGCAGGGAGAAAAGGAGTGAGGAAGGAAGAGATGGAGGGAGGGAGAGCTGATTTTTCCCAGCAGAGACTCTGAATTTGAGAGAGAGGTGAAATTCAGAGACAGTTAGAAAAGGAAAGGAGTAACAGTAGAGGAACCATCTTTATAAATTTCTTGCTTAAGGTATATTGGAGGTTTTATCATGTAGTTACATGAACATGACACTTGGAAGTCTTGGGTTCAAGTTCTAGCATTTTAGTTGAATAGTTTGTAGTTTCTTAGGAATTCAGTTACTCTCTCAATCTCAATTTCTCTTCTATAAAATAGGGTAATATAACCCTGAGCCCTTTAATTCAAATGTGTTAAATAAAATAGAGACAGACACTCTTTATAAACTATACAAGGTTATACAGGGATTGGTTATTGTTGCTGTTGTCATATTATAAAAAGGGACAATGCTTTAACCAATGATGGTGTTATAAACATTCATGACAGGCTAGGAAGGGAAGAACTTGTGGCAAGGGAGTCATCAAATCTCATGGGATATCCTATTCTGTTTTTGCATCAGCTGTGAGCTTAGCCTGTACTCTGTGTCTCCTTTCACATGGCAGTAAGCAGAAGCCATGAAGTGTTGGTGGGCTCTCGCAGGCCCATCTATCCTGTACACTCAGAGAAGAAACCGCTAATAATTTCCAGTTCACCCTGGAGCAGAGACACACATAGCACTGTGATTGCTTATGGCCATAGAGGGGCCTTAGCTAGTGAATTTATAGAGCAGAATAGCTAAGCCTCCAGAGTTCATCCTGAATGTTAAAAAAAAATCTTTACAAATATATGAGTTGTACAAGCTGGGATTTATGTAGACATTTAGATCTGTTGATGTAGAAAGTAAATTTTTAATTAACACGGAAGATGGAAACCCAAGTAAACGAATGCTAGGATATTAGCACCATCTAGTGGTTGTATGTAGCCAGTGCATACATTAGAGAAAAGGATGAGCAAAGGGAACGTGTGTCCGTCCTGTCTAAGCTTTGGGGGAAGACTACAGAGGCAACAGTCCCTATAACAGGGAGCCATAGTCAGTAGATCTGGCATTCAACGTGGGTCAACACATCTATGCCATAGGTAATGGCATCATGAGACATCAGCTCAAGAAAATAGCCCTTTCAAAAACCTGACATTGTCTATGCTGGACAGGTTACTAAATTCTATTTCTTGGCTTGTAAAATGGGGAGGATAAAGCATGCTGTATGGGGTTGCTGATGAGACTGTATTGCAGTATTAATCAGTAGGCATTTGGGAAAGTGTCTGATGTGGAACATCACATCAGTAGCTACCAACTTGATGCCAGCTACTTCATATCCTCTATCATCTCCCTCAGATCTCAATATCAGTAGCTGTCAAAACCAAAGTTTACACTTAAGAAACTGAGGTCCAGTATGGGTTAGTGACAAGTCCATGATCATGCAGCCCATGGGTGGCAGAAATGAGATTTGAACACGTTTGACATGCTCCAAAGCTCTCATTTATCCCTTTGGATTAGATAGTAGACGCAAAATCTGCTCTTCCTTCCCCTGTCTTCTTTTGCTTAAGGTGAACATATTGATGCTTAATGTGCCTGGCTTTGTGCATACACTATTTTATTGAACTTTGAAATTTGTTGTTCTTTGTATAGATGAAAAAGCTAAATCTCAGAGAAACTAAATAACCTACCAGATGCCCATAATTAGTGAGAGCTGGGATTCAGACTTTCTGATTACAGACATACCACTTTAATCCATTTTCTACTGACTCATTCACTCATCTTTCATCTCTCACTATGAAGTTTGTTTCTGTTTTTATTTACATCCCAAGAGTTACTTGTTTATTGAAATAAAGACATCTGCATTTATTAAGGTCATTGGATTATCTAATTGTGATCCATTTCTCTGCACATAGAAAGACTGAAGGTTAGCTTTAGTGTACAAAATGGTCACTATAAAGTCTCCTATAACTTGGAAAAGAGCACTCTGTCTCAAGGAAGACAATCTGCATAGACGAAAAGGTCAGATTTGAGCCTATGAAGCAGCCATTGCTCCATGGTTAGGTTTAAAAATGGAGACTGACAAGCCTTACATAGACAGCTACTAGGAATGAGTAGGAAAAGAAACACAAAGGCTATCATATTTCTTTTAGACACTGTACTGCATGCCTAGAGGAACACAGAGACACAGAGAGCCTGCAAACAGTTTGCTCAAAGTCTGTGAAAGGGCTTGACAAAATCAGCTTCCTTCACTCCAAATCCCTGATAGACTGAGATATTTTGCTCAGGCCCTTAAAGTCTGAACCAGAGAGAGTAACTATCCATAGCATAAAGAAATGCTCTGTCTGTCCATTGCTTCCCTCTAGTGGTCATATTGCCACCAAGCAAAAAGATATGACCACATCTCAGAATTAAAAATCTAAACATAAAAATGGGATGCTGTTTGAACCTGGCCTGTCTGGTGTGGTCACCCAGATAGTCTCAGAGAGAGTAAGATGACCATAGAAACAACAACACGTAATAATGGAAGTTACTTGTATTCTTGTCTTTGCAAAAGTATGTGGTCTGTAATACACGTTAGAGGGTAAAGTTGGAATATAAAATGTTCTAGTCTGAGCTGCGCACACACATACACACACACGCATGATCCTTGGAACACAACTTGAGAAGTGCTGATCTCGTGTTCTTTCTCCTAGTGGAAACCTACCTTAACATTTATTTCCATTGTAAAGATGGGACACTTAAAGCCCACAGGACAGTCATCATACAATGGGTCGGCATAGTGCCTATACAATGACAGTGTATTTTGAAAGCTGTGTTAAGACAGAGCATCCATCTGTCAGTGTGCCTCTATGAACGATGATCATCAGACCCATGTCAACCCATAACAAACCATAGTGAGACAGGAAATCCACTGTAAGTCATTGAGATCTCTGGTTATTCTTCACTGCAGCACAACTGCCCTGGATGATATACCACAGCTTCCATTTTTCTCCTTGAATTGCATTAAAGAGTTCAAGGGACAAGAACATGTGCCATTTCTCATGTCTAATTGATTTATCTTTCTCTAGTTCTAGTAGAAAATTACAACTGTTGTTTTATTTATTTGTTTGTTTGTTTTTCTCTTGATGGTAATTACCTTCATTCCTCAGAAGTTCCACGGTGAACCTTTCTCCCCTACAGTTTCCTTGACCCCAGGCTTCTCCAGCTCCATTCTGGGATGTCTGTAGGGATCTGCCCTCATTCTGAGGGCCTTTGAAGGTATACCCCCGGTCTCTTTTTGTTGAGTTCTCCTTGTTCCTCTCTACACACTTTTTGGACAGGACCCATCAAGACCCTGCTTAGCTCTGTTTCTGATGGGCCACCTATGTGGGAAGCAATCATAGGTGCTTTACCCTGACAGACTGTAACTGCAGGTCAGGCGCAACATGACAGCTTCTCCTGGCTGTCATCCAGCACAGCCAGCCCTCCTTGTTCCTTCTACATTTACTGGATTAAATCCAGGCCTCATATTCAATAAATCTCTTTTTAATTTTGTTGCCTTTTTAAATTCTTTATTTGAATTTCATTACTTTTTGTTCATATCATTATTATTTATTTGACTCAATTCTATTTTTAGTTCTACTCGTTATTGTCTAATTCTATTTTTAGTCTGACTGGTTATTTTCTAACTTGTTAGATTGCTTACATTATTGACCTACAGACTTTTTCTTATAATATGATTTTTTTTGTGGTGATGTGTCTCTTGAAAAACTGTTTTCATTATATTCCAAAGTTTTGATAGGTTAGTGTTTTTATTACACTATATTTTTACTTCAATGAAAGTGTTCATTACATCTTTTTTATGTATTTAAGAGTAGCTTTTAATTCCCAAATACATGTGATATTTTAGATAATACTTTTGTTATTTATTATTGACTTAATTTTTCATTGTAGTCAAAGAGCATTTGCTGTATAATTCCTATTCTTTGAAATATGTTTAGTATTGATTTATTACTTATTATGTATATGGTATACTTATGGTCAAAAGTATATGCTCTCTTATTATTGTGTTGTTGGCTGCAAAATACTAGAACAATTAAGAGTGCAGATTCTAGCATGGGAATTCCAGGTTTCAAATCCCAACTCTGCCTACTAGCTGTGTCAGTAGAAGCTAAGAAACTTGGGCAGATAAATTAAATTTTTCTTCGGTTTCAAAACATGTGTATTATAGACATTTCATTCCACTCCATCTTTTATGTTCTTGTTTATATTTCCATGTGTGTGTGTGTAAACTGAAGTTTATTATTTTCTCTACATATCCATGATAAGAAACAATTTTTATTTAATTTTAGTTTTTATTTGATTGACAAACCTACACATCATACTTAGTATGTTTTTTTTTAATAATATTGGAACAATTTATTATGAGATAGCAGCTAATAATTAGTAACTAGGTAATGTTCTTTTACATTTTTTAATTTTATTAAATTTAATGGTGTGACATTGGTTAATAAAATTACATAGGCTTCAACTGTACAATTCAATAATATGTCATATGTATACTGTGTTTAACTTGTTTCTGATACATCTTTGTTTCTTTGTGCTGTACTCTAGCATGATTTTCAGAACTATCTTATAACAACTTTCCCTTGAGTTATGTTTCATCTGCTGTTTAATCCACCTGTCCCAGGACTATTTGTTAAATAGACTATTCTTTCCCAGTTGAATGGTCTTTGTACCCTGGTCCAAAATCAATCGGCCATAGATGTTTGGATTTATTACTGGACTCTTAATTCTATTCCATTTGAGTATGTGCTTATTCTTATGCTAGTGCCACACTATTTTGATCTTGGTTACATGATAATTAACTTTGAAATAGAAAAGTGCAAGTCCTCCAGATATTTTTTCAATATAGTTCTGGCTATTCTAGGACCTTACTAATTCTATGTAAATTTGATAATCAGTTTTTTCCCATTTCTCCAAAACACACTATAATTTTAATGGGGATAACACTGAATATTAGATTACTCTGGATATTATTGTCATCTTATCAATATTAAGTTTTGCAGTCCATGAACACAGATCTTCTTTGCACTTATTTTGACTGTTAAAATTTCTTTCAGCAAAGTATAGATTTCAGTGTACAAGTCTTCCACTTCCTTAATTATATTTATTCCTTGGTTATATATATTATTATATTAAATATATTTATATTTTGTCCTTGTGGATGCTATTGTTTTTATAATTCCCTTTGGGCCTATTTATTCTTAGTGTAAGATATACAAATGGCATTTGTTCATTTATCTTTTACCCCCTCCCCAAAACTTGAAGGTCATTGTTTGTCATTAGGAGTGCTTTTGAGGAAAAGGTTAGAAAAAAATATTAAGGTTTGAGGCCTTGAAATTAATGTCTCCAATTTAAGCCAGTGATTTTTGAATTCACTAGTATAACTGAGAAAGGTTTGGTTCCCAAGCAAAAGAGAAAAGTAGGAAAAGGAGGGGAATTGTTATAAGGGCCTTATAGGTCTAAATCATGTGCACTTTTCTGTTATCAGTAGAGTTATCCAAAGAAAGCCTACTAGATGTAGAATTTCCTCATATCCTGCCTGTATCATCAGAGGTCAATCTCACTCAAGATTTGGAAGACTTACAAAAAAACAAAAAAGTTTCTGTTCCCTCTGTTTCCTGTAAAGGGCTGTTTTTCTTGAAATTAATTTTCATTGCCTAATAATAGTTTTAAAACTTTTTAAGCTTATTTTTTTTGGTCTAAAACCTATTGAAGAGAAAAAAAATTACAGCTTGTTTTCCAGATTTCAGATAGACATAGAAAAATACACAATTCCTTATAGAAGAATTTCAATTAATAAATATAGAAGAAAGCACATAAATAGAAAATCACATTAGAATGCCACAATAATAATTGCTACAGGCAAGACTAATCAAAGGATGTTAAAATGGGCCAGAGAAAGTTAAACAGAAATGGTATATTTGCATGATGTCAAAGAATCTACCCAAATATTACAAGATTATATAGTGAAGCTACTGAGTTTACAGTGGAGAGTTTCATTTGTCACTCGCCTTAGCTAAATAATCAAGATTAATGTAACCAGTGATACATATTGACATTGTATGCCCTGATATGATACAGTAAGAGCCATTTAGAGCCTAAGTCATGTGTATTTCTCTGCTTTTCATAAATCTGTTCAAGGAGAGTCTTACAAAATGGTAAATTTTTTCAGATCCGCCCTGCATGTTTAGAGGTCAATTTCAATTAAGGATCAGAAGACTCATTTAAAACAAAATAAATGTCTTACTAATGTACTGTATACTTGAAACTAATATTGAAATTAAATTAAACAAACAAAAAACAAAATTTTTTGGTTTTTTTTCTTTCCTAGAAAGAACCATTTTCCTTGAAATTTTACTTGTAATAGTGTCCAAAAGAATTATCTAGGAATAAATCTAAGCAAAGGAGTGAAAAACATGTATGCTGAAAAGGGGCAAATCACCTCTGTGGTTTCCTTCTAAATAATGCAAAACCTCAGTCTAATAGAGAAAATATAAGAAAATTTAAACTGTGGAATGTTCTACAAAGTAAGTGACCATTACTCTTCAGAAGTATTAAGGTCTTAAAACAAGCAAAGATTGAGACACTGACAAGATTAGAGAAGTATAGAGAGACAGGACAGTTGTATGCAATGTGAGATCCTGGATTAGATACTAGAGCACAAAAAGGACATTAGTATAAAAACAAGCAAAATACAATAAACTCTCTACTTTAGTGAATACTATTATACCAAGATTAATTTCTTAGTTTTGGCAATATTGTCTGATAATGAAAGACACTAACGTAGGAGAGAGTTGGGTGAAGGGTATATGAAAGCTATTCTATTTTTGCAACTCTTCTATAAGACTATAAAAAAATAAAATAAAATTTAGCTATTAAAATGAATACTATAAATATAATTCACAAGTTTTCTTTACCTTTTGTAGCTCATTTCTGGTAGCCAGCCCAAGAAATACCTAACACATGAAAGCAAGGGTCTGTTGGAATGGTAATATGACTAAAAGAGACTATCTATAGTTCTATTTAGGCAAAAGGTGGCAGGCTATTGATAACCTTCTGCCTACTCCCCTCAAAAATCAAGAGAACAGTATGTTCAAAGATGGTGTAAATGATGAGATGACCATCGTGGGATGATCGTTAATGTTGTTGCTTTTGCTTATATTTTGAGTGGACAAGAGATGATGTGGAAAGGATGTAATGTTGCAATTAACAGAGATGCTAAAGTCAACTGGCAGTGGTATAGCTCCTTTTCAATCTGGACTGAATCTAGAACATCCCCTTTAAAGATGTGCAGCTCTGGGAAAAAAAATATCTAAGTTTCTCAGCTTCCTCATCAGGAAAATGTTGAAAGCAATGAAAACTCTTTCAGGACTATTGGAAAAATTACGTGACTACACAGACACTTATTTACTGATTATTATTATTAACTATAGGAACATGGAGAGAGCATATAAAACTTTTATGAAAATAGAAAATCTCTCAAGAGAGATGCAGCCAAAGTGCTTATCTTGTTGAGTGGAGAGAAAGCTTCATTTTAGTGCATACTTGCCTCCTTGCTAGGAAGAACTATTTGCAGAAAATACTTGTACTATTGTACACAGTTAACAAGAAGATGAATAATTTGGATAGCCTCTGAGCTCAAGGTGAAAATGAAGTTCAAAGACTTTGGTTCAAAAAATAAAGGGAGACACAAGGAAACTTTTGGAGGTGATGTATATGATCATTTCTTGATTGTGGTGATAGTATCACGGATATATGCATATGCCCAAACTCATCAAATTGTATACATTAAATATTTACAGGGTTTTTTGTTTATGTACATATACATGCAGGTGTGTTTGTGTGTATATACATATATACATACATACATACATACATACATACATACATACATACATACATATATATGTGTGTGTGTGTGTATATATATATATATATATATATATATATATATAGTACCTCAATAAAGCTGAAAAACTGAATTTAAGATACAGTGCTTAAACCCAATTTTATCATTAATTAGATTGGCTAAACACGTCAATAAAAAGGCAAAGATTGTCAGTTTACACAATATTTTTTTAAAAAATACGCTACTTAAAAAGCTTTCAGATTCTACTATCAGACAGTGAAATACGTCTACAAAGGAGACTCTTTTTGACTATTTTGTCTTTATGTCTCACAATGTATATTAAATAGAGCTAGTTTAAGCTAGTTTAAAATGAGGTCATTTGGAAGGGCAGTAACTGTCATTAAGATTTTTGGCTCTGAAGTCACAATACCTGGGTTTAATTCTAATTCTGCCATCTATTAACTGTGTGTCCCTGGGAAATTTTCATAACTTCTCTGTGCTTTATCTTTATCAACAAACTAGGTACACAATAGTTTAAGCCATGGGTTGAAGTGGTTATTTAATGAGTTTCTGTACCTTAAACATGTAGACAATACCAGAAATAAAAAGAGCACAGCCAGTTATTTACTATCATATTTTAGGAGAATATGCTTTGAAAGATCTGCTTCCATCTGCCTAAAGACAGATTATACATTGCTAGTCTTGATCATGTCACCAAATCTTGCTCATACCATGAATCTGCTAGGGGTGATGTTATATCAGCCATTTGACCTCATGTGCCATTTTCAAGTGGGAAGAGTCACATTCGAATAGTCCATCTCACCAAGGAATGCTTAAGAAATTATTTTTGTTAAGGCCAAACAAATAATGTTGTTATTGGTCTATGCCATTATACCTAATCAACTCCAAGAGAATTTTTTTAACCTTCAAAATTTGGTTCCTAAAACATGAACTAATCAGCTACCATGACCCATCCTTGACCGTCAATAGCCTTTTACAAATGTGATCATTTTCTATTATATTCTTGCCAGTGTGCACCAGCTGGCTGACATTTTCTGTACCATTCAGCAATTTTTTAAGTGCTTAATAGGTACCAATTTCTTCTGCTGGACAGAGAAGAATATTGGCAAATAAGTTACTCATAGCATCATATGTAACTATGTTTTACTTTAATTTCTTTTCTTAAAATGACTTTTATTCAAAGAGCATATACATATTACATACAAACAGAAAAGTAAAAAATTATCTTTATGTTTCTATTCAATTATAGCTATTCAATATTTTGCCACATACTTCCAGTATTTTTTTCTATTCATATAAGTGTATCTTTTAAAATAAGCATATTTAATTCTTATGGCAGTTACTATCCAGAAGACACTTTTAGTTGCCGTCCCCAAATTTGCCCTCATTATCTTCAGCCTAACAAAAGCATACTTTAGCTCAGCTCAGTAATATGCCCATTGAATAGTTCCATTCTCACCCTCTTTTTTAGCTAGCCTTCTCCATGAGACCATTACATTTACAGCCACCCGGCTTCCCAAAGTAAATTTGGGGTACAGCCTAAGAGCAAGGGGGAATGAATGCTGGGCAGAAAGAATAAGTGCTCATCTTCTTTTGCTTGATTATGACTTACAACTTTTCACTGACCTCCAGTCCAACTACAGGGTGCAAGGTACTCTCGGAAATACTTATTTCTGACCAAATAATTCTGTTCAATAAGCAGATATGACATTTTAATAACACAATGCAACCTCAGCTTTCTCGTTCCAATGTTTGCCAAGTATCCTGCCACGTGTTTTTCAACTCTCAGGTAAACAGAAAATTTCAAGTAATAATACAGTACAATTAGAGTCATTGGGCAGGACATTTTTAAGGTAAGACACAACAATAAGCCCAGCTCGGACCTAGCCTTGAAAAGAAAATGGAAGCAGAAGAAACAGGCCTGCCTTGCTGGAATTCTTTTCATTCTTGAATCATTTCACCTCTTTTGGTAAACATTTTAATTTAATTATAACTAAAATGCACAAAAGTACACAAATCATAAGTGTGAGACTCAATGAATTTTTACTAGTTGACATCACACATGTGATCCTAAACCAGATTAAGAAGCAGGCTATTACCCAAGGACCTCTTTGTGCTCCCTCCTACTCATTACCTTCTTCCTGCCAAGAATAATCATTAGCCTGACTTATAATGCTATTAATTATTTTTGCCTGTTTTTGAAATTGTATACTCTTTTTAAGTCCTGTTTCTTTTGCAGATATGTTTGTGAGAATCATGCATGTTCATGAGCACCATGCATGTGTCAGTTAACAGTATAAAATTCCACTATTTGAATATCTATCTTTCTATTCTCTTATTGATGGAGATAGATTGTCCCCAGTTTGGCACTATTAGAAATAGTGCCTCTATGAACATTCTTGTACATGTCTTTACACAGGTTCTGAACTATAGAATATACATATGTTCAGGTTTGTTAGATAATACTACAGTGGATACATCAGTTTATATTTTCACCCTCAGTGCATTTGGTTCTCAATAGGGGCAGTGATCTTGTTCTCTTGGAAAATTTCTGGAAGCATTTATTGTTGTCATGACTGAAAGCACAGAAGAAATATGTATTTCTTTATTAATTTTAGAATTAGCTTTTACATTTATATAAGGAAAAAAACATGTTGAGATCTTAAATTGGGGAGCATAGAAATTTTAACTCATGGATATTATTTGATGAATAAACATAGCCTATACTTACATTTATTTAGATCTTTAATTTCTCTCAACATTTTATAGTTTTCAGTGTAGCTTGTCTTGCACATATTTTGTTAGATTTATCTCTAAGAATTTCTACTTCTGATGCTATTGTAAATGGTAATTTCACCTTCTAAATTGTTCATTGCTAGTGTATTAAAGTACAATTAACTTTTGCTCATCAATTTTGTATATCACAATCTTGCTAAACTCTATTATTATTCATAATATTTTTGTAGGTTTCATTTGATTTTCTGAAGATGATTATGCTATTTATAATTAAAGACATGTTTACTTCTTCCTTTTCAATCTGGATACCTTTTCTTTCTTTCCTTTTCCTCATTGCACTGGCTTTGGCCACCATTATTACAATGTTGAAAAGAAGGGCTAAGAGTAGATAGTCTTCCCATATTCCTGATCTTAGCAGAAAAGTATTCAAACTTTTGTGATTAACTATGATGTTAACTGTAGATGTTTGGTAGATGTCATTTATCAGTTGAGAAAATTCCCTTCTATTTTTAGTTTGCCAAGAGAATTTTATCAGGATGAACTTTGGAGTTTGTCAAGTGCTTGTTCTCCATTTATTTAATCAATTTTTTCTTTTTGTGATTTCTTAATATGGTGACTTACATTAAGTGATTTTTTTAAAAGTAGAATTGGACTTGAATTCCTCATATAAACCCAATAGACCATGGTGTATTATCATTTTCATTGATGAGTTAAAATTTTGCTAAGAATTTTGAATCTATTTCATGAGAAATATTGTTCTGTAGCTTTATTGTAATGCCTTTGTCTGATTTTTAAGTTCACCTTCCATAGTTAGATTTCTTTCTGTTGCCACATGTTTGACCCCTTTTACTTCATCTTCCTCTCCTCTACCCCTTTCCCTCTACCCTTTGGTAACCACTAATCTATAGTCCATGTCCATGAGTCTCTGTTTATTTGTCTTGCTCATTTGTGCTTTTAGATTTATATACCACATATAAGTGATATCATGTAATTTTTGGCTTATTTTGCTTAGCATGATTATCTCAAGGTCCATCCATGCTGTCACAAATGGCAATATTTCATTTCTTCTTATGGCTGAGTAATATTTCATTGTATATATGTACCGCAGCTTCTAAATCCAATCATCTATCATAGGACACTGGTTTCTTCAACATCCTGGCCACTGTGAATAATGCTGCTATGAACATCAGTGTGCAAATATCTTTTTGGATATGAGTTTTCAAGTTTGGGGTAAATACCCAGTAGAAGGGTTGCTGGATTATATTCTCTCTTCAAATTTGAAAGATCTTTCCTGAGTAAATAAATCTGGGTTAAAACTCTCCTCTTCAGTACTCAAAAGCTATTGATTCACTGTTTTCTCTCCTCTACTGCTTCCAGTAAGAAATTAGCCCTCACCCTTATCTTTGTTTTTTTCTATATATCATATGCTTTGTCTTCTGACTTTTAAGATTTTCTCCTTATCACATGTATTAAAGAATTAGATTCGAGTGCTTTACTTAATATTTTTTTGTACTTGAAGTTATAAACTTCTTAAATCTATCAATAACTTTACATTTACAGAAACTTTGGCCTTTACTGTTTTTAAAATGTCTCTTCTTCCTCATTACCCAACCTGCAGAGACTCCAACAACATGCACAATTAAGCTACTTAAAAATTTCCTAAAGCTCACTGATGCTCTGCTTATCTTTTCTTTTTTTCCTGTATTTTATTTTGAATATTTTCCATTGCTATATCTTCAAATTTACTTATATTTTCTTCTGCATTGTTTAATTTGCTGTTAATCACATTTAGTGTGTGTGTTTTTTTTTAAATCTCAGGCACTGTAGTTTTATTCTCCAGAAGTTCATTTGGAATCCTTTAAAAAATATCTCCCAAGGGGGTGTAAAAACAAGCCATAGACTAGGAGAAAATATTTATAAAACATGTATCTGATAAAAACACTGGTATCCAAAATATGCAAAGCACTCTTAAGATTCAACAGTAAGAGAACAAACAACTCCATTAAAACGTGGGTGAAAGCTAAAAAAATTCTTAAATTTGACAAATGACATAAACATAGTAGTTAAGCAGCTGAGCAAACCACAGATAGGAAAAGAAATCCAAAAAACCCACACCAACATACATCATGAATAAATTTCTGAAAATCAATGAATATTAAAAAAATTTCTGAAAGCAAACTAATAAAAATGGCATACAACCTATAGAGGAGCACCAGTTCTAATGACAGTGGATTTTTCATCTGAAACCACGGAGACCAGGAGGAAGTAGCACATTTTTCAAGTGTTTAAAAAAATCTGTTAATTACTATTTCTATGTATGAAAGCAATCTTATAGAATCAGAAAGGAAGAAAGAGAAAGGCAGAAATATTTTACATACCACAGAAATTCTTTCTCCTCATAAAGTAATGCAGGATTGGGTGACATTCACCTGCTTCAAACATCTGGTTTCCTTAACACAGACTGTGCCATGCTGAAAAAGTAAGACATTTCTCATTGTCCCCATAAGGATCATTGAGACCAAAATAAGAAACTCAACATTCTACACTCTTGGAATGTCCTGCAGGGATGTCTCTTTATTCAGAGAAGTACTTGATAAGGTACAACTGAGATTTCAATGTTTATTTTTCATATTTAGTTATGATTCCACAGGAGACATAGACATATCTGTAATGTTAAAGTAGAAAGTATCATAAGATTAAGTGTGGCCATAGGAAGACCATAGGTGCTATATGCGGTAATTGTTAATTGTATTCTTTTACACTGTCAGAAGAATCCCATATAAACTGTATGATTGTCTTGTATAGATGCTGCAAAATGGAAACACCAGACAGGAAGGAGTCTGGGCAGGTAATGAGTGATACAAGCCAAGTGACTAATGGTAACTGGAAACTGACAAGGCTCTATCTCAACAGATCAATTGCCCCCAGCTAATGGCCACAAAAGTTGAAATCTAGTAATATAATATATAATGATTTTTCAAAAGAAATGAGTCACCTGACTTTAAATGAGAAATATTTTTAAAGACAAGTTTAAACAGAACTCGATAAGATTTTGATAAGTGTACTGAGGTTAAATACATGGCTTTTCTTGTTCTGAGGAAATACAAGGAAAAAATTAAGAGACCATGATGTCTCCAAATTATTCTTAAATGGTTCAGAAACAACATAACCATTGGTGAGTCTCATATTTGGGAGTTTCTTGTTCTCTTCTTGCAACTTTTCCATAAGATTGACATCTGATTTTTTTTAAATGTTATCAAAAGACTTGAAAGAAAATGAAAAGAAAACAATGAAAACTAACCAAAAAACCTAAGTAGAACATTTTTAACCTGTGTCCCAGAAATCAATTTCTTATACAGTTTTAGATTCTTATTTTTCAAAGAGAGAAATTAAGACCTTGAGGATGAAGGAGGCCTGCAGTAGGTGAAGGACTTGTCCAAAATGGCACAGTCATTCAGTGATGAAACCAGCTGAGGAACAGGCCTCCTGACATCACTGCTCCCCACAAGTTCTTTTCCTTCCCTAGAGGCTTTTGTTACATGGGAAACCCCCCTTTTTTCTCTTTTGGTATTCTCCATTCTATATCATTTCAAATATTCAATTCTGGAATAAATACTGGCATTTTGAAAAACATGTGAAGAATTTATCTGCCAATAAAAATTAATTTTCCAACTTCATCCATCCTGGCGCTCATTTAGAACCCAACAAGACCCACTCACTTTAATTGGAATCAGTATTTGACTCCCGCATAAGATATTAGTTGGTGATAGATTTCTGAGACCATTTTTGATCAAGATAACAGCTTCTCCCAAGAATTCAGTGCCTGAGAAAGTGGAGCCAAGTTCAGGAGATTAGAAACTAAAAGCTGCCAGTAATGCATGCTGCAGTTGGGAAGAACGTGTTTAGGATGACTATGGTTATGACAGAATATTGTGTCCTTTCTTCTTTATAAATTACTCAGTGTCTGGATGAGAAATAATTTGCTGAAAGCACTTGGAACATTTTACCTACCTTGGAACAAATGTAGAGGCTCCAGAAGGAAGACTTGGCTCATCAGGATGGTTTTGTTTGGCCTTAGTTAATCACTGAAATATGAAGAACAAAATAGAAAGTAAGGTTTGCAAATATTGGGAATTCTCAAGTTAAAATCTCATGTCGATAGATGTTTAAAATAAATGACTTCGATAACATTTTTCAAGAAAAAGCAGGTATTTATCATTTCCACGCTATCTGACAGAAACTTTCTATATGTGAAAATCTTATCTCATCGTTTTTGTAAGGTATTAAAGCAAATGTCATTTTTTAAAAATGATTCAGGATCTGGACAGAGTAAGCAACCTCTCCAAACTGATATCAATGTACTGATGAGCATCCCTGGAAAGGGTTAACCAGTTGTAAACCTACCTAGCATTTAACAGCTGCTTCACACTGTTCTTTTCCATGCTTATTTAAAATTATTAAGTATTTTGAATCCTTAACTGAGCCAAGAAATCACACTATGTCTTCTCTATTATCCTAGTCTCCTCTATTTTATCACCCTATTTACCTCTTTTAGTGTACTGATTACAAGCTGCAATGACTTTCTTTCTTCCTTTCTTTTTTTTTCTTCTGTCTTTCCTTTCCTTTCCTTTCCTTTCCTTTCCTTTCCTTTCCTTTCCTTTCCTTTCCTTTCCTTTCCTTTCCTTTCCTTTCCTTCTTTCTTTCCTTCCTTCCTTCCTTCCTTCCTTCATTCCTTCCTTCCTTCCTTCCCTCCTTCTTTCTTTCTTTCTTTCTTTCTTTCTTTCTTTCTTTCTTTCTTTCTTTCTTTCCTTTTCTTTTCTTTTCTTTTCCTTTTCTTTTTCTTTTTCTTTTTCTTTCTTTGATTATTGTCTATATTCTACATTAGAGGGTGATGTCTGTGAGATCAGTCCTCCACTCTATCAGCATCTAGTACCAGATACATCTTAGAGTCTTAGTGAAACTTTGTTTAATAAAAACTGCATTGAGCATCAATGATAAGTCAGACACCGTCTATCTATGAAGTGCTGTGCAACTTTCAAGTAGATCAATTGATTGATCAATCAACAGTTTAAAAAAGGAACCCTTGTACACTGTTGATGGGAACATGAATTGTGATGGAAAACAATAAAAATTCCTCAAAACATTAAAGATAGAACTACCATATGATCAAGTAATCCTACTTCTGGGTATATATCCAAAGGAAATTAAAACAGAATCTCAAAGAGACACTTGCTCTCCCATGTTTATTTCAACATTATTCATAAAAGCCAAGATATGGAAACAACCTAAGAATCCATCGCTGAATGAATAGATGAATGGAATATTATTCAGCCATTTGCAACAACTTGGATGAAACAAGTGAAATAAGTCAGATAGAGACAAATATTTTGTCATATTACCTAAATGTAGATCTAAAAAGCCAAATTCATGAAAACGAAGAGTAGAGTTGGGGGTGAGAAAAGTGGGGAGATACTGGTCAAAAGGTACAGACCTCCAGTTATAATATTGTATTATGTACCTGATAATACCTTTCTCGTGGAGTCATTTGAGAATTACCTGAAACAGAGTATTAGTCAGTAAATCTTAGCTATTATAATAAGAAAGATATTACTAGCTTAGGTTCACAGATGAAGGAATTGAAACTCAGAGCGATGAAGTAACTCATTCGAGTACACACCATCAATAAGAGGCAGAACCAGTATTTAAACTCATATAGGTCTGATTTAAAAGCCTAGGCTGCCTGTGCCAGCCTCTGCTAGCTGCCCACTGTATAACACTGTTGGCGCTGACTTCCAGCAGTTCACAGTCTAGGAAGATGTCATATACACACATAAATGACCATGACAAAGGAAAAATTGACCTTCCTGTTGCAAAAAGTATACAAGGTAGAGAGACAGGTGCTCTAGGAGCTTTCTGGAAAGGAAGACATTTGAACTGGGTCAGGGAAGAACCCTGGCAAATGCATTTCATAAATCAAGATTCTCTGCTTCCAAAGCCACCCCCAAACCATCAGTGTAGTAACCCTAACAAAAAAGGAAATGAAACTGTCTGGATAATGGTTTTCACATGTTCTCTAAGTGATTGTAGGTTCCAAACCACCACAGGCATAGATAAAGAAGCAGAATGAGGTCATCGTCATTTTCACTTGCTCTTCTTTATCTTTGCAGCTGGTCTCTGGACCTCCTTGGCCTACTGTGGCCAGGGATGAGTGGGTAATTGTGATTTATCATATTTATTAAGCCCCTACTATGTGCTAGGCATGGTTATAAAATTTTTATTTTCAGTAATTCCTTTGCCCCTCATAACTATCAAAACAGAGTAGTATCCCCATTTTAAAAAATGAGGAAACTGAGGCATAGAGAGATTAAGTAGCTGGATGAGATCAAGCAGCCAAACATGAGAAATCAGGATGTGGCTTAGGATGTCCAGCTGGTTGCCAGATCTTGCATGCTTAACTAACCCAAAGCAATCTTTAATGCCTCTGTGATCTCAAAAATTTTTAAATCATTAACAAATATTCCCGGAGCTAGAGGCAGGGCAAGTTTAAGAAAAGCTAAGTCCCCTTGAAAGTTTCTCATCGACAGGACAGTGCCTCTTATTCCTTTTGATCCTTCTTCCCTGACACCAGTGTCCTAAAGAACAGCAAAGGGACAATCACTAGGAGTGCCTGAGAAATAGGTTGACTTTGTTACACATAGTATTGTCTTAAATAACACTAGAATGTGTCCTCGATCTCTTCTTCATGTCACATGGGAATCCTATTTGAACCAACTTACCTGTCTCATTCAATTTCACTGTCTCCAATTCATCCTCTACTCCTCAGTTGTGTTGTAGCAGGGAGCAGCTGGCATACTCAAAAAGTGAATTAAAGAGAGCTGAATGAAGCAAAGATTTAGAGAGAGAAGCCATTACACCCTGAGGCCTGAAGGGGAAAGAGACAGAGGATAGTTGCTGGAACCTGGTCAGAGCTGTGACTGAGAGAGTCATGGCCATAGCAGAAAAATAATGATCACTGTCAAGACTTCTTCATTTGTTGACATTGTACTTTGGGAAATTAGATTAGAAATCGATTAAAAAGCAATTAAATTAATAATTTTGGGGGCCAAGCTACAGTGATAAAGATGTAGGAGTTCTGAAGAACAGTGTTCTAAGCAAAGTTTGTCTAATTACTATTAATATTAATAGCTTGTATTCTTCTAACATTTTACTCTTTACAAGTTATCTTCAAAATACATCTTAAAAATGAATTAAGAAAATTTATTTGGACTTGCTTAACAAACTGTAGGCTGAATTATCTACAAGGACAATGTTTTCTGTACATTTGAAAAATCATGACCTAAAATTTATTCTGTTTAGGTTTGAAATGGAAAAAAAATACAGATTGATATCAAACAAAATGGGAGCTTTTCCACGTAGGGCTGGGTTATAACTTGGGCTAATTATTTAACTTCTGAGCCATAATTTTCTCATCTATAAGATGAACGTAGTGTTTTCTACCTTATAGGTTCATTTTAAGTGTAGAGCACTATAAGACAGGTTTCCTGAAGCACTGCTCTTTCTTCCTCTCATTCTTTCTCCACTGCTTTCAATAGTTCTTTCTTGTAATAGACTAAAGACTTAAGTCCTTACTTAGCTGTCAAGATGCTTTATATTCTGACCTAGGTGTACTTCTTTTCAAAATTCTTATTTCATGTGCCCTGCATATACCCAAACTGAACCCCTCAATACTTGCTTAACATATACCAGAAGGCCCTACCTCATGTCTTTGCTTTACTATTTTCTCTGACAATCATGATCTTTCCAGCATATCAAAATTTTGCCCAGCGTTCAAGATTTAAGTTCAAATGTTTTTCTTTCTTTGACATTTTGAAATTTATTCTGGCACCCTCAGACTGAAATGCTTTTCTTTCTTTTCTCAATCCACTTGGAATTCAAGTCAGCTTTCATTCATCGTGGGACAACCATGTGTCTAGCTCTGTGCCAAATACTGAATACATAAAGACAAATTTATTCTCTAATATGAACAAGATATTATTTCATATGGAACTTAAGAGAAAATTCTTACAAATCTCAGATTCTCCCTTTTCTTATTTTATTATAAATCTGCCTGGCCTAATATAGACAAATTATAAGAGTTAACCCTAATGATTAGTATTATCTCCATCACAACAATGACAGCAACAGCAAAAACCTAAATTTTAAAGAGGTTAACTTCTAGGTTTTATAACTTAGATCTACCTGACTTCTTGCTTATAACTACACTATTCATATCTAAGATTATATATTAAAAATGAAGAAGGCATTCCTTATGAATTCAGGGAAGGCTCAATTTCATTAGAAATGAGGGATTGTAAAACTGTAAGGTGCATTAGTTAAGGGGCCACATTTAATTAATATGTATTATTTAATTAATATAGTACATTTTCAGTGCTGGGTTAGTTAGTAGAAGTGAATTTGGGTTATAACCACTGTATTAAGATGTCTTAAGTTATATTGCTATAACAAACAACACCCAAATCTAACAGCTTTCAGTGACACAGGTTTAATTTTGCTCACACTGCATGCATGCTTCTTCTAATCAATATCTTGGCTGTAAAAATAGCCACACCAGCTGCACATTTCAGTTTAGGTAACAGAAGAAAAGAACTTTGGGAGGCTCTGCACTGAAATCATTGGTCCCTCAAGATTTAACTCATTCTCTGTTGTTTTTGTTGTTGCTGTTGTTGTTAAAAAAAAATCTTTGATCATCCAATATGTACCAAGTAACATGGAATCACTGGCAATAACTAAACAAAACTAAAACAAAACTAAAACAAAAGTACCTCTAGGAGATGAATCAATGTTAGACAAATAATTACCCCAAAATTATTTAATTAAAATTGTGATAAATATTATAAAGAAAATTACATGGTGCTATGAAAGTATGTAAAAAGAATGCCTCATAGTCTAAGAATTCAGAAAAGACGTCTCTAAAAATATGATCTTTAATCTGAAACCCAAAATATATGAAAATAAGCAAGGTAGAGATGGAGGTGATGGGTGGGATATTAAGGAGAGTGGAGAAGAATTCTGGAATCTTGCCATATATAATTCTCCAGAATTGGGTTAGCTGCCATTTATAATGTACCCAGAGCCCACTGTTTCTTTGTGTTAGTGGTTATCACATACTATTAAAATTGCTGCTGTTAATATGCTTGTCTGTCCCCCTTCTCTAGAATGTACTTCATAGATAGAATTTTGTTTTCATCTCTGTGTTTTCAAGGTTTTGGACTAAATACATCCTTCAGAAATCTTTGGTGAAGTGATAGAACGTTATACCTTGATAGGCATGTAAAGCAAGCAAGTATTAAATAAATTGACACTAAAATTCTAGAATTTGATTTATTTCTCACATTGTTCCATTCTCCAATATATTTAATATTTTACATAAGCAAGATAATATTGTTCCCATTTATATATTTATCCAATTGTAGATACCATCAAATGATTCCAGGTGCATTTTTCTGCTAAGCAATGGTAAGGTAAAAAGAATGTTGTTAAATTTTGAAATTGATTAGAGGAACAATATAAATTAAAATATATGTCTCTAATATTTTTTAAAAAGGAGATTTATTTATAGAAATTATTAATTCCATCAGTGAAATACAACACACATAAAAACAGTTAATACTGTTAGAAATATAGGGTGTTAAGCTATCAAGAAATTAATGTTCCACTTATTCATTTTCAAAAATAATTGGTAGGACTTATTCCATTTTTTTTTGCAAGAGAAAAAGAATATTTACACATTTCTGGCAAGAAGATGGCTTCCCAAGTTGCAGATAAGTATTGATACTGGCTTTAAAACAGCAAAAAACTGCACACAAAACCAAATACAGTAGACAGGTGGAAGACTTTGTGGAACCTTATAATCCTTCATTCAGTATCTTTCCATTTAGGGTAGACTTTCATCAACATTTTTGCTATCGAACATCAACCAAGCCGAGAATTTGGCTGTCAAGTTGAAGAAGTATACAGATTTTTTTAACGTATTTTAAAAGGTAAAATAAAATTCTGGGAGATACACAATCTTAAGTTTTGATTTCATTAGATTTGACAAATATATCCACCAATGCAACCCACATACCTATCTATAGAATATACCTCTCAACCTAGAATTTTTTCTCTAGCCACTTCTTAGTTAAAGAGTAGAGGCATATAGGCCCAAAAAATAAGGGAAGAGAGACAAGGGGATGAATGGAAGGAAACTAATATGGCAGAGATTGTAAGACAATAACTGCAAATAGTAGCCAATGTAACAGAGATTAATCAAATGGTAACGAAACATAATAATTGGATTTGACAATTAAATGGTGGCTTTAATTAGATGGTCTCAGCCAAGTACAGGAGACAAGTGTACGTAACAGAAGAATAAGAAATAAAGTAGAGGTGATGAAGTACAGAGTGAAAACTTTTTCTGAAACGTTTGAGTGGAAATGTGCTTATGGGCAAAAGAAAGTGGAGAAAGGGCATTGTTGTTTGTTATCTTTTTGTTCAGGGGCAAGTTGTGTGTTTCTGTTTTAGGACAAGAAAAATGTCAGTGTGTGTATCGACAGATGAGCCAGCAGAAGGGAAAAGACTTGTGTATAAGCCTGATTACAAAATAATTGTGAAGAGCCAACTAAAATAAATAGAAAACAAAACAGAGAGGTATATGTCTTGGTAGGAGAAGTGCGAAGCCACTTTTTTGCTTTTCTATATGTTTCTTCCAAGCTACCCTGCATTGCCATCCCAGACAGAACCTTATTTCATAGTAAAACGCTAAAGGCACATGGGAATCTGTTTCTCTTACAGATGATGAATTAAGTGTGAATGAATCAGATACAGATGGACAGAATTTCACTGAAAATAAATGTGAATTACAAAATTGGAAGAGGAAAAATACCCAGGGAAAAATGACTTTGTGCCGAATGAAAATTGTTTAAATGTTCTTTTTACAGCCATGCTTGGTAAATAATCCTATCCATCCCTTTGCCTTTCTTTAACCTGCTCCCAATATGTCTGCATAGATGACTTTTATCAGTCCTTTGGGGCCTTTGGAACAGATTTGAGGAAACCACAAAAACAGGAACTGCTGGGAAGCAGTGACACAGGATTTGTGTAGGCATTTATTAGTCAGCATGGTGTCTGCTGGGATGCTTGTGAGGGAAGATTCTAGCATGCCTCAAGGATATTCTTCTTCCTTAGCTTCCCAGACTCAGACATGACAACATATCTGAATGGAAAAATCCACTAGCTTCAGAGTCAGATGGACCTGGGTTGGAATCCTAGAGACATCATAATTAGCCATGTGCCCATAATCAAGTGACCTTACCTCATAAGCCTTGGTCGCATTATCTGGAAAATGGGACTAACAAGTGCTATCTATGTCACACAAATATTAAGCTTCGGTGAAGCTGTGCATTCACGAAGCAATCAGAAAGTGCCAGGCAAAGCCTATGTACCCAGAAAATATAGCCAGTTTTCATGCAGAGAGAATCATCTAGATCTGCAAAGCCATATTAAAAGTAGAGCAGTGTTTTCTAGCTTAAGTCTCCTTAAGTAGAGACTCACTAGATGAGGTTCAGAAACATATTGTTTAAAAGGTTCTCAGCTGATTCTAATGATTGGTTACTAAATTTAATAACTGCTGAAATGGAAACTAAGGTAGGAAGACAGAAAGACTACAAATCCCTGCTATGAGGCTAGCTTCCTGAAGCCTGCTCACATCTTCTGGGTCTTGCTCTGCTTCTCTTTGTTCTTAGCCTTGTGGGACCGTGTGATTCTACACAGGGGAAAAATTAATTATAGTACAGTTAAAATGCTGGTCTTTAATGGTGGTTTGGTCTTTCATTAAAGACCTTCTCAGAGGAAAAAGGAAGTATTTGAAGAAGTCCAGGGATAGCTAACTGGTGTCTCTGTTCAAGTCACCAATTGATAGTGGCCATGTGACCAGGTTCTAACTAATCAGACATAAGCAGAATTGTTGATAGGATTTCAGAAAATAGTCTCTGAAAGGGTTCATTCAGCCATCATATTCTTCTTATTTCATTATCTTTCACTGCTTCTTATCTAGACCAGGACTGTAATACTGGAAGTGATTCAGCCATTTTGGTGGCAAACACGTGCTAAAGAAAGGCTCAGCAAAAAAAGACCCAAAGAACCTGTGTTCTGTTGGCATCTTGAAATAGCTATGAAAGCCCTGGATCACTTAACTCTAGATTTCTTGTTATAGATGACTAACAAAACTCCCGATTTACTTGTGATACTTGTTCTGGGCTTCTGCTAGTAGGAGCCAAAGCAATTCTTAATACCTAAGTTATAAAACATCACAGAAAACTTTGAGTTCAAAATGCTGTAGGTTAAGTACAGTATGATTTTACTTATACATGGGATCTAAAATAATTTGAACTCAGAAACAGAAATTAGAATAGGGAAAATCAGGAGGTATTGGTCAAAGAATATAAACTTCTAATTGTTAGATAACTAAATTCTGGTGGTTTAATGTACTGCACAGTGATTATAGTTAATAATGCTGTTTTATGTCCTTGGAAGTTGCTAAGAGGATAGGTCATAATTCCCACAAAAAAATAGCAATGATAAGATACAGAGGTGTTAGCTAACAAGACAGTGGTAATCATTTTACAACATATAATTATGTCAAATCAACAAGTTGTCATATCTTAGTCTTAATACTATATGTTAATTATATCTCCATAAAGCTAGGGGGAAAAAAGAAGGGAAAAAGATAAAGAAAAAACACTAGAGGGTATATTTTGCTTTACAAGTGTGAGTTGCCTTCTGGAAACCTGATGTAGGTAGTCTACATGTTGGCTACATAAGGGAAAATGAATGGTCAGTGCTGTTCGACCCAAGCTAACTTAAAGGTGAAAAGACTAAGAACCAGGGACAGTGAGTAAGGTCAAACCCTGGAGGTTGGCATTGATCGTGAGACGAAGGCTGTCTGCTGGGGCTTGAGGGATACGCAAGTAAGCCAAATTTGCAAGACAGTTGCATTCCTGAGCATGTATGATGATTATGGTGTCAGAAGAAGTATCAGGACAGTCAAGCTTGGCTTTATGACTCACCACTGAAGAGTTATTCAAACAGAGAAGCTTTTTAGTGGAAAAAAAATCCCAGAGGCTACAGGTTCTTTGGGCCTCATTTCTTTATCTATAAAATATACAGAATATTTTACACTTAACAGAGAGAGATTATAAGTATTAACTATTACACGTGTTGTAAAAATTATCTGCCAAGTGTATATAAGGTATTATGATCAATATCTACCTTTTTCAAGGATCCTGCTATATTTTACTGGACTCTTGATAATGGAAAAGGGTAAATAATATTATAGGAAGAAGAAAGAGGAGAATTGTTCTTTGTTGATTGTTCATGTACCTAGCATTCAATACACATTTTAATCCTACAACAAACCTCATAGTAGCTAGTATTTTCTTAATTTTAAAGATAGAAAAACTGATTTCTAGAGATTTTAAGTGACCTATCAATATCATAAAGTAGTAAAGAATTCATCTTAATGGTGAAATTTTAATATAATGGCCAGAGACATAGTCACTCAGCAAGTATTTATTAAGTACCATGGTGGAACAGTCCATTGTTCTCTGTGCTGGGGATGCAATGTATATAAAAAAGACACATCGTCTGCCTCCTTGGGGCACACAGCCCACTGGAATAAAGCAGTTGGGTGATGCTGACTGTACCCATACCACTTGGGAAGTCGCCTCTTCTCTGCACTTAGGAGATGCTACTCTAGATGAATGGCCACTTATTTCAACATCCATGAATGTCTTGCCACTTCATCTTGGTGCTTAATTTCCTCTTGTCATGAAGGCAGAGTCAGCAGGAAATGAGAGGGATCAGAGGCTAGCATAGTCTGTTGGTGAGACTCTCGGCAGGGCTAAATCAGCAATGCTCAGGCTGCATTGTCCAGATCCGCAGGCATAAGAGAGCTCGAGTTGAACTGGGGCACTACAGCTCTTATTCACTTCAGTCTAGGACATGTTGGTGCTCCATAAATAGTGTAAGATGTCACTGTGAGGCCTTAGATCAGTGATTTGCTCAATTGTGCACATTTCTTCCCGACTCCACATTTAATAAATGAAACACAGAAAGCAGCAAATACTGTAAATCAACCTGCCACAACTGGTATTTAAACACTTACTAGCACACCACTGGACAAATAACATCAATTTCTGAGTCATAGTTTCTCCATATGTAAAATGGGAGAGGGTGCAATTATTTTTTATTGAAACATGGTGTAAATTTAAGCAATACATGTTGATTTGATATATCCATATATTGTAATATAATTGCCATTATAGTGATAATTAGCACCTCTGTCACATCACACAAACTTCATTTTGTGTGTGCGTGATGGGAATAATTAAGATCTAGTCTTTCAGGAAGTTTGATGACTATAACACAATACTATTTTCTATATTCGCTATACTACACATTAGATCTCCAGGACTTATTCATCTATCTACTAATTACAAATCTGTACCCTAAAATAATTTCACTCTTATTTCTCTACCCCTTAGCCCTTGATAACTATCTCTTTACTCTGATTTTATGAGTTTAGCCTTTTAGATTTCACATATAAGTAAGACTATACAGTATTGTTTGTCTTTCTCTAACTTATCTCACTTAGCATAATGCCCTCATGGTCCATCTCTGTTGTCACAAATAGCAGTTTTTCCTCCTTTCTTATGACTAAATAATAGTTTGTTGCATTTATGATATTAAAGCTCCTATCAGCCTGAGTGATATGTGAGAAGAATCTATAATTTGGAGCAGCACATACTTGCAATAAATCCTAGATGTTGGCTACCCAAGTGGCTACCCAATTACCCTTGGGGCACTGAGCTAGTTATTTGTCCCTCTAAACCTCAGTTTCCTGCTGTGTGGAATAAAGTGGGGTCTACATCTCAGAGGCATTTTCCTTGGACATCTGCAGAAGCCTCCTTGAACCACCAGGGAGCAGTAAATGGCCGTTATTCAGAATGTTGAAAACTCCAAGTACCCACTATCACATAACTATTTCTCTTGGGATACAATATCCTGCTGTCTCACCTGGCCAAGTCGTCAAATGAAGGTACACAATGAAGGGAGGGATGTGTGAGCTAGAACAATATGTCACCTCTAATTTTAGGCAGCAGCCCAGGAGAGCTTCAAGAAATTGAGTAAACAGAAATATACTTTTTCAAGTAAGCATGGAAATAGTATATTAATGCCACTGCTTTTAAGAGAAGGGGAGGCTGCGACCAAGAGAGAGACAGAGACTTATCCAAGGTCACTCAATGAGTTGGTGGAGGCAGAACCTGTGGACACTATGTTCACACAAACACATGTTGACAAGTAGGTACATACGTATGAAAGATTTTGATATCATTCTTACTCAGTATTGTCAAATAGGAAACTGCAGCTTTTTTTTTTTTTAATAGTAGGTCTTTCCATAGTAAGATTGTGTAGAGGTCTTTGCATATAGCATTTCCATTTGTATCATTATTAGACAATTCTGGGCGTATTGCTTCTGAATAGAATATAGCCAGAAAGCCAGATAACATGCACACAAATTTATCAAAGGAAAATTTGAAAGTCTTTTCTATAAATATAATTCTGGTGACACAGATAAAGAGCCTTTTTCATTTTGAACATGGAACCCACCGAGGATTCTAGCAGGAAGTTATTACATTCATTCATTCTTCTTTCTTTTCTTAAATAATAAGTAGTATACCACAACAGTCCAATGCTGAATCAGGCTTTCTTTGAGAAATGGTATTCATGGATAGAAATATGATGTAATACTTACGGCTATACATGAGTTATAATTCCTACTCAGAACAAATCCACAGTTTAATGATGCATCCTGGCAAGAAACTAACTGCAATACAAATCATAAATTCTGTTGTGTTGGAATGCATGCCAGAGTTTACATTTTTGTTTTTCCTCTTCTTCTTCAATGAGGTGCATGCCAGGACTCTCCTTTCAACTCACCAAGAGCAGTCTCCCTTACAAGGGGAGGGAGCAGAGTAGAGTATCTTGGAAATATGGATGTACATGTAGATAGATTGAACTAACTTGATGAACTGCTGTTAAAGAGATAAAACTCCTGAGTCACTCGGGTTAGAGTCTCAAAGGGATCTGAGAAACTAAGGGCACACCTTTTGGAAGGATGGATGTGTGACCTCATCGTAAGAGGACTGGCAATCCAATCTTGTGTGCATGAAAATGCTGCCTTTCCTTTTACACCAGTTTCCAGGAAGTGGGTGGGGGTCAGGGGTTCCATGTCAGTGATACATCAGGTGTCATAACCAATTTGACCGAAGTTCTCGAGTTTGGATGATAACCTGAGAGAGGGCTGGCTATGCACCTGAAAGAATCATATGGACTTTCAAACCAGCTACCCAACCATGGAGGCCACTTAGCCTCACCAGCTTCAGAGGATGTGAGCCTGCTCTCCTCAAAGGAATGGTAGCAGGTGGCACAGAGACTGGACAAGTGAGGCTTTGTGGAAAAGTGAGCCAATTTGGCCTCTCAGAGCAGGAATTAGGGGTTGCCAAAGTGATGAATTTGGCCATTAGCAATGAATGGCAGAAATACTTGTATCTGATGGGTTTTTATCTTACTCCTCTTCATTTTACAGGTTAAACTGATTTTGCTTTTGGATTTTATAAGTGCATTTTGTTTGTTGCTGTTACAGTTATTATTTTTAACAGTTTTTGGAGAAAGGGTATTCTAAAAACATGATACTGTACAATAAGGAAATAATATAATGGAGTAATATACAGTATTGAAGAAAAGAGGGATCCGAGAGATTAAAGAAATACACATGTGACAGTTTTTTTACCCTGAGCTCAAGAAGTGGTTCTCGGAGGTTAAATAATATTGGTAATGCAGTTTTCTGTGAACATAGAGGGATCCCAGCTACATTGTACCAGATCAGGAAAGCCTGCCTAAGGAGACAGGCTTGAAAAATGAGTGTAGGTGAACTCGGGAAAATGATCAAAAGGGGAAGTCTGGGCAGTGGGAGCAACCTGTGCACACATGTCTGAAATTGTACCCAATTCTTAGGTCCTTTTCATTAACCTTGTATCATGGGGTATGGGGTGGGTGGGAATCAGACTTATAGTCTAGCAGGGGAAATTATTTCATCCTGTTTGCTTTGTCTCACCTTTGGAACAGCAGCTCTGCAGTTCAATATGGCCAGGGCATTGGATTCATGCAGAATGAATTGGAGAGGCTAGTGGCCTTGTTCAGTGGGTTAAGGAGTTGAACTGTTCCATGGGAAAACCTATCAGTGAAAGAAACTGTTGGATACTGAAGAGTAAAATCTCTGCATGTTTGGGGCACTGAGCAGTGTCTCCATCCTGAGCTGGAGATCTCCACAGAAAGAGGGGATTCATGAAGTACACAGTCATTTCCCAGCCATTGTTGTCTTGAGCTTCATAAATATCTGTGGAACAGACAGGGCAGGGCTAGTCTCTGATAGATGAGTGTGAGCTCCTGAATGGGTGATAACTTATAACAACACCTACAGTTGAGAAAACCAAATTGTGTTCTCCTTATGCTTCTTTAGCCCAGCTTTGTTACAGAATCTCACTTCAAGCAACTGACTGAAATGGCTTCAAGCAATTTCCCCCTCTTCATCCCTTGATATTATTCCATATTGCCCCATCCTTGATATCTCCCCTAAGTCACACCGAATAACCTTGGATTATTTGCAGCCATCACACACACTGTCAAATTCAGGCTTCCAACCTCAGCACATTTTCTATTCATCCATAAAATTGTTCTTTCCATTTCTCTCCTTATTCCTGGAGAATTCCCATTATTTCCTCAGGTACTAGCTTAGGTGTCACCTCCTCTAGAAATTCCTCCCTGAGTCACAGGGAATAGTATGTGTTTTTGTGTCCTCCCTGCGTTTTCATAACACACTTCTTTCTTCCATAGCTCTTATCACAACATATTGGAATTGCCTGACTATTTACTTGTTCTTCTCACCAGAAACATAGACTCTGGCAAATCATAAGCAGGTTATCTATTCTCCATCACATCCAGCACCATGACATTTGACAAATGATGAATTCTCAAAAAATATATTGATTGGATAAATGAATAAATGAATGACTAAACAAACTAGTGCAGATAATTTGTGAGAATTTAAAAGGAAAGGTGAGGAAAGATGTAATAATGCTTCTAATACCTGCCCATGTTTCCATGGCAACTTGGGGCCCCTCAGTTCTGTCTCTCTCAGCTATAGTACCACATTCCACCCTCACTCTCTTAAGGTCAAATAAGGTCTGCTCAAGCAAGGAGCCTGTTTTCCTCTGGAAAGTATTCACTGCTTCCATTTTACATTCTTTTGCTTCTGATATCGTCAGTGAAGCCAGGAGCTTCTGGGATCTCTATTAGCACCAGGCTGTGTGAACAAACTGTAGACCAGAGTTGCAGATGGGAAGAATTCTCCTGGTGTGAAAAGAACTGTTCTTAATGCACACAGAGACAGCAGGCGCCATTTGCTCTTGCTGTGAGCAGGCGGGGCGGTAATGTGTAAAACAGAATGAATGAATCAAATATGTGTTAGTCCCTCAAAGGCAATGGGACACCATAGAAAAGGAAGCTTAAAATTTGAAGGCACACATCCCATAATTAGAATGCAGGTCTGCCACTAATCATAAGACCTTGGATAAGAAATTTATGTTTTCTAACTCCAGCTTCTAATCTATTAAATTAGACTAATATCCCTAAGGTGTGTGTGCTCTAAAGATGAGATCAAATAATTCTAATGGGTTTCTTACTTGCGTTCTTAGTATTTAGTAATCTCTCTCTTTCCCTCTCCCTCTTTCTCCTTTCCATCCTCCTTCCTTCTTCCTCTCTCTCTTCTTTTCCCTTCTCATCTCCCTCCTCACCCCAGAACCCCCCACCCCCAGTCAAAGTTTTCCAGAAAAATAGAACCAGTAGGAAAAAGAAGGAAAAGGGGGGGGGAGAGAGAGAGAGAGAGAGAGAGAGAGAGAGAGAGAGAGAGAGAGAGATTTTAAGGAAGTGGCTCATATGACTGTGGAGATTGGAAAGCCCAAAATCTTAAGGTGGGCTGGCAGGCCAAAGACCCAGGAAGAGCGGATGTTGCAGTTCTAGTCCAAATTTAGTCTGCTGGCAGAATTCTCTCTTCCTTAGAAGAGGTTAATCTTTTTCTTAAGGCCTTCAAGTTATTGGATGAGGTCTACTCACATTATGAAGAATGCTTTACTTAAAGTCTGCTAATTTTAATGTTAATCTAATCTAAAAATTACTTTCACAGAAACATCTAGAATAATGTTTGACTAAATATCTAGGTACTGTGGCCTAGCCAAGTTGACACGTAAAATTAACTATCACTCTATCATCTATCTATCCATCTATTATCTATCTACCTATCTATCTATCATCTATCCTCTATCTATCTATCATCACAGTAAAGGTATGAGCAGATGAAGGTGGCCCATCCCTTAGACATAGTATAATGATCATATATTTCTTAAAATTAACAGCATCATGGACCTTAAATTCATTTTAATCTCCGGCTATAAATGCCCAGGAAATAGTGACTTAAGTTGCCAAGCCAGTATCAATACAAGCCATTGTATTAAAGTATCTACATATTACCAGTTATCTGCATCCAAAAGATGTACAACGATGCCCCTTAAAAGAAAAGCCTAACCTGGTTATCTAAAAATGTGGACAAACAGTAGCCTATACAATGATTGTACTAATGATAGACTATCTGCTACCAGAGATGGTGACACCAGAGAAACTCTGATCAGGCATCCTTCTCACTCCTTCATCCATCCAATTAAGGCTGTTATCTCCCAGGGACAGCAGGCTGTAATGAGATAAGGGTGTCAGACAGGTGGCATTCCTGCTGCCACCTGGAAAGCCTGGATGTGTATCTCCAGTAGACAAGCCCAGGTTCCCACTCCTGTTGGCACATGAATATACAGGGAAGCTATTTATGCATTGAGTCTTGTCCAAGGCCAATGCTAGGGGTTGGCTAACCCCTTTGGGCTTTGGTCCAGCAGCACATAGCTCATCCCCCATTCTCTCAATAGGTATAATGGAGACATGCTTGACTTCCTAGCCAATCAAATTGGATCCATGCCAAGCTTTTTGTAAATTTTGCTAAAAATGTATTTACATCAAGTGAGAGACATCTCTCAGATCCAGATATTGGCTGTGGAACTGACTGCAAGTTTCTGATCCTCACTCATGTTGTTGTTGTATGACATAAGCTAAGAAATCATCTATAGACTAGCTATAATGTGCAATGAACATGGTATATTGGAATGTCCATATTTTTCTCCTGTCCAATCTGATTGTACAACCCTCATTGTCTGGTAACTGTGTCCTTTTTTTCTATGGCAAAATTATTTCTCAATCTGCATGGTCCTGATGAGAGAAGAAAGCTTATCATTCATTTAGCTTCCCATTATCCTACCACAGGGAGATCCAGTTTAGGCCGTTTACTATGATGGATCTCACTGAACAGAGATTCAGCATAATAAATTCTGGACCAAGGTGTGTGTGTGTGTGTGTGTGTGTGTGTGTGTGTGTGTGTGTGTGTGCGCGCGCGCACACACATGAGATGAGAGAGAGAGAGAGAGAGAGGAGGAGAGGAGGAGGAGGAGGAGGAGGAAAAGGAGGAGAAGGAGAAGAAGAAGAGGAAGAAGAAGAAGAAGGAGGAGGAGGAGGAGGAGGAGGAGGAGGAGGAGGAGGAGGAGGAGGAGGAGGAGGAGGAGGAGGAGGAGGAGGAGAAGAAGAAGAAGAAGAAGAAGAAGAAGAAGAAGAAGAAGAAGACGACGACGACGACGAAGAAGAAGAAGAAGAAGACGAAGAAGAAGAAGAAGATGAAGTAGTGTAGTAGTAGTAGTAGTAGTAGTAGTAGTAGTAGTAGTAGTAGAAGGAGGAGGAGATCATTTAAGACTTAGAACATGTAAAGTCTACAACTGAAGTCAGTTACACATCCAGACAGCACAGATTATAAATTATATATATATGTGTTTGTGTTGAGGGGCATGAAAGGGGGCAAGGTGTTATAGATAATTTATATTTTCTGTGGTTTTGAATTATTTTTTTGTCTAAATAAAAAGAGAAAATTTCAATCAACAGAAAAAATATAAAATATATTTCAACAGAAAAAAATTCAGTATTACAAGTCAATAATTGCTATTTATTGTGTGAAGTTAATAACATTAAATAAAAATGATAATAACAGTAAATAACAGAGGAGTCTCACAAACACAATGTTGAGCTAAGGAAGCCAGACCCCATAGATTGCGTGCCACAACATTCCACCAAGATTAAGTTTGACAATAGGCAAAATGAATTTATCAGGAGTCAGGAGAGTGATTACCCTTGGTGGGGTTGCTGGAAGGACCTAACAGGAGGGTTTTCTGGATAGATAACTTTTTTTTCTCATCTGGATGCTGGGTATGAGTGTGTGTCCAATTCATGAAAATTTATTGAGCCAAGTACTTTTGATTTGTAAACTTTTCTATATACATGTTATACTTCAATGGCATGTTTTTTTTTTTGTTGTTTTTAATTAACATTGTCCTATCTGTTGACAGCCAGAGGGGATGAGGGTTGTAGGGTTGGGAGAATGGGGTGAAGGGTTAGTGAAGTACAAGTTAGTAGTTGATAGATGGTTATAGGAATGGGGAGCACGGCGTAAGGAATGCAGTCAGTGCTAATGTAATGGCTAAGTGGAGAGCCAGAGGAAAAAAGAGCAATTAGGGGGATTGTTTCATAAACTACATAAATGTCTAACCAATGTACTGTATACTTGGAACTAATTTTTAAAAAAGAAAAGAAATTAACATTGTCCTGAATAACCTACATCAGTTTTTCAGAAAAGATGGCTAACTTGTTCTCCAGTGCTCAGGGGGAGAATTGCATAAATCTATTGTGATGTAATTCTGTAATTCATATCTTTTTAAAAATTCCAAACTGGTCCTGACTCCTTACTGATTGGTTTGAAAATTAATGACTTTTGCACTTGCATTCTCCCATGCTGCTTCTTTTTTTTTTTTTTTTTTTTTTGCACTTGAAGCAAAACACTTCTGAATCCGCCCTTCTCACAAATTACTGTGATGGTTAAGGCATGTTTTTCTGGGCCGCATTAATGATCCACCTTCTGAAAGGGTAAAGAGGGAGCAGCTCTGCTTCCTCTGAAAGAGAGAATAGGCATGCGCCGTGGTTTGTGGCAGCAGAACACTTTCATTACGGTGCTGCTCTTTTGTTTACAAAAGCAAACTGAACTGCACACATGTAAAATGTTCCCAGATTTTAGATGTAACGTATGTAAATGTAACTAGTACAGCAAAATACTATTATTTTAACAACCAGCACCGATTTCCTCTTTGGGAGTAAGTTATCTTTAATTGGGGAACTCGATGTTGGCCGATTCTAGCACTCAAGAATAAAATAAAAGGCAAAGTAACTCTTCTTAAGAATGGGGAAGGAATGGGTTTGAGTTGTTTGTTTGTTTGTTTGTTTGTTTAGAAATGGAAGGAAAAACAGAAGTCCTTGGTGATGTGGAAAGAAATTTTAAAAAATAGAGATACTACTGTATTTCATTTTGTTACTTGGAAGTAACTCCAAACTCTACTGAGTCAGTGACTGACTTGTGTGAATGGGATTTTGTGGAGCCTGAAGACAGGGCTGAGTTACTCATTAAGTGTGACGTCATGCATGTTGTCAGAGAAAAGGAGACCAGCAATAAAGGAGTTCAGGAGTCAGAGGAGGCCTTGAGAAATGATTGCTGGATGTCTGTTGAATATATAGTTAGGTTTTGACTTCCTCCACCAGCAAAGAAATGCACAGATCATGGAATCCGGGAGGGAGAAGGAGGTTCTGGCAGGGAATCTAAATGACAGCTGAGTTACATAAGTGTAAAAGTGAGCAATCCTAAAATCACTGTCTCGCCACAGAGTAGGTGGAATTTCACTGTATTTTGAAATATATACTACAGCTTGATAGTCCCCAACGCTTTTGTGGAAGGGAAACTTTTACTTCCTTTCACAAAGCAATAACTCAATAACTCAGCACTGATGTGAGAATTTATGACAAGCACCATGCCTTGTGCTCGGTGCTGAGGATACAGGATTGTTTAGGCTTATGGTCTGGCAGAGGCTGCAGAAATAAAACAAATTAATGTATAGGGTTATGTCCCGTGAAAGGAGTCAAGATCCTGTGGGAGTTTGTAATAGGAAGTACAAATTTCATTTAGGGGAAAAAATTGCAATGTATCAGGAAAGAAGATCAAAAAGTCAGGCTATGTACATCAAGTTACCTTAAAGATCACTACCAAGGTTCAAAAGATGTAAAGCCCAACCTGGTTCATCCAAGTCCATTTTAAGTAGCTATTTAATAACTCTTAATAGTCCATCACCTTTCACTATAGACCTATCTTCATGGATAATATATAAATGATTTTTATATTTTATATGATTTCTATTTACTAAATTCGTGTTATATTTAATTAGGTGTTTCAGAATGCTCTCAAGTTTCACAAGTAATTATTTTGAAAAGTTGTTCAAACCATTAACTTTTTTTCTCGAAATGAAATGTTATTTAGAAAGTGATAAGAGAGCTTATGCCTAGTTTAACATGAAGGTCAAAGAAATAAATACACATTATTCATTTAATCTTGTAAACAGATGACATAAATATGATCTTTAACAGTGAAAGTTTATGTTTTAAAGAGCTAAAAATTAAACAGCAGAATGAGATTTTTTCCCATTAGAATGGCAATATTTAAAAATATAAAAAATAACTAATCATGGCAAGAGAATTTCAAAAGAGAAACATTTGCTGAGAATTTAAATCAGTACTCTTTTTCAGGGGAAGAATTTATACTAAATTCAAATTACATCCATCTTTTAGCCAACAATTTTATTTTTAAGATACTGTGCTCAGATTTATTTTTCCACTTACAGACAAATATATGTATAAGAATGTTCTTATATTGTAGCATTTTTGTAATTATCAAAAATGAAAAAACAATGTCCAATAGTGGAGAAAAGGTTATATTAATCTGCAAAGATTCTTCCTCTGAGAACAATGTAGCTTTACAAAAAAAAATTAAAAATTTCTAAGATACGTTAACTATCTATAATCTAAAATCTATCTTTCTATTTGCTAGTCCCACTCATATCCAAAAAATCTACAAATTATATGACTATATATTTATGTACTGTGTATGATGTGTGTATATGTATATGTCCATATAGTGTGTGCTTTTTTTCCTAAAAAGACCAGAAGGCAAAGTATTCAAAATTGGGAGCATGAAGTGACATTTATACTTTTCACTTATGCATTTTGATAAAGCATAAATATTTTGAATGAGCACGTATTCATGTTTTATCATTTAATTTTTTAAATAAGGAAAACAAAGTGACCGGATGCCTCCCTGATTGTTTTCCCCTGTCTCTGGGCATAGCAGGCAGTCCTGTTAGTGCCTAACCACCTCTCTCCCAACACTAAACTCCCTGAGGCAGTGGCTGCCTGGTATAAATGGGGTTCGTGGAACTTGAAGGCAGGACTGAGCTTCTGATGAAGATTGACCTCAGGCATGTTGCATGTTGCTGGAGAAGAGGAGACCAGAGGCTGCTTTTTTTTATTATTTAATTCTTTGCCTAGAAAAGAATAGTACTCAGTAATTCTTTGGGGACTGGATTGGTGACTTCTCAGCATAGACTACTAGTTTCAAAAATATAAGAAAACCCAGAAACAACCTAAATGCACATCACTTGGGAATGGGTATGATATAAAGCAAAGTTTACCCAAATGTACAAAGATAGAATAGCATGCAGCTATCAAAACTACTGTTTTATAAGAATAGCCTGGTAACATGTTCATAATATACTGTTAAGAAAGGAGCATACATTTTTAGATGCCATGTACAGCATGGACTCAAGTTGGGAACTGAAAGGGGAACCCTCCCCTTCTCTCATTCTATCATCTACCCATAAATGTTCTCAACATGGAGAATGCCAACAGGAGCACCTTCAACTTTTCAGGAGGAAAAGTAGCCATTCTGTTGACTGAGTGTAATAACGTGTCTGACATCATTTGCGTCCTTCACTCATCAGCCCGGCTATAGTAATGACTCCTCATTTACATAATGGCAATTAATTCTGGCTTGCTAACTTTTCCACACAATTCAGAACCAGTTTCATCATGTACCCTTAGAAAGACCTACTCCAACCAGGCTCTGTCCTTCCTGGAGATGTAAGTCACAGCTTGTTGAAGCTCCTCCTCCATATCCCCACACCTGCTGGCCAGTAACCACAGGATCACTCCTCTGAGTATTTTGGTACAAATCATCACAACCTCTTCACTTTGTTCTTTAAACCTTGGTACCTGCCTCCTACAGTTACTTTTTTTGTTACTTTACTTATTCTCTTTTTTCTCTTTTTATCTCTCCAAGTCCCTATATTAAATTCTCTCTGTTAAAAAGATGACTACAGTACTGATGGGCGAGGCAACTTTGTACCAAATTTTAGAAATAAGCAGCTGCCCTTTCCTGCCTCAAAGATTTGAAAGAATACCTTGACTTCTTCATTGATATTTCCTCTTCCAAGTTCTAATAACACCTAGAGAAGAGCTTAGGGTCAGCCTCCTAGAGATGAGCCTGACATTTCACTATTTAGCTCTTTTCCTCTGCTTTTCATTCTTTGTTTGTGAGGCAACATCATTCTCCATGCAGCTAAGTAGGTGAGTACAAGCAGATGTAATTCTCCCCACAATAGATCTGGTGGCATAGGTTTGGTGAGTAGGTTATAAAAAGACCCTTTTTTGATTCTAGATCTCAGCCATATTCTTCAATCCTGCTTTATAAAGGATCCCCATAGGTCAGAAATTACTGAGCCTTTATTATTATTATCTCCACATTTGATGTCTTATGCTTCTTCTCAACCCTTGTTATAACCTGGAAAGGAATATTAAATGAGTAGTACCCTTAATTTCCAAAAGACATAATAATCATAAAAATTAAACAGAGAGACTAGAGTAGAATTCCCCAAAATACATGGAACACTTGTTATCTCTGGATGATTTTTATAGTTTTTTTTCTCTTTTATATCTCTCTGAGTTTCATTTGTAATAAACTTGCAATATGTTTCTGTTACAAATTATAAAATTCAAAACTGAGCAGACACTAAATCCAATTGAATTCTCAAAAGCATGAAATTAATAATCACGTTATGTTACCTCAGCCATGCCCCCAGTTTTTTTGTGCATCCTCCTGGCCAAGAGGGGAAATAATGGACTAAATTTAGAGTACAAGAAGCAAGTAACCACAGCAAGGGCACAGAGAGGGCTCACTTAGGAAACATAAGCAAAAGAGAATGATCAGGTAGGGGACAGAATGCGACATGTGCTGGAGAAGAAATAAGGGGTGACGTGGAGGGAGGAAAGAGCACATAGCTTGCATGCAGTGGGCATCTGATTCGCCACCATCTATGGAGATTTCCTCAGAAAAGGAGCTTGGCTCCTGGTCTCATTTGGCAGCTTCTCCAATCTCGCTCTCATGTCAGACATCTGTCAGCACTCTGTGAGGACCGTTGGAAATCAAGGCCTTTCACAGTTTGTCTTGGACCTCTTCTAGTCTTCCCACCCCTACCAGCTACTGAAAAGGAAAGGGGAAAAAGTTATAAAGTTTCTGCAGCCACGGTGAGGATAGCCAAAAAAAGAAAAGAGAACAAGACAACATTAACAAAGGAGGCATGTTCCTGGGCCTCCTCATTGTCAAAGGCTCCCTTTATTCATTTATCTCCCCCCTCAAATGTTTACTGAGCAGAACTGTGTGCCAAGCTTTTCAGTTAGCATTGACAACATGTTATTAATGCCAACCGAAAGAAGACATTCTTTATTTTGCTCCATGTTTTCCTCCAAACAAGCTACAGTTCCTGGGGCCTCAGCCCACTTCCATCTGTCTTAAGATGTCCCCTTTCCCCGGAGAGCAGAATATAGATCATACTTAACATGTGCCTAGTTAATTTAGAAAAGGAGAAACAAGACAAGCAGACTCATCTTCAATTTACCACCCCCAAAAGAGCACATATCTAACAGTTTTTAGTTGACTCTGAAACTTGCTCCAACCTCAAGAATACCAAGCTAACTTAGATGTTATTCTTCAGAAGTCCAGACATTCGCAAGTGTTTCTCACATGTTAATGCCTTTGTCCATGATGTTTGCTCTTGATTTTCTTTAATCATTTTTCTATTTGCTGACAAGATCCTAATTAATTTTTCTTGTTATTTTTTTCTTATTAAATATTCTTTATCCTATATAAAAATATATCTAAATTCTATAGATAGATAGATTAATAGATGATTGATAAATGATAGATTTATTGATAGATGATAGATAAATAAATAGTAGATGATATAGATATAGATAGATGATAGATAAATAGATAATAGAATACTAAGAAAACAAAGAACCATGTATATACTCCACCCAGCTTCAGAAATAAAACATAATAGAACCTTTGAAGATGTCTCTATGCACCTCCTTATGTGTACTCCATCATCCCCTTTTCAACCTCTAGAGGTGACTACAATTCTAAATTTGGTGTTAACTACCCTTGTTTTTCTGTACAGTTTTTTTCACAGACATGCCCCTCTTTTGATTGTGACTGTTCTATGCCATTACATAAAGGTAATTAGACTACACACATTTCCTCATGAATTAGTACTTTCAGTCAATATTATATTTCAAAATTAATCTGTCAAAATTTGTACTGTTGTCCATTCAATTTCTTTATGCTGTATAGCATTCCATTGTAATAATTATACTACAATGTGTTCATTCCATTGATTATGGAAATTTGAGACTTTTCAAGGTTTTGAGTAAAATCAGTGTTGCTGGAAAGATTTTCATAGATCATCTGCTGATGTACATGTGCAAGTTTCTCTAGGCAGTATTCTTAGGGACATAATTGCTGAATTTCGGGTATCTGAAATTTATCAGGTAATGTCAATTTATTTTCAATGTGTTTGGATCAATTTACATTCTATCAGCAAGATATGACACAGATCCTGTTGGTCTATACTGTTTACAACAATCAGTATTGTTAGACATTCTTTTTCATTAGTCTCAATGATTCAAAGTTTTTATCTTTTTATTTGGCATTTTCTTTATGACTGACTGATGAGAATGAGCATTTTATTCAAATATTTAATAGTTATTTATGTTTCTGCTTTCATAAAATGTCTGTCATTGTCTTTATTCCCTTACATATGTGGTTATATGCTCTGTACTTTATATATTCTAGATACCAAACTTGCAAAGATGTTTATTAGTACTGCATTAAATCTATCTATTAATTTGGGAGAATTAGTATCTTTAATAGAGTGAGTATTTCTATCTATGAATAAATCATGTCTCTCTCTTATTTAGGACTTTAAAAATTTTTTTCAATACAAGTTTTTTAAAAATTTCTGTACAAAATGTTTTGCACATCATTTGGTAGATTCATTTTTGGGGATCTCAAATATTTGATACTAGAATATTATTTCTAATTGAATTGTATAACTGTCACTAGTATAAGAAAGCACTTAAATATAATGTTAATTTTATATGCAAGCAAGCTTGTTTTATTTTCTTGTTTATTTTACACATATATTTGTCTATTTATTTTGGATTTTATAGAGAGAGTATATATGAACATTTTTACTTCTCATTTACTAGTTTAATTTGATTGATTAATTAATTAATTAGTTAATTATTATTGTCTCTCTGAGGTGTTAGGATCTCCCAGACCTTACTGAATCCTGTCTGGTTTTCACTATTATGAGGAGAGTTATGTTTTGATGTTTTACCATTAAGCACAAAGATAGCTATGCAATTTTTGTAGATGCCTACATGATTCCTTAGTGCTCTTTGCCAAATATATGGAGTTCCTTATCTTGAGCACAGGATGGGGTAAACTTCCTGGCTGCCTCTTGTTGCACAGAACCCTGTGACTAGTTCTGTCTAATGAGCAGTGAGCAGAAAAACCTATGTCCCTTCTAGATCAGAGCATTTCCTGGCCCATTCAAAACTTTCTCGAGCTCTTTCTCCCTAGCATGGTGACCAATAAATGTCCAAAAATTGCTACTTCTTTAGCCTAGGTCCCCAAGCAAGTACAGTTCTCAGAGGTCCCTATTAATTTCTAATGGGTTTTTAATAGGTATGAGAAATAAATCTTTGTTATTTTGAGCCACAGAAATTTAAGATTTGTCACCATGCTGTATATAACCTAATCTGTGCTGGCTGATACATATCACCAGGCTAGGTGGATTTACCTGTTAGGAAAGCTTCTGCACAGAAAAGGAAGCAAATTGAGTGAAAAGGGGATTTATGGAATGGGAAAAAATAATTACAAAATCTCTATCTAATAAAGGGTTAATATTTAAAATACAGAAAGAACTCACACAACTCGACAGTAAGCTAACAAATAAAAAAAAATCAAATAATTCAATTTAAAAATGGGCAGAGGACTAGAATAATCTGAATAAATATTTTTTCCCAAATAAGACATACAAATGGTCAACACCACTAATCATCAGGGAAATGAAAATCAAATACACAGTGAGAAGTCACTAATACCTGTTAGAATGGCTGTTATCAGAAAACAAAAGGTAGATGTTGGTGAAAATGTGGAGAAACAGGGTGAACTTTAGGTCGTCTGGCACTGACTAAGTGAATCCTAGTACATGGCCTGGCATGGCAGTAAATTAATAAATATTTAAGAGAAAATTAAGTTTACTGGGAGCCCTAACCTGAGTTAGAGGTCCCTAAGATTCACTCTACAAATTATGAACCACTAAATACAAGCAAGAAATTAGTTTTCTACTTTCATAGCATTAGTTGGTGTCTGACAAGGTACTCAGCATGAACATATTGTATGCCTGCTGTTACTATTTCACTGGTATCAAAGTTTCCCTTGAAAATCCAGTCAGCATTTTGTAGTAGAGTCATTAGGGGAAATAGCACTTCTCCAAATAGTAATGTATTACCTACACAGGACACTAAAATATGTCCTATACCGCCTGACTGCTTGATTACTTAATAGACAAAATATTCAGAAATCCAATGAACTCTTTACCTGGCACTGTACAATCCCTTGTGGATGGGGAGCAGTATGCATGGCTAGCTTTTCCCAGGAACAGAGGACAGCTTGCTTTTTTTCAGTTCCTGTTTATTTTGCAGCAACTGAAGTCTTTCCAAACAGCAGTTAATGAGAGTTTCAGAGACACTGGACTGTCTTGAAAGAGTGCATGTTACAGTGTATGAGGGGTACCCACCACATTCAAAACGACCCAGACAGCACCTTCTCACACAGAGTCAGAGGCACACAACTGTAAGAGTCTTCTCACAGTCTGGGCTATTAGGTGCAGGGAATTTTTCTTATAGAAGTGGTTATCTGTTAATCCAAAAATATATCTTTCTCTTGAAAATTTTGCTTTATGAACCAAAAAAGAAACACTGATTTATATACCAACTGTGTACTTTTTACAAATAATCTGTTTCTTGTATAAGATAATTTCCTGCCAAATTTATCATTAATTTACTCATTGGGCTACTCATTAATTCATCTGGGCCTCAGTATACCTATGATAAGAAAAGAAAATGATGCAAAACAAAACCACAAAACAAAAATGGGATTGTGTAATCTGTAAGATTACTTCTGTTTCAAAGATGTGTGGTTCTATAGTGTAACTGACACCCAATAAGAATTTTATTAGCTATAAGAAAGGTCTTTTATCAAATTAAACAAGGGCAGGAGAAACAGACACTAAATGGAGTAGCAGGTACAGAGGAAGACTAACAGACTTGGAAGTTTCAAAGGAGTGAAAATAATGGCTTAAATTTTAGATGGTTGAGTACTAACTGTTTACTCCACCATTTAAAAGCTTTCACACTGGGTGAATTGCTTGACCAGGGACAGATTCGTGGGCATATGGTTTGTGTAGTCACATAAGACTTTCCACTTAGAAGGGCATTGTACTGGGTTTAATATTCTGCTGCCACTATCCTGAAATTCTCAAAAATTTTTGAATAAGGAGTCATGCATTTTAACTTTTCACTGGGTCCCACCATTACTTAGCAAGTCTTGAGCTTAACCTTTCTGAAACTTGGCTTCTCTATCTCTAAAATGCAAATAGTAACACTTGTTCCAGGTCATAGTAAGAAGTAAGAGAGATACTTATGAAAGTTCTCAACAAGCTCAGTACATGATGCATTTGCCAAATAAAGTAAGTTCTGTTTTCTACTTTGACTCATTTCTAGACCCAAATCTTACTGTTCTTTAAAAGGATGCGTAAGACTCAGGGTTTCCTTTTTTTTTTTTTTTCTTTATTTTTGTAGACTGATACAGTCCAAATGTGGAAGCATAAAACAATCTTGAACAAAGCTGTTTGGGGACAGCTCAGAAATATAAAATTTGTTTGTGTTTATAAATGGCCCTGGGGCTTCACATATTCTGATATTCTGATAAGGCTTTTGAGAATTTCAACAGTGCTCTGCATTTCAAACCATGCAATGTACCCCCTGCCCAGTAATTAACATTGAGCTTCACCCCTTGCAAGTCTTTTCTAGACAAGCCCATAAATGGCCAATATCTTACTTCAATAAATCTTCTTAAGTTATGGGGAAAATGTGAGTTGTTACTATGGAGAAGTTACATCATTATTTCTCTTGAACTCTCCATTCTTAACACACAATTAATTTCTAAAGAATATGAGATTTTCAATTTTAGAAGAGGTCTTCTCTCTTCTCCTCCTGCTGAAGAGATTTTAATGAATATCTTTTTTTGTTTGATTTTGTTTTCATTTACATATTTTCTTTATTTTAAATAATTTGACATTATAGTTGTATAAATGCATTCTTACCTATAATGGAGTATAATAGAGTGAGAGTTAAGAGATTTCTAGAAAAATTAAAAAATAAAATCATAATGTTAGTTCACATTTAATAAACTATGTACCAATATTCTCAAGAATTTAACATGTCTCTAATTTTATCCTCATAACAATCTTATGAGATATATATTATCTTCCATATACAAATGCAGAAAGTGAGGGTTACCAAGGTGAAGTAATGCGACCACAATTGCATTAGTTATATGACATTAAACTTGAATCCATGTCTGCTAAATTCCAAAACCTGGATTTTTAGCCATTATGACATCTAAAGCAAAAATATTAGACATAAGAAGGACTTTCCATAACTAAGGATAAATCTAAGTAAATTGTCACTCATTCATTCATGTGGAAATCCAATGTATATTCTCTGAGCAGACTGTACTATGAGTTACACACTCTCCTAGGAATTGGGGAAATAATGCCTAGAATAGATCTAATCCTCCCATCAAGGACCTAAAAAGAGAAAGGCGTAGCCACCCACATAAACATATTATTTGAAGTGCACTAAATGGTATGAAGGAGAAGTATGGGGTACTCGGTGAGTGTAGAGGTTCCAATCTGCTGTGGCCAAAAACCAAGTTCTCCTTGAGGAGGTGATAAGAGGGCTAAGAACTGGAGGATAAGTGGGGCTAGGTAGAAAATTCTCTCTGTCACTATCTCTCAGGTTACTGACCTGAGTCACTGTGCCAGTGCGGAATAAATTACTGGAATGGAGAACATAATAAAAACTGCAGGAGGACACAGGCAGGGATGGGAGTGGAGAAAAAAGGTCACTGTTTGGTATATTAAGCCTGCAATGTTTGTGATATAGTTAAGCAGAAGTGTTAAGTAGACCATCTTATGTGCAGCCCTGGAACTCAAATAGAGAGTCTGGGCTGGAAATACAGATGTGGGACTGGCTGACATTGGTATTAAAAAAAAAAAGGGTATTGCAGAGTGGGATTTAGAACACAGGTGGAGAGATTAAGTCTTTGGAAGGGAGAGAGATGTATTTGTCTCTTGTGATAAATGGGAAAGTGAAAAAGAAGATAAGAATACAGATAGACCCAGATGTTATAACATTTTAATATAACATGTAAACATTATAATGGAAGTGTGGATAACATAGGAAAAAGAATTACAAACTCAGGATTAGGGAGGCAGCATGGATAATAAAATATTTGACCTGTATTGAAAGATGAGTGAGCACTACCCGTGCCGATGCCATCTGCAGAATTAGCAAAAAAGAAATGAGTATGTCTTATGCAATATTTAGAACAAATCTATATTAAAATATTTGCTTTTATTTATCTGAAATTCATGTTGTACTGGATATCCTATATTGTCTGGCAATGCTATAGGCAGAGAAGTTAGGAAAAAGCACTCCTGTAGACGGTACAGGAAAAAGAAAAGCATGAGCCCTGCCATTGCATGATGTATTTAGAAAATCACAAATGCCTTGTAATAAGCAAAGAAGTTGTTTAGAGCCACAGAGATATTTAGAGACCATAATATAAAGGTGTCTGTCTGTTTCAGCCTAACAACAAGTGAATTGTCTGGCCTGAAGTTCACCACACAGGTGAACTGGTTCAGCTTGTAGTTAGGTGTTATATGTATTATGGTCAAATATAAAAAGGGCAAACATAGATTTTTTTGAACACCTCTGATGTGCCAGTCCCTTTTCTAGGCATGTGTGCGTTTCTCTCTCTCTCTTGCTCTCTCTTGACCCCTCCCCTTCTCTCCCTCTCTCTCTCTATACATATATATACACATATACAGTATACATATAAAATATTTATAAGTATAATGTATTATAAATTATAATTTAAATGTTCATAATATAAATATAAAATTATAGAATTATACAAAAAATAATAATAAATAGGGAAACAGGTCCAGAGAAGAAAACCAACCAGTGCATATTACACAGAAGTCAGTGGGACATCTGACAATCCCAGGCATTATGCACTTGTCCAGGTTGCCTTCTTCTGCACAGAGGTGAACACAATGCTAATGGATTACAGTTTCTCTCAGTAGGATCACGTGTCTATATGGAGAAGTAAAATGTGCTCTTCGCTGGTGAGAACTCATCTCTAGAGGAGCAGACCCATGAACATCTGAGTCCCCTTTCGTAACTCTCTGGGTACTTAAAAAAAATTCAACTGCCTCTCTTGAAATACATACACACATATCTCCTTCCCTAAATGTTCACCTCTCTCTGGAGAGTCCTATCCTGTTTACCTTAAAACCAAACAACTTTGAAGACCTAAATACGTGTAAGTTATTTAAAGGTTTAAACATGATTCTTCTTAAAATTTATGTGTGTGTACACTCAGTGTTTCCGAGCCTTGGCCCTTGCCTCAGGGAATAAGACAGCTTGTTTTGGCTGCACTTTGGGAACAGCACAATTGAAACATTACTTAAATAAATGTCGCAAGCCCCATCAGTGATGTCATGGCTTAGCCATGGAGCTGTTGCAAAGTTGTCCATTTAAGTTATTGAAAGGACTCCTTGAAGAGCTTCCCTTTTGGACTTTTAAGAAACTAGGCCTTTATTATAACCTCCTTATTTTAGAGAGCCTGACTAGGACCACAGTTCAGATCACTTTCAGAAATACATATTTAGTGTCTACATATTGGGCTTGGAATTTGGTGGTAATAATCTCAGAATGAATTTAACATTATCCTTCATATCCTTACTTTCTCTCCTCTTTCGTTTTTTTCTCTACTACGTTGTTCTTAATTTTTGTTGCTTTAATCACTGAAAGAAAGTTCATCATTTGGAGAAAATATTCCTTAATTACCATATCTCATGAACTTCAAGAAAGTTCTATTTTATTTCTAAACTTCCTTGAAGACAGTGAATACTGAGCTGGGTGCAGACATAATTTCAATATAACATTTTTTTAATTCTGTGACAATGAATTTAAAACATGTTTTAATTGAGTGGTAGTTAATTGGGTGACATTGTCTTAATGGCTTTTTGACTCTCTGGACAATTTTATAGTGTTCCGATAAAGATAATGACAAGCACAAAGTGGGCTAGGACCTAATGGAGAGCTCTTAATTCAGGCTGGTAAAGGGAGCGAAGATGTGACATGGAAGTCCTCCTGAAAGAGGCAATGCCTGAAGAGTCAGGAAGATCATTTAAAGAAGGGGTGACGAAGAGTGATATTCCAAGCAGAAAGAATGCTTCAGACACATGTGTGATGGTGTAAAGCAGCAGGATGTTTTTAAGTTTCTCCGAGGCTGGCTCCATCATTTCGCAGGTAGGATTTCTGACCTCTAGAGAGGAGATGTAGGTGTGAGGTACTTGCCTAAGGTTTTAAGTGTCAGGGCAGGAACCAGAACTCTAACTTCCTGACTCCAAATCACTGAACTTCTAAGCCAGTGTAAGATATTTATTTTGCATGTTTAGACTATATTCCAACACCTCATTGTTAGTCAAAGTTTCTATAAACATTCCAGTTATTACAAGCAAAATTCTTCACCCCAGGTTGCAGGAAATATCCAAGACCACCCTCTTTGCTAAAATGAAGTTTGTTATGGGATGAACAAATCATGAAATGTCTCTACATTTTTAATTGGGATGGATCTTACTTACTATTATTTTGAAAAATTCTCTTGAGCATCTTTAAATTGACCCAAGTGGGAAGTTTGAATTCCACTCAACTTCCCCTACTTTTTCTCTCTCCTGTGTTTTCTTCCCTGCCACTTCATTTTCAAAATTTTGTTGTCCTAACCATGGAAAGAAATTTTGTTTTGTGAGAATAGATAATTTAATTATGATATTGCACTAACTTCAAGAGAGTTCCATTGAGTTGTAACCTTCCAAGAACACAGGTCAAGGTTGTAGAGGACAGGTTGTTTGACCTTGAACAAACCACCTTTTTGGTTTCATTCTTATCTTTCCAGTGAGAGAGATTGAACTGGCTGGCTTTTTAGATTCTTCCTAACACTAAAGTTCAGTATATAATTTTTTAATTGCTGGCAGAAAGATTGAATATCTTGCAACTTGTTTCAAAAAATTAAATAATTTCCAGGAATTCGATTTAAGGAAGAGCTAATTTCCCAGGCATGAACTTGGTGATATCTTGCATAATCTTCCCCTGGTCTTTTAGCCAAAGAACATCACTGACTTTGCCCACTTTTTAAAGTTCTCTTTATTCTTCTGGCATATCTTCCTGTTCTTCTCCTTGATTGATTTACCATATTGCCTCTGTAGCCAAACAAAAACAGAAACAAAAATTGAACAAAACAGAAAGAGCATTTCTATAATTTGGTGAAGGGAGGCCATTTAAAACACAACTATTAATATTTCAGTGCTCTAGAACATTTTCTCTGTTCCCCAAGAACAGCTTGCCATAGTTTCTTCTTCTCTTTCATCTGAGAAAAAGTATCACAAGTAAGTACAAAGCTAAGGGTATAAGGTTAAAACTAATTGCTCTTGGAGGATTGTCATAGAATGTGAAGATTTTTCTCTCATTTCTGAATTCAGCAACATGATGTTCCAACAAAGCTAGGTGGAAAGAATGTTAACATCTCTTCATTCCTCAACCATAAGATCACCAACACTCGTTAGAGCACTGATAACCACTTAAATTAGTTCCCTTACCCTAAAAGAAACCATATTTTCCCAATGGAATGGTTCAGAGGTTCTGGGAAAGTACTCACAGAAATCTTCCATACATATATGCTGTAGTGTAGTCATGGCTTCTTTCTTCATCTTCTTGCCTCTAACTCCTTGCCTTTCCCTTGTCTTCCTCTAATGTTCTTCTTGGAGTTCCCCAAATATCCTATGATGTGCCATGTCTTTGTCCAAATTGTTCCATCTTCAAGAAATTCCCCTTTACCTCCTAGTCATCCCACCACTTCTTGGAACGGTCCTTCAGATCACTCCTGAGAATCCTCTCTTAACATCCATGAGTAGGGTTGTCATACTAATGCCAATCCTGCCTCTATCATGATGGTTCTTATGTTGTACTCCAATTACTTTTAAGTATCTACCATGTGTGGAGGACAAGGTCTCAACTTGATTCCTCTCAAAACACTCAGCATGTGCCCAACTGAGTTCTGCAGACCACTGGATGTAGTACTTAACTAAGAGCTAATCAGATAAACTGTAATAAATGTATTCTCCACTCACTGAGATGACCACACAGTAGACCTCCAATGCATGTGTTGAAATGATTAATTAATTTTAACTAGGAGAGGATAAAATACACTGTGTTGTGAGGGTGTGACATCTTGTTAGATAAATGAAGAAAACACTGATTTACTCCCATTCTAGGATGTCAGGGTTTATTTCAGAGACAGTTGGCCTTTCTCTAATTGAAGATAGGCTTTTTTTATGGATATAGATGCTGTTATGCAAGATGATTAAGTTCTAGAAACCTGCTGTACAACATAGTACCTATAGTTAACGATATTGTATTATTGTATTTATAGTACATCAAGATGATAGATCTCTCTGTGTTCTTACCAAAAAGTACAAACATATGCATACACACAGTCACACACACACACATACACACACAAACACACATACACAAACACAAGGAACTTTTTAGAGGATGGATATGTTTAGCACCTTAGCTGTTGTAGTGATACGATGGGTGTATGTACATGTCCAAACTCATTAATATGAATACAATAAATATGTACATTTTTTGATATATCAATTATACCTCAAAAAACTGATTTAAAAATAGGTTTCAGGATGAATAAAGAAGCATTTCCTCTTGCTTATCTCCAGATGTCCTTTACTGAGTAAAAGAAAAGAGCTCTGGAGAAAGAGTCAGTAGTCTCTAATTCAAATCCTAGCTTACCACTTAATGCTCGGTTAGCTCAGCTTCCCCACTAGCAAAGAGGAAATAAATCACCTGAGAATGTTCTTATGACAAGTAAGGTAACACTTATGGAAGGATTTTGTAAATGTTGAAGCAATTTGAAAATATTAAGTTAAAACAGTGTTCCCCTTTTTCTCCTTGGCTACCCAATTTATTATTATTTTTATTAATCAGATGAAATTGGAGGATGTGACTATCAGAAAAATATACCACTTTCTTCTTTCCCTTTTGTTACAAAGCTCTACCTCTGCTTAACTTTTTTTCCCCAGCTTTACCGAGGTGTAATTGAAAAATAAAACTGCATATAGTTAAACTGTAAATGTGATGATTTGACATACATATACTTTGTGAAATGATACCACCATCTAACACATTCATTTCCTCAAAAAGTGACTTTATTTTTTAAAACATGGTAAGATTGCTTAAAGACTACTCTCTTGGAAAATTTTCCTATGGCTAACTTTTTAAGATGCAAGAGATAGTTCCAATGAACAGTTGACTCATTATTACTTTGTAAGGCTTTAGTATATTGCTGGGTATTTTGAAAATTATTGATTGAAATTTGACTTAAAGCAGTTATTAATTGGAATAGATTTGCTATCTAGTTACAAATAAGTTTATCTTGTTTTGTTTTTTCTTTACTTGAAGTGTACACAAAATTCCATATTCTACATCCTTCCTTAGGTATTCTTTAGATTCTTCATGATTCAGAGTTCTTAATACTTGGTATATTGAAATTAATTTGTTATATGACAGATATTTCTTAAATTGCACACATGCCTGAATTTATTAGTTTTATGTTAACAGTGTTCTTGTCTTAAATTGCACACATCTGCATTTATAAGTGTTTTTGTGTTAGATAGAAGATTCAAGTTTGAGTCCTGACTTCCCTACTTTCTGGCTGTGTGACATTAGTGTCAGGTAGTATTAATCCCTTAAATGAAATACTCGCACAAATCCAAATATTGAGGCAACAGAGAAAAACAATACCCTACAACATTTTCAAGTTAACGCATTATTCATTTATTGACAAATCCTTTCATTAAGTAAACATTTATTATGTAGCAAGTCCTATAAGGGTCTGCTGTCATGACAGCAAAGCAGACATATTCCCTGAAATATAATTAAGGTTCACCCTAAATCTTGGAGATTTGACAGGGTTTTGGATTAAAATATTTGAGGCTGAGAGACACTCTAAAGTATGCCTTCCAATGGTGGATCAAGATCTTCATAAACACCATCAATGATGAATAACTATCTCTGTCAGATTTGCTGAAAAATCACTACATTTTAGATAGTTCTTTCATTTTATAAAATCAGTCTCTTCATTTTGTCAAAATCATAGATCTTGCTGTCCCACAGAACAAAATTTCCACTTGACATTTATGTCACCTATCATGTAGCTCTTAGGCAAAATAGAGACCAAAACAAAAAGATTGTAGAAGTCAGTAAAAATTCTGACACAAAACAAGTTTGTTTTCAAAAATATACTTTTGTGGTTAATTCTATGTGTCAATTTGACTGGGTCGTGGTAAGCCTAGATATTTGGTTAGACATTATTCTTGGTGAATCTGTGGGGATGTGTCTGGATGAGACTAACATCTCAATTGGTAAAGAAGATTGCCCTCCCTAATGTGGGTGGGCCTCAGCCAATCAATTGAAGCCTTCATGAAACAAACAAGCTAAGAGGAAAATCCTTTCTAACTGCTTTGAGCAGGGGCATCATATTTTACCAGCCTGAAAAACAACTCTTCTTGGATTTCAAGCATGCTGACTTTTGGATTGGAAATTATGCTATCTGCTCTCCTGGTTCCCAAACCTTCAAACTCAGACCAGAACTACACTATGATCTCCCTTCTACCCCAGGTCTCCAGCTGGCCAACTTCAGATCTTGAGATTTCTTAGCTTCCATAAGCATGTGACTCAAATCCTTATAAGTCTGTGTGTGTGTGTCTGTGTGTGTGTGTCTGTGTGTGTGTGTGTGTGTGTGAGAGAGAGAGAGAGAGAGTGAGAGACAGAAAGAGAGAGAGAAGATTAAAGATGGGCCAATGTCCTGTTATTTAAGAACAATTTGTGCAAAAATGTCCACTTTGGGCAGGAAAAGGTATATTTGGATGAAGAAGTAGGAGCTTGACACCATGGTAAGATATCTAGACTATATCCTCAAAGTATGGAAAGTCTTTGGAGGGTGTTAATCAAGGAATAGATGTGTCTGGTTTGCACTTAAAGACATCAGTCTGGAAATTATACAGGTTCTGGATTGTAGACGACAAGTAAAGGTATTAGATATTTGACCTTCAACACATTCATTGATTTGATATATCCTGAACACTTGTTATGTGACAGGCATGTTGCTGAGTGCTAAGTTTAGAATGAGGACAAAGAGTGAGAACACAAGAATAAAGCAGATGACTTTCCTGTCCCATTTGGATCTCACAGTCCAAAGTGGTAAAATAATTGTCATGTTTTCAGGGACGATTTTGATGTTCTTCTCAGGCTTAATCCCAAACGCATAGCAGTTTTTCATCATAATATGTGTGGAATAAATAATGGAGGAAATGATGTGGCTATTAGTCAAAGTGTTAAGTGACTCAAAAACTTAGTTGACAATTTTAAAACTTGTTTCCATTTATAAAAAATTTTCTCATCTTCATCTTATATGATTCTTAGAAAGCACTGCAAAGTAGGTAATTTTTTTTATCATATCTATTTATAGCATGAGGTAACTGAGGCTTTAAAAAAGTTATGTTATTTTTTATTACCTGGCCAAGAAGTATAGGCTTGAGTATCCTCTAATTTCAAATCCATTTTTATTTTCATTAGTCTCTCTATAGCAGTTAATAATATGCATTCCCAGAAGGTAGTTTATAGAGAGTCTTTAGCCCCATAATAGTCTCCCCAGAGGTGCAAATGCAGAAACAAATAGAGGAACTCACTAGTCAGTGAGATAGCCCAAGCAGCAGCTGCTGAATCACCCTGGCACCCAGCCTTTAGGCAGGTGACTTAGCTCTTCTTGGCTGACTAATAAAATTTTAAGAGCTTAAATGGTTTGTCGACATAGACTCTCTTCATGAATTTCCATGGAGTCATTCAGTTGTTCATTTACCTGTTCATCCAATCAGGATGTTATCCAGCATTATTTAAAAAGGCCAGACCTGAAAAGATGATCTCACTCTGGCTGAGGCGTTCAGACCCTGGAGTGGGATCTGGCAGGGATTTGCTTTCCTGTAAATGTGAGACAGGAGGCCTGAGAGAAGCAAATCAGAGGGCTATGGGCCAACTAGTCCCTGTGGGGGTGGGAGGCATGCCCCCTTGAGAAAGCAAACATCTGGTCACGTGTCTGCCTGTCCCAAGGCTCCTCTGGCCCTGGGCACTGTGCCTCTCTTGTTTTGGGAAATAGAAAGTCAGCTCAGAATCCACCTTCCTTGTACTGAGTAGTGTAATTTTACATAAAATGTAAATTCAATCTAGTCTCCAAAAGGGTCCACTACTTTCTGATCCAGTTATATGAGTCCAAAAGTGAGATGATAATAACAAAGGAAATAGGGCTTTGAAGTAAGAAAAACAGGGTTCAAACTCCATATGGAACTTGGCAGGTGAGCTTTACCAAATGATATATCTTCTCTGGACTTTAGTTTGCTCATCTAGAAGGTGAAGAAAAAATTAACATCATAGGATGGTTGAAAGCATTAAATGGAAAAAAATAAAAAGATATTAAGAACAGAATCTGTTGTATGCTAGGTCCAAACCTACTTATAATTTCTAATTGAATCATGACTAAATAATTTGATTGATGAACCCTGAGAATGAAAGATGACACATGACTTTCCTGGAGGTGGAAACCACATTAAGTGGTAGAATACAGAGTTCAAAGTCAAACCCATTATGTCTGACTCTACCTTCCTGCCTATTAGCTTGATAATATATAATCTCTGTGCTCTCTTCTTTTGCTGTCTTTCTATCCTCTCCCCAACTCCCTTCTCTACTTTCTCTTTCATCAGTGAAAATAATCATTTGACTCATTTACAGATGAAGACATGTGGGCTTGTCTTCTGGAACCAATACAACCTGACACCAGTGTTCTGTGGACCTTCTACTAATGAATCACCTAACTCAAGTCATGCCACCTGTGCATTACCCAGTAAGTGTTTATCTTTATTTCTTTACAACTGACTCCAAAGTAAAAGCATATCTGAAACTTTTTCTTTGCATACCAGCAGCTATGACTGTGTATAGATGGGAGGACATTCTCCCTGTGATGGGAAGGATGAGCAGGTACTGGAGCATGTGGCTGCAGGAGGTTAGATGGCATCTGGAATGCTCACTGCAGTTTGCATGTGTGTATCTGGTGGTCATTTGGTTCATCAGCCAGCATAGGACTAGGCAGGCACCAATATCAGTCCATCCATAGTGTACCATAAACTAGAAGTGATGGAAACCCTCTCCCCATGACCACTTGCACTTAAGGCAACAACTGGAAACCTGTCAAGGGGAGTAAACTCTTTGAGTGCAGTTTCTTCAGCAAAGAAACTATGATGATGCTTCACATCTGTCTTAACCCTGATGCCAAATCCTGGGAACTGCACCCTTGAGGCTTTCTCAGTACCCTTGACTCCCCAAGACAGCTTCTTTTCTCTACCTTTCCCAGAGTGTGAACCACTGGTCCTCAGCACATCCAGCCCTCCCACCTATGATACTGGTCTTAAATCATTTCATCAATGTTCTATGCATTGAGACTCACATTGTCACTTGGAGGGTGAGACTGTCAGATTCAAGCTGTCATTCAGATTAATAGACAAAAGTTGGTGAGGAAGGAACAGAGAGAGCAGGGTCCCTGGGTTCCTGCCCCCCAACTCCTTTACTTTAACTTGTAATTGTATATCATGTTTGTGTTTCCTGCTCCATTTCCTCATGCTGTCTTCCTTAGTCAAGTCCATGTGGGGAGGAAAAATGCCTAACATCTTTGTATAGTTTCCCCAACTGTCCTGGCCATGTTGTAATATGTCATTTTATGTATATGTTTAGAAAATGGATTGATATGTTTGCCTTGGCAGTGATGTTGGCTTATAAGGACAAGACGTGGAGTCAGTCAGAACCAGGTTGCCTGAATCAGGTTTCCATCCTTATAGACTTCTTCACTTGTTGTTTCCTCTGTATGGAATGCTATTTATTTCCTTTTTATTCACTAATTTTATTGATCCATCTGCTTTTTGCATGTAGGGTATTTGTGTGAAATATGATTACACTCTAATCATTGCTGGGTTAGTTTCTACTATAAACTGGAGGTTGGTCTCTTACACAACTATGCACTGAGATGTAGCATTCACAATGTGTCATAGGATGGTACAAACAACCGTAAGGTTAAGAATGCTAAAATTCAAAATAGCAGAAACATGATTGAAGCTTATGTGGCCCAAGTACATTTAAAATGCTACTTTGAATTGGAAAATGTGAAAGAGGTGTCAAATTTTGGAGATAGAAATTTGAGCTAGGGCCAGCAATTTTAGTTTTCAAATGCTCTGTGAATACCCCTTTACTGTTTAGGTGGTGGGGTGGAGGAAATGTATGTCAATTATCTACAGAAGAAATATTTCAAAATATTCACTGTAAATACATACAGAGGTTAACAAAAATATTTATGTTATAGAAAGAAAAAATCAACTAATTACTGGGTAAAGCATGGGATCAGGTTTTTGTAAGCATGATCTAATTCAACTTTCATGATAATGTATGAGAAAGATATTGCTTCCTCTACCAGAATGGAAATAGTCACAAAGAAATTAACCTATTGCTTGAAATAACATTGCTCTGAAATGTATATCTGTCAGATCTGAAAACCTATGCTCCTGCCATTTAAGAAAATCCAATATTGATGATGGCTTTTCTCAAGGCCCTCTACTTTTTTCAAAGCCCTTGAATATGTAGCTCATTGTAGAGGACAAAAAGGAGACATAGAATCTAGCTGCTTTCCAAGTGAATACTCTCAGACAAAGATGCTGCCAGTCAAGGTTGGAAATAGATATCTGCTAGTCTCAAGCAGGCCCACCTCTTGGGTAAAGTCCAGAAGCCTGGTTCATTCTATTTTCTGGTGGTTTCCACCCTATTGATAACTGGTTTTGTCCTACCTTGTCAAAGAGACATCTGGGCAGCCACAAATGCTAGATGTGGTTGTCACTAGTGCCTGAAGAGCACGCCTCAGTGGCTACTCTGAAAGGAGCTCCAAAGGCAGGAGGAAGTGGGATGGGTCCTTCTGAACTGTAAAGGAAGAGAATGGGCCCTGCACTGTCTTGTGGTACTCCTCCCCTTTATGCCAGCCAGCATACTGCTGTGCCCAAAGTCTCCCTCGGCTAGGGGGCCCTGAGCATTAGCCCTCTGGGGGAAGGCATGAGGAGATGTTTGGCTGGTCTCTTCCCTGTTCTTGGTTGCTAGGAAACTGAATCCTGCACCCCCCAACCTACCCCTGACACACACACACACACACACACACACACACACACACACACACACACACACAACTGCATGGCCTAACTCTTCTCTCTGTGTTTTGGAAACAAAAGTATTAACTTTAAGCTGTTTCTATTATTTATTTATTTATTTTTTTTTATTTAGCCTTTTCTAAGATTCATTAGGTTGAGCAGTTTGTTGGACAATGCTTATACTTCTGTTCAGAGCCAAATGACTCTAAAGGTTTATGGTGTGGCCCAGATGTTTAAGTTGGGTTTTGAAACCCAGTACTGTCTGGACCCTGTGAATAAAAGGGTAAGTAGAGAAAAAATGTAAATGTGGTTTCCTAATGCAGGTAAATTAGACAAGGGAGATGCCATGTGGCAGTACTACATGCTAGATTCTGTGGCAGAAGAGCCATGTCAGAAGAGACTCTCAATTAAGACAACTGGCTTCTCACCTGTTTGTTACCAGCAGCAGAGCCAGTTTCACTGGCAACAGGAGTTCACTGTCTTACTAGGGAAAAGAGCAAGGTCAAGTTCACGTGTGCTAATTGTAAAGGTGAAGGCTCAGGACCATTGTGAACAACCTCTCTGGGGACCTTAGAAACCAGTAGATTCAGCACCCCTGTTTTATAGAGAAAACTACTAAGAATCTATTCCAAGAGGCAAAGTAAATTATCTTTAAAAGGTTATTGCATCACAAGTGAGGATTTAATATGCCCCTTCATTAACACATTCATTCACTCAACTCTATGTGATAGTGGATCAAGCCCTCACCCAGGCACTCCTGAGGATCCAACAGTGAATAAAACACATTCGGTTCTTACAGTTTAGTAGGGGTAACAGACAAATAAAGGTAAGTAAACAAATAATAATCTCCTAATACAGTAATTAGTAGGAAAGAAAAATAAAAGCAGAGTGCTGAGAGATAATATTGAGGGCGACGGAACTCTCACTAGACAGAAGTGTTGATGGAAAGTCTCCTTGAGAAGTAGGATGGGAAAAAACTCTCCATGTGAATCTCAGAGCAATCAACGTGCCTGCAAGAGGAAAACATTTTGTACAAAAGCCCTGAGGGAGAAAGAACTTGGAAAGTTCTAGGATCTGAGGAAAAAAACACCATCTGGCTGGTGTGTTTGGAGCGGGCTGCTTTGGGAGACAGTGGGGAAAGACGAAGCAATAGAGCAGAGGTGAGGTCAAGTATAACCTTGAAGATGATAAATGCTAGTCAGGGTTTTAGTCTAAGAGTAATGATAAACCATTGAATTTTTAACTTGGCTTTTGAATGATTAGTACACTGTTATGGTTCACATATTTAGAAATTTAAGAAGGTATATGATGTAAAGTATACCATTTCATACTATTTCTATCCCCTCGACACAGTTCCCACCACACTGTGCCCTCCATAGATAACTTGTCATTAATTTCTTAGTGTCCTGTCCATATAAGAAACATGCCACACACTTCTCATCTATGGCTCCTAATTTATACACAAAATAGGATGCTATGCATAGAGTTCTGTCACTTGCTTTTTATCAGTTAACGTATCTTAGAGATTTTTCTCTGTGCGTGTATGTAAATCTTGATTGTATCTTATACATACAGAGCACTCCCCCTAATAGATATGCCATACGTGCTTTAACCAGTGGACTTGGGGTTCTTTTAGGCATTTGTGATTACAAGCAATGCCAAAATGAATAAGCACGGGCAAATGTCACTTTGCCATGCACACGAGTACATCAGCGGGATAGAGTCCTAGGAGAGAAATTTGTGAATTAAACAGGTGTACTGTATTTGAGGACATCATGGGAAATGGCAGGAGAGGGAAGTACCATAAGGGGCCAAAACTGACAGAATCAACTTTTACAAAACTCTGGAATCTAATAAAAATCTTACAGTAATAGAGGGACAGCATAATGAAGAAACAGGCTGCTACATTTTGGTGAGAAAGTACTGAGGTGCTTTTGCTTAGCCATCTACCACTCCCCGCTCCTCAGTTTAGTGGCAGTGGTAGAGAGGGTGGCCTACGTTTGCAGCACAGCTTGGTGATGCCAGAAGATGTGAATAATACGGACTTTGTCCTTTTAAAAATTGTGTATTTTGACCTCTCTGGAAGTTTCTTGAGTGACCATTGCAGAAGTTTGCATTTATTTCACTCGCCTCAGGTTAGGTAGCATCTTTTGAAAGCATGAAAGATTAATTACCTAGTAGAGTCTGATCTTGGAAACTAAGCAGGGTCGGGCCTGGTTAGTCCTTGGATAGAAGAACATCTAGGAAGACCAGGCGCTGTAGGTGTAAAAAATAAAAATAAGGGAATATAAGCTGACAAGCTCCTTGCAATCTGTGAGATCAACCAAGGGTTTTTCTTGACTAAAAATAAAAATAATAAAGAAAAATGCCTAGTAGATTTCAATCAATGAGAGTTGAATCTAAATCAGAAACTAGTTATTGAGGGTCAACTGTGTGTTTGAAATTATGGTAAGTGCTGGACCTTAGTTTCCAGAAATAGCCAATCATGTAGAATGTCCCCATATCAGAAATACTATTGAAGAAATTCATAGGCTGGTTGGGCCACTAGATTAAAAATTCCAAAGCAAGAATCCTCCTGACATTCCTACCATTTCCAGGACCCAGTTATGTATCTACCCAACTATAGATCTCTATAGTAGATAATCAATAATTATGAATAGAATGAGTGAAAGTGTTCAAAAACTTTGAATTCATTTGATACCTTTGACTTCCCTACCTCCTATTCCTCTAAAATATGATTTCTACATTATTTTGCATTTTCCTTGGGCTAAAATTTTGCCAAATCAATGATTCTACAGCTCTGAAAGCAGGCAGTACCTCTGTTAAAGGTCTGCTTTCCTAGAATTTCTGTGGGTCACATTCTAACTCCTCAACACACTGCTCTGCAGGATACAGAATGTCTGTGTCTCAGTCAAGGTACCATGAGTTTCTAGAAGCCTCTGGAAAATTTGATATTGATTAAAATGTACTCGTGGAGTATCCTAGAGCTCTTGCCCAGCATTCCTAGGAACAGATGGAAACAATTAATGAAATATATACCAAATCTGACCTACACTAAAGATTCAGTGTTCTCCAAGAAAGTATTCCAGGATGGTTGGTTTGGGATGGCTTCTGTTCACTTTCCAGAGGAGAAGCAGTGTTACTTTATAGTGGTATTTGTTCTATGAGAGGCAAGGCTTGCCAAGGAATGTTCTCAGAGAGGAGTTATGCACATGGTTTAAAGAGCACCAAAAATGCAATATCATCTTTAGTCACCTTATATTTCATCTTCCCGATGCTCAGATCTTTCTTGATTATTTTCTTAAAATTAAAAATATTAAGAGGTGGTCACTGAGCAAAAGTAGGAGCATTTTCTCCCAGAAACTTTATACAACTTCTTATAAATATCACATCATGATAGCAGAGCCATCATAAAATTCAAGTGGTCTTATGGAAGGACTTGCTGGAGGCTGATTTTTTTTTTATTTTACATTTACTACCTCTACAGAAACAATATTGTGTATACAGATAAACACTGGGCATCCTTTGCCAAGAGCTCTCTGTGGGGTTCCATGCTTCTTTGCAGAATCTTGTTTACATTGGGAGTGTAGTTAGAAGGTTGAAACCAGAACTTGCAGTGATTACTTGCTGTTTGAAGAGACTAGACACCTGGAGACTAAAGGCTTGAGCTCTTGCCCTGGCTTCACCATTCCCAGCTCTTAGATCCTGGATGCAGCTCTCTGACCCTCATTCTTTATCATGAACATGATACTACACAAATTATAAAAAGTAACTGATTAAAAATGATGGGTGAGCCTCAATAAATCTGAAATAAAAATCAAAGCTACTCATTCTTTTATTTAAGAATTTTGAATTAAGGATACACAGTTAGCTTGTGTCATTTGTTCAGTAGTCATAATTTTAATTAAATTAGTCTGCACACTATTTACTCTCCTGTACTCTGCTTTTCTTCAGATAATAATCATATCTTTTATTTTTCCTCCTCTTAAACTGTGATCACCCAGAATCTGAGAACTGTATTTTCCTCATCTTGATGATTTCTACAGTCTTTGGCACCAATAAGTGTTCTATAAATGCATCCTAAAGTTGAATCTATCATTGGTCAAGTCATAGACAAGCTAGTGAAAAAGTAGAACCTGATGTTCTAAGGCCAATTCCAGTTCTCTTATATTTCATCTTGAAAGTCGACTTTGATTTCAATTTGACCTTGAGTTAGGACATCTTTCCTGTCTCTGACTCCACACTGTATTTTACAAGACAGCAGTGTATGGCTTGATGTAAAGTAAAGGATAACATCATCCTCACTTGTCCTGAAATCCTGGGAGGTCTCATGTCCAGCATTTCCAACCTCAAAGTCTAAACCCTGCATCTGTGAGTCCATCTGGCATTTTGAAATCCATAAACGTCTCTGTCAACCCAATCTTGTGCTGGACTACACACACTTTCCACACCACATCAAGTTGCCCCCCTAATCCCACCCATCAAGTTCTCAAAATAGCCATGTAGCAATAATTGTTTAACTCACTGCATATCAACGGCTGAGATTTAATCAGATCCAGCTGGCAGGAACATGTGGAGAAAGACACAGGGCAATAAGGTACAGGGCAGAAAGACACAAGATCCTACATAAACATCCAGTTCTTATGCATCAAGTGCTTAAGCATCAGAAACTCTAAGCAGTCTGATCCCTCCCTTCAGCAAGGTGCTGGCATGAATCACTTGCAATTTTAAAATCTACAATTTCTAATGGGAATTCTATTTGATTTGCCTGAAAGTAATGGGTAACTGTCACCTTTCTCTCCCAGTGATATCCTTAAGGTTTCAGCTTCCTAGACATTGGTGGCTGGCTAAAGATAGGTCTGAAAATATTCACATGAAGTCCATAGGTTTTCTATCTAGACTGGGGCCTCTTGAGAAACCTGAAGGAAGTTGTTCCATTACTAATTTGTGTCTCCCCAAAATGACTTCTTGAGAATACTACTGTCATGCAATGTTAACAGGTGTTTTGAAGAGAAAGATGTTGATACTAAGTACATTTGGGGAACACTAGGCTGAACCAAATCTAACCACTTTTGCTATTGTTTTTTAACTGAGGAAAGCCTTTATTATGGAAATATATTTTGCAGTTACCCCAGAGGACAGACTGTGTGGCTTATTTGATCATTAAAACACGTTTTTCAGATCCTTTTGACAGGCCACTTCTTTCTTCAAAGCAGTCTCTTCATTTAACCCCCTGTTTTGTATAAATAAGATGATTATTAACTTAGGGGACCATGATATAAATTCATGTAGTGAAACACATTGGTTACTGTCATGAAGTCAAAAACATAGCTACGATGGTACAATTGACTTTAGTCAAATAATCAATTTAAACAGTTTAGCTTTATTCAAAATCAACAAATTTTCCAGCTCTGACCAGGACTCTGCTTGTTTGGGGAAGGGGCTTAAGAATCATGCTTTGCTAGGGAATGAAAGTAGAAGACTCGTAAAGACACTTTAGATACTGAGATAACTAGATTTTAAAAATTGACTCCAACCTCTGGCTATCTACTTGACCCTGAGCTTTTGAGTCTCTCATTTTTCCCACTTTATAACTCAGAAATAAAGGCTAGAGCCTCCTGTACTAGCATCAGTTTGTCACAGAGTGGGAGATTGAGGTCTAACGGGCAAAATATGAAGATAGTTAAAATTTCAGAGGAAAAAGAAAATGACTGAAGTGCTCCCTGCTTCTTGTGGCTTGGTTTCTGTCAAGGGCTTTAGAACCATAAGGACCTAAATCAAAATCTCGACTCTAGATCTATCCCTGAGCCCTGGTTATCCTTTCACTAAACTGAGGTGGTGAAATGAGCAACTCCTATGATAAATGCGGAAAACATTTTGCAAATGGTGAAAGTGCTGTGAACATGTGAATTGTTGTATTCTACTGGTTTCAATTCAGAAGACTGGTTTGGGCAAATGGAGACAGCCCAAAAGGCAGCATTTCCAGCTCAGGCCTTACTTCTGGCCCCCTGCCTTTCCTATTTTCACGTTCTCACATCAGGGCTCAGACTGAGGGGAATGCACCCCAGAGACTGGTGGTTTCCAGTAGAGCACAGCTCCTTGCTCCACGGCAGGATTCCCAGCCTCAGTGCAAGTTGGCTCAGACTCTGCCATCCTCCAGATCCACTCTTCCAAATTGCTGTCAGTCCCCATGGGATGGCTTCTTGAAATGTGTTGTTTTGTCTGTCCCCTGTTGCTACAGCAATCCAAAAAAGATTTTTGTTACCAACTCTCTAAAATGGAGACATCTGCATGCAATTTTGAAAATCCTTGTCAGAGTTCTCATTTACTGTTTTGATCAGCTCTCTCTGACATATGGACAGTCCCCAGAGCAGTTCACGAGGAAAAGACCTGTCTAGGCAAATAAGTGCTTCCTAGAAGGGCACCCTGCCTGCGGATTTCTGTCCCCCTTGGAGTGAAAGTGCACGGCAAAGTCATGAATGCTCAGAACCTAAATTCATACCCAACCCCGGCCCAGGAGGGAGGGCAAAGCAAAAGGCTCAGGTTAGGACTCCCTCAGAGTTCACTTCTGTAAAAGGAGTTACCACCTACGTTTTCGTGCAAGCAAACGTGAGCCCTAAAAATTCTGCCCCTTACACATGCCTCATTTTGTGAGGTGAAAGGGGGTGACATTTTTTAGTATTGGACAGCAGGTTCTTGGGTTTTGCTCCACATTCTAATTAACCCTGTGACCTTAGGTGTAAGAATCACATCTGGGCCTCTATTGTCTACTGTGTAAAGTGAGTTGATAGACTGTCCACACCTCTTTCAAGTCAAAAATAAGTCTCAGCACAAAGATTATTTAGGAGAGGGGTTCCTACACACCTGCTAACCCTGAGCAGAAGTTTGCCATTTAGTCACTGGACTGTTTCAGGGATAATGTTGGAAAGGAATATTTTTTGGTTTCACAATGCTGTGGAAAACTTATCTAAATCTTAAAGTCAGATAGACCCAAGTTCAAGCCCTCATATGCCACTCTTGGGGAAAAGTGAGCCAGGACAAGTTATGTAAGGCTTCTAAGATATTGATAGCAACTTCACAGATAATTTATAAGAAGCAAAGTAATGCATGCGAAGTATTGAGTATAATGAACAAAGCAAAATTTTTGTAATTTCATGTTGCTTCTCCTTTTCTGCAATCTATCAACTTTGTTCTTTCAACCTATCCCAAATTCAAGCATAAAGAGACATCTAAAGCTCTTAATGCATATCTACACACATGGGCTTACATGCATATGTACAGCTGAAAAGAACACACAAACCACAGAACCTTAAAAACTTTTTTTAAAAAGCTTTTTTATATATATATATAAATAAAATTTAACAATTATTTTCCCTGGGGGACCTTATAAAATATATATAGTTCTTTCTTGGGTTCTTGAGCACTTCCAACATATTCTATCCCTTGGATTTTCAAAGACAGCATTTACGTTATATCTATTACACTTAATGTATGTAATATAGTGATGCCCTCATCAGTACAAGGCAACTGTTTGATCCTACACTGAATATTCCCATACAAATGAGCTCTGTGAGATGCCCCTTCACACCCCCCACACCTCTCCCTGCTGTCAAGCTGAGGGCTGTGATGCCCTTCCTTGCTTTCAAATGTTTTTCCTTGAACAACTCTCCCCACTCTTTCTAATTTGATGCTTCTCATTTGTGGCAGGCAAAGTTGTATTTAAATAGCAATATGTCTCTGGAACTATGAAAATTTGGGGGCTTTAGTTTACAAATAACTTCTATTCAAATGGCTCTGAAACCTTTTGGTTCTTTTCTCCTTAGCTGTGTTACAGATTTATGAGATTATCAAAAATCAGTGGATATATTTTAACCGTAATTAGGATTCAAAACCCATGACTTTTGAGGGTTACTGTATTAGTTTCCTATTGCTGTTGTAACAAATAACCATAAACTAACACAGGTTTATTATCTTATAGTTTAGAAGTCTAAAAAGAATATCACTAAGCTAAAATCAAGATGTCAGCATTCCTTTAAGAGGCTCTAGAGGAAAATCTGTTTCCTTGCCTTTTCCAGCTTCTAGAGGCTGACTGCACTCCTTGGCTCATGGCCTCACCTCTATTTTCAAAGTCAACTGCATGAATATTCATACTTCTCCTCTCCTCTCCTCTCCTCTCCTCTCTTCTCCTCTCCTCTCCTCTCCTCTCCTCTCCTCTCCACTTCTCTCCTCTCTGCTCCCCTCCTCTCCTCTCCTCTCTGCTCCCCTCCCCTCCTCCTCTTTTTCTTTTTCTTGCTCTGACTCTCTCTCCTCCTCTCTGTCTTTCTCACCTCAGCTTCTATCTTCATATCTCATTCTATGACTCTAATACTCCTGCCTCTCTCTCCTATAACAACTCTGATGAGTATGTTGCACCCACCAGGATACCAGGATAACCTTCCCATTTTGATACTTAACCATACCTGCAATCTCTTTTGCCATGTAAGATACCACATTCACAGATTTCAAGGATTAGAATATGAACATCTTGAGGAGGTCTTTATTCTCCCTCCCACAGTTACTAATGGAGGATTGCCCTAAGAAATCTTCAGTCCACTGCTCCCTCCTGCCCACCCTTTGGGATACTTATCTAACGAGACTAACATTTTTACCAAGACACTTCTGCTGCCTCTCCAGCCAGAATAGTGTGGATGCCTGACTTCCTTTGGCTCAAGATCTCAAATTAAATCTTCTCCTTCCCATTCTTGTTAAAAATGAAGTTGGTTTCCCCACTAGAACCCATTCCAGGCCTGTGTAGATACAGTGTTTACATCCAGAAAAGTTCCAAATGGCATCAAAGGCAGATGGGAAAATACAGCACCTAGCTCTGTGCCTGGCCTAGAGTGGTCAACAATATTATTTTTTCTCATCTAAAAAAAACTGGGCAAATATCTCGAATCAGAGGCTTCTTTGCCTTCGGTGACTGACCCAGTAAGACCTCTATAAAGGGGATAATAATACAATAGCTAATATTTGCTGGGTTCATACTTTTTGCTAGATACTGTGCTAAGTGTGGATACATATTGTCCAAGTTACTTCTTATATCCACTCTATGAAATTTGTGCTATTATTAGACCCCTTTTACATGTAATGAAAACAAAGATTTAAACAAAAGAGTTGACCAAATTCAAACAACCAGCAAGCTTCATTTTAAAGATCCTGTATTATTTCTTAATCTTCCAAAAGATTGACTATTCCAATGTTTGGTCTACAAACCTCTTCTTTATGCTCACTCCTTAGATGATGGCACCCATTTCAATAGCTTTAAAAACTATTTATGTAGTAAACATCCTTAAACTTAAATCTCCATCCTGGATCTCTTCAGAGAACTCCAAACTCATATATACAACCACTCATTTATTACCTCAATTTTGAGTTCTATCAGATATCTCCAACTTCTAAAATGAAATTCTATTTTTTATCCCCACCAATATGTTTTCCACTCCTCTAGTAATTTTTATTTTAGAAAATGTCACCATCATTCAGTGGTTACCTTTTACACCCCTCCATACTATCCAACGTTAAATCCTATCCTCTTTACTTGCATAATATATGCAGAAGCTAAGTACTTTTCACCACCTGAGTCTAAATGAGGGGGTCCAGTGGAAATATAATGTGAGCCCATGTGTCAATTAAAATGTTCTCGTACCATATTAAGCAAACAAAAACCTGTTGAATACATATTTTAATAACAGTTTTTATTATCATATTTAATAACATTTTATTTGAACAATTATTTTAGCAAAATATTGTCACTTAAATATGTGATCAATATAATATCAATAATAGTGAGATTTTACAATCTTCATTTCCTACTAAACTTTTAAAATATGATACATATGACACACTTATAGCACATCACAGTTTGAGTGAACCACATTTCAAGGGCTCAGTAACCATATTTGACCAGTGGTTTCTGTGTTGGACAATGCAGATCCAAGATAATATCCCTAGAATACTACAGTAACCTCCTAACTAATCTTGGTGCTTCTGCTATTATTCCCTGGAGTCTAAAATCCAAATAATAGTTTAATTTATTCTTTTAAAGTGTAAGTCAGATCATGCCACCGTTTTGCCCAAAATATCTACAAATCTTCTTATTACCAACAAAGCAAGATTCCAAAGTCCTTCTATAATCTGGTCCCTGGCCACTTCCTTGATACAGTTTTCTACCACTCTGCTCTCTCCCATGTGCTCTATGCAGTATACTGCTTCTAGCGGACAGAGTGGATGCCCCACTCAGACCCCCTTGGATCCTTCTGTCAGTTCTCTGTGCTCATCTTCCCATTTCTATGAGCCATAACCTCTAATTGCGGACCCCTGAGACGTTCTTTAAAGCATCACACTTTAGTGCCTTAAACTAACTCTCTTGCCTGTCCTGGCAGAGTCTTGGGGAGTTTACTTCCTCCTTGGCTCCCTGAAGTATAGCTAAAACTCCAGAAAAGATCAGGCTAAGGCCAGAACTTTGACTAAATTCTTGCCCTTTCCTGTCCTACCTCCCCTACTTTTTTTAGAGCTTCCTCCTGAGAGCACTTCGTTAATGAATCACTTAAGAAAGAATCTGGGCAACCCAACCTAAGCCACTAGCCTTAGACACTCTCCTAAGTCAGGGCTGCCTTTTATTTGTGACTCCTAAGCCTGGAACTCTCTCTTCTCCCAAAGAGAAACATAGCCTGCTACCTTCAGTCCACTCAGATTTCCACGCATACGTCACTGCCTCCAGAGAAGCCTTCTCTAGTGCACCTGTTCTTTTCTCCCTGTCTCCTTCACTGCTTTGTTTTTACACATAATATTTATCACCAGCTGACATGTATTATAAAAATGGTTTTCTTGTTGTCATTGCTGTTGTTTTAGCATTTTTTTTAAATCTAGAATGTAAACATCATGAAACAACCTTACTTTGTACATAGTAGCTCAAATACTCAGAGGTGTGCTCAGAGATGCTGATAAATATTTGTTATAAATGAATGCATAGATAAATTGATGAAGATGGGACCAAATTAAACAGTCTAATTCCAGAGTTCACAATCCATGTTTTTATAAAGCCTAATTGTTGATTTTTTACTTTGAGTGTTTCAAATTATTAGGGTGCACATATGCTATTCAATAAATATTTGGCATTAATCATGCTATATGCTTAGTGCAATTCATTCACCCTGCTGCTACCTCTGTAACAAGGGAAATGGCCTTATTTCATAGGGGAAAGTGAGCTGAAGCAGATATTCTCTTGAAATCCTTCCAGTTATTAAAATTCTTACTTTCCAAGCCCTACTGTGACTCCAACCAGTAGTGTAAACAGCATTAACCAAATGTCAGACTGGATACATGAAAACTCAGGTTGAATAAATGAAAGACATATAAAATGCCTAGCACAGTTCCTGGCACATGAGATGCCCTCTATTCCCAGTGACTACTTCTCATGCAATTATTTGTGCCATGACTGATGCCTTACTTAAAACCTGAGTCTATAACTCAGTTACATCAATGTGAAAAAATGATGTCTGGTAGCGAACAAAGTAGAACTCAGAGGGAAGCTGATAAAGTATACAGTACCACATTTCTAGGACTTACGTGCTAAGCACTGACCACTGTCTCCTGCAAAGCAGAGGCGAGAAGAACATATGATTTCTCCAGAGGAAAAGAATTATCCCTGTGGCTTTCATAACAAGACTACTCAGTAAACTTTGCTGGTAGTTTGTACCATGTTTGAAAATACTAGCACATTCTTCCAGCACCCCAGCCAATATTGCTTTTGGAAGAGAGATTATTGGCAGATGTAAAAAAAAAAAAAAAAAAAAAAAAGACCAAAATAGCTTAGAAATGAGCTTTCTCCTGTGCTAATCACCCTGACCTTTTCCTGTTTAAGTAAACCAATATAACAAACATGCACTCAGTGTTCAATGTCAATTAGCTTTGGAGTCATTGATTCACCAAGGAAATGCAATCAAATGATAAAAAGATGCTTTAATACCATTAATATTAATATCAAAACCACAAACACCATAGCAAATGTCATGACATTCCTGGGAAAAATGTTCCTGTCCTACCAAGGAATTATGTTCCCGGGGGTAAGCTCCAGTGAGTACACTCTCCTTCGGCCCTCTAGACGTGTTTCCAAGGCCTGCCAAGGATGGTGAGATGGCAGCTTGAGGGTCATGTTTCTTGTCCTGTACTGTCCTGTTGCTTCTGTAACAAATGACCACAAACACAAACCCTTTTTAGTGTCTTAAAAATAACACAAATTAACTATCTCATTGTCCTGAATGTCATAAGTCGAAAATGGGTCTTATAAGGCTAAAATCTAGATGTCAGCAAGGCTATATTTCTTGTGTAAGCTCTAGGAGCCGAACCCATCTCCTTGCCTAACCCAACTTCTAGAGGTTACCCTCATTTCTTGGCCCTGGCCTCTTGCCCATCTTCAAGGTCAGCAGCATCTTCAAATCTCTCTCCCTCTCTCTAACATCTTCTGTCACCACACCTCTTTAACTCTGACACTCTCACTCATAAAGCCCACCAGATAATCCAGGATAACCTACTCAACTCTAAATCCTTAATGTAATCACATCTGCCAAGTCCCTTTTTCCCAATGAGGCAATATATTCACAGGTCCTAGGAATGATAGGATTTGGACATATCAGGGAACATTACTCTATCATATTTACCTCAATAGCACCTCTCTTATTCTTTCTGCATTCTCTGCTCTTTCTCCTGTGAACTGTGAACCCCCACACAACATAAAATCATTCTTCAAACACTGAACAAATTTTAGCTTGGCCTCAACCTGCACTTGGCTGTGACCCTAAAGATGATCCTAGCCCCAGTGCTGTCTTTGCTCAAGAAAATGCAAAGCTACCAAACCTCAAAATGTATATTTTCCCAACCCATCTCACCAGAAAATTTTCATTAATTCTCCCATCGTCCCCCCGTTTTTTTTAGCATTTTATTTTATTATTTGTTTTCAGTATACAGTACATTGGTTAGACATTTATATAGTTTATGAAACAATCCCCCTCTAATTACTCTATCTTCCCTCTGGCTCTATACATAGCCATTACATTACTGCTAACTGCATCATTCCCCCATGCAGTGCTCACCATCCCCATGATCATCTATCAACTACTAATTGTACTTTTTAATTTTTTCAACGCTTTCTCCCAGCCTCCCAATCCCCATCCCCTCTGGCCATTGTCTGATTGTCCTCTACATCTGTGAGTCTGTTTTCCATTAGTTTGTTCTTTTTATTCCTTAGATTCCATATATAAGTGAAATCATATAGTACTTGTCTTTCTCTGTCTGGCTTATTTCACTCTGCATAATAGCCTCTAGGTCCATCCATGTCATTACAAATGGCAGGATTTCATTTTCTATGGCTGAGTAATATTCCATTGTATATTTGAACCATAACATCTTTATCCAATTATCTGTTAATGGGTATTTAAGTTGCTTATGTATCTTGGCTACTGTAAATTGTGCTGCCATGAATATTGGGGTGCATAGATCTTTACAAATTATTGTTTTGTTTTATTTTTTTTTTGGGGGGGGGTAAATACCCAGAAGTGAAATAGCTAGGTCAAAAGGTATATCCATTTCTAATTTTTTAAAAAGTCTACAGACTGTTTTCCATAATGGCTCTACCAATTTGTAATCCCACCAACAGTGTATAAGAGTTTCCTTTTCTCCACATCTTCGCCAACACTTGTTATTCTTTGATTTATTAATGATAGCCGCTCTGACAGTTGTGAGGTGATATCTCATTATGGTTTTAATTTGCCTTTCTCTGATGTTTAGTGACCTTGAGCATCTTTTCATATGTCTATTGCCCATTCGTATTTCCTATTTGGAGAAATATCCATTCAGGCTCATTTTTAATTGAATCATTTTTTGTTATTGTTGAGTTTCATGACTTCATAAGCAAATATCTTCTCCAGTTCAGTAGGTTGCCTTTTCATTTTGTTGACAGTTTCCTTTGCTATGCAAAAGTTTTACGTACCCCATGCGTTTATTTATTTATTTATTTTTGTCTTCCTTATCCATGGAGCTATATCAGAAAAAAAATTACTAGTAACAATACCAGAAAGTTTACTGCCAATGGTTTCTCCTAGAAGTTTTGTGGTTTTAGGTCTTACATTTAACTCTTTAATCCATTTTTAATCTATTTTTGAATATGGTGTAAGAAGGTGGTCCATTTTCACTTTTTTTGCATGTATCTGACAAATTTTCCCAGAACCATTTATTGGAGAGATTGTCTTTACCCCATTATATATTCTTGCCTCCTTTGTCATATATTAAGTGAGCACATAGGTATGGATTTATTTCTGGGCTCTCTGTTCTATTCCATTGATCAATGTATTTGTTTCAATGCCAGTACCATGCTGTTCTGATTACTGTAGCCTTGTAGTATAGTTTGATATCAGGTAGTGTTATACTTCCAACTTTTTTCTTCTTACTCAAAATTGCTGACTTACCCCTTTCTTAATTTTTTATTTCTACATATCTGTTAGTCCCTCCTCACCCCTTGCTTTTCACTTCTCTATCATCCCTTTTTGTTCCCTATCTGTCCTTTCTTATAAACATCTTAGTTATTTTTGTCTTAGTTGGAGTTGAGGTCAGACTGGAGTCTCTCCTCTACTACCCTAATCTGAATAAAGCTGTCTTTCCACCTTTAATAGACATCAGAAAAGGATCTGGTATATGTCTTTTGTTCCTTTGTGTGATTTGGAGTCTTGGTGCTTTCTCATTGAAATATAGGTCAGTTTTGAGATAGAGAGAGGTCCAGAAAACTTATCAGTTTGACACAACTAGCAAGGGAGAGGGTGTTTTATGAGGGGTGCTTCTAGAACCACAACACTGGCCTCTGCACCAGGCAGGGGCATAATATGGATTAAGGTTTATAGAAGATTATCAGAGAAGCTTTGTGGAAAAAATGGGGTATGAGTTAAGACTTGAAAAAGTATCAAAAACCTCTGGTGGGAAATGAAAACAAAGAAAGGGCAGAGAAATGGAAAAGCAGGAGAGGTCTCAACTGTGTATATGATTCTACCCAGGTAATGAAACTCAAGAAAGCCAGGATGCACCTTCTCCATAAGAGTACCTGAAAAATACCTCATTTTTCTCAAGGTATTTTCTTTGCTAGTCACATACTTTCAGAAACTACCTCTCTGTATTTTCCTTTGTTCTATTGCTACTTTTTCTTCATAATTTTATTTACAAGACTACAACAAAGTTCCTTCAATTCGCCTCAATGATAGGGTGTCTAGTGGTGCTGTTCTTCTTCAAAGTATGAGAAACCAAAGACCCTAGACTCACAATTCCCTGGCATTAAAAACCCAATGCAGCTGTGTTTCAGTTGTTAATAGTATTTGCTACACCTAAGCTACCAGGAGTATGAGAGATGATTGACTCTTGGTCTGTCTTATTCTTCATATATATATTTTTGTCCAAATATTTCTTCTATGGTCAGAAACAGGGCAGAATGATAAATGTTACAAATACAGGAATGGTTTCCTTCCTTGATATCTAATTTACTTCAATCCAGACTTTTACAAGAGCTAGTTTTACTAAAAACTCTAGTCTACAGGTAGCTTGGAATCAACCTACAAAAGGATAAAAGAAGGTCACATATTTATATAATGCCAGAGTTTTGCATTTTGGGTGCAAAGGGATTCTTAGTGAAAAATAAAATTAGCAAGAGAGAATAGGATGCATTATGAAAAACCTTGCATGCAGCATTTGGGGTTTAAACTGTTCTGTGGGTGATGTGCAACCACTAATAAACTGGGGACATGAAATGACTGTGCCCAGATTTATAACTAAAAATGATGGCATGGCCAAGCAGTGTGAAAGATGTCGAAGGACACAGTGAGATTAAATAGTGAAGTGAAGAGACCAAATTCCAGGTCTGTATAATAGTCCCAGCAATAGTTCAGCCCACTGTAGGTGTTAACGTTAAGGAGAAGCTGAATATATATAAAAAAAAAGGTAGGAAATAAAATGGACTGGACATGGAGACTGATTGTGAGGCATGGGATCATAGAAGAGATTTGTAGATTGAGTTACTAGGAAACATTGATATTATCAATTGAATGAAAGCAACAGAAGTAAACCTTTTCCAATGATGTAGTCCACTGCTAACTTATAGAGTTGGTTAGAACAAGTTCTTACAACTGAGCATACCCCGTAGTTATTGGAAGCCTATGACTTCTTATAGACCTCCCCTGTGGGAAGCAGTTGCCTCCTTGATGCCTACAGTGCTTCAATGAATGGAAATGTTCAAACAGATTGTCTGGAAAATATTTCATTATTAGAAGTGATCTAACCATGAAAGTGTCTATGGAACCAGCCGCAATTCCCAAACTCCTTGAAGCTTTTTCTTCTCAAGAGGAAAGTGAAATAAGCAATACTAACTTTTTCCCCACAGAGTCAAGAATTTTGCAGGAAGAAATGCTGGGAATAACTAATTTATTTAATACAGTGAAGAACAACAAAAATGGCAGTGGTCCACGAAGCCACTACTTCTAAAATTGAAACAAAATTGGAATGAAATCTGCCTGGAGCAAAGTTTTTCAATGGCCTGATAATGTGAAATGCTATGATTGGTGACTGAGACAGACAATGGGAAGAAAAGAGACCAGCCAACTGAGTGATATAAAGTTTTTCTGACCTTTTTAAGATACGGGGATTCATTTCAAAATGGAAAATAACCAAATCCCAGAGCTAGGTCACAGCTTACAGAAGAGCTTCTCCAAACTTATTTTATTAAAGAGAAAGTTGTAATCTAGGAGATATTAAGAAATTTGACAAAGATCAAACAGAAACTTGAAGGTGGCAATTAGTAGACTTACGAGATGGACAAAGTTTGAAAGACTTAGATTAGCATATAACTGAATGCCTATAAATAAGTAGTATTCATTATGTACTTGCTCTGTACAGAGATGTGTCTCAAACATGAGACATCTCAAGTGCCAGTGATATGTTCTGATCAGTTCTAAAACAATAAAATATCCATGGATAGGATGAGTATAGTAAAATTTTTATTACTACATCTATCTTTATTAAGACTCTATTAATCAATTCCTCAACTTCTTTTCTCTACAACAGTAACTTGATCTTTTTAAAGATACTGAGTACTTTCATAAACCACAATATTATGATTATCATCATCACAGCTAATGTTTATTCAGTGCTTTCTACATACAGGCACAGTGCTAAACATTTTAAACCCACTATCTTATCTAATCCTTAAAATCATCTTGTGAGACGGTATTAATGTTATCCCCATTCTATAGAAGAGACAGGTTAAGCTCAGAAAAGGGTAATGAGCTCGATATTACATAGCTGGCACATGTTAGAGCCTTCATTAAAGTCTGTAAGAGGTAGATAGGGCTTTGGGATCATATTTGCCAAACCTCTGAATGCTTCTCAGCAACAGGACATTAAACCAGCCCATGCTGTACTCACTCAAAAATGTGTGTTCACTATGAGCAGAAACAATTTATTTTCATTTTAGACATATGTAATCATTCTTCTGTACAATTAAGCTGAACTTGGTACCCTTGTAACACTTAATCATTAGTCCTGATCATGGTCTCTTGAGACCCACTTAAGTGTTCAAACATGTCAACTATCTGAGAGTTGTTCAAATATGTGAAGATACAGTCTTTTCTCTCCAATACATATTTTTCTTCAGTTAGCTTGAATATGTCCTGACCCTTCGATCTCTTACCATTTTTATTATTCTCTCTTTCAGTCATCAAGAATTCCAAAAACTCCAAAGGTAGACAAACGGTCCAGTAGAGAGCATAGTTTATAGCATGATTCTAAAAGTGAGTCAGCTCTGTAAAGAAAAGAATGTGTGCAAGAGATAAGACTTAAATCAAGACACATAAATTTGATAACTTAAATAAAATAGACCACTTCCTTGAAAAACACAAATTATTATCTAATATGAAATAATTTGTAAAATCTCAGAAATTACTTTTGTAATTTAAGAACTCAACAAAAAGAAATCTCAAAGCTCATATGGTTTCACAGAAGAATTCTACCAAACATTTAAGAAAAAATAACACAAAGTCTACACCATCTCTTTATGAAAATATAATAAGAGAGAAAACTTCTAGTTGATTTTATGTAGCTGATATTGCCCCCAATGCAGGGAAGATAAACTTTTCAATGAGGTGTGCTGAGCAATTGGGTATCTAGAGGCAACAAATGTACCTTAATATAAGTGTTACACTTAATGTGAAAATTAACTCAAAATGCATAAAGGACATTAATGTAAAACGTAAAACTATGCAATCTAAAAAAAAAGGAAAAAATCTTTATTAATCAATCAATGTTATTTACCATACTAAGAGGTCACACAGAAAAATCACATGATCATATTAATTAATGCAGAAAAACATTTGACAAAACTCAAAATCCATTCATAATCTTTAAAAAAAATATTAAAAATTGGATTAGAGAACTTTTCAAACTTGATAAAAAGCATCTATGAAGAAACCTACAACCAATAGTATCCTTAATGCCAAAAGGCTTTTTTCTTTAAGATCAGGAACAAGGCAGGGATGATGGCTCTCATTGTGCTAGAAGTACTAGCCAGTGGAATAAAGAAATAAAATTAAATAAAAAGCATATACATCAGAAAAGAAAAGATACAGAGTGGGGAAAAACAATACTTGCAAGCCACATAGGCAACAATGTACCTAGAATATATAAAAAACTCTAAAAACTCAACAGTGAAAAAGGAAATAGTCCAACATGGGCAAAAGTCATAAAGAGATATTTTATTTAAAAAAATACGTTTACTTGGCAAATAAGCACATGGAAAGAATTCAATATCATTAACAATTAGGGAAATGCACACTAAAATCACAATTAGGTATCACCATTCACCTATAATAATAGCTAAAAGAAAAAATAATGACATTAAATGCTATGGTGAAGTATTATCATATTACCCAGCTATTGGATTCTGTGGAATTAAATCCAAAGAAATGAAGACTTGCATTCACACAGAAAAACCTATACACTAATGTTTACAGCAGCTTAATTCATAATAACCTAAAACTAGAAACAACTCAGATATCCCTCAACAGGTGAATGTTTAAACAAGTGGTGATACATCCACATCATGGAATGCAACTACTCAATAGTAAAAAAGAACAAACCATTGAACATGCAACAATTTGAATATGGTTCAATTATGCTTGTTTTAAAAAAGTCAGTCTCAAAAGATTATGCCATTCATGTAACTTTTGAAATGATGAGGTACTAGAAATGGAAAGAATTTGTAGCTTTTATGTAGAAAGAATTTGTCATCACATGCATTTGGAAAACATACGCTTAAATATATTTATTATTTTCAGAACTTTTAGTATATTTATCTGTCTTGTGTTTTTTCAAGTTATTGGTAGAATAAACATTATTTTTCCTGATTTCTTGATCATTAAGACTTAGCTCCTTCCCTTTTCCCAAAACACAAGCTCAACATTCAAAAAAAAAAAAAGTATGATTCTGATTTCATGGAGTTCACGTCAGAAAATGCCATTTTCTATAGAATATGTTTTTCATTATTCTGGCTTAATATGGAAATAAGGAAATTCTAAACAAAGGCAGAAACTCATTGGAAGGCACAAAAACATAATGTAGTATAGATTTCTGAGGTCAAGACAGAGGGCATGGGAGTGTGTAGAGGACTCGAGGGAGGTGTATCTGGAGCGGATCATGGCCAGATCATGAAGGAATTTGAGTGCCAGTCCAGAGAATCTGAACTTTTTCCTGGAAGCCATAGAGTCTATCTAGACCCTTAGACCCATCCTTTTATTCTACAAATAAGGACGTTGAGACAGAATAATCTAATGACTCATTTACCTATAGCTTTCTAGATTTGAATTTATGAATTCTAAAACTGTGAGTAGATCTTAGAGACTATAACATTATCCTTTGACTTCAGTGATTACAGAGCATATAGGTAAAATTAAATTCAAACCTTTCCTAAATATGTTCATAGGATCCTGTATGAACCAGCAGCTGTGAAGTCATTCTTCCTTAAATGTTCTTATTTTGCAGATGGGGCAAGTACTCCATGAAAACAAAAACAAGATAAAATCAAGTCTTCTGCCTTTGCATTCTTCATCCTTTTTTCTGAAAGGGTCTTTTAGCCTGTGCTCAAACATAACCCCTAGAGGAATGCAGCCTTGCACCTGAACTTCTTGGAGAGAGGGCAACCCTGGAATTAGAATCCTACACACTAATTAAAAGCATCCCTAGCACTTCGGGCTCAGTTATGAAAGCTGTTCATCATGCAACCTCAGTTAGAAAAATTCAGTACACAGCTTCCATTTACAACCCGTATTTTAAGAACAAAAGAGCAGATTTGTCAGGAGAGAGGAAAGATGGGGGCTGGCAGCAAAGATTGTTTTTTTGTGGTTTTAGTATAAAATAATCTGGTTTGAATTGTTTTAAAGTACAAAAACAAATGGCATTCAGCCGTAGATCTTAACTCAGAGTATCAGTCTGAAAAAATGTTATTTTTCCTTACAATGCAACGAAACATCATGTTGGCAGCTGGGCCTCATTAACAGAGTCTGCACAAGAGAAATGTTAGGTTGGACATTATTTGCAATCCCAAGTTTATTTTTTTTTTTTTGCTAAGGCCTCTCATGGCTCGGTCCACATTTCAAGTGACAGGCCTTCAAACTAAAGTCATTTACTTTCTGTCTTGCCACATTGTAAGCCTGATTCATATTTTAATATCTTTAATACCAGAGACTATAATAAGTTTTCCCAACTAAAATTGTGCTTAGAGTACTAGAGATTTCTGTTAATGTATTCTCTGGCAAGGAACAATGCACATAGGCTAATATTAATTAATCTGATGTTACTATAAGTGTTCAAAAAGCAAATAGGAGTGGTTACAAACTGGTTCCTGCCATATGATGATGCCGGATGATCTCAAGGAAGACAGAAAGAATGTACACAGATTACATGTGTGGCATTCTCATATCTACCCACGAGATCGTCTGAACATATTAAATCTGAGAGTTTCTACTGCTGTTTGTATCTGCATTTGACCTCTTTGGACTATGCGGCAGGTTTATCAATTTTTACTAAGAGAACGAAGTCTCTGACATAAGACTGTCTTTATGAGAATGTCAGAATCAGGTTTTCTTGAATGTCACATCTTTCTCTAACTCATCGTATTTCCACATAGCCCATATAGTATGAGGGAAAACATGACGACATAACCAGAAACACCTAGGTTTGAGTCCTTATCTATAGCAATGGTTATCTCTAGGCAAGTTACTTTTAAAAGCTATTTCCTTAGTCATAAAATGGAGCTAAGAATGTCAATTTGGTGAATTGTTATGAAGGCTCATATTTGTAAAACATCCGGTTTTATAGAGGATGCTCAATAAATATCACATCTTTTCCCTTCATTCAAATTACCCTGAAGGAAACTCTTTCAAAGCCCCCTTCTCTATAATTTTCCTTATTTTTTATTGCTTACATACATTATTTAGGCAATATTCTATGAGCTTCTTGAAGATGAGTGATTACTTAGTAAATGATGCAGTGTTTGTGTTCTTCCCTACTTGATAGTCAGTGAGTCTCACATAGTAGAAACTCAAGAAACAGAGTAAGCAGTTGAAGGAATTGGAGCCATTCCATCTCCTCTATCCTGTACCTTGTGTTCTGAGATTTTTGAAGGTAAGGACCATGTCTTATTTATCTTCGCACCCCTTATTCCTAACATAATGGTTTGCATATCTTTGGTGATCAATAAATCCTTTGCCTTGAATAAAACTTGTTTAATATTTTAGTTCACTTCTACAACCTCTGATTCTGTGCTCAATGGAGCTCAGCAAATGAACTTATCTAATGAGCTGGCAGAAATTTTCTAGGAAGCTGTCCCGGCCCGCGGGACGATCAACCAAGGCCCTAGAAACCAAGAAAAGAAGGGGGACAAGAGACGCAAAGAATGGAGACAAGACAGGCTTTCTGATCAAGTCTCGTTCATTGGGGGCTCAAGCAGTTGCTTATATGGGATAGGACGTGGGGGAAGGGTTTTTTTCTGCGAATGCAGGGTTGCTATGGTGACCTAGCTGTAAGTTGACTCTTCTTCTTATCTATACCTTCCTAAAAGCAGCTGCAAATACTTTCCTAAAAGCAACTATAAAGATTCTTGTTCTTATCTATACTTTCCTAAAAGCAGCTATAAAGATTCTTTTAGCTATACTTTCCTGACAGCAGCTGTAAAGATTCTTGCCAGTTTGCCAGACAGCAACTTCAAAGGTTAGAGGTGCAAAAGTTAGAAGCAGGGCCTGGGCTGAGCTCTGGGAAACAACTCGCATCTTTGCTCTCATGCCATTTGTTATTCTTCTGTCCGTAAGCTTTTTCTTATGAATGGCTCCCCACAGGTCCCCCTTTTTTCTTTAATAAAACCAGAAATCTCCGTTCTGGTGCAGATGACTGGGCCTGTCTTAGGAGAAACCCCCACCCATAGTCCTTACCTCATTGGTACATGAAAGTCTTGCAATCATGCCCTGGCTTGGAGGTTGGTACTAGGCCTTGGGGCTCTTGCCCGTCACTGACTACCAGCCTCTGCCGGGGAGGGAGCAACAGCCCTTTATTCATCAGAGTAGCCTGCTCGGCTAACTCCAGTCGGTGATAGTGCACCTGGATGGGCTTTGACAGCATGGCATCAATTTGTTGTTTCACAAAATTAGTGAGCTTCAAAATGCCCAAGGCCCAAAAGATAAGAGAAGAAGTAGTCCAATAAGTGGACCAAGTAACGAGGGCAAGAGAGTAGTTAGCCAAGGAGAAGCAGAAAACCAGTTATGAAACCAACTTTGTTCTTGTTCTCTAATTTGCGTCTGTGTTCTAAATCTTCTCTGACCTTTGCCATAGTATCCCCTGACAACTCCTGAATGATCCATATAAAACAGCATTCTTCCTTTAGGGCTGCACAAAGGCCCCTGTTTTAACAACAACAAATCTAGGCCTCTCCTATATTGAAGGACTACCTCAGCAAGTGAGGAAAGGGATTATTCTAAGTGGGAGATGGCAGTTTCTAGGCTACTCTAGGTCTTCATCAATGGATAGTCAAGATCTGAATAGTATCTGTTAGAGAGAATGAGAGGTTACTCCCACCCCCCGTACCCGTGGCACCTAGGCTCAGCAGTACTGCTAGTGTAATAGCAGTTACAGGTTCAGTTTAACCCTGAGTGTCCCAGGATTAATCTCTGGGAAAGAAGAGTTTTGATGTTTCTAGTTACACAGATTTTTCCTGTTATCTAAAATCTTAATTTACTATCTCAACATTTTTAATAGCTATAAAAATGTGATTATAGTAAATACTAAGATTTAATATCAAGACTATGTATTTACCTAAAATATAGCTATCTAATTATTATAATAGTTTTACTGTCATGGCCTAAATTAGAGCCATGCCTTTTGCTTTTATATAAGCCTCTTGTTTCTGAATAGTCAGGTCTATTCCTGATATTCATGATATATAATATTTTATAATAACTGAAATTATAACTGATATTATTATATAAGAACATATGAATAGCAAAGATACTGACAAATTTCCAAGAACTTGATGCAGTATCTGAAACACTTGTATTAATAATATATATTTATAAAATATAGCCTAAAAAAGGTTAAGTATTATTTATTACTTGATAATGTTTTTTATGTAATTTAATATATCAAATAGACTGAATTAACTTAATATTTATCTTTTATCAAGTGACAAAACTAAACCTTTGAGATTTTCCAGGGGCCCTCTTGGAAGTCCCAAAGTTATTTTGAGATAAAACAAAAATCCTAGTTAGATTTTGTTGGAAAATTTGTCACAATGTTATAAGGTTTGATCACCCGGTTAAATAGGATTACAGGTCATTATGAAACAATACTTAGTTATCTATTTAACCAATGCAATAATAAAAGATTTCAAAGGTAAATATGACTATAAAAAACCTTAGTGTTCTTAATGTTAAGAAGACTGTTTTTAAGTATCAGCATTTAATAGATTAGCAAATTTATGAATATACCAATCTTATAATTTTGTAAACTTGAACAACTAGTAGAATTAGCATACGCACGACCTGACGAATACTGGTAGAATAAAATTGTGTTTCTGATAACTTGAAGATACAACTACTTTTCCTTAACTTATAATATTAAACTATTCTTATTACCAAAGATTATCTCAGATCATGTAGATCTGATAAAACAAAAACAAAACATTTGTATTAGTTTCTATTTTTCTGACAATTTTAGAAAAGACGTAATTTATCTATAAGGTTCTTTATTTCTTTCTAAACCAATTAAAGCAGAGATCTTTTATTAATTTATTTTCCAATAAAAATAAATTCCAACCTAAACTGAAGAACCAGCCAGAAGGAGACTTCACTATTCAGGACTCCGCCCTACAGACACTCTGTAAACACTTAATCAATTTTATGTTTAGTCATTCTTCAGACCTAAATCTCTAACACAAATGCACATTCTCTGCATTGTTTTAAAAGAAACCTATGATTACCACAGATAATATCTCACAACTGGAAGGCTGTTTTCAGGTTGAGCGGCCCCTCTGATGGCCACTCTGTTTCAAACGTGGGCTAATTTAGCTGGCAGAACCTTTGCAGTGATTGATGCTCTAGCTCCGTAGGCTTGGGCTTGTCTCCTGAAATCCTTAAAATGGTTAAAAAAGTATTGAAAGGGGAGAGGACATAGGACGATTTGAGAAGGAAGCCTGACCCATGTTAGTGAAAACAGGTAAGAAAAGAGAAAGTCCCCACAAGAGCCAACTAAGCCAGGGCTAGGATCAGCCTTTCACCTAGCATCCAGTCGGGCGGGGCCACGGAGGCCAGACCTAAGGAAAGAATCAAAATAAGTATAGGAAGGTAGCAGTACATTTGGCCAGCCCAGACAGACAGAAGACAGACAAGACAAACTACAGATAACACAAAATGCTAGTGCACCAGAAACCGGAACCAGGACAGGTACAGGGTCAGAGTCTGACGTCTCAGACCTACCGCACTAGGGAAGTATTGCTGCGTCCAGCCTTCCACTAGTTATCCAAGGGCCCAATCAGACAGGAACAGAACTGATGCATCTAGGTAGATGCTACTGCGGTATTAATCACCGGTGAAGCTGCTCTAAGTGGCTCGAGCCCAATTACAGTTAAAGTGAAACTTCTTTTCCGCCTGCCCTCCTGAGAAAGGCTGCTTGGTGTCCGGGGCTGAGAAACATCTCTCAGCAGCCGCCCCTGGACAAAGCAAGTCCTTACTCAGGTGGCTGGGGTTTCAGGTTTTAGGAGATCCGAAACAGAAGTTAAAAAGAGAACAGAAGTTAATCTTTTTACAAAGCTAGCAGAAACTGGTCATTGCAAAGATAAATATAGCCAGGAATTTGCTAGTTTTAAACATGGCTTAGCCTTACAGATGTTCTCCTTATCTGTACCCTGGAATGTTGCACTCTTAGCATATGAGAGAGCTCATTGTCACAAGTTTCACAGCAGACACTAAGCAGTTAAAGTTCTAGGAACTAGGCATTTCTTGTCCCAATTAAAATTGCTAGAGTAAAGACTTCTTTTGTCTAGTTTTGGGACTTTTAATTAACTTTCACCCTTTCCACATTTTAGTAGGCTGTCACATTCCCCACTGGTTTTAGGCACATATCAAATCTCGGATGTCCTATAAATTGGGGCAACTGAGGTACCCTATTACTTGAGTAGATAATACTACTAATTTAACAGCCTGGACTCTTGTTAATGTACTTTATAAGGCAATTTACTATATATGGCCTAAATAGCAGTCCTATAAAAAGCCAACATTAAAGGTCTTTGTTTTACTAAGGCTAGACTATCTCGAATTATGCCAGAGTAGTTGATATAAAAACAGCAGTCTTTATTTAAAGTTATACAATCAAAGTAAGATCTATGCTTTATGGACACATTAGTCTTATATGCATGAATTAATACTCAAGATTCTTAGTTCATTTTACAGATTTTGAAACTAAGCTGTTTAAAGGGTTTATAATTGGCTTTTAACAATATGGTACACTAGTAAACAACATTTTATAGCAATTATCTTATGTGAAATCACAAGTAAAAAACAAATTTCTCAATAACAGTTACTAAATTTCTTTATCCAATAGTTGTTATAAAATTTTTAAAAAGCCCAACACGCATAAACCTGATTTCTTTGATAATAGGCGGGTGCATTGTGCTCTTAAAAGAGCTAAGGAAAGGAGGCTTACCTAGTTCTCACTAATTTCTAATTCGAATTTAGTCAATGTTTCCTTTAAAGTCCTATTTATCCTCTTTTCCTGACCTGAATTCTGTGGTCTATAAGCACAATGCAATTTCTACTCTATTCCTGGGAATTTTGCTATAATACTTGGCGTTTTATGAAAACCTCATCTCGGCACCTATTCTGATAGGCTCTGAAGCTTTTCCTGAGCTTGCTGCAGCTGTAGCTGTTGCATCTGGGCAGCTGATGAAGTGAGAGCGTTTGGCAAGTGCTGTAGCTCTGCCCACAAGCAGATCGCGCCCCAGGGGGGCTTCAGTTCCCGCCAAGGCCACAAAGGGAGGAGGGGGGTCGTTCTCCTCTCAGTACCTGGCAACCACCTCCTCTAGCTGTAGAATTCTCGCCTCCCACGAGGAAGATCCGGGTTCAATGTTTCCAGCCGCGAGTTGTTCCTGCACTAACTGATTGGCAGCTGTTAGTTTTTCTGAAGTTAATGGCCACTGATCCACCCAAACAGGTCTATTGTCCTTCTAGGATATAGGGTCTGCGTGGGGATAGAAACAGAATCTTTATTCTTGGGGCAACAAGGCCCTTCACCTACATCTTTTTGTGAACCGGTGTCTAAAGAGGCTATACTATGCTTGAATTCTCTTTCCAAATAAGAAGCTCCCTCCTAAGGACCTCATCAATATCTTCAGTATGACGGTGTACACATAAAAGGTCATTAATACAATTCCAATAAGCAAAGGCAGTCACCGGGACCCTCTCAGGGCAGAATGTTCTATAGTAATCATTAAGCGCATCACCAACACGCCCCCATCATTTTTCATCAGTTGTCCCCTCTTGGGGTAGCCAAGGGCAAACATCCTTTAGAAAATTAAAAAACTTGACCAGATATTTTTTTTTTTTTTTTTTTAACTTTGACTCTTCGAGTCTGGAGCGAGCCTTTAAGACCCTCAATAAATCTTTCTTGGACACTGATTTCTTGTCCCATTATGTAAAGGGGAATCAGGGAATACAACCCTTACTCTTTGCGCCCGAAGGGAGTCCTAGCAATCGCCTCTGCGTGCTAGAGACACTGAAACCTACTCAATTGTCTTGTCCCTTACACATCCCTAATCCAAGGGGGACGTCCGCGTACCTCCTCGGTGCTTTCCACAAACCGGGTCCTCTTGTGGCGACCGACTGAATCTGGGCTGCGCAGCCACTTTGGGGCGGACGACTTATCATCTCCCTTTCTCGGATCTTCGGGCCCCACGTTGGGCGCCAGTTGTCCCGGCCCGCGGGACGATCAACCAAGGCCCTAGAAACCAAGAAAAGAAGGGGGACAAGAGACGCAAAGAATGGAGACAAGACAGGCTTTCTGATCAAGTCTCGTTCATTGGGGGCTCAAGCAGTTGCTTATATGGGATAGGACGTGGGGGAAGGGTTTTTTTCTGCGAATGCAGGGTTGCTATGGTGACCTAGCTGTAAGTTGACTCTTCTTCTTATCTATACCTTCCTAAAAGCAGCTGCAAATACTTTCCTAAAAGCAACTATAAAGATTCTTGTTCTTATCTATACTTTCCTAAAAGCAGCTATAAAGATTCTTTTAGCTATACTTTCCTGACAGCAGCTGTAAAGATTCTTGCCAGTTTGCCAGACAGCAACTTCAAAGGTTAGAGGTGCAAAAGTTAGAAGCAGGGCCTGGGCTGAGCTCTGGGAAACAACTCGCATCTTTGCTCTCATGCCATTTGTTATTCTTCTGTCCGTAAGCTTTTTCTTATGAATGGCTCCCCACAGGAAGCCACAAAGCTCATCACCCAAGCACTGCCATTTGAGAGTTATATGGATATACCACATTTATTTCTCCTATCTTTGAACATGTGCAGCTTATGTTGCTTTAATTTTATAGGTTGGAAAACAGGTAAAAATACATACCCCGAGTCACAGATAAAACCTTCCCAGTATGGTTTGCCATGCTTTTCATGATTGTTCCCCCTAGGACTTCATCTCCCAGAGCAGGTCGCTTGACCTGCCCCTCCTTCCAGCCATACTTCTCCCCTACCATCTCCAAATCAGCTCTTTCTCTCTCTTCAGATGGTCTCATGAGCCAAGTTGACAGTGTCACACATGTAATATGTGAGTCTTCTTTCTTGCTTGAGATGATCTGGCATCATCATATGGCAGGAACCAGTTTGCTTGAGTAAGAATATATGAACTTACACAAGAAATATCAGTTGCCTGCAGTGCTCTCATGCTCTGTCTACCAGAGAGCCCTATTCCTCCTGCAAAACAGGGTAAGAGTTGTACCACTTCTGTGCAATAGTTCCCCAAAGTCCTAAACAGAGTTAGATGGGGTCTCCTCTCACCATTTGTCATGAACCCATGTCAATCTCACAGCACTTGTTGGTTCATAACCTGCTCTTTATTAACATTATAAGCCACTAAGAACTTTATGTCTAGCACACAGCAGTACCTGGCACAGAGAGGGTGCTTGATAAGAATTTTCCAAATTTATATGTTGTTTCTTTACTGATGTGAAAGAATGATATGAATATATACTGTTTACCAATAGATAAGTTTTTACTTTATGAAAAAAAATTGTTAAATTTTACTTCCTGAAAAATTTATATTTTGAAATTTAAAGCTTCTTCCCAGAAAAGCATCCTAGCCTGCTGGAATATTTTAATGGTTAAATATTTTAACCATGGCAACATGGAAATCCGAAAGCTTAAAAAAAAATGTTATGTGAAAGAATACATCAAACAAACAGACAAACAAAAACTCTGTGTCTGCAGTTTACTTTTACTTATGTGCACAAGAAAATTTCCAAACCATCCAAGGAGAGCTCAAATCTCAGATTAGTTCACATTTCCTAGCCATTGTTCAGTCGTGTTCTGATTTCCAAGTTTGTAGTGCTAGTAATTTTTCAGTGATCTGAGGGACTCACGCGCGCACGCATACACACACACACACACACACACACACACACACACACACACACACACACACCGTGAGTCATTTTCGACTCAGAGCACGGTAGCTATGGGGACAACCCTTTTTTCTCTTTGACATTTTGGTTCTAAATTTTGAAAATCTGACTGCAGTTGGATTAAGTTTAAATGTGATGTCAGGTTTTCCATTGCTTCATGAGAAAAACATGTCTCTCCTAAATTTTAACTAAATCTAATTATGCTTATCCTGTTAATCCAGGGGAATTCCTGGATTCTTTTACAAACAGGGAAACAGCAGTGTCCTACTACACATAATAAGGAGAGTGGGATACAGAATGACATGTGTCAGCTAGCAGCATCACATCTTTACGAGTAAATTAAAATAAAGTAGAGTAGGGAAAGCTGATTTGGAGATTGCAGAAATTTTTAGAAAACATTTTTTGCTGAAAAAATGAAAGGATCTTCATTTTCATGAGCACTGTGTCCTTGGCATCTAAAAAACTGCATTTAGTAATTGTTCAACAAATTTTTGTTGGAAAAAAATGAATGAATAGGTGATACTGCCTCACCAGGTAGAGGTTAGTAATGTGAATGGCAGGAATCTTCCCAGATTCCCTTGCAGTTAGGTTGTCATGTGACTAATTGGAACCAATGGACTGACAAGTATCACTGTCATGAAGAGGCTTTTAGAAGCAAGGATGAATTCTCCGTAATTTCTCTTCCCCCCAAAAGAAAAGAAAACAACAAAAAACATGTTTTGATAGTGGAGCCACAAAATGAAAGTACCCTAGTTCTCTGCATTGCCACATAAAAATAAAGGCATCTCGAAGAGCTGCCTGCTCCCCATTCAACTTAGTATAAATAAGAAACAAACTTTTGCTGTGTTAAGACATTGAGATTAGGGGTATGTTGGTTACTGCATCACAGCCTATTCTAACCTAACTGGTCCACTTAACTAGTTGCTATAAAGATTAAATGAGAAATTATTTGTCAAGTGTTTTAAAGAGTAAAGTATGCTAAATATTAATTATTAATAATTTTGATGAAAGGCTTTCTTGTAGTAAGTTTTTCTTATCAAACTGTTTAAATAATTGCTAAAGAAAATGTGCAGAAAAATACTTGATGTAGTTTTTCATTAGGAATTATGTCACATTTGGTATCAAAACATCTATAAAGGCATAGTAAGAAAGAATATGCACTCTGGAGTCCAACAGACTTGCACGCAAATCTCAGCTCCGTCATTTTCTGGCTTAGGATTTGGGGTAAACAAATCAAATTCCATAAGTTTAAGATTTTTCATCTGTAAAATGTGATAGTAGGAAGTATAGGGAGAATAGGAAAAAGCCTTGAATGAATCATTGTGAGAATAAAAACATATATGCCTAATAAATTTCAGTTTCCTATAAATAGATCAAAATACTAACAGTGAGCAATATTCAATTAACATTAAATATTTTCTGATTACTAGCAATTAGAATGAAGAATGAAAGTAAATAATTGAGAAATATATTTGGCCTCTGTATAATTTTATCCTATGGAAAACAAAAATAATTTTTAAAAAGTGAGAAACAAAGTCAGTAGTAGGTTCTGGTTATAATCTACCTTAAGAGAAAGTTTCAGAAGAAGGTAGCTGTCTCTCTATTGATGTTTCATTGACCAAGTTCAATGCTGACATTAGCTACTTAAGAATACAAACTCTAAAGACTGAATTATGTTTAGGCAATTAAAACCAGCCCAGCGGAGTGATGTGAACAAAGGGCCAAGATGTAGCTGTCATCAATCATAAACAGACATAAACCCAGGATGGAGTGAATCTTTTCAAAAAAATATTTATGTCGGTTACTATGCAGTTGGTATTTGTGGGATATGTCTATTTTTTTCCAATAGTTAATGACATGTATTTTATGTGGTCAGGTTAACTCTTAACTTTTCTGTCTCCTCTTTTTCTTTTTCTTCTTTTCTTTCTCTCTCTCTCCTCTCCTTCTCTCCCTTTCTTCCTTTCTTACAATGACCTGTTCCCATATATTTTGCCTACCCATTCCCAATTTTAGATACATGAGATAGCTAACACTCATATTTCTTTCTTATCCCCATTCCTAGCTTTGGATTTTAAAAAAAACTGTATAATACATCAGGAATATCCTTAATATCAACTGATTGTTTGTTTGAGTTCACTATCCCTGGTTGGTATTCAATTCTAGTCCTGTATTCCAAATTAACTTTTTAAATTTTATCTTCAACTGATATCCTAGAAATAGTGAATTAAAACTTTGGAAAGATTTTAGAGTTCTTTTATAGATGAGGAATCTGATACTCATTTTATGTGATCCAGGATTACTGAATTGACAGAGCTGAGGCTCATTCAAATCCCAGGATTTCAGTGATCCCATTTCTAATTGTAATGAGCCATACTCACATCTCCTATGGGGTAAAGCATGCTTAAATGCACAGACGTGGAGCCATTTAAGATATACTGTTTTCTTGATCCACGTCTCCAAATCATCTCTGTTAGCTCCATGACCTCATAATTCTTTGACTTAATACCTTTTCCAGGCTAAAATGAAACTCCCTTGAAATTTTTCCAGTCTAGAAGAGCACTAATCAGGGAGGGAGGAGAAAGTCATGATACCAAGGTTTTGGGAAGAAAGAAGGAACACCAATAGCAAACTTTTTTTTTATCAGCTTTTTCCTGAAGCCTACCTGACACATTTAATAGCCATATTCATATTCACTTTTATTTATTCATCAAAGTTTTTTTTTTTCTACAAAGTGAAAATCACTACCCTAGGTACCGAGGAAAAATAGTTTATTAGGGAATGATTACAAATGTCTGGGACCTCACAGCTAAGAAAGCAGTCTGTCTCATGTCATTTATTCTAACTCAGTGATAAAACAGAATGAAATGCTTGCAACAAGGGACATACACTCAACACTCAGAGAGTAGAGAGATTGATTTTATTGGGGAAATGGTGGAAATGGGAAAGCATTCCTTTAGGATACAACCTTTAAACTGAATCTTTTAGAGTAAGCAGCAAGGAAAAGGAATTTGGAAGCTGAATGAATGTAAAGAAAAGGTTATCTATTCAGCATCTTACAAATATTTATTGTACTCTTTGCCGAGTCCCAAGAATATAGCAAAGAAGACATAGTTTCTGACTCGAGCAGTTTTCTACTTCATATAACTATTGGAAAAAAAACATTAATTTAATATAAAGTACCATAAAGTGAACAAAAATGCTGGGTTTTATTTTTTTTAGCTCTAGGCATATGTTCTATCCAGTTCATTCTCTATAGATGGTGCTTCTTCGATTTTATATATATATATATATATTTTTTTTTTCGATAAATGTAAAGGAGACAGTCTTCATGGAGCAGACATTCTTCTCTGGGTTTGTTTTCCCTCCCTATGCTATTTGCACTATATGCTTGGACCACAGAAGTAGCCAGCCCTCTCAAGAATGAGCATTCTAGGCCTTCTTTTGTTAGATGCTATCCTCAATAAGTTTTGATATTTTAATATTATTGGAAAACTGTTTCTGGGATACCCAGGTCAGGCTCCTATCACTTAGGCACTATTTCTGATTAGCAGCTCCAAATTATGTGGTTTATGGTGTGGTCCCTGGAGAAACCTTGTGTCTTAATGCTCTGTGATGTCAGAGAAATCACAGTACCTCTTTCTAAACATTAGTTTCCCTACCATGAAGTGAAGATAAGTTGTACTTCATAACAAAAGGTACTGCTTCTTTATCATGTGAGCCTGTGTGCACATACACAGACTTGGTGGAGTAGAAGAAGCTGCTTCAAAAGTCAGAAAACACCAAATCTACCCCTGGTCGTATGCTTACTTTGTGTTTGGCAAATTGTTATGCCTTGTAATTCCTGAGTCTTCTGTTAAAGGGGAGGTACATAAAGATTAAAGATTAAAGTTAAAAGTGATCAATGATATAATCAAATAAGTTACTTTGGTGAGAGGAGAAGGGTAGGAACAGGCTGATTAATTGCTTGACCAAATGATTGATTATTTGACTCAACTGACCAAACTAATCAGAACCATTTGTTTAGTAGACAAAGGTATGTGCATATATCAAAGCAGTTTCAGAAAAGTACACAGGAACATCTGCTCATTTGAACTAATGTAGATAAAATATGGTTGACTAACTGCTTTGATATCTTTTAATCCTAGTTGAAGCTCTTAGGGGGAAAAAATGGTACATATAATGAAAGCCATGGGCTCTATTAAGCCTTGGAGAGTAGACAAAATTGTGTCCCTACATATTTATTTAAAAATTATGATGTCCCTTTCATTATCCAAATACAAACTCAGTCATTTGTATTTTTTTTTCCTTTGGTTTTTATGAGAGCAAAGAGGCCATGACAAAAATAAGATGAGGAAAAAGAAAAGAGAAAGAAGAGAAGCCTTCTCCGTTTCTTTCTTTAGCACTTACCACCTCATTCTCATTGTTTTCACTTTCCCCCACCCTTCTCTAGACTTTTTGGTTTTCATTTCCTGGGAAAGGATTCATCTCTCTTTCTCTTGGTTCACTTTCTAAATCCTCACAAGGCAGTGTGATGGCTCAGCTTGTATTACATCCTCCACTTTGATTTAATTATTCCTGGCCTCAGACTAGTTCACAGCTGCTGGGACTCAACATGTAGGTAGAGAAGAGAAGGAAGTTTGAGCAGACAACTTAAGATGTATCTACTTCAAATAAGTTGAATCTGGTTTCAAAGCTAATACAGTCGAATAAGGATTTTTAGCTCAGGTCCGTCTGGCTCTGAAGTTCAAGATGCGTTTACCACACAATGAAGCCATCATGCTTAGTTTTCTACGGCTGCCATAACAAATCCACAGATTTGGTGGTTGATATCTATTTCATCACAGTTCTGGAGGCTGAAAGTCTGAAATCAAGGCATCAGCAGGATTATCCTTCCTCTGAAACTCTAAGGGAGAAAACTTCCTGGCTTCTTCTAGCTTCTGATTGCTACAGGCAGTCTTGTGTTGAGGCTGTGTATGTTCTCCCCTCTTATCACTGGAAGAAGATCTACTCCTTTAATTTAGGATGATTTTACATTAAAATCCTCAATTACATCTACAAAGGCCTTTTTTCCAAATGAAGTCACATTTTCAGGTTTGGATGTTAGGACATGGATATATGTTTTTTGGGGGCTATCGTTCAACCCTTACAAGTAATTAGGGAAGTTCTTTCAAGTTTTTATAAGAAACTTAGTGGAGTTCAAAACGCAGTCCTAAATAGTTGATTTATAATGGAGATCCTTTCCATGTTGTTCACAGTGAATGCCCTGGGGCCATTATCAAATACAGGACTCTGACCTAGGAAGACAAATGATTTTCGGCTGGGGGAAAGCTTATTTTGATTTAATAGAGCAAGAATAAAATATACTTGGAAATTCCCACTTTCTCTCTCTAAAATAAGATACAAACTTTCTTAACTACAACTTGAATTGGCAAAACACTTGTTCAAGCTCAATTAAAATCATATGTTTTCATTTTCCGTCTTTTGAAAGGCTTTGAAATGTCATTCAGATATGTTAACTGGGCAAAAGGAGGAAAATAAAACTGTGGAACAAATAAGTAAAAGGATTAAAAATAAAAAATAGAATAAACTTTAAGGATAAGAACTGATTTGTATATTACTTTTAATATTGGAGCATGCATTCTCACTTATCTCCTATGTTTTCCAGATGAGACTTTTTTGAGTATCAGAGATCTTAAAATTTCAGAAATTTTTCATTAATTTAAAACTTGAAATAGCTTGAGTTCTTAGAGGAAAGATGGGACTGTGCTTGGGGGAATATAAGAATGCCTTTGAGAAATGACCTGGATATTTATCTGAATATCTGTTGCTATAGAATAAATGTTTGTGTTTCTTTGGAATTTATATTTTAAAATCCTAACTCCCAACGTGATGGTATTAGGAGGTGGGGCATAGGGGAGATGATTAGGTCATGAGGCTGCCACTCTCATGAATGGGACTAGCAACTTTATAAAAAAGATCCCAGAGAAGTTCTCCTCCCCCGTTTCCACCATGTGAAGATGTAGGAAAAAGATGGCTGTCTATGAATCAGGAAGCGAGCCAGCACCTCATCTGCCAGCACCTTGCTCTTGGACTTTCCAGGCTCCAGAAATATGAGAAATAAATTTCTGTTGTTTATAAACCACCTAGTATGTAGTAATTTTCTATGCAGTCTGAAGGGATTAAGACATGTGTGAATCTCAAATTGAAATGGTTACACAGTGGTGAGAACCTGGCAAGATTCCATGGCATTTTGTTCCTTGTCCTGAGGAAGCAGCCTTTCCCAAAGTGTGATCTATAAAACAGCTGAAAAATATTTAGTTCCTTAATTCGAACATATAGCTTCCCATTTTAATGTCTCCAAAATTAAACTGTATGTTACACAGTGTAAAATGGTATTTGTTAGCCACCAGGCCTTGCTTGCACAAACTTAGCTGTGCTTGGATAAGACCTTTTATTGGCTAATCATGTCAGTAGAGATATTTATCATTGTTGTACCTCATGTGGTTAAATTTAACTTGGGTCCTCAATTTTTGCTTATGAAAGATTACTCTTCAATGTTGCATTGAAGTAAAACATTTCTATGAAGGCAGAAGATTGACAATCACGGACAATCCAATTTAAGGTGGCTGACATTGCCAGATCTCTTGATGTAGGTTATAAAATGTTGAAAGCTGAGAGACCTGATATGATGTATTTAAGCATTCAATTGTCAGAAGTTTCCAGTTGAATTTCAAGAGAAGCTGTTTTACTTTTAGAGATGCATACTTAAATTAAATATATAATAGGAAATGCAGATAAAACTCTAAAAACCTTTAACAAAATAGAATTATAATGTCAGTCTGGTAAATGCTAAAGAAATCAATATGGTGAACATAATTTATGAAGACAACTTGTCATTCTGACGTTATATTGAACATCTTAGGATAATGGAGATCTTCCTTTTAGGATTTCTAAAGGTGTATCAGCTCATTAAAAGCTCTTAAATATTCTAGAACAAAGAAATCTGATTAGCTTTGATTTTGCCATTATTTCCAAACATATATGAAACTAAAACGATGCCACCCCTAGTGCCACCCTACACACACACACACACACACACACACACACACACACACACACAGAGAGAGAGAGAGAGAGAGAGAGAGAGAGAGAGAGAGAGCAACTACTACCATTTACCAGTGCTGCACCCTGGTGAATGTACCTTAAAAAAATGTTACCCTAGGGACTAGATTATGTTGATAATTTGTCTGTTCCTCACTTTCGTAAAAGATAAAGTCTCAGACGTAATTGAAAAAAAAATACAAATGTACTTCAGAAGACCCAACTATTATTTTTTCATTAATTTGCTTTATAGTCATGAGCAGGTCTCTTCCCCTTCTCTGAGATGAGTCCCCTATCTCATCAGTAAATATGTTGTACAAAATACTCTTTACTGCCCTGTTCTTCAATGCCTACCATGAGGTCTCTCCTATGGGCAACAGAATATCAACTTTGATTAAACAGACACATCTCTCATGTGTAAATCTTTGCAAAATATAAAGCCCAATTTATTTTCTGTAGTTTTCAAGAATATACATTAATTTATTTGATACTTATTCTCTTAGATCAGTCACCCTTCAATGTCACATTCTAAGAGTGCTGTGCCAGCCATCACAAGAGAGCTAATAAATCAATTGTTCCACTTGGTGTTTATTAATTTCTTTTCATGAGCTAACTCTATTCTTTGCATCGAGTAGAAGATAATCTGAGGCCTCAACAGGGGTTTTTGAATTTTTGGCCATATACTTCTCTTTGGTGATGGTGGTATTAATGGTTTTGATTCTCCTCCTCCTTCTTTTCTTCATCATTATCATTACCATTATATCTCACCTCCAATCCACCTTTTATATTACTTCCTGTAAGATTTGATCCTGTATGTCCTTGCTCAACACTTCAGATGCTTCCCATATACCCAGGAATAAAGTCTAATTTTCTTGCATGGTTTATCAGACCCTTTTTCTTCTTGTGCTTCATCTCTTACCCTTTTCCCATCAACCACTATACATCCCAATAGTGAATGATTTTCATTCAGTTTCTTGAATGTGCCATGCTCCTTTTTTTAAAAAATCTATATGCCTCTGCACATAATTGTTTTTTTACTCAAGATGTTGCCTCTACCCCCGCCTTCCTCCTTCCTCTCTCTCCATTTAGTTATTGTTTTAGTCTGATCTCATTATCATTCTAGATATAAATCCTTTGGGAAATGAATAAGCCTTGATCACCAATATTGTATCAGGTGGTCCTCCCATCAGCTCCCACAGCTTCTTGTACTTATCCTAATACAGCGCTGTCAGCATTCTGCTGTAATTGCCTTCTTCCTGTTGTATCTCCCACTAAATTTCAACTTCTGGGATGACTTTCCAGCTGAATAATTTGAAATAGTAAAGGAGTCCTGTGAAACTTCAGAGCTCTGTTCAGCCATGTGGTCAGGTCTGAAGTCTGCTGTGCAAAGCATAAATATGTTACAACCTTAAAAAGTCATTGTGAGTGACATGACCTTTTCAATTCTACCAATTCAATGTAATAGCAAAACATGTATACAGCGATGCACTGGATACACAAAGCCCCAAGAATTATAGCAAATACCATGCTTTGGAAATGACCCCACAGTTGCCCAAAGAAAGACTTACACTCCAGAGCACTCTTATCTAGTCTGGAGATCCGAAAATTTCTCTTTACTGTTCTAACTTCCCTCTTACTCACATGCCAACTGACCACATGTTTGTCTGGCCTGGGGAATGAGTTTCTCTATCCTCCTCTCACCAAGCACAGCTTTCCTTTTTCTGTTGTTAGAGTAGAAAGAATTGAGGATTTGGGGACTTTACAAAATGAATTCCATGGGAGCCATGACAGTAACGTCAACGGGCACATAATGGGAATGCCCCAAACCACAGAAACAGCAGCCACAACTGCTTTGAATAATCCCCCTCCGCAGGGGCCAATAAGAATGAGGATCCCTTCTTCGAGGTCCGTATAAACTGAACACCTTAGACAGACAATGCTCAAGGCTGATCTGAGAGCATCATGGACAGGTGTGCTAAAATCTCTGATCTTCTGACCATGGTAGCTGCTGTCTTGGGACTGATGCACAGCTGTCCATGTTGCCAATCAACAGAGCTTGCTTGGGAGATGCTAAAGACTTTCATCCCTTTGCTGTATCATGTAGGACTCTGTACTTTTCCTCTCTGCAGGTTGTGTGTTAACTCGCATGGGTACCTGGTTGGTTTATCTGAGAATGTTCCACTCAATAAACCTGGCAGTGTGGAAAGATAAAACATGTCCAAGGGTGTTTCCTCAGTAGTTGCTTTTCTTGTTCATGACACTTTTGAAGCTGCGAATCAAGCTCTCTGATATTATAAATATAAGAACCATGTGTGAAGTCACTGGATATAGAAAGCAAATGTTTTATAACCACAATTTATTAATTTATTAATGTTAATATAAAGGTAGTGATAAAAAAATGTGACTTTTAAAAGAGTCCATAATGATCTAGGCACCCTGAATACACTAAAAAGGTTAATCCTCTCAACAACCCCACAAGTAGGTATTATGACCTCATTTCAAAGATGAAGAGACAGAGGCTCTCAGTGGCTTAATGGTGTGTCCAAAGTTATGCAGCTGGGATGTGTCAGAGGTGGTATTAGAAACCACATCTCTCCGATTCCAAAGCCTGTGTTCTTACTGCTCCATGAAGATGCTCCTTAAGGTTTCAGAACAGGATAACCAGTGCTTACAGAATTGATAAAAATAATTTATTTGAAAACACTTTTCATTGGCAGTGGATAGGAGGAAAAAAGACTCTCTGGCCACCCATTCTCACAGGTCCCTGAAGTGGAGAAATACCCAGTAATACCACCAACCAGGACACATCTGAGGTCACGTGAGGTCACTGGGACTCTGTGTTCCCTCTTTTGAGGAGTGGTTTCTGAATAACCCTCCCACTCCCACCCAGGCAGTTGTTTTCCTGTCACGTTCTAGGATCTGAGAGAGCACTGCATTTGGGGTTAGGCAGACCGGAGTTTGAGTCCCAACTCTGCCATTTAACACTCATGTACACTGGATAATGGCTAAATTATTTCATCTCTTGGGGAGGAGAAAGGGCTCTCACAGGAGAGAAAGGCACCTGAGTGAAGCCATGCATATGAGAGAACCCTGGAAACTGTGAAAGTGTTTAACATATATAAAGCAGTATTACTGTACCCACCAAACCAACAGTAAATAAAAACTGAAGACACTAAGATACGACACAGACATGTTGTCACCTATTTTGTGAGCTCTTTAGGAAAGAAGAGGCATGGTCTTGGTGGTTCCCTGTTGGCTCCCACTTAGCCCCAAGGCCTTAAACAGAAATACAACTCCACCATGATTTGTTCCTTGAGACCTGTGGTGATGACCACAAGCCCACACCACTCCAAGCTGGAAGGAAGCAGCTTCTTACTGCTCTGAAAACACTCAATGTCTGAAATCCTCATCTGTACCTTGAACCTGCTTGCTTAGTTTGTTTTAATTGTATTGTTTTCTCTCACACATGCATAATAATGTTAACAGTGAGTATTTACTAAATGTTTAATTAGGGCCAAGCAAGTTATAATTTACAGACATAATCTAATTTAATCTTTACAGCCACCTCACATCTTATTATTGTACAATAGGTATTGCCATTTTTACACGTTAGTAAACTGAGAATCGTAGACAGCAACTCCCTTTTTTTCTGGTTCATCAGGACTCTAACAAAGAAGGATCTGAACTCAGGTCTCCAAGAGTCCAGAACCCTGACACAGCCTTTGCATCACGCTGGTGACTTTGCTGAAATTTGACTTTCAAGTCAGAAAACATGGCTTAATCATAATTTTCTTCTCCATGAAACCAGCACCTTGCCCAGAATAATTGTTAATATTTTCAGAGTCTTCATCTGTAGAAGAGAGATAGTAAGAGTCTCTACTTCGTGAGGTTGTAGGAGGCTAAAATGATGCTAGCTATGATGCTTAACAAAGTGTGTGCCATACATAAACATTCAATAAGTAAGTGGCTATTATTATCTTTTCTCTTTAAATGATATTTTTCTTATTCCTCTCCTTTCTCTGGAGCATAATATCCTCATGCATAGTGTCGCTATTAACATTCCCTTTATTTTTGGCCCACAAAAAACGTGTACCAGATCTGTAGCCCACAAAAGATGCAAATGGACAGGATATAAGGTCCAGGAGGTCTGCTGGTATCCAGCTCACAGGGTTATCAGTTTGGGGATTAGAACCAATGATCAAATGAGAACAGATCCTCACAGGTAAATGGCACTCTACAGTTTAGACTTATCAATCCACACAAAGGCTTGTAACATAAGCTTTGGAGTCATTAAGAAAAGAAAATCTGGTACTTTCATTGATTCTCAAGTACAAAATAAGTGCTCCCTATATACTAAACCCTGGAAAAAAATTTTATACTCACTAGCTTTGTGAATTCACATATGTCAATAAATTTTCTAAGCTTCATTTTTCTCATCTGTAAAATGACATAACACAGTCTATCTTGCCCATGTTGTGAGCTTTATAGGAAACAGTGCCCCAGTGATGGCAGCTCTTACTATTTGGCTTCTAATTGTGACCTCTTTACCTCATGTGATTCTCACAACAATCTTGAACAGTATTTTTATTACCATGATCCCCATTTGGGGGGTGAGAGCATTGAAGAGACTTACTTGTCCTCCCTACCTGTTCTTGTGGGCAGCACTAGGAACCTGATGGTGAAGAGTAGGTGATAGCAGGTAGTCATCAATCCTTCCTGAAGGGCTTCTAGAGATGACTGAACTGTGTAGGTTGCCCAGGAGCTGCAAAGGAGAATATTATCTCAACTATTTCTAAATCTTCCTACCAGTGAGACCCAGAGCACCAGACATGGCCACGTGAATTTACTGGGCCTCTAGGAGCTGAATGGAGATGGGATATTTGCCAGCCCTGGCCCCATCCCCAAGGAAGTTCTGCCACCCCTTGCTGCCAACTCAGATGCTTGTCATATTATTTATGCATGTGGTATTTTCCCAAGAAGCCGTTGGCTCCCATAAAGCTGGCATCAGTAGTTATACATGGGAAGCCCAGAAATCCAGACCAGCAGTGGGAGAGCCTGGAATGAATTTCGGAGCCTACTGGGCTCATCAATGTGTATAGATTCTGCAGAAACCAAAGTGGTCTCATAAGCCTGGCATCCTAGGGAGCCAGTCTATCAATCATGCCATGGAAACAAAGTACCATGTTAGATGCTGTGATGGGGAGTGTGAAGGGAGGTGCCTTAGTTTGCTCAGGCTGCCATAACAAAATACCAGGTGGCTTAAGCAACAGAAATTTATTTTCTCAAAGTTCTTGAAGCTAGGAGTGTGAGACCAGGGTGCCAGAATGGTTAGTTTCTAGTGAGAGCACTCTTCCTGACTTGCAGATGGCTGCCCTCTTATTGTGTTATCACATAGGGGAGAGAAACAGAGCAAGCTCTTGGTGTTTCTTCTTATAAGTCACTAGTGCCCTAATTACCTCCCAAAGGTCCTGTTTCCAAATACCATCACCATGTGGGGTCTGGGGCTTCAGCATATAAATTTGAGGGAGGACATAATACAGTCCATAGCAGAAGGGAAGCATTTGATTGCTTTGGGAATCTGGTCAATTTTAGCTGATGTAGTTAAGAGGTTCAGTGACAAACTAGGAAATGCAGAGAAAAGAATTCAGAATAGTAAAAGATCTTTAAAGGATATTATACAAGAAAAAAAGAAGAAGAGGACAACTCAGCCATAAAAGAACTGCTGGGGGCCTGCATTAGTATAATAGGAAAAAACTTACAAAAGTACAAATTGTTAGGGTGCTAACAGAACAATACTAGGGTCCTAATTACAAAGTTATTAGGGTAATAGCTAAAATTTAAGATGGTATTTACAAACATTTAGTATTTTTATTATAATTTTAGGGTACTAGTTATATGGTTGGAGTGTTCATCACAAATGATATCACTGAATGATCATTGCAAGTGACTAATGTACTCATTTAGTAATTAGCACATTAAAATTCATTCTCTCTGGTCAATCCTTCTATTAATATTTAAATGATTTGAACATAACTTTTTGTTTACTCTGCACCCATAAATGAGCAGCTATATAATGTTACTACTCAGTTTTGACCTTTTGTGGCAAATAAATCAAACCCCAAGTGAATCCTTATACCAGGGGCCTTTACTCATTTTATTGGGGGTAAGGACCCAATCTGAGAAACTGAGAAAGCCATAAACCCTTTCCTCAGAAAAATGTAATATTGGAAAAATCTTTACACGTCGCTTCAGAGAGCTAAGAACCTTGGCTTAGCTTAGTTAGTGTCATAGTTGGTGTTCACTGATTATTTTTTGAGTGATTTAATGAAAGCATAAGTATTGAAACCTATTTTATATTGGGGTAAGGATATTTCATTACATATGTATAGTGAGATCCTACTTTTGCCTTCTGAGGCAGAGGCTGTTTTCCAGGGGTTTTTAGGCATACTTTGTGAAATCAGTTGGGGTCTGTTGGGCTCTGCTAGGTTTGGCTTCTAGCTGTAGACCTGTGTCAGGCCATTCTTCCTGTCTCATTATGAAGCCCAGGCTAAATGAGCAGTGGACACCCAGGCCATGTGCTCATAGTAATGGTAGGAGCATGTCACATCAATTTCATGACAAGTGAACAACCTAAAATCTTGGAGCAGAGCATACATTCCAGCTACCTTGAGGCCATAGCAAGAATGTGGGTGGTTAATACTATTACAGGAGAATGAAAAATTGAGACAAATAATTCAGTCTGCCAAACTCTCCCTATTTCATTTACTTTATAGAACTTCAGAGAGCTGGGTGGGTTTTGAAGGGCAAATTGAAAGGGGAAACAAAAATTTACAGGGAAAGAAAATTAAGACAAAGAATTAGAAATAAAGAAAGAGGAATGAGAAAGGGAATCTGAAAGAACAAACTTGTGGAAAATTTTAATAAATATTGTCAGTGTTTTGAGCCAATTTTTTATTTGCTTATTGTCTGAGAATTTCTTTAAATTCTGAGTCCTGGATGGAATGCCAGACAACATGGACATAGTTTTGGTTCTAATGTTGTAGGTACCTAGTTAAAGTTCTTCCACTGCTAGTCCTGTTTATTCTTTTGTGAAGATGAAGTATTCACCTGGACATAGATGAAAGGCCTTTATAGCTTTAAGAATGTTCATATTCTGATCTGCCTGGAACAAAAAGGGCAACCCTGGAATTCCCCTCTAGAACCAGGAAAGAAGAAAGGAAGGAAGGGGTGATGAACTGGTTGTGCACCTGCCAGCATGGCAATGGAGACAAGTAATGAACTGGATGATACTTTTCAAAAGAGAGTACAATCAGCCTGGGGAATCCATGCTAGAATGTTTCTTCCAGGTTAACCCTGGAAATCCCTGAGGATAGAGCACTCTTACGTCCAAAATGTTGAAGGGGCAAAGGAAGATGAGCCTATGTCTGATGCCAAATACATAAAGGCCATTCCAGTTAGTTAATAAAATCCACAGCTTGAAAATAAAAGCAACTTGTTATTGTAAGAAGCAGTTCTGGTGAGCCAGCCCTTCTGTTTTCATTCACACCAAATGACCTCAGGTCAGCAGAATGTGAAAAGGATATCCTTGGCCAAGGCCTCCAATAGCCAAAGCTATGGAGGCTCTAGGGGAAAGCTCTCAGAGTCCATAGATTGTACTTATTATGTCTGCCAGTGAGTTTTTTTCACCAACAAAGCAGGACTGCTAGGTTGAGTCAGGAACTGGGAAGTGTGCAAATGCCACATTAGTGGCCGTTGACCATGGACACTTCTACAGACTGCTTGTTGAAGGCCTAATTTTTCTAAGGAGATTTGCCAGGGAAAGCCACTTCCACCTAATCTCTCTAAAGAGTTAAGGAGGATTGGAAGTTGGATGACATGTTTTTCATCACCCAGCAATGGGTACCACAGGAAGATACTTGGGTTCAAGCTCTGAATCAGCCTTCCACTCCCCCCAACTCCTGCTTATATGGGGTACTTTCTCTGGGCCTTAATTTCCTCACTGTTAACAAAAGGATGCTGGGATATCCATGATGCTTCAGAAATAAGAAGTGAGCTTTGCTTTAAGCAGCTAATATGTGGTTCAATATTCACTTTAGGTGGTTTTGTGTGTGTGCAGCAACTTTATAGTGCAGGAAACTAAGTATCAGAAACAAACATTTCCTAGGATCAGTTCAGCTGGGTAAACATGGGTTAGGCATGCTAAAGATTCAGGAGATAAAGGAATAAGGCTCAGTTCTATCTCTTGAGAAGCTTCCAATTGGTGGGAAGACAAACCTGCAAAAAGATAATCATAGTGCAATATCGTTGGAGCAACAGAGAACCCAGCACACCTGATTGGGAGAGGGAGAAATAAGGTTGAGGCAGAAGTAGACCTTCCTTCAGTAAGTGACGGGAGGGGAGACTAAAAGAGGCTTGCCAGCAAGAAAAGAATTCCTGATTTCCTTGTATGATGATTAAGGGTTGTCTTTAAGATAAGTGAATGGGAGTGGCTGGAAGAAAGGATAAGAAAGGGTTTTCCAGGATAGAATGCAAAGAGCAAGGGACAGAAATGTAAAAGAAATAGTATAGCATGAAATAGAACTAAAAACTATCTGATTAACTCATTGTTGGAATGTAAAATAGAAGAAAATGAAACAGTAGCTAATCTGGCCTCAAGCAAATTATCTTCTCAAAGCAAAGTCATCCTTCATCCATGAAACTTTTCATTTCCTTGTTTGAAAATACCCTATGAAATATTTTGATATACACAATGTTGTACTAAAATAAGATAACTAGCACTCTTATGTATGCCATTCATTTTCAGAAATAAAACATGGCCAGCATAATTATAAAGCCTTTCATTCCCTACCCTGGGCAAACTCACGGAGAGCAGATCCATTTCTCAAGGTTGTCATTACAGTAATTAAACTCTTAGGAATAGGATATAAAATTGGAATTTTAACTTATTCATTTATATTGTAAAATCTAACTGCCCCATGGACTGGAATATGACTGTCCCTGAAGTCAGTAAATTCTTTCCCTGAACCAAGCTACATTGTACATCACATCTTAGGCAAAAGCCAATTTGTCACTTAACGGTGAGAAATTCCAGGCAGTTTGACCAGTTTATTTTTTTCCCAGTGGCTACTTCCTCTTGTAATGTCAAATTTAGACATTCTCATGATAAATTTGGAGTCACATGAATCAAAAATTAATGGAACCAACTTAAAGTAGCCCAATTCATATCTTCTTCCCTCTCTTTCTCCCTCCCTCCCTCCCTTCCTGCCTGCCTTCCTATCTTCTCTCCTTTTTAGAGTTGTAAGATAAAGTACAAAACACCTAATTTCAGGTAAACAACAAATAAATTTTTAGTGTATGTCTCAAATATCTCATGAGACATAATTATATTTTAAAAAGTCATTCACTACTCATCTGGAACTCAAACTAAAGTGGGAATTTTATATTTTTATTTGCTAACCCTGGCAATTCTGTAATCATTCCTTTTGACAGATATTTATTGAGAATTAGCCATGTGTTGATGAATCGGTCTTTTCATAATTTCTAGCTTCCCAGTACCTTTTAAATTCCCATATTATGTTTTCAGGAATTTTTAGCTTTCTGAATCACGTCTTGCAAAGGTAGAATGAAAAAAATTCAAAGCCCAGATCCCTCTGAGACTGGGTGGCAAGCAGGTCATGTGCTCTACCAGTGAGATTCACTCTTAACTTTGAGAAGTCAGCAGCTGTGGAAGGAAGCACCACTCAGGAACCCTTTTGTCAGAAAGAGTGGTCTCAAAAGCATCCAGCTTTTGAAGGTGTGAGTATTTTTAAGATCAATTGTGGAGAAATTTTTTTTTTTAACAGAATACTCATAGGGCAGTAGTAGGGACAGAGATGTCCATGTCATCTCAGTTCCACAACATAGTTTGGAGCATTGTTTTATTCTGAAAGTTCAGGCCTTATCATGATATTCTAGCACCATGACTCTCGACAGTACTATGAATGATGACCACTTCTCCTTTTAACAACTAGTTTCTGCTTAATCATTCAGAGTTGGCTTCTGTTGACTACATATAGGAATTTGTTTATGCTAAGAGCTGTTTAACTAATGAAAATACACAGGTCTGACCACATGATACTTAGAGACTCATAGAGGAGGCTAATATTAATTAAATATAGAATTAGAAATTGTGATAATTTATGATTATCTCTAAAAAAACATTATCTGTATAGAATCTAAATCATTTTCAGGAGACTCTTAGCAGCCTTCAGGTGGATGAAACAGAATGGATAAGATATTTCTTCTGAGGACAGTGGGAAGCCATTGAAAGGAGTAAGATAAGAGTATTGCCTGATCTATTTGTTTTGAGTTCACTCAGTGTACATAATGGATTTGCCTTCCATCAAACCACCACCACCCTGAGGTTGGTCTGTGCTTAGTGGTTCACACCCAGAAAATGGAGTGTAGAAAGTGGTAAAACAGTAACTTTACAGAGAATAAACTTGGCAGAAACATCCTTCACCAAATGTTAAAGTTAATGTCACCAGCTGCTATAGCTGAAATGTTTGTGCCCACTTCCCCATCCCTCCCCAACCAAAAAAAAAAAAAAAAACATATGTTGAAAGCTAATCCTCAGTGTGCTGGCATTTGGAGTTGGGACCTTTGGGGTGAAGCCCTCATGAATAGGATTAGTGTCCTTATAAAAGAGACCCCAGATGGAACCATTTCACATGAGGAAACAGATGTCTGTACACCAGGACTTGGGCTCTAACCATATGTTGAAATTGTTAGCACCTTGATCTTGGGCTTCCAGCCTCCAGAACTGTGAGAAATAGATTTCTGTTGTTTATAAGCCGCCCAGTCTATGGTACCTTGTTACAGGAGCTGGAACAGACTAAAACATCAGTAATAGGCCAAGCTGATAATAAATAACTTATGATACAATGTGATAAAGAAGTAGCTTCACCTCTATGGAATTGCCCCGAATCTATAACCTTAGTCCAATCATGAGGCAAACATCAGACAAACTCAAATTGAGCAACATTCTACAAAATGCCTGACCTCAGATGCTCTTCAAAACTGTCAAGGCTTAAAAAATAAAAAAACTTAGATACTGTCTCAAGCCAGAGGGGACTAAAGACATGAGGACTAAATGCAACGTGGTATCCTGGATTGGAGGCTGTAACAGGAAAAGTACTTCTGTGTAAAAATTTGTCAAATCTGACCAAAGTCCAAAGGTTAGTTAGTAGTAATGTGCCAATATTAGTTTCTTAGTTTTGAAAAATGTGCCGTAGCAATTTAAGATGTCAACATTAGGGTAAACAAGGTCGGGGGGTCTACAGAAACTCTTCACATTCACTTTACAACTGTTGTATAATTCTAACATTATTCTACTATAAAAAGTTTATTTTTAAAAAATAGAACCAGGAAAACCTGTTAACAGACTTTTGCAGATAATTCTCTAGGCAACAGAACGGGCTACAGTGAGGGCATTAAAATAGAGAAGCAAATCTGAGCTTTATTTTGGAGGTAGAATTGATAGTTCCAATATGGCCTTCTGACACTAAGGGAACGGCTTTTCAATGGCAGTGGAGCAAGGCCCGTAAACAGAGCCTCACACTTGTCAAGGCTGTGCTAAGTGCCTAAGTGCCCCAGCAACACACACCAGATGTGTGCGTGTCCTAAGTGCTGATAGACTTCCAATCTTCTAATTCCATGAAGAATAAAACCTTTTTTTTCCAAGTCCCAGAAGTCGTCCCCCTCAGCTTCTTGTTTAGCTGGTTTATAAATGTTTGGTTTTTCTTTTGCATCAAGTAAATTGTTCCCAACAGTGAGCTGGGGATTCGGCCTGGGTGGGAAGCTCCCTCCTGTCCTAGGGCCATGTCCTTCCTAATTTGTCATGCTGCGCTTATGGCCTTAAGCATCCTTTTATTTACTCTGTAGTTAACTACAGTAGTTTCATCTTCAATTGTTAAAAGTCTGGTTGGAACTGAAGTGTTTCTCTTGTTTCTCAGTGCAATATGGTTTTGATGAATAACTGGAAGGGGACCAAAGAGGGGGCTTGTGCATTGGCAGAGGTGAGGAATGGTGAGAGAGTGTGAGGACATACACTCGGCAAGTTTTCCTCAAGTCCAAGAATACCTTTTTCAAGCAGTTTTGCAGGTTATCATAGTGTCTGAGCCATGAAATCTAGCATAATCACTAGATTAAAAATAATAATTATTATTATAAATAGTAATAATAATAATGATAGCTAGGGACATAAACATTTATAAGTATAATCAAATAGCAAAAGCTAGAGTAGTGGATCAATGTTTTGGCTTCCTTGCTTTTCCTTTATCCTTATTCTGTGAGGTTTGGGTGAGGCTGATGCGAGAGAAGTCCATCCTCCTGTCCACAGTCAAGGATGCAATGTGTCCTAGGATGGGCCAAGGAGGGTCACACCTAGAAATTTTGCTGAAGATGTTGGAAAAGAGACATTCTTTCCACTGAAGTTGTCAGTCATTGGAGCCCCAATTTAATAGGACATCGGTGTGGGATAGTTAACAAACACTGGGCTTGAGGTGGGACGAAAGGAGCCTTGATGATGAAACAGTTAACAGGTTGTAGCATGACACTTTTAGTGTCCAGCTTTACAACTCCAGTTTCTCACATTAAGTTAAAGTCTGTCTGATGGTAAAACTGATAGGTCTGAAAGCAGAATCTGATAAAACTGATAGATCTGAAAGCAGACAAGAAGACAACTTGACTTCTGATAACCCTGATCTAGACATGCCTAAAGCCAAATATCTATTTCTTTCATGTATTTTTTTTGTTTGAGCTATTTTTTTTTTTACTGATTTTTTAAAACTTCTTAACTCAATACAAAGAGAAGTAACACATGTTTTAAATGCCTGTGATGGGTTGCAGATTATGCCACTTTGGCATATTGATTATGTTTAAGTGAAAGAAAATGAGAAGAAGTAGATACATAAAGAACCCTCTGCCCTCCCCATTTGCCAAAAGGAGGACATAAATTTTTAAAGGTGTCCTCCTCTCCTCGATATTAGGAAGGACAGAAATTAATCACAGGGGACAACTCTAGACTTTCATCACCCAGATGTGGCACTGGAGGAATCTACATCGCAAACCTTACTAACACTAGCCCTTCTCTTCCATTAATGTAATTGCCTTCCTACAATTTGTCAGCCCTAGAAGCTCAAAGTTTTTTTCCTTTGTTTTATTGCTGACATACAAATTTATTATTCTTTGCTAAAATGTTCCATAATCTCAAATTTTAAGCACAAGTTTGAAGTTACTCACCACTATATTCCTGTTTGTGTGCACAGTGTATGTGTTAATAAGCTTGTTTGTTTTTCTCCTAGTCATCTGTCTTTTGTTAGTCTAATTTGCAAAGCCCAGCCAATGAACCCAAAATGAGTAGAAGAAAAAGGAAATTTCCCTCCCCTTCACCCACTAAGGGATCCCCACTAACCCTGCAAGGAGTTTATGTATAACATCCCCTTTAATCCCTATAAAAACATTGTGGAGCATTATTTATTTCATTCGTAGATAAGGAAATTTAAAAAAAAAAAGGAAAAGTTAAAAATCCACGCAAGCTTACAAACGGATTAAGCAACAGCTGGAATTATACCTGAAGTCAGCCATACAAGCTGCAACCTCACCCTGCTTTCTGCTTCTTTAAGCACCAAAACTTTTTTCAAGTCTTTGGAGTGAGGTATTTTAGTGGAACTAAACAATTACCCGGTTCTGTGAGTTGAACCTCCTTAGTGTCTCCCAAAGTTTTTTTTCCATCTCTGCTGCTAACATCAAACTCAAAACAATACTGTCCCCAAGAAAGCCTGGGGAGCAATGTCCTGGTCCTGGTCTTCTCTCCTACTTTGTTTTCTACTCCACATCCAGAATTCATTGTTTTATTTATTTATTTTGTTCTATTATGTGGTCTTTGAGGACAAGGCTTTGGTTTGTTTTTCTCCGTGCTGAATGACCAGGGACTAATAGTGTTTGATGCTCCTCCCTCAGTGTTCTCAGACATTCTTTTATCTTTGAATACCTCCTCTCAGCTAAAAATTCTAGAATATATATGTCCAGTCCACACCTCTCCCTGAAACTTTGATTTTTATACCTGTGAGTTGGCTTTTGCATTTGTGCATTTAGTCAGTATTTCAAACTGAGCATGTCAAAAACCAAATTCCTGATGCTCTCCCAGAACCTCTTCCCCACCTGCCTCTAACATCTTCCCCAGGAAACATAGCTCATGGCAACCTGTCTACCCAGGTGCTCAAGCCAAAAACATGAAGTCATTCTCTAGACTTCTGACCTGTCCTTGTACACAACTTCTAATTGATCAACAAATCTTACCGGGTCTCACTACAACCTCTGACTATGCCCACTGCTCTCATTGAAGTCCAAGTCACCACCTTTGTTTCTTCCTGGGTTACTATACTTGCCTCCTAACTGGTTCTCTGCTCAGAATAATCCAGTGGCTTCCCTTCTGAGTCAGCGTAAAAGCCAAAGCCCACACGGTGAACCACAAGATCCATTGTTTCTCTGAGTCTTCCTCCATTCTGGCTCCTGGGCTTCCTCAGTGTTCTCAAACATACCAGTTTCCTTGCCTCCAGACCCTTGCCCTACCTTTTACTTAGCCTAGAATGCTTTTCTCCTGGATATCCACATGGCTTATCCCCTCACCTCTTTCATATTTTTGCCCAAATGCCACCTTCTCAGTGAGGCTTTCCCTGCCCACTGTATCTATGAATCCTATCTACCTGCTCTTTTGAGGCAGGATGTTTTATATGTTTTTTGATTTGTTTATTTTTGCACTTTTTTATGCTTTATCTTCAGTGCCTGTATGTGCTCAATAAATATTTGTTAAATAAAAAGTACTAAATGGTAAATATTTAATGAACTAATGTGCAAATAATTAAATGTCACCTAATCATTGATGGCTCGCCATTACTCTAGAATAAAGTTCAAATTTATTATGGTACAAAGCTTTCCAGAATCTCATCCTTGACTGTCTCTTGAGTTTTATCTCTCAACAGCCACCATACCACAACTTGTCTACACTCACATATCCTGTGCCCCAGCCACACTTAAATACCTACTTGTGTATACAAAACCCAGATTCTGTCTTCACAGCCCATTTCAAAGTCTTTTTTGGCCTATCACATCGCTCTGAGATGAAGGGTGACCTTCATGGGCTCCTCCAGTTATTCATTCTTCCCACTTATAACACTTACCATACTATGTTACTCTGCTATAATTTCCTGCTTCTGAGGGGTCTCTGCCATGAGACTCTGACATCCCTGGGGGCAAAATACATTTTTTTTTCTGGGCACTGTATCTTTAAACCCAGTGTAGTGGCCAAATATGACTACTTACTACCCATACTTTCTTTCACTGCAAAACACTGCTTCTGTCTCATCTAACCTCAGGTAATCTACCTTTGTCCCATTTCAAGCCTATAAATAATCTAATCTTCATTTTGCTTATATGTCAAATGAAAATGGTAACAATAAAAAAATGAACATTTCTATCCTTCTAAGCAAAGCAAAACTCCAATAGTTTGAGTTACATTGATGTGAAATTTTTAATTTAATATTTATTATTCTGTTTTACTTGAAAATTGAGATTAGTTGTTACACACATTAAAAGTCATTTTTTTTATTTAGTCTATACATAACAGTAACATGAATACCATGGTTTTATTTAGAAGAATTAAAACACCAAAGCATAATAAAAATGTTGTTGGTCAAGCACTAGAACAGAAGTCATGCAAGATGCAAATAATATTAACTGTCTCAGTCAGATTAAGTCTTGAGAAGAGATTACCTTTTCCTCATAGAAAGGATTTTCCTCACCCCTGGCCTGGCCTCTCCTCTGAAAGCCTTTGATCTGTGTTCTTCCCTGGGAGCTTAGGATGGTGGAGACACTGACTCAGTTCACACACGGATCAAGCAGCACACCTCAAAGCTGGGCACTCAGCTATGACAGTGCTCTGCAGTAATGCCGGAGGAGGAAATGGCTTTTTCTGTTGGGAACTCTGTTGGCCACTGAGTGTTGCATCAACTAAAGAGGGGGTGGCAGAGAACGTTAAGGAAGCAGAATCAGTATTTAGGGACCTCAACTTCTGTTCTGGAAATCCTATCAGTAGAACCATCAATTACCTCCTTTGTCCATTCAGATCCTTATCTTTGTCACAGATGGCAATTCTTTGATGGGACAGGAGGTGTGGTATATGGCGGTGATAAGTATGTTTATGGGAAAGAGGGTTCTGAGTGGGCTTGTTCATTAACCCCTGCCTTTCCAAGTCTTGGGTTTATCCATATCAGTCTAAGAGACTTGTGGCTGTGGCTGACCCATCATAGGTATTTAAACTTTCTCTCAGTTGACATTCTAGTTTTCAAGCTGGTGATGTACTGAAATGTCTCCTTGGGATGTCTGCAATTCATCCTCAGAAATGCATGAAAATTCTACTGTCATTTTCATAATTGATACAAAGACCAGGACTGGTCTGCAAGGACAATCCTCTCATTGTGGTTTTCATTTTTCTAAGCTCCATGGAAAAGTGGAGCTTTAATAAAATTGTCATGAGATCAGGATTAAGAAAACTTGTTTTCGTAAAAACATTTTAGCTTCATTAAATTTTTACCCTATATTGTATGTTTGGGAATACAAAATCAAATCATTGCTGTAAAGCTATTGAGATTTGGGAATAATAAAGAATTTAGTTAATTGTGGTTATTAGGTGCTCAGCGAACACTTTCTCTATGCCCTTTAGCCTATCAGAAACAGTCTTCTTAAACCACCAATAAACCTAGTGTCTCAGAGCTCTCCAAGCCTGAGGTAGCTTTCTCTTTTATATCCAAATGACATAATCCAAGTCCCAATATCAAGTGTATGCAGGATCCTGTTTCCCAAGTATTTCTGAGGATCCCTAGGAAGTAATTATATGTTCCATAAATTTACCTTGGTTGGGCCATCTCTCATTCTAGGTCAATGCCCTCAGCTTCTCTTCCATCACTTGTGGACATTCTGTGACCATTTCTCTTTGCTGCTATAGCTCTCTCTTTACCTCCATGTAAGAGAAGTTTCATCTTTCTTTGTTTCCTTAGGCATAGCTGAGAAAGTACACTCAACTTTATAAAAATTTACTAAAACTTGAGCATCACAAGTGATAATGCAGAGCTGAAAACCAAATATCTCTCTCCTGATTGCACAGCATTTTGTTTAAATGACATCCACTATGGTCATCTTTCTCCCTAGTAGATGGTTTAGTACCTCTTTTGAGATGTCATGAAAAACATTTTCTTTTCTCAAGTCACCTCTCTATAAATATAAGGCCTCAGCCTGCAGTCTTCTAACCTCATCAGAAAAAAAATAAATAAATAAAATTAATCAGCATCATTATAATCCCTGAGAGATGTACCCTGCTTATGATAACCATCATTTCTTTGAGAACCTTACAGGCTAAGCACAGCTTCCATATTACTGCTTTAGTTCTACTTTCTCTAGAACAAGAAGTAAAAACTTGTATCTCTAAGGCAACAAAGGCTCACGCAAGATCGTCCTCTAAGAAACAGATTCATCTTTCTCTAAAGAATGCAGAAACCACCCCCAAATAGTTTTGAACTAGTTTAATAGGGCTTGGGTGAGGGGTGGCATTCTATATCCAACATTAGCACTTTGAAGGCTGTCTGATTCTATGAAAAAGCACTTGTGAAACTGAGTGTTTGGGCTCTGAGGATACAGTAGTTGACAAGATAGACCCAGGTTTCAGTCTAATGAGACCCTGAGGCAGGACCAAGCTGCTTTCAGAAGCCATGCTAAGTACCACCACTGAGCATCCCAAAGGGCTGTGGGGTATCAGAGGAACAGTGCTATTTCTTACAAAGTGCCAAGTACACTTGAAGGCTGGGGCTGATAGGTTAAATTTCAATCAAACCTCTTGAATTTTGACACTTGGGAATCCAGGAATTCCCTTACAAAAATAAACAACTGCACCACCAGAAAACCACATACTCTACCTCTGAGAGATCTCATGGAATCTTGGATACCAAATAATTCTTGTGAAATGCTTTTTCTCAGGAGCTGAAGAAACATTAGACAATATCTATTTTAAGTTCTACTGAAAGGCAGATTATTAGAAATAAAGAAGAGCATGCCTGAAAATAAAAATGACTGGACCCTAAAATGATGAAGTAGTTGAAACATAATTTAATACATTGTGTAGAATGCACAGATAATTGTGCATTTTCTAGAAATAAAAAATTCTAATTGTTTTTATTATATTTATGTTTTTATATCCAAATTATTATATATGTATTGTAATATAGAGTAGTAGCCAGAAGTATAAGTTTGTAGGAACAGAAAATCTACTTAAATCTCAGCCCTGATACCTCCCTTAGGCAAATTATGAGCCTCTCTGAGCTTCAGATTGCATATCTATAAAGTGGGATTATTTTGATAAGATTATTGTGATAATGAAAGAAATGTATGTGTTATTTTTCATATTGCAAGCACTCAGTAAATGCTAGTTATTATTGCAAATTGGAATTCAGAAAATTTAGGAAAATTTGAAGAAGGAAATAAAGCCAACCACAATTATAGTTGTAATTTCTACATATTTTTCTAGGGCGAGTATATGTGTGAGTGTGGGTTTGATGGGGGTGTTGGGTCTTTGTTTCAAGGATGTAGATTTATTAAGCATCTAATACATAGTTTTTGAAATTCCTTTTAATTGGATTGTATATTAGACATCTTTTTATATCAAAAATGTAAATGTAATTCATTTTAATAGTTACATTTTATTCTATTGTATGGTGAGGACAATATTTTACTAATATTATTTATGATATTTATATTTTTACTTTGTACTACTTTTGTACTACTATTTTTATAAGCACAAACAATGAGGATCACTGTATATATGCATTTTTATTATCTGTCCTATTATTTATAGAAAGATAACTGTTTTGTCAACAGACATATACTGCTTTACATATTTGATAACTATCATCTAAGTGCCCTCCAGAATTTATACTTTTTTACATGCTGTGCAAGAATTCTGAAAAATTCTCCATTTGAGGCTGGGAACATGCCTGAGCACAGGGGTTCCCCAAGCCCTGACGTTCTGGAGGTTCAGAGCACCACTTCTGGCTGTAGATAGCTTGGTCAGCTAGACAACTTGCCTGGGTTAGTGAATATTGAGCCAAGTCAGAATTTCTACTGGATATGTGATTATAGATAAGCTTCTTCTTTAAACTTTTTTGGCCTCAGTCCCTTTGCTTGTAAAATGAAGATAAAATACACACTGTGCCTTTGAAAATTAAGAGGTAATATAATAAAATATACAGTGCCTGATTCATCATAGGCATTTAATAACTATGTGCTCTTTTTCTCCATTCTTTTGTAAACTGTGAGTTTTTATGCCATGATGTCTTGTAAAAAGTAGATGCTCATAAACTTATGTTGCTATTTTAAATCCTTTTTACTTCTGAAAAAGGTAGTAGAAAGTAATAGAACAAAGGAGGATACTTATGGTTTTAGGTAGCCTTAAAGAGTGGAAAAAGATGAAGAAGATGGAGTTGGTGATGAGGAAAATGGTGAGGATGGGAAGAGGGAAGGCTGGAGTTTGAAAACAGGTAGATCTAAGGTTGAATTTTAGCTCAGTCACTTACTAGCGGTGTGATTTGGGGTTTTGAGTTAACCTGGAACCTCAGTATTCTGGTTAGTAAAGTACAATTAATGACTTCTTTCTCAATGTGTTCTTGTGAAGATTAATTGAGAGAATGCTCAAAGTGTTCAGAGTACTTTCAGACAAACACCAGATGTCCAATAAAAGGCAACTCTTATCTATTATTGCCATCATTATGTCCACTGTTGACATCAATAAACATTGCTTCTTGTGATTAACTCTTCAAGAAACTCTCATGGCTTAATACAATAATAAATCTATATGGTCCCCAATGATCTACTTGAGTAGCTTTTATCCATTTGTCCAGGAGATTGATTAGAACTACACATTGACTTTATATCTCAGCCAATCCCAGGGCTTTGCAGGTGAACAGTGACTGACCAATTAATATGTTGTGGACTTAGGAATCAATAAGAGTTTGTCATGGAAACAGAGACTCTTTCTATCTTTTGTATTCTGCTCATCATTCACTTCTAACAACCATTATTCGAAATCTGTAGTATGTCTATATCTAGTATCTATCTGACATGCATCTTTATATAAGTCAGTATCTGTTCATTTATTTTTGTTTTGTTTTTGTTTGCTGGTTTGTTTTTTGTTTTTATATTTTGTTCATCACAAAAGGAAAAAAAGGAAGTGAGACCAGAACTTGAAGCCAGAATAGAGAGTGGCAAACCCACTCCTTTCACTATAAGACCTGGTGATAAAAGAAATCTTTGGGGGAAAGTATATTTCTGACAGCTGTACCATAACAGACTTACAGAGATGAGATGAAAAAGAGGGTTTTTGTTTTATTGTGTTATGTTGTTTTTTGTTTTGTTTTGTTTTTTGCATTACCTCTGACTTCAAATTCACCAGACTACCTAGAATAGAAAAGAAGTAGAGGTGTAAAGGATGCCGGAGAGACAACATACATGAGTTTTTCAGGTCTTCTAGAGCTCCCAGTTGTACATATATTCTACAGGGAAGCCAGTTAAACACGCAGAGAAAATTCATCTGAACCTTCTCATCTTGAGAGGCCTTTCTATTAACTAAAGCTTAACCCCCTCTTTAAAGCGTCAAAACATTTTGAAGTAAACTATTGTAGGTAAAAGTCACTCTGAATAGTCTATACACATCTTTGATGATCCTAAACTGATTTAGTTTTCTTTTTGTTGATTCACCTACTCAATGTTATGTTGTGGGGGAGGTAAATTTCAATGTCTGCTTTGCCTTTATATTTTCCTCCTCTATTCTCAAGCTGTCAAGTCTTCTATTGACATTTTCACTGTTTCCGACAACCCTTCCTTTTCCAAGATGCTTATATTTAATCTGCTGGGAGATAGAGGGAATAAAAACAAATAACCAAGCTTGCTAAATATAGTGTGTTTAATAAGATTTCATGAGACCCAGCAGGAGAGACCGAAGGTTCAAACCTCTATTCATTAAATTTCATCTACAAATATTAATTGAGCTTCCTTTGTGTAAAGCCTTGTGATAATCCATAGGCTATGACATTTTCTGAGCAGTAAAGCACATTGGGGGCTTTAACTTTTTGAAGAGCAAATTTCTATTTTCAAGAACCTTTTCAAATATCTGAGCTTATAGCTAAATTGTGAATGGTCAATACTGTTAACAACTGAAAATCTGATTAATTACTGAACCACCCTGCCTATATATTGTGAATTTCCATGTCTCCTAAAGCATCAACACACATAATCTTTTGTTTTGTTCCTTCATTTGAGGTAATTAAGGTCAGAATGTTTATCTACTTCTTAGAACACAGAGAAAGGAGACTCATAAACTGTGAATCATTTCAAAGCCTTTAAAATATCAAACTGGAATTGACTCTCTGCTTAGGAAAAAGCCCACGCCCCAAGCTTTTGTCCAAACCTCAAAGAAGAAGGGTTTTTGATTTCTTATTGCCATGCCTAAATCCCATGTTGGAGAGGGCACTGGCCCTGTAATCAGGAAACTTGGATTCTAGTTCTAAATCTTCAAGGAACTAATAGGCAAGCATCTCTAGGTCCCATGTTTTTCTCTTTTCTTCTGTCCAATGAGAATAATCATATCTGCCTCACTGGATAAAATGATGGCATATTTTTAAACCAGGAATGTTACCAAGCCTCTCTGCAGCCTTCGATCTAACCAGAGATAGAGCAAAATCCTTTTCTCCATTGTAGAAGGGTCCTCCTGCCTGCCAGTTTACAGACTTCCCTCCCCACAGGAGTCATCAGGGAGACACAAAGACGTTGTTGCCATAGACTGTCTCTCTGGCCCCACCACTCACCTCATTCCTTCCACACTAGGCTGGGCAACAGGAGTGATTCCGGGAAAAAGTACAGTCATCAGAGGCCTCCCTGGGAACCTCGGTGTGTTTCTGTCTTGCTGGCCACTGGCTGGCCTGAGGTCACGCACAGGGAAGAGCACCAGCTCCAAGCAGACTTCTTGCAAGAATTTTGGTGATGCGTGCTGAAGACTAACAGATGTGTGCTTATCCTCCTGCATAGTCTGAGTCCAGATACCAGATCTCTGGATGGGGGGCCTCTCTCAGAAGTCCTAACAGCAAGCACCGGCAGTCCCTTGGTAGGGGAGGTCCACATACCACAGGCTTTGTCTAAAATCTGGAGATGTAACAGAGATGAGCATGGGGAAGAGACTGAAATAGACAAACCTGGGTAGATTTGGGCTCTGACACTTTCTAGCTAAATAATTTTTCTAAATGTACTCACTTCCCTTATCTTTTACCAACCTACCCTGTGGATCCAAAAGAAATCATAATATTCTTTGTAAGAGGTGGTAATAAATAAAATATTCAGGGCAAGTCCCTTCTAACAGTTGTACTTTAGAGAGTTTACAGAGATGGAATGAAAAATAGTGTTTATTGTTGTTGTTGTTGTTCTCATTCGTTAGCAGACTCATTGGACTATCTAGAACAGATGACTGACCAGTGTTTGTCATATTTCCTGATGCCCTGGTTTTCACATGCCTGTTCTGCCACGTGTCCTTCCTTGTTCCTGGTCAGAGCAGAAGGGGAATATGTGAAGAATACAAGACTGCTGCTCTCTCCCACCCACATGACACCCCCTACTGTGAAAGGGGACCAGCAAAGAAAGGAAATGGTTAGGGGTGGTTCCCTCTCTACACTCAGGAACATGCCCACCCCTCCTCCTCTGAATCTCTGAAGAATCCTTCCTGCCTAGCTCCTTTCTGACCTTCAGGAAGGAGGACTCACAGTTACTGCCTGTTGAGAACATATAGTAAATGCTGGGGTTTTAAGTGTGCTGTTTTACAGATTTATAAATGGACTTAGTGCTCTTGGGATGCTCCTTTCTGAATCAGGAGACCTTTTAGTGGCACTAGAATAATCACAGCTGTTATAATTTGAGTGCTTACCATAAGCCAGAGTATTATGCTAAATGTTTTATAGCCACTACTGAAATTTAAAGACACAAAAAGTAAAAAAGATTAAATAATACTGTTAAAAACTACATTTAGAAAGTGACAAAAGCAGGATCCACACCCATTCTGGCTGAATTCTAAGTGGTTTCCTATACCACTAGACTATTCTGCTTCTCCCAATTGGTCAGATAGATGGATGATAGATTAGGTAGATAGATAGATAAATAGATAGATAGATAGATAGATAGATAGATAGATAGATAGATAGATAGATAGATAATACTTTAGTGGTGGGGAGTTTAAATATGTTTCAGGGTTTGGTGTAGTGAACAATGTTCTGTTTCAAACAGATTTCCAATAAATAGTAAAAATGCTGAAATGATTAAGAAGGAAATCTTACCACAAATTTAATATCTTTTTAAGAAGAAATAAAAAGGAAATGTGTTTTAATTTTAATTGTTGTTATTGTATTGTCTTATTTTCCACATCCAGTACTGTAGTTATTTAAAGATTCTCTGCCATAAATCTCTCAGGTCACTGATGTGTGCTGTGATGCTGAAAAGTGGGATAGCCTGTAGGTGTGATTTTGAGCAGCTGTGAGTAAGACAGGGAGAAGAAGTCCAGCCAACCTGTGCACTGCTCTTCTTGCTTTGGAAAATCAAAACAGAAAGCGATTGTCAATGATCATTAGTAACAAGGTTAAAGAAAGAGAGTGGGATTGGGAATTTTTTTAAAAAGTGCTGTTTATTCTCTTTCATAGTTTCCAAACATACTCAATCACAGTTTGAACTGAGAAGTGGAATTTTGCTTGGACTGATAAGAAATAAGAAATATCATCCTTGAGGATATTTTGGGGGGCCTTGAATCCTCCCCTTTCCTATCTGTTGCATCTCAGATGAGCTCCAGGAAGTGGCATTGGAGATTAAAGCTTCTATGTGTTTAATCTGTCCTGTGTGAGTCTGTGAGTCTGTCCTCAGGTAAAATCTATTTAACTAAAGGAGAGGGGACTTGCTTCACCTGTATCCTGGAACTTAAATGTCAGCCCTTAACTGGAGGACATCAGCATCAAGGATATTGATGAGAAGTATATTGCTCATTGCCACAAACAGAATTATTTGTAATTGAACAGATAAGGATTTTTTGTAGCTACTTAAAACTAAATGAGTACCTGAATATGTTTGAAAAAGTGTGTTTTTTCAAGCAAGTTTATTTTTTTCATATGGTTCTATGAATACTACTTATTTCTTGATATGGGAAAATTGTCATTATCATGAAGGAGTGAATCTAAATCACATTTTGTCTCAGTGTTCATCTATACTCCCATGTATAAACTTGAAATTAGCATCCCCCAATTCCCACTTTTACTATGGTTTTTACTTACAATCCTTTCATTTTTCAACCCTATCGATTTGCCTTTAGCAAAATATATCTCTTTTCCCTTGCCATCTGTCCTTATAAAGGAGAGTTTACAAGTCCTTAGGGAAGTTTCAGAAAGAATTTCCAGAAGCTATGTCTAAACCTCACAGAGTCTAATCAGTTGGTTAAATAGGAAAGTTGGCATGTAGCCCCATGATGGGAGTAAGATGAACTTGGGCAAAGTGGGAGGGAAACACACCCTCCAGGATCAAGTTTTAGCATGAAGATCCCTTCCCGTTCATCCAAATCTCTGAGAATATCTGGAAAGGAAGACTCCCAAAGAAATAAATGTTCCCATCTGTGATCGCCTCATTCCTAGCTCCTTCTTGGAACCCCAGATCTTGTTCCTGAAAGCCCTGGAGAGCCCTATCTGAAGCTGTAGATAAACTGATTTCAGGGGCTTTCCTCATTACCAGAGTGACATCTGAGTAACAATAGACAATCTACCCAAGGACATGCCCTCTTTTCCTGTTATCTTGACCCCTGTTTTCTCAAATAGAACCAAGTGTGGGAACAGACAGGCATACCTCATGCCCCCAGCTCCCTCCAGCACTGTCCCTACCTCACATCACAGACCCATTTCCTCTCTTCACACTTCTGACCCGATAAGCCTTTGTTACAACTCCTGTCTGTAGAGTTTCTTCTGAGAAAGAGGCCCTATACTCAGACTTGCATGCATGGCATTGTCTAATCTTCATAGACCCTGTGGAGAAGGTTCTGTTATTACTAACAATCAGCACAAGAAGAAGCTGAGAGTCCAATTGTTTAAGAGACTTATTTGAGGCTATACAGCTAGGCGGTGGCAGAAATTACCTCATAATAATGCATACTTCTTTTTTTTAATCTTTCCTTTGTGAACTTTCTTTATCAGCTATTCATTATTTCTTGGAGAACATTGAGGGAGCTATAGTAAGTCACAACAGTTGTGTGACTTTGAGAAATCCCTTCTTCCTCTCTGGATCTCAGTTTCCCTTTCTGTAAAATAATATGATAGGGGTAAGCTCTGCTCATGCGCCAACATCTTTGGACTCTAAGGATGCAAATGGTGACAGCAAGTGACTCACTGAAACATCTTAATTTGTAAACTCTCCCATAACTGCTTTGAGATGTTACCAGCTGGCTATGCTCTGTGGTGGAGAAATTGGGTACATCTCAGCCCTCAGGACAAGCGAAATAAGGCCAGATGCAGAAGTTTGGTCACTAAACATTTTCTAATTTTTAAAAAATTGAAAAAGAACATTGGCTTCTCAAATAACTGTGGTGTGGACTCTGGAATTTGGAAGACTTCAGTTTATATTCTAGCTCTGTCACTAGCTTATTGTGTGATCTTGGGCAAGTCACCCAACTTCTAGGTAATCTGTCTCCCCATCTGTAAGATAGAGTTTCAAATATCCATGATTCCCTCCCAGGATCAGAGAGAAAACAAACTAACACCATAGACTAGTTTGTTCTAGTTAAGACAAGTTAACCTCTAACTAGTCTATCACAGCCTGTGCATGTAAGAGTTTACAACCAGATATCCAATATGCCCCTTCTTTTAAGCCACTAAGAGCTGACCTCTTATAGCCATAACTTGAGACAACAGAAATGGTCAGAAAATGGTGAGAGTTTATTTGCCTTTTCCCATAACAGTTTGACCATTAATGGAATTAAGCAAGAACAGAATCTCTCATTCCTTATACTTGGTCTTCTGAGCTAGTGAGATACAGGAAGTGATGCCCATTGATGACACTGACCCTCTTTTTCTTTTTTTGCCCAGTGGTTTTAAATACTTATTTAGTCTTGACTTTCTTGTTTTGGACTAAACATTGTTTGAAAACTCCAATTAAATTTACTACTCTTTTCTCTCATGAAGCAGATTTGTCTTTGGATAACCTTAAATACGAATGACAAACAAAGACGTATTCAAAAGTCCTGCTTTATTTTCCAAAGCAATGACCCCTGGTGGGAAAGTAGTCTTGACTTTTCTTTGAATCTGTGTCTCTAGGCACAGAGGAACATGCACCCAGAAATGTGCTTTCCCAGCATGCTTTGCTCTGGGGTCATACCCTCTTGGCTATTAGTCATTCTTAACTCATAAGATCAAAACTAAAGCTACATAAAAGCTAAAAATGGATGATTTGTCACCCAGTAAGCACCAATAAAATGTAACCATGTGGAAAGATGACTTAAGCCAAGCTTGTCTTTCTCTTAAAGATAATTCCCTCTGATGTATTGCAAGTTACCATATTTGTTGCTTACAAATCCGGCCTGACCCAGATAGCCAATCCTGCCCTTCATCTCTCCTTTATGAGCCCACTGGCTCTTTCCTGGTAGGGAAATGATGTTGCATGTTTTTGTTTCTCTGTGTATGGAAAGAATTGTGTTTTTTGATGTGGCAAGTGCCATGAATCTGAGTGGACCAGGACTGGTACCACCTACCTGAAGCTCCACACACACAGCCAGCACATTTGCCAGTTGGTCCTTTTTTCTAGTGTCCAGCACTTGACAAAATATCCCAGATGATTTCTGATACAACAGCATGCTCAAGACCGGTTTCTGATAACTGACCTTATAGAGAAAATAAAACCTAGCTCTGGTCCATCTTTTCAAAAGATGCTCTTATCTCTCTCGGCAGCCAGCCTTAAGCATGAGAATTATAGTCCATGCATAGGCTTTGACTATGCATGGTTTTATTTTCTGTCTTACTTAATAAGATGAATACAAATTAGAACACATAAAATAAAACAAAACAATTACTAACAGTAACACTAAACAATATCATTAAATAACACTAACAATAAATTTGTGATTCTATTAGTAATAGCCCTGATACACATACTATGAAAAATTATAACACAACGTTATAAGAAAAATATACATCATATGTTGAAAGCTCACTCTGTATCAAACACCATGCTACACTTTTCTCTAGTACTATCTCTAGGAGGCTGCAAGTGGGTCACATATCTTAATTTTACACATAAAGAAACTAAGGTTCTAAAAGGTTAAATAAGTTATCTATATCAAACAGCCAATAATGGCCAGGACCAGGATGAATGCCCAGACCTGACTAGGAAGACCATCCATTTAACCTCTCTGCTCCTCTTCTCATCTGTGTGATCAGGTAAACCATACATAAGAATGCAGCCGGGGGTGGGGTTGGTCCTCTGTCTTCATAGAAGACATAAGGGAAAATGTGAGTTGGAGCTACAGGTTCCAGTTCTCCTGGGTTTGCATATCCTCCCTCTGTTTTTGCCAGTGCACACCTAAATCATCCTGGGTGAATGGACTAATATCTAGATATCATTTGCTGTGCCATTGTTATACATATTAGGAAAACAAAAAGGGTTTAGATACATGACTTCTTCAATCTCATTGTATATGTTAAATAAACGATGTGCCATTGTTATACATATTGGGAAAATGGAAGGTCTTCAGAGGCATGACTTTTTCAATCTCAACGTTGTCTGTTAATCTAGGAATTGAAGGAAAGATAATAAGAGGAATAAAGGGGAGAATGAGGAAGAGAAGGAAAGAGTCACAGTTATTTATAATAGTAGTTAACATTTATTGAATTGCTAATTAGTGGATTGCACTAAAAGTTCTACCTATGTAATTTCATTTAATCCTTCCAACAACCCTAACACAAATGAGAAAGATGAACCCTGCTAAGGTTAAAGAATTTCTCCAGGTCACATGGCTGGTAAGTGGTGGACCTGGACGAGATTCAGACCCAGAACTGGTTGCCCTGAGCACCTGCATGTTTTGCCACAAGGCTATAATATCTCCTAGGTGGCCAGCACTGTGCTAGACAGTTCATGTTGCACCAAGCACTCTGCTGCAGTACTTAATACCCTATGTAGGGAGTGTTTCTTTTCTCATTTAACCTTTCATTCATTCTGTTTAGCGTGCTATTTAAGACTCTGCATGATCTGTTTTTTGTCTAAATCTCCAGGCTTGGCTCCTGCCACTTAATTCTTTCATTCCACCAATTACCGTGTTGGTCTCCTTACAGACCATTTTACCTCGGTCTCATGGCCATTCACATATGTAATCTTTTAGGAGCACTGCTCCTCACCCATTCATTTAGCTCATTCTTTCTGTGGTTTCAAGATTTGGTCTAGGAGTTGCCTCATCCAGGAGTCTTTCCCTGGATTACTCTAAGCTTAGCTTAACTGCCTCTTTTGTGTACTTCCTCCACATCCTGAGCTTCTCTCCACCATGGCACTCATCATACCTCATGTGCTTGGGAGCGATGTCTGTCTCCTCCCTCCCCTTAGACTTAGAAGTCCTTAAGTAAAGAGACTATATCCAGTGCTGCATTGCATCCCCACCACTGAACACAGTATCTAGTGCACATTAGACATTTTAAACATTTTCCAGAAATGAACAAATGAGCATATGGCTTGCTGGCTGGATAGTTTCAGTGAACAAAATTTGAGAATAGTCACAATGAGTTGTTATAGATGCTAAAGTTTAGGAAATATAATGAGCTACAACCCCTGACAGCCCTAAAGACTACACATAGATTATGTTATTGTGTTTACAATAATAAGCAGACCAATTATGCAACAAGAAAAGCACATTCTAGGGAACCAGCAAAGAAACATTTGCCTCACAGCTCATCAAATTTAATCTCATATTTTACAAGTAGGGAAGCTGGGGCACAGAGAAGAGGAATGGTCAGACAATGAGTTATAGTTGAGTGGAGACCAAGACCAGGTCTCTTGACCTTCAGCTCATCTTGGGATGCATGGAATGGGAGGCTGCCCACATAAAATATTTGTTCTAATGAGGAGCCGGGGGTTGAAATGGATTCCTCTTAATGAGTAGAAGTGTATGGAGTGCCAAAACAAGCAGAGTTTGGCCAATAAAAGGCAGTAGTGAGAGCTACAGTCAGAGTTAGATTGGGGTGACAGGAAGTATATTAATTCCCTAGAGAAGGAGTAAGATGCAGAAGCTCCTCAAATGTATGATAAAACATCACAAGATGCACAGAACTCTAGGTGACCTCCCTGATGACTCTTGGTCATAACACATTCATATAATTTTAGATGTGCATAAGTAGATGCATGTAATTAACAAGGGAGCTTTGGTGCCAAAAAGCTCAATTAGTTGGGTTTAAAAACAGTAACTCTAATGTACATGTCTGATAACACTGAGATCACTAAAATCTAGACTCAGGTCTCCAAACTGGTACCCAAGGAACACTACACTACACATATTTATTCATAATCTCACTACTTCCTTCCCCTGTACATTCTCCATGAAGAATTTAAAGTGGTTACTAACTATAAATCAGATCTATGTCACTTTGCTGTTTAAGATCTTTCATCTGTCACACTTAGAATGAAATTTGAACTCCTCCCAGTGGCTTACAAAAGCCTTAGTGATTTGACCCTGACTGACTACCTACCTATTCCTCTTCATGCCTTCTTCCTTACTAGGCTCCAGCCATCAGCCTGTTTTCTTTTCACCCTAACCTCCCAATTTCATCTTGCTGAGAAAACCAGTCACCTATTCTTGTCATATTCCATTTATAATAAGTCTCCTTTTATTTCTGTTAAAACAAGAAAGCACCCTATTCTTCTACGTGCACCCACTCTGATTTCAAAATTGTTATTTTGGAAATAAGCTAGCATTGAAGGAGAAATCAGCATTTATTCCTCCCTATCCTAATATCAAAGAAGAACTGGGAACAAAAAATCCTGAATGACCTTGCTGTGCTCAGATCTGATTGTGACTGTAAAGGAAAATGAGGATACCATATGTAAGAGAGGAGTAGCTATGAAGATGAAGAAAGTCTTTACAATTTCTGCATTACATGATTAATTTTTAACTTTATTGAGGTTTAATTTACATATCATAAAATGTATAAATTTCAAGGTAAATCATCAGTGATGAGTGGTAAATTTATAAAGTTGTGCGACCATCACACAATAAATTTTAGGAGTCCCATGAACCCAAGAATACCTCTCATGGCCACTACATTTCCTCTTGATGCCTAACCCCAGCCTCAGACAACCACATCTCAGCTTTCTATCTCTATAGATTTACCTTCTCTGGACAATTCATATAAATTTATTAATATAAGCTCACACCATTCATTTTTATGTCAAGATTTTGTACCTCCTTGTTATATCAGGAGAACCTTAAGCATAATTCTTTAATTATTATTATTATTTTGTATGACTTACTAGACCTTTTTGGGCCTCAGTTTTTCCATCTCTAAAATTAGATTCATCATGTTCTCACACATGATTAAGTCTTTTAGTGTAATGCCTGGTAAGCAGTACATGCTCAATAAATCATAATTATTGTTTTTATTATTATTAATTATTATTATTATTATTATTATTATTATTATTATTATTATTATTTTGTTATTATTACCCAGTACAGTTTAGCAAGGCTGGGGTAAAGAAATCAGAAAAAGAAGTCCATGGAAACCTACAGAAAAGGCACATTAATAGGAGATGGAGTATTTCCATTCAGATTCTAGCAAAAGAAAGCTTGTTTCCATTCCCAAGCTTTCTGTTTTCATTCCTCTTTGGGGATAGGATGTGGATGGATGGAAGAAACCATCTCATTCACCTCTGATTTACTGCCAAAAAAATGATTCTGGAATCTGCGTAGATGTGAATGGAGGGAGAGGGTGTTTTTCTGTTTTACTAGAAATGAAAAGAGACCTTTAATATGAAATCCAAGTGACAAGGACAGGGAACTGGTATTTCCATTAAGCAGGCATAGCAGCGTTTTCATGTCTGATTATGGCATATCCATTAACAGAAAGATTGAAAAATATCCATTACTTTTTTTTCCTGAAGGAAATTATTTCTTCCTCCTTTCAAGCTAAAGAGAGAAAATATATAGTTTGTGCTTTAGTGTCAGTTTAGCCCTGCCCCTGGAGCAGTTGCCTCTGGGTAAATCAGTTCTCCTCTCTGGGCCTCGGTTTAGTCTTAGCTGTAATAAAAAGAAGTTTGACCTTAGAAACCCTTCTCCAAGGTAAGACGGCAGCTCTAAAGCTCTGAGGTTCTTAAAGTGAGAGCAGAGCTGATGACAGATGGAGAAGAGCATAGAGAGCCATGAATTTTCCTACAGTATCATGCATTTTATAAGGCAAAGGTTTGTGTTGGGTGAAACTTCAACTTCCTCGTAAATCACAGATCACTTACAGTTTCTGTAGTTTAAAGCAAGGGTGAGTAAACTACAGCCTTCGGGCTAAATACAGCCACCTCTTTTTTTTTTGTAAATAATGCTTTATTAGAACAGAGGCCTATCTATTTGTTTACATGTTGTCTGTGGCAAAGTTTAAAATATTTACTGTCTGGCCCTTTATAGAAAAAAAATTTGCTGGTAGGTTTTATAAACCATTCTAAATAAAAAATAAGTTCAGAATATATTTGAGCATTTTCAGAAAGCCCTGAATAGTGGCTAATATGATATACTGCAGTCATAGAGGTAGTGAAAAAGAGTCAGTAAAGGATGATAATGATGATGATGATGGTGATGATGATGACGATGATGGTGATGATGGTACTTATGGAGTGTTTAAAGAATTAAGATAATGACTTAAATACTTTGTATAGTAATATGTTTAATCCTCAAGATGATCATCTTATTATTGCCCATTATATTACTTTATAATGAGGAAAATGAGGCCTGGGAGTTTAAGAAATTCTATCAAGGTCATAAAGCTAGTAAGTCATGCCTTGTGATATGGTACTCTGGTCTGGTGTAACTTTTTTTCTGTTACAAATTGGGAGACAGCAATCAAAAGAGAATAAGGACTTGTACAAAATTTTTTATAACAAAGAAAAGGGGACCCAGACTTCCTGACTCCAATACCAGTGTTCCTGCCATTGCAACATGTGTTCATTTATCTGCCAACTTATGGGAGATTTATGTTCCTATATATAACATACCTATTCTATCTACCACTTTCAGGCTATTCACTCTAGGAATACAAGGATCATGTTTCCTATTTCATTTTCTAGAGCCCTAGAATATGATAAACATACAATAAATGTCTGGTTATAATGATAGCAAACATTTGTTGATATAACATAGTTACAAAAAATTATTTTAGCACTGCACATAGAGTACAGAGAATCTACCACTGTGGGATCCTTAAAACAGTTGTGTATTTTAGACATTCTTATTATCTGTAAACATTATATACAAATGTTTAAAATGAGTAAATGGAGACACAAGTTTCTTTATGTTTTCATGGTCTCATAGCTAGTGAACGGAAAAGCTTGGATGTGAACTTGGGCAAATGACAATACTCTAAGACCTGGTCTCTTAGTGTGATCCACTGACCAGAAAAAATTACATCACCTGTGAGCCGGTTAGGAATGCAGAATCTCAGGCCTACATTTTAACAAAGTCCTCAAGTGATCTTTATGCATGTTAAAGTTTGAGAAGCTTGGCTTTAAATCAGCATGTTATGCTCTCTGTCGATTGAATAAGAAAAGGGTGAATGAATGATTGCTTTCTATGCAATGACAAGAAACACAATGGTCAGGTGAAAACCATACTTACTCTAAAAGGACTCACAGTATCCATTCTATAAATCAACTCTGTTCCAAAAATGAATACTTCTTCTGCAGATTCTGAACTAATTTTGCTGCTCCTGCAGGCCCTTTAAAAAACCTCACTGCAGATGTTTATGTTCTATATTTATTCTCTTGGCTGCAGGATAAATACAGAAGCCAATGTTTTTAGGACTGAGTAATAGAGATATAACCAGGCGGGGCTTTGCTCATGACACAACCATTGTGTACATATTTAGGCAAAGAACAATTATCCTCCTCTTTTGTAACCATATCCTTTGGATCTTGTAGTGATTATAATTCCTCTGACCCTCAGTTTTCTCAATGGTTAGATAAAGATAGTGACACTTGCCATTATTGCATCTTGATGAATGTTATTTTCCTTCATGACACTGAACTGTTTATAGAGCCACTAACTTAGTGGTTTCCAAACATTCACGAGGATAACAATTCCCTTTGAGCTTATGAATCTTTAGATCCCATTCTCAAATAGTCTAATTTGTGTAGGTTTCAATTACATATAGATAAGACTCAGAAGTTGGTATTTTAGAGATACTATCCAAATGATTTTAATCCAAATGGTCTCAAAATCATAATTTTATATCTCCAATGGCTCTTTGCATTTCTCTAATATAAACTCCAATTCCCTAGGCAAAAAACATGACCCCTCTCACACAGGTTAAGACCCAATTTGAGGTGACTCCTTAGCACTTAGGGACAAATACTATGTTGTGCTCTCGCCTCTGTAATGTTAAGCTGGGCTGACACAGTGGGAAAGGGTCAGAAATTGGCAGAACCAAGGCCTGAAATGCTTTGTCATAGGCTGGAGTAGTTACAAGTTAAATGCATCCATTGGAGTCACAGATCGTAACCCAGCTTGCAGATGATGAGGCCACTACCTTCTTGCAACCCTGGGTAGGACATTCCAGAGCAGGTCCCCTCATACCTCTATCAGAGACTTTGCTCTATTATTAAAACAGCTGCAGATTCCACTCACTTGCTTTCACCTTGACTTATCATGAAGAATTGGACTTGGTTGGATTTATTTTCATTTACAATGGTAGTTGCTCTACTTTTGATGACTCATAGTTGACAATAGTATTAACTTCTCCAAGACTGGCTGCATCATACCCATACCCTGCCTGTTTTGCAGTGGGATGGTAGCCTATCCATTTATTTATCCTGTAAATGCAGATCTCAGGTCAGGGGAATATCTGAGCATTTATTCTAGCACCCAGGCTTGATTCAGATTCCTTTTTGTTCCTTCCACATCCAAAATCTCATCTGTCTTAGTCAAAATAAAATAATATGAGGACCAGTTTATATTGTGTCTTTATATCAAGATCAAAGATGAAGAGTTTGCTTATAATTATTTCAACCTGCCAAATCCACCAGTGCATACTATCTACTAGGTTTTAGATAAGAAAAATTGTAGTGACATTAAAATTGATTTTTATTAATAATTTTAATAAATGTTGTCAATTATTGAGCATCCACAAACTGTTAAACAGTTTTGACACGTTATGTGATTAAATTTTACAACAATCTGGCTGTCATATTTTTTCCATTAAACTTGAAATTAAGGGGTATCTGTTATAGAATAATTGACAAAGTCAAGGTTTGAATCCAAGTCCATCAGAGGCTCCTCAGAGATTGGATACTGCCTCTCCTAGAAAGGAAGAATGTGACACCAGAACTTGGTGGGTAGGTGGAGCTCCAGTTGGGATTGGCAGTAGAGTAGATAGACTGCTGCTAACTCTCTGGATATGCTGTGACAATCCCCTTCACTCCCTGGGCCTCAGAAGGTTATTCTGGTTGGCCACCAAACCCTTCACAGCTCTAATATTATATGAATTTTTATTAACTTTAAGGTCACTCTTGGAAAGGTTTGATAGTTTCTGGTCCTTTCTTTTTTTACTTTATCCTTTTAGAAAATTATAAAGTTTTGCTATCATATTTTCCAAATTGAGAAAATTTGAGATCAAAGGGGGGTACTATTAATAATTATACCTGGATATTAGTCAGAAGCCATGATTGTCCTGGGCAAACCAAGAAGTATGATCATCATAGCTATTATATGCTTGTCTCTCTAAATTCATCTTTACTAGCTGAATGTGTTCAATAATATAAAAGATGGGTCTCTCTAGGGAAAAGCAAGGGTGAGGACAGAAAAAAGAGCTTATTGGATAGTCCAATGATAGCATTACTGCCAGATCAAGATACAAGGGGTGTAGAAAAGAGATTCTTCAGTAGGAGGAGACACGTAGGAATTTCAAAGGAATATTAAAAAAATCATAACTTTCTCATTGTGCATTAAAGTTGACCCTGGACTGTGGAGCCTCTACTTATAGTGGTGACGCACACTCAGAACAAGATTTTTCAGGTTTCTTGTAACTCTATCTCTAGGCATTGCAACTGCTGTTGGCCTACCTTTCTCTTTGAAAATAGATTCTGTGGGGCTGACAGATGTGTCAGCTATGGGCAGATTATATCTTATCTCAGAAATAGGTGACAGCTCACCCTGTTTCAAAAAGTCCCCATGCTATTAGGTCACAGAGAACAGGCCTCTACCAGATTCAGCACTGATCAAGTTTATGGAATGCCATAAACTTGATCATTAAACAAAGCTTATGAATGTTATCTTGACCTTTCATATTTAAGGTGACAGTTCCTTTTGACTGAGAAAATTCTTAGGAGAAAGGACACAAACACAGATGCCCTCTGAATCTTTCCTCTACTCTCAGCCATTTTTTTTTTTGAAAAATTAAGCACATGTAGTAAGAGAATAAAGTAGGTCAAACCCTGTGGTAGGCCTTGGGAATTTAGTAATAGATAAAACATGGTTTCTTCTTTTGAAGAAATTAATCTTTATTCAAGAAAAAGATATAGAGGCAATTCAATATACCACTCCATTTTTACAGATATTTATTCTATGCCAGACAGTATGCATGCACTTCATTTAATCTTCATATCAACCCATAAAGGTAGGTTTTATTATCCCAGTTCATAGTATCCTAACACACAAACTGTAAGTCACAATGCTAAGATCTCTACAAAAGATCTGTTTCGTTCTACATTCACTCTTCTGTTCATACTCTCTAACGGCTTCTCATTTTACTCATGGAAAAAGCCAAAGTCCTAACTATGACCTATAGAGCCCTATTGCTGCTTGCCAAATTTGTGTGTTCTCATCTATCTGAACACGTGATTGGACTCCACTTCCCGATTCCGTACTTTGAGTCAATCCAAATAATCAATTCGACCCAATGAATTATGTACTGAAATAATGTATGTCATTTTCAGAATGTATATTGCATTGCCAAGATGAGCCCTAATAGGGATCTCTTTTTTCATTATACCAAGATTACCAGCAATGTTACAGATACCAGTTGTTCCATCAGTCTAGGCACTAGAGAGAAAGACAATGAAGTGCGGGAGCAGAGACCCCTGTTGGCCTATGACAGACATTAAGTTTGTGGGAGAAGTCATTGGCATCCCAGAGTTATTGATCACTGCATCATAACCTAGCCTCTCCCAAATGAAGTAGCTGATATTTTTTTATCTTAACATATCAGAACTCATCTTACTAGTTTACTTATTTATCATGGTATTTTATCTCATTCACACTAATATGTTAACTCTCTAAGAGGGCCAGTAGTTTTGTCATTTTTGTCCACTAATATATTTCTCATGCCAAGAAAAGTACATGGCTCATTGTAGGATATCAATAAAACCTGTTGAATAAATTTAAGAACAAAGCTACCTCATTACACCTATTGGTGAGAAAGAGTTAAGTTCAGGGTGCTATAAAACCATAGAAAGAAGATTGATTCAAAATGAGACTGGACTCATGTCTTTCCCCTGTCTGACCCAGTGCTCAGAGAGTACCTGTAGCAGTGTGGGAAATCATCATATGATTGTTTTAGTTGTTATGATGAAGAGTTTCTGCTGTGGTTTTAATAAGTTAGTGGTTCACTGTGCACACATGCATTCATAATTGTTCCACTCTCCTAGTGGTGAGACCTTCAGCCATCACCCTGGAGGTCTTAGTCATGCTTTAGTCATACCAGTGACTCAGCCCCATTCAGCTTTTCCCCCCATGACATTCCTCACCTTTTCCTGTAATATTCATTCTGTTCTTTTAATTAACACTCCATTCACGTGATTGAATATTTAGCCTCAAATGACTTCAACTTTCTTTTAGGACAAAGTAGTTCTTTTTGTTTCTGCCACTGGAAATATTTTTCTCATATTTCAGTCTCAGGAAATTCTTATGCACAGACAGATAAACCTGTCAAAAGATTCTAAAGGAGACATGCTCTTCTCACCAAAATATCTGTGAGCCCTGGAAACGATGCTGACTTCTGTTCACCTCTGAATGAATGTGCTTCTAATAGATTTCCACTTAGTTGTCTTGATGACACCTAAAACACAAAATTCTAAATCAGAACTCATTTCTTTCTCCTCTAGAATTCCTTCCCTATTTTGGTGTTGACATCACTTCCAGGGACCAAAGCTCTTTTTACCCAACTTACCACTCTCACCTAAAGTAAAGAAATCAAATGCCATTATGCTACTGTCACCCCTGTATTACTTAGGGCTCTCCAGAGAAACAGAGCAATAGGAGAGTATACATGTATATATGTATGTATGTGTGTGTGTGTGTGCGTGTGTGTGTGTATATATATGTATGTATATATGTATATACATATATGTATATATGTGGTAAATGGTAAGTTGTAGAGTGGTAAGTTGGGTAAAAAGAACTTGGGTCCCCGGATGTGTGTGTGTGTGTGTGTGTGTGTGTGTGTGTGTACACATACATACATATGAAATTGGCTTATATGATTGTGAATTTTAGTAAGTCTGAAATTTGTAGAGCAAACCAGTAGGCTATAAATGTAGACAAGGAGACATTGCACTCTTGAGTCTATAATCTATGGGGTGGAAACAGGCAGGAATTATATGTTACAATCTTGAGGCAGAATATCTTTGTCTCTGGAAAACAGTTGTGCTTCTAAGGCCTCCTCATGAGACAGACACATTATCAAAGGTGCTCTATTTATTTAAAATCACTTATTGTGAATATTCATCACACCTACAAAACACCTTCAACTAACATCTAAGCTATTGTTTGACCAAATAACTGGGCACCATGCCCTAACCAGGTTGACACATGAAATTAACTACCACACCCCTACATTATTAATTCTTCACTGTACTTTCTCAGATAAATTTAGATGTGGGTTTGTGATTCTACTCCCAATAGCACTACTGCTAGCCATTACCAAGGGATCAGCTCTAGCAAATGAGTTAGAATGCACCTCTGGCTTATACTTTTAAAAGCACTTCTAATCATTCTCCCTCCTGCTTAATGGCTCTTCATTACCTAAGGTTCCTTATGAAAAGGGTATTTCACAGAGCATTATCTTACAGGGTATTTTTGGAAGAGATTTCATAATCAAAAAGGTTTATTATAATTGACACCATGACTCTCTCCAAAAATCTCAAAAACTTCCTCAGGAATAAAAACAATTACATTTTGATAACCTAGCTTTTCCAAAATCTAATTAACCATTCAAATCATTCTTAATCTTATACTCACTAAAACTGAGGAAAAAACATTTTGTGAAATGTTCATTACTCAAGGCCTTTCTATATCTGGTAGCAATTGTTTTTCCAAATAAAATATCCTTTGAATCAAGGTGTATTTTTTGAACATCCCTGCACTACATCCTGCTCGTCTCTCAACTTGTTCATTTAAAACATTTCCACAAAATCTATGTCAATATTCCCTGTGGCAGAAATAATGCTATGTGTCTACTGTCCTCGGCATTCAGAAATAATATATTTCCCAGCTTGTTTTCAATTATGTTGTGGCCATGTTATTGAGTCTGTCCACTGGGATATGAGTGAAATGAAGTAAGCCACTTCAAAGCCTGTATCTTCAATCTTCCACCTGATCCTCTGCTTACTCCTTTACCTGCTCACATGGCTAGGAACACAAGACCCTCAAAGAGTAGAACTACATGATCCAAGAAGCCTGTATTCTGAGTCACCAATTAGGAGAGAACACTGCCTAGTCTCAACAGAAAGTGCAGAAGGCATTCATATTATGTTAAGTCAATGGTATTTAGGGACTACATGTCACAGCAGCTAGTGTCAATCATCTTAACTATTACATTTTTCCATAAATCTTAATCTGAAGCCTTCTGGAATAGATCTTTTCTTTCTCATAATACTTTTGGCCCACTCATAGTACTTATCAATTTCTACCTCATATTAGAATAATTTGTGTTGCTTTTATGTCTCAATTCCTAAATTTTAACCTTCTTGAAGGCAAGAATCAGTTCCATTTTATTTATGTATTCTCCCGACACACACCTCGATTGGAGAATGAATAGTGTATGCTAATCATCAATGATTGCAAAATAAAAGATGACATGAAGAGTATTCACATTCTAACAGAAAATTTCATCATGGTAAGACAAAGCTGTGAGCTTTAAAGGAATTTAGAACCCATAACATTCATCAGGATTCTCTGTCACTAGCTTTTGATATGCTGATCAGATTGACTTGTACTCATCCTTATGTAATTGTTTGGTACCTCTTAATTGAAAAGTAGCAAACTCTCAGATATTGGAATTAGTACGTAGCTGAATCCAAATTCTCTCACTCCTTCCTCTGATTTTGGACAAATTAATTTATACTTCTAAGCCTCAGTTTTATTGTCTTTAAATGTGACAATAATTTCTACCTCATGGGACCTCAAGGTGGATTAAATAAAATCATGAATAAGAATTACCCAATAAAGAGCCTGGCTCAACAGATGACAGCTCCCTCCGCTTGGGCTATTGCCACCCTCATGTCAGCGGAAGCCATCCTGGCTGGTAGAAGCATGCCAGAGCCCTAAAAGAAGTTGGATGGCTTTTAAAGTGGAGCTGATTAAATATAATTTTGCAGCTCTAGGTGAGAGACAAGCAGCATGGGAACAGCTATGTTGTTTTATTGAGGAATCAAGGGTTGAGTGTCATCTGATGTCCTCTTAAAAAGAATCTAAAGTTAGTTATTGATGCAACTGAGCAGTTTGTTTAGTAAATGAAGCCCTGTCTCAAAGAGCCATGGCTAACTGGTAAGGTCAAAACAAAAAGTTATCTTTCTTCATTGGTCCTTTCAGATCAAACACATGGATTAATGTGCCTGTCTACTTAAGGCTGAGCTAATGCAATAGTGATACAACTCTCATTTTCAGTGGAAAAATGATTAATTAGAGCAAAGAGTCGCCTCATCTTTGACATAAGCATATTAGAAACAAAGAGTCCCTGTATGGCAATTTAAAATGGCAAAGTAACAATGTATTTCTGTACGCCATTATTCTTCTTTTGGAAGTGGTTATGGGAAATGGAAGGTTGATGAAATGGAGACATAACTGTTTGGGATCTGTTTTTTCTCTCTGTGTATCAGTTGGTGATATGTGACAGAAAGTGTATTAAAGACAACTGGAGTCCAATCCTGGCTTGTCCACTGCGTCATCTGAAGTAAATCCTTTTTCCTCTAGGGGCCTGTTTCTCTGACCTAGGACAGAGTCACATTAGGAAACCTCTAAACTCTCCCTGCAATGCCACTAAGTTTAGCATCTTATGATTCCTTTTTACACATTCCTTAGACTGGTAGAGAGAAATAAAATAGTTACATAATAGGTGGAATTGACAAATATAGTTCAAGAAGAAAACATTTGGTCTGAAAAAAAGATAATGAAAATATTTGGCATGGTTCTCCATTAAAAAATAGCTATCATATTTAAAGTAATCAAATGAAACAAAAAGATGATGGTTTATATCTTATTGAACTTCCCTTTGCCCTTTAAAGTTGTTATTTACAATTTCCCATGTATGCAAACACCATGGCAAAAAGGATTCTGAACCAAACCTCGCAAATCCTATCTTCTCACATGAGTAAGAGCTGGTATTTACCTATTCCTCACAATGTGCAGGCACTATGCTAAGTGATTTATAGACATTTCATTTTTCCTCTCCACAGCTATAAGGAAGTAGAGATATTATTCTCATTCCATTAATTAGAGACAGGAAACCAATTGCCTAAGGTCATTAAATTGGGGACAACAATGGAATGCAAAGGCAGCTCCTTCAGCTGCTCTCACAGAATGTTGTTCTGTTCTGTTCTTCCTCCTCATGTGCTTCATTTACAATTTAAGCAAATGTTTGCCAAAGGCCTGCAATGAGCCAGGAGCTGGATATTGATTCTGTGGTGGGACAGGAGGGCTCTTGTTCTTGGAGAACCTGTGTTCTAGCTGAAAGATGGGAGGGTATAAACAAAATCATAAGTAGAAATATTTATGCAGACAACAATAAGAAATAATACATAGACAATAATCTTAGATTATAGGTAAAGAGAGTGTGGGTGAATGATTTATCCTGGGTGGTTTGAAGCATTTGATGTGACATTTAAGCTGAGACCATGAGAAAAGTATCTGATCTCTCAGAGATTCAGGTTCCCATCAGAAACATGAGAAATAATAAGATGTGTCCAGATGACAGTATTTTGGAGAGGAGCAAATGGGACTGTCAGAGTTAATAGCTTAGAACACGGTAAGATCATTGCAAATGCAAGGATTTAACACCCAAGTACTGAATCCCTACATGCGGTGATTCTGCACTTAAAATTTTAGGATTCCTCAACATTTGAGTGAGCCAGTAGTAGTAATGATGATAATTATAATAATAATAATTAATAATAGTAGTAATAAATAATAGCAAAAGTTTACTGAGTGCTTGCTTTGTGCTAAGTGCTCTCAATACTTTGCATGTGTTAAATTATTTAATCTTCTCAACAGCCCTATTTTCTAGACACTGAAGCCAAGTCTCTCCAGTTTTAAGTCAGTTGGACAACTTTATGCAGTTAACAAGTAGCGAAGCTGGGCTTTGGATCCAAGTGCTGTGGATCCTGAGGCCATGTCCTCAACCACCAAACTTTACTGTTTTATACATAATTGTCTTTGAACCCACCAGGAGTAAGTAAAAATGCTTGTGGACCCCATAGTGTTTTTTTTCACTATTCAGTTTTGCATCAGATATGGTGACTTTATCATGGAATGTACTCTATCTAGAGGACAAATACACAGTGCTGCCTTTTCTCCAAATGACTTGAGATCTTCCCAGCTCTCAATAGGCTCTAAGAATAAGCTTTATGATGAGAAGCACATAATACAACAGCAAGCTTCCTAAAGTAATGAGTGCCCCACTGCCAGAGGTATTCAAAGAGAAGCTCCACAGTCCTTCATCAGAAGTGTTGTATAATGGATATTAAACATTAACCAGAGCATTAGTCTAAGGTCTTTTCAATGCTAAAATCTCATTTTCCCATAGAGAGTATACAATAATGGTCTCCTCTGCCTTTCTGTACCCAGAGATGAGGTATGAGTCTGCCTATAAAGTAACACTGTGTAGCCCCCTTTGCAAGTATACGATCCACAAGTGTCTGTTACTCTCAACCTGGAAATTGCTGCTTCTCTGATTTAAGGCATAAAAAGCTTCAGTTAAAATGAAATTGTGATATCTGGAAGGAGGTGATTTATCAATGACACAGCAAGCATTTTTTAACAGAATTAAACAGAGGGAAAAGAAAGACTTACTGGGATAGTGAAAGGGGCAAGAGCAAGGTCAAGGTCAAGATTGAAAGCTAAAGATACAAATTAAGAAGTTGGAAGTAAAAAAATAAAATTCAGAGTTTTGTATTTTACCTGATTCCACCCTCATACTTCTAAAAATAGCTTTAAACCATAGGAAATGTTTTCAGATATAAATTATAATCTGTTTAAAACAAAGGTAGAGTCAGGGGGAAAATATAAAGCTCCTTATAGACATTCCTGACCATTCTAAGAGAAAGGTCCTTGTGTTCAGACATTCCTGACCATTCTAAGAGAAAGGTCCTTGTGTTCATAGTCCAAGAGGGAGAAAAAAAGCAGCAGCATATTTTCCACACATTCAGGAAAGAGTCCTGTTTATGGACTCGAACATATGTTTCAGAACCAGGTTTTCATTTTCTTTATCTGTGTCAATTCACAAATGTCATTCTGTGCAAGGCTATCAAGATGAAAAATGAAGGTTGAAATAAATTGTTGGGGCTAAGGGAAAAAGCCCACATCAGCAGTCTGAAGCAGAGAGGCTCCTTTTCCCTGAAAAAGGGGGTTGGACTAAAGGTGACCTGGAAGAGCCAGCCTCATGAGATGTGATGACCAGCTCACAGAGTCCCAAGGTAGCATTGGAGGGGAGTGTAGGTTCAATTCAGCACTAAGAATGGTCTCAGCAGAAACTCAGAGTTCCAAGCTTCCGTTTTCTTGAATGAGTTGAAAGTTTTTTGTGTAGGTCATTTTCCACCCAAGGGACCAACTTATCAAGTCAGCATAGGACAGCATGGACCAGATTTACACCTGAGACACAAAACAGAGCATCATGTAATGGTAAAAATAAGTAAAACAGACATGGGTTCTTATTCCTCTCTTACTATTTGGTCAAGATGTTTTTACTTTCTGAGCCACTTACATCATCTATAAGTGTAAAATAACAGTACAATCTTTATTTGTGGAGTTTTAATGAGATCATGTAAATAACATGTAATACCTAATGTAGTATAAACTTGCAGTAAATGCTGTAATTATTAGCATTATTTTTATAATATATATTATGTAAATTTAAATTTATATTTATAGTTGGGAGAAATGTTTCTTGCAAATAGCTACACTATCTTCTTTTGTATGTTCAAATCCAAATCTTAGAGGTAGTCTGTTTGAACAGATTAATTAGAAAACATCACCTATGAATCATCATCCAGTGGCTGCCATGGGTCAGTATCCACTTGGAGCCCAATCAGAGGAACAGAGAACAGCCTACAGAAAGCTTCCATGAATTAAGACTGCGGACATGACAAGTAGAGGAGAACTTAGATTGATTTGTCCAACTTATCAGCTGAACAAACCACACCTATATGAAAATTCTTAAGACAAATCCTAAGCATGCCTGGACCCTCTACATATCTTGGGAGCTAATCAGTAATATGAAATCAAGGGTAAAATAAATGTTTCAAATGGAGTAGTCATCATTAGCTATTGGATATTATCTTTATCACAGATTATTAATGGTGAGGCATCAAACCATTTTGCCCTGCCCTTTTATTTTCACATGAGAAAGCTAAATTCAGAGAGAAGAAATGACTTGAGAAAATCACACAATAATTTATTCTTTATTTCCAAAACTGCTCTTAGCTTCAAGGCTCAAATCTTACCTACTCTGTAGAGACCTTCTCAGCCCCACCTGTTCAAGTCCTCTCTATAGTCTCCTTGTTCTCAGTACCTGAACTACTTGTTTGAGGTGTAATATTTTTTTATTCACCTCATGTATATAAGTATTCTTAAACACCTACAATGAGCCAGATTCTATATGCAGAGACTACCAAGACACTATCCGAACTTTCAAAAAGCTCATAGTCTAGGTAAGTGTTGTCTAAATGAAATAATGTGAGCTACAAACCTAATTTTAAAATTTTCAGGTTAGACACATTTAAAAGAGTAAAGAAAAAAGATGAAATTAATTTTAATATTTTTATTTAACCCAATGTATCCATATATGTTAATTTTGACATGAAATTGTTATACGATTATTAATAAGACATTTTACACTATTCTTTATACCAAGACTTTCTAGCATGTGATTTTTATACTTCCAGCACATCTCACTTTGGACTGCCACATTTCAAGTCTCAATAGCCACATGTCAGTAATGGCTACCGTATTGGAAAGCCCAAGGCTAGATGAAAAAGAAACAAGCAAATCCATAAACACAGAAGGTAGGTAGGTACATAGAATACTTGAGGAGAGCAAATTATGAATTCCTAACTGAGGAACGTGTGTGTGTGTGTGTGTGTGTGTGTGTGTGTGTGTGTGTGTGTGTGTTGATATCTTCTTGCAGGTACTTGACTGTGTGTGGTAGGGTTAGGTAAGAGAGAGAGGAATTTATTAGAAAATAGATCTTAAACTTTTGTTATTTTTAAAACATTTTTATTGAGATATAATTCACATACCATAAAATTCACCTTTCCCAAAAGTTTTGATACTTAAACTAAATCGTAAAGGGTGATGTCATTATTTGGACAAATAGGAGAGAGCATTCCAGGCTAACAGAACAGTACTACAAAGGCTTAAGTACATGACTAAATATAGTATATAGCAGAAAATTAAGCTGGTTTTGTTTGGTGATAAAATGGAAGCTTAAAGAACAGTAAAAGAAAGGGCTAGAGGAGGGTTTGCACATCTTCTGAGTCAGTGGAACCATGTCACTAAGGCAATGAAAACCCACTAAAATTGATTATAAAAGTGGTAAGAACAGATCAGGACCATTGTGTTTGAAACAAGAGGAAGCAAGCTCAGTGGCAGGAGGGCTTATCTACTGACAGCTTAATTTATTTTGAGAAAGGAATTGATATTTGGTCTGTTTTGTATTTTCATAAGTAGCACATTTCTGTGTTGTTTCAAATATTATGGGCACTTCCCAAGGGCACTGAGCATTCATTAAGAGTTTTTTGTTCAGTGTTCTTGGTCACTCTAATTCTTTCAGATGTTTTTCAGCTCCAGTCTGCACTGTGACCAGAAAAAGAAAGCCTTAATTCATACCATCTTCTGACGACAAAAGAAAAGCAAGTTTGTAATTTAATAAATGTGGTCAAAGCTGACCTTTGAGATGAACATCGAACATCTTGTAGTATAAAATTTAGTCCTAGGGACTTGCCAGGGACATTGGATAATATGATACCTTGATTCATTCCTCTGAACATAAAGTACTGGGCATACAATTTCAAAATGTGTGTCCCAAGTCATAAAAGATAAATTGTGCAGTTCTTCCTTCAGATGCTAAGATAGTTAGAATGATGCCTCATAAAAAGGTATGGCTTGACAAGCTAGGCTCAACTTATTGAGAGCAAGCTTCTTAAAATGATGGATTATGTTAAAAATAACTTGGGACCAGCCAGATGGAAGCTGTCACCTAATGCTTTTACCATTGTGGAAGAACTGCCTAAAGAAAGTAGTGTAGTGAACAAATCATGGAAAACTTATACCAGAGTCAAACTCAAGCCCTAGTTTTGATGAATGACAATACAGCATGTCCCTTGGATACTAAGCCTTGTCAACAAATAATAGCACAAACATACTACCACTCACACACATGTCTAAAGTGCATGTGTGTGCCTATGACACACTCTTGTCCTGTCTCATTTGTGAGTTAGTATTTAAAATAATCAGGGGAATTAGCTAAGTTGTTGGGTAATCTCTTGACTAGTTTGGTGCTTGTCATGACTAACTGAAATCTCTCTTGTTTATCTCTGTGTTCTTGAGACAGCAAAAACTGTGTTGTGCTCATACCTGCTTTGTGTTTACGAGCTTGGGGGATTTAGACAAGACACTTTCCTCCCCACAGCATTAATTTTTCTATCTGGAAAATAACACATTCATATGTTAATACTCCTCTGAGTTCTGAAAATGATCTCCAGATAGTCTTGGCCCGATGATCTAATTGTGCAAAGTGACCTCAAATTGTTTGATTTAATAGATGGAAAGTTTATTCTTAATGTAAATGTTGATTGATTGGATCTACACAACTGTTGCTTAAAGAGACAATACTTGGAACGTCTGAACTTAGACTCTTTCCTCATAGAAAGAGCTGTCATGTATACCTTAGTTTACTCTTTACCATCTATTTTCCTTCCTTGAGGGTAACAAATTGCCTTTAGAGAACTGACTCTCTGACATTCTTACACATTGTAGGTAGGATTGACTCACCCTCAGTTCCACAGGTAGGCCTGACGGATATATTCGAATCAGTGAAGCCCATCTAACTGGCCATGTGATTGGTTTAGAAATGGGCACGTGACTCAGTTTAAGCAAATGAGATGTGAGGAGGCACATGCTGATGCTTCTAGAAAAGAAGCTTTCTCATACTTTAAAAGAACTAATGAGAGTGAAGTTCTTTCTATTACTGCTTATAAATAAACATGCAAGCATAGAACATCTGGTCATTATCTTATATCCATCTTCTATTCTAAGATAATAACAGATCACATAGAGAAGAAACAGACAGAAAACAGGCCTTTGGTCATAATGTTGAGCCACTAGAGTGAGCTTTACAGAAAGCCTGCCCTACTTCTCAACTTTCAGATGAAATCATCAATAAATTCCCTTAATTATCTAAACAAATTTGATTTATTTCTGTTATATACAACCAAATAATCCAATAATTCCAGTGATGAAGACTACCTCATACCTGAATCTCCTTTCCTGCTTGTCAAACTCCATGGCCCAAAATATCTTCTCTGTTAGGAAATCAGTCTCATGGACAGATCCCAGACACTTTAGCAAGTCTCTTCACGTCAAACAGAGACCTGTTTTTCTTTGTATATAGAAGGCAATGCTTAGCTAGATAATAAAAAATGATTATGCAATACCATGACTTATTCCAGCTAAATCTGTGTGACTCAAATAGAGGCTTAGGCAAAACTGTGGCTTGTTTATTGGTAATTGTGTAACAATCTACACAAAATAGGATTGTTTCTGATCTGAGTATTAGGGGGCTAATTAAGATAATTTAAGATTGTTTCAAAAGACACTTTCTCAGGGACTTTAGCTTATGACTCCATGAAGTATCAGATTAGGTTTGTCAGATTCAGAGACTTCATATGACATTTTGATATTTTATTTAATATGTGGCTGATTATTTTTAATTAAAAAAAAAAAAACATTTCGATCTCATGCCCTGGAGCTGACAGCCTGGGTTTGAATTCCAACTGCCACTTCTGGCAATGCATCGTCATGTGCACTCAGACTTTCTTCCTCTGTGCTTTCTTTTTATCCTTTGTAAAGTGAGGACAATGGAATTCTCCATCTCAAAAAGTCTCTGGAAAGATTAAATCAATTATCACTTTAAATCCTTAGAACAGTGTCTCTCTCATTAGAAGCACTCAATAAGTATAGATATTCTTAGTGATATGTTAGAAAATATCTGAACTATTTGATGTCTTCTTATCTTAAATGACCTTTCTGAGTATCATAGCAGAAGTAATGGGTGCTGTGCTAGTAATTTTATATATAAAGACATTATATAAAAAGGCACTACATACAATAACTTTGTGCCAGGATGTTATGACACCATCTTCCATATGAATAAACTGTGTCTCAAAGAGACTAAAGCCCATAAATGGTAAGGAACAGAGACAGAATTGCAACTCCAATATCTCTGAAGGTGTAAACCACACACATTCCAATCATTTGTTCATCCACACTGGATGACTTCTCATTTCATTAAGCTTGACATAGACCTACCTTATTTAGTCTTTTCTCAGGGCTGAATCCTCTTCTCTCTGACTCCTTCCCCTGGTTCTTCATACTCCTAGCAATTGCATGGAGAAAGACTGTCCCTCTTTCGTCAAGTCCCCATAAATGGCATAAGGCAAATCATTTGTTTACCTCAATCATTTGACAATCTAACACAAATCAAAGTTAGTTTACTATCAGTTAAGGACTCTTCCTTGCCCTCAGTAAAATTCATTGATCTATTCAGTCTTTCAACAAAGATGTACCAATGTTCTAAGCACTGTTTGAATTCTTTAGATGACCTTCAAGGCTATCAAGAGTTGCTTTTTGTTTGCTTTTTCTACATCAGCTCTTGATACACCCAACTTTGTACATCACCCTGCATGCATTCTTTTCCATTTCTTATATATGCCATGCTCTTGTTAATCCCAAGTCTTTATATAATGTTACCTCTAAATGAAATGTACCCCAATATGTTCATTTCTCCTGGCTGATGTTTACTTATCCTCTAGGTCTCAGACAGTGCATCCTCTATGGTTTGGCCCCTGAAAAGAGACAGAAGTCTTTTTTTTGTTTCCAATCCCTGACTCTGGGCCACTATCCCATTCGCTATAATCTATTAAAATTTCCTGCCTCTTTATCTAAATCTCCACTGGAAGACAGCATTCATATGGGATGAGCTGGGATAATCATTTATTCACATCTAAATCTTAGCACTTAGTATAGTGCTTAATATACAATGTTTGATTAATAATGAATCAGCTATGTGATCTTTGTACCAGTGAAGGTGCAATTGAGAGGAAAGGAAGATGCTGTTATAGTCATCATCTATGTCTAGTGACAGATGATGAAGGGAGCTTAAAAGGTAACAGGTTTCAGAGGATCCACATAATCAAGTCATTTAAATTGAATCCCTAATGCTTGAGTACCTGATTAACACCATAATTCTCTTGACTATAACTTCCTAAGAAATCATCAATCACAAACTCAAGAAAAAGCCTTGGTTTAGGATGATTTAATTAAATAATGTGTCTCCCTCTGACCAAATTCCACACCAATGAAAAATGTGGAAACTTTTCAGGGGGAAAAAAATTAGTCTACAGGGAGATGAATTGGAAGAATGAGTAAAGTTTTTTCAAATTCCCATGAGTTGTGTAATGATTAATTTTATTTCCATTTTATAAATGAAGAAATTATCATAACTTACAGAACAAGATATACAGATGGCAAATAAGCATTTGAGAAGATGTTTCACATCATATGTCATCAGAGACATTGCAAAATAAAACACTAGGACACCACTATACACCTATTATAATGGCCCAAACCCCAAACAATGACACCACTAAATCCTGGTCAGAATGTATAGTAACAGGAACTTTCATTCATTGCTGGTGGAAATGCAAACTGGTATAGCCACTTTGGAAGGTAATTCAGGGTTTTCTTAGAAAACCAACATATTCTTACCACACAACCCATCAATCAAACTCCTTGTTATTTACCTAAAGGAGTTAATACCTATGTCCACACAAAAACCTGCACATGGATATGTATACTAGCCTCATTCATAACTGCTTCACTTGGAAACAGTGCAGATGTCCTTCAGTAGGTGAGTAAATAAATAAACTGTGATACATCCAGACAATGGAATATTATTCAGCACTAATATTAAAGACACTTAAATGCATACTATTAAGTGAAAAAAGCCAATCTAAAAAGGCTACCCACTATATGATTTCAACTATGTGACATTCCAGAAAAGGTAAAACTATGGAGACATTAAAAAGATCAGTGATTGCCAAGGGTTGGGGGAAGAAAAAGATGACTTGATAGAGAATGAATGATTTTTAGGGCAGTAAGCATACCTTGTAGGATAGTATAATGATAGATACCTGTCATTATAAATTTGTCCAGACCCATAGACTGTACAAGACCAAAAGCAAATCTTAATGTGAACTATGGACTTTTGGTGATTATGATGTGTCAATTTAGGGTCATCAATGTTATAAATGTATCACTCTCATGGGGCATGTTAATAATAGAGGAGATTATATATGCATGGTATCAGGGAGTATATGGGAACTCTTTGTGTTTTCTTTTCTGAATTTTGCTTTGAACCTTAAACTGCTCTGAAAAAATAAGGTCTTAATTTAAAAAATACCCAAACACATAAATTCAGCAAAAACTTTACAGACAAGAAGCTCTGAATAAATAAGGGCTGTGTTTTTTTTTTCTCTATTATAATTTCAGTTGTCAATACTGTATGTGCCATGTGGCCGGCACTCCAATGTATAGGAAATGCTTTATTACTTTATGGGTTTTTTTTTTTATTTCATTCCAGTCAATGTCATGCCAATCTCTCATTGGTACTATACATGTGTCTCATCATGGGAGTTAGGCAGGTCAAAATTTTATTAAAAAAAATACTCATGGGAGTACTTAAAAGTGGACTTATAGAGGAAAATAAAGAGAAAAAAGATATTACTATGTCATTATATTGCAAACATATAGTCAAAGAGACTTTTCAAATTTTGAAAAAAAAACTTACATAATTCTAGAAGTTGTAGAGTTAGGTGGCATCTGGACAAGTATCTGAATTTTGCTCCTTTTCACTATAAACATAGGTTATAGGTGCATGCCTTTCTGCATATATAGTCATAGCAAAATTTTTTGTTTGTTTTTTAATAAATAAGAGGGAAAGAGCAAGAAAGGAAAGAGCGTGGTTTCTATTTCCAAGGTGTAAAACATGCTTGTTCTGCACCCAAGGCTTTTGTAAGGGATTTGTCTGTCAGAAATTTCTTCAACCAAATCCAAGGCTGGAAATTGAGCCACCTCCATTTTTACAGGAACTTACAAAGCCCCAATATTTCAGCAAAATACCCTTCCATGAACAGGCAATCCTATTACTGCTGTTTCTAAGAAAGCCCCTCTTTGAAACAAGAGATTAAAGAGTAGCCTCAACCCAGAGTCTGCCCTTATATCATAAAACTAATACCTCAGCTCTAACAGGGAAGGGCATTTTTTTTATGAGTAGATAAGTAATGGAATTGCTTATCTACTCAGCACAGTAACTGTCTGCTCCACTGCTGAATGTAAAGACCTCTTGATGTGGAGACTCTAGAGAGGCATTCTTTGAATCCCAGACAATCTTTCTAGCTTAAGGAAGTGTTTCCAATCAGTTCTCCCCTTAGATGCCACAGTAACAGAGATAAAAGATAAATACTGGTGGGAGTGGGGGAGAGCAAAGAAAGTTCACATCCTTTGATAGTATTGTGCCCTCCAGCATCCTGGTGATACTGACAGATGTGCCTTTCTTTTATCTTCTGGCAAGGGAAATTGGAAGACTAACACATATTACATGATATTGTGTGTTGGACCCTGTGATGGATATCTGCATGTGCTAACTTATTTGCACTCATTACAAGCCTACCAAAGAGATATGTTTCCCCCCATTTGACAGGACATTGAAACCCAGTCACAGAGTAAGTTGCAGTAGAGGTCAAAACTGGACCAAAATCTAACTGACTTCAAAACCTATATGCCCTTCCCAACACACCTTAGTGCAAGGTAAAAAATAAAATGAGAAGCAAGAGTCTGAATCTAGCATTAGAATCTGTAACTTTTAGTGGCACAATCAGGAGGATGGGAATTATAAATAAGTTACAGTCCTGTCTTTGCCCCTAATACACTTTCACCTTGGGTCAGTGATGAATTCCCCTGGGCCACAGTTTTCTATGAGGAAAGATGTGAGGGTTACTGGATAATTCCTTTGCTAACATAAAATGATGTTTTAATAATCACCTTTTGGTATGCTTTAATCCCAACTACAATGCTTGTTATGCAGTAGAATATACTGGCAAGTCCTTAGGTTTTCTTGTAGGACATTTATGGAAAGAAATTTGTGCTGGACCCCATCCTACTCTTCCTACAGATCTTGCATCTGTAAAAGGGTGTCTGTGAAGCTGATCTCACATGTTAGTGGGTTGAATGGGATAACATAAGTAAATGCTTGTGGAAGTGCCTGGCAACAAGTCATTGCCAAATAAAGATTAGCTAAGTGGAAGATATGGGAGGATTGTACAATTGGAGCTGTTATCTGAGTCAGAGATGGAAAATCTTTTTAGGCCAGAGTTGTAGAAAAATTGCAAAGATATTTAAGAACAGAAAAAATATGTGTATTGAAAATACATTTTTCTCTATGCATCACGGAATTGATGCTATGATCCACTTTCCCCAGGAAGAACTCTTGGAGTTACACACTCTCTCATTTCTTTCTTCACACCATCTCACCATTGCTAACTCTGTTACCCTCAGGTCATATTTGGTATGCTGAGTAGATGACTGTGATTGCTCTCAGGTTGCTTCATTTTTGTGTTTCCATCTCACAAGGCAAATGGAATCAACACCTGACTTCTGTATTTAATAGTCTGAAGTCTTCTTGGAGGAAGGACTTTATCATATTTATTTCCACCCACATTACTTAGTATAGTAGCCCAGAGTGTGGTGTGATGTTAGTAACCAATGAATGTGTATTCAAATAACAGATAATATGATTCAATATTCTTCTAGCTGTGCTTTACTATCAACACATGTTTGCTATCACCTACAGTCGAGTTCAAACTCCCAAGACAAGCATGCAAACAGCTTCATAATCTAGCCCACTTCCTCTTCTCATATCATTCCCTCCACCTGAACTACTAAATAGGAAGTGATGAAGGAGAGAAAGAGGGTTTGCATGCACTGTTTCATAGGTCCTATCTCATACGTCCTTTTTCCCTCTTCTCATATCACTCCCTCCATCTGTACTGCTCACCTTAAATGGAACCTGGCAAGTTTCCTCTCCTCTAGAAAATGGTTCCTGAAAATTATCTCCTGGAAATATTGACTGTCTCTGACCTCTCTCCACCCAGGTACTCCACTGATCTTCCAATTACCAATAACACTTCAATACTCTTATTTTTTCATTAGTACATTTCCCCCCATGTGACTATTGGCTGCTTAAAAGCAAAGGCCATGTACAAATTTTCTCTGTATCCAGAGAGACTGGCAAAGGGCCTAAAAAACAGTAAGTGTACTGTAAAAAGATCTAATTTATTTGCTGGTAACTGCTTACTGGCAACATATTATGTGCCAGAGACTATTCAGAGACTGGGGAAACAGGTGCAATTTAATTCAGACATGTGCCTTGCCTCCTGATAGTGGCCAACTGATCACTCAAAAGGGTCTGATGAGAATTATGATAAGCACAAAGAAGAGATGTGAGCCTATAAGAGACCATTTGACCTAGGGAGAGAAGTAAGAAGAACTTGTCCCTGAGAAAGCAATACTTGGTGTGAAATATAAGTAAAAATCATTAGGAAAAGGGAGCAGGAAAAGGGATAAATTAATAAGGTCTCCAAGTGCCCAGGGAAGGGTGCTATCTCCTATACACCCCGAGGCTCTGTCTCAATTTCCCATAGCATCACTGGGGAACAATTCTTACCCAATGTTTGATTTTTGAGGAAGAAATGACAAAACATATTTGATATACTCTGCACAGTTCTTGGCCTAGAGTTCCTGCTTGATGAAAATGTCCCTAAACATTCTCTCAGTAATGCTAGGAGATAAAGCATATGAGCACTGGATGGGATAACTCAAGGAACCGGCTCTCACTGAGACATAAGAAACTCTACACTTTCTCCAAGTAGGAGACTAGTTGACTTCTTTCTGAATACTCCTTCTAGATTTGTGTTTATTTACATATTTATTTTATTTGGTTGAGATAAAGAGGTCTGCATTTTAGCCTTCAGTTCATCCATTAACTTACAGGTAAATCCAGAAGTTGAACCTGGTGATTAATAATGTGTCTTCCATATAGACTTCTCCTCTTTTTCTTTCTTTCTTTCTTTCTTTCTTTCTTTCTTTCTTTCTTTCTTTCTTTCTTTCTTTCTTTCTTTCTTTCTGTCTGTCTGTCTGTCTTTCTCTTTCTTTCTTTCTTTCTTTCTTTTTTTCTCTTTCTTTCTTTTTTTCTTTCATTTTCTTTTTTTTTGTTCCTTCTTTCCTCCTTTCCTTCTTTCCTGCTTTCTTTCTTTTTCTTTCTTTCTTTCTTTCTTTCTTTCTTTCTTTCTTTCTTTCTTTCATCTTTCTTTCTTTCTTTTGACCTTTCTTTCTTTCATTTCTTCTTTTTTTTTCTTTCCTTCTTCCTTTTTTCCCTCCTTCCTTCCTTCTTTCCTTCCCTCCTTCCTTCCTTCCTTTTTTTCTCTCCTTCATCACATACTACTTAGTAGTATTTAGCCATATCTACTATGGTCCAGATGCTGGGCCAAGTGCAGGGAATACAAGAATCACAAGATAGATAATGTCTTAGCCCTTATGAAGCTCCCAGATGTGAAACATAGCTATAGGATTACAATTGGGATAATTGTAATAAAGAAGATCAAGTTACTACGGAAACATGTTAACAGGAACCCAACCTAGTTTGGGAGTTCAACGAAGTTGTGTTTGTTTCAACTACACCCTAAAAATGAGTAGGAGTTATCCAGGAGAACAGTGATGGGGCAAACATTTCTATAATTAAGTAAAAGCATTTGCATAGAGCTTTTTTGGAGAGAGGAGTAGAAGCTATTAGAAAGACTAAAAGATGGTGGTCACCCTGAATGGAGAAGATAAGAGTAGCCCTTGGGAAGGCTAGTAAGATATACCTGCTCATGCCAGCTTAGGTAATTTTTAAACTTATCCTAGGAGCAATGAGAGCAACATGATGCTGAGATTTCTTCATCTCCTTCTCAAACTCATACTTTTATCTCTCTAAAATCCTTAGCAATAGCCCACAGAAAATGTTTCTTTATTTTTTCTTCTCCTACTCATTCCTGGAGTGAGCCACACTAGTTTTGTCCCCTAGACTCCATCAACAGGGAATGATTGTTAGGTGTTCCAGCTTTAAACACTGCCCTTGAAGCCAGGTTGCAGCTGACACTGCCATACAAATCACTGACCCAGGTGTAAATCAAACAGGAATTATTGGGTGAAGCTCATCCACTGGCTGTATCCCTAGCTATGCTGTCACAGCAGGAGACCTGGCTGCTGAAATCAATCATGCCTGCCCACTGAGAAACAGCTGAGTCAAAGGCCCCATTCATGGGCCTGCCCACGCCTCCCAGGTCTCCTTCTCTCCAGAGATATATGGCAGCATATCCATATATGCAGCTGTCAGTGGAAAACCATGGGATATGTAGGGTGAGTGGAAAATATATTTTTTTAACAAATTTATGGAAAGCAAATATTGCAGTTCTCCTCCCTCATGATGCTATATATAGCAGGTAACAGATCTTCTTTTAAAAACTTAAAATGAAATTGATTTCTTTATAAAGAAGGAATAGCAAAAACACAGGTGACATGCAAATCTGCTACAATCATTGAGTATTGATTCCAGTACCAATTATGTCTAGCTAGACCCCAAAACCATGCATGCAAAGGATGGCTGGCATGCAGTCTTAACCTAGAACTTAGCATTAACCATGACATGTCACACCCCAAAATATGCTCCCTCTCCCCTTCTTCCCTCATGGCAAACCCATTTCCTTTTATATTGGCAGCTCTAACCTCCATCCTTCCAGTCTTAATAGTGCTACTAGAAATTAATGAGATAAAAATAATTTAATTTTAATCAAGATTAGTGAATTTATTCTATTCCAGGATTTCTCAGCCTCAGCATTATTGACATTTTGTGCCAAGTAAATATTTGTCATGGGGACTGTCCTGTGCATTGCAGGATGGTTAGCAGCATCACTGGCCTCCACCCACTAGATGCCAGTAGCATCCCTTCCCCTTTCCACCCAGCTGTTATAACAACCAAAATGTCTTTAGACATTGGCAAATATCCTCTGGGGGAAAAGTTGTCCCAGATTAAAAACCACGGTTTTATTCTCAGGCTAAAAATGATAGTATCATCTTCTAGCACCCCCAGTATAGTGCAGACCACCATTCTACTCTACATGGCTGAAATACTGATCATTACTGCCTTCAGTTTCAACCTTCTAACTAAATCCAATAGTCTTATGTTCTCTTCAATCTCCCTTCTACATCAGAGACTTTTTGGGTTTCTGCTTATTTACAGCACCCTCTTTAAATTCCTTCTGACTTAAGAGGCAATGTAGCATAGTAGATATCAAAGCATGAGAGACTTTAAAATCAAAAGGAAACTAAGAATGAATCTTACTTCTGCAACTTGTGAAACCTGTAGCAAGTTATTTAAGATATCCAAGCCTCAGTTTCCTCAGTCACATGAGGAAAAAAAGACTTTTTAATGTTATGTCAAGAATTATAAAATATACTGTAGGTAAAGTACTCTTTAGAGTCTGCAATGTAGTAATTAATAAATGGGGTTGTCATTAACTGGGATCATTATTATTAAACTCTATTGTTTAGATGCTTCCCTCCCCTTTTTCAAGCTTTTTTTTTCCTGATTAATTTTGTGTTGACATAGGCTTTTAAAAATCAATGCATCTCTAAATTGAGATCTTCCCTAAAGCTTAAGCTTCTGTTTCTAAATGTCTAGAAAACTGCTCCACTTAAATGTCATGGGTTTATTATATCCAAAGGAGAACATCAAAAAGCAGACTCAGATGCATCAGAGATGAATAAAAGATCACTAAGGAGAAGGTGGAAGCGTGAACTGTGTAAATGACTGAGGCCATGATTCTCAGCAAAATGAAACATAGCAAATCCCTAAGGGGGAAAAAATAGAGATTTACTATAATCAGAACAATTTTAAAGAAACATTAAGAAACTGTCAGGAGTCTAGAATAAAGAACCCAGATTGAGAAAGGATTTGATGAGTAGCCGCCAATCTAACCAACTAGCAAACATTCATTATCAAAATCTGGCTGCATATGGATGTTTAAATTACCTAAAATGTTGCATAGTGAGCAAAGTGGTGTCTCTACCTCATAGTGGAAAGAAGTGTCAGGGAAACTACATTTAACTGATATCATTTAAGGAGAAATTAAAGGATGGCAAGCATTAGACATTTCTGAGATAGTTCAACTGGAAAAAGATTTAAAGGAGATACAGCCATTGTCACAAAAAGATTCTCATGTATTCATGTATTTAAACTTATTTAATGTGGTGCTATAAAGCAGAACGAATAGCAATGAGCAGAAATTTCCAGAAGTTGATTTCTGTAGTTTTGTAAAAAGATACACTTAAAGCAATGGAAGAATTAAGTTAAAATGAGTTGTTTAAGGTTAGTTCTTTCCAAGGACCAGAGTTTAGAGACTAACAAAATCTTTATTGAAAGGATCTTCTTCACAACTCTTGAAAGGATGGGAATTGGAGTCATGGTTAATAAATTAAGCTCTTGATTGGTTAGAATTTTGCTGAAACCTAAACGTGCCACTCACCAGTCATGTGGTATTTGTTAAAGTGTTTCTTCTATTTTAGCACCTGTTTTCTATTCTGTAATAATCTAGGACAATAATGTCCACCTCCTCTAGATGATTAAATTAGTTCATTTTCAGAGTATATGGAATAAAGGAGATGCTCTGTAATTGATGCTAATTTTATATAATACAAAATTATGATATAATTTAAATTATATTAGTGGGAAATCTTTCATAGTGTAGGGTTGGACTAGGAGAATAAATAGAATTAAAATCTTAATGAGCTTTGGGCTCTCTAACTCCCTCCTGCAAAATAATAAAAGTGTAACCAAGACATTGAAAGATCAGGACTCTAAATAGCATGGCAGGGAGAGAGACATTCTATTCTTTTTCCATTTTTTGCCTCTTCAGGCATATTCTGGACGGTAGTTCCTCTCCTGTGACTGGATGTAATACTGAGCTAGACTGATGGCTCGTCTGGTTGCTCTTCAATAATAAAAACGTCCCCAGATGGTTTCAGTTCAATGACTAATGTGCTCAGTTCTACGGAATTATCACAATTTTAACTTGATTTATGGTAAAGCTTCCTCCCGCCCCAGATCAGGCCTACATCAAGTTTGGTGCTCATAGATGTCTTTCTCATTTTTTTTCTCCCTTTGGACTGTCTCTGGCTCCTTTAAGATTGAAGTAGAAAACTGGGAAGAGAAAAAGGCCAGGAAAAATCTCCCTTTGTCAATGTTGGTATCATCTGACATTGTTTTCCTCTGGGCATAATGGGAGATAAAAACTGAGACTAGGTTCAATGAATATTCAAAACTGGTATTTTCTTGTGGCATATTTATGAATTCTTTGCAGACAGTCCCCTGTTGCTTCTGGATATCTCACATTCCATGACCTACATGTGGGCCACCTCTAACTTCTCTGGCCTCTCATAATCTCATTGAGACTCTCTTTACTGGGGTCCCAACACCCATCCAGAAGTTTCTTTCGAAGAAAGCCTTTGTAGGATGACTCCTAGCTTGCTCTTTTCTGTTACATTTCCCAGTCCATTAGAAGCACGTATTTTTTGTTCCAGTGAACTCTAAGAGAGCAGATAATAAAACTGTCCCTTAAAATCTATCTCTTCCTTCTTTGTTCTTTTTCTATCTTCACTTTGATAGGTTTTCATTTCAACCTCATTCTACTTGATTGCTAATTGTACTGTTTCATTAGCATGCCTTCTTTGATTAAGAAAAAATGTCACAGATCAACACATTTTGAAACCAGGCATAACCCACATGTCACCTGTCAGTGAAATTACAGTTATCCAACTTAAGCCTTTTAAATATAAAGTATGATTTTCATTTTTTCTAAAATTTAACAGAAAATAGAACACAACCTTAAACTAATAGAGTTACCAAACTTTAAATAAAAGGTTTTTTACAAAAATAAATTCCACTTATTTAAATATCTTCTAAAGTTAAAGAGGGAAGTATATTACTTAAAACATTGGGACTGAAGAAATTTTTTAAAATTGTATGCTTCCACCCTAAATAGTATCTCTTGAATCCTTGCTTTCCCCATTTCCTGATTTTAAATATTTTTTTTTCATCATCAAGTTTTATAATACTTTTTGTACTAAGCAAAAATAACACTCAGAATCATTAATATTATACATTTAAATGAATTTAACATTCACCACCAATCCTTTTTACCATAACTTCTTACTCTTTACAGAGTTCATTTCTTTGTCTAGCATCTGTTGCTTTAAGTCCAGGGAAGGTTTATGCATGGTTTATGTTGATTTTCTGTGTGTTTGAGGATGTAGAGCTGTCAACTTAATATATTAATGACAAATTATAGCCGGGTGTAAAATTAGTGAGCCCAATTTCATTTCTTCCAAAATTTATGGATACTCTTCCACTGTCTTCTGGCATTGTATATTGCTATGGAAAAACATAAAGCAAGCCAGAACTTTTGCCTTCTATATTATTTCAACATCATCATCAGTAGTAATAGTAGTAGTAGTAGTAGCAGCAGCAGCAGCAGCATATAATACATTTACTAGAACCCATGCTCATCATTCTATGTTAGAAAATCTTGGCATAGGATACAGTGATATTTCTTTCTATTGAATAATCTTTATTTTACAAAACATTTTCACAAGTGATTTTTTTCAAGCACAATCTTATCTTTGACTTTGTTTTTAGGTGAGTTTATTAAACTTTTGGGACTTTTTCTGTGGCTTTCACTTTAGTGATACTTTAAATTTTTTCTTTGGTTATTTCTTAAGCTCTTCCCACCTTCCATTATTCAATTTTTACTAAAATCCTTGCTATTTGCTGATATATCATTATTTTTTTATGTAAGGGAGATATCAAAGTACTAATTTTTTTGAAACTATTGAGAATTAGAAAACTATTTTCTTAAACTGTTCCTCAATAGTATATGTTCTTTTCATTTTTTTATCCCATTAACTATTATGTTTCTATATGTAGATTTTTATGCCTATTTCATTCTGATAATTTTTTTAATCTAACCAAGTATTGGCTAAACAATATTGTGTATGGGAGGGTGGTAGAAGTAAAAGATGAGAAATTCTTTGAAGGTGGTAGACATCGTTATTTTATTGGTCCTCAGACTATATTCATCAAATTGAACATTTCCATTACTGGGAGCATGAGTTCATTCCTTCCATTTTAGGTGATCAGGAGATCATGTTGGTTCCCATACACCTCCTATATGTCACAAAGTTTCTGATTTGTAATCTGGTGATCACTCTTTTCATTCTATCGTTTAATTTCCTTTTTTCAGAGATGAAGCAACAAGACTAGGGGCAGGAAGAAAGAGTTGGTGGGCTAAATCATAAACAATTATAAATGTCATTTATAGAGATTTCCTCTGGGCCAATGGTTTCTCTCTTCTTCTGGGGCCAACCACAATCAGATTTTCAAAGATCACTGAATAGTCTTTTCAGGACTGTGACACTTCTAAGAAAATCTGTACCCAGTTCTAGGTGCAGGGAGCCATACCAATGTTCTCAGCATTCATCCCTTTAACACGGACCAGATTTCACAATACTGCATAGGAATATATCAACGTTTTGTGGTTTGGGGTTGTAACTTTTTTCACTGTCACCGAAGATACAGTAGATTTTATTTCTCCTTTTTGTGTGTGTGTTTCTTTTTCTTTTTGTCATTTGCAGAAGACTTAAAAGGAAAATTTCCCAATCTTTAAATCTAAGTCTATTCTGTGACTGTTCAACAGACCTCATATTAAGAATGAACATCAGTGTCCTTACAATTTCCATTGCTCTACTTGCAACTAGAGAAAAGCGTGAATGAGTATGTGAAGGAAGTATGGGAGCTACACCTGTGATGAGAGAAGAGATGATAGAAGCTTGAATTAGGCAATGGAGTTCACTCCTGCTTGCCATGACTTTATACTCATTCAGCTTCTTTCAGTGAAAGATGGTCACTTTAAAAGACATATTTCCCTGCTGTGTTTAAAATAAGATGAAAGAAGAGAAAATTGACCTAGAGTTAGTTCACAATGCCCTTCTCTGTGCTAGTGCTATCCTTTGGACTTATATGCTCTAACTCTCCCACTACTGTGCTTAGCATAAGGCATAGCACACAGGACCACTCAAACAAGGGGCAATGAAGTGAAATAATTTAATAAATTCATTGTGCAAAGTCCATCCCATCTTTTTAAAGCTAAAGCACATCTTTCTCTGAACATCTCTCTCATTCCCTACAACTTCTCCATACTGGTTTTCCCTTTCTGGAGATAAACAGAGCAGTGGAGTCTGGTTTGCTTGGGTGTGCAGTCAGCACTCTGTGAAACAGACACAGAAAAATGGTTTTCTTAGACCTGCAGTTTAAAGCTTTTCCTTTTTTTCATTTTTGTCAAGACTCAGCAGTCCAGTCTTTCCAAGACCTGAAGCAAGAAAAAAAAAATTAAATGAAAACTGTAAAACCCCTATACTTAAAACATCCATCCCATCTCTGGAGGCAGCCCCTGGAAAACGTGTGTCGCCTTTTTGAGTAAAGCCATCTCTCCTCCCTTTCTTTCATTTCTCCAAGACTCTGAAGCAAACCTTGGGTGGGGCCTCTCCTCCCCAAGACACAGAACCTACTATTTTGGGGACTTCATGCTTCAAAGGGTCTAATTCTAATTGGGTTACGTGTCCACTGGAAACTTAGCCACAGGGAGTGGCTGAAGGCCAAGAGAGGCAGCTTGCGCTTGACTGAGTATTAGGACAACTAATACTTAACTGCTTTTGCAGTGGGCATCCTTGTTTAAATCTCAAATCTTGGCTCTGCCATTTTCTAGCCATATGACTGAAGACAAATTACTTTTACTCCCTGAAACTTTATTTTTCTCATCTGTAAAATGGACTTAATAGAACCTTTTTCACATGTCATGTGTTCACAGTAATTAGCATGGTCTCCACCTTGGAGAGTAAGCACTCAATACATGCTAACTTGTATGCACAAACTCTCTCTCTCTCTCTCTCTCTCTCTCTCTCTCTCTCTCTCTCTCTCGCACACATACACACAGTGTTCATTTACTGAGTACCAGCTGCTGTATCCTTAAGCCAGTTCTGTGAAGTTTGTATCTATTACTGTTATTTTGCAGATGCTGAAAGTGAGATCCAGAGATGTTAAGTAAACATGCCTGAGGTGGCACAGTTAGTAAGTAAAAGCAATGAGGTTCAGATTTGAACCTAGATCTCTAACACCAAAGTCCATGTTCTTAAATTCTTTGTCATTTCAGTCACCTGAGATATCCCAAGTTCTCTTCCAAACCAAAACTACAAAGTCTACTAAATGACTTTACATCAGGTTGATAATGGTCCATTGCAAGTAATCTGTTGACTGAGTCACCAGACATCTCTGTGGGTTTATGCAAGAGAGTCCCTTGCCTTGTTACTTCCTCTATGAAGGATCCCCTGTTTTCTTATATCCCACAATACAAAAACAGTCCCATTCTCTTCTGTGGTCCCAAAGTTTATTGTTGTTTTTTAACCTTAATTAGTACTTCTAATTCATCAGATGTTTGCTCTCATGTATCTGTCTCCACTTCTAAACCAGTTCCTAAGAGTAAGGACTGCGACTTATTTGTACATTCACCACCTCATGTCCAGAATATCCAAGGAAATGCATGTTGAATGAAAGATTACAGGAACAGTTCTGTTTTAGCAAAAAGCAGTTCTATCATCCATGTAGGGCTAAGCATTTTCCATGTAGTCTCTGACTGAATTCTCACAATCATCTCATAGGGGAGAAACTGTTGTTGTCCTCACTTTAGAGAAGAGAAAACTGAGCTACAGGGTGATGAAGCAATTTGCCATGCCCTTACTGAGATGGTACAGAGGGGAAGTGCACAAAATTATGCCCCCCTCCAAGGACATGCTCTTTCCTCTGCTCCGAAGTGAAAGAAGAAATTAGCTTCCTCTGCGACAGACTTCATCACTTACTTCAAACACCACTCACACGCGCATGACCACAATTGGGGCTTTACTCCTCAGGGTCAGTGTGACTTTTCCATGCAATGTAACCTTTTCTAAATGCACATATTTTCCTCCTCTGCTCCTCTACAGCAGTGCTAGTATAACACTTGCCAGCTATTTCTTTCATTAAAACTGAGTTTAAGATGGGTGTCCAGGAAGAGAAAATGCCAAAGGGATGGAAGAGGGCTGGAAGGAAAGCAGAGGGCCATGGAAGGATTGAGAAATGGGGCAGGTCCCTTCATCTGCCACTGTTAGTGGGTAGCCCCAGGAGATGTGACTCTCAGTGGCAAAGCGAGCAGGGCCAAGGTCCTCCCTGTCTGCTTCTGAGATAATTCCCTAAGTACTCCACCATTGTGGTCTCTAGGAATAAACCATCTCTCAAGAAGGCACTTCCCCTGCCTGCTTGTGTCCTCGGCTCCCAGAGGCTGAGCCGACCTTGTAGCTGATTCAGTTGTCCCTTCCTTTGAGTTCCTTTTACACTCTGTATGTGCTAGTCCTATCTACTTTTCCAGTTACTTCTCACTACAGAGTCTGTTTTATCTCTGCAGCCTGAGCACACAGCACAGGGCCTGACACAGAGATGGAAATTAGGAGGCACCAACTTATAGAGAAGAGAGCACAGGCTTCAGAGTTCAGTACACACAGATTTGTATATGAATTCTGCCAGTTAGTCTCTGTGACTTCTTAGACAGTTACACCATCTCCCTAAGCCTCCTTTTTCTCATTTGCAGTTGAGGATAATTCCTCTGATTCAACATTGCTATGTGGCTCACATGAGTTGACCCATGTAAAAATAGTTTATAATTTATAGAGTGCTGACCAATCAGTAATTCTCATTACAATCAAGTAGTCTAATATTACATTATTATAGCTACTATTCTGAGATCTAATGAGAGACCCATTTTACAAAGTTTGGGAATACAGGCCTCCCCAAATTTGCCTATGTTTTCTGAGTGCTTGCAGGTATCTCCCTACATCATCATTTTACTCTATCACATTCATTCATCATTCGTTTATTTATATTGATGCAGGACAGGGCAAATTTCTCCAAGTTGGGAGAATAAGCCCTGCACTGAGAGAAGAGGGTCCTTTGGCAGAGAGTGTGGGAAAATTTCAACACTCATGCCAAAGGCAGAGTCAAAAGGGAAGTTTATTAAAAAAGAGGTAACACTCTACAGAGTGTGGTCTCCTCTCATAGGCAAAGAGTGAGAGGGACAGTGAGAAGCTCAGTGAAAGAGAAGTAGAGTAAAGACACTGAGATGGAATTTAGGAGGCACCAACTTATAGAGAATTCCCTGAGTGTTCAGGGAATTCAGTTCATATGTCTTTCTTTAGTTCCTATATCCTTCAATATGGAGATGCAGAGAGGAAGGAGAAGAGTATGTGGCAAGAATATATAGAGTGAAAGGCTGCTGGTAGTTATCAGCCTTTAATCCTTAGGTTCTCCTACAGTTTTAGCCATAGCAAATGGCTATTGGTTCCCAGTTTCCCCTTTTCAGGTGTGGGGAATGGGCTATTAGCAATCCTAGTAGAAATCTTTCTTTGTCCTGAAGGTGTCCTCCTGGCCTGGCTGCAGGGCTGATCAGCATATCAGACTCTGAGTGTAGCTTGATTAACATTTTTAATTATCTCGCCTACCCCTTACATTAAAATAGTTCAATAACTGCTGTTAGCAAAAGGAAAGTCATGGCTGTGAGAACTCAGAACTGGGCCATATATCCTGCAGGACAGGAAGGACATGATGTCTGGGATGAATCTTAGTGGGTCCAGGTGGGGCAGCATGTGCAAAAGCAGGGTATGATAGAGCATGAGGCATAATAAGAGCAACACGTAATCTGGGCAACACTGAGAAATGACAGTGATTGGTTTATGTGGAGCCATTAGTGCCAGGCAGAGTCTGTTTCCTACGCATGCAGCCTGTGCTTAAAAAGGCCTTGTGTTTTATTTAACGCTTTGCTGCTGCTGTCTTGAAATTCCTAATAATTTTTTAACAAACAATTCTGCATTTTCATTTTGCACAGAACCTTGCGAACTCTGGTGTCAAGGCAAAGAGTGTAGGCTTTTTCTTAAGGACAACAGCTTCTCACTAAAGGATTTTAAACAGAGGAGAACATGATCAGACTTGGGTTTTAGAAACATCAGTCATAAGTTGTTCTTGGGGAGAATAATGAATGAGACATCAATGGAGAAGCTGTTGAAACAATTGAGGTTGGAGGGTGCTGAGGGTCTGGCCTAAGGCAGAAGCAGTTAGAGGAAGAAGGCAGTGCCAGATTTGATTGCTGTAGTAAGTAGAAGATGTTGAATGTAAAGAGCAGAGAAAAGATCAGGATAATCCCCATTTTTAGTCCAAATGATGGAGCAATCCTCAAAGAATAATGCTATTTAGTTGCAAAATGCCTCTCCTCATCCTCCGCCCTTTCTGCTCTTCTTCTTCATCTCCCTTTTTCTTGTCCTTCTTCCTCTCCTCTCCCTCCTTCTCTTCAGTTTCCTTTTTTTTTTTTTTTTCATGGAGCTGGGAAAATTAGTATGGGCCAATAGGAAAAAGTGAGACAGTTTTCAGACTTTAAAGAAGCGTCTTTTCCTGTCTCTTCTCTAACTGGCTTTCAAAGTGCCAAGCGGTTTCCTTCCTAGTGGCTTATTTCTGCCAACCTGATCCCTCTTTCTGAAGGTTTTTATCTAACCACCCTCTCCTCTCTTTCCACGCCCATGCCTTCAGCTCGACATTTAACTTACCTCCTCCTCATTGTTTAGGCTGTTTAATTGACATGTCCTCAGGAAAGTCTTCACTATTACTAAACATTGCTACCAACCCCACTAACACACACACACACACACACACACACACACACACACACACACACAGTTTGTTCTTCATTATATACTCCCAATTTCCTGTCCAATCCATTTTTTTCAGCACTATCACAACTACAATAAAATATTTTCATTATTATTTGTATAATACCTTTCTCTCCAATTAATATGTAAGCACCCAGAGACAAAAACAATGACTACTTTGCTTATTTGAACTGGTGGATCTCCATGCACTTGTCACAGAGCCTGGGCAACAGTAAGGGATAAATAAATATTTTATGAATGCAGTAATATTAATTTAGGGAGGAGCTGAGAGAATTAAAAATGTTAATCAAGCTACATTCAGAGTCTAACATGCTGATCAGCCCTGCAGCCAGGCCAGGAGGACACCTTCAGAACAAAAAAAGTTTTCTTCTGGGATGGCTAACTGCCCATTCCTCACACCAGTGGAGGAGAAAGGAGAGTCAATAGAGTCATTTCCTATGGCTAAAATTGTAGGAAACCTAAGGATCAAAGGCTGATAGCTGTCAGCAGCCCTTCACTCTACATATTCTTGCCTTTTAGCACTACATACTCTTCTCTTTCCCCTTCCTCACTCTATGTCCATATTGAAGGATATAGGAACTAAAGAAAGACATATGAACTGAATTCATTGAACACTCAGGGTCCCTCTCAGTGCCTTTGTTTTGCCTCTCTCTGACCTTCTATTCTCTGCCTTTGAGAGGAGACCACACTCTGTCTGTGGAGTGTTATCTGTTTTCTAATAAAATTTCCTTTTGAATCTAACTTTGGCACGTGTGTTGAATTGTTACCACACTCTCTGCCAAAGGACCCTCTTCTTCTCTTCGCATAGGGTTTAGTCACCACCCTACCAACTCGGCAAAATTTGCCCTGTCCTGCATCACATTGAAATTATTTATTTCACATTTTCTCAACCAGATCTTGAGTCCTCCAATGGAAGAAACGAGACTGTCTAACTATAGATCATGAGTGCTTAATAAGGATAATTTTTGATATGTGTTGAGTACTTATTTAATACCCTGAATTAACTGTGCTAAATAACTTATATATGTAATCTCATGTAATGCATATTACTATAGTGGAAATAGCTTACCCAAGATTATAGCTAGGAAGTGGGAGACACAGTACTCAAGAATGGGTCCTACTGATTCTAAAATCTGCTATTAATTTATATATTTTATATACCCTCAAAGTGCCAGGCAAAATACATGATCACAGGATGTGGTAGTCTTATTAATAGCCCTGTAAAAGATACCCTTTTACTTGGAACCTGTGAATGCTACCTTACATGGCAAAATGAAGTTTTGCAAACATAATTTAGAAATGTAATTCCTGAGATGGAGAAATTATCCTGATTTTTTGGGGTGGGCTTTAAATGCAATTACAAGCGAACTTAGAAAAGGGAGCAGAAGAGATTACAAACAGAAGAAGAGTAGCCAAAGTGACCGTGGAGACATAGATTGGAGTGATGTGGCCACAAACCGAGGAATGCTAACATCCACCAGAAGCTGAAAGGCAAAGAACTGATTCTCACCTAGAGCCTCCAGAATGCTTACCCCTTATTTTTAGCACACTAATACAATTTTTGAACTTCTGGTCTCCAGACTGTGAGAGAATAAATTTTTAAGTCACCAAGTTTGTGATAATTTGTTACAATAGTCACAAAAAGCTAATTTATAGGATAAATAAATGTTTATTCAGAAGAATGAATGAATGAGTGGTAAATGTACAGAAGAATGAATAAATTATACAGCAGATGATTTTTGTAAAACACACACACACACACACACACACACCTACCTTTTAATCTCCAAGTTAAGTTTTGCCCCCATTGTACACATGAAGGAATTGGGGCTAAGAGTTTAAATAACTTTTGTAAAATAGCTCTTGGGAAAAGAATCTGGGAGGGGACACCAGACCTCCTGACTCCTATGTTAACTCATTATTTTCTTTCTCGGTAAGATAAAAAATCAACTTAAGAGAGAGAACTTGCATGTAAATTTTTTACTTCAAACTTTGAATATTTGTTTGGATGTTTACTCCACACCTGATGTGTAGTCAGTGGGTGCATAGGCCACAGATTGTCACCTACCACGGTCATGAACCCCTGAGGGTAAGAATCACCTCTTCTTCGTGGCATTGCTCCTGGTCTCTGGAACAGTATCTAACACCTAGCAGCACTTGGTGGATCTTGGAAGAAAAGAAGAAATGAATCAAAGAAATTCAATAGTAGAAAGTAAAAATTGTGATTTAGTGCCTTTTTTTTCCATTTTATGATGGCTTTAGATACCCAAATTATGAAAATATTAGAAAAAATAGTTTTCAAACAAGTGGAAAATATTAGCTTGTAGTATAATTATAATAGATATGTTTGTCTTCACTACTAAGTGAGAAAGCCTAGAGAGAAGAAAATGTGTTCCCAAGTCTCGGTACCTCTCATCTCATGAGAGGTATTCAATAAACAATTACTTACTGTAACTAAAGACATGGTAAGGCCCCTTTTGCTCTCTGAGCAGGCAAAGCTTTTATGTTTCTGGGACACAAATCTGACTGTTCTCTTCCTATGACTTGGTGTGACAGTTCCAACCTCAATATAAGAAACATTTGTACCACTCGAGACACTGTGCATTTCCATCACTGTATGTAATTGAAAGCTAACCCTGCCTTCATCAGGGAGGAATTACATACAGAAGATTCATGCCTTTTGGATGTGAAGTTCCCAATTGTTAATTTATAGGCAGTCATAAATCAATGGGAAAAGAAACATTGGCTCACAATCCATGTAGGGAAAAGACATCTTCCAGGCCCAAATGAAAACCAAGCTATAAGCCTAGGGATGATTTAAGACCCTGGGCTCATTTATCTGTCCCTGGCTAATTTGGGCTTCTCCCCATAAGAGAGGGTTTTATACTGACCACTGACCATGAATGAGAAAAATATAAGACATTGTTCAGCTAACTGTATATCACCAAGAGTGCCATTTCTGCTCAGAAGAGTAATGCCATGCATTGCATCATTGACCCATTACCTGCCAGTTGGCTGTAGCCACCATGGCCCCTAGAAGCAAGGTCTGTACTTGTAAGGACAGCTTACATTGAGATATTGATTTAAAAATGGGATTCTTAACCATGGCTAAGGTATTTGAAACACTGTTCTTGCAGGTTAGAAGCAAGAGGAAAAAAGGTGGAAATAGTGTTTGACTTGTTTGAGGTGATAGTTTCCCAGGTATATACAAAAGTCAAAACTCCTCTAACTAAAAACTTCAGAACTACATGTTTATAGTATATAAAATTGAAATGCCAATAAAATTGTTTCTAGAAGTAATAAAATAATAAAATAGTTATTTAATTATTAGAAATTAATTGCCTAGAAATGTAACTACTGTAATTTGTGATTTTTGATCAGGGAAAGAAATTATTCCTGAATACCTTCTATTATGGATCAAGATCTGTGTTAAATGCTAAAGATGGGGAATCCCTGCCTTTTCCTCTAGCTTCTGGGCCAGAGGATGAGGTGAAGCATGTGAATACGCTGTTATAGTCTGGTACATGTTTTGATGGACATGCGTAAAGATGGGGTGTGGGAGTAGAGATGACCCATTCAATGCACTTGGAAGTCAAGGGCAGATTCTTGAGGCTTGATGAATGAGTTGAGTCAAAGAACGAGGAGGGCAATTGAAATAGGGAAAAGATCTTTAGAAAAAGGAACAGATCATACTATGAAATAGCAGTTTTGTAGGGTTTTTTATCATGAGTAGTTGGAGTGGGAGAGGGCTGTTGGATCAAAAAGTATGAGGTTAGAAAGGACAGTCAATGAGACTGGAAAGGTTAAGAAACAAATTTTTTCCAGATGAGAGTTTGTCTCAGCTGAGCCAAAGCAAAGCAGACCAGAGGCTGTATCATTGGTTGGGCAAGAGAACAGGGAATATAATTTTGTCCTACTTTACTCATTGACTAGACAGAATAAGAAAAGAAGATAATAAAGACAGTGTTGTATAGGGGTGAGCAAGATAGGTGGAAACTGGGAGACCTGGGTTCCAAGCCCTTCCCTTTTGAAACTTACTGTGTGATTGTAGGCATGTCTCTCCTTCCCTTAGCCTGTTTCCTCACCAGTCAGCTGGGGATAATGACAGCTACTTCACAAAATTAGAATGACATACAAAAATATATTAAGAACAGCATTTTCAATGTTGTAACACACTTTTTCAAAAAGAAATTTACTCATAAAATTGATGAGAAGGGTAGGAAAGAGTCTGTTAAAAGGAAACTATACAAAGTTCTTTCCAACTTTAAATTCGATGGACCTAGCAGATAACCTTGTGAGCAGCTATTATAGAAAGGCATTCATAGACAGTCAACTGGCTAAGTGGAGGTATAAATACATCAAGCTAGACTTTCAGAGACAGTTCTATAAAAACCGAATTGAGGAAAGAGGTGGCATTGGAAAATGGACTGCTCACGGACAAGGGCAGGGAGCATTGTGGACTTGATCAATTTAGTGAACTTTCTGCAAAATTCTTACAAATTTCTCCATTGTTGTAGGACATTGAAGTCATGTCACATTCCCTGCTGCAGGATCTTCACACAAAGTAGGAGGCAGGGCTGTAACTTCCTGGGCACAGTCCAGGATGGGCATAGCCTTTGGCATAGCTGAGTCACTCACAGGATATTAAGAAACACTGAGTGCCTCCCCTATGCCTTCACTGACCCATCAATGCTCTGTTGAAACTCAAATCTTATTTTTAAATGGAAGACCCCCAACCCTCACAAGGGGCCCCCATTGCTGTTTTGTGGGAGCCATCCAGTTCCTTCCAATTGATTGATTTCTCCGGATATGCCAAGGGTGGTCCTGTGGGGAAGGGGGTCTTGGCAGGATATCCCTCCATATTCTCAGTTCATTTGCCACTGTGCCTTTGCCAAGTTTTGCTTCCCATTGCATTTCATCAGATCATTCCTTAGTCTGTATCCTTAAGGCACATTCAGAGAATCTGAATTAAGCTTCAGACAGCCCCTGACTTCCCCTAGAACGCGTTGTTAGGGAACTTGCCTACAAAGGCAGCCCGGGCACTGTCCCAGGCTCCAATTGCCTTTTCCTCTTCTCCTCATCCTCCTCCTCATTATTCAATTAATCTTCAGCCAGTTTTCCTCAGTAGCCCCTACTCTCCTGGCCACTGGACAAACCCTTGTGTATCCTAAACAGCTATGCCAAGAATCTGCCCATCGTAGCCCTTCTTTTCTGATCCGCGCAGCCATGAGACTTTTGTCTAATTATCTCTGGACTTGGAGCAGTTTCATTTTTCTGGGGAAGAGCATATGAACTCTGGTCTCCAGCTTTCCTCAAACCAAAGACAGGACCCCCAGATAACAGGGCCACTATAAGTGCCTCCTGTCAAGCACTCTAATCCACCCAAAGCAAATCCTTCTCTGAGACAAAAAAAAAAAAAAAAAGAATTAACTTGCAATATCTTACTCATAAGTCATGCATCAAAGTAAATGACTACAACTCTGGCTAATTTGGAATCTTTGTGACTCCTCTGTTTAGGCCAGAGGAAGGAGTTTCTACAGCATTTTCTAAGCTGAGAAGTTGTTAGCAAATATTCTCTGAAACATCAAGAGTTTTCACAATGTGTCTATTGGGAAAATGGGGGCCATCTGCCTCTCAGAAACAACAAAAATAGATCCCACATCTAATGAACCATCTCCATCCCCACTGCTATCTCTATAGGCCACCCTTCACTCTTACCTGACCCATACAATAGCATCCCACACGGGCTCTCTGTCACCACGTTTACACCCCTAAAATTTATTCTGCACATGACAGCTAAGAGACACTTTAAAAATTTAAATCACATCTAATTTTCCCCTCTTACTCCCAAGTCAAACCCATTTGGGATAAAACTTAAACTCCTGAGTTCTGCCTGCAAAGCCCTGTATAGTTTTATTATTGCCTACCTGCCCAAATTTTACTCCTAGCTCTCTTTGTCTCATCCACTCTGCCCCAGCATAGCTATGCTCTGTCAATTTCTCAAATTCCCAAACCGGTTCCCTCCTAAGAGTCCACACAGTAGAAGTTTCCCTTTTCATGGGATATTCCCCCTTCTTGTTTTTATATACCAGGGTCTTGTCATTCAGATCAAAGATGTTCAGAGAAGCCTTCTTTGATCACTTAATTTAAGTTAACTGACATTTAATGTTAGTTTGAACCATTTGAAATTGCTGTTTCGTAGGTCGAATATCGGAAGTTTCATAAGGTTTAACCTATTAAAAGCTCTGCGCCTATTTGTCTTGCATGATAGTGAGTTTTTATACATGTGTGTGTTCACACTATATGCATATAGTGTGCAGTGTTAGGTCTTATACATAGGTTCTTAATAAAAAGTATTTGCTGTTGTATCACTGTTGTCATAGTCATCATCGTCTTCATCATCATCATCATTATTATCATGATCATCATCCTAATCTACAAAGAAAGGCATAGAAGATAAGGGAAAGGTAGAAACAGAGGAAACATAAACATTAATCTGGCTTGAGACATAGGAGACAAGCAGTCTGAGACCTAGTCTTCCACTCGGGGCTAACTGTGTTATCTTGAATAAAGCAGCATCTTTTGGAGGTAACATAAGGGTTGGGTTTTCAAAGTAGATTTCCAAAAAACAAATAGCTTACCAAGAATCAAACATTATGAATAACTTCAAAGCTATAAGTAATCACAAGGCACAAAAAGAGCAGCAAGGAGAGGATAGGACAGCCAGTGCTCCATGCCCTTTCCTGACACATTAGGACTTGCTTAGACCCAGATTTCACATATAGGTTTCCAAAATATGAATAAAAGAACATCCTTGAATGAAAGCCACATCTTCGCATTATGAAACATTTCTGTTTTATACTCCAATAATTACATAGCTTACATGACATTTTTCAGTGAGCCAGGCCCCAGGTTTATTTACCAAAAGCAATCCTAGAGTGATAAGGTACATGTTGCTAAATGTATTCCAAAGATAAAAACTCTGCCACTAATAAATACCATCATTATTGTTTTTCTAAAATCCTTAATAGCATATTTACAAGGAGATTTGACCAGGTCACATTTTTTTACCCCAGGGCACCACAAGAAAGGCCAAGAATGTATCTCAGGCCTATGCAACCCTTTCTTTTCCACTTCTCTAGGCTGAAGCTCTCTCTGTAAAATTACTCACCATATCTGAGGACTCGAAGGGTTCTAAATCTCTTGAACCCAAGACAAGTGAGGCTGTTTCCTGTCACTACATGGACCAGGTAGAAGCAACATAGTAAAAGAGAATCTCTATCAGAGGGGTTGTTAAACTCAACCCAAAAAGCTTCCTCCTACTTAGTCTGCCAAGCAGGCAGGGTGTAATGAAAGAAGTGTGTGCTCTGGGCTCACAGAGGCCTGGGTTTGAGCCTCAGGTCTATAATTTAGTATCAATATGTATTGCAGAAAGTAGCACAATGTGTCTAAGCCTCTGTTTCCTCACCCACTAAAAAGCAATCATGAGTTCTAAATGAGATGATGCGTGGTAACACCAAGTGCAGAGACTGGCATAAAGCAATTGGCAGTGACGAAGTCAATCACTCATGTATGCCATTGTATGCATCTACTCTTTCACAAGTCCTTGCTATCTACAATGCCTTCAGTGCACAGAAAGAGACTGAGATGGTAGGAGTTAGGTCCACTCTCATGGGCAGCACAGATAGACCACCAGCCACACACACCTCTTTCTCTTCCTACCATCTTGCCTCCAGCTCCAGTTCATTGCACACATAACATCCAGAGAGAACTTCCTAAACTACAGATCTGAGCCTCTTCTTTGCATACAGCTCTCCAGTAGCTCCCAGACACTTTAAAGGTAAACCGTATGCTCTTCATCCCCTTGAACAAGGGTCTCGGTGGCAAGGCAGTTGTTTCCCTCTCACCGACCCCCCAGCATTAGTCAGGGTACACTAAGTGCTGAAAGAAGTAATCTCAAAAGTATAGCAGAATAATACAAGAAAGTGTGTTTCTCACTTATGCCTCCATCTGATTTGGGTCAGCTGAGAAGGGGTGATCATCGTGGGAGATAATTCAGAGCCCTCATTTCCTTTGGTCTTATGGGTCACTCTCCTCCTCTGCATTCTCAGAGTTCTGTCTGCCAGAATATGAGGAAAAGAAAAGATCATCCATGAAAAGGTTTATAGTCCAGACCTGGAAGACACACATGTTACTTTCTATCACATTCTTTTGGCCAGAAATAAAATCAGATTTTTATTTCACCTAAATACAAAGGAGGCTGAAAATTTAGAGATTGTTAATCATTAGCATTTTTTGCCATATTCCCTTGACACTGGAGCAGCTCTAGAATCATACTTAGCTGCCACACCATTCAGGTCCACACCTCTATGCTTTTGGCCTTGATGGTCTCTTTGTCAATAACACTTTAGGTAAACTCCTTTTTAACCTTTAGTTTTTGTCCAAGCATTGCCTTCTTTTCAAGTCTCCTTTATTGGGCCCCTGCCTTACTCAGAGATAAAGCTAATTGCTCATCCCTCTCAGAACCTCTAAACTTTGCCCACACTTTCACTCAATCTTATGGCTTGTTCATCTGCTTGCCTCCTCTCTAGAATCTCAGCTTCTTCTGAGCAGAAGCCTGTGCTAATGCATCACTGTGTTTCCACTATCTTGTACACACCCCAGTACTGAGTGAGCTGCTCAGTGGGAAACTGCAGTGATTTCCAATGCCCTCAGAGAAGAAGAGCTGAGTGTCACAAGTTTAAAGTCAGACCATCTGGTTTGAAGCTTGATGATACTGTATAACCTTGATCAGGTTGCTTATCTCTGAATCTCAGGCACCTCATCTGTAAAGCCAGAAGAATGTTAGTTCTCTATGTCATACTGTTATGAAAACCCATGAATTAATGAATATAAAGCTCTCAATGTGGTGCTTTGTAGACACAAAGAAAACTCAGTAAAATGCTAGCTGGTGCTATTATCTTATCCTTCTGACCTATGTTGTAGGTGGGAACTTAAATGCTCTCCCCTAAATTTGAGCAGTCTTGAATTAGGACAGGCAACCTCACACTGTGGGCACATGGTTCCCACATAGTGACTCAGGCAGACAAGGCCTTGGTGAGCTCCCACGGCCCTGGAAAGGTTCCTTGAGTGAGGTCTGGCAAGGGCAAGGAGAAGCCGACAAATTAAATGATTTAGTCTGTTCAGCAAAGTAAACGTGGCTCCAGAAAGTTAGAAGTAACTCAGAATGGAAGCTCCAACTGCCACTGGGTGGAGGAAATTTTTTTTTTCCAAATTCAATTTGTTTTTACTTGAGCTGCTTCATTTCATCAACATAGCTCTTTGGAACATTGGCTAAATTCCCTGAAAAAGGCTCTCTGTTTAAGTGCTTTCTTCCCCCTTTCCCTCATCCCTAGTTCATCAAATGCAATAAAAATTAAAAACTTGGAAACCTAGAGAAATCCCTCAAAACACTGAGCCAGTGTAGGTATGTACCAGGTATATATTTTCAAATTGATCAGTAAAGATGGGACTATAGGCTCAGATGTAAAGTTGCTGAAAGCAGCATAGTAACTACATTTAAATCATTTACCAAAATGGCCCTGCAGTTGATAAATGGCCTGCTTTTCACAAAGACCCTTTCATGTAGGTCAGTCTTGAGTGAGGCCCTCTAGACCTCCCCATTTCAGCCTCAGGAGGAAGGAAGAGGAAGGAAGTAGACCCTCGTCTGCAAAAGCACAGAAGGTTTCTCAATCAAGAGTCCAGGTTGCAACCCATTCTCTGCTGAAGCGTCTGGGCAACAGACATTCACTCTATTGCTCTGCCAACATGACCACGTCAGGGGCCTAAAGCCAGAATATGTTGAGGGAGTTTTTTTCTTCATTACCTGGAACTCCTTCAAAAAGCAAACACTAAACCAGAGAACCTGATCGTGCTAGTCCATGTGAGATTCTGAGATGGCCTACCCCTTCCAGTTCAGAACCAGCTAATTCCAGATCAGCTTTGATTCCTTCTGCATATAAACCATCCCAATTTTAAAGTTTTAGTTCACTCTGCTGGAGAGGAAATATATAATGTCAACATCAAAAGGCTACATAAAGGATATTTTTTTCTCTGCTGCCTCCTCACCATTTTTGTTTTTATAAGAACTTGGCAGAGCTGATAAATTAAGCAGATTTTTCCACACAAGGAACATAAGGATTCATTATAAACTGCACACATGAGTTAACATAACTATGGGGGCCTAGGTTAGGAAGGTAATTTTACTTAATTTTCTTCTCTAAATTATTAGATATTTGTGCCTACAGATATGATAAATTATGTGCAAAGAAATAACAAAAGAATAACACCACTATTTTATGGGTATTTGCCAAGGGATCATATGCTGTTGTAATCCTTACATGATCCTGCGCAATCACTTTGTTCAGAGAAAATTTAATCTCCTAGAAGTTAAGAACTTTGCTCATGATCCTACGTATAGAATGTGACAAAGCCATCAATCAAATTTTGGCTTGTGGATTTTGAAACAGTGAATCTCCTCACCTCACTGTTCCCCTCTTCAAAATGGCATTGTGATTTGCCCTTGGGGTTGTTATAAGGATTAAATGAAACCTAAATTAATGTAGCTATCTGTACCTTTTATGTAGTTGTATATGAAATTCTACCAGCATAGTGTCTGAAGCCTCAGTCATTTGGAGCATTTCAAGACATCAGAGCACTGGGGGATAAGCAAAGAAGAAAAGGCCCCTCCCACTCAATTTTCCCAAAGACCACACTCATCCTATCCAGGTTTGGAACTTAGCCTCGTCATCACACTAACCATGTCACAAGACTAATGATAGGCTTTATTCTTGGACCACTTTCAGTGACTACGCAGCTACTTCTCAGTAAATGTTGGTCGAGATGTCAGCTGGGGTCTTTTTGACCTTTGAAATCGTAGCAAAATTAGCTTGACATATTCTCCAACTATGCTGCCTATGGACATCCAAAACCTTCTTCAATTCTCCAGCAAATACCCAAGAAACCAAGAACCTCTTATCTCTGAGGGCCTTGTTTTTATGGGTATCTCTATTCTAGTCCATAAAGTCTCAGCTGGGGAAAACAAAACAAAACAAAGCTACTTTTTTTTAGTCTCTGAAAAGTTCACTCACACATTAGTGAGAAGAGTAGACTTTATTTAATGCTGAGGAGAGGGGTCCCAGAGAAAATTATCTCTATCACCACCATAAAAATAACTGCCAAAGGAATAGCATATCTCTGGTCAGGAAACATCATTTAGCTACTTCAGTACCAAGGTACTTCACAAACTCATCACAGCAGCCATATCAGCCTTTCTCCATTTGGCTGACTTCTCTACTCATCTCTTTCATTTAAGGAGCAAAATTCATCAATCATGCTCCTATCCAATGGAGAGCTAACATTCTCATCCATGACAGTTTGGCATCTGTCACCACCAACATCTTGAATATCTCACTAACCTCAAAAAAATTATTAAGCGTCATTTACCCCTCTTCCCAGGAGACATTCCAATGCTGGATGCTGAAAATTAGATAAGTAATAACAGAAATTTCTATAGCTCTTGCTATGTTGCACCAGGCACTGTTTTAAGCACATTGTATTTATGAACTAATTCAATTCCATGAGATTGTTATCATTACATTCCCATTTCACAGATGGGACACAGGGAAGTTAAGCAAATTGCTCAAGGTCACATAGATAGTGGCAGACCCGTGATTCAATCTCTGACAGTCTGGTACCAGAGTTTGTAGCATTCATTTCTATATACTCATGAGGTAGAAAGATTGGCAGCCAGTTATTTTTCTCTCTCTATTTATTACAAAACAATGACTTTATTAATAAAATAAATGAATGAGAAGAATATGAAGTAAAACTTTGAGGTTTAAAAACAATGTATAAAATGTGAACAATGGAAAGGAGGCCAGGAACTATCAGGGCTAAAAAATAAATAAATAAAAACAAAAATAAAAATAAATTTAGTAAGATCTAACAAATACTTTTCAGAAGAAACAGAGGGAGCCCTGGGGCAAGCAATCGTCAGGAATATTGACCAGATTCCATCCGCCACATTATGTGAAGGGGTTAAATTAGGTTAGGGAATGACTGTGTTTTAAATCCTGTAATCTATCTCCCATACCTGCGGGAAAAGCAGCAAGGCCACTGAGCAGGCTGCTTCCTTTCAGTCCCCTGCAGGGAGATGGAGGTTGTAAAGGGGCAGGAGGAGAGAGCTCTCTGTTACATGAAGACTCGTGTTGCTACAGGGAAAGGCCCCTCCTCAGAGGAGTAAACTCAGGAAAGTTTCCACTTCTAAGCGATCTTTGTTTCCTACTTGGAAACCACTGTGGTGTGTCTACTTCTTGGACAATGATGTCTGTTATAAGCATACAACTCTCTCATCAAAATTCAGCAGGCTGCGTAACTAGGGCTGGGGCTTCTTAATGAACTGAGGGAGTTACAGTTCTCTTCCCCTGCTCCGTATTCTAAACACTGTGCTCCAGTCAAAAGGAAAGGTTAAATCATCCTGAATTTCCAGACTGTTCTTAGAGAGGAGTAAGAAAATCGCTCTTGATGACTAGATTCTTTGACATTTGACATTTTTTAAAGATCTATTTTGAGAAATATATATCTCATTCACTGAATGATTTCACCTTTTCCGTTTGGCAAACTCACATACCCTCACCTTTCTCCCCACCCAGAGTAACTGAAAGGTCATCTTATTAAGCACAATATTTTCTTTTTGGACTCTAGCATCACGTATATCCAGAATTATAAGGATAATAACAATACTTCTTTAATATTAAGAACTTACTATTTGACTAGATCATGCTGTCTGGCAAGCATAATCTTATTGAAATCTTAAGACAACTGTGAGGCAAATAAAATTTATCTTCATTTTATAGCTGAAGAAACCAAGGTTCAGGAAGGATTCCACAGGCCATGAATGACAGAACTTGGACTCAGCCAGGTCTGACAGATTCCAGAGTTTTAATTACCTCATTAATTTTCCTAGTTGAGACATGGCCAATGCTATTGATGGAGAGCACAGCAGATTTCATTGCCTCTGCCACCAGACTGTCTGCTCACTCATCTATCCCGAAAGGCCTCCTAACACCAAGAAGGCTCAATTTCTCCACATCAGTAGCTCTGAGTCCAGAAACTCTCACAGACTCTGCTCATTCAAGTCATACAACAGACCACTCTAGTGAAGGCTGTTCTTCCTTTTATCTCTTATGTCATTAAAGGTTAGAAGTTTGTTCCCCTTGCTTCTACCAATCACTGTGGATTAGATTTCCTCAGTCCTTCTATGCAGTTCAGACTCAACGGAGATATTTTCCGATGGTTCTGCCTTGTTATACTCCTTCACACTGCCATCTAAACACCTTCTGCCCTGGACACTCCTAATTCTTTTAAGATTCACCTCTGATTTGCAGTCTCTCTCCTCATCACACTTATCACTCACACCTTTGGTGACTTCATCATCAGACAGGTCTTCTAATATCCTGGCTCTTTGGATTTCTTGCCTTCTTTATTTCTTTTGATTTTTATCTCTTCACTTCAGCCATATTATCTCAATTCAATGATCTGAAAATATAGGCATATCCCATGTTATTATGCTTTGCTTTATTGTGCTTCACAGATGTTGCATGTTTTTTGCAAATTGAAAGCAAGACCCTCCACCAGCAAAAACAAACAAACAAACAAACAAAAAACTTGTTTTATTGTGATACTCGCTTTAATCTCAGTGCTCTGTAACTGACCCCACAATATCTCACGAAGTATGCCTGTACCATTTTATAGGCATTCTGGGAACCTCCAGTTAATAGACTCATCTACTTTCTCCTCACCTACAAAGACTCCCTTGTTTTCATTTCCTTTCTTATCCAGCTAAGATGTCATTGACTATCACTATGATTATTTTTCTCAAAATCCTCCATTTCTTGTTTTGCAATTATCTTATTGTGAGTCTGATTTAAAACCTCTAACTTGAATAAACTCAACTTCTTATCTTCTTCCTACCTGCACTTGGGTTGCTGGGTAATTTGGAGGAAAATCACTCTGAATTGAAAACAGCCTTAGTTCATGGTCTCCAACTTCAATTGGGCCTCTAATGATGCCTAGGAGTCCTGTTATGTTTCTATAGGCAGTGCTTTCCCCTCCTCTAAAGCACAAAATTTAAACTGTCATCTCTGCTCTCAAATGCATGACCCCCACTTCTCCCTTAATCTCCATATAACCTTGCCTCCCACAGAAAAATAAAAAAAGACATCGATCAAAACTCCTTCAATTTCCTGCCATAAAACATGTATTTGCATCTTCACTCATCCCTTTCTCCCCACTGCTTGATGGACTGAAAGGATTATTGTTTATCTTACAGCAAATTGGATCTCATTCTCTGGATCCTATCCCTTCTTGCCTCCTCAGGAATATTACTCCATCCATCTCTCCCTCTTTATTTCTGCATCTTATTAGCGTGAGGACATGGCACTGCTTCCAATCCCCATGTCCTCCTCCAGATTCCACACACATTCTCTCTTCTCTTTCATGGAGAAGGTTCCTTGAAGCATCTGTATCAAATATTTCCATTTCATCACTTCCCACTCACTCTTCAGACTTCTGTCTCTGGTTTCCCCACCTTCACACTGCTGAAGCTACACTTGAAAAATAGACCAGTTATCTCTTTCTTGCCACATGGCATGTGCATTTTTCACCTTTTATCTTATTTGATTTCTCTGCAATTTAATACTGTTGAACACTCAAAGCATTCCCTTTCCTTTGTCTCTAGGACATCATATTCTAATTATTCTCCTGTCTAGCTATTCCCTTCTTTTTCTGTCTTGGACCATTCATTGTCATGCTTCTCATTTCCCTGGTTGATCTCATTCTCTCTTGTCATGCCTTCAGTGTGTTCATGACTCCTAACCCTGCACTGCTATTTCTGTCCAGTGTTCAGTGCTCCAGAGTTTTATATTCAGTAGACTGCACTGGGTTGTCTCAAAGGAATATCATATCAACATTCATAAAATGTCCCCCATCTTTCAGTAAGCACATTCATTTGCTCCTGCATTTCAGTTTCAGTGAAGCATGTCATCATTTGCCCAGTTTCTCAAGTAATGACACTTCTGTTCTCTTGTTTTGCCTCAGTTTCCATATATAATAATTATTTAATTTTATGAATTTTACTTCTCAGCTATACCTGAAAATATCTACTTACATCTAGTTTTGTTTTCACTGATAGGCCACCACCTGCCCTCTTAGTCCAAGTTTCATCCATATATCACCCTCCCTCCCTTTGGATTATAGCCCACATGGCCCCATTTGCTTAACTTATATTCTTCCATCAGATTTCCACTCAGATATTACCTTCAATAACAAGCTTTTCTCAACCTCAAGATTGGTTTGGGTACCCCTTTTCTGTGCACCTAAAGTATCTTTTGATTATCTCCATTATAGCAGCTACACTGTATTTTAATTGTCTGTTTACTCACCTCTCTCATCCACTGTCTAGTTCATAACTTTGTCTTGAACATCTATCCTAGCCTGTGGCATACAATAAGTATTCATTCAATATTTATCAAATGAATGATCTATTTTTTAACCATACCTTCATTTTCTATGAGTTGTGCAGTGACATAAAGATGTGTATTATTTAAGGAGGGTATGACCTTTCTTTTAAAAGTCAGCTTTATTGAGTTATAATTTACATACAGTAAAATTCACAAATATTAAGTATAAATTTTAATGATTTTTGATAAATATATAATATAAATATTACTATCAAAATATAGAAAATTTCTATTGCTACAAAAATTACCCTTATGCCCTGGGGCAGTAAATATCATTCTTTCACCTTGAAGCCTCTGGCAATGACTTCTCTGTTTCTATCACTACAGTTTTGCCTTTTCTAAAATTTCATAAAATTTGAATCATATAGTATATAGTCTTTTGACTCTGGTTTCTTTCACTTAGCATAATGTTTTTAAGATATATTCATGATGTTGTGCATATCAATAATTTATTCATTTTTTTTTACTGTACAATAGTATTTTATGTGCATCCACCACTATTTGCTTATCTATTCACCAATTAATAGATATTTAGGTCATTTCCCATTTGAGGCTATTATAAAGAAAGCTGCTTGCACATTCAAGTACAAATCAAATACACGTTTACATTTCTCTAAACATCTATAAGTGGAATTGCTAGATCATGTGGTACATGCCAAACTGCTTTCCAAAATGTTATGCATTTCCATTAGCAGCATTCAAAATTTCAGTTGTACTGCTTACCAAAACTGGCTGTCAGTCTTTTCAACTGTAGCTATTAAAATGGCTGTGCAGTGATATCACTTTGTGGTTTTAATTTGTATTTGCCTGATGACTACTGATGTTCAGCATATTTCCAAAAGCTGATTGATTAATCATCTGTGTCTTCTTTTGTGAAGAGTTTGTTAATTTTTTTTACCTCTTTTTATTGAGCTATTTACTGTTTTTTCAATTGTGAAAGTTCTTTATGTTTTTTAGATCAAGTTCTTTGTTAGACATACATATTGCAAGTATTTTCTCCCAGTCTATAGCTTGCCTTTCCATTTTATTAATAGCATATTTTGAATAGCAGAAATGTTTAAATTCGATAAAGTATAATTTTTTATTTTGTGATTTATGCTTTTTGTGAAGTGTCTCAGAAATGTCTTTTCTACTTCTACTTCCTACTATAGGAATAGATTATAGCAAAACATTTTACATTTTGCTACTACATTTAGCGATCCATTTCTAGTTAATTTTGTATTCACAAGTTATAAGATAGGGTGTTAATTTACTATTTTTATATGAATATACAGTTGATTTAGCATCATATGTTACAAATCCATTCTTTCCCTCATTGAATTAGCTTAACACCTTTTCAAAAATTTGTTGATATGTAAAAATGGTATTTGGGGCACTAATTCTGTTCCATTGACCTCTTGCTCTCTCTTTATGCCAACACTATACTGTACTAATCAGTGTATTTGATAATAGGTGTTGAAATCAAATAAATAGGGTAAATTTAGCACCATCATTCTTTTTCAGAACTACATGGACTATTCTAGGCTATCCAATTTCTTATAAATTTTAGAATATTCATATAAAATTAGACCCCCCACCCCCCAAAAAAAGAAAAACCTTCTGGGAAATTGTTTGAGACTGCATTGAACCTATTGATCAATTTGAGGAGAATTGACATCTTATTAAAATGTCTGATCTGTTAACAGGTATACCTCTCCTCTGACCAGTGTCTTTTTATGTAAAAATGTTCTGTAATTTTAGTATACAAGTCTTGGACATATTTGGTTACATTTATTCTTAAGTATTTTGTGGATTCAATCCTATCATAAACGATAGTCTTAAATTTCAAATTCTAATTATTCATTGATGGTATTAGAAATACAATTTACTTTTTGTGTATTGACCTGATTCACCTTTGCTAGATTTATTTTTTAGTTCTAGTACAATTTGTGATAGATTTCTTGGAATAGTCTATATACTCAGTGATGCTGCCTGAAAATAAAAGTAATAATTCATTATTTTTTACAAATTCAATGTTGTGTTGTAAGGAATAATTATGTTACTTAAAATGTATTTTTTTTTTGATGATGATGATCAGTCTCGTGTGGTCACAGAATAACATCATGAAGAGATAAATAAATTAAAGAACTTATTATATTCACAAATCCTAGAAGAAGTGGCATGGTGCACCACTTGGGGCCTTGAGAGAACCTCCAAGGGAATGGGCTCAACTAAGTGGTGGGGATCAGAGAAAGAGTAAGGATTCATGGCAAGTGACTTTACTGGTGGTCAGGGTTGAGTACAAAAGCAAAAGGCACAGTTTGTGGGGGAGGGGAGTATTTGTACATTTAAATATCTCTAGGTCATGGAAGATAGCAAGTAGGGTAGCTTGTGGCAGGAACCAGCTTTTTCACAATAGTTCACTTAGTCACCTGGGTGAGGTGTTCACGGCCTATTTGTGGGGATGTTGAGGCATCAGAAATATGAAGTTTGGAAAGTGTATGACACAAACTTTTATATATTTTTTCTTGCCTTATTGCATTGCATAGGACTTCCAGTACAATGTTGACATCATGAAATAGAAGTCATCAAAATAAACAATCTTACCTTGTCCCTGGTCTTATGGAGAAGGCATTCAGTCTTTCACCATTAGATGTGGGATTAGCAGTAGATTTTTCTTGTGAATGCCCTTTATCAGGTTAAGGAAGCTCTTTCCACTTTTGGTGTTCTGAGTGATTTTTTAAAAAAGATACATATTAAATTTTTCAAATGATTTTTCTGCATTCATTGAGTTCATTTATTTTCTTTCTTTAACTCTGTAAATATGTTAAATTTTGTTGTATTATTTTGATTAGAAAATAAGCATTGCATTTCTGAGGTAAATCTCCCTTGCTTGGGCTATAATCCTTTTTATACATTGCTCTTTTAAATTTGTTACTATTGGTTAAAGATTTCTACATATTTGTTCATAAGGAATACATCTTTTTTATTATCAAACTAATGCTGGCCTTGTTATCTATTGTTGCATAATAAATTTCCCCTGGTACTTAGTAGCTTAAAGCAACAAATACTATTATCCCATAGTTTCTGTCAGTCAGGAATTCAGGAGTTGTTTAGGTGAGTGATTCTTGTCATAATGTCTAAAGAAATCAAACTGTCCACCAATAATAAAGTCATATGGAGCTGAAGAAGTTATATCTAAACTCATTCACATTCTCAGTTCACTCACAACTGAGGTGAACTGAAACCTCAGATCTTTGCCATGTAAGCCTTTTCATAAGCTGACCGAGTATTTTCAGAAGATGGTATTTGGCTTTCCACAGGGTGACTGATGAGAAAGAGAGAGAGACAGACAGACAGACCGACACCTGCCTTTTATACCCTGATCTCAGAAGTGACATAAAAATACCACCACATCTTTCATATTTTTAGTTACATAAACCAAACAATATAATCTGTGAAGAAATTAAACAAACGGTGAATACAAGGGTATGTGGCTCATTCTGCCTGAAGAACTTTCTGTCCTACTTCCTATAATAAGGCCTGGCTAGTAACCCTCTCAGATTTGTTCTGGAATTATCTGGCTTTAAATTTCCCAGTAACTTATTTGCCCAGAAATTGTTCTTTGTCTAAACTTGGAGTTTTTACTCTAATACAGATTGGTATTCAGACCAGGATTCTATGATACCCCTTTGCAGATTTCTGATATTTTTTCTTTGTTTAGATATTTTCTTCTAAGTCAAGACAATGAAGGTGGGGGCAGGGCAGATTGGAAGGCAAGTGTCAACTCATAAAGGAAAAGAAATGAGAATATAATATAGGGAGACATTCCATTTTTATCAAAGGGGAAAGGGAAATCCTGCTTCTTCTAGAACAAATGTTAGTGGAAGAAGAAGAAAAAGAGAGAAAGAAAGAGAAATGGGCATATGAATGAATGCCTCACAGTGTTTTATCTGTAGGATGAAAAATTATCTAGTGTGTATAGTCAAATTCTCCTTTTTTATATGTAACCTGAACGCTTAATGTAAAGTCAACATGCCTGTCATGATGCAGAGGGTAGGACTAAGGTGGTCCCAAAGCAAAGACTATAGAATAAATAGCCTAAATTGTGATCCAAATGGAGACCATGAAAGAATCTCTGAGGAGTATTTATACCAGTATGAGTTAAGGAGTAGTGAGTCAGCAAGGAGGATTGACCTGACTCTAACTGAGTCAAGAAAGAAAGAAATCAGATGTAAGAACAAGCCAAGCATGTGCAGAATACCCACGAGAAGGTCCCAAAACATGATGGATCAACTCTACCTCAGTAGATACTACCTCAGACACTAATGGAAAGCACCAGGAATCCAGAAGAATTCATTTTACCAAAGGTATTAGCTTTAAAAACAAAACAAAACAAAAACGAGAAAGGAGTGCAGGGAAAATGGAAAAATTTAAAAGACTTAGTAAATATCATAGAGAGATTGAAAAAAAAGGTCATTTAAATTATTAGAGCAAACAAGTTTTAAGCTAATGTAAATTAGATTTAGTTTAATTTAATTTCATTTTTTTGTTTGTTTGGAAGACAATAAGAAGGGGAATCAGTATAATGAAATAAACTAGAATTATTTTCTTTGCATGTCTGACTTGTGATGTGAGTAAATTTAGTCTCTCCCCTACATCCCCCCAAATATATATATTCCTTATAACTGTCCTGGGAGGCAGTGTTATGATACACATTTTACAGATGAGAAATAGAGGCTCAGAGAAGTTACTTGGCTTATGTAAATTTACACATCAAGGGTATTTTGTAAACTGTCTCAGTGTCTTTACTGTTCCAGCCCCAAAGCTTATGAAACATCTGTCTTACTCTCCCATCTTCTTTTATACTACTCTTTTTCTGGAAGAGAGTTTCTTTCTGTTCCATTGACTCATAATTAGATTCAAATTTCTTTCTGTGCCTTTCAGACTGATGCTTTATCTTGAATGTATTTTTTGGTTTGTAATTTTATTTCTGAATGCTGTATTTTGAATTATACTCAAGGCTGTGACCTATATTCCATCTGTGCACACTTCTTTTAACTCTATATTCCACAATACCCAGACCCTCAGCCCTGCCCCCATCCACATCCAGAATCCACAACTTGGAGTATCCTCTGAGGATCCAGACCTTGAGCCAGGAGATGCCTGTTCCCAATGTCCTTAATTCTTCCTTTATTTGCTCTGATTCATAAAATCCTTCTCTGTTCCCAACATATTGTATTTATTTAAGAAACTTCAACTTACCTCTTAGAACCTCGTGTATTTTGATATATGTGTCATTTCCACTAAAAAACTCAAAGCAGGAATTGTCTTAAACCCCAAAATCCAGTTTAGGAGACTTAAAGGGGATTCAGTTTGTAACAGATAAAACCTTAAGTTATGCAGATGCTAAGGGAAAAAATGTCTGCCAGTCTGTCAAAACTGAGCAATGAAGACAAAAGTTCTCAGATTTCCTAAGCAGACAACAAAAGCTACACTTTCCCACATTTTCCTGTAGCTGCCTTAAGCAACAACTACATCACAAAGTGCCTAATGCAGTCATGTTTAAAACTGTTCTTACCTATACAATGCCGCTATGAGATATTGTGATTTATAAGAAAGGTATCTATAAATGACCAAAATATATTTCTCATATATATTTGGTCTTTTTTCACAGTTTCTGACTCACAGCTTCCAAAACCCTTATGATATCCTGGGCCATAAGAGCAGTGGAAATATCTTTTGTTATGACATTTGAATTCTTGTCCTCAGTTTCTGAAAATGCTTCAGAGACACCAAGGTGAAATGGATGTCCTGTTATTCATAACAAGCCCCTTTACACAACTAGGTTATTGCTAATGAAGGTGACTTTGGAAAACACCTAACAATGGTTCCTGGTTACCAGAAGAACCAATCACGAACAGAGGGTTGGAACTTTTAGTCTCACCCTCTTATTTCCAGGGAGAGGAGAGGAGCTAGAGGTTGAATCACTTGCCAATGGCCACTGAGCTAATAAATTATGCCTATGTAATGAAGCCTCCATTTAAAAAAAAAGGAGGAGGAGGTTGTTTAAAGAGCTTCCATGTTGTGGAAACAGAATGTTTCTACTTGGCCACCATGCTGGGCCCTAAGGTCCATGAGGACAGAGCTCCTTTATTCAGAACCTTTGCATATGTATTTCTTCTTCTGGGTATTCGTTCACATCCTTTAATAGTCTCTGTAATAAATTGATAATCTAGTGGGTAAAAGGGTTTCCTGCGTTCTATTAGCCAGTCTAGCAAATTAATTGAACTCAAGGAGCAGGGCAGTCAGGGGAACCTCTGATTTATAATCTGTCAGTCAGAAGTGTAGGTAACAACCTGGACCTACAATTAGCACTTTGATTTGGACAGGGTCATTGAAACCTCCTATTTGTCTTCAGTCAGTCTTGTGTAAGTGAGCCCTTTACCTGTGGAGTCTGATGCTATCTCTGGGTAGATAGTGTTAGAGTTGGAAATTGAGTTGAATTTTGCACCCCCTATTGGTGTCCAAGAATTGCTTGTTGGTGTGCAGAAGCCTCTGCACACACATACACATACACATTGGAATTGGGTCCTGAAACCCAAAAAGAACTTACAAGCTAAGAATAAGACAAGATCTAGTAAAGACAGGGTTTCGTTGAGGCCAACAACCAGATTTCTACGCAGCTCAGTTCATTTTTTTTAGGGTTATTCTTCCTCTACAGAGGATGTTAAAGATTAGGCAAGAGTATATGTAAAACCCAGAGCTTATTTTTGTCAAAACTTAAATCTTCTAAATATGGAAATTGCTTTTTCTTTGAGTATGTGTTTAAATTGTAGTGTGCTTTTGTTCTCCACGAAGGTGAAGTGGATATCCAGCACTAACTTAATGTGTTGCAACAGCCATTAAGAGGAAGTCAGTCTGAGGTTCTAGCTCTACAAGACATAGTCATCAGCAGCAATTTGGAGGTACATATGTTACTTGCTTCATAAATGGGGACATGACCTATGCTCTCAGGAGGAAATCTAAGAAAGACTCTAACTTCATAGGAAATAGGGATCTGCTCTGCCCAGAGTTTCCACAAGCACTCTTCGTTCCTGACTCTCCAAAGCTTCCACAGACCCCCTATGTATTCCACTGTTTTTGCCTATCATAATTTTGCATTAGTGATGCTCCAAGTGCAAATATTACATTAAATCTCACTTACAGTCACTATTTCCAGGAAGATTCATTAACTTTAAACCTGGACCATGTGCCCTACTTTTGTAATTTCATGGTTGCACATTCTTATCATAAATACCATATTGTACTATAATTACACATTTACTTATTTCTTTTCCTTACTAGACAATGAGCACCAGGAGGGCAGAAACTATATTTTGCTCATTTCTGTATTCCCAGTTTTTAGCAGAGTGGCACACCATTAGTAATTAAAACATAAGTTAGGGGAACCAAGAGGAAAAAGAGAATAATCTAGCAGATGAAAAAAAGAAATGAAGAAGAAAGAATGGCAAGTGAAAGAGAGAAAAAAATAAAGAAAGGAAAGATGGAAAATTAAAAAAAATAAAGGAAGAAAGGGAGGGAGTAAATGAAAGAAGAAAAAAGAAAAATAAAAAATAAGGAAAAGAGAAGTAAGAAAGGAAGAAAAGGTTGATCTTTCACCTTTCTATTCAGAAAAATCCAACTTTAGGAATCTACTATTCTAGAGATTTGGTTCTTCTTTACAAGTTTAAAATACCATCAGATGAGTTTCTTAGCACTGGATAACTCTTAAAGCTAGAAATGCAGAATTGGAATAAAAAATAATAATGGTGGGTGTGGAGAAATGAAATGAAAAATTCAGATGTTCCAAAGGTACCATTTCAGACATAGGAGTTTATGCTATTTCACTAGTCTCATCTGTGGAGGTGGGGTATGGGGAGGTGACTTTACTTAGGGTTCAGAGGTTTGATTTTCTACTCAGTCATTTGTCAAAGACTGATTTCTTCAATTTTCATCAATTTCATGTTGACACCACTCAGTAGAGTGTGTTTTTGGCCTCTGGATGCTGTCTTTTAATACTAACCAACATGGGAACTAATCCAAAAATATAGAGATAAAGAATCCCAGAGAATGTTGTGCAACAGAAGCCATTCATCTTCACTTATGAACCATGTAGGATTTTAAGAAAGAAAAGACAATTCTTTTTTAATCTAATTTTTAAAAACTCTGAACAATCTCAACAGAGTTTATGTTTTCTGTGCTTATCAAGTAGTTTTATTGATTTTTTAATTGCATCTACTTTTTTTTTAGAAACACAGATTTGAATCATTTCCTGCCTTGCTTAAAAAAGCTAACCTTGAATCCCAAGCTTGTAAAATAAAATGCAAAACAAACCACTTTATAATTTGACATGAACTCATATTTAGGGCTTAATTTCCCCTTGTTTTCTTTCTTGCACCATACACTCTTACAAAGTGACCTCTGTAACAAATTATAAGAAACATCTACATGCTTTTTTCATATTATTTCTTCTTCCTAAAATTCTCTTTTTTTCTATACCTCCCTAATACTCTTCAACATTTACCATTTCTAGAAGACAGTTTGGCTTTGTACATAAGAATATGAGCTATGAGTCAGTTAGCCCAGGTTTTGAATTTTCTACCTAACCTCCAAATACTCTTGGGGAACTTGTGGACACTCTTACCATCAGATTATTCCTCTCCAAAATAGCAATAATAATACTGACCCCAGAGAGTTTCTGGATTGATCAAATATCTTTAAAGGACCAACATATTGTCTTGAAAATAGGGTTTAATACCATTTCTTTATCATGTTGTTATTATTATTATTATTATTATTATTAATTTTTATTTATTATTATCATCAGCATTATCATTGTCATTGTCATCATCATTACTATCATCATCATCACCAGTATCTCAGGGTTGTTGGGTTGAACAGAATAATTCAAGAACAAATGTTAGCACTGGAACTAGCCCTAAAGAGATCAATGAACAATGATGGTGGTTATAATCACCATTACATAATTCTCATCATTATTATACTTAATAAAATTCCACTTGTGATTAATACCCTTTCTCTGTTATTCTCATAAAGGTGATTTACACTTACCTTTAGCATGGTACTTATAACTTTTTATAATTTTTTGTTTATGTGTTCTTCTGTGATTTATTCAACAGCAGTCTTGTTCAAGTTGACCATATATCCCTAGAGCTTAGTACCACAAGAGCTCTGTGTGAACTCACATTGAATGAGTAAACAGAGTTAATAGTACATTTTAAGCCATCCCCACTGTTTTGTTTTGCTTATTTACAACTTAGGTCACTTATCTGTTAAAGGTCTGTCCAGAGTGAGGTGTATGATCTATGAGCACCAAAATGGGACAGAGAACTCAAACCTTTGGCCTTATTAACACCATATTCTAAACGGAACTAAATAAGCTCTCTTAAAAATCAGCTAGATCTTCCAAATGCCCCCAGAAAGTCCTGGATTGCCATGAGCATGATCATTTTGAAAGGACTTGGAGCCTACCCAGGAGTCTTCTCCAAACACTCATTACCAATTCTGAGATGAGTTCATAGGAACTCACCACAGGTCATTAAATGATTCCTTCAGCATTTCAGAATTTGGAATCACCATCCAGCTCCATGGAAAATTTTAGAGGAAATTAGATTATGGTTGGGAACATTGGCCAAATAGATGAAAGAGAAATAAATGTATTTAATAAATACTCAGCTTGTGGCTTTTAGCAACAGTCCACGTTTCATCTTCTATCAAAAAAAGGAAAAGTGTTAACTCCTTCTGAACCTCACTGAAGCTAGCTTCAGAGTCAATGTTTATGTCCATAATACATACCTAAATAAGAAATGAGGCCCCAGGATAATGCATAATAAAATTTTTTAAAACTACATAAAAACCTTAAATTTTACTTCCTGCCTAAACTCAGTATATTGTTCTCAAGAAGGAATACTTTATAGAAATCACTAAGGGATTCAACATTAGGCAGAGATTTCAATTCTTGCCTTTGATACTTGCATAGATTATTTCACCTATCTGAAGCTAATTTGTCTGACCAATAAAATGGTATCAATGCTTTTCATAACACTGTGAAAGGAATAACTATAATATGTTGATGAAAACATTACCACAATGCTAAGCACACAGATGCTTAATAAATATTACTTTCCTTCTCATTTTCCCTTGGCTCTTAGAGTATTCTTAGAAATAAACACTCATAAGTTTATGCTGTGGAGAATTCAAATATATACCACCTCATTTCTATATTAATTCATAAAAGTATAGTAATAACTTTTATAAAGTAGAAGAATATCATTCATGTATACCCATTCTTGGCTTCAGTGACAATTTTTTTGGATAAGTATAATATTGTATAGTAGTGTAATATTTATACATGAGGATTGGGTACCTCTCTAGGAAACCCTGGTATCTGAATACAAGCATGATAAGTTACAACAGATTATTCACTTTCCAAAAGACTACTTTACACAAAAAGATTAACCATATGACTCACTTTTATACTGAGTTCTCTGGGTACCTATAAAATAAGATTTAGTTTTTTTAAAAAAGTAACTTTGAGAACAAAACCCTTTGCAAAACAAAATAATACTTTATGAGGTTAGCTCATATAATGTCTAGAATCCAGGTTGACTTAGTGTCGAAGAAGTTTTGCCAGAAGATGAAACACATTCCCCTGATGGCAAGCTCTTAGGCTTCATGGTTAGTGTTATGGAAAGGTAGATTTATCCTTTCTACAAGTACTGTCCTTTACATGTTCTAGGATGGTGGAGATAAATTCGAAATTATGGAGAAATCATAGTTATTAATTCTCTCTCCTATGGACCAAGTCTAACATATGTGTGACCTCACTGAATTCTTCCAAAAACAAGATAAGGTGGGTATTCTCATCATCATTATTATTTTGAATATTATCATTTTATGGAAAATGAAATACTAATGTGTCAAGATCATCCAGCTAGTGAATACCTGTTGCAGAATTTAAACACGTTCTTGTCCTGCTCTAATGCTCATACTCTCTCCTCTACCACAGTGCATCTCCTTGCATCAAGTAATGAAAGGGCTTAAATCCAAGTTCTCTAGATGTGCAAATGATGGACATATTGTTGTAATTTTAGAATTAAGAAAAAAATTATTGAGAAGCAGCATCTGAACTGGACTGACAAAAAGGGAAAAACTTAAAGGCACACATTTTTAAGTTTCCACGCATACTCCAAGGAGCCAATTCAGGTGAGATCACAGATCTTAAACTTCAACCAACAAAAATCTAAATTCGTTGGCTGAATTTGAGTCCCGGGGATATTCCAAGAGTATCAATAAAAATAATCATTGTTGAGTGAAACATCAGTTTAGTAGCAAATTAATCCATTAAAACACAAGGGGAAAAATGCATCATGTAAACAATTCATTTTTATTGGACTCTACTAGTCCTTGAAGTTTTCCATTTCTCCAGAAATTGCTCTTTTCTTATTCATATACGTTGGCAGCAATATCAAGTCTTTAGCCAAAGAAAAAGGACTGGCCAGACTTCATTAGGCTGCAATTTCAATAAACATCATAAAAGAAGGGAGAGATTTGACAGCAAGTAGGTTACAGAAACAGGAAAACATTCACCACTGGGCAAGCAGCTAAGTTTTCACGTTCTGTCTTCTGCTTGGCTACTCAAAAAATGCTTACCCATTGACAATGCTGAAGCATATTGCCAATCATAGAGGCCCAGAGTAAGGAAGCACCCAGGCTAGTTCATGAGAGTGCTGACCTGATCTCAGCTGAAGTCACCAACTAGGACTCCAGGGCCCCCAAGAATCTAGCATCAGCTTCCTGCTTTGGGGGCACAATAATCCAATGTAGGACAATTTCCTTTGTATGCTTTCTAACTTTTTATGCTTTCTTCTAGTATAAAAGCAAAGAAAAATCAATGAGTATTAATAAGAATAATAACTAAAAATGTGGGCAACTGAACATAAAGAATGGAAAATACAAGAAAAAATGTCCAAGCATAAGTACATATTTCTTTGATATAGTATAAGAGGAAATAAAGAAAAATGAGACATAAATAAGATAAAACAAAACAAACAAACAATATGTGAATGTCTTGGAATAGAATTCTTATCTGTTAATAAGAGAACTAAGATAAAAGGGTATGTTAACCAGGGACAGTGTTGGATTGAAATTTGCTATATGCTAGCATGGAGTTATCATGGATGCCATTAGGGTCTCCAAAGCTTGCTGTACACATGGTGTAGCAATATGGTTAAGAATATTTGATTTGTTAAACTGGATGAAGATCACCATTTGACACCTATGCATACTTAAGTAAGTGATTTATACCTCACAAACTCAAATTTTCTTATTACTAAACTGAGAACCGCACTATCTATCCCATATCATTTCTGTAAATATTATACAATATCATGTATATAAAAAGTGCTTAGCATAGTGTCCAGCACACAGTAAGGTACCAATTTAATTAATTAATTAATATTAATGAATTGCTATTGTGGGAGGTACTTGAGATATTTTCTTGATTTATCTGAGAATTTCACTACTAGCCATTACTAAGATAAGTAAGCTAAATGAAGGATATCTAGATATTTTTTCTGCTTAGATAAACCACTTACTTCTGTGAGAGCACAACTGGCACAGCATAATGGATATCAAAAATAACATTTTGGTTTTTATGGTAAAGTGAACATACAAGTAATATAATTAGAGTGCAGACCAAGAGAGAATATCTTATAGATGGAATAGTCTAGTAGAGTGAAGCTGTATAAAATGGAATTAGAATGTCAGAAAAGATAGTAACTCTAGACACAAATCTCTCCCCCACCAAATATATATATATACATATATATTCCATAAAATCTTAATTTTAAAAATATTATGTAAAATACTAGCATTTAAACCTAGCACTTTCTGACTAACAAACATCATGCCCTAGTAGAATTTGTCATAGAAAAGCAGGTACAATTACTAAGAAAAGATTCTACCAAGATATGATTATTTAACATATGAGCAAATGGAAAGAGAAAACAAACACATGTCTCAACAGATATAAAACTTACAATAAAAATTTAATCATATTTATGATAAAACTCAGTAAATTATTGAAAGCAGGAAATTTCTTTAATAATAATCAGCTATCAAAAACCTACTGCAGATATAATACATAATGATGAAGCTTTGGAAGTATTTCTATCAAAGTAAAGAAAAGATAATAGTGTAGTCTCCATAGTAACCATTACAAGTCATCTGGCTGTCCTAGTTAATAAGACAAGAAAGCAATAAGACAAGAAAGGACGCATAAGAATTGGAAGTTGTTGTTACAACTTTAGATGCTATAAGATTATCAATATAGAGTCTACAGCCATGTTACCCTGAACAAGCTTCATCCCATCTGATCTCAGAAGCTAGGCAGGGTTGGGCCTGGTTAGTATTTGGTTAGGAGACCACCTAGGAAGACCACCTAGGAAGTTATTACTATACTTTTATGAATTAATATAGAAATGAGGTGGTATATCAACATAGTAGATCAAGAGGAACTAAAGTAAATGAATTGAGCAACTGTGAGATCTTAGAAGGATTGACTACCATACAAAGATATATAAATATCAGCAATAACGTAATATAAGCATAGTCATAGCAAAAAAAAAAAACATTCTAAGGTGTTTATAATTTTTAAATACAAGTGTGTAAAACTTATTGAGAACTTTATAAAATGTTCTTACAAAACAAAAAACAGAAGAAAATATATGGAGAGCTGTGCCAGTTCCATGGATGAAGATATTAAAAATCACAAAACAATTAATTTGATCCAAATTACTGACATAGTGTGATTTCAAAAAAAATTCCAGCAAGATTTTTTCCCTACAACTCTATATACTGTTTCTAAAATTGATCTGGATGTGCAAACACCAAAGATTAGCCAGGTAACTCCAGGGGAAAAAAATAGAAGGTATCACTTAACTATTCATTAAAACATATGTACATTAAAACTATAGACATTAAAAGAATAATGTTAGAATTGGGGAGAAAGGTTAATGGAACAGACTTTGAAGTCCTTAAATAAGTTTAAAAACGTGAGAAACTGGGATACGAAAGAAGTAGCATTATAAATCAGTGGGAGAAAAATAAAATTCAATAAACTGTGTGCTTTCACATTTAGAACTCACTTTATACATAAAAATAACTAAATATAAAACTGAAAAAAATCAGAAAAAGATCCAGGATAATAATTTTTGACTAAGAGATCAGAACCAGATTTTTGAAAGCTTTTAAGTCAGTAGTAGATATGAAAGCACTGGTAAAACCGACTACATCAAAATTAAACTGTTTCCTCTACAAAACATTCTGTGAAACATACTAAAGAAAAATGGCAGGCTTAGAAATAATATAAATATATAAAACAACACAGATTAGAATCCTGAAATGGGAGAAAAATTATGTCAGTTTAAATAAACTAATGATATAACTTAAAAGCAGGCAAACGATGGGAGCAGAGATCAGAAGAGGCAATGAACATATGAAAGGATAATTATCCTCACTAGTGATAAAGGGAATGCAAATTAAAACAAGAGTGAAACACTCCGTTTCACACCAAATAGTTTGACAGGCATTAAGGAATCTGTCAACACCACTGTTGGTAAAGACATGAGAAAACTGAACTCTCATACCCTGCTGGTGGGAGTGTAAATTAGTACAATCACTTTGGAGAGCAATTTGGCTGTAGATAATGAAACTTAAAATGTGCATACCCAATGACTTAGCAATTCTACTCTAGAGAAAGGCTTGCTTATGTCTACCAGGGTATCAAAGATGCTTGTTGTAGCATCATTCTTTGCAGTGGGGAAAAAAATTGGAAATAATCTTTATGTCCTTCAACAGGGAATAGGCAAATGAAGTGTGGTGTATTCATCCATTTACTATAATAAAAAAAATTAAAATGAATTAATTAGGCCTATTGTAAGGATTTAAGTGAATGTCAAAAATGCAACATTGGGTAGAAAAAAGGGGGAGATCAAGTTGTTAAAAAGTATGTTGTACAAATCATTGTGTTTAAAAAATAGCAACTACATATATTATTTATGAAAACAGGGCTATAAAATTCATGCTGGCTATTGCTTCTATTGGAGGATGATGATAGAGGAAAAAGAAGCTTATACTTTGTAAATAAATCAATTGTATGGTGAATAAATTTTAACAATTATAGTAACAGAAGGCTACCAAGAGAAAATATGACTCTGCCATTAGATTGTAAGCAATAGAAAGAAGGGAATGACTTTTGTGTTTTAGTTTTTCTTTCTGTTCTCAGATTAGAGAAATCACTTAAAGTCCCTTGGTTTTCCTCTCACATGTGTTCAAACCCAGGGTGTTTCCAAGACAGAGGGAAATGCAGAAATGAATAAGATGCCATCTAAGTTTCTAGAAAGCTCATCTACATCAGGGTAGTAGACCTTAGGCATCACATGCATGCATGCACTTGTGCATGTGCATGATGGTGTGCGTGCATGCGTGCACGCACACACCCATACATACATTGCTTGTGCACACCATTCAATTGCCATAAGTAATAGAGTTAAGGTTTTTCTAAACCTAGAGGGATAGCACCTTGTTCCTTCAATCAGGAATCATTTTGCATGTCTGCTCAACCCACTTGAGCCTTCATTGTCCAAGGCAAATCAACACTTTACATCACCCTAATTACCTGTCTTCTAGGGTCTGCCTGAATGTTCTCAAGAGCTTCTAGTTCTTCACTTAAACAACATTTAATAAATTTACCAGGCTTTATGCTAGGTATTATAAGATATAAATACTCCTAATCTTCAAAATAGCTCTTTGTGGTCAGTATTTTAACCTCATTTTATAGGTAAAAAAATAAAAAATAAAAATACCACACACACAGTTAAAATGTCTTTTCCAAATGTTACAGTTTATAACTGGTGTAACTGGAATTCAAACCCAGGTTTGAATGACCCCAAAGTTAAGATCTGTAAAGAGACCTGAGAATACAGTTGCTGAATCAGCTTCCTCTGTGGCCACTTCATTCAGAGCTTCATACCAGACACCACGGAAAGAATAAAAAACATGTAAGGCACAACAGCTTGGGATCCCATAGTGGGCTTACCTCATCAGAGATGTAAGAACCCTTTATGCCCAGGGAAGTTATAATTAAGCCATTCTGCAGCCCCCTCTGGGCTGAAAAAGCCTGCTGCCTTTCATCTTTGTACTAAATCTTTGCAGTTCTCACCAGATTCCCACATCCCTTTTGGGTTTGGAAGCCAAGAATTGATCATGGCCCTGTAGTGAGGGAAAGACATGTTCTGTCTCACTCCAGCCAAAAGTTCTCATGTGTGATTTTAGGGAATCCCCCTTCTTGGTCCAGCTTGGAGGTCTCAGCATAATTAATGTTTGAAAGTTGCAAGAAGTAACACCTAAAACCTCACTGTCGCTGTCCAAGCCTCAATGAATTTTTCAGGTGTGTTGGATTATTTTTCCTCATGTGTCTACATGAGCGTCTGCTGAGCTCATCTGTAGCAGGAAGTGGGATCAATGAAAACACCAAGAAAAAGCATAGGGAACGTGTCCTCTGAGCATGGCTGGAAGAACAAAACTCAGTTTCTGGATGTGCTCAGTCTACTAAAACTTTGAATTTAAGAAGAGGTTTTTGTTTAGTTTTAGTTTTGTTTCATTTTTCCTGCATTGGGCACTAAACTGGGGGAAAAATATAACCAGCTTTCAAATCCAATGAACCACAAGCAATGTATTATAGAATACCCCAGTGGGAGAATATAACTATATGTCCTTTAAAAAAAATATGACAGGGAGTTGCCTCAGTGCCAGTGGTGTGCAGAGCAATCATCTTGCCCTCTTCTGCCTGCCTGACCTTTGTGGTGGGTGGTGGGGAAGGGTGTGGAGGTGGTAGTGAGACACACTGTGGTTACAGGCATGCAGTGGTAGTTACCGTGCAGGCCACACTGTGTGTCAGATGCCAGCTCACATCTGCAGAGTCAGCAGAAAGGACAAAGAACTAGGGGGAAAGTGCAGAGTTTGAGCTCTAAGAATCTTCAGGCATCTCCTGATCCTCAAGTCTTCAAAACTGTCAACCAGCAGTGTCACCTAGGAACTTTTTAAAATACTGACTCCTGGAGTCCACACCGGACCTATTGTACCAGAACCTATAATTATGAGGCTGTAGACATATGTTTGGGAAACACTCTGAGTCTGATACCTTCATGATAAACCTGGGGAAACTGGAGCTAAAGAGAGAGCATGATTTGAACACAGACAATGGCAAAGCTCGTCAGAAGCCAAAGGACCTGACTCCTAGCCCAGAACACCTGGATGAATTCTCTCCTCCTCTCTCTAATCTCATCACCTCCATCTTCCCCACTGTTCCAGTTTCAAGGAAGGGTTCTACCAACCAATCAGAGCTCAAATCAGATACTTAGAAATTATCATCATTTTTTTTTTTACCCCTTACATGAAACTCATGCCCTCTCGTACTAACTTTATCAATTAGTATTGGCTGCATGGATAATCTTCCCCTTCCCCACTGCACTTCTCCAGTTCAGCCAGCACCATCTCTCACATGAACTACTGTACTAGCTTCCTAGGTAGTGTCTTTGCCTCAGGTTTGGCCACCCTCCACTCTGAAGCAAAGCATCGTAGCTTGAATCTGATCTTATTGTTCTCTGCATAACACCTTTCAATGGCTTCCAAAAAACCAGACTTTAACCAGCCTTTCATAACTTACCTCAGTTTTTGCTGTTCCTCAACTATCACTTTACATCTCATTCAACATAAACTTTTTTCTCTTCCCTTACACACACCATTCAGTTTCATGCCTTCGTGCATGAATTCCCTCTCTTTAGTCACCCTCCCCCCAACATGAACCCATTCACACCTTCATTCTATAAGGTTTAAACTCTGTGACCTTATAACAGGGGTCCCCAACCCCCAGGCAGAGGACCAGTACCATGGCCTATTAGGAACCGGGCCACACAGCAGGAAGTGAGTGGTGGGTGAGCGGGTGAAGCTTTGACTGTATTGACAGCCACTCCTTAGTGCTGGTGTCACCACCTCAGCTCCACCTCAGATCATAGACATTAGATTCTCATAGGAACACTGGTCTTTGGTGCCAAAAAGGTTGAGGACTTCTGGCTTATAAGAAATCTTCTCTAATCACAGCCATCTGGGTTAGGGACTTTTCATCCCTATAGCAAGCATCCTATGATTTCTCCTATTAAATCCTTTATCAGATTATATTCAAACTGTTTTATGTTAATTTACTGTATTTCTCTCTATAGTATGAGGCTTCTTAGCACTCAGATGAATGAAGCATAACCCTTCTGGAGGGTGACTTGACAATAACTAGAAAAATCTAGAAAAGTGTGTACATTTTGACTTAGCAATTCTCCTTCTGGAACTTTGCCTAAAGGAGTAATCATCAAATCAGGGTCCATGGGCCCAATTCAGCCTGTTAACTAATTTTGTAAAGTTTTTCTTTGGATCATAGCCACATCCATTCTGTTACATGCCACCTATGGCTGTTTATATATTATATGGGCAAAGCTGCAACAGAGACCATGTGGCTCACAAAAACCCAAATATTTATTATCTGGACTTTTATGGAAGAAGTTTGCTGATCCCCACTACAGAGTCATAAGAATGTCACTGAGCCACTGCTGATCCCAGGCCCTTGTACACGCCATCCATGTGCTTCTTCATGGGACAAGGGTTCCACCCCCTGTGCTCCAGGCCTCTGACAGTGATGTCCTTATGTTTTTAGGCCCAGGGAGCTCCAAGGCCACCTTCTTCAGCTCCTTTTGTGGCCAAAGAGCAAGGCCTCCCAGTGGTGCTGTGTTTCTACTACTTATATACTCAAAAGTTCTAAATTTTTCTCCTTCCTTGAACTCTGAGAAAATCCAGATCACTATAACAAAGACAAATAAGTTTTCAAAGCTCATTTACCCCAACGCAGAGCACAAGTGCCTCTGGATAGACCTTTCTTTACATTTGAAGAAACGGAGCCACCACGTTCTTGCCTCAAAAGTCAGTCGTCTTCTCAAAGATGACCTTAATAGCTTTTGGCTCTTTTTTCACTAGAAAAAAAAAAAGATAAAAAGATAAATATTTAATATTGCTATAATGTATTCATTTTAAAATTGAAAAGGCCAATAAGGCTATTTCAAAATATAAATAAATGAAAAGTAAAAGTCCAGTTCACAGGTGGTTTTGAGAAACAGTTAAGATTAGCCAAACAACTTGCTTTTGTAAACTCTAACATGCTTTGCAGATATAAGGTGGAATTCTTACAAATAAAACTTGATATTTCAAAACAAGTGGGGGTTATTATTCACATTGTAAAAGTTATCTTTATAACCTTTCATAAATTTTGTTTAAAAAATTAAGCTCACTCAAAAGCAAATCCCACGAAAGAAATAAACCATACATACAAAGAAGTGTGATATGTGCACCATTTTATCCCCAAAGGATGTTATGAAAATTTAGTGAGCCCTTAAAACAGATAAAAAGAGAGCGATTTTTTTTTTGAACACAGCTTTACCCAATAGGCATCCCCAAATTTACTTAGCTGGCCCACAGGACATCTCAGAAAGACCCTTGAGTTCTACAGAATTACCAAAAAGAGAGAACTGTCAATTAGAGAAAGTTGACACTGGAAGAAAACTTAGGGGGATGTTTTTAATCCATTTCTCATTTTCCAGATCATGAACTGATTGGAAAAGAAAAGAAATATTTCTCACAGTCACAAAGAGCTCATTGGTGAGAGGACCTAGGTTTGAAAGTCTCCAAAAGCAGACTCTTCTCATCTCCCTTGTGCCCTCCTGACCACCAAAAAAAATAATAATAATAAAATTAAAAAAAAAAAAAACAGGAATATTGCTGAGCTATGAATTGAGGTCTACCTAGAGAAAGCATAAAAGATTTTAGGTTCACTAAGGGAAGGGGGACTACCCGACTCTCCTGAGAGCTGCTAAGAGTCCAGGTCACCCTACACTGAGCAGGAGGCATCCAGCCCTCACTGTGCTGCCAGGCCGCACACCATTCATCACACCCCTCTGAACTGCTTTCCAGACCTACACTCGACACTACTTCCTGACAGGTTGTATATCGTTTCCGTCTCTGAGCTCAAGGTTCATTTTTCTCCCATTTATGGTCCTGCCTTACCCTTTAACTAAACACTAACCACACTTCTGCTTTGCCTGATCCAACTCAGGCTATAAGCATCGCACTCTCATTCCCTATGGGTGTGCCCTACTTCCCCCCCCACCCCCAAAAATATACTTTTACCTTCTGAATAGGACTCTGTCAAGACTGGTGACTACACCTTTCTGCAAGACCAAATCTCTACGCTGAGGCAAGGACAGACTCAGACTCTTCTTGCCTCCCTCTCCAAGTTCACTGAATTCTGCCCTCGCGACTGAAGTGTCAGCACTCACAGCATCACCAGCAGATGATTCATATGCACGCACGTAAATTGGGTACACCTTCTTCTGCAGGCAGGATTTGCCCTTATGTCAATAATTAATATCACTTGGCACTTACAAAAGATTTTTTCAGCTTTGAAAATGCCTCACAAGTATATGTTAATTGACCAGACTTGCCAGCTCCAAATATTTTTACTCTACCTTCCAAGCCTCTGGGTATTTATCCAAGTTACACCCATCTCCATACAGAACTTCCAGCATTGACTGTGAGTTGGGAAGCTGACAAGAGCTCAGGGAATCCCAGCTTACCCAGCTTGCCATCTGGACCTCCGGAGATTTTCTAGGCCCATAACTCCCTCTAGCAGAGTCTCAAAGGAGCCTTGTTTCCAGGACTTTCAGAGAAGCAGAGATGATATACATAGAGTTTTAAACACAGAAAGATGAGGATTTAAAGTCCAGAATGCCCCCTGGGAAAAATACCCAGGTATTTCATAAGTAAAACAAAAATAATAATACCTGAATGAGATGTTATTGGGTGAAAGATAATGATTCAGGTGGATTCTAGATGATACCTAGCATATAAGAGGTGACACTTATTGTTTAATGTTTTATGTGTTACAACTTGCAAAACCCTGTGACTTAGGTCTAATTGCTACTGTCAGTTTAAAGATGGGGAATCTGAAACACAGAGAGGTTGAGTAACATATGCCAGACTACATAGCGAGTAGGGGGGGCATTGGGACTTAAGCCTGGCCAGCGTGGCTCCACACCCTGACCTCTGATGCCCACACTGCCCTCCACTTGATAGTGATTCTCAGTGGATTGCAATTTTACTATTGCCATTGTTCCAGAAGTTGGTCAAACTCTTCTGAGTTAGAGATCTAGCTGAGAACATGTTCTATTTTCTGCTTCCTAATATCTAGACCCTTTTTATGATTTTCTTGAATTTGGAAAAACAAAACCTTTTATGGGTCTTACATTTTTTCAGAAATACTAATAATACTCTATCAGAAAGAGTTTTGCAAATTTTTTTTTCTGTTTTCAGTAGTTTGGGGGCCATTTGTGGAATGAGAAAATGCTAGATACTAGCAATCTGAGTCAAGTCCCACCTCCCCTCTCCTTTCCTATCTCCTCCGTGGAAACTGTTGCTCACCTAGAAAAATAGAATTATAGCATCCTGACTCAAGGGAGTGCTGGAAGGGAAAGAGATGATGTTAAGGTTCTCTGTTAACTCAAAGGTCCTCAGAGCCCTTTACCGTGCTATTTGATACAACTTCAAACATAGTGAATTGCTGAGACGAATGTTCATTTGAAAGGAAGTAGACATGAGCATTCCACAAACTCCCAACCTCACAGGGTCCTGAATTTACAAGGCTCCTGAAAATTGGCAGTTATGTCTTTTTCTTCTCTTTGCCAGAAATATCATAGTCTTTAGTTTGTTCAATTAACCTGTTTGGTGGTACTTACTATTACCAACCAGATTCTTTGTGAGACTGCAAAAACATCAAGGTGAATAAAACACAAACCCTGTGACGGAACACGTGACCACTTGATAAATACAACAATGGCAAAACTGCTGCTTGGGAAATAGAGTGATTAACTGTTAAGGGAGTCAGGGAAATATCAAGGAGAAGGCAAACTCCTGGGTTGGGTATTAATGATTGAATACGTTGAATAAGGGTTTAGGGGTGGTTCTGAGGATCCAGGGCTGGATAGGGCCTTCTTAGCAGAAGGAACAGAGTATAGGAAGTTATGTCAGCATAAAGCATTATGCTATGATGGGACAAATGATAATACTTCTGTTTTAGACTTACTTCTGCCTGGGAAGGGCAATGCTGGGTAGACAGATATGGAAAGGCCTTAGATGCCAAAACTCTTGAGCTCGGAATTACATTCCCACCTGTATTCAGAATGTGCCAAAATGTTACATTTCCTGGATTGTGTCCCTCTGCATTCTAGGAGCTGCTGACCCTCTTACCCTTGGTTCTCTAACAAGGCATCTCTCCCCTTCATCAAATATCCCCCATCCAGATTCTACGTCAACTCTGTCCTTCTCCAGCACTCCCACGACCACTCACAAGGTACCTGAAGTGCTTACAGCAGCAGAAAGTAGGAGGAACTCCCCAGAGTGGTGGAAAAATAAGCTGCTGAAAGGTTTATTTCCCTGCTCAGAATATTTTTACAAAAACAAACCCACAAGGCTTGTCACCACACACTCAACTATTTTTAAGCTTCCTGACCAGATCTTCTAGATAGACCTTTGGGGACAGTAAGTGGTGGCAGAGAGGTGGGAGTTGCTCTTGGCTTTGGGTAAGCTGGATCTTCCGGGAGCCCTGATATTTGGTTTGGCCCAAAAACATTTCTGGAGGAGGGAGTGGGGTGAAGTAGAAGCAATTAGCCCCCATGTCTGTGTGGCTTATTCATCTTCTATGACCAACAGGAACTCCAACCCCTTACTCCCCTAGGACACAGGGCAGCCAAAGGAAATGAAGCTGGGATTTCACCTCCCTCAAAGCTACCGCACCATGGATTCAGGCCACAGACAAGGAGCCCTTAACTGGTTTTGTACCATATTCCAGGCCTAGGCCAAGACTCAGCCAAACATACTCCTCTCTCTTCGCCACACTGACCAGAGCCTGAGCCAGATGGGGCTGGTGGGTGGACAGCTGAAAAGCCAGAAAGAGCAAAGCCATGTGGATGACAGGGCATTCTCAGAGTTTCCACCAATGTTGTTTCTTAGATCCTGGGGTTCCAAAGCCAGTCCAGATTATAAATGAAATCATTTCAGGTTTTCTTGGGAACTAAGGTTGACTTTATTACATTTTTTCCAAATAATGGTGAACTGTGGCCATTTATGAAAGAAAGGAAGTAACAGCACATTCATCATGCAAAGCAGGGGTCCTCAGATTGATCTAGTGAAATAACTTTTTGAAAAAAAGAAACTAATACACAACTGAAATCTTTTGTATGTCTGTTAATCATTTTAATAGTAGTTTATGAACATATGTTAACAAGGTTTATAAGATGTGTGTCACATTTGTTCCTCCAAATACCATGGTAGGGTATAACAAGACCATCTTCTTCATTTTATAATTTGAGACAAGTTATGCAAACATCTAAATATTGCAAAGTAAATATCAAGATGCAGGTCTTCTGAATTCTAGGCAAGATTCTACAAATACATATGGTACAAACTACACTGAAAATTTGCAGGAGTATGTTAAGTAATAAAAGAACAATGCTTAAGATTTCTCTGATGCTTGGAGAGGTGAAATAAATTGACCAATGAAACAAAATCTGTAAATGGCAAAGCCAAGATTTCAAACTAAGTCTGTCTTAAAGAAACTGTGTTGTTTTTCCTCCTATCTGTAGTGTCCCCCATACTGCTTTTTTGAAACATTCAAATTGAATATTGCATTTCCCATCTGGCATACTTTTGAGGATTTTAAGGCTATAGAGTGCTAAGCTGCCCTGGGCATATTTCTTTTCAGCTCTACCTCTCATGCTGCTCTACTCTTCTCTGCTTCCTCTCCCCAAGCTCCACCCACAAAAACATTGTAGTTACTAAGATCCATAATAGAAGAAAGACAGTGTCACACAAGAAACAACTTAAAATCAGGGGTCAGATATTAGTATTGTAAAAAGTCATAAACCACTTCCCTACTTAGGGGCCATTGCTCTGTGTGTCCCTGCCTCTGTACACCACAATGCTCCTGAAACTTCCTCTGGTCCTTGGTTCCAGGATCCCAGTAAATTATAGACTTCTTAGCCAGACAATAAAACTTACCTTACTTTACTAAGCAAACCACTTAGGCTGCTTTGTCTTATTACCCCTTCCTTCAACTCTTTTTCTCTAATCAGAAAGGAAAATTTTCAATCTGAGTTCCTTCTTAACAACAAGAAAAGTTTTTCAGAGCTCTCCAGAAAGCTTTAAAATTGGTCTAATGTCCACTCCCAAACCACTGGCAAATGGAATGGACAAGAAGATACCAATGTTTTTCTTCTAGAGCAAGAGATAGGATAGCCCTCCTTAAGCCTTATGGGGGAGGGATGACATCTTAAAAGGTTCAGATTTCTAGGTGCAAGGAAATGAGAGCAAATTTGATTCTCTGATATCCACTTCGTCATTAGCTGCCATATCAATCCACGAACCTCAGCGACTTATTTTTACACAAGTGTATTTCTCACTTATGCTAAGTTTGCTATAGGCCTGATGACTCTCCTGAATGGCTCTCCCCAGTGATTCAGGTATCTGGACCCCTTTCATTTTATGTTTTCACCAACTCAGATCCTCCCCTTCCAGATGCAGGGGTGAAGGGTTGAGGGAAGGCACAGTTGAGACTTAACCATTTCTCTTAGAAGTGGCTATATTACTTCCAATAACATTCTATTAGTCAGAAATAGTCACATGGCCAACCCAAGAGCCATGAAGGCTGGGAAATGCTTAGAAGAATGTCATTAACAGGTTAATGGCACAATGGGCAATTCACATAAGCATGAGTATGTTTCCTTCAATAAGAGTCATATAATGTAAGTCTCTACTCTTAAAAAAATAATAATCAGAATTTCTTTTTTAAATATTTCATTATTTATTTTTTTAATTTTACTTTATTAATTTCAAATATATCATACATTGGTTAGACATGTATATAGTTTATACAATGACCTCCTAATTGCTCTTTCTCTCCTCTGGCTCTCTACCTAGCCATTACATTAATGTGAACTGTATTCCCTCTGCCATGCTTCCCATCCCCATGACTATCTGTCAACTACTAATTTGTACTTCTTTAACCTTTCACCCCATTCCTCCATTTCTCCAATCCCCCTCCCTTCTGGCTATCACCAGATTGTCTTCTATATTTGTGAGTCTGTTTTTGATTAATTTGTTCTTTTCATTCCTTAGATTCTGCATATAAGTGAAATCGTATGGTATTTATCTTTCTCTTTCTGACTTATTTCACTCAGCATAATACCCTCCAGGTCATTGGAAATGGATTTCATTTTTTAATGGCTGTGTAATATTCCATTGTATATATGAACCATAACTTCTTTATCCAATCAACTGTTGATGGGCATTTAATAGAATTTCTAATGTTATACTCTCTTCTTAAATAAATCTGCAAATGTCCCATATTGATTCTTCATGTCAGGTTCAATGTATAATATCTGGCTTCCTTCCTCACCCCTTTCTTGCAGAATTTATTTAAAATGTAAATGATAGTGTAGTATATAGAGAACTTCCTTTACTGCTCAAAGAAAACACCAACAATCAAAGCTTTATTTTCTTATTACCCACCCACTACCTTTATCTGTTTTATTTAATGTCCCCATATAAATTATACTCAACAGATATTAATCTCATACTTAAATTTCCCTAAGTTAAAAGAAAATACAATTCTTTATCTGTCTTGTTTTCAAATAAAACTCTTCTTCCTCATCATTTCTTCTATTTTGGCAGACAAACAAGAATTACATCATAGCCTGTGGCCTGTGTCCCCTCAATTGAGGCTTGTTGGAGATAGAGCTAAGAATGGCAAAATTGGGATGGTTTCCAGTTGAATTCTATGCTTTTCTTCCTGTGGTAGCTTTTTGCCTCCAGAAAATTCTAGGAAAATCCAGTGTGGGCTGTGGCTGATGAGAAATTAAAAGTTCCAGTTCTGTCCTCAGTAGATAGCAGGCCTGGTTACTTAGTCATGGTTAGCTTAATGGAGAGGAGTAGGTTTCTTTGCTTGTGTCAAAGACCCAAAGACATCATCAAGCTCTCAGTGCACATGAGAGACCCGAGACCAAGAACTAGAAATAAAAATTATAAGCAACTGTCTCTAATTCAAATGGGTTTTTCTTCAATGGATTGTGAATTTTCCAAAATGGCATTTTTTTAAATACTTCCCTGTCATAACTGAAGTTATCATTTACTTCAACATCAGGCTGAAATTAATCAGACTTACATTTGTATTCAGCTTTGCTATGAACCAGCTCTAGGGCCTTGAGCAAAATAGTGTCCTGTATGCATCTGTCTGTCACTAAACATTAGATGAATATAGGGGCCTGTTCAGTGTGAGGGACCATGTCTTGTTTGCCTTTGTGTCCTAGCTCATATCACATGGTCTGATTCTTGATAATATAATTATTTATTGTGGAATGATTAATGAATGAGATTATATTAGTTGTCTCTGGCTGCCGTAACAAAATACCACAGAATGTATAGCTCAAACAAAAGACATTTATTTTCTCATAATTCTGGAGTATAGAAATCCGAGATCAAGATGTTATTAGGGTTGTTTTCTGGTGAGGCCTCTTTTTCTTCCTTTAGAATGACTACCTTCTCATCATGTCTTCACATGGCCTCTTCTGTTTGCATATGCAGAGGGAAAGGCAGGAGAAAGAGAGGGGGTGGGGAGAGAGAGAGAGAAAGAAAGTCAGAGACAGAGACAGAGACAGAGACAGAGATCTGGTGTTTCTTTTTCTTCTTATAAGAATACCAACCAGTTCTATCTGGTTGGGGCCCCATTTTTTATAAACTTATTTGACCTTAATTGCTTCTCTTCAAATACAGCCACATTGGAGTTTAAGTCTTCAGCATATAAATTTGGGAAAGGGCAGAAGAGGATACAATTTAATTCATTACAGAGGACTATGGATTTTTCTTTTTTAAATCTTATAATGGAGTAAGATTATCTTAATTTGTTACATTTCTATTGTAGAAATTCTTGTGGGTTCTATGTACTGTTCTCATATGATTTGTTATCATCAGCATTGCCAAATGTAAATAACTGTCACCTGCAGCTAGCTAAGAGTTTGAGGAAACATAGGATGAAAGGGATCTGGATACCTGAATCACTGAGGAAGAGCCATCTAGGAAAGCTGCCAGGCCTACAGCAGACTCAGAGTAAGAAACTTTTGTAAAACTAAGTCACTGAGCTTTGTGGATAAGTGAGCTTTAAAGACAATTTAGCCTTATTTTCACTATAGAGAGGGTCTCTAGTTCTGCTAGTTTTGGGGTATGATAACATATTGAATGCAAATTTGCTATAGAACTTAAACTTAGATTCCTTTGAGAACATACTAATAAAATTTTTTCTATCCTTGAAATAATGTGTCTCAAAATATGTAGCTATTGTTTGTGATACCTATAATTTAATTATGAAAGTTTATAAAGACTATGATTTTTACCAAAATTGGAATGTGCCAACAACTTGACCCAGGAGAACGTTAGAGTGTTCCAGATTCTTTCACATCCTATTCAGGTGTAGGTTCAGGTCACAAAATGATATTGAATAAAAGGGAAGTGAAAGAGAGAGAGAGACTGAGACGAGACAGAAGAAAGTACATTATTCATTTTACTGTGAAAATTGACCATGGAATTTAAATTCAGGTCTCATGTTCTCTGAAAGATGTTTAGATATTGATCAACAGTGCTCATATTACATGCATTGTGAAATCATTTACGTGCAAGTGAGATTCCCAGGTGAAAAATGTGAGAGAAGACCTTCCTTCACAATCAAATGAAAGTGATCAAGTTAATTACATTAATATAAAGTATATAATTATCACATTCAGATTAATATAATATATCTATTCTCTAACATTTAAATAAGAGTATTACAATATATTATTACCATTGCAAATCCTTTTTGAGAGTCTGCTGTACTTACGAAAAATATACCATATCTCACATGCATTTCATGTGTCATTGGAAACCCTAGCTGAAACTACCCCAAAATATTTTTGGCAGGATATATTTTATTTTTATTATAAGTACATTACTTTTCAAGTATATCTAAAAGTGGACATTCAAATTCACCTTCTAGTATTGACTGTGCCTTTAGGGAAGAGGGGGATCCAGTGCTTTAATGAAACACTTTGTTTTTCAAGGATAAAGTCAATATCCCATTTTATTTCAAAACAATGAGACAATAAACCATTCTTTGCATAACAGAATGAAGTTGTGGGTAGGTGTGCAGCTCTGCAGATTATTTTTTTTTTATGAAAGGCATTGTGAGATTTTTTCTTTTTTTTGAGGGAAATTCAAACGCATTCTAAACTAGATGCAGGGAGAGTCATGGCAGTAGTAATGTACCCTCCTATAATGATTCCTTGGGCCAAACTGTTTGCAAATTGCTTATGAGGCAAGCTCTATTAGTATCCCCTTGCTACAGAGGAGTAAACTAAGACACATACTAGTAACTTTCCCAGGTTCACATAACTGGATTCACACTCAGGCGTCTTGGTGGGCAAGAGGAAAGCTGGCCTTTGCATTACACTGACCCACTGAGGGTAGGCAAGCAGGATGATGGAGAGAGGGAGGGGAAACAAAATAGATAGCCAATTGGGGACCCAATTGAAAGGGTTTCCAGTCATAAATGTTCTTGAATAAGGTTTAAGATAGGTCCATGGTTTACCAAAATCTATTGCAAGTCTAGTGGCACTTATTAATAGAATAGCAAATATTATTCTTCTGTTTTGAGTGCTGAGGCTGTGCTAAGTTCCTTACATGTATTACCTCATTTATACCCTAGAATAGTGTGCAACATCTTTGTAGAAGGATATCAGAGATCTACACGTGATGACCTGTGCAGGGTTTAAGCCTCAGGGCTTGGTGCAAGATGAAAGAATCTCTTGAATTTATACACGTGTCAGAAAGCTGTAAGGTGAATAGGGATGAAAGATTTATCACTCAGGTTAAAAAAGAGGTGAATGGGTTCTTGTCAGATTCTGGCAACATGGGTCATGAGGACCTCAAAACAGGACTGAGCCTTCAAAATTGATCACATAATCTGACTAAATGCTTCGTAACATAGTGGGTAGCTTTGGCCACTCTGTGGAATAGAAAAATACTTTCAAAGACAGTTGTCATGAGAAGCTTTACTGTCAGCATTACCCAAAGTAACAATAGGCAATTTCATTATATTGCCTCCTAACATGGAGGCTTACTTTAAGCATTATAAAAAAAAAAAGGCACAAAGAAAGAAACATAAGACAATATGTACTTAAAATTAGGGAAAAAAAACTACAATAAGAAGATTACAAGATTATAAGAACTCTTTCTCATTCCATCATGAAAATAATAGCTCAGTTTAAAATCTGACTTTGTGAAAATTTTAGATCCTGTTGTCCAGAATATAAACCACTTCTGGTCTTCTTAGTAACCTGTAAATTGTGGTTTAAAAAAAATAAAATAACAAAATAGGAAGTTAAACAAATATCAATTACTGTGAAGTGATTCTTTTACTGAACTATACTTCTTACACATATTTGAAAAGACACAAATGTAATTATTTTCTCTCCCTGTGGACATTGTGCCAATTTGTCTGTCAATCTCTACACATACACACACATTTTTATACATATGTACACTAAACTACATAATAACTAAAATTTGGAATCAGATCAATTAGGTCTCTGCCCTTAAGGGCAGCAGGTGATACTCTGGTACACAAGGAGTTGCCAAGGGACAAAGGGGGAGTGGGTAGAAACTAAAACAAACCAAAATAAAAACATTCCATTGGCAAACCTTTCACTGCAGAGTCAATGAGCCAAGTTAGAATGTTTGGAGAACCCTGAGTGTTGGACAAAATAAAACTATTTTTGTATCTCAAAACACCAGAAAATCATAAGGTAACTTGGGCTCCTGAATTTTAATGTCAAAGCACATGAGCAACCCAGCATCATTTAGACAGACTCTTTCTTCAGCCTGTCTTCATGAGCCCCACACTTCCCTGGGGCACATAATTCCAAGTTCTATGAACTCCCTCTTATGTTGGTGAAGGAACAGTTTCCAACTATTCATTTTATCATGTTCCATTTCTCTGCATGCCCATCTCTGCAAATTATTGCCAAGCAGTTTTACATTTGTCATTCCCCTGTGACTCCTAAAGCCACTATCCATCTTCTATAAGCTATTTGCAGAGGGTGATGGCCTCCAGAGTGACCAGCAAGAGGAGAGCCATTCATCCACATCATTCATGCAAGAAAGAGATCCCCAGAAAAGAATCAGAGACAAAGAGAATTCTCCAGTTAGGTACCTAACACTTCACCAGAGTGTCACCTTTAAGTAGCCACCGAGGTCAGAGAGCACAGATGCCCGCTCATCGCAACACCAGCCTCCAGGCCTTTTCCTGCTCAGCTTGCCTTTCCATCACTGACTCAATTGTGCTCCTGCAAGAATCACGAATAAAATTTTTTACAAATGGGAAGAATAATTAAAAGTATAAGGTGGAGAAAAAGAATTTAAAAAAACCTGATCAAAGAACACCCACACTCACACAACTTACTTACTGCATAGTAGGCTTCCTGAGCTAAGAAGAGGAAAACTTAAATTGTACAGAAGCTCAACATTTTGACTATTGAAAGAGACTTGACCTTTTGATTCTTGAAATGAGTTTGTACTGTGTTCTAAATTGGATAGAACTCACATTATTTTCTAAGAGTGAGCAGATCAGCTGTTGACTTCCCAGAGATTTTTACTGAAAGGGGCAGGGTTGGAAGAGTCCAGAAGGAGTCCACAGAAGCAGCTACGAGAAAAAATGCAGGCCTTTTCTCATTGCACCTCACCTATTCTCCTCTAAGAATAGAACTGTGCTAAGAACAGAAGAAAGAACGGGACAGAGAGAAAGTGTTTCAGGATAGATATCAGCCCATCAGCATGAACACACGAAGCTTTTTTGGTAGTTTTGTCCCTCCTCTGGAGAATGTCAACCAGGAAGTCATGGCTCTTTCACATTAAAATAAGAGCCTTGAGCTGACTCATTTTCTATTCTTTATCTTCTAATCACCCTCTCCCTAGTAGAGATTAATTCCTCTTGTAAATATTTCTATGTACAGTGGAAAGAATTAAACTGACCAGCTGTCATGAGCATGTAACCCATGGGGTAATCATAGTCCTTTCTGAGTCCAAATGAGTACAGTATTGTTCTGTTTTAGACAAAGTTAGTCACTTTCAGAATGCTGGGTGTGAGTGTGCTCAGTTGATCAATTCTAGGTACCCTCACAAAACGGAGCTGACATAGAAAAGCTGAGATAAAATTTAGAACACTATGGTTTCATTGTAATGGGCATCTTTCTGAGTCTCAATATGTCCATTTCTTAGGTAGCCCTCCCTTTAAACTCCCTTAAAATTATTTTACAATCCATTGTTTTTTGAAAAAATATATATATTACTGTCATTTTTAAGGTCTCTCATTTTCCATGTACTTATCATGCCATCTCTTGTTTGAGCATTGTAATCCTATAAATTAGGTACTAGTGTCCTTATTTTACAGGTGAGGCACTTAAAGCTAAACAAGATAAAAACAACTTATCCAAGAACTCAGTGAGCAAAGAATAAAGCCAAAAGTCAACACCAAGTCCACTATACCCTGTTGCCTTTCTTCTTTGTATTGTCCCTTTGGCAAAAAGGGAAAAGAAATTTTGTGAACTATGAAAAAGCTCTTTTCTTAACTCTGGACTGTAGAAAACCTAGTCATAAGAAGTATCCTCCGACCTACCCTGCTTTATCCAGCTCAGCTACCTGTCAAAAGCTATTTCAGGATTTGAATCGAAAGCTGTGAGGACTTTAACTTAGGTCAGTTCCAATATGCCATTTTCACTAATCTATGGAGAATGACTGCTAGAATCAGCTGAGGCTGGTGGGTTAACCTTACAATCCAACTCCATAAGGCATTAGAAATCCCAAAATATGTTGGCTCAGTTTACCTGGACACAGAGCCTTCCAAAAGAGAGCCATTTTGCCCTGTTCGATAAGCAGGATTAAGAGTCCTACCATATCCAAAATAATTTAGACTCCAGTTTCCAAGGTAGCTGGCATCATATAAATCCCAAAAGATGTAATTACACTTGGGGGAACCCCCTGCCTTGAGAAAGACCTACGGTCAGCAGGAAACTTTATCCAAAACCTATACATTTCTATATATAAATTAATTTTCCTAATGTTTATGGATTCTTCTTATGGCCCAAATACCTATAAATCATCTCGATTTTTTACTTTTACCTCCTTTCAGTAGCTTTAGGCTGAGTAACTAATATTCTTTTTGGCAATTGATGCTTTCTGGAAGCACAAAAAGCCTTCTGAAGAAAAGTCTGTGTGAGGTCCCATCGGAAAACAAGGTGCAGCTACTTGCCAATTTACAGATCTCAGAGATAGAAAAGATGGTTTTCAATGGCTCTTTAATAAGCTGTTCATGCTGGTGCTGGAATAAATGTAATCTTCAATGCCCCTCAGAAAAAAAAAAAAAAACATTGGAGACATAGTATAATCTTCCTGTGGGGTAATGTTTTTATAATCTGGAGAGTCACAAAACATAAATCTATGCATGTAATGCCCATTTATTTATAATTTATCACTTACTAAGCCAAATATCTACATTAAGCAGAGCTCCTTCCAGAAAAGACCCTTGAGACTAAGAGTCTGTAAAAGAAAGAAACAAGGAATAAGCGATTTCAGTTTTTCAGGGGGATATTTCTCCATATCTAAAATGTTCTCCCCAATTCATCATCTATCAAGACCTAAATTAGGCCTCTATTTATATAGAAGTTTTCTTTAAATATCTCCCCAACTGGAGAGCTCCTTCTAGGTTTATTCACTTTTTTTTTGTCTTTGCAAATCATTTCATGTGTCAGTGAAACTATAAACTTCTTGAGAGCAGAGAAAAGGGAAAAGCACTGAACTATAAGTGAAGTTCCAGTTTTCTCAGTGGCTTTCCATGTGATATAAATAGATCATGTCTCTTCTTGGCTACACCATTTGTTTTCATTTATAAGATTACTTGGTCTCTAAGGCTCCATACAACTTTAATAATCAATAGTTTTATGACATGCTATGTCATATTGGTCATTTTCCCAACTCTCCTTACCTGATGTATAAAGAATGGGTTCACCAGACTCTAGTAACCATGAAAGCGGAGATACGATATCTGACTTCCTTATTTCAAATGCCTGACACTGTGTGACACAAAGAAAGGGCTCAAAAGATATTCCACTGAGTGAATGAATACACATTTTGTAAGTTAATTGACATTTATTAAGCACATAGAATATTCCAGACATACCTGTGCATTGTCGTATGTTGTCTTCACATTACAAGCACTGAAGACACAGTTATTCCATTTTAATTAAGAGAGATGATGGAGATTCAAAAAGAATCGGTGATTTGTTCAAGGTGCCACAGCTGCATTGTGTGTTACCAATGGGTACCCAAGTCTGTCTGGCTCCTGTGCATGTATTTTCTGCCACTGCACCTCAAGACTCAGCCTGTCTGAGAAACAATGCATGGACCCACGCTGCTATATTTCATGCTACTGTAAGACACAGGCTTATTTATGCTTATCTGTTTGGAATGGCAACAGTACTCACCCTAATTTGAGGAACAAAGAACTAGAAGAGAGGTTGGGTTCCCACCAAACCCTCTACAGGCAAATCAGCAAGCCAGAATGAAGTTGCAAAAGGAGCTGGGAAATAGCATGCATGATGAAATGGTTCTTTAGGTTTGTGATCAGGAAAGCCTGAGGCTCTGGCTATAGCTGCCAGGCCTACAGATTAAGCTCCTTTCTTTCTTTCTTTCTTTCTTTTTTTCTTCAAAAGCAAGAATGCCGAGACCTTAACGTTGTTTTTTTTTTAAATGCTATAAGCCTTTCAGGAAACAGCTTTCTCTGAGAACCTGCTCTTCACAGAAAGCCGCTTGAAGAAGTGCCAAAATGTAGTTAGTAGGGAGGGGAAAGTGGAGGGGAAATGTTGGATTGATTCAGTGGAGCCATTTGATGGTGAAAGTGCCTTTATCAAGGGAGCAGAGAATAAGCTGGGCACCTTCTTATGCATGCAGAGCACAAAGACTCCTGGGAAAGGAACTCACATTTGAATAAAATGTGGCTGGAAACAGAGATTCTTGAAACTCTGGGGATGTTGAACTTAATAACTATAATAATAGCTCCCATATACTGAGGACTCCAAGCACTGAGCTCTATGAGCTTTCTATTATATTTAACCTCATAGTCACTCTGTGGATATATACAATTACATTTATAAAGAAAAAATTGAGTCTCAGAGAATAAGAAAGACTTGCAAATATCATAGAGGTAGGACATGGCCCAGGCCCCCAGTCTGACAACAAGTTTCACATTACATTGTCACACCTTTCAGTGTCCAATGAAACTCTAGATCTGTGAGGCTAATTTAAAACAAAGTAGTATCCAGGATCAAGAAAGTGGAGAAGAGTTTTTATGTGACAACCATGAAGTCATTACGTTTTAACAATGAAAAAGAACCCAGAGCCCTCGGGTATGTAACTATTGCCATCCCCATGTATTAGAGCTTATAGAATGTCAAGGAGAAAGGGGCTACTTATTCCTCAGCATCAGCCATGTGTGTAGGTTCAGGGTCTGAAAATGTCATCCTTAGAACCATCTCTCAATAGTTCCTTGAGGGGAATCAGGGAAATAGGAGGGCATGGGGCAATCAGTAGAAAAATAAAGAACTTAGACTTTCAAATTAGATAATTCTAGCTGTGCATCTTGGCTCTGACACATATTAGTTCTCTGGCTAGGAGCAAGTGGCTCAACCTTTAAGAATCTTGATTTTCACATTTATGAAATGGATTTAAGAAGAATTTACCTTTTAGGGCTAATGTGAGGTCAGAGAACACTCTAAAATCGTGGCTAAACAGAGTGATCGCTTAAAGTAATTCCTTTGATTATTGGTGGGTTTCATGGTTGCTGTTACTGATGATTTTTATAATGTTCTTGGTATTATTGCTATTGTTGTTGTTGTTGTTGTTGTTGTTGTTGTTGTTATTATTATTATTAAAATTAAAGCACATAGACACACTGGAATGAACTGATTTCTAAGACAAAGTAATAATTGATGACAATTTAGAGCCATAACAATAATCAAAACAATGACATATATTATTTACTAGGTGATTACAATGCAATGGGCATGGTTCTAAGTTTTTTTATATGTCTTACAATGTCACATAATTCTCACAGCGACCCTATTTGGATATGAACAAAACGTAAGTCATTTAGAAGGAGAGAAAACTGAAGCATAGAGAAATTAAGTAATGTCTTCTAAATTCGCAGAGTGAGAGTTTGAGCTGGGATACAAATCCAGTTAGTCTGACTCAGGCTAAGCTTGCACTTAAGAGTAAAAATTGTCAACATTATGTATTTGCAAACTAGGTTCTGCAGATTCCTAGAAGCTGCCAAATGTAATGGGGAACAATCTACAAAATATGAGCTCTGTGGTTTTCATACACCATTTCAGCAGTTGCTTTTATTTATTTAATATGTATAATGTTCACAAAATATCTTATTTAAATAAAAGATTTTGTGGCTGACAAGCATTAAATAAGTTGTTCTTGATAAAGTGTTCTTCATGGGGTATAAGTTCATGGGGTTCTGGCACAGCTAGGGTTGCGTGAAGACTCCAGAGTAATGGGGAAAGACTACTTTTCATACAGTGTTGGCTTTAATATGATTTGTACATCTGGCCCTATGCATGTTGGTACTATCAGGTGATTCCTCTCAATTAGAAAGAAGTAGATGATAACTCAGGTATAACAACATCCACCACCCACCTCAACTGGTCACTAAATAGCTGAAGCATTTCAGCACTATCTTCAATGAACAGCAGCTCTGCAGCTAAGTTCCTAGAGACCTATATCTTATTGAAGGAAAGATAGTTTGGGCTCCAAAGATGCTCAGTTGGCATGCCTTGCTGGTGTAAGCCTATTAATATGAGTTAGAATAAATCATTATTAAAATTATAAATATGTGTTATTCTCTTAATATATACATAATTTAATAATACCTTCAGATATTTCTTGAAATTTTCTCCCAAAATATCCATTATTTTTTTTTAAAGTGTAAATTCAGAGGCAGGAAATATTTTTAAAAGAATAAAGGGATATTTTTAAAGTGCTAATTTTAAGAGTGCCTTTTGTCTCATGCTATATCTTAAAAAGTGAAAATGACTACTATGTGAGATTCAGATTTTGAGAAATTCATTTTTTCTTCCTTTCATATTTGATAGTTTCTAAGTAGGCTTTAAAGAGTATTAATTTTTATTCTATTTGTTTTTGAATGATAAATCTTTAGTGTTTGTTGTTTTGTTTTAATTTTTACTAATTTTAGCAGTGTGTATTGCCATAAGTAATATATGAGAAGTCTCAAATGACCAAATGACTAGAAGACTCCCCCCAAAGAGTTCACAAAGGCTAAGAATCATGTCATTTCTAACTTATTGTTCTTTTTCAAGTAGTTTTTATCAACAGTTTTTTCACTGATGTCCCACATATGAATCAATTAATGAAGATCAATTTCACTCTATGTGACATTGTCCCAAAGCACCATTAGTGAATTCCGTGTTCTGTACTTCTTTAAGAGGTGGAGGGTGAGGCCCCTAGGCAGTACATTTTTGACTAGTTTATTCAGAGAAGGAAGAATAAACTTTCTGTCTCATAGGTCCTGAGGATAAATGACACTCTGCCTTGATGATTACCTATGAGGGTGTCCGAGAGAATACAGGAGCATGGAATCTTCTCTAAATTGTCATAGCCTTTTCCAACTATAGACTCTCCTATATTATAGGACAAAGAACCTCAGGTACTGGTTACTTATTCATTAAATGGATGAGTCATTATCTCTTCAAAATAGCTCCTTCAACTGTGTATCTTTCCTTAATAAATAGCACTATTCAGATCCTAAGCTAGCCAAATAGAAGACCTATAGTATATGGAGCCTTCTCAATCTCATCTCCTTTCCCAACCAAATCCAACTGGTCATCTAGTTCATTCTTCTTCTCTGGTCTGTCCTATATCATCCATTGACTGGTGATTTTTGCAGCATCAACAATAGGCTTACTCTTCCTACTCATTTTCCAGGCTGCAATCAAAATGAGGTTTCCCAAGAATTGTCATGATCCATGTCCACTCCTCATAAGCACTTTAATGACTCTCCATTACTCACTGCAATGCTTTACAAACATTTAAACTCTGGAACCTTTTTATTCAAGTGAAACTTACAATACAAAAGAGATAAAATTAGAACTGTTCTTGGTATAAGTTAAATAAGAGAGGCAAAGCACTAAAGCATCCCTTCAACAGAAATACACACACACAACAGGTCTGGTCCAGAAGCAGCTCCTAGGACCCCTAAGGAATCAAAAGAGTCCAGTTTTAAAATTACTGTTTCATGAATAATACTTGAGCTCTCAAAGCTCTTATAAGACCACACAAACGATGTAGCAGATTTCTCTAGTACCAATGTTACCCTCTCAGCTCACTTGTAATTGGATTTCTCACTATAGTAGACCATTCTCACTCTATTGCTAAGGCTCTTTATCAAATGCTACAGTACATCTTTCTAAATTTTGCCCAGAAGCTTCCTTTGATTTAACATAAGCTGGCTCATGGTGCAAGAAAGCAGAACCCAGAATCACCTCTGGAGTTAATTCTTCTGAAACCAACTCTCAACTGACAGGGGAAGGACCTAGTAGACACATGTTGCAGGGACCTGTCTTGCAGGTGAACAATTCTGAAAGAAATTCAGCACGTTTCTCAGAGGCCCTGAAGAAATGGAGCTCTGTTGTTTTATAACGCACCTTCACATTGAGTTTTTTCTGTTAACAGAGCTGGAATCCATTGAAATCTTAGGCATTTAATAGCTATGTCACCATGGGCAAGTAACCTTGATTTTCTAAACCTCAATTTCTTTATCTAAAAAGTAAAGATTAAAAATATTGACATTTATGAATATAGTTATATATTGATCCCTTTTCTATAGTATTAACTGAGTACATGGATGCCCAGAATAAATACCATACTTCCTAGCTTCCTCTGTGGCTAGATGTGGCCATATGACCACCAGCTGCACAAGATGCAAGTAAAAATTTTGTGAGATAGCTTCCAGAAAGTTTTTTTAGAGTACATCTACCATATTCCCATGACCCTCTTTTTTTATCCCTTCATTCTTGCTGCTGACAAGAATAGTAGATAAGATATCAAAAGCTAGAGTAGCCAGATTTAGGCTATGACATGGCCTGGGATATGGAGATGAAGACGCAACAAAATGAAAGAAGCACAGGTATCTGAGACCCTATTGAACCAGAGTCACTGTTATATCCCTGAACTCCAGACTTGAACATGAGAGAAAACAAATTTGTATTTTGTTTATGTTACTATTATTCAGGAATGGAGAAATGCAAATATTATCCTTAGCCAAATTTAATCCTAGTTGAACAATAATTTTTTTCTATTTTTGTGGGGATTAAAAGATGATTAATATATAAACCATTTCACATAAAACATAACACATATCTGGCATTTGTTATTGCTTTCAGTTATGGTGGTGAGAGGGGTAGGTGGGCTAATGAAGCACCTTGGTGATACTCAACTGAGAGCAGTTTTCCATTTCCCAGATCTGCCCCAGTCTAGTCTGATTCTGTTTCCCAGATACATGAGGGTACTCACGTCTCATAATTCCACAAATATACTACAAACACTTACTCTTCCATGTATTTTCAATTCTCTTTTCTCTGCCCAAACTATCTTTTCTTGTCTGTTCCAGCTGGTGATTCCAATTCAGCTTTTATGATCTGCCAACAATCACTTCTGCAGCTCCCTGGGAAAAAGTAAGGACTGACATCTGTGCTCCCACAACACATTGCACAACATTTTCCCTGCCTCATCAAAATTTAAGGTCTAAGTATAATGTGCATCTTGCAATGGTACAGCTAGTCCAAATTTGAATCATACCAGAAGCGCAATGCATTATATATATATATCCTCCAAAGCCAAATGAGGAGTGCTTGTGAGCACTTAACGGGATGTTTTAAAAGGACCACAATTCTGGAAATGTGACATCATTCAAATGATTTGCTTTTGGAATGGCTTGCTTTTGGTGGATGAAAATAAGTGGTTCTGAACCGTTTTTTACTCACGACATTTCTGACACCAAATGTGTAGTGTCTTTTCCATCATAACTTCTCTAACTCTCCTACATCAGTTGGGTGTCTCACAAAGTCAGTTCAGTTCTGACACTATTCTACTGGAGTTAGCACCAGAGCCAGTTGGAGCAGTCTGATATGATTGTCCCAATTCAGAGGCCATTCACAAGTCCCAAGTCCCAAGTTGTCACCAGCACTCTGACTGACCAACTATAAATTCAGAAGCTTCCCACAATCAACCCCCTCTTCAAGTCCAATAATGTGTTAGAATGATTCACAGAACTCAGAAAAGCACTTTACTAATCATTACTGGTTTATTGCAAAGTGTTCACCTCAGAAACAGCCAAATGGAAGAGTTGCATAGAGCAAAGAATGTGTGTGTGAGGGGTAAGTAAGGGCCAGTGCAAGAAGGTTCTGTGCCCTGCACTATTCTCCAACTTTTCGTGTTTTCACCAACCCAGAAACTATTCAAATCCCATCCTTTAGAGATATTTATAGAGGTTTCATTACATAGGCATGATTGGTAAAACCATCGGCCATTGGTGATTAACTCAATCTCCATCTCTTCTTCCCTCTCCAGAATTTGGAAGTGGAGCCAAAATTTCCAACCTACTAGTTATGTTTTTATCTTTATGGAGACCAGCCACCACACAGAAGCTGTGTATGGGTCTCCAGCTCAGTCATCTCCTAAGCTTATAAAAGACACTATTCTCACTCCAGAGATTCCAAGAGTTTTAGGATCTATGTACAAGAAACCAGGGACAAAGACCAAATACATACTGCTTATTTATTAGAGTGGCTTCCTTCTCTATCTTAGTCAACTAGGATAAATTACTTCAGAACAGTGAAGATTCTGCTCAAGAGCAAACAGGTAGTAAAATTCAAAGCTAAATTTATAACCAATGCTTCCTGATGGCAATCATAATATCACATCACAAGTCTTCCCTCAAGACAACTCTCAGCATCATCACATTAATAATAATAATAATAATAATAATAATAATAATAATAATAATAATAATTAGAATCAGAATCATAACAATAGCTAATATTAATTAAACATGCATTAGGTACCAGAAAATATGCTAAACACTTCATAATGATTATTTCATCTTGTTCTCATTTTATATATGTATATCTAACATAAACTCTTTCTCTCCCATTTTATAAATAAAGAAATAGATTTTGATATTTTAACAACTTATCTAAAGTCAAAAAATTACTAAGTAGTAAAACAGAAACTTGAGTGCAGATTCATCAGGCAGCAAAACAAAAGTTCTCACCATTCTGTCAGAATGCATTTCCTTAAATATAATATCCAACTCAAATTTAGCTTTCATTTTCAACCTCATCCAGAATTAACTTCCCCCCTCCTCAGTGCTTTCATAGTAGTGGTACACCCTCTATAGACCACTCACCATATTATATCATAGTTATTAGCATAAATGTCTGTTTCCTCTACTTGTCTGAGTTTCTGTTGAATCACATTGTGTATTATTATCTTTGTATGCCCAGGGCCTGGTAGAATGACTTATATGAAATAGTAATTCTTTCAGTTTAACAAATAATAATGGACACAAAAATACTTCTTGAATTGGAATGGGTCTTGGTCTCACCACCTGTAAAATGGAGACTGTTCTCTCCTGGATATAGAGACAGTTCTCATTCTTTGATGTCAAAAAATGCTCAAGACTTCTTGAGCCAATACATATGTGCAACGGGCAAGGAACATCTTGAGAGAATGCTACCCTATTATTATAAGGCACTACTGAAAAGGGACCAAGAGAGAAAATTCCTACTGTCCTAACATGATCCAGCTGCAAAAGAAAAGCAAAAAGTTATTGCCTCTATACTTGAAACTAGCAAATTGGCCTGAAGGTACAGGGTACAATCTTTGTTGCATATTGCTATAAACTCTAGCCCACTATGCAAACACACAATATTCCTGTGTGGGGGAAGCTGTCATTGTGTCTCACCACCAGGTATGCAATCAGCGTCTGGTGGGAAGATTGCCAGGCTGGCCATCTGTGTTGTGCTTGGTTGCTAGGGCACAGGCAGGGAGCTATGTAGTGTCTTGCTTTCACCCTAGCCACAAAGGCCTGGAGCAATGACAAAGGCTGCTCCAAGTACTGGAGCTTCAAGAATATGTACATATTTGGCTTAATTCATGGAACTTTTTTTGAAAGCCAACTCAGAAGACAGATTTTTGTCTAGGCTCTGCTTCTGGTAGCCCCCAAGTTAGACATATAATTCTCTAAGTATATGCAGTTCTTTGATGTAAGTAAAAATGACCCAAAGCTCAGTATTTCCCAAAGAGGGTCTGTGTACCACTGACAGGATGTGAAATGTTTATAGATACTACATGGACAAACTTGTAAAAAATTCAACAGCTGTGAATTATTGTAATGTGCACTAGAAAATAATTGTCATATCAAATACTTGATATTATATTACATAATAAACTGACTAGAATGAATGTAAGTAAATAGTTCACTTTTTAAAAAGGAGTACATATTAGAAAATATTCATACCAGTAGGGGGTATGTGGATATGACTGAAACTGTGAAAGTGAAACACAAATGACTAGAGTTAGATGTGTTAAATAAGTTAGACCAGACATTCTAGCATTTGCTCTGCAACTCTATCGCAATTGGAATTTATCACCAATAAAATTCCAGGAAAATTATCTGGACATAGTAGAGAAAAGTAAATTTATTCTGAAAATGACTCCATTTATTTAAGCCAAGTTTATTCAAACAAATATTATCTAATACCTACAGGGCATCAGACACCAAGGAAGGCATTATGGATACGAAAATGAAGAAGACAGGGTCTTGGCAGAGTCTAATCAGGGACACACCTGGGGAAATAAATATCTTTAATTTAGTATAATGTTTATAATAGTGTGAAGTAACCTGGGAGCCAGAGAGAGAACACGAGTTTTTCCTAGGAGAGAAAATAGCTAAAGAAGTCTTTACAGGGGAAGTGAACATAGAGCTAAGTCTTGAAGCCTAAGTCAACATATAAGAAGGAAAAGACAATCCAGGCAGATGGAAAAGCATGTGAAAAAGCTGAATGGCAAATCTAACGGCAAATTTTGTTTTTATGACTCTATATTTCATGTGTAAACAAAAGCAGCCATGTTAGCTATTTTGTGCACTTCATGAGTGAGAGAACCAGGTGTTGAATGGAGTTATAAGCAATTCCACACCTATGTACTTTCTTCTGTATCATATAGTATTTGCCATTCATATCTGAAACCTTACCAATGCTTTGCTATTAATGGTATTTCCAGCTTATTTATTCTTACCCCACAAAGTGTAACAAATATTTACCAACATAAGAAGGAATAATGAGATCTGCTTCTTAAAGGTTGGTATTCCCAATAGCAGGCAACTTTTGGACTTCACCTTACATATATATATATGTGTATATATATATATATATATATATATATATATATATATATATATATATATGTATGTATGTATGTATGTATGTATGTATATACACACACACACACACACACACACACACACACACACACACACACATATATATATAATTCTCTGTAGAATAATTCCCCAAGACACTTTTTATTCATTATTTTAGGCAAAACCCAGAAAGTTTCAGAAAGTCTCTCCCATGTTCTCTTTCCAGTTTATACGGACACATTTCTCAGCCTTGAGGCTAATGGAAAGATTCCACTCTTGGGGAAAACTTTATTAGAAACAAGGCGAAAAAAATGCTGAACTATGGCATTGATTAATAAGGCTATGACATTTGGGGATTCACAGTTCAGGAATGCTCCATAAGAACTGAGGATATTTAATCCAATCAAGTTAGAGAAACAGGGCAGCCATGACAAAATGACACAATTCTCACTTTAAAACGAAAGAGATCATTTGAAATGAATATGGCTATGGCTTTGTTTTTCCTCTTCAAAAGTGAGCAGCTATTCTAAGTCAAACCAGATATTGCTACAACTATGGGTAGGTGTATTTACCCTGTGGGAATGAGAAGAAAATTGTATGGAAGCCAAGTATAAAAAAATGTTGGCTGATGGGTATGAGAGATCCAAGGAGGAAAATAGAAATTGAGGATCTTCCCATAAAAAGAAACATTTTCAGCTTAAGGAGAGAGTTTTACAACAGTGGTCTCAACCTAATGACATGTTACAGTGAAAATAGTGAAACAACTATGAATTCTGGAGTGAATCAGAGAGAAGTTTTAATTCAGCTGTGCTCTTTACCAACTGTGTGACCCCCAGGCTCTCTCCTGTCTCAATCTTCTCATATGCATAATAGGGCTCATTGTATGTACCATAAGGACTGCTGTGAGAATCCTGGTAAAAGCTGTGAGAGTACTTAGCAATAAGAGAAACAATATGTGTTAAATAAATGGGGGTCTCCATGCTCAATCCCGTTCAATTGATAGTAACATTTGGTTGTCTGGTGGATATTTTGAATATCTCCATCAATGGTTTTTGCTTTTGTTATTTTGGTTAATGTATATTATTAAATTTATTTTTCTATCTCCTTAATGCCAATATATTAAAACATTATTGGTTTTTAATATATTTATCTTGTATCTGGCCAACTTTCTAAGTTTTTTATCTGTATTAACACTATTTTTACTAATTATCTTTTATTCTCCAGATATAAAATCCCATACTCTATAATAATAATTTTATATTTCTTTCCAATAGTTATTCTTTTTTTTATTGCATCATTGTCTTATTGTTGGATTTTAATTAATTCAAGTAAAACAAATATTCTTTGCAATGAGGCAAATAACATAGTGACTTGATTGGTGATCTAGATTTTCATGATGATAACTAAAGAGGAGAGATTTCTATTGCCCTTTCCCAAAAGACGCATCTGTCAACATCACTAAAGCAAAAGTGCACCAGATATGTGGCACTGGGTAAAGGCCAATTCTGGAGTAGTAGAAAGAACCCCCAGAACAGAGATGTTGCTATTTCAAAACAGGGTTGGGCTTTGCCCTAGGGGTTTTGTTTCACAATCTCTACCATTTTGAATTAGAGGTGTAAACAGTTTCAGGTTTTGAGATAGACAGCTTTCTGGCCTCAGCTTTCAGATCCAGAAACACAGAGTTGTCAGTAAAATGAAGAAAATTCAGGTTCATAGATCAAAATCAGTATACCATTCAGAGAAGTAGGCTTTACCTACCCCACAATCTATTCTGGTGAGAAGAGTCATTTCAGAGGAACGAATTCTTAAGTTACAAGTTCTCTCTGTCTAGGGAACATTTAGCCTTACATTTTTTTAGTTAGCAAAGATGTCTTCATAGCATCCATATGTCACTGGCATACATTTCTTCATTAAATCAATAATGGCTCATATTTTCATTCTAATATTATACCCCATCACACCCTTCATCAGCATTTAGTGTTTTGTGCCTTTGTACTGAGTATTTGATGCATAATGGTCTTCATCCCTGTGTTTTCTTTACACAGTAAACTTCTGGTTAGTTAAGGCAACACCTCACCCAGATTTCCTCTGCGCTATTATTATGTTCTATGTCTTCTTCATCACAGCACTTATAATAATATTCAATTTGATGATTATATTAAAAGTAGACATGTCTTATTTCTCTCCATATTCTCACTGTCAAAAACTGAGCCTGATATATATATTATTGTTATCTACATCTGTCACATAGAGTTCTTTTAGCAGTAACAGAAAATTCAATTCATATTGGCTTAGTTAATAAAAAATTGTACTAATTCAATAATTGAACATCAAAATGTAGGGAAGATTTAGTTCTGATTCAATGCTACAGTTCTGCCTCAGACTTCTCTCTGTATCTTTTTCATCTTCAGGCATGTAGAAAAATGACCATAGCAATGATGAGCCTTATTCCCCCACATAGTAACTTACAGAAGAGGAGAGATACTGATTCTTCCCATGGCCAACTTTGCTTCTCACATCTTTTCCAGCATTGAGTGATGTGACCATCCTTAAGCCAGTGACTGGAAAATGGGGTGGAACTAACTTGAGATAAGTCAGATCTATCCCTGGAGCAAGAAATTGGGTCACTCTGCCAGCAACACAAAGACACTGGTCAGGCAGGGTTCTGCTGGAAAAGTATTCAGCTAAAAGTAACTACTGGACTTGCAATCATTAAATTAATAGTTTACTTTCTTTATATAACAAGAGCTAAGTGCCTGCTAGTATTAATTCAGCTACCCAAAGTTACCAGGACTGATACATTGAGATTCTCTTAGTCTTCCCCTCATGCTCTTTCAGTATGGATTGTAAATAGGAGGGACTAAAAAAAATAAGTTCATTGAAAATACTGTGCGTTTGCTGTTTTTACTGATGGAGAAGGGATTTACAAATATAAAGAGAGCTAAGACTAAAATAAATCCCATGGTATTGTGTAGACTGAAATAAAAATATACTAGGTAAACTTGTGGTTTTATATATAAAGGAAAGAAGGAAGGAAAGAAGGAAGGAAGGAAGGAAGGAAGGAAGGAAGGAAGGAAGGAAGGAAGGAAGGAAGGAAGGAAGGAAGGAAAAGTTTGTGTGTGTGCATGCACGTATATGTGTTATACCTTTGTTCATTATAGAGACCTAGAAACATTGGCATCCCTTTCACAATGAGCGTGTCTTTTTTTTACTATGTACTACTCTCCACTAAAAAAAACTATGACCCCTAAAACTAATGGTTTATCCAGTGCTAGCAGAGGAAAATCTCTAGATAGGTCTAGAACATATTGTATCATAAAGCAAAAAATTGCTAAAAAAAATGGTGGAGATAGGTCAAAACATCACTGGAGCCATTTTGAAGGAGCTCCACTGGCTAAGTCTAGAACAATTTGTGCATCACAATAATTAATGATATTTATGGATTTTACACTTTTGAGTAAAATAGAAATCTATTAATCTATACTGATATAAATAAATGAAAAAAGGAAAAATTCCCAGTTAGAGTAGAAGATGTGAAGTAACAATTCTCAAAATATATTTTTTATTAATCATTAATTGATGAGTACAAGATACTTATTAAATTTACAGTAGAAAAACCTTGTAGATACCTTTACCCAAATGGTGAAAGTTAATATTACGAGTAATGAGAAAAATTGGCATTTGGTGTCTAACAATATGATGCATGAGACGAATATTTGGCAGATATTACTGCTAAAAGCTCTTAAATAATGAAGAAACATCATATAAATTCAAACTGAGGGACATTCTACAAAGTAACTAGCCTGTCTTTTTCAAAGTCTTGAATAAAAAGAATGAAAAGAATGTTTCATTTTCAAGGAAAAAAATACATTACAACTTAACAAACACATTTTTCTGGATTGGATCCAGAACATAAAAAGAACATTATTCAGGCATCAGAGAAATTTCAGTTGGGTATTCCCTGATTTTGATGGTTTTACTTTCATTATGTAGAATATCCACATATGTAAGAAATATAAACTGATGCAACTTATTAGAAAATGGTTCAGAAAAAATAGCACACATGAATGTGTGTGTTGTGTGTATGGGTGTATATATAAGAGAAAAGGAAGGCTAAGACAAATGTGTAAAAATGCTAATAACTGAGAAATCTGGGTGACATAAATATGGAAGCTCTTTATACTGTCCCGTTAACTCTTCTGAAAATTTTCAATTATTTCAAAATAGAAAGTTCAAAAGAAGGAGGAAGAATAGGGATATGAATGTTGCTTGGTCACCAAGAGTATTTATGATAACATCCATCTCAGGCCTCACGAGGCAGACCCCACCAAAAACATGACACTTTTTAATCTCTAAATTATAAGGGCTTTATCCCTCAATCTACCCCTATATAGAAAATTCCTTATTATACCAAATGCCTCTGGGAATCTCCATGGCATTTAAAATGTTCTGCAAATCTGTCCTGGTTGTCACTTTTTGTACAAACTAGTCATTTGTCTTCAGACCGCCATCTGCTCTTCTGCAGGTCACCCCTTTCTCAACTGAGATGATTTCACCCAAGTTTGCAGCTGCTACCCTTCTTCATTTTTTCAGTATGGCCTCCTCACCTGCACATGAGATCACTGAAATCATAGCTTGGCTAAGCCCAGCTGTCCTTCATGGAGCTGCAATGGGTCCTGGAGCCTAGAAAGCTCTCTGTTTGGCTGCTGCTTCCAAACATATCAAGTGCTTATTTTGAAAACCCAACCTCAGAGACATTTCTCCCCACCAAGAATCTCCAGAGGTTCCCACAACTCTGAATGCAACCCCAACTGACTTCCAAGGGTGTTAGGAAGAGAATTTATTTTTCCAGAGAAAATAGGTAAGCACTTGCTTTATATCTGTAGCAGGGGTGGACAAACTATGCCCATAGGCCAAATCTAGCCTACTGCCCATTTTTATACAACCTGTAAGCCAAGAATGATTTGTGTAATTGCTAATGGTTGAAAAAAATGTCAAAAGAAGAATGATATTTTATGGCTCATGAAAATAATATAAAATTCAAATTTCAGGTTTTAGAAAATATACTGGACTATGGCCATACTCATTCATTTCTGTATTGTCTAGGGCTACTTTTGTGCTGTAATGGAAGCATTGAGTAGTGCTGACAGAAACAACTCAACCGGCAAAGCCTAATATATTGACCACCTGGCCCTTTACAGAGAAAGTTCGTCAATCACTGACCCATATGACTGAAAGAGCCTTCATATGAGAACAAACAATACCCTCTCCTCCTAAAGCAAGCCCGCATTTCTACCTGACAAAAATTATTAACTATTGATAACAACTTAAATGACACCTTTTCATCTTAAAAAATTACCTTAAGCTTCAATTACTGGAATTGTGATGCATTCAACTCTCAAGTAAACATGTATTGAGGTAAACTGAGCCTTTAGGAGTTGGGATGCTGAGATCTGGCTCCCAGCTGAGTGTCCATGGCTTCTAATGATTAATCCAGGTCAGAAAAGGAGCTTAGTGAATGACACCTAAGCAGCAGAAGCCTCCTAAATAGTGAGAAATGAAGAGCTGTAGGGGTAGTAGGAGAAAAGAAGAGTGTTGAAGGGAGTAAATGAAGTGGTACAGTAGTACCAATTAAAGACCTGCAGATTTCTAATTAAAGCTCAAGCAGTTCTCCTGCTGTCAGTGCAACTTATGAACCCACAAACTAAAGAGAAAGATGTCAAGTCATCTTAATTCTATTTTAATCATTATTCCCACAGGATAAATTTTTGGCATTTCTATAATTTGGGTTGAATTTAATAGTCCAGTATTTATTTCAAATTTAATGCCCATAGATAATTTTTAAATAAATTTTAATCCTTATACTTAAGGAATTTTATTTATATTGCTTTCATTACAATGGAAGTGGAAATAAATTCAGAGAGAAGAAAGGTTCATCTTCTGACAGCCAGCAAATATTGGGAGCCTCAGCTCCACAGCCACGAGCAATGAATTCTGCCAACAACCTGAATGAGCCTGGAAGTGGATTCTTCCCCAGTCAAGGCCCCAGGCATAAACACAGTCCAGCCAACAGGTTGATTGCAGCTTTCGGAGACCCAGTTAAGCCATGCCAGAACTCCTGAACTACAAAAACTATGAGATAATATCTGTATGTTACTTTTTGGCTAATAAATTTGTGGCAATTTATCACACATCAATAGAAAATTACTATACTGGACAACATTCCTACATCCACTTTTCCCCAACCTAAGATGGTAATTTTCTGCTGCTATGCCCAAGATTGTGCCTTTAATAACTAGTTGTGTAAGAAAGAACCCAGGAACTCTTCTAGATTGATTTACAGAGGCTTTCTTCAGCAGCCAGCTATAGAGACTGCTAGCAATCTGATATATGGGTGGGAGCCAAGAGTGGAGCCTACATGTGTCTTCTCCATCCTTGCCCAGCACCCACCCCTACACAAAAACATGAGAGCAGTGGGAAATCAACCTATGGGTCTGAGTCACCAGTATAAAAGAAACATATGACTTTACATATATGTAAAATCTTTTAAAAATATTGTTTCAGGAAGCATGCCACTAATATGTACAGAAGGAAAAGTATAATGTTTGATGTCTGAACATTTGAGTATTTCAAGACTTGGCTCTGCCATTTATAGTAAGGCCTCACTACATGAGGTTTCTGAATCTTCTTTTCACCCACAAAATGTACATAATAATAATACCTGAAACCATGTTGACACAAAATAGTTATTGTTCATTGTCAATGTATGATAGACATGATACCAGAAGCAGGAATACAGAAATAGATGAAACATGACAGCTGCCCTCAAGAGTTGGAAGGGATCCTTATATAAAAATTTAAACTCTGTGAGGGAAGTAAGAATCTGTCCTTTGCCACTGCTGTGGTCAGCATGGCTTAGGACATCTCACAGTAATATTCACTCTATATCTACTGAGTGACTATGTGATGCAGAAAGTTGTTGGGCTTAGAGCTGGTGATTAAATTGCACTTGGAGGTTTACAGCACTGGAAAGGAAGAGGGGGGAAGAGGATTGATGAGACTGAAGGCCATGCTGAAATAATATCCATCCTGAGCTACAAAGCTACATACGTATTCACACACTCACACACACCCTCAAGGTGTGTGTCAGTAAGTCTTCTATCCACAACTCCCATGGGTGAGGTTGGAGGAAGATAAATTAAAAGTAGCTGCTTTCTAAGCATTGATAAATGGAGAAGGTGGGAGTGACTAGCAGAGGGAATCCAGAGAGATGGACAATGTGAGAGTCATGAAACCAGGACCAGAGATGACAGTGTAAAACAAAAGCTCACCCACCCAAATCCCTGGAGGTCATCAGAGTACAACTGGGATCCCGCCATCTGTGAGATGGGGCTTTGAGCCAATGTAGTCCTTAATCATAACAAACAAGGTGATCTCCGCAAGCTGAAGAACTGAGGGGCATGTAGGGCTTGACGCTGAAGGAATAAGCAAATGAATGGACACAATGTCAGGAGCAGGAGAGAAAGGTACAACTGACTTTGGGGAGGAAGGGAAGAATTTGCAATTATATTCTGCCATCAGCAGTGAATTACTTTATGGACTAGGAAGAAAAGCTGACAAAGAGCATATAGCTGTCATTTTTCTCCAGAGAATAGTCAGGCAGATACTTAGTAAAGGAAAGCCTTTAAAGGAAATTGATGGGGTCAGAATTTCTGGGATCAGGTCAGTATTGTCATAAGTAAGAACTCAGTGAGCCTCACATCATGGCTCCTAGACCAGAATTGCCCTGGGGGAGGGAGGGTAGGGGCTGGGGGACCACCTCTCCTTCCAGACAGACCACCCTTCTCTCCAACACAGGTGTTTGCTTGACTTTCCTTCCCTTTTTTTGGTTTTGTTTGTTTGTTTGTTTGTTTCAATCTTTAGCTGAGGCCTGAGACCTGACCCTTCTACTAATTCTTTTCAGTAAAAGACCAGGGAAATTTTAGAAAGAAGGAAGAAAAGAAAGTAGAAAAAAAAGAAAAGACAAGTGGAATGTTCATGGGAACCATGGGAGCGTGAGTGTGCTTGCAGGGTGCATCTTGGAAAATGAATCTCTGGGAGAGACCTTTGGTACCAAATAGTTGAGTTGCTGCCAGTCTTTCATGACTCCTTCTTTATCATTTCCCCTGCAAGGAGGCAGATCAAGACAAATCCGCATTCCTTCCCCTATGTCTGGGGCCTGCTCTTAGCCTTTGTCAGCTGCTGGTTTGCTGAGGCTCCTGGGTTTGAGAAAACCCGCCTGGCAGCTCCATGTTTGTTTGCAGCAGCACTTATGCAGAAGGGGTGTCATCCGGGAGCCATGGCAGCGGAGACACAACAAACAAAAGCAATCACTGGCTTCCAAGGGTGAACAGTGAAGGTCTCCTTAGCTTCCCAGCACTGTTTATGGAGTAGCTGAGTGGCCATATATCCCTGGTCCCACAAAGCCAGATAGTGGGCAGCTGTTGCAAATTCTTCCTGAGGAGCTTATAATAAAATAATTCAGGCTGAGCTTGACCATGGGACCATGAATGTCTCCTGTTGCCATTTGGTGGTGACTGTCCCATTATACCTGCTAATATTTTCTCTCTCTCTCTCTCTCTCTCTCTCTCTCTCTCTCTCTCTCTCTCTCCCTTCTCCCTCTCTTCTTTCCTTCCTTTCTATCTTTCTTTTTTTCAATAGTTGAGCAAGTGATGGATGCTAGATCCTGGAATTAGAACCAAGAGCATAACAGAAAAGCAGGACATGGTTTCTATCCTCATGGAGCTCAGAGCTGAGTTGGAGAAATAGACAAACACATAACCAGTTGTCTTTAGTGTGGTAAGCAATACCACAGAGGCTGTGGGAAAGAAAATAGTGATTCCCTAATCAAATCAAGGGCCTTCAGGGAAAGCATCCAGGAGCTGGCCTTTGAAATACTAGTTAACCGAATGGAGGACCCATGGGCAGAGGTCTTCCTGGAAAGTGGTATAGCATATGCAGGCAGGGAAGACTGAGAGAGCACAAGGCTATTTGATGAACATCATAGCAGCTCAACTGTCGGGCACACACAGTTGAATGTGAGAGATGGAGTTACATATCCAGGCAGAATTCATAAAATGGTATGCAAACAAAAGGATTTTAGACAGATTATCCAATCTGCATTTGAAAAAGATTTCACAGGCCATGAGCATGTAAAAATATGGAACAGGAGAGGAGAGCTGAAAAGAGAAAGGCCATGCATGCGGACTTCTATTAAATCATCAGCAGAAATATTCCAACAGGGCAATATGAGTATTTAGTACTAAAGGTGGTAATAGCCCTTGAGCTAACTTGCACACAAAGAGGAGAATGTCTGCTCCCTTCACAGTTAAATTCTGATCTACTTTTTCATATATGAAGAGAATCTATGTCTGTCTCATTTAGTCCTTCAAATTTACTCAGCCTAATTTAATTCTCATTTGTTGGTTATCTATTTTATGCCAAGCACTGTTAGAGACACAGAAATATCAAGATTAAAACAGTTTATACTTTGTATTTTCCTGACCTAATACTAATTTCTATTTGTGGTATTAAAATACAACAATCAATAACAGTCCTTTCTCCAATTGCCCCTATTTTAAAATGTTTTTATTTTCAACATCAGATTACAGGGAGTTGGGAATGGGGGTGGGGGGAGGCATTAAGAAATTTGTTGAATGCTTTACAGATTAAATTAGCAATGGAAATACACATGATTTCTGTGGAGTCCAAAGTAGCTGAGAGGGAGTCTAATGAGAACCAGGCTGAACACTCAGTGAAAAAGGTGATGTGCTTTGCCTCTGCTTGCTGGTGTCCCGTATTCTGGTTTGGATGGAATTCTTGACCATGGACAGATAATGATGTTGGCCCAGCTTGCTGCCAAGTACAGCTAGGGAGATAAAGGTTCCACAGTGGACGCTGGAACACCCAGATAGTCCCAAAAATGACTTTACCTTCAAAAAAGTGGTCCCAGAGAGTTCTGCTGATTATCATATATCTTCTATTCAAGCCCCCAGACTGAGCTTTAGAGGATGCTCCATTCTAAATGTCTTCCTTTCTGTCTGATGAACACTTTCTGACACATTTTTGTATGGCCTCCCCTGAAACCAAAAAGAAAACTAAAGCATTTAGTACATCTTTCTTGTAGTATGCAATATGGTGCCTATTGGAGTTTAATGTAATATGCTAATATTTATAATAAAATGATATGTACTATCTGTACTGTATCACATAATATATATTATATATGATATGATGTGAGATAATGTGGTGTGCTGTAATTCTGTTTCCTTGACTACGTTGCTATGAGAATATGAGCTATTTGACTGCAAGGCAATGGCTTATTCATCATAATTTCCTTAGAACTAGAAGCATCTGGTAATTAGTAGGAGCTCAAGGTGTGTTTTTGATAAAGGAAGAAAAGAAACTGAAAGGAAGGGGTGAAGAAATGAAGGGAAAGAGGAAAAGAAACAAAGAAAATAATCATCTTTCAAAGAACCAACACTCTAGTCTTCTTTTTAGAATGAGTCTTATATCTCACTAACACAGGCTGGCCTCTAGAAATTTTTATATCAGATATCAAGAAAAAAAGTAATAATGCAGATTCCCTGGCCTCATGTCTTCTCAAAGAAGATCTAGATTACTGAAATTTGCTTACTCACACTCTAGATAAGCGATAAAAGAAAAATAGTAACCATACATAACAACAAGTGTCATTATTCAAGTGTACAAGGTAATGTTTTTAGAAAGAGAGAGGAATACTTCATTCTGCTCAGGAAGGTCAGGGCAGGAGAACTACTAGATGGGTTTTCAAGGCTGAGCAAGAGATGCAACCTGGGAGTGAAGACTATTTCAAGGCAGGATTCACCAGCATTTGGGTCCTATTTCACCAGCTGAGTAATAGTGGCAAGAGTTTGCATATTTTCAGCAGCAGTTACACTTGTAAAGATGGCATTATTTTTTCAAAAACTATGTCCTGGAGAATTATTCATTAAAGTTTTGATCCATAAACCAAGAGCTCAAAGTCCAACTTATTCAATTTAGTTAGAAAATCTGAGAAGCAAGAGGTAAACAGACATGTTAAATTTATTCATAGCTAAATAGAGACAAGGCCAGAAGTGAAGACTCGAATCAAGATTCCTTTAATCAGCAAGGGGATAACAGTTGGGTCAACTTAGGAGACCCATCCCTACCCCCAATCCAATCTACTGGGTCAATGTATATGTCTTTTATAGATGCTGTTCTATTTTACATGGTCTCAACCTAAAATAAATTGATTAACAACAAAATCCAATGTAATGAAGCTCCTTCTAATTAGAAGGAACATCCAAAGTTCTGGGATAGGCTATAGGCTCTATAAAAAATAATTGAACGTGCAGCTGCCTCTTTACAAATTCACTGCAGTTTCTACACTTCCTCATCTACAAAAATGGGAATGTTCTTCTATAAATCAGAAACCTGTAGGAAGCCCATGAGATACTGTATGAAGGAAATTAACATGGTTTCTAGATGTAGTAGGCTAAGTGATGGTGCCCCAAACATATATCTATGTCCTAATATCTAGAATCTGTGAATGAGAACTTTTTTGGGAAAAGACTATTTGCAGATGTAATTAAGGATGTTGAGATAAGAGGATCTCCTGGGGTTATCCATATGGGACCTAATATTGGGGTCAAGTATCCTTATAAGAGTCACACAGAGAAGAAGAAAAGTTACCACAGAGAATGATTCTGCCACAAGCCAGTGCCTGGAGCCACCAGAAGCTGGAAGAGACAAGGAACAAAATCTCCCCTAGACTCTCTAAAGGGAGAAGGGCCCTGCTAACACCTTGATTTCACACTCTGTCCTCTAGAATTGTGAGAGAATATATTTCTGTTGTTTTAAGCAACCTAGTGTGTGGTGACTTGTTATGGCAGCCACAGGAAATTTATACAGTTATTAGAAACCAGGAAATAGTAACTGTTCAAAACTATATATATGTTCTCATCTCCATCTGCCAGAAAAGTCATTTTAGAAGCACATTTGATGCTTCTTTTCTTTTCTTTCGCTTTTTCTAAAGCTGGTTAGGAGGGGAATGGGAGTATGAGACATTTGCTCCATGAACTCTATTCTGAGCCCTAGTATGAGCTCTGATATGTCTCTAGCTAGGAACAAGTGGCAAGAATAAAGAAAATCTTTGTGGAAAAACCCACCCAATAAAGGGAGGCAGAGGATAGAAAAATGGAAAAGCCAGCATCAACATGATTTTCTTTATCTAACCTTAATATTGGGGGTGATGGGTGTTTCAGTGCTTCCCCCACCCCCCTCATAGGGCCTTTTCACTGGGGATAATATGGTGGAAACATCACTGGGCCGTTGTCCTTCTAGACTTTGCCATGAACTCACAGTGTAGTCACTTCATGTAACTCCTCCTTTTTGAGCTTCAGTTTTCTTGTAGATAAAGTGAATATTTTGCACCATATAATTTTGATGGGAAAGATAACGAGACAACAAGCTACTATCTAATTGCATCTGGCTAATTTCACTCTACCATCTATCTAAACTTCACACATAAAGATGGAAAACCAGTCACCCAGTTGTATGAATATTTGTATTATTATGCAAATACACACACACACACATGCACACACACAAACTGGGGATAACAGCATGTACTCACTCCTTTGGCATCCAAGCCCTATACATTCTCCCTCTCAGTTTCTTAGAAACATTATGCTGCAGGCTCACTGAATGGTTTTCCACTTTATACTGTTTTCCTATGCAAAAAAAATAGAGTCTTTAGAGATACCCTCAAAACAAAATATCAAGTAACGGCAGAGACTCTGATTTAGGTTGGTCTTCACTTTTGCCCAGACTCCCTGTATGTCCCAAGGAACATAGTGTAACCTTAACTTCCGGGAAACAAAAGAGATGCTTCTGGGACATTTAGTATATCAGTCACAAAGTGAATAAATTAATTCTATATGGTTTAACCTCTTCATTTCCTATTTGAATGCCTTTTATATCTTTCTCTTGCCTGATTGCACTCACTAGGACCTCATAGTTTAATTCCGATCAGTTCATATAAAAAATGATAGAGTAATGTGAAAATTATAGGATGTCTTCTCATTTTGCCAACATGGAAATCCAAGGCACAGAGAGAAAAGAATGCCCAGCCACATATTTTAAATCAGTGACAGGGAAAGGACTAGGCCCCAAAATATCTTGAGTCATGTATCTTGCAGTAATTTTTAACAGTATGACTATTCAGCACCCCAGTGGCAGGAAGCTTCAGTGTAATGGGGTGCATACAGAGGAGTCAGGAGAGGTTCAAAAGTTGTATAACCACCCAGATGGTCAGAATTCTGTCTGCCCTTTGGGAATGAGGGTGAAGAATAGAAAGGTATGAATTACTACTTAGTTGAGTTCCATCAGTATATTTTCATCAACCAGGAATGAGAGAGGAGGGGCTTTGTCCCCCAAGGAACATTTGGCAATGTTGAGAAACATTTTTGATTGTCACGAGGTGAAGGGTCGTGGGATGGGGTGCTACTGGCATCTAGTGGGTAGAGGCTAGGAATACTGGAAACATCTTACAAGGCACAGGACAACTTCCACAGCAAAAAATTTTCCAGCCCAAATGTTGATATTTTCAAGGCCTATGTGGAGAAGTAGAGAATGCAACCATCAGAGATGACATATAGGTATAAGGTTTATGTCTGAATTATAATGTTCATCAGTTTGGGTTCCCAGAGACCTGGTGCTTGAAGTTCTTTCTTCAGAATGGTGAGCTTCCCTAGAATCGAATTGCAAAAGCCAAAACCCCTCTTTTTTGGCATATTCTGATTTGAGTTGGGTTTTTGTCACTTGTAGTGGAAAGAGTTCCAACTAATAAACTCACATTTATTGAGCACTTGAGAGTTGGCTAAGTGTTTTCACATTCATGGTCTTGAGCCTCAGAAAAATCTATGCTATATATGGAGAAAGAGAAGGAATGGGGAGCTTTATCTCATTGACATGAGTGAAAACTGAAACTCGAAATGCCTGAGGTTAAGTGACCGTCCTAACACCCCCCACTCCAAGTTGTCAGGTGCCATGGAACCTCTCCCTAGGAAAAAACTGTACACTCTTAGCATCAGAACTGCACAGTAAGAGGCAGCATAATTAAAATAATATAATGTTAGTTAACACAGACAGGCTGCTTACCATATGCCAAGCTCTAAGTACTTTGTGCATATTAACTCATAAATCTGCACAACAAATTTATGTTAATAGGTACAATTATCTTCTCAGTTTTACAGGTAAGGAAATCATATATTTGAGTAAAATGACGAGGTTCCCTAGATAAGTGACAAAATCAGGATTTAAATCTAGAATCCTTAAGTTCAACCATGTACACCATTGAGTTATAGGGAGTTTATGAAATTTGACCCAAATCTTCCCACACATAGCTAGGAAGATGAGGAAACAGGATTCAAATCCTGACCTAATTGACTTAAAAATATTTAATCTAAACTTGCTCCTGTACTTCCTTTCATTCCAGATAGTGGACTACAATGCCAGGATTTAAACCCAGACTTTATATTTTAATACTAGTTCCACTGTCTTCTTATATACTCAATTAATACATACTTAATGCACACTTACCATATATTATGCCCTTTAGAAATTTTTTTTGGAGTGAAGAATGGGCATGATGCACATTGCAACTTATTGTATTACAAATTTGTTCTTATTCTTGAAGACAATGAAATTCATACTCATACACAGCTTTGGGAATCTTGGAGCTTAGGTAAAGGAGCCATCTGCATTTTATTAGGGAAGGACAAGAAAACTCCCTTCGTAAACCTCAGAAGCCAAGTTAAAAATATGCTAGTTCACAGTTCATAGCAAAATTGGACCCATCGCACCTGGAACAAATCCCTTTTATTCCAGGAGCACATGTGGTCAAGATAGTAAACCTTGTTTATTTCATGGGTTACTGGTAGTAAATGCAGGCTAAGGGTTCTGTCCCCACTTCTGTCCTGCCACTGGGGGCAGAGGGAGAAAAAGAAGATCTTTGGGTCCAAAACAAATGGCTTTGACAGAGATGAAAAAAAAATTATATATCACAGTATTGATAGAAAAATACAATATTTAAGGATGAAATGAATTTCAAAATTTTTAAAAATATGACATGAAAGAAACAAATATAAAATAAAGATTATTTCAAAGACTTTCATATCAAAATCTTATAACCTTTATTTCACAAGACTTCTGAATTTTTTATGTATACTCTCAGCAGGAGTATCTCTTCCTCTGGGACTTTCACACTGTATTCTGTCATTTTGATACCAATACTGAGCTGGAAGAACTTCACACAGAGACACATATAAAGCCCAAGGGCCAATACTACAGGGTGGGTTTTTTCAAGGCTTAAGATGACTAACGGAAACAAAACCTTGACTCAGAAAGGATCAATTTTCAACTATTAGGACAGAAGTTTGTTTCCTTTTAGATAACGTAAAGAAGGTGTTAGTGAAACATTTTGGTAAAAGCAACACCTTGCGTTCCTTGTGCAAATTAATCTTTCCCTGAAAACTGCATATCATTTTCCCATGCTTAAATGAGGTGACAAAGTCAGCTGAGAAGATTAAATAATTTACCCAAAGTCAAACCACTGGTCATTGTACAACTGGGAGGATGAGTTTCTGTATCCTCAAGGCAACTGAAATTAGTTGTTTCTAAAGCTGAGTATATTGTCTTCCCTCAAAGTTGCAACTCCTCATGTGTTCCCGACTTTGTGATTGGAAGCAGAGCCCACCAGTTATCATAACTAGATGTCTGGGATGTCTCATCTCCTGTATCAGTCAATCACCATTTCCCCAGATTCTGTTTCCAGACTCTCCTTTGGCACCCGTAATACTTCCCCCATGCTTACCAAGAATACTGCTGATATCTTCCATATGGTCTCTCTCCTGCCATCCTCTTCCCTTATTTATGAAGCCACCAGAACAAATTAAATGTAAATTTAACAGTATTACTCTCATGCTCAGAGCTACCCGACTCCCTCACAAACCCACGTCACTTATAGGATAAACTGCAAGTTTCTTGGCTGAACACACAAGGCCCGATTCCTTTTGGTCCTACCTCACCTCCTCAGTCCCTCTCTTGATGCTCACTCTTTGCCTCATTAGCTTCCTGGATCACAAATTACTGTGATCTCCCCTCATGCACAACCATGTTTCTCATGTCTCTGTGTTTCTCTACTTGATGGCTCTGCCTCCTACTCTTCCTCTACATGGTTCACACCTTCTTATCCTTAAAGGCACAACTTAGTCAACCTTTTCTGTTGTATGTGCTATGCCAGAAAGTTTTCCCTGAAGCCTGACTGAAGGTCCATCCTCATTAGGTTACCTTATTGATTATCTTGATCTCTGTCAACTATCTCCTCAACCCGAATGTTAACTACTTAAAGGCAGCAATTATCCTGCTCTAAACTAAGTGCTTCTCACAGAATAAACCCATGGTGAGATCTTCTATCATCTCACTCACGGAGAATTGCTGTTGGTCCATAGATGAAATCTTTTCCATGTTTGAAGCAGACGGTGGCAAGTTGTGTTCTATAAGAATGGGTAGAAGGGAAATAAAATGGCAGGAGCATCTCATTCTCTAGCACTTTAAGTGTATCTTTTCTAAAGTCATTTAGAGAAAAAATAATAAGAATTGATAAAAATGAAGCTCCCTGGTTTTTGCATTTTCCTGAATCTTTTTGTCATTTCTTAGGTAAGAGCTTTTATATATAAAATTCAAATCCCTTTTACAAGATCATTTTTCCCACTCTTTCTGGTTTTGACTTTCAAGTGCCTAAGAAATAAAATGCAGACCTCCTATTCAGGTATTCAAAGATCTTCATAATATGACTCTAAGCTGCCTGTTAATCCTATCCCTGCCATTCTTTCCCTAGAAATACCCCATATTGTCCCTGCCATGTGGTTTTGCTCCCAGCCTTCTCCTTTTCATTCTCTCTCTTACATATATACAAATAACAGATGTTTACGAAGGTAAAATTGAGGGAGGGAAGTCAGTTCATAGTCAGCACTCATCTTCCTAGAGGAATGGAGAAGTAATTCACCTTTATAAAACAGAACTCAGATTTTTCTCTTAAAACCTTTCATCTTATAAAATTCATTATATGGCTCAGACCAGACTTACATAACGCTTTGTCATGCTTTCCCCATATGTGTATGAGAACAACACCTAGAGGAAAGACAATTAAGGTTTACCCTGCCCTACTATATGTCATTGAATATTCCTAACAGCCTTAAGGAGTAGAGATTGGTCCTTTAAAAAAAAAGTAGGGGAAAATAAGGCTCAGAGAAATTAAGTAGCTAAAGATTTTTAAGTTAGATTAGTCAGGATTTAAACATGAGTACTTGAATCCAAAACCTATTTGTTTCTAATAGTGTGTCATGAGATTGCGGATTAAAAAAAAGTTGCTGCATGAAGCTTTAGTTGCCAAAATTTAGCCACTGTGATCTTTATAACGGTGTCCTTTACATAGTATGATCCTAGGAGAAGAGCACAGTAGTCAGAAAGAGATCCAGGGGCATCCATCCACCATCAATATTAAGGGATGAGCAAAAGCAATGGAAAATTCAGAAGGAAAAAATTGATTCTGGAGATGAGATGTGTCAAGTTATGGTGTTTTCTTCCCAAGGGAAGGGGTGGTGACATGTGGGGTGATGATACGTGGAAAGACGCAAGTCTGGAGGAACAGGGTGTGGCTGAACATAGCAAGGGGTTTGGCAGGGTGGTCTAAGGAGCAGCAGGCTTTGTAGTAAATGGCTAGGTTTCCAAGTATCTGAGCCATGGGGGCATCTGGCCCAGAAGACGTTCTTGGAACCAGGGACTGCAGAAGGCAGCAAAAATAAGAAAAAACTAAAATAAATCATGGGTTCCATGTGTACAGAATTATAGGAATGCTTTGACTTCAGAGCCACTTTTCATATTGGCACCAAAATTTTCCAGAGGTCCTATCCCAAACTACAATTTCTTACTTGAGAGTTATTGGGAATTCTGGTGGAAATGGGTTACAAAATAAGGAGACTATATTTCACCACATTGTTTCAGAGGCCAACTCTACTGGGCCTTCTTTACCAGAAGAGTATATGTCAACTATTTATCCAGTGTCTTTCAGACTCAAGGCTCCCCACTCCTATCTATACTCTGAGGCTAGAGCTGGGAACCTGTGACACTACTTTTCCCAGATCTTTTGCTGGCTTTTTTTCTGTTAGGGTCCATCAACAAGAGGAATTGACAGGAGATTAGAAGGTGGCAGGATAAAGAATCCTATCAGACACATTCCAGAAGCCAGAGAGCTGTGGTTCCAGCCACTGGTTTTCTTTAGCACTCCTAGTACCTGCCATCAAAGGCCTCATAAGAAGTACCAGCACTTGCTGGCCTACCATGTCTCAGCTTAAGTGTTTAGTTCATTTTCTCAGAGTTCTGGCAGTGGCCACTGTATATCCCCACTGAGGCCTGAATACCCAGCTTTGGGGCATTTCCCCAAATGTCCAAGTACTGGCCACAGGGTGCCTCACCCAGAGATTGAAGCACCAGGTATAATACGCACGCACACACACACGCACACGCGCGCACACACACACACACACACACACACACACACAGAATCAGCCATCAAGAACCTTTCTCCTAGTTTCTAAGTTCTCCTAGCATTACCTTTCTGTTTTTGCTCTCTCTGCCCAATGGGATAGTAGTTACTTCCCATAATAAATAAAGTCTGGATTACTTAGCATCCCCTCTTTGCTAGTTCAGCCTTCTAACACAAGTGTTAATGTCAAGAGTATAAGACTAATTTTTGAGGTTGGAGAAAAAGACTAAAGAAAAATCTGGAATAGATGAAAGTCAGGCAGCTCTAGAGGGTATTATCAGCTGAAATATTCTGATATCTGAACCCAGAACCACTATGGGAGTGAAAAAATCAATAGTTTCATGTATTCTCCCAGAGAAAGTCTATTTGGCCTAAATTATGTCCTTTCTCTGACTGTACCAAATAGGTGAGATGAAGGACCCAGCAGAGCATCTCTGCCTATAATAGTGGAGATGTAATTTCCCAAAGGGAAATCATGGTACCCTGGGAAGAGGGAATAGAAAATAACTAAACCAAAAAAATAAAAATAAAAAAGAGTGCAGGGAATAAGACAGAAAGGTGTTCACTGAGAAGATGAATAGGAGTTTTCTAGTTGGACAAAAAGATGTTCATTCCAGGCAGGCAGATCAGCATGAATGAAGGAAATATAGACAATCCTGAGACAGCAAAGTGAAGGTGAGATGGCCATTGTTAATAGGGACCAGAGGATGCAAGGTCACATGTACAGTGCTCAAGAACCCAACTTGTAGTCTACAGTAACCATGAGGCAACACCAGATGGATTTTGACAGGCCAGCTACCTCTTTACATTGTTGCAAATGTGCATTTTTGCTTCTGTGTGTGTAAGAGAGAGAGATGGAGAGAGAAAGAGAGGGAGAGAGAGAGATGCATAGCATTACAGTCTTGACATGAAAATTTTCAGTGGAATGGACAAGACAGTGCTAGACTGGTGTGAACTAAGGAGAGAATGGGTATGAGCAGATAGAAATAGGGGAAGAAGATACTGTATGAGTAAGTACTAAATGACTGGCACAAACTCAAGGTTGAGCAAGAGTTCCAGAAGGGCAAGTTCAGTGGAAGCACTAAAGAGAAGATGCAGCGCTGAAGAGAACGTGAACAGTACACTGCTTGTCTTAAGAAAAGGGCTCTCTATTTATCAGACATGGAAGCAGGCTAGCCTCAGCTGCAGAGCATATACTTTATAAAAATCTTTTAAAAATAAATTGTAAGTCCCCATAAACTCCTTAGACTTAAGACTCCTCCAGGGCAACAATTCTGTTTTATTCACTTTCGTATCCCAAATGTCTCACACCAAGTAGGCACTCAAAACAGACTTTGGAATTAATTGATTAATTAGGGAAATGATAAACTTACAAAATATTGCTTATAATATGTTGATAATTATTTTATTACCAAAACAATACACAATATGAAGACATACATATTTAAACAAATGTGGGATGCTTTGATGACTATTCTGAGACTTGCTTCTTCTACATAATCACTGTAAGCAGCATTCTGTCAGTTCAACATGGCTTTAAACATCACAAAATTAAAAAGCCAAAGGGGACTATTGAGATAAGATTACACTCCATATCACTACACAGCTAAACCAATCAATTAATAACTGTAAGCCGATGTTCAGAGATGAAATGACTTCCCCAAGGTCATACAATGAGTTTACAGTAAGACCAGGTCCTCCAGTTGGTTGTCCTGACTTCCCACAGGGCCTTGGACATCTGTTTCCCATCAAGGCTAGAAAAGGAAGGGTGACCACTTGTAACAACCCAAGGGCCAATCCCTGTGGAAGGTGAGGAAGGCCCTTCCACAAATGCTATGTGGAAGAATGCCCACTAAGAGAGAGGTTTCCACATGGAGCTTCAAAGACAAAAGGTAGACAAACCCTCTGGTTTGTGCAGAGCAGTTCAGCTTGTATTTGTCTAAAAGGAGGAGCTTTTCTTTGCTCAACTAGTTTTGACTGCCGTTTCTCCCTGAACACACTGTAGTAAGCTCCTAAGATGCTAAGAGAGGGTAGAGGGTGAGTCAGCCAGGCTGGGCAGGGTGTCAAGGAGCAAAAGGAACTAACTAACACAGCAGGTAACCGCTGAGACTATAGTTGTCTGCCTAAAGAGAGCAGTCATCAGCCCACCAGCTGCCTGAGTGCCAGGGAGGAAAGAACCTGGCTAGTACTTTCAGGATTTTACCTGATATACTTTATTTCAAAAAACAAATCATCACTGACCAGCCATGAATGCTCCTTCCTGCCCTTCCTTTATCTAACTATTTGCAGAATAATATTGCCAGAAAGTATTGCTGGGGTCAGATGTGGGACATTTCCTGGAATGGGGCAGATCAACTTTGGGGCTTGGCCAGGTGATAACACTAGCTCGAGTCTGCCACATCCTCAGAGGGTGCCTGGAGCCAGAGCCTCTCTAGTCTGTCTCTGCATATGAGGCCAGACCTCTGATTGTGGCCTTCTTTCTGAGGGGCCAGAAGGGAAGCTGTTAATTTGAGGATGACTGAAAAAATTATTGGGGTATATCTGCCACAGGTCTCCTACTGTGTTGATTGCAAGTGTTGGAAAGAGTTAAAAATATAGAATTAGATCATCATACTACTTTCATCTTCCAGTTCAGAGAAGTCATTTTGCTCTCTGAACCACACTCCTCACCCACACCCATTAAGTGGAGTCACCATTTATTCTTACTGAGAATTAGAGGAGAAATTTTAAGTAAAACACCAATGCTTAGTAGGCACTTAGCTAATGGTCCCTGTGATATTGTGATGTGTAGTGAGAAATGTATATTTGGTCTTCCTCTCAGTTTCTGACACAGAGCTCTTAAAACACTTGGAATTTCCTAAATGATGAGAGCATGAAGGTGTCTTCTGTGATATGGTGAGGTGACTTTTGGAAAGCAGCTAAGGATGGGGCTTGTTGTCAGGGGGACTGACCACATGATCAGAGAACTAGAACTTTCAGTCTCACCCCCTGTCCTCCAAGGAGGAGGTGCTGGAGATCGAGTTTCATTGCCAATAGCCAATGATTTAACCAATCATGCCCATGTAATGAAGTCTCTAGAAAAAAAAAAAATAAAAAGGACAGCACTCAGATTGCTTCCAGGTTGGGGAACACAAGGAGTGGCACACCTGGACAGGGCATGGAAGTTTTGAGGCTTTTCTCCATGCCTTGCTCTATGTATGTTTCCATCTGGCTATTCTTGAGCTATATACTGTTTTATAATAAACCAGTGATCTAATAAGTAAAATGTGACTCTGAGTTCTGTGAATCTCTATAGCAAATTAATTGAACCCAAGGAGGAAGCTCTGAAAAGCTTTGATTTATAGCCAATGGGTCAGAAGTCCAAAAGTACACGTAAAAACCTGGATTTGCAACTGTCTTCTGAAGTCCAAGGAAAGGGTCATGGAAAACTGCAATTGGTAGCCAGCTTATCAGAAGCACAAGGAACAACCTGGGCTTGTGACTGGTCCTTGAAGAGGAGGCTGGGGTGGGTGGTTTTGTAGGACTGAATCCTTAACCTATGAAATATGATGTTATCTCTGGGCAAATGGTGTCGGAATTGAGTTTTCAGACATCTTTCTGGTGTCAAGAGAGTTGCTTGGAGTTGTATGGGAAGCCTACACACACACACACACACACACACACACACACACACACACACACACACAGGAATTGGGTCCAGAAACCCAAAATGGGCCTCAACTTTCATCCTTCAGTGAATTAACCCAGAGAATAGCAAAGTGACTACCCTAGGAAGCACCTCATATTTTTAGTGAGAGAATAAAGTTTATTGTGAGTTTTTTTTAATTATTAAAATGTTCAAAACTAAGCTTAGCACTAGGAATGTGGCAATGTACAGGGTAAAGATTTTGTCCATAAGGACATAGACAAGGGGAAAATGACAAGTTCAGAAATAAAAATAAGTATTTTATTTTTAAAAGTAACAACTGCTTAGAGAACACAGATGAGGGTAACCTCGTTCATATGACAGGGACAAGGAAGGCTTCCTAGAGGAAGTGATGTTTAAGTGAGGAGCTTAGAGATACATAGAAAGATGGAGAAGATGATGAAAGAAGGTCATTCATTCATTCAACAAACAACTCTTGAGTACCTAATATGTTCTAGGAACTATTACAAAAGCTGAGGGTAAAGTATTGAACATTATAGACAAGGTATTTCATCTAATAGAGTTGATTTTCCAGCTGGTTGATGAATAATAAATAATTCACAAAATATCAGGAAGTGATCTAAGCCATGTAAAAAATAATGCTGAGTGCAGTGAAGGCTTGATGGTCATAGAAGACCACTCCAAGGAAGTTCCATTTCAGCTGAAACCTAGAGAGGAGAAGAAGTCAGTCATGTTAACCACGTTAACCACTAATGTATAAGCAGAGAAGTGCTAGTGCAAAGGTCTTAATTTCAGAGCAAGTTGGGCATATTCTAGGGACAAAAGATGGCAATCATAGCTGTCCCAGAGCATGCAAAGAAAATATGAAATGGAAGGAGAGCAGGGCCAGCTCTTGTAAAACCTAAAAGCATGTAGGGAACAGTAAGATATTTGATTATATTCTAACTGTGATGGGAAGCCACTGGAGATTTTAAACAGGGGAGGGTTGTGATCTAATTTAAATATTTAAAGATCACCCTAGTTTTTGTAAGAGTATAAAGGCACCAGATGAAGGAAGACATGGTCTATTTGAAGAAAAAAAAAAGAGAGAGAAGAAAAACAAGTAATCCAAGGAGCGAGGCAGTAGCCAAGAATGAAGATCTTGGAGACATTGACTAGGACCCCATAACCCAGGCTCATGGGTATTGTGACAAGGATTTGGACTTTACAGAGGGAAGTCAGATTTCTGTTTTAGAAATACTCCAGTGACAGTGATGGTTCCAGAAACTAGAATGTGGCTGTAAGCTTTTCTCCCTTAACATCAGCAACCTTGATGTGCAGGTAACATGTACGCACCAGAGGAGAGCATGAGCAAGAAGATGAGGAACTCTGCATATGGAAAGAGGAGAAAGTGGGATGCACACAGCTGCACAGTCAGAAAACCCCCAGGGGGATCCCCATGGCAGCCTGAGCCATGGGTGCTCTGGGACTCCACAGCTCCTGCAGTAGGGTTTCTCAAAGAAACCACAAGTCAGAGCTGGGAGAGCTAAGAGTGATTATTATCTCATCCAGGCCTATCATTTTACAGATGAAATTAGTCTCCTTATTCTCATCAGCCCTGTGGCTCTGAGGTTAGTTTCTCCAAGGCTCAACCACAAAGATGGGCTAGTTCTATTTTGTTTTGTTTTATTTTTTAGTCTGGAGATATTGGCTAAAATGACTGTCTCTGTCCTCACCGCAAATAATCTGCTTTTGTCCCTCAGTCTGTAAAAGGCCACAGATTGTACATTTAATTTCCCATGCCATGACTTTCTCCTGAAGCAAGTCATTTCCCCAGATCCTTGGAGACTGGGTTTCTGAAAGCCTTCACCATTGTCCAGTAGTGGGGATAATCTGCCTGCACGAAGTCATACCCTTTTCCAGTAAGACTGAGAAATAGGTTATACCTAAAGGCACAATTTTCTTCAATGAACCTACTTCAATTGACTGTTGCTGGTATTTGGCTGAGACTCCAAGGACAGCAAAGAAAGAATGAGGAAAGATCATCAAGAGTAAAGATTTGTTATCAGAGACCAAGGCTAAGATCATCCACATTCTTCTATTCCCAATTACTATATACAGATGTGAAAAATGGACAGTGAAGAAGGCTGATAGGGAAAATAAAACTGATCCATCTGAAATATAATATTGGAAGAGAGCTCTATGGAGACCCTGAACCACCAGAGAGATGAACAAATGGGCCCTAGATCAAATTAAGCCTGAAACATTGCTAGAGGCAAAAATGACCAACTGAAGCTGTCCTACTTTGGGCATATCATGAGAAGGTAGGGTTCTTTGGAAAAGATGATAATAATGGAGAAAATATAAGGCAGCAAGGAAAGAGGAAGACAAAATATGGTATGGATTGACCCCACAAAAGAAGCTGTAGACATGCTTCTACAGGAGCTGAGCAGGACTGTTGAGGACAAGCCACTAGTGGCATCACTCATTCATAGAGTTCCCAGGAGTCAAAGGCATATAATACACACAGAGAAAAGTATAATTATTGGTTCACAGAGTAGATGCATTTTTAATTTTAATAAAACTGCTTTATGTAGATTGCTTATAAAAATAGCTGCAATGATTTCCTTCTTGTTCCAGGCTCCTTTGCAAAACAACTTTGTGGCCCCTCCTATTATAATGTGGTATCATTTTTTGCACCTCTTGAGTTTGGTCTCGTCCTATGACTCACTGATGGGTGTGATGCAGCTTTGTACAAAGAGTTAAAAACATGGGGCTGCCTTACATACAATCTTGCCCTCAAAGTATTGTGGTCTTGACCCAAGGGACAGTCTAGTACATAGAAGATAAAGCACTAGAGGTTTTAAAGTAGCACTACCTATACAAGGTATTATAGAGGGAAGGGAAAGTATGAGGCTGAGGAGAGGGGAGGCATCAAAGATTCCAGTCAGGAGAGCAATGGAGTTAAAATGTTTCCCAGTGGAAGTTGGGTCTTGAAAAATGGAAGGGAGGTTGCTGATCGGCATGTCAAGGTCCACACAAATTGAGAACCTTCAGCTTCAGCTTCTCCCAGGACAGAGCTGATTTATCCTGAAGGCTCAGGCCCTCCTCCCTGAAGATATATGACAAGGAAGGCTTTCAGATATTGAACACTTGCTAATGTGGTGAGATGAACAAGGGCAAGTTTACGAACTACCTTCCTATGGAGGAGTTCAGACCTGTGCCAACCTACCAGCCAAGGAAGGAAGGGGGTCTGGTCTATTGTAAGTATATACGTTTTTTTCAAAACATAAAACATATCTCAGATGATTGGCTTAAGCAGGAATCAAAAGGGTCACATTTCTTTGAGATAAGGGATATTAGAGGTAGGTTGGTTTTGGCTGTGGGTCAAATCATAGTGAAGGGCAGTGCCTTCAGAAGCTTTAGGAAACAAATCCAGAAACTTCATCTTTCTCTCTTTCTCCTGTTGTGCCAGGATGTCTTTTTTTGACCTCTGAAATACCCTGTTGTGCCATTCATCTCCTTACCAAAGAAAATTTTTTTCTAAACTTATTGCTCAACAACACTGCAGTTCCAATCAGTAGAGTAGCTGATAAACCTGTCTTTGTTTGCTTTGCTCCCACTCTCTCCTCTGCCCTTGTCTTTCTTATCCTCCTTTTTCTTTTCTTTTTACAGTTGTTTTCAATAGGAAAGAAGCATTTCTCTAAGAAGCACAAAGAATCTAATTAATGGGTTAGTCATTTTGGAAATGAGTAACAGCAAAGCTGCCTTGTATTCCTGGTACAGACTTCTGTGTGCATGAGGAAATATGAATTAGGACATTCATTACAGAATTGTTTAAAATGTAAAAAAAAATTCTAAAAGTCCAAAACAGATATTATGGATAAAGTGTGATATATACCTACTACAGAATATTATGCCATTAAAAAGAAACTAAACAAAACCAAAACTTGACAGCATGCTTAGATATTCCAAACATATAAATGATTTAAAAATTGATGCACAACATAATAGTACATACGTGAAAAAGAAAAAATAGATCATTCTACTGGTAAACATATGTAGAGTTAAATGTATGAAAGAAATAGGTCCATGAGCTTCTATAGCACATGCATGACTCTGGTTACTGCTAGGTCACTGATTCTCAACTAGAAGCAATTTTGCTCCAAGGTTTATCAAACTGTTGGGAGGAAGGATGGTACTACTAGAATTTAGTGGGTAGAGTCCTGGGTTTCTGCTAAACATCTTGCAATGCACAGGATAGCCATCTCCAGCAAAGGATCATCTAGCTCAAAATATAAATAGTACCAAGGCTGAGAAGCCCTGGTGTTCTAGGTGACAAAGAGGGCATAAGGATTAGATGAATGTCAAAAAAAAGTTTATCAGTAATGTTTTGGACCTTTTAAATTGTACATTATTTATGTAATTTCAAATTAATTAGAAGTTAACCTGCAGTAGATTTCCATTGACCACAGGGCCCCCTTTGTTAGCTGGTCCCTGCTTCATTTCTCCTAGGTCTCTGTCACACATCCTACGTTTTATGCATGCCAAAGTATTTATAGTCTTTTTAAGTTATATGTGCTTTGTAACTGCCTTTTATTTTCTAATGATGACCCTTCTGAAAGTTCCTCACCTTCTTTACTTAGTGACATCCTATTCACTCTTCAGAACCCATCTCAAGTACCATTTTCTCTGCTCTTCCCAGTGAAGCTTCTCTCCCCCTCCTGTTTGCCATCTCTGCAGCAACAAATAGTTGGTATTATAATTAGACCTCAGCACTCTGACATGAGAGGTTGGCCTGCAGAGCAAGCCCTAACCCAGCACTCCATGAAAGATATCCTGCCTTCCCACATACCCTACTGACACGCACTAAAGGACAGGTCACATGGCACTCAAATTTTAACACATGAATCCTATAGACTCTAGTGTACACTTTGGGTGTGTTACCTCTACTAACATGAGGTGCATGCCTGGTTCTCTATAGCAGCGGTCCCCAACCTTTTTGGCACCAGAGACCGGTGCTCCTATGAGAATCTAATGCCTGATGATCTGAGGTTCAGCTAAGGTACTAGTACTAATGATACTAGTGCTGAGGAGTGGCTGCAAATACAGAAGAAGCTGTATTTGTGCAGCCTAGTTCCTAACTGGCCACAGATCAGTACCAGTCTGTAACCAGGGGGCGGGGGTAGGGAACCTCTGCACTAGAGTGTTAGATGTTGTAAATGTGTGAAATGGAGGCCTGAGAGGCACTCTGACAGAATGGAGAACACATCCCCAACTGGAGGAGCATGGTCATCTATCTTCTACTGATTATTGTCATGTAGACCCCAGGCTGCCAGATCTTCCAAGTTAAATTGGAAATCCAATTTACAATATCTCAGTTCTTAAAGTTTAATATCTAAATAAAACTCCATAATCATTGTACAAATGAAATAATAAGCTTCAATGGATCAAATCTTTCTTAAGGGCTACTAATTTTTAAGCTCTGAAATATAACTATGCATAAATGAAATTTCTGAACTGAATAAATGAGTGAAATTTATAGCCTAGTATGGAAGACAGGAGCCACGACACATGAGAACCTAGGACATTCACATATCACATAATAATTAACATATAGGCCCACCAAATATGGATGAATGGAAATCAGACCATTGTCGCCACCAGATAAGTGGCATCTTTTCCAGTGGGGATGACTAAGTGAAGAGGCTAGAAAGAAGAACCATTTCTTTCTTTCTGAAACTTCTCAGATGACAGAGGGTTCTATTTTATGGACTGAGGTGGGTGGGAACAGGAGAGTAGGAGAGAAAACGTTTACTCCTACAATAGAGTGCCTCACAAACTGCACTCCTTGGAACAGAATCACCATGGGCAATGTGCAAATGATCTTTTCATCTCATGGCCCTCAATACCCATCCAAGGCCAGAAGCCAACTAAGAGCAAGAAAGGGCCCTCAATATCTAATCCACCACAACCATGCCAAGTGTCTCTGGAGCAGACTCCATTCTCCTGTGTCTCCAGCGGGATCCGTGGTTTCAGGATCTTGGACACTGGCCTAGGGCATTTCTCGCCATGCATATCACATGGAAAGAGGGGAGATTTAATCACTGTAGAGTACACTTAGACAACTAGAAAGGAAGTGGCACAAGAATACATTTTCCTAACAAGAGAAGATTTATTACATGTAAGGCACAGCCTCTCCACATATAACACACTGAAACATGTGCCTGTTGCCATGGAAACCCCATGATGCTGGGTAAGCAAGTACAGCCTAAATAGTTCCCATCCAAAATGCCCACCAAGGCCCACTGCTTTTAGCCCCTTTCATCACCAAGCCAGAGTCAGTCTGGAGCCAGAATTAGTGATGGGCAAAGAGCTCAAAAGGCTGCTGGTTTCCTTCCAGGGCATCTCCGATTTATGCAAAGTCTCTTGGGTTTGGAAGACTCCAGTGGCCGAGCTGTCCCGTGAGAGTAGCGGCTCCTCTTTCTGTCATCCTGAGCCACAAACTAGCATCTCACTCTGTGTGGGGGGAGCTATGTGACAGCTAATCAAAGCAGCTTTAAAAAGGCTTTAGGCATTTTCATAAAAGGGTGTTTTGGGTAGAGACCAGGACACAATTTTTCTCCCAGTCTGTTTCTCATTCTTTTATATATACACAGATTGATCTAGCTTGACCCTACTGCAATGAGACTGGAACAAGCAAAAACCTTTAAGCAAAGCTATTAAACACAATTTTCCTTCTCAAGAAAAGCAGAAGCTATGCACTATACTTTAAATCCAAAATGCCCAAAGTTCTATTCTGAAGATTTTACATTAATTAGAGAAAATAAAAACATTTCCCTCCCCTCCTTTGCAGACATGTATCCAATCAAGTTATATGAAGACACTAGCTAAAAAGAGCCCACCTATCTAGCTAAACTGTATTTTTAGGCACCCAGATAAAATAAATAAATATAGACGTGGCAAAGTTCGTTCAACAGAAAATATCTCAAGAGTTTTTATGGACCATATGTAATCATTCATCCCATGGGGACAGTTAATGTGTCAAATCAACTGGACTCAGAAAAGTGAGTTTGCAAAATTTTATTTGCTTCAAAACTATAAAGGCCCCCACATCCTCTCCCTTAAATGTCATTATGGTCTTCACACAACACTTACTGGTATGGTCCATCTGGATGGGGTCAAGAAAGGCACAAAGGAAGAGGTAAGATTATCAGAAAATTGACAATCATTTTCTTTCTCCTGAGATGCCTTATAAAACCTAAATTTATATAACAGATAGAAGAAATGAAATATTTACTTTTCCCATTTAGAGTCTTAGGGAAGGGGGGGTATTGTTAAATTCTTGAGGTGTGTTTGTTTAATGAGGTTTTCCAACTCAACAAACTGGGAAGAAATAGGGGGAAATACAAAGTAAAGCCAGTGTGTAAACATATGGCTTTCCACAGACTTTTGCCTTGAAGAGAGCCCTGATGCCAAATGAGGGAAGAAAGCAGGTCATCTCATCACTTTCATTTCACAGACAAAGATACTGAGGCCCAGAGGTGGAAGTACTTTGTGAAATCGGTACTGATGCCTCTGTGAACCGCCTACAACAGGTGCCCAAGCACAGGACAGCATCCAGTAGTTGTTCCTCATCTTTCCAAGAAGTTTCAAAAGCACAAGTTATTTGACCAAGTTATATACGTAGACATTAGCAATATATGGATGAAATAATATGTCTACCTACAATGTTTATCAACTAAATTGCCATTATAGCCATAAAATTTTAAAGATGGTTAACCATTACTTTTGCTTTTGACTCTCAATTTTTATAAACTTCTTTTACTCAAATTCCTGACACTAAGATCCATCTGTCATAAGTCATCTAACAGCTTTTCAGAGTCCATCATCTTTGTGTTTATCTGATTCATTTGAGATCTGGTTCTTTTTTAATCCATAAGCCAGAATTACTGATTTACCTAGCAATAGAACACTGCTTTTATCTTTTTAAATTCATTTTGGATACACATATATTCTTGAATACCACAATGCAGTCTTTCAAAAAATATACAAAATATAATAAATATATTTGCCTCCTGCTTTACCATTTGGTCAGGTGACCTTTCTACATATTCAAAATTTGCATTGATTTTAATGAATTAATGGATTTTCTCAAATAATATTTTTGCCATTAAAAATAAAACAACTGAGAGATTGTTCATAAATCTTCAATACTTGTCAGAACTTGAAAAAGATGTCCCTTCGGTAGACAAAAAGCCATTTCCTTATATGTTGGCATATGTGGTCCTGTGCAAAAGTAGGAAAGGAAGTGAAATCCTTTAGCTTCTAGTTGGAAGTTAATGCCACTGCTCAATGCCATTGGTGGAGGGCAGGGTGGTGTCTTATTTATCTTACCCATATCTTACCGCAGTACCTGACAGAGAGCAGGTTCTCAACAATCATCGAGTAAAAAATTAATTAATTAAATAATGAACACGTGGCATATTCTTTAACACACTTAAGAAATGGAGGGTGTGATATACAATTCTGCATATAGTTGGCCCTTGAACAACAGGGGTTTTAACTGTGGATCCACATCTATGTAGGGTTTTTTTTTCCAATAAATGTACAGTTGGCCATCTGTATCCCCAAGTTTTGTATTTTCAGATTCAACCAACAATATTTTTCATTGGCAGTTGAGAGTCTGCAGATGTGGAGGTCTAACTGTAAGCATTGTTCTATGTAAGGTTCTTGAGCATCCTCAAATTTTGGTATTCAGCAGGGACACCTGGAACCAATCCCTGCAGCTATGGAAGAACGTTTAGAGTTAACTTTTGGGGGAGTCAAAAGTTTTCTGCAGATTTTTTATTTCCGTGGGGTGTAGAGCGCTAACCCCTGCATTGTTCAAGGGTCAACTGGATAACCAAGTAATTCTCTAAATTGAAGAGGCATGTTGTTTCATTTTTTGTGACAATCCTATCTTGTTTTATTTGGGCAGGCCCATATTGCAATGTCCCCGAGATCAGGTTCACCATCCCAGCTCACTAAATAGCAGAAGAAAATCAGCTCAGAGCCAGTCCAACACTTAGTGGCTATAGTAAATGGTCCCAGAAGAATGATGTCAAAATTGCAGCTTGAGAGTCCCTGGTCTCACGGACATATCACCCCAAGAGAACAAACCCTTGTTCCGGTGCATTGTCAATTACAACCCTGCTTTCCAGCCCACACAGCCCCCAAGAATCCAGTCATCTCCCCACCCTGGATCTGGCTTTGCCTATGTGAAAGCCCATAGCTGTGGCATTTTCTTGGCTTTGCTTGACTGTAATGAGAATGGTTTGATGGGGGAGAGGTAAAACACACAGGAAATAAGACAGAAAAAGAGGTTTAGGGGAGAGTTTCTGAGAACAAAGCTCTGACTTCTGAAGTTGTTTGGACTTAAGCACCAGAATAGCCATTTTTAGATCATGTTGCTGGAATGTGAGAGGGCAGAACAGAGGGGCAGGGAGCAAACCCTGCTCTGGGCAGTTGTGAAATAGGCTAAGTTCATAAGTGGTATTTCCCTTTCTCCCTTCAGGGATAACTCCCAGTTCCCACAGAAATGCCCACTACTGTCCTTGCTGCCAGGAACAAAAAACTCAGGGTACTCCCAAACTCTCGTATGCATCTCCTCAGCTTCTCTACCTGTCCTGCATCTCTCTCTTGTCCAGAGCTGGCCACTGAGGAGATGCCCAATAAATTTCAGTTTTCTTTCTCCCATTGCATAATTAGGTCATTTGTACCTGGTTTAAATCACTTTCACAGCCATTTTATTGTTAGGGTAGGTAGGGATTAGAATGCTCATTTTTACAGTAGAGTAATCATTTCTCAATGCCCTCTCAAAACTTCCAAGATAATGTTTCCTTTGTTAGAATAAACTTCTAGTCATGTCCTGGTCTGGTCCCTGCCTCCTCTCTAGCTTCTCTCTCCTTGACTCCATTCTTTGTGCACCCTCAAAGTTATACCGAACTACTTGTAATTCCTCAAACCTGATCAACTGTTTCATTCTATGCCTTGACTCATGCTTTCCCCAGTCTCTAGAATGCCTCTATGCCATCCTGTGGTTGGTAGGCACATCCTGTCAACTGCTCCACACTTCAAGATTCAAACCAGATGTTGTCCCCTGAAGAGAAGTCTTTCATGACCCTTTTTATTCTCCAAGGCTATTTAAAGGTGTCTGATGTTTACCCATTTCATACCAACCATCTCTTTTTAGAGTGTTTACCTGTTCATGTGTCAAATTTTCCCCACCTAACTCTGAGTTTCTAAAAATCCAAGAATATCTTATTGCAAATGATAGTAAACTCAGATCAACTTGACCTTATTTTTTTAAAAAAAATAGAAGAGGGATGTATTGGCTTAATAACTCATGCAGCACTTGGGACACAGCTGGACTCAGAAACTCAAACAATGTCAGCAGAATTCCACCTCCCCTATTACCCAAGTTCTACTTTTCTTCTCTACAAATTTTATTCTCAAAAAATATTTCTTTCCTCTTTGAATAGAATAAACAAATAGAAAAAAAAGAACAGAAATAAGTTTGGAGAGAAAGCTAGTAGGTCGATCAAGCAGAACCTGTTAGTCATGTCTAGAATTCTGTTAAACATTTATCTATGTGTCGGTAAGGCCTGGGTGATTTAAGTATGATAAATAAATATATAATAGGATAATTCCTCTGGTTTCTATTGAAGAAAACAAATAGGAGAGGCAAGAGCAGAAGAGGGTTCATCAACTATGAGGCTGTTATAAAAATTTAGGAAGTAAGAATGGTGGCCTGAATGAAGACAGAGAAAAGTGGACAGAGCCAGGACATGTTTTGGACATAAAAATTGAAAGATTTTATTATACATTGGATGGGAAAAGTGATTATAAAATGGTAGGAACTACAGATGACTCTATAGTTAGGATGGAAGCAAGTGGTGATACCTACTTCAGATAAAAAGATAGTTTGGTGGGAGAGGATCTAGCAAAGAGAAAAGGCAAGTATGGAAGGTGGAGCCAACAGTTTCATTTGGAGTATTAATTGTTCATGACACATCATTTAGATGGACGTTAGTTTAGTTTGTCCATAGACTTGTCTGCCCAGACCTGCCCCAGATCTGGGTCTAAAATAGAGTATCTAGTGGCTGAGCAGAAAAGGAAAAGATGTGGAAAACTTGGGAGAATACAGACACTATGGTTGACAAAAAGAGGTCACTTTTTAAGTCTCGAAGGTTTCATTGGACAGATTTAAACTTAAAAGATAACCAGACACCAAGATAGCCAAATAACCAGATCTGGGCTCTGTTACCAGCTCTGTTACACTCTAGCTATATGATTTTGGTTAACTTGCCTTCCTGCTTTCAACCTCACCCTCATCAACTATAAATGGGGATAGTTCTGTTTCCCTCACTTTTAGGGCTTTTGTGAAGATCCTTATGTTAGGGGGTATTGTAAATGTAGAGCAATTAATATTTATAAATCAGAATTATGATCATTTTAATATACACACAAATGTCAAAACCAAAAGAATTTTTAAATGAAAATGAGCCGTGTAAGAGACATGGAGTATATTCTTTCTTCAGGCCCTAAACCTTTGAAACTATCCCAAGAATAACTTCAGCCTTCTGGTGTCAATGAAACACTTCACCTACTTTGTTTCTTAAGTTCTCCCATGACCCCCAGTTACTTGCTCACAGCTTGTCTCCTGTGGCTGATGCTAAAATGTATTTCTCCCCCTGTATATTATAGTTTCTCAGAATAAATCTGTTTCATTTGGCTGAAGAAATAGACCAGACGATATCCGACATAACTTTCCTCCCCTCAGCCACCAGGGATCTACGAGATGAGTTTCAGTATTTTGCCAACAAATGATTGAGGGTTGAAACAACCACCTGTGAACTGAACATGGTAGGTTTCATTTTTAAAAATTTTTTTTAAATTTATTTTTTCAACAGCAAAGCCTAGGAATGCCCAGGAATGGGATGAGATCATCTGTCTCGTCTATGAGCAGCATGTTCTGCAGGTCTTCTCATTCCACATTACATCATGCTGGAAGGAGAAAGTGTCTGGACATTCCTTACGCAATCTGCAGAGGTGCTAAGTGAGGGAGACACTGGCTTACTGGAGAGTCGCAACTCACCAATTCTGATCACACAAGAGTACGAACACTCATAAATTCTGCCAACAGTTAGAGAATACCCTCTTTAAGCCTGTAACGTTCGATGCAAAAATAATCTTGCACATTCATTAACTTATTTGTTATTAGTTTCACATATACAGAACATTGGTTAGACATTTATATATTTCATGAAATGATCTCTTTGATTACTCTAGCACCCATCTGGCACTCCACATAGCCATTACAATACTATTGACTATATTTCCTATACTGTACTCTACATCACCAGGACTATTTTTTAACTACTAATTTGTACTTTTTCAAGCCTTCACCTTTTTCTCTCAGACTCCCAACCTCCCTCCCCTCTGGCAGTCACCAGATAGTCAGTCCTCTGTATCTGTGAGTCTGTTTTCATTTAGTTCATTGCTTTTGTTCCTTAGATTCCACATCTGAGTGAAATTATATGATATTTATCTTTTTCTGTCTGACTTATTTCACTCAACATAATAACCTCTAGGTCTATTCATGTCATTGCAAATGGTAGGATTTCATTTTTTTTATGACTGAGTAATATTTCGTTGAATGTATGAACTTCTTTATCCAATCATCTGTTGATAGCCATTTAGGTTCCTACCATATCTTGGCTTTCACTAACTTATTCATTTAACAAATATGTGCTTTAAGTGCTTACCATGTGACAGATACTATTCTAGGTACTGGGGATATAGAGGTGAAGAAAACAGATTAAAATCCTCTGTCTTTATGAAACTGGTATTCTATTGCAAAAGATGGCCAATTCACAAATTAACAGGTAAATATATAATACATTGTCAGATAAATGCTTTAAGGTAAAAATTTAACTAAGATAAGGAGATCAGGGATGATAGAATGGCTGTTTTGGATAAGAAAATTGAGAAAAGTCCCTCTAAGAAGGTAACCTTTGAGCAGGCAGAGGCCAGAATAAATTGAAGGATGCGCCAACAAACATCTAAAGGAAAGGAGGCTATCTCCAGGCGGAGAGATGGGAAGTGCAAAGGTCTTGAGACTATAGAAAGTCTTTTAGTCGAGAGGCAACTATTTTTCACATTAATTATCTTGGAGCATCCCTGAAACTTCATGCTAACCATGGGAGCAATTCCTCCCATCATACAGGTAACAAATCTGGATATCCAAGGTGTTGTCAATTCACCTCAGTAAACAGGTCCTGAAATATTTATATCTATATGTACATATTTCAGATTCAGCCTTTACTCTGCTCTGCTTTAATTTAATTCTCACATGTGCTTTCTATTAGTCTTTCCTTCTATAGAAGAAAAATTAAACCAAGAGTAATGTGATTGAGGTTAAATAGCAAAGAAAAGGAAGAGGAAAGAATTCTCCCACTTCCTTTCTGGTTTGCCTAAGAATATTGAATGTGCTGCATTTGAAGAAAAAATTCTAGGACAATCCATCTAGCTATGTCTTTGGTCTTGTTCAACACTCCAGTCAATTCAGACATATTCCATTTTGGTGCCAAAGATGTCACAAAACCACCATTCTTTCTGTGGAATAAAGTGACAGCTGGCTGCTGATACGTGCATTTGCATTCGATGCAGAGTTCGCTTGAAACAGATTTGTCTCACTCAGCCTTTTGTCTTGGTGCTTCATAACCATGAATGTGCTTGATTACTGAAGCCATCATTGAAAGTCACTTTCAAAAGGTGCTTTTACAAATATCATTGGGGAAACCTTCAAACTCATTCATATTGCTAAGAAACAGGACCCAATTTCATGAAGCTTCATAGATTGGGGCTCTGGTTGGGTCTATGGAAAAACAAGTAGAAAATGTGGGGGAGAAGCAAATGAGAGTTTAGAATGAAAGAAATGGGAAAATGAATTAACATCAACTATGTACTAGGCACATTTAGTTGTCATCATAACCTTATAAGGTAGTTATCTTTATCTCTATTTAAAGGCAATGTGAAGTTTATGCAGATTCTGGAATCTGCTTAAGAACAGATAGCTAGTGAATGCCTCAGTTGGGATTCAAACCCAGGCTTATCTTTCCTTTACTGATCTATCTGCCACTACCTTAGTTAACTCTCTGAAAAGTCAGAGATAGTCAATAAGTCCATGATTTCTGGTGTCTACAGCTCTATTAAAATTTGCAATCATTGAAAGTCCAAGGGACTAAAATTTTTGCTTGGTACCCTCCAAATATCCAGCAATTCCTTATTTAAACCAAAGATAATATCCCTTTAAAACAGTCCTTCTAAAAAAGTCCTGGCCCCAAACTCCTGGCTCCCATTTGAGGTTGCTTAATGGGGATCCTATAATAGATATAAATAGCATTGGGTAATCCTCAAAGCTCCTTGTGAGTGACCACTGATGCAGCCTGAGGTTTGGATGACACTGTTATGAGAAGTGTTGTGCTCCTTAGATGGTGGCTTCTTAACAGAGGAAATAGAACTATTCCCACTGAAAGGATTTCACAGGTTACTTTGATTAGTCATAAAACTTGCTGGATTGTGATTATTTGTTTGCTTGTCTGACTTCTCATTTGATGTACTGGCTACTCTTCAGAACAGAGACCATAACTTAATCACTTCTCTGTCCCCATACTATGCCACAATGTTGGCACCCAGTTGTGTTTCAGTAAGTGGATGTCAGTTATCTGCTCCTTTAAAACAAACTGTTCCAAAACTCTGTGGCTTAAAACAACAACCGTTGATTTAGCTCACAATTCTTCGGGTCAGCAATTTAAGGCAGGCATAGCTGGGTGGCTCTTTTGGTTTCTGCTGGGCTCCCCCATGAGAATGAGGTTAGCTGTGTTTAGTTAGGCAGCTCTGCTTCTGAGTGTGGCTGTCCACATGTGTCTCTCTTCCTCCTGCACTCTGGCCCAATTTTGTTCCCATGGCGTGGCAGGGATGCAAGAGTAAGTGAGAGAAACAGAAGCATGCAAAACTTCTTACAGCTTAGACTCAGAACTGGCCCATTATAACTTCTGTCACATTCTGTTAGATGAATCAAGATACAAGGGCAGCCCAGAATAGAAGCACGGGCAAATAAACTACCTCTTGATAAAAGAGCTGCAAATATCACATAGCAATGGATATGGGATGAGTAAAGAATTGGGGCCATTTTTTCAACCTACCACAAAACATTTGTAATGAATGAAATGCATGGCATGTCAAATCATAATATATGATCTCTTTGCTCAATGAAATTAATGTCTTCTTTATAAATAACTACTTCCTTACCTGGAAGAAGGAGATAAAGTTCAACTATCAACTGAGAGCATGAGAACATGGGACTCGAAAGAATTGATGTCCCAAATTAGAATGTTGTTTCCTTTTTGTTTTATAATTGGGAAACAGGGACTCTCCTAACCTAATTGTCTTCACAGATTTAAATTAATAGTGCCAATTCTCTACTTTACTCTGAGAGGCATATTTGCTGTTTTGGTGAAAGATTATATATTTTAAAGTCAGAGAGACTTAGTTTCAACCTCTGGCTTCTGCCTGTTCTAGTCATGTGATTTGGTATAATTTAGCTCACCTTCTGGGTTGGTTTCTGTGTCTGTAAAATAGGGATTAATAACAACAGCTTTGCATGTGTGTTGTGATTATTAAATGAGATTGTACATGTATAGCACTTCATACAGTGCATGATACAACTTAGATGACAAATAAATATTAGTTTCTTTCAAACTTTTCTGCCTTTAGCCTCTGCATTGCTGGACGATACCTTCCATAAATCTGAGCTAGGAAAGTACTTCTCGAATGTTGATATAAAACTCAGTTCTCAAGAATACTCAAATCTAATGATGAACATTGGGCATCACTTTTACTTGAAAATTGGAGTAAGCTAAGAAATTTAACTGAACAGCATTTAAACCAGTATTTCATATTAAAACAAACATAAATGTTAATTAGAATCTGGCAGGTATTTAATTCATAAAACCGGTGGCTTCGATGAAATTTCCAATGTGCAGGAGTCCACTCTTGGCTTTGCTATGTGTACGTCCCTACAGCCACAGAGATACTGTAGGAGAAAGTTTAAGAATCAAGCACAGGGTGATACACACCTAGAGCCCAATGTGCCATCAGAGATTCTTCTGGATATTGATTTCTCTAGTTCCATGCCTACAATTACAAAAAAAGTTCCTCTGTTTTTCCTTCATTCCTGAAAAGAAAACTAGCCAATCTATTCACCCTTTTTTCATTTCAAGGTTCCATCTTCTAGCTGAACCTCCTCCATATGCTCACTCACACCCATACTGACTTTTTCTTCTTTACAATATTTCAGAAGATTCCATCGTGATTTTATTTCGATCTCTAGATAAGCTCTGAGCACATGAACACTGCTCATAAAAGAATCCAATGGGGGAAAATTCTGCCACAGTCTGTGATGATCCTTCCCACCTAGCAGAGCTACAGCTTCCTGACAGAGCTGTATATTTTTTGCAGTCACCTTTGTAGGTCATTAACATTCAGTCCAAACTCCCAGACATCAGTACAGATAAATCTCAGTAACTAGAATCACCACTGACGTGGCATGCATCAAGCCCTGTCTCTTTGACACAATAAGGTCACCAGAAACTAAAAGAACTGGATGAGTAATACAGTTTTAAATTCACTCCCATAAACATCTGTTCAGAATGAAAAGGTTCTGAAATCAGTCAGGCAGGCAGTATGCAGGTGTGGTTACAAGCTATCAGTCGTACAGGACCCAGGGCTGTACTGTTTTGCATTCTAGCCCCCCAACCCCACTGACTACTCCTGTGGTCTTGAGTAATCACTAAATTTCTCTGGGCCTCAGTTTCTTTACTTGTATAATGCAGATGTCAGTGCTATTTACCTTTCAAATTTGTTAAAATCGAATGAGTTAACTGCGTAAAATGTTTCAAAGCTTCTGGCATATACGTGGGCTTGCTTTTCCTTAAATCTGCAATTCTGATGAGTTAATTGCCAGGTGACCTTGGACAGGTTAACAAACCTGTTTGCATTTCATTTTACAAATCTATGAGATGGTGATGATAATATTTGCCTCAAGAAATTGTTTTAAGAAGTTATTGCATGTTAAGTGATTAATATGACACTCAGATAATAGTAGCTGTTATTATTAGTAATCACAATAATTGTCACCACGAAGTCAATAAGTGGGATAATGATTGCAAGAGGCACATGAGGAGTTATTTTAAATATAATTTATATTAAATTATATTTAAAAATGAAGTCTTGACATAGAGAGACAAGACATAAGAAATGAGAACACTGGAGTTGTCAAACTGGATTTGAGCTACTAAACCAAACCCACCGCTCAGTAAGAGTAAGACAAGACAATAAACATATTATTTGACTTCTCTTTTTTTCTCTTTCCTCACTAAAAAGACTGGAAAATGCCACCTACCTTGAAAGATTGTTGTCAGATTAAATGGGATACTATGTAAAGCACTTGGCATACTGCTGGAGCTTGATAAGTGGTAGTTATTATAAATCAAAGGGCTAAGACAGAAAAATGACTCAGACTTCTTATTAATATAAAGTGAACATTAAAAAAAACACTTGATTTATCCTTGTGAGCTGAGCTCCAGCTAGCTTAATGAAGACAGAGAGAAAAGAGGAATGGGGGTTAGAGGGACTAAATACACAGAGTGTGTAGGGAGTTTCGCTGAGGTTAGCTATAAGGAATTTGTGGTTTAATTCAAAAGACTTTGGTTTTATGAGGTTTGAGTGCCTTTTTCAAAAGAAAAACCAGATGTATCAATGGAAATTTTATGCAAACTAATCTATCTTCAGCAAATGCTACTTTGAGTCTATTCTGTTATATTGGGTAGGGGTAAATTGGAGAGGAATCCTGGGGTGCTTTTTGAAACTCATTTGGTCCTTTCCTGTGGATCCTCAGTGATATTCTCAAATGGGTCACGAGACTTGTACTTTGTAAGCAAAAAGCCCGGAACCACAAGCAGAAGAATGATTCCACTATAGGCCAGGAATCAGCAGGACTTCCCATTTCAGACTCTTGCTTTATATTTTTGAAGAAAACAGAGTTTTCTTCCCCAGGAGTCCAGTATCTTCATGCTCAAGGCTCCCAACAGAAAACAAGGATGAGAAGCTTCCCTAACCCTGACAGTCACTTGGCCCTAAGTGTGCCAGAGGTAAAGGAGATTGATGAGACAATAAATAGTATTTAAATTAGATTGCTTTGCCAGCTAAATTGCAAAGACAATGAGTTTTCTGGTAGGTTTATCAGAATTAACTAGCAGGCCTCATGAAAAAGCTTGTAAAGATTTAAAATATATAAGGAAAAATCATCACAAGATCAACAATATAAATGCACATAGCTTGCTGTGTGGTGAGTAAACTGGAGAGGACAAGGCCCTGGAAGAGAGCGGGCATAAGGACATTAGCAGAAAAAGTGAGACACAATGTTAGGGAAGGTGGCTTGGAAATGGCAAAGACGGTGTGAGCCAACACTGGACATACGTTGGGCTAATGCTTCCATGGGACTGTAGGCCCACCTGCTGGGACAGAAGCTGATTCTTAAAGGGGCTGCAAGAAGGTAGACAGTCAGGTGAGTGCAGTCAGGGCCCAAAACCAAATTCTTGTGTCTTTAAGTCTGTTTTTTGCCACAGCCTCCTAGGGATACCCATCAGGGCTTCTGTGGCCACTACTCTTACCTTACTTGAAGACAGAGAGTTTAGGGAAGGGATAAAAGTAAATAAAGAGGCAGAGAGGAAGCAATATGACAGATCCTGATATCAGACTGCCTGAGATGAGAACCACAACTGAGTTTTGAAATCATATTTTTTTGGTGCTAAAGCACGTGGTGTTAACCAACACTCTGTGAATATCTGTAAGACAAAACATATTAACTCTGCTAACATGAAATGACATGTATGGAAACTTCCTCTTCTATCCTGGCTCTAGAAATGACCGGGATAAGAAATCTGATATGTCGCTTTAGATCAGAAGTACAACCAGTAGAGTTTTAAGTCAGTGAAGGATGCAGTCCAGGCCAGGTTCAGATTGTGGTCCGTTCTCCAAACATGTTTGCCCAACCTTGAGTATGACGCATTTGCTGAAAAATATCTATATCCACCTCTGATTCAATAGTGGAGACGTAAAGGTAAGAGCAATTTTCTTAACTGGAAAAAACCTAAGTAATTGGGAGGGGAGTAAGGAGAGCATCTCCCAAACCCATGGATACCAACAGCCTTAGTCCCACATCTTCAATTATGTCTCTATGTCCTTGTCCATCTACTACAAGAATATTCAAGTGATCTGCAAATTTCAGATCTACTTGAGACATTGATGGCTAACTTTCCTAAATATCCATTCTCCAGTTCTAGTAGAGACACATAAAATCTGATTTTCACATGGGCCCCTGGCTGTTCATGTAAAAATGAAATTTTTCAGTAGCTGGATATGAACATGTGACTAATTTCTGATGAATGGGATAAAATCAGAAGTCTCTTATCCAAACTTCCAAGATTCTTCTTTAAGAGAGAGTAGAAGCCTTCCTGCTATGGTGTGAAAGTTTGTGTCCACCCAAAATTCATATGTTGAGGTCTCAATGCCTAGTGCAATGGATTTGGAGGTGGGGCCTTGGGGAGGTGATTAGGTCTTGAGGGTGGAGCTCTCATGAATAGTATTAGTGCTCTTATAAGAAAGACCCCACAGAGCTCCCAAGCCCTTTCAGCATGTGTAGACATAGCAAGAGGGTGGCAGTCTGCAACTTGGAAGAAGGATCTCACTAGAACCCCACCACGCTGGCATCCTAATCTCAGACTTCCAGCCTCCAGAACTGTGAGGAATAAATGTTTGTTGTTTAGAAAATACCTGATCTCTGGCATTTTGTTACAGCATCCTGTGCAGACAGAGACGCTTTCCATTGGTCTCTTATTTTTATAATTGCTCCCAACTTGTGGCCTAAACTATGAGTTTGGCATGTGAATTTAAAGGCCTTATATAGAGATGGTTGGAAAGATCTTAAATTCCTGAGAAGATCCACTATAGCAGTCGTGGACAGCATAACTCCAGATTTTTATTTTATTTTTATTTTAAACAAAACTTCTATTCTTTTCAAACCAGTATTAATTTTGAGTTTTCTGTTACTAGCAATCAAACCTAATTCTAAACAGTATGTCGATCATGTTACTCTTTGCTTAAAACTTATCCATGGTTTCCATTGACCTCAGAGAAAAATTCTAAACCCCTTAGCAAAACATTAAAGGTCCTTATAATCTATGATTTGATATCTTATTTTAAGCCTCCCATTTATGTTCTAACAAACCAGCATTACCTAATGATTTTCATTTCCTTAAGTATTCACAAGGTGTCTTAATTCCATCTCTCTATACATATTGTCAACTTCTGCTTTGAATGTTGTCTTTGCTTGTTTGACAAAAAGTGTCATTTTTCTGACAAATCATCTCTTACCCATTGCACAAGTTTGTAGGTTCCTTCTACTCTATTCCAATCGTATTTGATCAGTTATCTTTTTACCAGTCATTTCAACACAAAGGAAGAATTTGTTTATATTTCAGACTTCACCACTAGACCATTTTTCCAGAAGGATAGACTAGTGTCATGTACATCTTTGAAACTAAATGTGCTATTAGGCAATTAGGTGACCAAAAGGTTTCTTTTAAGTGCATAAATGCTGATCACCCAGCCATCTTCCATTGCTAATCAATCAAATGCTTCAATGTGACTTTATTGATTTCTTTACACAAAGCCTTATAGTCCATCTTGGTTTGAATCTAGGCTGTGCCACTCAGAAGCTCTATAACCTTGAGCAAGCAACATTTTTTCTATTTTCAAGTATCCATTTCCTCTCCTTTGAAATAGAAGAAAAGGCCTGCTTCATGGTTTGAGTGATTTTTAAGTATAATATAGTACATAAAATATCTTCCTGACTTATTGTCTACCCTCATTAAATGGCATTAATTATCATATTATTTAGGAAAATTTACTCAGTTTAGTAAAGTCACCCCCAAAGCCACAAGGATTCAAAACAAAAGAAACATGAAAACATCATATGAAGCAGCCCACCAGAAAACCAGTGGCATAGGCAGCCTTACGTATGGAATGAGTACTGGGCTGAATATTTTGATTTTTGATCAAACCCTGACTGAGCCACTAGATTGCTATGAGATTGTGAAAAAGTTACCCCCACCCCCAAACTTTAGTGGCCCCATGTGTGCAGAGCTGAAAGTGCTTGGATGATATCACAGAATCAGCCCAGTGTCTATCATAACTTTGGGAAGCACTTCCTTTGGCCCAGTTTCACTACTCTTATCCTACTGAACCATACAAATTTCTCCCTTAGATGGACTGCTCTAACCAGTCTCCCCACACTCCCACCCCCTCCTAACCCACTGTTTTATGGGAACCATGATGAAAGTTGGTTGCACCTTAAGACTTTGTCCTGATGTTACATTTTTGTGCAGAATGGGTGATTGGTTTCATATGGCCACACAATCCAGCAGCTGGGGACATCTGTTTACACTTAGCACACAGGCAAACTTTCCACTGTCAAGAGTCAGCATGCTCCTGGCTGAGAAAGGGTTAGCCATCTGAGCTGCGAAAGTGGGGGACTTAGACTTGCATCCTGGACTCAGATGTCAGCAAGAATATCCTAGACATGAAACAATTGAAGTAAGAATCACTCTGGCATCTCTGGATGCAGAAAGTGCCTATGGAAATGGGGCAGTTGGACAGGAAGCAACAAATTACACTGATGAAGATAATTAGGGGAGACCCTGAGGATGCTTTGTTCTCAGAGGAGATTCCAAGCTTTAGGGATATTAACCCACATAGAAAGGGATAATTTTCTCAGAAATAGCTTCAGGATATGGCCCATGCTCACTATCAGAAGGGATCACCCTCTCTATATACTTGCCCACAGACATGGATTTTGCTCCAGTGCAGAAGACAGTATGCATAGAGAAAAGAGCACTAGTCTTGGAATTATTTGTCTTCTAAGTCTTCCATTTACTCTGTGTACTCTTGGGCAAGTCATGCTGCTCCTCTGAGCAGCAGTCACTTCATCCCAAAAGGGAAGCCACTTGGGACCGAATAAGATGCTCTGCGCAAGTGTTTTGTCTAATGAGAAATATTATCCAGATGTCAGGATCTGTTGTTATTATCACAAGAATATTTCATGATCATAAAAACAGAAGTAAATATATTTTATTCTGTGAGTCAGAATAGAAGTTATCCTATGGATACTCTGAAATATGGTGGTTTACTTTTCACAAGGTCTCTTCTCCAGGGAGAGGTGACCACAGCCATGTAGAAGAGTCAGTTCTATCCTCTGAGAGCCATGATGGGCATAAAGTCCTGCCAAAGTCCTCCTCCTTCCCAGCCTGGGAGATCTGGTTTACTTTCTCTCCTCTGCAGCAGGAGAACAAATGTGCTTCCTCTTTCATAAGAGATATATGGAAACAGCAATCAGAAAGAAAAGGCACAGACTTTGCTGCCAAGTAGTCTTCAATCCATGTCCTGCTTTCTTAGTACTCATCTGCATGACCTGGAGAGTGTTAAGTAAACTCAGTTGACCTCAGTGTACCCATCTGTAATACTGAGCAGTGAGGGGATGGTGAAGACTAAGTCAGATGATGCATGTAGAGCCTGACACAATGCCTTAGCTTAGAGTAGGTTCCCAGTTAATGATAACTCTTAAGCTGTCTCTTATTGCTGCTGTTGATCATTTTTTGCTGCTAATACTGATATTCCTCATATTTAACACAAGTGATTCACTAAGTGTTCAAATAGACTCTTCTACAGCTTGGTCTGGGTCAGTAACAAATCAACTCCTCTCACGTTTACTGAGCATCTTCTCTGTTCCAGGCACTGCTGAGGATTCAAAACAGAAAAATTACCTTCTAGAATGAGAAACAGTGTCAGTCCATAGCCACGTTTCCAGTAACTGATATATAATAGAAATTTACACATAGCATGGGAATACAATTAAGACCTTTTTTGAAGGTTTTGTTCTTCCCTTCTAAAATCATTTGCAAGATTTCATGTGGAGTTATTTGATCTAGAAATGGTCTATGAATGGGCTGCTTGCATCATTAAGGCCAGAATATACAGAATCAAGTGGCTTCCTCATGCTTTATAACCTGTGATAATTTACTCTAGGTCTCACAGTACTGAGATAATCATTGTGAGAAGTTGTTGCAAAATAATAAGTATTCCAAGATAGGCAAATACGACTTAAAAATGTCAGACAGATACTTTCAATTTAAATATGGTCATGGTTCCTCATAGCTACTAGCATCAGATTCAAGTTCACTCTAGTGGTCTCAGGCCTCTCATGACCTTCCCTTTAAATACTCTGGGCTTCATTTCTCCTTCTATGCCCATTCTCAGCACCTGAACCAACAGATGGTCTGAGCTCCCTCTGTGACAACTTTCTGTAGTTCTCTGAGTAAGTCACTCTTTTACTCCTCTGGGCCTAGGCATAGGCTCATGTGGTTTCCTTTACTTGGAAAGCCTTTTCTCACCTTCTCTATCTATATAGCTCCAACATATTTTCTTCAAGGATGAACAGTCATTGATGATTATGAGAAATTATCTTCAAGCACCCTAATCCTATTTGAGATTCTTTTCTCCAATGCCAAAACATCTGGTCCCTACCACCATCTTTCCTTTACTCCACTTTTTGTGCACATGTGTAATTCCCTATTTGCTTATTTGTCACCGGACAGTGAGCTTTTTAGAAACAGAGGTAAAGCCTTATTCTCCTCTGTGTCATTCACAAAAATTCAATGCCTTTTGGACAAATGAACAGAAGCATGGATAGATGTATGAGCAATTTCTAGAACAATAGGTCAAAGGCACATCATCTTTCTTCTCTGAATAATAATTGCTTAAGCCCCAATAAATCACCTTGTACCCTCTGAAATATTGGCTATTGTCCTAAAGAAGCCCCAAATAATTGGAATCAACCTGTAAATTGTCAAATTTAATCCTGAATAGTTTATTCCACTTGACAACCATAAAAAACAATTATGCCTTTTAGTTTTTTATTCATGTCTAGACATTTCAAAGACTCAACATGACAAATGGTGCTTTGCCACTCATCATGTATTAAAACAACTAATCCTGGCCATGTTTAGAATTCTGCTCTGCATTAGACGTCTTCAAACAACATAAATTCTGTTTGAAAAAAAAATTATATGTGTGTGTGTGTGTGTGTGTATATATATATATATATACACACACATATATATATACACATAGACATAGACATAGACATATATATGTGTATATATGTGTGTGAGAGAAAATACAGAGAGAGAGAGAGAGAGAGAGAGAGAGAGAGAGAGAGAGAAATGCAGAGAGAAAGAAGTATGGCTTAATCTTTAATCTTTTATGGGAATACCATGCAGTTGCCCAAACCCAGCAGAAACTGAACTCCAAAACTCGATCTTCCCCATGAATTCTTATAGGCTGTTGCTAGGCTCATCAATCTCCTTCACCCTTTGGTGGAAGTCTGCTCTCGAATGAGCTGAAAGAATGTTTTCCTGAAAATGACATAATGATCTCTCCAGGTGAAATTCATTCCCAATGTATAGACACCAAGGGCTGCATTTCTCTATGTCTCAAACACATACACACTTTCAGCTGGCAAAGTCCTTTCTTTTCATGAATACTGCCTTCATAATTCTCCAAACCTGGCAAAACTTTATTAACCTGATGCCTCCAAATCCTCCCACAATCTAGGCTGAATATTTCTTGCTACTTCTGATCTAAAAAAGAATTTGACCAATAAATGTGTGCACACAGACATACACACACAATAACTATGGTGTGTTTCAAATTATCCCATGAGGATAACATTTTCCTATATTTTGAAAATGCAAATTACAAACCTCTCTTAGCTGTTGAACACAAAGTTGATGGCTACTTCCTCACTAGATCATGCCTCTGCTCAAAGAGGTATCCTTTTTCTGAGGCACCTTATAAAAAAGAGCCCCCCTTAACTCCACATCTCCTTCCCCTGCTTTAGTTTACATAATTTCACTTACTGAAGAAAGATTCATGAGAATAAAAACTTTGAACCTAGAATTCCCAGCACACAGTGGCTGATGGATAGATACAGAGATGTTATAGAGATAGAGATAAATATGTATTGATTAGATATAGATATGTATTTATGTAGACATATAATAGATTATGGTAGATTAGATAGATGATAGATAGTTATAGTTAGATATAGATAGATAGATGATAGATAGATGATAGATAGATAGATAGATAGATAGATAGATAGATGTTAGATGAGAGAATGAGAGCGAGAAAAAAAGAGAGAGACAGAGAGACAGAGAGATCCCTATCTGGCTCAGCTGTGCTTTCATTCTTATGGTCTTGGATTAAAGACTTAGCACCTCCATGCCTCAGATTCCTCATCTCAGCCCACAGGGCTCCACGTCAGGTGCCAAGAAGAGAGGACAGACTTAGAGAGTAGATCTGAATGTCCCAAGGCAACCTGGCTCCTCCTGAACTCCTCATCTTCACCTCTAATTAATCTTTACCACCATCAATCACATGGGCCTTCTTTCAGCTTCTGAAATGTATCAACATTTTGCCTCTCTCAGATTTTGTACTTAGATAATCTTAATACCTATTTTCACCTGGCAAATTTAGCATACAGAAAGAGAAGCCTTCCTTGTATATCCTATCTGAAGACTTGCATTTTCTCATCATTCTCTTTCTCACCACTTTGTATTCTTCCATACAGAATCATTTTGCAGTTAGAGTTTTTTTCCCCACAAGATCAACTAAAACACCAGGACAGGAGGTGTATATATCTTATCCAACTTTTTTGTATCCCAAGGGCCTAGAACCCTGCCAGGAATGTAATAGGCAGTCAATAAATATCTGTTGAATTAACAAATGTTTCTGAAGATGATTATAACTATTTAATAAAATTGCATGAAATTTTAAACAAAATAATTTGAAGATGAGAGAGATTCGGAGGTATAATTCATAAAAAATAAACTTCTAAGAAATATGGCTGGAGCATGGCACAGTGTGTGCTTAATAAATGCTAGCTGATCTAAATATAATGTTCTTATCATCTCTTCATAAATATCTCTGGTTATATTTAGTTATTTAGCTCAAATAATTATTAATTTTTAAGTCTAAAATATTATGTGAAAAACCATACTGTCAAAAGTTTTTCTGTTTTAAAATTTGATTGCTATTGACATAAGCTATTTTTTTTTTATGCAGTCTATATAACTGACTAGTTGAGTAAGACTCATTCTTTAAGATTTGGCCTGAATTCAATGACTTATCTCTTTACTCTCATCTACGTTTAAATAAGTTTGCATCAGGCAAAATATTATGGTATGAACTAGCTTTTCTATTCCAAATTGGTGAGAAATATTACAAGAAATAAACCAACTCTCATAGCATTTCTCTAAACCCTCAAGTGATTAAGCATGAGAAGAAACAAGAAAGAATACCAGAAGCAGAAACAGCCTGTGAAATGATGTCCTTGGGTCCTTCTCTGATTAAGTTCTGGGATGTGTGTGTTCATTGGAACAACACATTTTAGCATCTCAGTGGTTCTGCATGCTCCTGCTCCCTGGCTGCTGGTGCATGATCCCTGCTTCTGCTCTTGGTGGCTGACAGTGTCTTGGCCTAGCCATTTTACTTTGCTGATTCATTGGGTCTGACACCTGGAAGCACAAATCTATGTGCTGACCCCAAGAAGTAATGAGGAGACTGCACTGCCACAAGGAAAGACCCATGCCTTTGGGTGCCAGAAGGAAAGGAAGGGCTCAGAGAGCTCTGAATGTCCCTTTAATTGTACCATGTAGCATCTGACAGCATCAGCCTTTCCACCCTTAGATCAACCTGCAGAATTTTATAAGCAGGTTGTAAAATAGGTTCAAGTCTGAAAGCTGAAACAAATCTTTTATCACCCGATCTCTGCTCCTCTAGAACATAATTGGTTTCCAGTCTAGAAGGGAGGAGGAGTGGTGGGGAGGGTTCATTTAACAGTTGAAAACAAATGGAAAAAAAAGAAAGGCATTAAAATGTGCTGTCTTTGTAAAATGTGACTTTATTTACATAATCAACTAGTCCCCTGTCTGCTAATGACTCACTCACTAACATCATTTGTGCCATGCCTTGGTCCCCTCTGTACCTAGATCTCTCCTCTGGTGGAATGAGAAGTTCAGAACCTTCCAGTACTGCAGTCTTGCATTCCAAGACCTATAAAACATCTTAGGAAAATACAATTATTTATTAGCTCTGGTGGTCAGTGTTTTAAAAGGACAAAGAACACACTGAAAAAGAGGGAGTATGTTTAGATCTAGAAATAGCCACCAAACTATTTCATCAGAACACTTTAACATGTTTGCTTTCCATCTGGTCTGAAGATTTTGTCACCCAAGACTCATAAAAAAATTCTGCTCTACTCAGTAGAGAATCACAAGAGTCTCCATGCATTTCTTTACATCAAAATATACTTTTCTCCCTTTAGTGCTGCACAAATCCAAGATCTACAGTCTCAGAAGTACTTTTTAGTTGAAATTGAAAATCATCATACAGTTAAGTAGAGAAATAGGGGCTGGGGCATTGGCCACAAACTTGAAGAGATTGAAATATGAGTGGTCACTTGAAAGCCACATTTTAGCATCTCTGTGGGGCCTGAAGCATTGCCTGGAGTACACTTGATATCACAGGGGGATCGGAGTCTGTGTATGTGTATTTGTGTTTGGTTTTTCTCTCGTGAAGCTCCAAATTTGATCTATGAACTGAGATAGCCTCCAGGAAGCAGAAGCAGCTGCTTCGCTAGTCTCATTTGTCCCAGCAGCTACTCCTTGGCCAGTCTGTCACTGCTGTCTTCTCAGCTTCTCAGATTCCTCAAAGATCCTTGCCTTATGGCTGTTTTCCAGGCCTCCAAAACATCACTGATGTTGTCCTGCCACCCTTTCTTCAGGACATTATGTACTACAGTTTCTCAGGGATCCAGTTGGGGTGCAAACCCCATAGGAAGAGGAGGGAAATTGATTCTGTGTGGGCAGCATAGGGCAGTGGAGGGCACCAAAGAGTCAGGACACCCATTTTCTAACCTCTGTTCTGCTAACTACTCACTGAGTAGTTTGGGTGAATGGTGTCCATTCTCAGGGCTTCAGTTTCCTGAACTGTCACTTTAGGGATAAGAATCCTTGAACAAGCCCATTCTCTTGGCTGACACAAGAGCCCAATGAATGGAGCACTGTTTTGTACGTGTTACACCTTTTAATAACCAAAGGCATTATGTTAGTACTAATACTTAAAAACTGTGGCAGACTGTTTTACAAGACTTTATTATAAGTGATTTTACTTTATACTACAGACATTTGTGCTATGTTAGAATGTTTTAAAACGGGGGAAAAGAAACCCACATAGATCTTACTCAATTCTCCTCACCCCCAAAAAAGCAACAACAATAACAGCGACATTCATTTGGGCCTACAAGATAGCTTGGAGTCATAGAGGGGGCGTTTTAACATCAAATCTCACTGTGAGAAAGTTATTCCATGCTTAGTTTCCTTTCAAATATTTTGTTTTCTTCAAGGAGACAGTATCAGTTTGGCGTCAGCTTGCCTTTAACATCCCTTAAACTCTTGTTCATCTCCCTTAAATAAACAAGACACTTTAGGCTCAGAGCTTTCTGTCGGCAACATTATCTAGACAGAAATTAGGTTGACAAAGAAATTAAATTTTGAATTATCTTTATTACTGGCTAGTGATGTTTATTGTCCATTTATTGCATAAAAATTTCTGTATTAAAACAAACATATTTAAATCAAAAGAATAAACCATTTTTAAAAATGCATTAATATGCAATAAGCATTTGACACAACATGAATGGAACTTCGGAGAACTATGCTCAGTGAAGTAAGCCAGACAGAGACAAATACTATATATATTTGTATTTATATATATAATCTAAAAAAAAAAGAAAAAAAAAAGAAAAAGAAAGTCAAAGTCATAGAAACAGAGAGTAGAAAACTAGTTTCCAGAGGTGGAGGGGTAGGGGGAAAAGGAAGGGGTTGATAAAAGAGTAGGAACATGCAGTTTAAGATGTATAAAGTCCGAGGATGTCGTAAAACATGGTGACTATTGTTAATAACACTATGTTATATAATTTAAATTTGTTAACAGAGACACATTCCCCTCAAAAAATAAATAAAAAAGTGAGGTGATGGTTGTGTTTTTTAACTACATGATGGGACTCCTTTCATAATATACACATATGTCAGATCACCATGATATACACTTTAAATATCTTGCAATTTTATTAATCAATTATAACTCATTAAAGCTGAAAAAAATGTGTCATCAAATTGATGGTAGGCAAATAGGGCAAAAATTCTGACTTTATATTATTTATCTATTGCTACATAGTAAAGTAATGTGAGACTTAGTGGCTTAAGTGATGAAAATGTATTGACCTCTCACAGTTCAGTAAGTCAACAATTTGGGGTGGTTCTGGCTCAGAGTCTCTAGTAAGGCTGCAGTAAAGATATTGAGCAGAGCTACAGCTTTTGGCTGGGCCTGGAAGATCTGCTTTCAAGGTCATTAACGTGGTGAAGTTGATGTGAGCAATTCCTCACCATGTGGGTCTATCCACAGTGCTCCTGGAGGTTCCTGGAGTGTCCTTGTGACATGGCCACTTGTGTACCCCCAGAGCAAGTGACCTGAGAGATCCAGGTACAAATGGCAATGTCCTTGATGACCTAGCCTCAGAAGTCACATCTACCATTTCTGCAATGTCTTCTTCAGTCATATTTATCAGCCCTATTCAGTACAGAGAGGATTATACAAGGGACCAAATACAAGGCAATAAGGATTATCTTAAAGACTGGCCACCACACAGTGACACACCAATGACTGAGTTCTGAGGAACACTGCTAAGACCTAAAGTTTCAATTCTACAGAGAGGGCTATTGAGCATCAGAGAAAGGAGGTGATATAACCAAGTTCAGACAAATGTTTCTGGTAGAGCCAAGATGAGGATTAAGAGCTCCTGGTCCCCAGCACAGTGTAACTCCCACCATGCTGCAAATTCTGATGACACCTTTGGCCTTTCCAACCTTAGGAAAACACCAGTCCTCTCTCAGGGCAGTAGACTACTGCTAATGCTACAGCCAATTACCAGGCTCTCCGAATCCCTATGTGGGGCTAATGGGAAGCTAATGTTACAGCCAATTACCAGGCTCTCCGAATCCCTATGTGGGGCTTGGTCCAGGCACCTTAGCCAAAGACAGATAGTAAATCTGGAGTCAAAGATCATCCACCCCCCAACCCCCACAGTTGCAGACTGACTATCTGCAGGCTGTGTTCAGCCCACAGACATGTCTGCTTGATCTAAATAAGACATTGCTGTTTTTTTTTTTTAATGAGTTACTAATTAGATGTGAAATCAGGGCATTTCATAAAAATCTAGATATGAGGTTTCTCTTGAAATAATCAGAAGTGCTAACAGTGCCTGGTCTGTTTTGCTGCACAGTAATCATGTGCTAAAGTTATGTTTTGGTGACACATGCCTGTTTCCCATGGCACCTGCCACCCTTCTACTTTCTTAAATTGCCCTCTTATCCTTCACAAGCCATTGAACTGACTACTCTTGATTTAACCCAACTCTCCCATTTGCAGGCAGGTAAACTGAGGCCTTGACAGTTGGCAGGCTTACATCTATTAAATGACTTTCCCAAGGCCACATGGCTGGTTAGTAGTGGGACAAAGACCATGGCCTGTTTCTCCTACCTAAGCTGACCCTGTTCCCAAAATACGCCTCTGCTTCTTTCACAAACAGGCTTCAAAATAACCACAGGATACTCTGAGTCACTCAGCTGTGGGTCTCTTCCTTCATTGCCCTTTTTGAATGAAGACTAATCTCATGTCCCACAGCAGAGTGAGATATTTCAAGAAAGAGGAACTAGAAAGCTCAATTCCAATCCATTACAATTTAAAAGATAATTTAAAAGTTTATACATATATCTCCATTCTAAAGGAAAGAGAGCAAATAAAGGATAACAAATAGAGAAAACCATGCAAGTCCTGAGAAAAGATTGGCCACAATCCCCAAACATCACAGATTTCATTCCATCCAACTACCAGGCTTCTGATCTTAAATCTTTCACTCTACAATTTATTATTACTAAAAATAATTTATTTAAAATCTTTTAAGGAAGTTTCTTGCTTCCCCATTTCCTGACCTTTATGAAGTCACTATCTTGGCCTATACATGAAAGGCAAGTGTTTAACTAAATTGCATATAAAAATGGTGGAGGAAAGGGAGTAAGAGAGATTTTGGCACACCAAAGTCTCCCTGTGAGGGATGATCTTGAAAGCCAGTCTCAACAGCTGCTCTGGTGATCAATATGTAGAAGTCAGATTCCCCAACACCAATTGCTTCAGCCAAGGTCACAGGCTTGTGTCCAAATGCACTGAACCAAGTCTGCTTCAGAGAGAGAGGAGCGGCTTCGCTTCCCCCAGGTCCCTAAGCTCAGATCAGTTTTCAATTAGAATCTGCTAAGATCAGCAAGTTCAAGAGGTGGATACACTCTAACCAGCACCCAGCACTGCGGAGCCACAAGCCACAGCAGACCTGCAAGGTCTGTGTTCTGCTCCCCAGCAACCTGAAGGGGATGTCTTTGTCACAGAGCACTGGACCTTCTGACTCACCTCTTCTGAACCCTCATTATTTCACGTGGGAATTCTACCACCTCCCCCTCCATCACTCCAGGAAGCTCCAGATTTCCTTGATGGAATTCACGGCTGAGCCCTGGGGACTCTCAGCTGCCTGGCAATGCAGAGAGAATGATTCTTTCCTCCATGTCACATGCAAGTCAGGGCTCCCTCTGGACAGCAGGAAAGAAATAAGATGAATAAGAGAAGTGCACTTCCTTTCATTTACTCGTTTTCCTAACATTTGCTAGGTGTTTATCATGTGTCAGGTGCAGTGGTTAGAACTGAATGAGCAAGACATGAGCCCTACTCACAAGGAGCTTCAGTCTAGGAGGAAAGATCAATGAAAAAGCAATTACAAGGAAATGAGATAAGTGTTATTATAGGGGAAGTGGGGGGGAAGAATGAAAGAACAGGGAATGAGGAACAGGGGAGGAAGTGACATTAGGGGGAGATGAGAAAGATCAGAAAGATTAAGTACAAACAAGACAGGGGCAAAAGTGCATCAGATGGAGAGAGAGACAGAGCTGAAGGCTGGTGGAAAAAGGAAGCAAGGTGCAGTTGGGCAATTAAAAGCCGCTCCACATAAATAAGGGACAGAGGCCAGGTAAGCAAAGGTCTTATAAAGTCTGGAACTGTGTTTTTACTTGTTCTAAATCCAGTGGGAATGCAATGAGATGTTATTAACATGGGAAGGATTGAAGAAGGTTGGAGTTTAGGGAATTCCATTAGTTGTGCAGGGTAGGAAACAAAGGGAGAAATCCAGACAAGATTGCATTGCTCTAAAATCATGATAATGATAGATAAGAGTCTCAAATAGAACATCCGAAGCACACAGCTGGCCTCAAACGCACAATAAATATCCCTGTGGATGAGAAATAGAATGAAAACTAGTTAAGAAATGGGCTGAAGCTACAGGCCTATGGGCCCCCAGTTTAAAACAGGAGAGGCATTTAGGATTTCTGCTCCCATGGGAAGAACAGGGAATAAAGTGGAACATGAGGAAAGGCTGGATTCCAGTCAGGCTCCCTGCTGAGAACCACACAGAAGAGTGAGATCCCTTTTTAATAAAAGACTAAAGGTTCAGTGCTGTTCTGACCACAGTCTGGGGTAACAGCTTCCTGACAGAAGAGGCCAGTGTGTGCAGATCATTCTCATCGCCAAGAATCCAGTTGAACAAAGCCATGTGCTCTCTGACATAAATGGATCAAAATATTCCCACTATAGCTGTGGAGCAGGAACCTCAGTTAACATAAAACACAGTCTTGGATAGTAGACCCAGAGTCCACTGGAAGAAAACATTAAAATCTAGAGAACGGGAAAATATATCAGAACAAAATAAAACTCATTCAATGTAAAATAATCTTACAAAATAAAGCTATGAAAAAAATTTAAAAAGCTAATCCCAAAAAAGAAAGCCCACCAGCCAAACAACAAAACCATGTAAAAGTCAAGATTAAAACAATAATCATAAGATAATGACAAACAATGAAAAATTATCTAATCTAATAAAAGGCTCTCAGTAAGTAAGGTTGTAATTTTCAAAGAGATAATGAGGAACAGAAATTGCAAACCAAAAGTAGGTAAAATGTCAGCAGGAATAGTAAACAGAAAAAGAATCTAATAGAACATTTGTAAATAAAAAATAATTATTTTTAAAAACTCCATCTAGAATAAACCTGCCTCAGACCAGAAGTGTAAGGGAAAAAAAGAGAAAAAAGTTAATCATAAAATAATCCTTCCATCGAATTCAAGATACCATCAATTTTAATATGCATTCTTATTTCATGTATTATTAAAAAGGAAAATGTATATCTTACTTATTCCGTTTCTTTGTTTGAACCCTTACTGATTATAGTAAAATGCTTTTAATAAACATATTCTTTTCATATATATAATTATCTGAATATGTATAGAAAAACATTCCCTTTAAAATCTAGAAGATGCCAAGGATGCCTGATGTCACCATTACTATTTAAAATTGTCCAAGAGTCCTGGACAGTGAGTTAAGAAAAATAAACATGTGATTTTAAAGAGAGATAAAGTACCCTTCAGTTGCAGGCAAGATGATTAGAAAATCTAAGAAAATTACAGAAAAAATAATAGAAAAGATGAGAGAATTCTGCAAGTTACAAGATCAAATCACAGATCCATTAGTGTTCCCAGAAAACAGCTCTACCAATTAAAAAATGTATTGGAAATTAAAATACTGTCATAATAACAAGAAAAACTTTAGGATACCTACAAAAAAATGTTTACCAAAAATGTAAATAAAGTTTTAGGAGAACATTTTAAGAATAATTTAAAAGATATTATAAAAAACCTGAATAAATAATTATGGAAGAGAAGATTCAATATTAAAGAACTTGCTATTCTCCCACAAAAATAATATATACATTTGTTGCAATTTCAATGAAAATTTGAATTTTATGGATGCACATAAGATTTTCATTGAAATTCACCAACCAGAACTAATATTCTTCACATAAAAAAATAGAAAATAAGAAAAACTTAAAGGAAAATAATTAAGATTACCAAAACAGATCTCAAACTTTAGTTTAAGAGTACAATATTCAAGACAATATGTTATTGATATGAGGAGACAAACAAATTTATATAATAGAATCAAGCACATTGAAACAGACTCATGGAAACTTGGCACTGTATGATATGTCATTATAAATAAACAGGGAAAAGATAGACTATATGATAAAAGTTACAAGGACAACTGGCTTTCCACATGGTAACAAAACAAAATGAGAACACTGGTGCAAAATAAATTTCAGATAGATCTAAGATCACAATTTAAAGTAAAACTTTTCCAAGAAAATAATTGAAAAATAAATATTTGGCCTCAGAATCAAGGATCTATTGAACCAGATGCAAAAGCTCAAACCATAAAACATTTGATAAAACTGAATATAGTAGAACCAAAAATCTTCTACATGATAAAGACACCACAAAAAAATGTAAACGATGTGCCACAGACTTGGAGAATTTATTTGCAAGTTTTTGCCAATTTTCAACTGAAAAATAATAATATGCATACTATACAGGGTAAAAATTTCTACAAGTCAAAAAAAACAACTACTAAAAATGCAAGACAAAAATAGTAAAGATGTGAAAAGGCAAATAATGAGAGAGAAAATCCCAGCAGCCAATAATTACACAAAAAAATTATTTTCACTAATAAATGCAAATTAAATGTAATAAGTAAATGTGAAAAATTATTCTCACTGACAAATGCAAATTTAGAAAATAATACATGTTGTCAAACCCAACAGATTGTCAAATATCTGACAATATCAATTACTGGTAAGGTGTAGGGAAATGGAAAGTCTCTATTCTCCATAAAGTGCTGTAGAGAGGGAAAATTGGTACAATTTTGGAGAGCAATTTCTTTGATACCATCTAGTAAATATAAATATGGGCATGTTATGTGACCTGGAAAATCCATACTTAGGTATTTACTCTGCAGGGACTGAGAGACGTGTACAAGGATGCGTATGGCAGTGCTGCTGTAATTAGCAACTATCGAAATCAAACTAAGCATACACAAAAACGAGAGTGGATAAATTACATTATAGGATATTCACATAAAGGCATTCCATAGAGAAGTTCAAAAAGTTAAACTTTACGCATAACAACAACTTGGTTAATTCTTCAAAAACAAAGTTGCATTGGAAACAGCAATTTGCGAAAGAATATGTGAAGTGTGATACTATTTATGCTAAGTTTAAATGTATATAAGACACTATCACATATTGCTTTTATGGATGCACATACATAACTTTAAAGTTGCTAGTCTATGGCCATGCTACCCTGAACAAGCCCAATCCCGTCTGATCTAGGAAGTTAACCAGGGTTAGGCCTGGTTAGTACTTGGATGGGAGACCACCTAGGAAGGCCAGGTGCTGTAGACATAAAAAATTTAAAAAATAAGGGATTGTAAGCAGACAACGTCCTTACAATCTGTGAGGTCAACCAAGGGTTGCCTCGTCTAAAAAACAATAAAAATAAAAATAAAATTGCTAACACTAAGTGATACAGTGATTCCTTATATTACTCAAAACTTTTTCTTATGTTTATATTATTTTACAAAACAAAAGTATTTTAAAAAATGAAATTAATTAGAGGAGACAAGGCTTTAGAAAGGGAGAACAATTAGGTCATTGAGTATTTTAGGAGAAGCACAGTGGTGGTTTGGACCACAAAGGTTAGATGGTAGGTGGTAGAAGTGTGGGAAAGAATGCCACATCTTAGGAAACGTCTCCAAACTTGGGGATTGAGATCACAGTAGTCAGCAATAGTATCAATAGTCAGTGTATAAGGTCAGTTGGAAATATTTCTGTTCTTCCCTTTATCACAACTAGGGAAATAAAAACTAATAAGGAACATTGTTAGCAATTTAAAAACATGTCCTGGACTTTGTCTGTACTGAGAGTTTTGTAAGGATTTCATCAAAGAGGAAATTAACTCTCTAGAAAACAGGTCAACAAATAATTTCTCAGGGGAAAAAATCCTTGCTGTACTTTGGAAAAAAGGCAGTGGTTAGATGGGATTGCTAGGCCAGAAAAGTATAGCAGCTTGTTTGGAAAGATTCAGGTAGATGCACAACAAATCCAATTCAGAAAGAGAAGGGGAGTCTTAGACTTTCCAAACCTTGAATGTCCAAGACAACCTCTGATCTATTGCTCAGACTTAAAGCAGATCAGTGGCTGAACCACTTATATTAGGTGTTATCTCTTCTGTTTAACTATTTCACAAAGAAATTCAGCATTAAATAGACCTGCATTTATATCCTAGATTTGCACTTAGAAGCTATTTGGATCTGAGTAAGTTATCTAAACATTCTGAGCTTCAGTTTCCTTATCTGGAAAATTGATATAATAATAGTTCCTTCTTTATAGTTTGCTATGAGATGTAAATTAAATATAATATACAGCCATCTAGCATGTTACAATTGCGCAATAAATGTTAGTTGATGCAATTTTCATTGCTTTTGTTCCAGGTAGAAAGGGACTAAGTCCAAAGCAGCTCCAATCTAATTCTAACTCTTACCTTAAGCAGCTCTCTGTCCAATATGTTCTCATTTGCCCTAAGATTTCTTAATTTTTGGTTGCATCTGTAAGAACCAAGAGTTGAGCTAAGTCTACTGTTATCTGATTCTACTCTTAAGGTCAGTTTAAACCAAAAACCAGGGCACATAGCTCACCTCTGCAGTCCTTTTCCCTATATTCCACACAGAAACATCACTCCACAATTTTTTTAGTAGGCCCAGTGCCAGAAATCTTGGATATATCTTTTAACACCATATATCCAAATCCTTAATAGAGCCTTTGATGTTTATAGCAGTTTTCTGGGTTCATCCTTTTAGTTTTTTTAAATTAAATGTTTAAGATGCATTTGGGTGGCCAACTGTAAACCTCCTCTCTGCATTAATTGTTCGCAGACATTGAGGCTATGAGTTGAGAGGTGAAGAGTTCTGGAAAAATCTGTGCCACTTGCTCTGCATCAGGACATAGTTTAATGCACATATTTACAAGTGTGTGAGCTCAATATAAAAGCTTCACTTTGTCCAAAATATTAAATTATATTTCCTGACACCTAAGAAAACAGAATTAAATTCAAAGCAGCCGAGAAATGTTAAAGAAGTTCATCACACAAGAAGAGGATGATATCCGAAGGGAGCAAACACTTTCCATATGCCAGGCACTCTGCTAGGACTTTCCATGCATCATCCTATAAATTCTCAAGTTTCCACTGCAAAGTGGCTATTATTAGTATCCCCATCTTACAGATGAAAACTCCTGAGGGTCAACAGGTTGAATTCAGCTTTCTAAGATCACACAGTTGATGAGTGGTAGAGCATGATAGAAAAACCAAGTGGTTCTGATTCTAGAGTCAACGTTCCTTTCTTCACTGGAGCCTCAAGTTGAATAACAAGGAAAACCTGATAGGAGCATATGCATGGGCCTTAATAGTAGCTAGTCTAACAGACAAGCAGACCTCATGATAACCCAGAAAGAGAGGATTATGATCATCATTATCCCATTTTATAGGGGAAGAAAAAGACTCTTGCTCCAGACAATCCAGCCAGTAGGGATGAAGCTGGAATTCTAATGCAGCGTCCAGGCTCTTAGCCACTCTATCATCCTGCATATTGAGAAAAAGTGCAGCGCGTGACAAAGTTGTCTCCAAATGCCTGGTTTCCAGAGGCTTTCTGATATTGTTGATTCTATCGGTACCCTTTGCTAAGTAAGGATACTCTAAATTATAAGAGAAGAAAAGGCCCAACACTTTTAGTCCACATAGGACCCAAGTCTGGTCATGCCAGCACAAGCCTCCATGTCCCCTGGTCTCCAGCCCAGGACTTTCTCCAGTGCCCTGTTCAGTTTCCTGCTAACTCAGTTGGTTGCCGGAGGCTCTGTAGTCATGGGGAGGAAGACCGAAAAACAGAATTGCTGCTCTGGCAGAAATACTATAATGGAAACCATTTCACAGGCTGAGGCAGCAGGAGCCTTCTCTCCTCATCGCATTCTAGTTCTGGGCAAGGTCTGTGACTCATCCAGGGCATTTGGGTGTGCCTCTTTCACAAAACCAGGGTATCCTGGGCAGAGTCCCAGAAGACAGAAGGAATCAGGGATCTCTCCTACTCCAGAGACAGAGAAAATGGCTATCTATCAGGAAGTACTGACAGGACCCTCAGCCTTCCTCTGGGAAGCATGGACATGAATTTCTTGGCATTTTATATCCAGTCATTTCAATCATGAGAAAATAATAGCTCTGGAGATGGAATGTTTGAAGTTGCAGGGAAAGAGTGAGTTTTTAAGCTGGACCAATTTGCACTCAAACCCTATTTCCATCTCTTACAAAAGGAATGAGTAATATAACTGTGCAACCTTCTGCTTCGTCATTTACAGAATGAATATAAGAAATACTTTTTTTGCAGAGTCACACTGGGGGTTCATTAAAATAAAGTATGGAAAGTTTCTAGCAGAGAAAGGCATACAATATGTGCTTAATACAGGCTAAATTTGTCTCCTCTTGAACCAAAGCCAGCGTAAAGTATTTGGAGGGTATGATAGGCTGGATATATGGCAAAAGAAAATTTACATGTGTGATTAAGCTCAAGACCTTAAAATAAAGATATTTTCACAAGGGTCCTTATGAAAGGGGCAGGAGTGTCAGAGTCAGGGGAAAGAGATTGAAAAACACTACACTACTGGCTTCAGTGATGAAGGAAAGGTCTCAAGTCAAGAAATACAGGTGATAACCAGAACCTAGAAAATTCAAGGAAATAAAATGTCCTCTAGAGCCTTCAAAAGGACTGTAGCCTTTGATTTTAGCCCTGAGAGACTGATTTTGGACTTCTGACCTCCAGAATTATAAGATAACCAGTTCTTGTTTTTTTAAGCCACTAAATTTAAGCCAATTTGTCATATCACAACAGGAAACAAATACAGAGGAGTCTACCACAAGCAAAACATTGACCCCAGTACTGAGGTGTGATCCAATATCTTGGGGCCCAGCATCCTGAAAATATATATGAGGTCACAAGTTCATCAATGGGTAATAATAATGATTCTTAACTACTTCCCAGTACCACCATAAATTCCCAATAACTTAGTTTTATTTTTTTGTTTGTTTGTTTTATTTTCTCCTGCTACTTGAAACATTCTCAGGAACAAGTTCACCCAGTCTCTCTTTGACTCCTTCTATCAGTGCAACAGGGGCTGGTACCCTTGGCAAAAGCCTGCTTTCTTCTCTGGCCTTTCTGTGTTCACTATCTTGCTCCACAAACCCTACAAATACTGTCACTGAGCTTTAAAATTAGTGAGAAGAGAAATCCTTTGAGTAAACTACAAAATTAGGTGCCTATTCCAAAAATCACACTGCTGCTTCTCAGCATCTTAAAGTTTTTCATGAACATAATTTCTTAAACTTTAGATTTTCACCCCCACGTTCTCTCATATGGCCAAGTTAAGTAGAAATAAATCATTCCATCTCTCTCAGCTTTGCCTCACCTTTCCCTCCCTGACTTTTTCTACCTCCATACCAGAATGTCTCTCTCTTCCTTGTTAAAAATGGAAGCACCATCTGTGTATAACAACTTATGCAAATAGAGGTTCCGTATCACTAACTGCGCTTGCCAGATGGAATCCCAGCTCAGGTCTCTGAGAAACACCCTATTAAGTGAAAATAGACATGCTCTACTTTTGAGCATCCTTCCTCAAAAACCCTCTGGGTACCACGTGTACTGTCCAATATTCGTGTGAAGAGCTAGGTTTCGAGATTTTTTTCAGATGGTTAGCTTTGAATTAAAAAAAAAAAGATAGTGTTCACTACAGATGTCCCCACATGTTCATTTTCTACTGTGCTCTGATTTCTGACTGTAAAGCAACCAAGTTGGCCCAGAGTGAACATAGTATCTTTTGTATAAGATGATCCTGGAGCAGGAAGCAGCCTGTTAGATATCTTTCTTTTGCACTTGGAAAAATTCTTTAAGTGAGACAATCCTGGCAGTAGCAACACTGACACCTCTCTTTCTGCCAGTGAGAATAAATTAATCACTCTCAGAATCTGATATTTCTGTGAACCCTAATATTGAGATACCTTGGAAGGGGAGGCTCAAAAAATTATGCCTTCTTCATCCACACTGGAAATCAATGGAGGGATAAGACAGGAATAAATTGAAGGAAGATCAAAACATCCTTGTTACTTATGCAATGGCTTCTCCCAATGAATAAATGAAATTTTAGGATTAGAAAGGTCTACTATCAAGTCACAGGCAAACCTGAACCAAGATGTCACTGAGGAGTTCCTGGAAGGGCTAGGTAGAAAGCACACACCCTATGGGAAGCTCATGTGCACTAAGAAAGGATGAGACAGATGCAAAGCTCTGTATGTCTAGTTCCTCAATCCAAACTCGCCACATGGATGAGCCTGTTTATCGTCCCCCCCCCCACCTTGGTCAAAATGAGTGTATGGTCACAGAGAGACCAAGAATACACCACTGTATTCCCCTCCACATGGAGCATCCCCCCACTGTAGCCGATTATGTTGATATCAAAAAATGCCCACTACACTTCCCATACTGGGCTTATCTGTCTAAAAGTATTATCTTTTCTGTGTCCATGAGGACAACAAGGTGTGCATTAAAATGACATGAGCCATTTTCCCCAGACTTTTCGAGAGCCACTGCATTCCTCTGCCATCTTTTCTTTTCTTCTACCATACAATATAGCATGATTCAGACGAGGCTTCTCCTTTAGTCGTGGTCCCAGAATGAGGAGAAGATAGAGTAGAATTGCAGTTGCCTTAAAATGGATATGAGTTTGAATAAGAAATATATGTTATTTGAAGCCAATAAGATTTTGTAATCAATTGTTATCTCAGCCTGTTATTTTACACTAGAGCTACATGCAGGCCCCTCCTCATCACACATACCCACAGAGGTCAAAGACTTCCCTTTCTACCTGTGTGTGTGTGTTCTCTCATCCATCCACCCATTCACTGAATGTTGACTGACACTAAGTCCTGTGAGAGGCATCAGAGCAGCAATAATGAAGAAGACATGCATAGAGAGGGGGCTAGTCATGTCAAAAAATAACTGGCATGGAAAGTGGTGAGGTTAGAGGAATGCACCAGGCATGACTCAGACCAGCAGAAGGGATCAGAAAGATCCCTGGGCAGTCTCTGCAAGAGACCCTCACTCTAGTTTCCCATTAAGTGCTGCTGACGCAATAGACACATCTTGTTATTGTCCCCATTCTCTGGACACAGATCCAGCTGAAAGGCAACCAAGATGTTGGGTGAATTGCCCAACACTTCAGTAAATATGTCAAATTTCAAGAAACACTAGGAATTTGGAAGAAGGAGGGAGTCTTTTCATGTGGGTCTGCACAGGAGGTGCTTGGTTAAGAGGCTGGATTTCCACTGAGCAGTGAAATGTGGGTTGAATTCTTCCCAATACAAGTTGGGAGCAGGTCACTTCGAGAAAAGGAAACAAATATGCAAGAGAGCCCAAAACTGGAGAATGAGCTTGGTTCAGAGACAGTGTGTAGAGCATGGTGGCAGGGTTTATGAAGGGAGCAGAGGAAGATTAGGCTAGAAAGAGGGCCCAGAGCCAGATCCTGAATACAAGACTAATACCTATAGCCCTTACCAGGCAGGAGCCATTGAAATTTTCTGAATATGGAAATGACGTGATTGAAAAGACATTTTAGAATGATGGGGAAATGACCCCAGCTTTGTGGAGGGTGAAAAGAAGGGTCAAATGGAAATGGGACAACAAAATAAAAGGATGCTAAATATTCCAGGCAAGAAGCAATGGGTCCTGAGTTAAGATGGTGGGGAGTCAAAAGGAAAAGATAGAACAAAAGTGAGAGGGTAATTTCAATAGATTCATAGTGAATGTTTTGGAGTGCTGAGAGCAGCCTAGTTAGTCATGGGTGGTGGCCCCAAGGAAACACTAGATTTGAAACTCAAATAATGAAAAAAAAAAAAAAACTCAAATAAACTGAAGGGCTGGAGAAAAGCAGAATGAGGAAGTAGAGCATTCCAGATGAGGAGACTAGTTGGATTAAGTAGAGGTTTTCTGTACAGGTATGACTGAAGATACAGTGAGCAGGTTAGCAAGAGTTCTGTGCCTCTTCGCCTTCCTTCTCTTAGTCCTCTTAAGAACCCTATGAGTTCTGTACTGTGACCCCATTTTACAGATGAGGACACGGAGACTCAAAGAGACTATATGCAGACCAGCCAGCTAATCTGTGGGGCCTTAGGCAAATGGAAAATGTGGGGCTGCTTCTTTTTCAATAATTACTCAGAATTTCAAGATAGTGATAGCACAGCAATGAACCAGTCACAAGGCCTTCTGTGTACCAGTGCCTGAGAGACTGAACAGGTCACACTCCCACAAAGCCAGCCCTGGCATTATGACTGTCCCAGACTCATACAAAAAAGAGTCATGGCTGGAAGTTAAATTGCTCTCACAGCAGATGGGGAAGCAGGTTGATGCAGAGGCTCCAGCAGCCGGGATCCTTAAGTCACTGCTATGAGTATGTCCCCCAATGTAACTGAAAGTCAAATGTCTAATTGTTTTAAGCCACTGAAATGTTGGGGTTGTTTATTACAGAAGCATAAGGTTGCCCATGCTGACTGATACACAAAGACTCAGAAAACCCTCATAGCCCTTAAGTTGGAGAGCTAGGTCTTGAGCCAAGACTTCCAAGACCCATAGTCTTTCCTCTACCTGTATGTTTTCCAACTGCAGGTCACACCTGTGAGGGGGTCTTAAAAACAGTGTGTTGAATCACAAGTAGATTTTTAAAAATAAACTAACAACAAATAAAATATAATAGAAACTTACCTTGTGAGTTACACATTGTAGTGCTAATTTTCATGAAGCTTTTCCCAGTACATATGTATGTTCAAAGTGACAATATAAAACTCACTTATTGCTATGGACTGTTGTCAAAAAATTTTAAAAGCCACTGCTCTACATCATGCTTTCAGCACAGGAAAGGAAAATAAGTCTACACCCATCACTCCAATGACATGGAGACTCATAATTTCTTTTAAAACTAGCTAAGTGGGAGGAAACATGGGACATTATTGCCAACATAGTTAATACTTTGGACTTTACAGTTTCCCAGATAGGGAGCATTCCAGATTTTATCCAGTGTGAAACTCAAACTTTGTAACATGCTCCGTTAACACCACAAATTCCCCACCTCCTCTGTCCTAATTCTTATTCTGCCTTACAAGAATCGTGAAGTCATCGTTTTGGATACAGGAGACACAACTTCATTGTCTTTTCCCACAAGCCAACAAATTCTGGGCACAGATGTGCCCACTAGAGCAACTACTAATAAGAAAGCAAGAAGCCAGTGTGTCACTAGCATTGGACCAGATGCCAGGCCTCCTCTTTCCTTGAGCCCACGACAGGGCTAAGCTCCTCAGAAGTGAGTCATCAAGGAGTGCTAGCATCTGCCCATGGCAGGAGACCCATTTACTCAGGAAACAATCTGCAGACAATTCGTGTGCTTTGCTGCGTCAAAAGCTGTCAAGCCTGCTTATCACCATCACAACTGTGGGACTGAACCCCTGCTTGTGACAAAAAGAGCATGCGAAATAACCTAAAATAGCTTATTTCCAATCACTTGCTGAAAACTCCCAGATGTGAGCTGCAGTGACTATGTGGAGTGCACAGATGGGTTGTGAGTATGCATATCCTCTTGAAATATCTTCTGCTGCCCAACGAGACTGTTATCAATCATTTAAATGTACATCGGTTTTTCTGCCCCACCCTTCTTTCATGGGTCCTGATTTCTGGGAGAGGGACATTTTCCATGATTTTTCTCTGGGCAGTAATCATCTTCCCCTAATTTAAGATGATTGCATAAAGCTTGTCAAGTTTCTATCTCTACAGCGTGTTTTGAACCTGCCCATATCTTGTTGTATTTCCAGACTACCTTCATTCATTTCAGGCCAGGATGTTTCCATAACTTTCTTGTAGTCTCCAGACTTTCATTCTTTCCCTTGCTCACTTCTTTTTCCATTATCTATAATAGCCAGAGCATTGTCTTAAATGCAAGTCTCAACAGACAACTTCTCACTTAAAATTCTTCAAGTCGTTTTAATAGCCACCCACCACCCCACCCCCCACCACACACACACTGAGATAATGACCAGGCCTTATGAAGGTCAACAAGATTCTGTGGGGGCTGGCCCTTCCCATTCCTAGGGCTTATCTCAGGTTTTCTCCCCCTTGCTCTCTGGGACCCACACTGCTACACCTATATCATCTTTCTGCAAATTTCTGGAATGCCTTCAGGCTCTTCCTTGCCTCAGAGCCCTTGTATCTGCTCTTCCTGTTGAACAGAATGCCCATTCTTCTACATGCTCCAGTTGTCAAAACCTCATCACCCTCTGTTCTGAGCCAAAATAATACTTTCTTAAGAGACTCCCAAAATAAATCAAGTCATTTCATATTCTCTTCCATCATCTTATGCTGTTTCTATTATTGGCCTTATAATGATATGTAAAAGAGTGTGTTTTGAACATGGCTTCCTCACTAGACAAAGCTTAACAAGGTCAATATTTGTTCATTCTCTGTACCCATGTTTTAGCATGGTGCCTGGTACATGAGACATAGTAATAAACATTTGTTAAATAAATGCTAAAGCCCCTTGAAAAGATTTCCCTGTGATCTAATGCTTGCGAAAGATTTTTTTTGGCTCAGGAAATACTATTTTCCTAAGAGCAAATGACTAAATCTAGCTCCAAAATTTTCTTTAGATGCTGGAAAACTAAGAGACACAAATAAAGGTCAAATATATCAATCCTTTAGATACATGGGGTTTGCATATTAATATTTTCTTTTTACTTGGACTTAATTTCTCACTTTTAATTACACTTTCTCAGGGTGAGTGTTTGTCATCTTATTCCATGGGAAAGAATGCCATAGGAAACTACTGTGGAATACCATTCCAAACCTTCATGGTGAAATTAAGACAGTAGTCATGTTAAATTCTTTGAGAAAAGAAGTGGAGATACATATTTATCTCTTAGGTGTCTGAAGACCTTTCAGATTGGAGGCATGAGAAGGGAATAAAGCATCTGCCATGGGAATCAAAGGCAAGGGGTGTGTTTTGTTACTTTAGGACTTGAGTGGGTTGCTTCTCAAGCTCATTTATGAATGAGAGGAACTAGGTAATACTTAATACACAAGGCTGTTGAAACACTATATGACAGCACTTTGTAGTCTGAAAAGCAAACACACACACATGCATGCACAAATGCACACACACATGAGGATATATGGCTATGATCAAGAAGGGGAAGCTTTGATGAGATCACATTTGATTTCAGGACTGGCTCATGTACAAATTTTCAAGTGAGTAAGGTTTTCCATTGTTGTATTCCTTCTTTCCAGCCGTTTCTCCTGGGTCTTACTCAGAGCTGCTTGATGCTATCAGGCTCGGACACCCCCACCAGGCACATCTAAAAACTACCCAGGCCTCTTCCTCAAACTGCCAGTCTATGAAAGAATTTTTGTTTTTTTATTTTTTGTTTCTTTTGCATCTCCAAAGTCCTGTAGCTAATAAATTCATTTGTTAAACTAATTATGGTTAAAGATGAATGACAATATATAAAGATAATTAAACAATTAATTTTTAGTATAATGAGGGCTACAAAGAGGGGGTTTATAATAGTAGAAAGATTTCTCAAAGGAAGGGGATTTACACTGAGCCCAAAAGGACAGTAAGAGTTATCGAAGTGGAGCAGATGAAGAAAGAGCCTGTAAACAAAAGTAAACAGTATATCCTGAAAACTAAAAAATGGGTGTTAACTTTGGCTTGTATTTCTATCTGCTAGTTCTGAGCCAAACTAAAGTCTATATCTCCGATGGTGTCAGAGACATTGTAGGATGAGAATAGTCTCCCAGGAGGCGATAGGAAAGTTCTTGACAAGGAGCTCTCTGGCTGCAAGGAAAATGCCACATAGGAAGATTGACCAGGTAGGGTCAATGCCCAAGTACATCCCAAGACCTGTGGCTTCAGGAGCAGGAGGAATTCACTGCACAGGGCTCTAGGGAATGCTCAGGACTCACTATTGCCTCTTTCCTCTGGAATCCAGCACTTGTTATCTCTCAGCTGGAAGGCCAACTGGGAAACATCACCAGCCTGAATCAGGGTAATGCTGACAGCAGGGCAGATGCTCCTTCCACCCTGCAAGTCTGTGGGGATAATATTCTAGCATTTTCTAAGTATCAGGCTGTGTGCAATGGAAGGAGTGTCAAAGAAGAAAGATCAAGGAGCTCGCAGATAGTGAAGCCATAGTCAATGAAGTATCAGTGACAAAACACTGAATGTGGAAAAGAAGGATACAGGAAGCAGGGAGCTAGGTATCAGGAAAATGCCTCTCACAGAAGGGGCACCTGGACTGGCTTCTGGGGGTTTACAGTGACCCCATACCACCAAGGATTAGACAGCCATCCTTCTACCCATGGCAGCTCTTTTGACTCTCTTGGAATTTCTAATAAGCACCTTGAACCTTCTTGTGAGATGTTTTGACCATGTGAATCAGAGATCACTCTCTGTTATAAACTGAGGGTTTATGTACCCCCAAAATTTGTAAGTTGAAATTCAAACCTCCAATGTGATGGTGTTGAAAGCTGGGGCCTTAGGAGGCAATGGGTCATGAGGGTAAAGTCCCCATGAATGAAATTCATGCCCTTATAAAAGAGACCCCAGAGAGTTCTCTTGCCCTTTCCAGCATGTGAGGACACAGAGAGGAAATGGCCATCTGTGAACCAGGAAGCAGGTCCTTACCACTCATGAATCTCTCAGCATTTCACTCTTGGTCTTCCCAGGCTCCAGAGCTGTGAGAAATAAAAGGTTATTGTTTAAGTCATTCAATTGATGGTATTTTTGTCACACCAGCTGAAACTAAGATACTGCCTGTGATCATGGGAGCCCCTGGCATTCAGAGCCTTCACCAGTACTTAACACTCCCAACCATCTTCCTCTCTTTCACCCTCAAATAAATACTAACATATGCTTAAAAATCGGGCCATCTACTTTTCTTCATCTTTCACAGCACTAGGCATATACTAGGAGCTCTTTAAGTATCTGTTGATATGACATGAAGCAGTTCCATTTGATTAGTCATGATCATCAGTATTTTTCAGGGAAAGGTATTGTCATCTGGTCAATCTCTTGCAGTAGAAAGATCAGCAATAGGCTTTGGTATCAAAGAAGCTTCAGTTTAAATTTAAGCTCAGCCATTTACTGCAATGTGACTTTGGGTGAGTTATTTGAACTAAATTTCATTTTTCCCACATTGGACATTAGGATAATATCCTCATTGCAGTGTGTATGTGAGGATTGAATGGGATAATAAACTCAGAGGATACTGAACATAGTAGGTTCTCAGTAAGTATCTGTGTCTAGTAGTAATGATAGCCAAAGTGGGTCAATCTCTTAGCACAGGCCAGGCAGTTGGCTAAAGCATTTGACATACATGGTTTCATTTAATCCTCACATTGGTTCTATAAGACTGGAGCAATTAGAAAAACTGAGGCTCAGAGAGGTCAAGTAATGACCCCAAGGTCTCACACTGGTCTCTGTGGAGCTGGACTCTAAGCCTGATTCTCTCCTATGACAGAATCTGAGCTCTAATTATGACCTGAAACTGCCTCACATATGGTCTCCAGCTCTCCCCACAGTGGGAATGCTAAGGTCGTGCAAAGTTTTACGATTTACATGAGGTCACACCACAGATCACTGGCCACTGTGCCATGTTGAGAAATGCATTCTGGTAAAGGGACTGCTCACTCAGTTAGGCAACAGCGCCCAACACCTCTATTCCTGTTTATAATCGGAAATGATGTGCAACTGAAATCCACAGAAAGTCTCAACAATGCCTAACACCACCATTTCTCCATTGCCAGTGACTTAGTTTTTCCATTAAGACCCACAGGGAAGCAGAGCCATGAAAGCCCAACATGTCCCAGCACTCGGCACAGAATGACCCTCTCCAGGAAGCTTCTGAGGTGTCAGAAAACGCCGTTAGGCTCTGTAGTTGGCTTTAGAATAAAGTGATATGTGGTCTGGTTCTTGTCTCACCACATTCTGTCAAAGTACATAATTTTCAGGTCATGTCCATGTGGGCTTCTGGACTCTGTCACTACCCCCAGGATCCATGCCAGTCTGGACCAGCTGTTAGAATTAAAGAATTTTGGAATTAAAATACAGCTTAGCTGTACAAATTGATGGAATGAAGATGGATAATACAATATTATCATCACTAAAATATACTGAGGCTTCCTTATGTGATAGCATGTTCATTCTCTCATTTAGTAATCACACCACCATCATAGAAAACAAAATATCAATTTTATCTATGAGAACAATAAACCTTAATAATTTGCCCAATAATTCTAAGAATAATATGAAACTTTTCTTTAGCCAATTCTCCAACTCCTTATCTTTTCAGCAGATACTGTCCACTTACTGCTATTTACAATTCCCTCTCTCTCTCTCTTTATAGTCTTATCCTGGATGGGTAGTCAGTGAAAGAAACAGGCAAATTAAAAAAAAAAGAAGAAAGAAAAAAAAAAAGGAGGAGGGGATGGAGGAGGAGAAAGAGGGACACAGGCAGACACATTTTGGAAAATTCATAATTTCCAAAGGACTGTGTCAGGTACTTACTACACATCTTCTGAATTACTTCTTACAGGACTGTATATTATCATTTCCTTTTTATAGATTAGGACAATGATGCTCAGAGAGGATAAATGACTTGCCCAAAGGGACACATCTTCTAAATAGGAACATCTGGGCCCCTCAGACTCTATATCAATGCTTTCTCCACTGCTTAGGAAAGCAAGCTAACAAGAAGACACATCAAATAATAAGTTAAATAAAGGGCCTGGGCAATTTACTAGTTGGAGAAAAATGGAGCAATATATTTTCACTAAGACATTTCTCTGCCAGGGGGTGAAACCAGAAAAAGAATAACAATATGGCAAAAAGCAAAAGTTAGAAAAAATGTCACTCTTCCTTAGCCTCCTAACAGCTTTAGATGAGAGAGAAAGCTGGGCCTGTTTGAACAGAACCTTGGATTCATTGGTTGGTTCATTCCATTACTCATATTTGTTGCCCGATTGCCTTGTGTCAGGCACCATTTTAGGCTTAAAGATGTGATCATCTTCAGAATACAGTGCCTAGCCCAAAGTAAGAACTCATGCACTACTTAAGGAAGGAAAGAAGTGAGGGAAAGAGAAAACAAATGAGGCTCAATCCATCTTCAGAAAGCTCAAAGTCTGATGTCAACCTGAAAAGAAAACAGACAACGCAAAATAGCAAATATAAACAGTTATTAAATGTCAGTTGGGATACAGGCTATGAAGGAAAATGCAAAAGAGGAATGTCATTCATGTCTCCCCAGAGGAAACAGAGCAATTCTGAGTTGTTATCTGGAAGACGTGTTGTAGTTGAACCTAAGCCAGAAGTTGAAGGAACAAAGATTTTTTGACGGAAGTATGCCATGCTTCAGGGTGCTGGAACCTCTTCAAAGGTTCTAGAATCTCAGAGAAACTGCAATAAAAATTATGGGTTTATGTATGGGAAAGCACAGGACAGCATTTTTGGGTGGGAAGTAATGTGTCAAGAGATAATCCTAGAGAGGTTGACAGAGGCCAGGTTTTAGAACATGGAGTGGACTTTTTGGAAGAGCAGAAAGTTGTGAAAAGATTCTCAGCAGAAGTGTAGTGTCTTTTGGAAGATTCATGGTCCAAAGTGGATGATTAGAGATTGTTCAGAATATTCTGGAGCCTTGAGCAGAGATTCCAATGACAAAATTAAGGGTGTATCTCCCACAGTTATATACCTTTGTGGACCCAACTTTAATTTTCTCAGGTACAATAACAATAAAAAGTCCTTTCACTTACATAAACATTTTAAATGGAAGTGTGACCCCACTTACCTTATTCCCAAATAAGTCTGCTATTCTGCAGGTATTCAAGAAATAGAGGTTTTCACTGGATTCCACACATAGTCATTTGAGGAGAGCTGTGATCAGTATTTCTGTTTCGCAGATGAGCAAACTGAGGCTCAGAAAAGTTAATGAGTACCTGAAGGTCCAAGAAAATTCCAGAGCCAGGAATGAAAATAAATTCAATGTGATCTTAACCAGGACATCTGCCTTTCTCCATGCTGGAGTCCAGGGGCACATTTCCTGGTGTCTGCTAACATGAATCTGAGTGTGTGTCCTAATAACCATTGATCTTAAAACTTATTTTTATTGTTTTAAAGGAGGGTTTGAATACAACAAACAGCATAGCTGGGATTCAGGAGGAAGGCAAGAGAGCTTAAAACACCTTAAAGTAGGCAAAGAAATTCAAGATGGTCTCTCTCCCCAAGCACCAAGTGTTCAGGTCAATCTAAATCTTAATGTGGCTTCTGTGTGTGTTAAATCTATATTTGTGCATGTTTACTGCAACTGGCAAACAAGGGTCTGGTCATTGTCCCTGTCCCCAGTTCATTCCTCCAGTGGCCTCTGCAGATGCCAAGTCCCCCACATGCCAGAAGACCATGCTCACAACTGACACATTCTGAGAACCAGTGCTGGCTGCCAACAAGAACTTCTCAGGAGTCTGGACCACTACTTCTACAGCATTAGGAAAGACACAGATGGTGAAATCCATCTGTCTACTTCCTTAAAAGCCACATCCTGCTGAGATCTTCTTGGCTCAGGATCCAGGTTCCTTCCTTCAGTCTCTCTTCCTAGGTCAGGTGGAGATGAGGTCAGTCTCCTGGCTCCTTCAGATCATCTCTAGCCACTCAGCTTAGCCCACGGCTCTCCCACTCTAAGCAAGGGTGATGACTGATCACTAAGAAGAGGAGAAGACAGCGGAGGCAGACCAGATGGAACAGAGAGCACAGTTAGACCCTGCCCTGGCCCCTTGTGGTAGGCAATATTATGTTCATCTACGCAGTGCCCCTCACATGGAGGATTATATACCATCACCCTATTAATTTTGGCAGAGTCATGTGACTTGCTTTTGGCCAAGGAAGCATGAGCAAAAATGGCATGTATCACTTCTAGGAAGAAGCTTCTAAAAGCCAATGTATGGTTGCTGAGTTCTCTGTTTCTTCTGTTGTTGCTCCAGATAGAGGCTGGCATAGGTCCCAGGCTGGGGTTGAAGTGGAACAAAGCCACAGCTAAGCCACAATGGCCACATTGCATGTTAGTGAAATAACCCTGTGGTTGCAGTGAGTTTTAGGGATCATTTGTTACCTAAGCATAATCTAAATTAACCTATCTCTGCCTTCCTTTTTTCCCTCTTTCTCCAAACTACTAAGGTGGGCCATGTGCTTTCTCTTTAGGTTCCCCGAAACCTAAAGCGTTCTTGTATCCTAGCATGTACCCTAGCACATTGGAATGTGTTCTAAGTTCCTTAATCTATACCTATATGGTTCCTAAGCATATGGGCCTCACTTAATAAATGTCTATGGAAATAAACTAAATTAATTTATTCCTGAAATTAATGTTCTGTATTATCCCTTCTTTGGGCATAACAGTACCCTCTACACTTGAGAGAAACAGAAATAAAATAAATATCATTTGTGTCTTCACAGAGTTCCCAGGTGAGTAGGGATGATGTAGAAATACTCTTGGTTGACCAATCTAACACACATTCCTAGTGTTAACCAGAAGTGGTCATGTTATTTGGTTCAAGACAATAAAGTAAAAATTTTCTGGGTATTCTAGGAAAACTTTTGCTTTCCTCATAAAAGAAGTGGGTGTAGATAATGTCACCCATCCTCCTTGTCCCTGTTCTGAAGGTGAATGAAATTCCTGGAACTGATGATTATGGGGAAAAAATATAGACATCAGCCTTGGCATTGGTAAGGCTCAACTTCCTAGATAGGTGAAAAAGTAATCTCAGAATTGTTTTTCCCATTGTTAGGTTTTCTATTACTGGCAACAAAATACATTCTAAGTAATATAGAAAATAAGTTGTTTATTTTTGTAACAACAACCTTTGCCATTTATCTCATTATCTAACTCCTAATGACATTTTAAGACTCAGCTCAGCCACTGTACCCATCCTAAAGTCTAATTAGTGTATCAAAGCACAACTGCTGAATGCATTCTGCTTGGGTCAGAGAAACAACCTCATATCTATGTGGACATATTTGTCGCAAGAATTTTCTATGAAGAGCTGACTTTATCATTTCTATACTTCTACTAGTGACAAGTTCTGGCCAGATCTTTGATGTCTGCTAAGTGTCCCCAACTAATCCATTGTTACTGGATTGCACCTTTTAAGCTTTTCCCATATGGAACTTAAGTATCCCTTTTGTAGGCTGTGACCTGGGGCCAACCTGGAACACCAGGCCAGCAGTAAGTGCTCCATAATCTATAACATACTCAAGGTTGTTGGATATATTCAAACCCAAAGACATCTGCAAGGATGGGTCTTAGTTGTTGTACACTGCTGCTGAATTTCCAAACATTTCCCCAATAATTATCTCTCTCCAGTTTTTCTCCTTGACATCAGACTTGGACTAAATACACTTGCTGCTTCTGCAAAGGCTGTCAGTTACACTGACCTCTACCCAAGCCAGCTCTCTGCTAGCTGGGTCATCCAACAAAACCATCACTTGTCTTATTTTGTAAAGTAATCTTAGAAACTCAGGATCGAGGCTCAAATCCCTTCCACAATAGATATAGAACAAAGAAAGGAGTGGCACATCAAAAAAAGAACATCTTTGAGATCCTTGTGCCTGGAGATCATAGTATAACCCAGGGCTTAACAGCAACCTGTGGGCTCAGTTAGCAAAGGCTTATATGTTGACTGCCCATTTACTACCGTGTGACCTTAGAAAAGCTAAAGAAACTCTGTGCCTCAATTAACCATCTAAAAAGTGGGAATTATAACAGTACCTACCTTATAGGTTGCACTGAGGATCAGTTAAGCCAACACATGTAAATGCTGAGCACATTGTCTGGCATATGGCAATTGCTCAATAAATTTTAGTCAGCACTATCAATCTATATAGAGGTAAATTAATCAATCTCCAGAATCAAAGCCAAGAGTTGTGGTGAACTTTTAACATAACAAACACATACAAGTAGACAATCAAGAAAAAGAATCAGAGAGGGAAAGAATAATGTCAATAAAAATTAAATTAGTCAAAATGCAAATCTGAAAGCCAGATTTGTTAACTCATAGGAAATGTCTCTGGAAGAGGATCAAGTAACCCAATTTGGAGAAATAGACTGCAGACTGGAAACAAAAATGACTAAAAGGAAAAGAAGGTGAGATCAGCGTCATAATTGAGAGCACTTCCTCATTGCACTACTCGTTTTCCTTGACATGAGCTCAGTTTAGGATAAAAAATTTGGTCCCTTCCACAGAGACACTGAACAGCTGCAATTCATTTTCAATTCCTGTTAGGAAACTGGTTGCAAGAATCTGGAGCAGCAATACAAGGATGTGACACTGAGAGAGTCCATATTCACCAGGGGGTTAAGGAAATGAGGCATCCTAATTCCAAGGTTGAAATGTGAATTAGAAAATCTCCGATGACTGAGATGAATGGCTCTGAATATTCATTTCCTCTGTTTCAACTAGAATCTGGTTCAGGGGAATCATGGTTCTGTTGCCTAAATGCACAGGTCTGAGCCTAGGACTGGGGGTCTGCTACCTCTAGCTAACTTGCTAAGCAATCTTGAATAAAGACCTTCCCCACTCTGGGTTTTAGCTGCCCCAAGTTTGAAGTGAGTTGGACCACCCCAAATCTCCTCCCTGCTTTAGATGAGCATAGTATGTAGTCAAAAGATGATAGATGATAGATAGATGATAGATAGATAGATAGATAGATAGATAGATAGATAGATAGATAGATGATAGATTGATTGATAGATAGATAATAGATAGATAGATAAACCAGCTATTGTGGTTTTAAGATTCCCAACAAATAACATCTCTTTCCTCTCTCCCATTACAGAACCAACTACATAATTGAAATTAAAGTCATATTTAAACAAGAGAATCCAAATGTCAGCTTTATTAGATAAATGTTTGCTTGGAGACTACAGTTTAGTATGTGAAATCATGGGTTTCCTAACACTGCACCTGAAACAAGCATATGGGAACATCCAGTCAAGGGTAGCTCTGCATGACTGCACATCCTTCCCTGCCCTCACCTAGCAGATCTGTGTTTAAACCACATGGCAGAAAGCAGACCAGGACACAGCTCCTCTTTAGGCAGGCAGATCCAAAGAGAGAAAAGAGAAATCAGCTAACCAGTGGTTTTCAAACTTGAGTGGTCACCACGATCATCTGGTGTACTTGTTAACAACACGGAAATGGCTGGACCCATCCCCAGAGTTTCTTATTCAGTGGGGTGGGGGATTCTTTAATGATATTTATGCCTCTGGTCCTGGGACCACGTTGAGAACCGTTGAACTAAGTAAGCTAAGTATTCTCAGCAACTTCCTCCAAACTCATCAACTAGGTCAAGTCATTTCACCCAGGCTGGGGTCAGAGGAGATGTGGTGAAGAATACGCACTCTCCAGGGACTGACTCACAGATATCTATCCACGTGGAGTGAGGAATGAGTGCTCACCCAACAACTACTTTTATTAGCAAGACTTATTCATGCAGTACTTACTAATTTACTGACAAAAATAAAGAAAAAATACTATTATAACCATGATTTATTATATCAACTATAAGAATTGATCATTTATGAGCATAATAGTATAATTTCTAAGAATAATTATATTATTCTTCCAATTAAAAATAAAGTGAAATAGTTTTCATTGTGTTACCCTACAATGAAACAGCATAATAGACAAATATACCAGAAGAATTCCTATCACTCTTGTCTTTGAAATTACAGTGAGGTAGAATTAGATAAGACCCTGGACCTTGTACTCATCCTACTGATGTAAACAGTTTGTAATATTCATTAAATAAACATCAAAAGACTTATTATTTTCCAGTACACTGTGTGCTGGCACAAGTCATCATACTAGGGAGTAATAAGATCAGGATTAATATACCACCTTAGCTTTTTTTTTTCAGTGGGGTGACCTGGGCATGTCACATCCCCTTTCTCACCCTCTGTTCATCTGTATAAGTGACAGGTGATAATACCTGGAGATGACCGAAAGGTCTGTGCATTCTCATCTTTCTCTGTTCAGCCTGAGTACATTCTGTGTTTTCATGCTCTAAGTTCGTTTTGTGCTCATTGATTGAGAACCTTTAAAATCAAGCAACTCGTCTCATTCAGTAAAGCAGAAAAAATAAATCACCAGAATCTTAGAGAGGTATAATGCTAGTGAAATGCTGGCTGTCAACTTGGCCTCCCTTTCAGCCTAAATTGATTTGATTAAAGGAAAAAATAAGAATCCCTCTCACCCCAACCCCCAACCATTGGAGAAGAGTTCTTTATACTAAACAGGCAGCTGGAAGGAGTTTAAACATTCTTCCAGTTTTAGAATCTCTCACAAGGTTGAAAAAGCTAAATCAAATCAAAATGTGCCATCATCGAACATTAGAGAGGAACAATTTCTGCCACGCAATTTCTAGGAGAGCAGGGCTTCTCTACTTTCTTAAGAAAATATCTACTTAGAAGAGTTTGGAAACAGGTAAGAGGAACCAGTCCATAGGTATACTTTATCTAACGAAGGTAAGATTTAGATGCCCTTGTTTAAATATGATTCTAGTTTCAATTACACAGTTGGTTCTGAATTTGGGGAGAGGAAAGGAGTGTCACTTATTGGGACTTTTAAAACCACAACAATAGTTATTTGTTTCTTTTTCTTAATGGCTTCATTTCTTGTCCATCAAAAGCTAGAAAGAGATTTGGAGTGCTCCAGCTCACTCACTTTACACTTAGGGTAATGAAAGCCAGAGAAGGGAAGGCATTTGCTGAAGCTCACTCAGCAAGTTAATTTCAGGTAGAAGGATCCCAGCCCTGAAACAGAACTAAGGAGGTACATCAAGGGTCACTTTAAAACCCATTAATCAGATGAGAGTGTGGGTTGCCTGAGACTTAGCATTCCATGCCCACAGATAGGAGACAGTTATTAAGTCTAAGCAGAGCATAGAGATATGGAAGCTCTCAGAGTCGCAGCCCAGGCATGGATGAAAGCATAGTGTCAAGGGAGGATGGAGTTAGAGAAAAAAAGAGTGCCAAAAACACAACTCACAGGAAGCCAAACATTTGAGAGACAGATACGAAATGGTCAAAGCTGTCCAAGTATAAGAACGGTACAAACAGATACCAAAAGAGACATGAATTTATTTAAGGACAAATTAACATTCATTTTTTGATGAAATTTAAGATTAGAACTAGAAAGATGGCCACTAGGCTTAATAATATGAAGACTGTATTGACCTCTGTGGAAACAGACTCAGAGAAGCAGGGAGGAGGGAGAAGTCTCATTAAAATGAATTGGAAGGTGACTATGAGATGAGGACAGGTAGTGAATATATATTCCATGGACATAAGAGAAACTGACACACAATATGTGATCAGAAACATGGGATATAGAAGAAAGAAAAGGATAAAGAAAACTAGAGGAATGTATATCCCAGAAAGAAAAGAAAATGCCATGCAGAGCACAGCAGAAGGATGAAGAGGCTAAGGTTTCTGTGGGACTCTTTTAAGTAAATTGATAGTTATGTATTATTCAAAGACACATATCCATGAATTAAATTACAAGCCTGAAAAGGCAATAAAGAGAAAGGTCTCTTCTCCCTCTGGACATATTCTTTGCATCTTTGGCACATTTTCCATTCAGTCTAAATATTTATGGAGATAGCTTTAGTGGGAGTTGCACCATCTCCTTCCGGAGAGAGATGATGATACACGTAGGACGCATGGTGGAGTGCATGAGACAATGAGGGCCAGAGATACTGAGCACTACGTTTTCCAGAAAGGTGTTTTGGAGGAATCTGACCTTATTGGCAGGAATGATTCACTTGCTAAGAGCTTTGTCTTTGTCTCTGGGTTGATGTCGTGGTATTGTCTGCTATGCTTACCAGGAAGAAAAAGATTGGAAAATCCTTCTCCATCTCACTGCCCTCTCCTTACTTGTCACCTACACAGCCTGCGATCTGGCCCTTGCCTGCATCATTTTCTTCATCTCTTCTCACAGTAATCCTTACGAACTCCATTCTACTCGTACTGGCTTTCACTCCTACTCAAATTTGCCAAACTGGTTCTGACTCAAAGTCATCATTCTTATTTTTCAGTCTTATTTGCCTGGGAAGCAGTTATCAAAGATATTTTTAAAGTTCTTCTTCATTAGTCTCTGATCAAAAGACATCCCCTTGAAAAGGCCTTCTCTGGTCACTCTGTTAAAAATAAATTCTCAACCCCATATCGTTCCCTAGAACTTTGCCTTGTCTCTTTAAATATTACTACTTTGAATATTTTAATTAATTAACTAATTAATTAATTATAAATATTTATTGACTTATTTGTGTTCTATTTTTCCCTCTAGACAGTAGAATATTTTGACTTTCTTAGTGCCTTATCCCCTAATATCTGGAAGAGTACCTACCACAGAAGAGGTACACAATAAATATTTGATGAATGAGTGAAATCATTAATCAATTTAATTCATGAATCCTCCAGGAAGGCCCCTTTATTCTCCCAGGCTGTGTTAATAACCTTTGCCCCTAATATCTTCTTTTACAACCCTCAGGTGTACATTTTATATAATTAAATACTGTATTAAAATAAGCTGCTCTCCTGTCTAAATCCCCCACTTATTGGTAAGTTCCTAGGCCTCATGTACCTTGACTAATTTATCTTCACATCTCCAGTATCTCACACCACCCTGTTGCTCACTGGGCTAAAGAGGGAAATTCTTACACACTGAATGCTGATAACCACCAGCCAGAAAAAGTGGTGGGGCAAAAGGTGAACTCTTAGCATTCAGCAGACTTGCCTAGAAGAAAAAGAGAGGGTGCTGCTACAAGTTGCATTTTTTAAAAAAATCAACCAGCAAAATATACTATGTATTTAGAGCAATATTCCTGGTCATAAAAGAGCATTTTGAACTGAGATTCAGCCAGCCTCTATTCTGTCCCCGGCATTTGTATGAGTCTGAGTAAGGCCCTTCTCTCTCTAGGCCCATTCCCATCTGTATGTAAGAAGATTGGACCATGGGGTGTCTAAGGTCCTTCAAACCCTTATGTTCTGAGATTGCACTTACCTATGACATCAAATAGTACAATGGAATAAGAAAAATATGTAGAAAGCATGACTCTACTCTCAAGAAAGACTACCACACAGGATTTGGAGTCAAACACACTTGGCTTTGAACTCCAGACTCTGGAGTTTACAAACTTTGTAAATTTAGGAAAATTCTTTAATCAGTCTAAGCCCCTGAAAAATAGAAATAGTAATTCCTAGCACTATGCTCAGTAAATAGTAGCTTACTTTGCACTTTTTTCTCATATATCCCCTAGCCAGCATTTTAAATTGAGCTGACTTAAGGACAAGAAGATTCTTTTATAAACACCATTCTAGTGGACTGGATATCTCACATGCCACCACAGCCTCAGCTGAGCCCAATGCGGGAGCAGACAGCCTCTCTCACCAGGCTAACATTTTCCAGGACTCCCCTTTGGGGCCTCTGAGCAGACCCCATTTGTGTTACCAGGAAATTTCTTGAGTAGTTTTTTTTTTTTTTTTTGCTAGAATTTCATGATAAACAGTCTTACAAATGACTTAAGAGCCTGTCACAACACTCTGCAGCTCCCTTTCCAGAAGGAATTCCTACAGAGTGAGGTCAGTCACTTACTAACCATGACTTCCATTTTTTTTCACCCCTTTTGGTCTTGCTGTTAAGATGCTGAGCAACTGCCTCTGGCTACATCAATGGGTTGTTTCCAACAGCTGTGGGAGCAAAATGTTCCAGCAGTCGAAGACAGAGCCCAGAGGATGCAGGAAGATGAAGCACAGATGCCAAACCCAATCACAGGGCCACAGGGGAAATTCTAAATTAGTCGATCCAATAACCATGGAGTAGAGTTAATGAGAAGTTCTTAAATATGCTTCTAGAGGGTTTAGAAATGAATAATGTGTGAAGGTGCTTGTCTTCCCATAAATACCCTTCATTCATCAATGGCCCTGTGATGCCAGGAATGATGGTTTTCATTTTCACTATGCTTCCAAAATATTGGAGACCATTAAAAGAATTGACCTATGAATACTGTAGAGTTCATATAACTCCTTACTTGGCAGAGTGGCAGCAACTCTGTGGGTATGTGGGAGCTCAAGCCAGGGGCCTTCAGGAAACATCATACCCTCATACCAAGAGAACCATGAATGTCTAAGGGACCCTCATACTGTGTGCACAGGAATGCCCTTGCCTCATGTCCTCATACTGCTAAATTATAAATAAATTTAATAAACCACTTTATCTTTCATGTCCTATAGCTAATGATTTACACATGAAGGATGATGATGCTTTAACAGATTCAAGACTCAGCCAACCAGACTTAGGAAACTTTTCTTATTTCTGGTTTCAGTAGATAATAATTTCCCTATGATTTTTTAATTAAAATTACATTTCAGAGACAGTAACAGAACTCATTTTTTTTCCAATCAATCAATCAATCAATCAATCTTTCATTCAGTTATTCAATAGACCATAACAGAGATCTTAGGAGAAACAAAGCTCTGAAGCCATATTACCTGAATTTCAAACTCAGTCTCTTGAGCAAGTTACCTAACCTCTCTGAGATTTAATTTTTCTAAATTGTAAAATAGCAATAATAAGAGAACCTATCTCCTAGGCTTGTTGGGAGGATTAAGAGTCAATACATGTAAAACAGTGCCTGACATTAAGTAGGATCTCAATAGGTATTAATTGTTATTTCTGTCAGTAGCAATAGTGTAGTTATAAAGAGTGATTGTACACAATAATCATAATACTAGTAGTACAATAGAGTAGTATAACAGCACTAGTACTGTAGTAGTAATAGTAGCATGGTAATAATAGTAGTGTTCATGTAGTAATAATGTATCAGTTGTAGAATAGTAATAGCAATTGCATAACAGTATAGTGGTAATAGTAGTATAAATTAATATAGTAGTAATGGTAGAAGTAATATCATGCTAGTATAACACTAGAAATAATCGGAGAAGAAGTAATAGTATCCAAGTATGGTGGTAACAGTAGTAATATTTGCCAAGCACCAGGCATGCAGCCATTGCCCTTAAAGAAGCTCTTACTTTCCCCTTGATTCTCTGAATGTCCAAAATAAAAAGGGACTTCAGAGATTATTTAATGTGTGGTGCATGTCATATGTGTAGATAAGAAAACCAAGGTCAATAAAAGTGGTATCCCACACAAGATTGTCTTAAGAGTTAGTGCCAGAATTAGGGCTCAAATTCTAGTCCCCATATTCTTCTTTCACCCTTTCTACTGGACCATGAGGCCATCTATAATTGATTTACAAGTCTCCTTTGTCCATCTCCACTCACACTTATCCAGATCCATTCTCCTCCAACCATATGAGAAAACTAAATTTCCCCAAATGTGTTGTCATGTTCTCTGCTACCTTTGTACTTTTACATGGGCCATTCCCTCAACCTCAGAGAAATTTTCCTCTTTGCTCTTCTCAACAACTCCTATTCATCCTCAAGACTTACCTTTTCTTTAAAATGTTTCCTAAGACCTCATCTACCCTGATTTTCAGGCTATATTAGGGCAGCTTTCTTGTTTTCTTCTAGAATTCCTCACAAGGTTTATCTTAGCATTTGTTACACAGAGTTGGAATCCATTTTTATATGCAGGCATTATTCTAATTACTCTACAAATATCAATTCATTTAATTCTCATAAGAACTCGGGGGTGGGAAGGTAAATTGATTCATCATATCTGTTTCCAGGCCACATGTTTGTTCAAAAAATACTTATTGAGCACCTACTATGGCTGTGCATTGGCACATTTTTATGACCAAAATAACTTAGCCCCTGTCCCCAAGAAGCCAACTTACAGTCTAGTGGGAGAGGCAGGCAAAGAAGCAGCTGATTATAAAAAAATGTATTAAGTCTTATAATAGGAGGGGACTCTGAGATCATATGGGAGGACCACAAACCCAATTTGAAAGGGGGTGTCAGAAAAAACTTCCTGTGGGGTGTGACTTTTAGGTTTGGCCTTGAAGAATCAGTTAGTTGAATGGAGAGTAGGCAGAAAATGTTCTAGTGTAGAAGTGTAGAGAGAAGTTCATGATCAAAAGAGAGAAGGAGAAGAACATAGGTAGAGAAAAGTTGGGGTTTAGGGTGAGGAGAACAGTAGCACTAGTTGAGAAGAACTGTCAAAGATGGACTCAAGAGGTAGGGTGGTAGACAATGCAGGCTCTGTAAGCCATATTACTCGGTTGGCTTGTATCATAGACTATGAACTTCTGGAGGAATGGATTTGCCAGTGTTCTTCATACTGAGAAAACAGCATCTAATACAGAGTAAATTCTCAATGAGTGTTTGTCAAATCTTTGCTTGAATGAAAAAACAATGAATGAAGAACAGAATGCTTTGAAGTAACTCCTTTTCCTTTTCTTTCTTCCTTTTATCTTTTCTTTCTTTTCTTTCTGTCTGTCTGTCTTTATTTTCCTTTTTTCTTTCTCTAAGATTTGTTTGTTTGTTTTTTGTTTGTATTGTCTCTGAAAGAGAGACCGTTTCATCCCCAAATACTGTGATTGAAACCTCTTTGGGGCTTGCTATGTGCAAAACAGTTTATAGGACTTTTTTCTAAATCATTCACCCAAAATTTTTAGTTTCATAGAGCTAGATTACGGACATGTGTTTGGCATTTGTAGCTGGAGGAAAAAAGCAGATTCCTGAGAAGCAACAAGCTGAGCCCAAATGATAAGAGGAATGATGAGAAAAAGAACAATACTAAAAAGAACTTTTTGAAAATACTTACAAGTACATAAATCATCCTGTAACCATGCTGTCTTGATTAGAAACCCAAAATAGAAAAAAATATTTTATTCTGTGCTAATATTTCATCATAACTGGCAGCTCAAAACCCCTGGGAGCCTGGAGTTTGTGGATCTTTGAGTTGGGAGCTGGAAGGACTGATCTCAGAGAATTACCTTATAGCCAGTTCCCAGGGTAAACCACAGCACTGAGTGTGGGCTTCCGGAACCCTCGTGAAGACCTCTGATTCCAACACAGACTTTCAAGAAGGAGACAGGGCTTCCTCAGGGGGTTGGCTGACAAAAGAAAGAAACAGTTAAAGGATCAAGTCATACCAGGCATGATGCCAAACCCCAGTAGCTCTGTGGGTCACTGGCTTAGAACCAGTCTGTCAGAAGTCTGCCAATTGGTCATTTACGCAGCACCCTCTGTGCCTATGACTGTATTTAGTCAACTGAGACCACAGTCCCTGCTCAACACTCTGGTGGTCACATGGTGGGTAGAAAGAGAAGAGGCTCTGTGGATATATAGATGTAGATTGAAATGCTGGCCCTACCACTGCATATTACCTAATCAAACTGTCATATTCTTGTGTAGAAACTAAGAGGGAAGGAGAGAGAGAAAGCTGGGAGCAGTGGGGAGGAAGAAAGAAAAAAAGAGAGAGAAGGAGGGAAGAGGAGACAGAGACTGAGACAGAGACAGAACAAATGGAAGGAAGAAATGAAGGAAGGGAGATGGAAGGAAGGAAGGAAGGGAGGGAGGAAGGAAGGAAGGAAGGAAGGAAGGAAGGAAGGAAGGAAGGAAGGAAGGAAGATGAAAGGAAACTTGTGAGAACTAAATGAAATCATTTATTTAAACCATGGTTCTTTGCACACATGACTTTGTTAAATATTTGTACCTTTCCTTATACTCACTCACTGTCAATATAAGGCCCTGACTTGTTACTCAGCTTAGAGCTCCCAAAATTTGTGCAAATACATATAAATTAGCCCTAGCCCTTGTCCACAAATAAGTAAAGATTTAATAAACTTAATATTTTGAGATTTTCTCACCTTAGTGAGGGCAGGGAGGAATCTGTTCTTCTTGAGTGTATTATGCTCAATTGAAAATGCCTTTGATGACCATGTCCTTCACTGCTTTTAAAAGTCTTAAATATATTTTAGTTTGAACTTTGAAAAATCAGAATTCTAGTGGTCTAGAAGATAGGTTTGGTGTCAGTCAGGCCTAAATGAAAATCTCAGTTTTACCAGTTACCAGTTGTGTGGTTCTGGAAGCATTATTTAATCTCTGAGGCCCAATTTCCTTAGCCAGAAATAAAAATAATAAGTACATCTCATAAAGTTTAAATATTAAATTACATTCACAAAATCATGCAACATAGAAAGTTCTCAATAACTTCATTTATTCATTCAACAAATAGGTATCAAGCACCTGCCACAGGCCAGGAGGTACTCTAGGGACTAATGATGAAGTTGTGAACTAAACAAGGTCCCTGCCCTCATGGAGTCTTAACTCTAGTAAAGGAGGAAGACAACAAATGAATCAATGGAAATTATCCATTTCCTTGATTCAGCAAATAGCACAGAAAACAATGTTAAAAAATATAAGATGAGTGTCAGGCGTGGAGGGGCTAGAAAAAAAGCACTAGATTCTTTCCCCTTTTTCTCACTTTGTATCCCAAACTCTCCCATCCTCTGACCATGGGCCTCCAGGAAAGATGAATAAAAGGTTATGGTCTGTTGAACTGAGTCATCTGACATCCTTTAAACAACATTGTGAACACCAATAGAAGAGTACATGGTCATCAACAGGATGGACAGTTGGGGTGTCGCTTTGGAGACCCCTGCAGACTCACAGCTATGCCGTCTCCAGGCTTGTCATGGTTGACACTACAGAGGCAATTCTTGGGGAACAAAACTCCCCCCCAAAAAGTGGCAGTCCTCAATAATGCCATCTTTGTTGCTGAAGAACATCAGTGACCTTGTTCTGAGCTGGGTCCAAGTCGAGGGGAAAGAAGAGAATGGCCAGCTGTGAAAAGATCAATTTGTTTCCAATCCACTCTTTCTTACCGTCAGAGAGGCTGGCTTCCCACATTGGCTGAGTCTCTCAGGGACAGATGCCAAGTAGGGCATAGACTGAAGAAACACCTCCTGTTCCCATGAAGTGGGAGCATTCAGCCTTCTGCGCAGAGTCTGTGGTGTATGCCATCACCCAGCTGTATTGTTTTGAGGAGACACAGGCTGGGCTAGCCATGGTGGATGCCTTGAATATAATTTAAAACTATATTCACATTCTCCTCTTATTCATATTTGAAAATACCAGTGTTAGCCTGATGTGGGAGAGCTGGTGCTCCCATATGCCATTGTTAGGCGTGTAAATTGGTGAGACCTTTTCGAATCCATTTGGCACTATCTATGGAGATCAAAAGCTTTGTTGCAGTCAGTCTTCTACTTCCAGGAATTTATCTTTTTTAGATAAATTCTCATAAGTAAGCCAAGATGAATGCATAAGGTTGTTTGTTGCAGCATTATGTGACCTAGCAAAGGTCTTGAATCAACTGATTATTATACTGTAGATAAAAAAAAAGTAAGAGGTCCAAAAGAGAAAGTAGAAAAACAACATACAATTTTGTATGTACAGCAAAATGCATTCGTTATATATAGGTTAATCATTCCATCAGCATATGTGTTCTGTCATACTTCTGGGCACACCTCTGTCTAGTCTACTCCAGTTCCAAGATCTGATATTACACATGTGGCAAAAGTACTCATGTGAGCCCTACAGGTGTGCAAGATGCTAGAAATGAATGGATACCATAGATAGGTGGAAGAATAAAAGGCCTTGTAAACCTCAAGTAACTCTACTTACTCTGTAGATCTGTCTTCCTGGGCCAGGATAAAGTAGAATCAATGGCCAGATTGAGTAGTGAGTTGATTATACAGTTTATGATTTTTCCTGAGCTCCATCTGAGTGGGAAACTAACATCATGCTCCTAGTACTTTCAGTTTTTCAGTCCTTAGAATGGATGATCCATTTCTTTGATTCAGCAAATAGCACAGAAAACAAATGTGAAGGAACCGAAAGGCTCTCTAAAAGAGAGAACAGCTTATATTTACAGTCAGACTTTGCTCCCTTCCAACTCTAAGCGACCCCCAAATTTTCCTGTAGTGACTGTTATCAAGTGCACAATGAGCACCAAATGTTGAAAACATGTAGTTCTACCCATTCTGCCACTAATTAGCTATTGAGCTTCCTGCTCCCTGGGTTTCAACTCTCCCTGTAGTCCATCTGATATGAACTATATGTACTTGAATCAGCTCAGGGAGGACAAATAAGGAACACCTGTTCCACTTCTTTTTCTGCTTTCCTGACAGGCATGGCTAATCAAGCACAGTACTCTTTCCTACAGATCCTCCAGATGATTCCTCTGAATCTTTCTTAATGTAGAACTCTAAGAAGTCACTAACAATTGAAATGAAAATAAAAAATGATGCTTAATTGCCTTCTCCAGAAGAAACGGTCTCTGAAGTTTATTTCAGATTTTACATTATGTTTCCATATCAAGGATTAATTTGAATCCCAGATCATTCATAAAATCCACCTAGATTGCTGAAACACAAGTTACTTTTGTCCACTTTTGAGTTGTATGGTCTGGTCCATAGAAGTCAATATGAATTTGACTTCTGGATGCTTTGCACTGTTATCTCGTTGTTACCTGTGCAACCATGCTTCCTCTCTAAGGATATTTAATTTAATTACAGCAACTTTCAAACTGTGGTACATTGAACCCCCAGAGGTACTCAAGAATTTTCCAAAGATCCCAGCTGACAGAAAGTTTTAAGGGAATTTTCAGATTCTCCACTTCCATTTGTATTTTTTTTTAAGAATCAGAGCATAACGAGTCTCCTTTTCATAAATGCCTTTCTCCCACCTTACCAAAGAAAGCCATAACTCTCACTCATTTTGAGTTCCCTTAGAGTATGCTAATTTCTGGGGGGACCAAACAAAGGTGCAATTCAAAATTCTACTGTAACTGTTGAGAAAATGAATGACTAAAGATCTAGTAACATAATTTTGCAAGTCATATGACTTACTACACTTTGGTTACAACAAAACTGAGAAGGAACCTAATTAAAATGTCAATTCAGAAATCTTAAAAATGCTTTTGGATCATTATCCTTATGTAATTTTTGGCAAACAATCTGGTAGGTGATCATTTTAAAAAGTCTTTCTTTTCTAAGCCATTTGTTTCCTTGAAAAGGTTTCTCAGTGCTTACAGCCAAAAAATTCTAGAAATAGAACTTGTATAATACCATCTCATGCTATTATTAATGACTGTTCCTCAACAGATACATGATCTAACTGAAAAAATGTAACTCATTCAGAGAAGCATTTTCAATAAAACCTATGTTTCATGTCATAAATATTCATCAAAATTTTAATAAATGTATAATGGATCAATAAACTGCTTCTAATGATTGTTATGATAATTCAATCTGTAAGAAACTGTTTTGAGCTAGAACCTTATATTTAAAGAACATTAAAGAGATTTTAATATATCAATTTATATATATATGTATATATGTTTTGTTTCAGAAGAATATGATAACATGATCTATGAAAGATTTGTAAGTATAAAAATGTGCCACATTAGGTAAACTCTTGTGGAAGAAATGGGATGGAAATGCATATTTAAGGAGAAAAGGAACTATGTAGGTTTTCAGCTGTTAAAAATCTTATTCATATATTTCTTAATGGGTAAATGGTAGCATCCAATCACTATGGAATTAAATCCATTTAAAAGTGATAAGAGTTTTATTTTTTAATGACTATATTTTCAATATACCTGAAGTTACATCCTTTGCAACTATTTAAACATACGATTAAAAACATGTTAACTTAAAAAGGCATATAATTTTTCGAGATGACTTTAGAGAGTAGAAAAGCAAAGTCTTGAATACTACTCTATTTTTCCACAGTAAATTCTTTTCAATAAGTATAACAGGACAGATTAAAAGGTAACTGCTCAAGGAAAATTAAAGTAATGATGAAATAATCCATGTAAAAGAAGTAAGAATGGCACCTTTTTTCAAATATAAATGTTATCTGTAAGTTGGGCTAAGATTGGACTAGATCTGGGCCTCCTTGTCAACCCTAGCCCACTATTCCTACCCCTAGACCCATTTTACCCTTTATAACTGGGTAACCTAACTTGCATTAGAAAACTAAAAGATTTTTAAACCCTGAGTCTTTATTGATGCATTTAAAAAACTCTAATTTTTAATTACGATATAAAATACCAGTGCCTTAGAATCAATGTCTTGCCTGGGGAACACAAGCAAAGCAATAAGTACTTGTATCATGCTTTTAGGATGTTCTTTTCTTCTGTAGTCCAAGCAGATTGCTGAGCTAGGGCAAAGGCAAGGAGGTGGTAGGAGGAGGAAGAAACATGCTGTCTACCTACTATTGCTTCAATTTTAAGTGAGGTTTATTTAATAAGCTTTACTTAAATACCCACTAAGCCATGTTCCGGGTTAGGATTCGGGATTTCAAAGGCCAGAAAAACACAGCTTCTGCTCTTGAAGATCTTAAAGTTTACTAAGGAAAAAAAATTATGAACAAATAATTAAGGTACTCTGTAGTAAGTGCTATATTAGAAATACTATCAAGGTGCTAGAAATTAGAGAAGACAGGGTGATCAATTCTGCATGAGATGGTGTTATCTGAGCAGTGCCTTAATTAAGAAGTGAGAATGAAGGGCAGTGCTGGCAGAAGGCACAGCAAACACTTCGACATAGAAGCGCATATGATCATGATAGTTAAAGAATGGAAGGTATATTGTGGCTAATGCAGAGGGTAGAATCAGCATTTAGGAGGTTGGGGTAGGAGATAAAGTGCAAAAGCAAGTTATGTATAAGTCATAACGAGCCTTGAAAGCCCTACTGAGGCATTTGACATTTAAGCTTGTTTCTTTGAGCAAGGGCTTCCCTGTGACTAGATAAAAATTTTAGGATGATAATTTTGGGTGGCCATGGGTTAGAGAAGATATGAAAAATATCTAGCTCAGCACTGAATCTAAACATATTCTCAAAAGAAAAAGAAGGAAGAAGGAAGAAGGAGGAAGAAGAAGGAGGAAGAAGAAGGAGGAGGAGGAGGAGGAGGAAGGAGGAGGAGGAGAAAAAGAAGAAGAAAACAAAAGCAAAAACAAACATGGAACTATGATTCCATGCTTATTAATCCTCATTAACACTGAGTCATAGATGGGTTAAGGAACTTGCCTTATAGCATATAGCAACAAATCATATAGCAACAAGAATTAGACTATTTACAAACCCAAGCAGTACCATCTCCCTGTAAGTATCATGATCACTATCTCACTGTTAGGGACTGTGAGAATAAACACACACCAAAACAGCATGGAAGAATGCCTCTAGATGTGAATTTGGCTTCCCCTTGGCTCCATTTGAACTAAATGGGTTCTAAGTGTATGTGCTCACAAGCCAGGTCTGTAGATGAATGAAACATGGGCACTGTGTCTTGTTATGCCCGGGCTCACTGTAAAGTCCTTTTGCCACTCTTGCCTCTCTTCCTGAGCTGGAACTCCCAAGTCAAAATGGTGAACACCGTCATTCTTCCCTTAATTTCATTTTGGTGAGTGACCTCTTCATCCATGGGATCCCCCATCCAGAAGGCTGCTTCTTTATACCTCAATCCCCACATCTAATCAATTGCCAAACCCCAGAAAACTTGTCTTTAATGTCATTAAAATCTTTTTACTTCCCTCCATTCCCACAGTTCCCATCGTAATACAAACTATGTCACTTCTTACTTAAATGGCCATGACAGCCTCTCACTGGTCTGACTCCAATTTGCCGCCTTCTTAACTCAGCCTCACACTGCAGCCAGGATAATATTTCTAAAGCATTAATCTATCCTGGTCTCTGTTCTGTTGACACCCTGGAATGGCCTCCCTTTACCTACCTATAGGAGTGAAGTTCAGAATCTTTCACATGGCTCTCAAGGTCCAGAATGAGAATCTACCACCTTTGCCTGTCTCATCAGCCCAACCGCCTGCACTCCCTCTGTCCCCACACTTCCCCTCTACTAACATTTTTAAAATTCAACATACTGTTTCTCCTCTCCATGCTCTTGTAAGGACAGACCCTTCGGCCTCTCTCCTGGCTGTTCTCTCCTCCATAACTCCAAATCATATGCAAAATTCTGTTCAGGTTTAACCCTCTCCAACAAGCCTTTTCTTCACTCCCATCTAAGTCCTTCACTCTGTGATGACACTTATCACACTGGATTACAATTGCCACTTTAGTTGTCTGTCTCCTCTTCTGGCTATTCACTTCTTATGGGAAAGTCCCCTGGTACATCTAAATTCCTCACTGTTCAGAACAGTGCTATATACAGAGCAAGTAATCAGTAATTATATATTAAATACATGAATGAATATCCTGATTATCTTCTTCACCCCATAATGGATTCAGTATGTTCTCATAATAAAGGCTGTATATTTGCAAACAGCATGATTGCAAAAGTTAAATAAACTTGAACATTGTCATTAAGTAATTAGGGCCACCCTCAACCTCCCTATTTCAGGGATGGTAAAGGTGGCTTTACCATCTCTATGGGACCACATCCCCCATAGGGGAACCAGCTCATCCAGCTGATTGGAAACAAGCTAACAAACTCCCTCCACAGTGGTAAAGGTCCAAACAGGCCTTCTCACTGTGGATGAGAACATGATGGATTTTTCGCACAGCTTTTCCAAAAACAGAAAGAAGTCTGCTCCAAAGTCTGCAAAAACAGAGTTCCTGTAATGTTTCCTTTTGGGAGAAATTTTCCAATTCAGTGGGCTCCAGGCTACTGAATGGGAACCATTTTCCCACTTTTCTCCCTAACACACATGCACACACACTCTCTCTCTCCCTCTCTCTCTCTCAAAAGCAGATGTTTGAAGACTTTCTGAAATCAAGAGTTGACTCAAAGGAAAGTTGTATTTCATAAGCCATTTCAAGTGAAAGAGACAATAGGTTTGGTAAAGGTCAAGAAAGAAGATGGAATAAAGGCAGAACACAGGGTGGTCCAGATGCCCAGCCTCTTCCCACATTGTGACACACAGCTATTTGGGAGAAGTTTTGCAAATGTGATCCTAAAATACACCCAGACGTCAAGGAACATTCTTTCTCTCATGACAAAGCACAGAACAATACGTGTCCTATGGTAAGCGCCTGTGGCAGAAGCCCAAGATATTTAACACTGTGACTCCTCAGTTACATCACAGTTGAGCTTCCCTATATTTTATTTTTTATATGTAAAATGAACCTTGGGTGAATATTGTATTCCTTGGGTAGGGAAGAGAAGAATTCCAAGGGTTCAATAAAATTTATTTTGTTTCTTCCATTTTCAGAGAATGGTTATGTCATGCTTGCAGATCACATGGCATTAGATGAAGACATTTTTTTCAGCCCTCTAGAAACCTCATATCTAGAAATATTCATTTACTCACTTTTAATACAGAACTAGTTATATCTGCCCCAGTCAATCTGAGAATAATCTATTAAATAGGATTTGTAAGATAGTTATCCCAGTGCGTGGCACGTATATAAGCTCATAATAAATGTCACTCACTTTATTTTATAATCTCATGAGAGAGGCACATATGGAAGCAACTATTTAAAATCCAAGGCAAAGAGTTTAATCAAGGACTAGAGATACAAGTAAAATGTGGAGAGGCATTCTGAGCTAAATATTGAGAAATGAGAAGGTGGCATTTGGATTGAACATTAAAAGATGAAATGGCATTTTAGATAAAATGAGAAGGCTATTTTCCCAGAAGTCTGTGTAACTGAAGTGCATCACTTGAGTGTGGAAAGAAACACTTCATGGCTCAGTTAGTTACTGTTGTGTCATTTGTTAACATTATCAAATCTTTTCCATGTGGCTCTGCTTCCTATTCAAAAATAGCTTAAAATGAGAAACGGAGATCCTAATTCCTAGCGCATTCTCATAATTTGTCTCTTCCACGAATATTAATGACTAAAGGGTGTTAAGTCTCTGTATAGTGACTACTCAGTGACTCAATCTTCTTCTCGGGAAACGGAAACTGCCATGAGTTTCTCGGGGTTGAAGGAAAGAAGGACATAATTTTATCAAAGAGATTCTGGCGAAAAGAGAATGATACCCAAGTAGGTAGAGAACCAGTGCCTTCTCAGGCACACAGTTTTGCTACAACAAACGAGGATGTGTGTAGCGGAGATTGTATGTGAACTACAGCTGCAAGCACACATGACTAGAGGAAGTCTTTAACCCAGTTGATGGCACCCAAATCACTGAGGACAAGCAGCAAGTTCTCACCAAGGCCATCCATGGGCACGTATTGTGTGCTGTGAAACTCTCTATTCTCAAGTGGGCATTGTCATTTTGGGAATGTCAGAAAAGCTGAATAAATGCATGCTCCTCAGTTGAGTACACAGTACCTAACATGATCTAGTCCAGCCATATTTCCCTCTCACTAATCCTTTCCCCATCCCTCCTGAACTGCTCCCGTATGCTCTTCAATAATGCCTTCTTGCCTTTGAACATGCTGTGTTTTCCACTGGAACATCCTTCTCCAACAGCTTTACTTTGAGGATGTTTCAAAACTCAGTGTAGAGATAAATCACCTAATCCTCCCTCTAACCTAGGTTAGATGACTCTCAAATAACATGTACCTAACTCAATCGTGGGACTCATGCCATTGAATAGAACAGTCTTGTTCCTCCTCTCTTTTTCACATTTGACTATAAGCTCTTCAAGAGCAGGGACTAGCTATGTAGTTCCCCTCTGCCTAGCATTATATATAGTCTGCTCAAATAAATATCATGGAACAAATGAATCAATGAATTATTTACAATATGGGCAGATTCACATGGAACAGAGGTAAGAGGGCCCAACTGACTCTTGTTCCCAAAGAGTTCTATTTTCATCCTTCAAATTGGTTGACTTAGTCTAGTCCCCAAGAGAGTATTGTTTACCACCTTGCCCCTAGCCCATCATTATCACCAGGAGAGAGATCTATATGTAGAAAGAATTAGTTATCAATTGAAAGGTGAGATCTGAGGAATAGAGCCAGATCTGTTATATACCAAAATTTCCCCCCATTTTCTGGCCAGCTCTTTCAAATTCAAGAACAAGCTTCATGATCTTCACTGTGGCAGAGACTTCTAGCTATTCATAAAACTGGTTTTCTCACCTTTCTAAGACACATAGATAAACTATATTTCCCAGATTTCCTTTCAATTAAATGTGGCTATGTTCTAGCCAATGAAATGATGCTACTGTGTCTGGTCCATAATCCCACCCATGCAGTTCTCTTTGCTCTTCTCACTTCTGCTGATTTACTGGTAAACCAAGCCTCCATGAAAGCCAAGATGATAGAGCCATCAGATGGAAAGATTCTTCTATTACTGCTTGAAAGAGAGCCAATTCCTTGAGCAAGATATAAGTTTCCATTTTGTTAAACCACTGAAAATGTCTGTGTCTTTTTCTAGTATAGCAACTATTGTTACCCTAATATCTATATCTTCTACTCACACGTGTGTCATCCTTGATTGATCTCATGCCACTATTCATCAGTTGGCCATAAGAGCAAGAAGGACTACAATGATGACAAATAACGTCTGGAGCTTGGGATAGAAGTCAGTAGCAGCATAGCCAGGTGAGAAATGCATGCTTGGGTGGAAAATGGGCAGCCCTAGGAACTATTTTTACCTGTTCCTCTCATTTGGTAACGAGCAATGCCAACAGAGAAGTCCTAGATCCTCCCATCCTTCCTCAGTTGTTGAAAAGGTCTTGGATTAGTCATGCTTTCTATCGTAAGCTCTCTTCATTCACTAGCAAGAGGCATCTAGCTTAGTGGTTAAGGCCTAGGTCTCAAAGAAAGTGAGACCTGGGTTGGAATTTGGCTATGCCACTTAGTAGCTCTGGACCTGGGGTAAGCCAGTTTTGTTCACTCTCTATTATATCAGTTAAACACATACACTCTGTTTGGAATATTAGAACTGTTAAAAAATTAGTACCCATTCTTACTCTTTCATATGAGATACAAATACCTTCAAGATTTCTATTATGTACATATTTATTTTTATTAAAAATTACTGAACACTTTGCACTTGACATGATTAGCACAAAAAATACACAAACAGAAATATCCAGTCCCTGCCCTCGGAAAAGACTGCTAACATCCTTTTGGCTTTTTTCTATTTCTCTGCTCTCCTCCTTTTTATAGATAGAACTGAGAACAAAGCCCTCTCTCCGCCTGTCTTGGGATTTGTTTGGGTTCTGGAAGGTGAAAGGTCATCCCAGAGAGCACCAAGCAACAGAGGGTCCCTCAGAGCCAGAGCTGCTGTCTATGTAATCGGATCTGACCACAGAGAATGTGACTAAGCGAAACCCCATCTGCTGTGAGGTTTCCCTGTATTCCCAGGAGGGACCGGAGCAGGATATGAGGCGGCGGCGGTGAGGTGAGGGTCTACACGGAAATGGTAAGCTCCCTCATGTGTAATGTGTCTCACCGCAGGCCTGCGTGGGTCTCCCCCAGCATGACATCATCCTGGAGCTCACCCCGGCTCAGGTCCACACACACTACTCCCTCCACTCATCAGGAGACTTGGGCTGTGCCTGTGTGTGAGCATGCATGAACATGGTGTATTTGTGTGTGTGTGTGTGTGTGTGTGTATGCATGCATGTGTGCTAGCACATACATATGTACTGCTGGAGGATATAAACCAGGGTTTCTCATTATCGGCACTATCTGTGCTGGATGAATCTTTGTTTTGGGGGCTGTCCTGTGCATTGTCAGAAATTCCACAACATCCCTGGCCTCTACCCACTAGTTGCCAGTACCACTTTCTCTCCAAAAAATGTCTCCAGTTATTTCCAAATGCTCCTGGGAGGGTGGGGGCAAAGACTCTCCCAGTTGAGAACCATTGGCATAAACTGGAAAGTGAAAGAAATCAGACCCCTTCATATTAAAGGAAAGGGGAAAGAATTTAGGTCAAAAATAAAATACAGTAAGTATTCCAACACTATATTTAGTTTTAGAAATTAACTAAAAGCTGGGGAGGTAGATTCATTTGATAGTTCAGATGAAATTTGTTTAATAAAGAGGAAAGTTTAGAACTAATAATAATTGCTAACTATTTAGCACTTTCTATGTCCTAAGCATGCATGATACTAAGCACTTAATCTCACAAATTCCTAATACCAGACTTGAATGTAGGTGTTCTGATCCCCATTTCACAGATGAAAACACTGAGGCTCAGGGAAGTGAACATTCTTGCCCAGGAGCATGTAGCTTGTACGTAACTGAGCTGGAATTTGAACTTGAGTCTGCATGAGTTAAAGTCCAAACTCGGAGCCATTGGTTTATCTTAGTTCATCATTTGGAGTCTGTATGCAACACATAAAAATTTCAAAGTCCATGATTTAAACCAATGAGTATTTAATGAGAATTACGTTCAGCATCAGCCCAGACAGTAAGTGGGTGGATGTGAGTGGAAAAATCAGACTTTCCATGCCTTTACTTAAATAAAACTCACCCACATTTTTAAATCAACATGAGATAGTACACAATTAACCCCTAAATTGGTAGTACATGTTAAAGGCAGATAAAGAATATGCTGAAGAGCAAGGATATGTTTAAATGACTGCATTTCTAATCATCCACTCCTGAATGGGGCAGACCATATCCCATAAGACTCCTTGGTGAGGATTTGGAGTTGAAGGCATGTACTTGCCATTGGATGATTCTGTGTTCTAATTGTAGCTCTGACACCTAACTAGCTGGCTTTGGGCAAAGCACTTTATAGTTGGGAGCCTCAGCTAACTCCTCAGGAAAATGGATATTGAAACACTCACCAGATATTGGGAACCAGTGTAGAGTGTCTCATAGCTACTTGACTTTTCTCATACTCATACTCATCACTGTTTGTGATTATATGCTTATTTGTGTATTTGTGTGTTTAATGAATAAGTCACCCATAAGTCTGAAAGTTCTGTGAGAGTGAGGACTGTGCCTATTTTATCCATTGCCTCTCCAGCACATCACATAGTAAGCACATAGTGGAATAAGCCAATTTCATATGGCTTAATTAACTATTTTCTTTGTGTACAGATGTTCTCTTCTCCAAAGCTGTGAGACCAGAGGCTGACAAGTTTGTCTCTGAGCCTTCTCTGAGACTTATGAGCCTTTTATGCTAACTCAAACAATCTAAGAGGAGTATCAGGTTTTCTTTGGGTAACTGAAAAGGTTTCCTAATGTCTCACTATTCCCTAGGTGTTGAATGACCCAGCAAGATTTAAGCAATACCTTGACCCGATAGTAAGTAGCCAGCATTTACTATGTGGCTGATACATAATATGTACTCTATAGTTATTTGCTTTGTGAAAGATTGAATCTAATCATCTTTGAAGTGCAAGTGTGGATATGAAAAATCTGGCTCACAATATTTCCTTCTAATTGTGGTCAATTTAATTCAATACAGAATTATTGATGGTCTACACTTGTCTAGAACAATAAAAATAACAACCTCAATCTCTTGCTCTTGATTGGTGGCTGTCATGTGAACTGGTAGCTGTTTGAGTTACTAACTCCTAGAACTGATGAGTTGGAAGATATTAGAGAGATAATTTTTTCTGCGCTTGAATTTGGTCAACAAATGCCCTCTAAGGCAGCAATGTCTTTACTTTGCAAATATTTATTGGACTTGGACATATATCATGCCTTGGGTACAGGTGATGGGATCAAGTCACAGGGATTATAAGGTGATTCATCAGCACTGAAGGAGTTTATAGCCCTCTGGGTTAGATAGGCACAGAAACATGTAATTGCAAAACAATGTGATATGTGCTGTAGTGAAAGTCGCTGTAAGAGGGATTTATATGATAGAGATGCAGAGGGAAAGAGAATATGTTTTTTCCATTGTTTGAATACTTTCAGTGTCAAGAAATTCATTATCTTAGAAAAATGCAGAGAGAAGGAGTTCCTTACCATTTTATTATCTCTCAACATAGGTTAGTTATGAAGATTAAATGAAGTTAATATGTGTAAAACACTAAAAAATGTATTTGATACCCTGAAAGTGCTCAATAAAAATTAGCATATCCCAATTTATAGCATATCCCCAGTAGCAGAAGTAAAATTCCTCTCCCCTATGAGGGGCCCTTAGAAAGCAGCCAACCACTCACACACTTGCCTAGGTGTGGACTCGCAAACACTACACCTTTGATCTGTGCTCCCTGCTCATCTCCCTGCCCCTCCAAAGGCCTGAATTTGTACTATGACAGTCACCAGCTTATGACATCTTGATTGGGCATCTTCCTACTCTACCTAGATTCTACACATAGCTTTGATATCAATAGAATACTCACAGATGGGAGAAAGGAATCCATTGTCCAACCATTGTTCCCAGAACTGCAGGACCAGGCTGCCTCACAAAGACCCTCCTCCACACCAACCTAGCTGGTCTTTCTACTGTGAGAATGACAGATGGCCAACCCATTTTATATTTAGCCAAGGTCTGATCTAAAATTTATCTTTGTCGCAGCTTTGGGGATAGAACTTGGAATTTACTAACTTAAACGAATATGTAAGTGCCATTTATGTAGGCCAAATATAGTTGAAAACCAGCAATTTCATATAAATCACCTATTAGATTAACTGTGCAAACAAAATTGCAACTTGCTAAAGAGCTAAAGTACTTCCATTTCCTTTAAAAGCAACCATTTCCGACTAATTTCTGCTCATTAAACCAGGCTCCCAGAAGAGCTCTCATTGGCAATACTACACTAGCTTATCGGAGTTACTAGTAGAATATACTTCAAAGTGAGCAGCCCTCAGCTTGTCTTCTACAATGCAGCTGTCTCACTGATTCATCCTGGCCCCCACCCCCTCCTATCCATGGGGATTATCAAGGCTTCACCATAATTTCCTTATTAAGTATTTTCACTGTGGGGAAATCTTCTATCATCTGCCTTAAACCATGAGTCATGTATCTATACTCACTCCCCATATACCATTCATCTGCAAGTTGAGTCCAATCCTGGCCTGGGCAGGTGTTCCAAAGAATTTAGAAAGTTTTGAACTTCCCCTACAGAGGCCATTCTCTGAAACAATGTCTGAAAGACTTGCTTGGTATCTCACTGTGGGGCTTCTTCCATCTCCAAATACCACAGTTTTATCTGATGAGATCACAAAACAAATAAAGGAAACCAAAGAAAACCTGAAAAGGGAGATGGAACTTGTGGATCTTACGCAGAAGCAGTAAGGAGTGGGGACCTTGGCATGTGTTCACTTGCTCTTCTAGGTCATCTTTTTGTCTTTTCTGTCTTAGCAGAAAAGCCCAATCTGTGAGGAAAACTTTTGAAGCAATCAACTCTGCTTTTTGTGACTCTCACTGTGATCTAGAGAAGTGAACACTGTTCCAAGAATAAGCAGATCTGGATTTTACCCCCAGCTGACCATTTTCAGTGGGTGGGCAAAGTGAGCAATGGCTCTGAGCCTCCTTTTTTTATCTCTCGTTTGAGCACAGTGATCAATTAGCTTTTGTCACCTGACAAAGTATGCTGTGGATGAATCCTCAGAGTTATAGATGAGCAGCTACCCAGATAAGCCTAACACTTATTAGGGTCAGGCTGACTCTGGAATGATAAGGATGTTATGTTTAAGTCCAGTTTTACTCCTCATTCTGGGCTACATCACTCAACACTGAAAAGCTCCCACATTAAGAGGCCACTTCAAAAGTGTCAGACTAATGGTGGAGGTACAGCTCCCTCCAATTTCTCTTTCTTTCCCTGTCTTCCAGCCAATACTGAAAGTCATATTAAACAAATTGCAATGGGAAGGTATCTGGAAATCTAATGAGATGAAATTACTATTTTTAAGGTCCTGTTATACACAAGACAGACAGACAATATTCCATTTTTAACTTGTATTAGTTTCCTGTGGCTGCTGTAACACATTACCACAAATTCAATGGCATAAAACAGAAAATTATCCTCTTACCTTTCTGGAGGACAGAGTCTAAGATTAGTTTTATTGGGCTCAAATCAAGTTGTCCATAAGGCTGGTTCCTTCTGAAGACTCGAGGGAAGAATCTGTTCTTTGCCTCTTTCGACTTCTAGAAACTCCCAGCATTCCTTGGCTTGTGGCCACTTTACTTCAATCTCCGTTCCCTGGACACAGCTCTTTCTCCTCTCCTATAGTCAAGTCTCCCTCTGCCTTCTTCTTATAAGGTCACTTGTGATTGTATCCAGGATAATCTCCTCACATCACAAACCTTAAATTAATCATGTCTGAAAAATCTCTTTTGCCATATAAGGTATTTACAGGTTCTGGGAAATTAGACTGTGGCTAGCTCAGGGCGGGGGTGGGGGGTGGGGGTGGGAGCAGGGTTGTTATTCAGTCTACTATAGTCCTGTCAACTCTATGAAGTGAATATCGTTGCTTTCATTTTATAGACAATAACACAGATGGGGCTCAAGGAGTGAAGCAATTTGAAACATGTTATACACTTACAAATGGCATTGCTGAATTAAACCCAAGCCCATGTAGTTTCAAATCACAGGCTTCTTCTATTATACCATTGTACCCCAGAAGACTATATATGGTTTCTGCAGTGGAAACTAAAGAGCCCAGTATTTTACAGGAAACTTCCTGCCAAATTATGCACTGGCCATGCAACTTTAAACAGGTCTCTTGACCTCTCCTCACCTCAGTTTCCTCACCTGTAATATGGGCATAGCCTAGGGTATGAGGACTAAAATAATTTTAATGCTTTGTAATGTTATTAGCAATTATAAGTGCTATATTTACCACCACTCCTGCTATTGGAAGACTGTGGGGTAAGGAAGGAGCAGCAAGGCCATTCCAGGACCAAGGCAAGCCCAGAAGTACTCTCCAGCAAGGAAAGTGATCCTCATGTCTCTATGTACCAGGTCATCAACCTCTAAGCCCTGCTAGAGGAGCTTCCAGCTGTGAGGCAAATGTTACTATCCAGCTGACTGAATAAGAGAGGGATTTTGAACATTACCTAAAGAAACGGAATACATAAGGACTTGGAAAACAGTGAGAGAAAAGGGCTCTTAAAGTCCACCATTGAACCTATAGGCAAATCCACTTTTCAAGAGGGATTAATACATTTTCTCCAAAATAAATAATCTCTCAGACCAATGCTAAACATCCCCTTAGGAAAATACACATTTCAATAAACTTGTGTCAGTGTGTGTGTGTGTGTGTGTGTGTGTGTGTGTGTGTGTGTGTGTGTGTTGTATCAGGTGTACACAAGGATGGAAGGGAGATTTATGAAGTGTTTGAGTAATTAGAATAAGCAGTACACTCAGTTTGATCCACTTGGGAATGTCACAGCCTGTAACAAAAGGAGCTATATATTATTTGCTTATACATTTTTTGTTAACCCTTCTTATTTTGGGGAGCATATTTCTGGCACATATTTGAAATTATCTCTTTTCCACCATTTGCACATGAGAAAATAAATGCCAAGAGTAAAACAAATAACTTGCCTATAATAGCCAGAAGCCACCATTCAGAGATTACATAGTATATGTCAGTCATAAATATTTGACTAAATGTATTACCTTTAATCCTGAGAACACTCCAAAAAGTACTAAGGTACCTATTTTACAAGTGAAATGGGACTGATAACAGAGAAGGTAAGTAATTTCCCTAAGGCCCCACCCCTTTTCACAACTAGCTAGTAATTGAATTAGGATGGGAACCAAACTTATGTCAGATGCATTCACAGTTCCAGCATTAGAGATGTGGACTTCTCCTTGGCCCCTGTGGCCATAGCACCCAAAGAAACAACTAAAGTCCTCTTGCCTCATTAGATCATTATGCACAAATTCCACAATCACTCATGGGGTGTCTGAGTCCCAAAATATCATCTTTGCCTCTGGGTAATTGTTGAACTTAATACATGAGAAAGAACCCCTAATAACCGGAAGTTGGGACTAGAGTCTACAACCTGGGTTCAAGTTCTCTTGCCTCCATTTATGAATCATGTCTCTTGGACAATTCACTTAGCCTCTCTATACCTCACAACCCCATCTGGAAAATGAAAATAATAATAATATCTACCCAACTCAATGCTTGCAAACTACTTAAATAGTGTCTATGTCACAGGAACTACTGAATGTGAGCCACTGCTATTCATCATTGTCCACAAGAGAAATGTAAGAAAAACAAAGGAGAAAAATCAGGAAAAGAGATAAATTATACTTCTTCACAAGTATCCAACTCAGCTGTGGCAAATCAGTCAAAGAAATGTAATCTGCATTGGCTTCAAGACTGTGTGTTTCATCTGTGACCTGCATTAAACCCAAGATGGTTTGACTCACTTATATTCATCACTACAGACCAGTGAAAATGACTAAAACCACCTCCCCAGCCCTCTGTAGAAAATATACAGCTCCAGAGCTTCCAACAACATTGGTCAGTGCTGGTCTTTTGAACTCTTCCTCTTCTCCTTTGGCATCTAGATAGGACACAGTCTTCAGAAAGTGTTAGCAGACAAGACAGCGCCAGGTGACTTCAACTTCCTTTTTTCCCCTGTCACCCTCGCAGAGCCCAGAAATACTTTAAACAAAAGCCAGGATTCATGCTTTCATAAGCACAGTACAGCTAGGCAAAGTGTGAGCTTTCAGCTGAAATTGGGAGTCAGAGAGAATCATCATTTATCATTTTAAAAATCTGCATAGAGCACTTTCTCTCCCACTTTCCTACTTGGCCTTCATGCCGATTCTGGGAAGCAATTGACAGGGATTCTTATCTGTCTCACTAAGAGAAATCTGAATTTCAGAGAAGGAACATGACTTTCCCAAAGTAATTTACCTTGTAAATGGCCAAACTGATTAAACCCAAAACTGCTTGTGCCAATTTTATGCCTTTCCCACCTTTTCCATCACTCAGCCAATCAGCTGGTCAGTCAGTCAGTCATTGTATGGGAGCATTAATTGACTTCCAAGTGTTTGGGGATAGAAAGCAAAGAGCTTGTCCTCAAAGAGCTCCCACAGTCTTATTGGAACAAGAATGAGTAAATCAGTGATAATGATAGAGACTTTCATCATCTAATAAATCATTTCAAGAAAGTTTTATTGTTTACCTCCAAAATTTACCACAGATCTATAAAATTTTAAAACCATGATATGCAGAAATAATGTTCAAAATAATTAACAAGTGGCAAAGCGTAGGCACCAGTTATTAATAGATGCTGACTACAAACACATCTGTGAATAAACAGATGCCTACCCTCAAAGTGTTCATGGTCTAATGGGATAAACAGGCAATTTATGCAATAAAAATGAAAAATGAAAGTTTGGATGAGCATGGAGAAGGGGCCCTTCTCCCTGAATACGAGATCACAGAAACTTAGAAGTACTAAGAAGTAAACCTTGAAAAATAATATAGGATTTCGCCATGCAGATAAAGTGGGAGGAGGGTTATTTTAAGGACAGGTTATTAAATGTGCAAAGGTTCAGAGGCCTCTGAATTATTTCTTTGATTTTTTTACTTAAAATGTTTAAGTTGCTAAAATCCTTGGGGATTGGGTAACCACAACATTGAGAATTAGTGGAGGGAATGGATTTGAGCAGTCACACAGTATGCTGACGCAGCAACACGACTCATACACACTCTAAACCTAAGCTCTTGTCACTCCACTGACCAGAAAACCACTCATTGGTTAATCATGCAGTTGGTTTGCACTATTCCTCAGGCAGGGAAGCTCTCTCTCCTAGATCTCGCTACTCATTCAGTGATCAATAGTGTCTTTGAGGTTCTTTGTCTTTGTTGTCTAAGACAAAGTGAGAAGAGAAGGAGAAGAGCACTGAACAAAGACTTGCAGACAGTGAGTTAGAAATCTTGACTCTAAAAAATGCATCTAATTAAATGACTAGCTCATCACATTGGAGCAGAGCTCCTTCATTTTTTGGGGAGAGATTTCTAGAAAATACAGTCACATAGGACTTTTGGATGAGAGTTAGCACAAGTTCCAAAAAGAAGAGGAGGAGGTTGGGAACAGTGAGAGAGTGGGTAAGCAGGAAGGAGAAAGAAGGGGTCCCATGGGAAGTGGGTGACAAACTTCTCAAAGAAATGGACACTTGGCTTCCTCAGATAGTGCTAGGCCTCACCAATATGCCACTCGTTGGCTGATCTAGCTGTGAAAAGAATGTATTACATTTAACACACCTTTAAGGAAATGAGAATGATCTCACCTGAGGTGAACCCCAACGTTCCCTCTGGCCTCCAAACCACAACCTCCACCAGCAACTTGTGGATGATGATTGCAAACAAGCAACAACAAAATCAGTCTTTGGCTGAGAACTCTGCAGAGGTGGTGTTTACAAGCATTTGCTTCGCCCTGTCACGTGGAAAAATTAGCGATTACAGTACTGAGAAGAATAAAATGGTAAGAGATCGGAAGCCAAGACGCGCGGCCTCTGCCAAACAGAAGGATGACTGGTTATTAACCCCACAAACATCCTCTGCTGTAATGTCTGGAATGGCTTGGTTTCTCAGTTCTTAAACATGACTTATTCAAGGCCATCTGATGGTGGTCTTGAATAAGCCATTTCTCCCCTCTGTGCAATGGATGTGCTAGATACAATTATCTAATTTCCCTCTTATATTCTATGGGTAAAAAAGAAAGGATTTAATTATAAAGCACAGCATGTCAGACAATCACTTGTTCCTCTGTCACTTCATGCATTCAACAAACATTACCCAAGGCCCGTTTCTAGGCACAGAAAGAACAGACATGGTCACTGCCCTCTGGAAGCCAAGAAAGTAGGAGGAAAAGCGAGACATACGTATATATACCATGTGGAGGAAATGAATATCCTAACAGAATTACAAAATGCTGTGGTGCATAGAAGTTTTTCTTGTGGAAAAAATCTAGGAAGCTTCATGGTTAAATTAGATCTGAATGGGATGATAAGGGATATGATAAAATGGAGGTGAGGATTCCAAGTAGAGTACAACATTAGTGAAGTTCCAGATATTAGAGAGCACATGACGGATGCAGACCCATTTGCTTGGAACAAAGGCTGCAAAATGTCCAGGGATGGATGGAAACAAGTCTTTATCTAGGGCCACCTTAGTCAAAAGCCAAGGTATGACTTAAGATGCCACATAGGTTTTGGAGAAAACTTTTTTTTACCAGTGGCCTATTTCAAAGATATATAAATAAATCTAGTCCTCTGTCATGTTATTGAAATATACTTCTATGATAGTTAACTTCATGCTTAGTAATATTCTTGTTTGTTTGCTCCACTTGCCTATTTCCAGCCGCAGGGGCCAATCTGGTCATATTTGGCTTTGTTTTCCCTGTCATTGGCTATGGCACTTGTAGTAGGCCCTAATCAGTGACTGTGGGTTACTACAGGGGGTGTCAGGTGTGGGACATTCCCAAAAGAAGCCATATTTATCACCCAGTTTATTAGCATACTCTCTTGTCTCATTCAAAATACATATAAATGTAAATACATATTAATTACATATTATGGGTAAATGTAGTTTATATGCCATGTGGCATGAATTGTATACTCTCGTAATATTTTATTTCCTAACCCAGAAGATAAACTTCGTAGACTTTGAAAAGCCACGAGGCATGGAAGCATTCACTACTGGTTGAAAGACATGGCCTCATGCCATTGCAATATGCTTTGGCTAGAACACAGAATTAAAAACTTACAAAACAACTAACATTTGAATAGGCCAAAATGGTTCAAAAGTTCAAATGAGCTGTTTAATGACTTGACTATTTATGGGCTTTCTTACTGTCTGGGACAGTTACTTAAACAGAGAACCCTAGGATACCAGAGCCAGAGCAGCCATATGAATGGCCTAATCTTGTCCCATTGTTTTCAGATGGGGAAACTGAGGCCCACAGCAATAAGGATAACAAGTGTGGGGATGATCATTCAGTGTTGACAACAGGTGGATAACTGAAATCTCTGTTAGTAGTTAATAAAAGAAAAAAACCCAAGGGTCTCTGAATTAGCACTATGGAACAAAAAATATATATATATATCTTATATATTCAAATGTGGCAGTGATCTTTACACAAGCAGTGTTATAATCTAATAGGGCATAAAATATCATTTAAATATCATCTTACAAACTTCCTGAACAGTAATGTGTGATATTAAGAATTCCAAAGCCCCATTTGATAATCTCAGTGCTTCCCAGGTGAATTCCCTTAGTTACAGTACTTCTCTAAACCTCAGTTTCTTCATCTATGAAAAGGGAACAGTACTTGTGCCTACCACAGATGGCGGTTGCAAGGATGTAATGAAACAATGTCCATAAAGTATCTTGTACAGCACCTAAGATAGACTTAACAAAGAGGGCCCAACAGCAGCCTCAGGCTACATGATGTCTCATTTTCTTTCAGGATCATAAAGTTACTATGTGCTATGACAAGCTCAAGCATGGGTGCCGTGCCCTCGCTCCCTCCCCACTCCCTCAAATGCCTGCGAGTGCCCTGAGGATACTCAGTGCATGCTAACCACCAAACTAACAGATGACTCAGAGCTTGGAAAGAATCCGCAGCAGGCTGGAGAGCAAAGGTGCAGTTTATGTCTCGAAGATTAAGTTGTTATTGGAGGGGAACAGGATTTTGCCACCCCAAAATCTCTCTTTGGCATGATAATATTTTAGGTTGGTTATTTTTAAGAAACCAAAGACTCGGGAAAGGCTTTATTTTTTTTCTCCCCCTTAACAGCCCAGAATTTAGATAAAGAGCATTGCTCAGGATGAGCACTATCACCAGAGATATCTACAAAGAATACGAAGGCAGGGCTTGGAAACAGAAGTCCTCCCCTGTGTCCCATTGTCTCTGCAGGGCCCAGCAGAACATTTGTTTACCAAACATTTGTTTTTCCATCTCTTCTTGAATTGCCTTCCTCCCCTTTGAAGCCCCATGCCTGTCCCCTTCTTCTCCCTAGTTCTCTATGGCATATAAGCCCCAATGCCTGCTCATTTGTGGTCCTCATATTGTTATGGAGCCCCCAGACATACAAAATTAAATTGTGTTTTCTCTTGTTAACCCATCTCATGTCAGTTTAACTCTTAGACCAGCCAAAAGAACCTAGAAGGTAAGATTTTTTCTTTCCTTCCTGATCTACATTTTTAGTTTTTTTGTTTTCTTTTGTCTTGTTTTGTTTTGCCTTGTTTGTTTCTTGGAGCGATCACCTTTCAGCACTGAGAATAAACTTCAGAGAACTTTCCCCAGGAGATGCAGCTTAGAAGACAGGACCAGGGACAGGGAGGGGGTGAACCCTGTCAAAAAGCTGCTCCTCTACAGAGCACTGCTTGCTGGGACCACGAGGCCCCCGGGCAGCTGGGCATAGCTGTCTCCCTCAGGGGAGAAGACAGACTGATGTGTGTGCTCCCAGCACTGTCCCCACCTGCTGAAAACTAATCCTGGGTTATCTCTCTTCTGGCCCAGGGAAACCCGAAATTCCCCAGGCTTTTGAAGGGCTTTATCTCCTCTTTCCAGGAACTGGGCTCAGCCCATGTGCTTTCTCAGAGGTGCCCGGAGCAGCTGCTGCCCAGAGCCCAGGCAGCCTCTGGGAGGTGCAGAGCCAGACTCCGCGGATCCCTCTCCCTCTCCCTCTCTCTCCTCCTCCCAGGGCTTCTGTCTCACAATTAGAAAATCCATTTGGGGAGCCAAGCAAGAAAATCACACTTTTCGCAAACAGCTGCTCTGCGTAGGGGGCTGGAGGAAGGGAAGCAGGAATTCCTCCTTTCGCCATAAATTGTATGCAAATGGGTTCCTTTCCTGGCAGGGAGCAGGGAGTGAGGGCGTCTTTCATGAGCTAACCCCATTCCTCCGCTGGGAGGGCTGTTCCTTTAATTCACCAACCGAAAAAGTGGGAAAGGATGTCTGGAGGCGAGGCGTCCCATTTCAGAGGAAGGAGCTCACTATATAAGCCAGCCAAAGCTGGCTGCACCGGCCACAGCCTGCAGTACTGTCACACGCTCTCCCTCCCGCGCAGACACACACCCGCCTCTCCGTGCAAAGACAGCTCCCGGTGGGGTGGCCCTGGGGGTGACCCTCGCTCGTGGGAGCCCTGCTGCTTGCTGCTCACGTCCAGAGACTTCGTCCGTGGAGCTGGTTCATTCAAGGATCTAGGTCTCCCAAGTCCAGAAAGGTAAGTCTGTTTTACCTCCATCACCAAAGAGCATCGTGAGACACTGTTTTCACTCCTGGTACCAAGTGGGTTGTGCTTTCATGATTTTGATAAAACTTTTGCTTTGTCTTCTCCGCTAGCAAAATGGGGTGTTCGTTAGGACCTGGGTGCACCTTGACTGTTTTCTGTTTGCCCACTTCTGATCTGATAGACTTTTTTTGTCTGTTTGTTTCAGTTCTTTGAATAGTTACCCAGGGAAGGAACTTCTTGTAAAAGTTTTTTGTTTTTTCATTTTTTTGGTTTTTTTGTTTGTTGGTCCGTTGGTTGGTTTTTAAATATGCTGTTCGTCAGAGGGAAAGTAAGAATTTTCTCTTCCTGGATGATTCACCTGTGAATATTTTTTTGAAGGTTTGGGAAGTGGAGTTTGAAAGTAGACTTTGCTCATAGCCTTACTCTGGGATGGGATAGAGGGAGATTATGTTAAAGGATCATCTAGAGAGAACAATAAAAGTTTACATCTAAACAGCCCTCACCTTACAAGCTTACAGTTTTGTATCCAACTCCTCATTCCACATCCGCCGTTTGGTCAGATGTGGAAAGGGATGAGGGCTGGGGACAGAGAAAAGGTGTCTTTTAGGGCCTAATAAATAGCCACAGGTGGCAAGATGGGAGTGGCACACACCAGTTTTCATTCTGAAGAACGGGGAAACTCTCTGTGGATACCTCCTGGTCCACCGATCCTGGGGCTGGATACCTGAGCATGTATGGGTTGCTGAGAGCTAGTAGTATCCCAGCTCTCTCTTAAATCACCTCTCCCTCCTCACCTCTCATCACAGAAAGCCCTGAGAAGCAATTTCTCCCTGGGAAAAGAGTACTTACTACCTCTCCGGGCTAACTGTAAAAAAGCACAGGGGTTTCTTTCTCCCATCAATGCTATAAGGGTTATGCTAAAGAGCTTAGGTTTTGAAGCTGGGGATTCCTTTAGTGTCGCCGCCAGCACCACCACACACACATGTGACCCTGATGAAAATACATAACCTTTTTGAGACTCACTTTCCACTTCTCTAAAATGGATGTAGTAAGGTATGTTGTCGCTATGAAGAGGAAATGAGTGAGTGCTCAGTACCTGGATAATCATTGTCATTGCCAAAAACTGCCATCACCTTTGACGTTTAAAGAGGCATTTAGCCATCTTTGGATGGTTCCTTGTGTGATCCCCACCCTCCTGTCCCCACTCCCTGTCTTTTTAGCTTGCCAACACGGAGGGTGTCTCCCTAGGCTGGCAGGTCAGAGACTTAGCTGTATTTTTCAAGCAGGAGGTTATGTTGGCACAAGTTGGGAGAAAAGGGAGCTGCCTGGGGCTGGATATAAATGTCAGGTTCTGATTCCAGAATGCATGAGGGTTTGAATTTGGGCATTTGCAATTCTAAAGCTGTCAGCTAGAAAGTATGATACTGCCGGAAGACTCTTTGGAAATGCTTTTCGTCCAAGGGGAGAGCAGGATGGAACCCCACTTGAAGAATAAATGCCTCTTTCTCATGTTTTTGTAGACCTCTTCCTTCTTTTTATAGAGTTTCCCCATATGTGCTTTAGAAATAAAACCTGCTGCCCACTGCAGCCAGCTTTCCAGCTTGTCCTACAATATGACAAGCTTAGCTCAGAACTAGGGAGAGATTTGTTCAGTGCTAAAGAAACCCAAGGAAAGTTTGCTAGCATAGGGTGCATCTGAGCCCTCTGTACTAGATGTGAATGTGCGGTGACCCTGTGCTTTGGAGGGAGGTGAGGGTGTTTGGGAGAAGAAAAGGGTGCATAATATGAGTATCCTGATTTGCTCAAAAATTGTGATTCGGATAAAAATCAAAAAGGATGCTGCCAAACTCTACAGTTGATAAAGGTTTATTAATGTTTTATTTCAAAAACCTAGCTTCCCTGTCTCATCTTCCACTGTCTCCCCAAGCACCAAGAAGTGACCAACTTTCTAACCCCAGTTTTGTCATTCATATAAAGAGGATGACACTGTCTATCTCATTGGGCTCTTGTGACACTCAAATGAGATAATATATAGCAAACTCTTGGCACAGTACCTGGCACATAATAAGAGCTGAATAAATGGAGGCTTTTCTTGGTTTTATCGCTTATCAATTTGTAAAAACTTCCCCAAGATTAATGTTCTAAGACAGTGATTTTCAAATATTTTAGCAATGAAAATATGTATTAAATGAAACTGAGGGCAAAACCCCAATATATGACGGGTAAATGTGATGCTGATTGAGTTGAAATGGGGGTGGAGGGTCCAAGACTCATCATATTGCTCTCTCAGTCACTGAGACATCACCACAGAATCTTGAACACACAAAACACAGTTAAAAATAATAAAGCCAGGCAGTGTGCATTCAGGCTGCAGTTTTTTACTTTGACGAGGCTCTGTGCCCTTGAGTCTCCACCTCTAACGAAAGTCAGGGCAATTTTCCAAGTAGTACGGTAGACAGAAATAGATGTGGGAATTTTAAAATGCTTAATGAAGGATGATTATTTTAATCAATTTTAATAACAATAGCCAAAACATAGAGAGACTACTCTCTAAGCTATAGGCCCTTTGTGTACATCATCTGATTAAATAGCCACAACATGTCTCTGAGAAATAGAACATACTTCTTAGACAAAGGCATGGCTTGAAAAGCACAGAAAATGAGTGAAGTTTCCTGACTTCTAGGATTTAGAGGAATGGAGCCTGTTTTCAGACCCACCTCTTTATGATCCCCAAATCAGAAGCACATTTCGCCAGGTACCTACTGAATGCTGCTGCTTCTTGAACCGCCTTTAGAAGGAATAAACTTTCTTTCTGACTAAATCCATCCCTCCAGCCAGACTGTGGCCACCCATAAATACAGTGGTAGCCTGATCATATAACCGGAATGGAATTTGGAAAGGGAATTCAGGCTGACAGAATGAAAAACACATCCCCCCTAATTCTACCCTTGCTAATGCTCACAAAGAACTCAGAACACCTACCTATTCTCTCCTCCCCCTAGATTTACTTATAGGAAAAAAAAAATACAGTTGGCTTAAAGCATAAGGCTGTCCAGACTGAAGTCACTTCAGTTTGAAAAGCAGAAAGTAAGTAATAAACATTTAGTTGACTCAATATGCAGTTTTTTTGTGATAAAACACAAACACACACATTGAAATAGTTAATATTGAGGGCTACGTATCACACATGTGATAGAAGGGTTTGCCTATGATTTCTCATAATTCTCACTCCAGTACTGCAGGTTGTGAATTACTAGCTCCATTTTATGGCCAGAAAAATTGAGGCCCAAGGAAGTTAAGTGACTCATCCAAGGGTTTTCCAATAAGTGAGGAGCAGAGTTGCCTTTAAACCCAAACTTTCTGACTGAAACCCCACAATTCCTTCCACTAAGCTGCATTGCCTCCAGAAGTCAGGCTGGGCTGACCTCTAACAGAATCCTGACCAATGCCTCTCAGTGATTGGCCAAGATGGTAGAGAAGCCCCCAACCAACATTGGTGTCTATTGATTTCACAGAAAGGCCCGGCATATGTCATTTGTCACGGTGGTGTACTTCTCTGCCTGGAAACAGAAGAGTTCAAATTTCAGCCTCAGGAGAGAGAAGAATGACACTAGTGGTAGTGATTAGGTCACTACTGCTGATTTTTATCCCAGAGAAGCAGGTAAATGCTTTGCCATGGTCTACAAGGGGGAACTCTGACTGTGAAGCAGGACTGTACCTGTGCCTGCACTGTCTCTGAAAGCCAGGTGAACTGAGCACTTGGTTTTAAAAAGGTGATTTGGAGATAAGTCAAATGAGTGTGTCCAACCTTGAGGCAGTGAACCCCAGGACGATCAGGAAACAGTTGTGGTCTCTGAGTCACAAACTCCCTGGAAGCCTCCAAAATGAGATTATCGTTCGATAACTTGTCAGGGAATCTCCTTGAATCCAATGCCAGGCTAGTATGAACACCTTTGATATGTGAAAAACATTAGACGAAGTCTCCTTTCCAGGGAGGAAAATCTCTTCAAACTCCAGGCAATAATTTCATTCAAGACAATGGCAACGCTGGCCTCACCTGCCTTAAAGGGGCTTTACAAACCTTTTCTGCCTTCTTTGCAGAGGAGAAAAGACTGTGTGCCTACCTGATTGTAACCTTCATGAGACAGATTTTTTTTTTCAGTTATGCCCTTAATCCTAGAAATCCTTGTTCTGTTTCCTTCTCCTCTTTCTCATACTTCCAGTCTCCCCTTAACTTTAGCAACAACTTAGTTCAATACTTCATTGCTCCCTTTGACACTCCATCATAGAATGAAAGCAAAATGCCCAAGTCGAAAGCAGATTGTGAATGGAAAATTCCTCCCTTGTGTTTGTGAATAGAAATGAAAAAAATTATAAATTACTTCATGCCAAGTTATCTCAGATTTTTTTTTGAAATTTACTGAAATTTGTAAGTCTTTAATTAGGTAGCCATAGTAACTCAAAAAGCTTTGGTTGGTCCCTTAACTCTCCCCAAATGCCCTATGTCAAGATTGAGAGAGAGTTCATAAGCCCTGAAAGTAGACAGCTTTGCTTCAAAATTAACCACTGATCAACTCTTATCCGGGAGGAGGTGAGCTGGCCACTACTAACCACTATCATCAACACATCCAAGAAGTTCTTCTAGGACAGGCCTCAAGGCTACAGTATTAGCTAACACTTACTGAGTAAGGGCATCGTGCCACTTAATCATCAACCATTGTTTCCAGCAAGCCCCTCCCTGCCCCAATTCAAACTTGAACTAGGATGATGCTTAAAAAGTTTAAGTAGCTTCCCCCACACAACACAGATAGTGATGCTGGAGCCAGAACTCAGATCCAGTTCCAAGTCCCATACAAGTGTTTATAGCCATTATGGTAAGCAAGTCATGTTCAAACCATAATTCTATTCATCCTCTGACACCAGAGAGAGCTAGACATAGCGAAGCTAAGAAATAGTCAAAGCTTGTCTCCCAGACCCTAGTCTTCTCCTCAGCAGGGTGGATGCTATTGGTGTTTCCAGCTTATTCCTCAGGTTTCACTTCATGTGGAAACTAATTAAACAGTGTGTGATTTCTAGTGTAATGTGTTTCCTCTGGTGGGCTCTAAGGTGTAGCAGGGCAAAGCCTGAATGACACCTCATCACTCCTAGCAACCATATCGCTCCTAGCTTGGATGTACATATAAGCAGGTACTGCCTGAGCTAAGGTGTGCTTGCCCTGCAGGCCAGCTTAAACACCCATCTTCCTGATTCCCACAGAGTCTTCTGTTTCATCCATTGACCTCTCTGCATCATAAGAATTCTCCTGATGATGGCCTCCCCCTCCACCTGACTGCACATCATTGAAGTCAATTACATCAGTGAGGCAGGAACTATGCCTGCTGGAGTTGTTTTTCCCCCAAAGCCTAGCCACCTGCTGGCAGGTATCAAGGCCTTTGGTAATTTTTTTCTTAAAGAAGCTCACTGCTGTCCCAAAGAGAATAAAACAATAGCACAGCACTGCTTTTGTTTCTTAGCTGAGTTCTACCATTTATGAAGCATATTCACATGCCAGATAAATTTATTTTAAAAACTCATAAATTTATAAATGTATAAAGTAACTTCTGTACATCACTCTCAGATTCTTCCAGCAATTATGTATTATTTTTACAAGTAAACTGAGGCCTAGAAACATCACTTGCACTAAGTAGAAAGTGGTGACTAGGTTACTCCCCAGGCCTAAGTTCCCAAACTGTACTTTTTCCATTGTGCCCCTCTGCATTCAGGTATTATTCTCATTTTGCAGATAAAAAACGAGGTTAGAAACAGCAGATGACTTGCTAGAGGAATATTTTCCTTTTTAAAGGGTAGTTCGAGAGAGAGGGCAAACACTTAACACAAGTAAGAAAATTGACAGTGGTGGACTTGGGGCAAAGGTATCCTTTGGAGGAATGGGGGCGCTTAAATTTCATCCCCTAGGAGGGGTTCAGAGGTAAAACCAAACTTGTCAGGTAGAAAAAGAGATGGCAGAGACTGGATTTGAGCACAAATCAGTATTATATTTTTGTTCTAAATTTTAAGTCTAGAAACACAGCGTAGGGAAATTCCATCTGAGAGCAGTGTACTGGAAAAGTTTGCTAGGCATGCAGTGCAGCATGGACACATGTAACCTCACTGCAGAAGCCACACACTACAGCCAGAACAAGAGTAATCAGAGTGACCCTGGACTCCCTGACAGCCAGAGACCCTTAGGGACATGGAGTCCAGTGTAGGCACCAAGATGCAAATAAAGACAACAGTAATGATAAAGCATGAGTGCATCCAGACAAGGAAGCCATGACTTTCCTCCCAGGGAAGAGATTGTCTGGGCGAGGCAAATACTGAAGGGGCATTGATGCCACAGAGGGAGCCCTTCTGGTGGGGTATGCAGGAAGTCACAGTCAGCTCTTGTTGGCAGATGCACCTTTGGTGCTACTCCCAAGTAAGTGGCCTGCTCTCTGAGGCATTTACACCCAAGGCCTGCAGAGGGTCCCACAGAGGTAGCTTGATTCAGAGGTGTCACAAAAGAGTGATCTAACTTGGAAGTAGGTTGTTTTACAACATTTCTCTAAAACACACAGAATGTTCAAACCCAAAGAGTTCATCAATAACCTCTAAGCCAGTTGGCTTGGAGACTGGATTTCAGAAAACTTCTCTGGGGTGATTTGGAGGCTGTCCTGGAGAATGGGGGTGTGGGGCAGTGGGAATCCACTCAACTTTCTTTTCACTAAAGCCCCTCCACTTTTATCTGTTTTGTTCACTAAGATTCCTCATGAAATGAAAGTTCTATGACAAAAAAAAATTATAAATTGTTAGCCTTGTTTAATTCCTTTTATTTTAAAGATGATGACATTGAGACTTGGAGAAGGGAACAGTCTTTCTAACATTTCTTGCCAGTTAGCAACAAGGTCAAGACTGAATCCTCAGTCTTTTGATTCTTGCTCTTAGAAGCCAGAGAGTATAAAATATATGAGTTAATGCATTATTTAAAAAAAATTAAGAGTTTTATTTTTTGAACAGCTTTAGTACACGTCGACTGAGCTGAGGAGTCCTCTGTATTAGTTATCTGTTGCTGCATAACAAATAACCACAGAATGTGGTAGATTCAAACAATACACATTTGTGGTCTATAATTTCTGTACATCAGGCTTCCATGCACAGCTTAGATGGATGTTCTATTTCATGGTCTCTCATGAGGCTACAATCACAAGTTTGACCAAGATTGCAGTCTCATTTGAAGGCTCGGTGGGGTACAATTGGCTTCTCAGCTCGCTCATGTGGTCATTGGCTGGATTTCCTTCCTTAAGCATTGTTGAATTAAGGGCTTTAGTTCCTTACTGGCTTTTGGCCCAAGGCCACCCTCACTGCTTTCCACATGGGCCTCTCCAGCATAACCATTTACTTCATCAAAGCCAGGCAAGAGAGCGAAAGAGCCTACAAACAAGAAAGACATCACAAACTTGTATAGATTAATAGTGCAAGTGACATCTTATTAGCTTTGTCATGTTCTGTTGGCTAAAAGCAAGCCACTTGAGCCATTCCACATTCAAGGAGAGGAGATTACACAGGATATGAATAGCAATAAGCAGTATTAATGGACACCATCTTACAGTTTGCCTGCCACTGCTTCCAACACTCCAGTGTCACTGACCTCCAACAACTTTTTATTAGTGGCAAGTTATCCAACACACCTATACTTCTGTTGATGAGCAATCAATAATGATGGCAGTTACTAAAGTAGATGATATTTTATTTAATCTCTCCATCTCTTTATAAGGTAGAGCCAGGTGTTTTGCATTAGATGTCATTATTTATTGGTGAGCCATGATTCCTTTTGAATATCACCGTAGGGTTCAAACTTCTAAGTCAAGGACTTCAAATGTATTTCATTCAGAAGCAAGACGTCCAATATGACTTAAACTGAAGCTCATCCATAGAATATCTTCCCAACCTACTTCCCTTCTAGCATGTATAGTGAAGACTGAAACCTAGGATTAATTCCTTCTCCCTTTCTACCTGTTCCTTACTACTCTACTGGACACCCAATATTGTGGGCTCTCCTGCCTTGACAAGTAAGTCAATTAACTGCCTCTCCACACCCCATCATCATACTGGTTTAGGCTGCAGCATCTCAAAGATGGACCACTCCAACAGTTTACCTATTGGTCCCCATCCCACCAGCTTTCCTTTTCAATCTATCTTTCCACCATGAGTTGCAGAAATCAACATGCCTAAAGATTTCCAAATGATTCTCTTCTGGCCACAGGAAAAAATCAAATCCCCAGCCTGGTGTTCAGTATTTTCCATGATCTGGCTATTGGTCTTTAAACACCCCTTATACTTCAGCTATAATTCATATTCACACCAACCATTTCATGCTTTGTGTGCCCTTCCAAATGTCATTACATTTCCTAGAATTCCCTTCCCTATGTTTTTCACCTACTTATATGCTTCTGTCAAAATTCAGTTCAGGAACCACTTCTTCTAGGTAGATGAAATGTCCCTTTACTGCCATCCCAGTTCACCCCCATGTGTTTTTCTGCCATCACTTTATCATTCTGGAATTGCCTGTCTGCTCTTCCTGCCAACAAATTTCTTGAAAGGGGAATTTATATCTTGTTTAATTGTAATCCAGTATAACTAGAATCAAATTAATTTTCAACAACATACAGCAGTCCTTGCTATATCCCAGACATTTTCTTCCTTACCAGAGTTTATTCAGGAAAGCCAGACCTTGAAGTTGTTTACACGCTTTGCCTTCTAGGCTCTCAGAGTGATATCATAGAATGTGACAGGAGGAAGCCAGCCCAGTCCTGGGACAGGAAACTGACTCAGGACACAGACTTGAAGGAATGTCCTTGCTTTCAGAGGTGGCCCCCAAAATCAAAGCATGTACTGCCTGGGGTTTTAAAAAACCAGTACCAAGGACAGAGGAGGACTGTCTAGGGATTTGAGGCTGAGTTACAGGAGATAGGAAAATCTGGAGGCTATCACAAGGATCAGTCTACAACTAGAAGGAGAGAAGAAGGAAGAGGGCTCTATCATAGGACATGGAGAAATTCACAGCCCAAGGGAAGGGTTGGTTGAAAGTATGGCTTTGGCATCAGAAAGTTCTGAGTTTAAGAGCTTGCTGTTTGCTTGTTGCGTGATCTTGGCCAATTTATTTAACCTCTTCAAGTCTCTTTTTCTCATCCATATTAAAGCCAATATAGCAGCACCAACTTGTTAAAGTTATTGTGATGGTTAAATTATGTAGTGCAAGTGCATTGCTTAGCAGAGAAGCTGACACTTAATATTAATGTTTTATTGTCATCATCATTGTTTAAATGATTCTTGGTAATAAAACTCCATTAGACAAACAGCTCCCAAAAGTGTCTCCTGTGGAATAGCATTCTCATGAAGTACATCTAGAAAAGGGTCCTGCAGCTGAAAGAGTTTGAGGAACACTTGATACTGTGTCCTGTTCTTCAAAATTCATAGCTCATATGTTCATTTGAGACATAGTTCTAAAGTCTGGAGGTACAATGGAAAACAAGATGTATAAGATCCTTTTATTTATGGAGCTTACATTATGGTGGAAGGAGGTGGGCAATAAAAAGAAATCAAATAAATGCACAGTATAATTTCAGGTCGATATTTGCTAAGAAGAAATATAAAACATGGTAAGGGACTAGACAATGACTGGTGGTGTAAGGGGTCCTCTTTTAGAAAGGGTAAGGCATGGAGATTACATTTGAGCAGAGATCTGAGTGAAACAAAATGAATTCTGTATGTAGTGGCTAGGAATTCGGGTTTTATTCTGAATGTGATTAGAAGCCAATGGGAAATTTAGGGTAGAAGAGTACATGATCCTGAGCACTCTATAGCATTCAGTCTATTCCGCTTTCTTTAACCTAGTGTCCGCAAACTTATTTGACCACAAATACATTTCCCCATTAGATGTCTACATGAAAACATGTTGGAATACAGTCTGGTAAATTCTGTACTGGAGAACAAAGTTTCACAGATTTTAAAAAGTCTGTGAATTTCCCTCCCTCAGCTAGACCTACAGTAATAAGCCAAACAAAGCACTTGGGCCAAAACAGGCATGCTCAGAGCAGGAAAACGTAGCTCTAGAAGAAAGATACGCAGGATGTCACTCTAATTAACAACTCTTTTTGGCTAAGATGATCAGTGAGCACAGCCAGCTTCAGCAGACTCTGGAACCCCATCTCAGGCCAAGAGAAGCTTGCCAACATCTGCCTAGAAGCTAATAAGTATTTGCAAACAGTACACCTTGGCTTGAGCATTCTCCAAAGGGAATGTGTATAAAACTTGAGCTTCTGCCAGAGGCTCTGGGAGAAAGACCGAGGTCAAATATTTCAGAGCTTACACGTGGACAGCCACCAGATTGCTGCTGAAGATCTAGAAAATGGAAGGTGAAGGGGTCTGATTGGGCTCTGCTCTCTCATTTTATTGAGCAGTGCTAATTTAAGCTTTCACCTTATATAAACTGCAGGAAATTGCTTGATGATGAGTCAAGCTGGTATAGTAGTTAAGAGCACATATTTTAGAGTCACAAATCAGGGTCCAAAAGCTGGCTCTTCCTCTTAGACCAGTCACTGAACATTTCTGAGTATCAGTTTGCCTTCTAAATAAGCATAATAATACCCATATCATCAGGTTGCCATGACAAATGACAAGATACATGATAGCATGTATAATAAAAGCATCTAGCCTAAGTCTTGGCACAAAATAGGTATATAGTAGGCTCTCAGCAGAGTGTTAGTTTTCTCCCTGTCCAATTTAATCTATATTTGGTTTTATAATACTAGTTATCATTTATTACCTAACTACTATATTCTAGCAAGTGTTGGCAAACTATTGCGTAGCTGCCTATTTTTGTAAGTAAAGTTTTATTGGAACACAGTCATGCTCATTTATTTATGTCATGTCTGTGGCTACTCTCTCTACAATAGTAAAATTGAGTTGTGACAGAGACTATCTAATAAAAAAAACTAACATTTACTATCTGGTCACTTAAGAAAAAGTTTACTGACTCCTGCCATTCAGTGTGCTAAATTTATATACATAATTTCCAACTACCACAAGCTAGCAAGTTGGATATTATTATACTTATACATACAAAGAGATTGAAACAAAAATAAAGACTCATTTAACAAGTCTCCCTCCAAAAACATATGCCAAATTCTAAACTTAAAGGAAACGTAGAAAAATGATAGAAGAGTTATTCATTTGTATTATTCATCCAACTTTGACCCACACTACCTCTGACTTTGATCTCTCTCGAGCTAAACTTCTTTACTTTCTGGCCATATGTTTAGTTAAATGATCCTGCCAGAAGGGATTTCCCCCACTTTATTTATTTGTTTGTTTATTCATGTAAATCCATTCTTTCAAAAATAAAAGTTAGACTGTCTAGACCCTCTGAAATGCTATCACGTCTTGACTAATTTCTTGGAAGCTAGACCTTTTTTTAGATAGTATATAGCATGAGGCCCAATTTTCCAGAAAGGAGAAATTTTTAAGCTCCCTAGTCTGCTACTTCTTACTTTATCTTCCTCTCACTTACTCACTTTCTCCCCAGGCCAAACTCATGGAGAGTAAGTTATTTCCAGGGGCTTTAGAAATTTGCTCAATACATAGATACTATAGTGCATTTGTCTTTGTGCTTCCCCTTAAGTTAAAAAAATTAAATAGACACATGAACCCCAATTCCCCAACACCATCTTTTCAAGAGGTCCCATTTGAGGAATCCAGCACGCTACTTATATCAATGATGTTGAATCTCCCTCTGATATTTATTGCATGAATATTAGTTCTTTAAACTGAACAATGAATCTTGCTTCAAAAGATAATTTGGTACAGCAGAGAAAGCACTGTATTTAAAATTCTAAGACTGGGTTCTTAATTCTGAGCAAAATGACTACTGACTGGGCAACTTATTTAACCTTCTTAAGCATTCATTTCTCTTAACATATGAATAATGCTTCCCAGCTCATAAGGCTGGTGTCACAATTAAATACCATCTTTAAAGTGTCAGGGATGGGATAAGTATTAAACCATTTGCCTCATTCTTAGTTTAAATTGCTAGAGAGCCTTCATCCTGGAGGTTTACACTTTTCACAGACTGGTCATAGGTATGTCATTACTCCTGTCTAATATGTAAGGAAATGAAAAGAGAAAGGGTCTAAGAGTTGTTCCAAATCTGCACGTCCCTCATTGTGTGCCCTCAAATGTAATCCAGGAATGTACTTCAAACAGAAAATAACCAAGCAAGTTTGGGAAACACTATATAAACTCTTCCTTTCTGGGGATTTCCAGTGAACGTGAGCATGTTAAAGACCCTGAAAAAGCCTAAAGTAAAGAAACCTGTGTAATTTGTTTGGCTTAAAATAACATATGGTTTAAATAGCATTTTTCAAGCATGTTTAATTAGAGAAATTTTTTCCTTGTGTTAATACTCATCAATATGTTGTGGATTATACTTTAGAAAATGCTGCTTAAAGTTAAAAAGTTAAACCGAAGTCAAGGGTTAGAAATTCTATATTTCAGGCTCATATGCATTTTCTTCTGCTCTCTCCGCAAGTTGTAAAAGTCTTCCATGACCACTGTTTATTCTGAGTCCTGTAAAAGTCAGTCCTTTTAACTTAGTCACACAAAGACCACCACTGGACATCATTAAAGGAGAGCAGCAAAACTGTTAAGAATGGGGTCTCTGACTCATGAGTCAGTCCACTTGAATTAAATCCATGCTCCTTCTTTCCAGTTGTGTCACCTTGAGCTGTGTGAGCCTCAGTCTCCTCATCTGTAAATTGAGAAAAATAAAGGTAGCTACCTCTGAGGTCTGGGAAAGGATTCAGTAAGATAGTCCACATAAGACATGTAAAGCAATTCCTGGCACAGATATGTTCAGTCAATGTTAGTTTATTGTAGCATTTAAATGGCCCCATGAGAAAGAGAGAGTAGATGATGAATGTCGATCTTGCCCAGGATCACACAGACTGCTAGAGCAGTCTGTTTTCCAAAAGTCCAGTTTCCTGCTCCTAGTCTTAGAGGCATATTTTCATTTCAGGAGTCAACTGTTACCAGAATGTATCGAAGTTTATTGAATTTGATTTACATAGGCATTTATAATTGTCATTGACTCCATCTGGTTCCCTTTGACCCAGGTAGCATTCCATTTATCTGAATATCAGCCTACTGGGTCCAAAAAACTTGTCAAAGCTATCTATTCTTGCTATGCCAAATATTTGGCATATGTATCAACATTCTCCTCTCATTCTAGTACTCCTGGCAGACATTGCTAATCCATCACAGTATGTTTTGCCCTTGAGTCCAAACATCTTTGACTGTAGTTCCAGGCAGTTATATAAGCTAAATGAAGTTGACCCATAAACTAAAACTTAATATTCATCCCAAACCAATTTAACCTCTAAACAAATACATGAACCTCTACAACATTATTGTCTATTTGTTAATGTTTTCAATGTTGTAGAACTTCCTAATAGGGAAGGACAAAAAGGAAAAGGAGAGAAAAGGAAAATAGATACTATTATGCGGGTAGAATTTATTATTATTCCACAGAATTTATAACACTGTTATCACTTACAACGTCTCCAACAACCCTGCTAAGATCTGTATTTACATTTGAAAAAACTGTAGTTTAGAAAAGTTATAGGACTTTGCCAAAGGCTCCCCAGCAATAAGCAGATTTGATGGCAGGTGTCCCTGGCTCCAAAGGCCATGTTCTCTCTTTTACATCGCAGTGCTTTCTTAAGTGTTTTCAAAGTCTTTCTGAGGCTACATCTTTAACATTAGGTGCCTGATAACAGCTTCACAAAGGCTACCCTGTCATAGCCATTTTCAGAAAATCTCTTGTCTAAAGTTGTGATGAGTCCATCTATAACCCATCTTTCTTAGATAAATCTCTTCAATTTTTAACCATGGCTCAAAAGTTTAACAACCCACTTTCCAGTACTTGTGGAAGAGTCAACTAGATTTCTTAAAATTCTGGATGAAGGCCAAAACAGAAGAGGCCATTGTTCCACTGGGAAACAATGAATTCAAATCTATTTTTGAAACAATTTTCCAAAATTTTACAGAAACATATATTGTTGCCACTTGGTCATACCACTTTTTATTTTCTTTTCTGTCTAGGCAAGAAATAGAGGAGGGAAAGCAAGTGCTCTGCAGAATTTTTATTTCAAAAATTGAAACCAGACCCTTCCAGGGCAGTTTGTGGTTTGAACATATCAATGGATCTAGTCATATTTTATCCAAGCTTTTCTTGGGTATAACTAAACCACAATATGAATCTCATTATTGTGCTAGATGAAAATATTTTATGGATTAAGATTTGTGGGCTTAATTTGTTGGTAATGAAACATCTTTTGGGGGGGATGAGAGAATATTAATAATAAATGCTGTTCACAACTTGAGAAAGAAACACTCCATATTTGGGAGTTTTTGTATATAATGTTGGCCATTTGACTTGGATCTAAAAGAAAATCCAAGATTAAGTTTGGTAGAAATACTGCTGAGTTAGAAATTGACCTTAGGTAACTAGAACCAAAGAGATTTTAGAATCGGAGCCACACACACTTGCTTATTTTACAGGAGAGTGGATGTGACTTGCCCAGGGTCACCCGAGTGGTTGGCAGAACTGTGACTTGGGTTCATTTTTTAGCTCTTCGATCTATTGCAGTTTCTACTACATGGCCCCCTGAGAGCTTCAAGTTTCCAAGAGCTTAAAAATGAGTAATAAATAGCCAAACTACAAAAAGAGAGTTAACCAAATATAACAAACAACAAATACTACAATGAAATTGAATTACTAACAAATAATGAAGAATGCATCCTTCACACCAAAACCAGAGTTTCACACTGAGAGTTTCACAGGCCTCATCAATTCCACCTCCACCAAATATTCAGTCAAGTTTACTTTGGTCACACAGATACTTGTCTCAAAGCAGACAGTATTGGGCAATCAAGAACATTTGGGGTGTTGACTAGCATCTCGCGGGAACGAGCCCGGTCTGTCTTGGCCACTCTTGTAACCCCTGTGCTTAGTGTGTTATTTAGCACATAGTATGTAGTACTGAATAGTTGAAGGAATAAAAATGAACTGATTCCAGGAATTAGTTCATTACATGAATTCCTTGATATATCTTTCCATAGAAAAGATCACTAATGTAATTAGAAAACTAATTACAGTATAGCCATCAGGAAAATAAGATAATTGTTCATTCATTGATTTCATGAATATGAATACCTGCTGTATCTTAATTTTAAATAAAAATTTTTTCAGCTTTATTTTATTTGAATATAAGTATATTGTGCATTTACCACATTCTAGACACAGTGCATAGTTGGGTATTAAGAGATGAATGACTCAGCTATAGTCCTGCCTTCATGGAGTTTACAGGCTACAAGTAGTCTAACTTCATTCTAAATATGTGAGGACTAACTGTATGTACACCAACTACTTGTAATCTAACCTAAATACAACTGAGAATTTACTCATTACTCTAAAAAAGCAAGATACACATTCACAACAAAGCCGTCCGAAATCGTTTTTAGAATAATATATGATGAAAATAATATCAAATACTCAGAGAATTAAGAAGAAAGGAAAAAGTTAACCTAGAAAACTTCTAATAATAGATTTTTTGAGCTTTATCTTAAAGGGCAGATAGATTTTTCCACTCAGAGATGGCAAAAGAGCTTCTGAAGAGGCATCAAGGAATCTGAAATCCTCTCCCAATAATAACCAAGATGGGACAGCATACTTCATTGCCACAGCACCCACAGGATGTCTGGCACCTTCAGGCCCTAATTCCAGGGCACCAATAGTACTTTACTTTGAGGCAGGTGTTTGGAAGTTATGTAGACAGAGCTTAGCTGTGGTCTTGAAGCATAACTCCTTTTCTTAGTAATTAAGCTCAAAAGGCTATATATAACGTGATGGTTTAGAGCATTTACTCTGGACTCAGACCTGCATTCAATTCCCAGCTCTACTACTTAATAGATACCTGAACTTGCACTAGACATTTAATTATTCTATGCCTCAGTTTCCACCTCTGCAAAATGAGAATAAAGATACTGTCTTAAATCATTTTGTATTTGAAATTAGATATTTAAAATATCACAGGCTCTGGTCATTCAAACCAGTATTGCTTCTGAAACTTGCTTGTGTATATCTTTCTAGTTCCTGAGATTTCTGGAAACACAGAACAGGTTCCCACTCTACCTAGTCTCTCCAGCACCCAACACATTGTGCAGCACATAATAAGTAATAGCAAGTAGCTCTTGAAAGGATCTTAAGATTTTTATTCTTGCTACTGGCTTGGGAGTATGTACTTTGTTCTTGATCTACAGTGACACTTAAGAATATCACAAACATTAATCCACAATACATAGGTTTAAAATCAATTGCATTTTGTGAGTTTTCAGGAGGAAATCATTAGCTTTATGATGATAGGGAACATGCCTATCTTTATTGTTATATCCCTCATACTTAACTCTGGGCTTGAAATGTGATTGGTATTCAATAAAGATGTACTGAAAAGATCAAATTAGATGGATGCATGCATGCATGCACAAATAGAAAAAAAAATGAAGAAATGCACAGAACCAAGAAATCTGGAAATCTCTTAACATGGATGTTCTCTGAGATCCCATTCTTCATATTTCTATCTGGGATCATTAAATTGACCTCTGACTAGGAATTACTAGACGTCTTCCCTGTGCACTTAATTTTGAATCCCTCCAGTGATCTGGGGAAAGAGATAATCAAATGTCTTGATCAAGAGGCAGAACCTAAGAGTTTAATATCAGCTTTACCACTAATTTGCTGGTGGCCCTCTCTGGTTATTTCAATTATGCTCTTCTCTTTCATGTCATGTACTACCTCTAAGGAATCAGATGTGGCTACCCGGAGTGATGTACTCATACCAGTTCTGAAGTGTGGCTCCATAGAAGTGTGTTGGTATGGATTATAAATATCTGCCACTTAGGCTAGAGGCCTGTGTGGGTGCCACAGATTTGCCACTCTTGGACTCTACAGTGGATTCTAAGCCCTGCTCAAGTCTGATTTTGATTCTATAATCTGATATCTTTCTGTGTCTGTGGAAAGTGCTGAAAAGCTGAGCCAAACAGTTCCCATCAGGAGCAATGTCTTGGAAGACTAAACCACAGGAAGCCTGTTCTGGAGAAAGGCCTGGCTGAACAGCATGAACAACCGTCCCAGTAGCAGCCCTGCCTCTTGGCCAGGGTAATAACATCCTAGAAAAGAACTCCACCCCAGGCCCATGGACTTGATTTTCTTGCTACTGAATTAAGATAGGCTAGAAGGAAAACTAGGACTGTAGCCACAGCTTTCTTACTCTCTTAAGGATTTCAAAGTATCCTTGTCACTTGACAAGCTAAAAAATGAAAAATTATATGCTTCCCTGGAAAAAGCAACATTGAGCAAGCAGGGCCACCCCCAAAATTCCCTTATGAATTCTTCATTCTTCAGAGACTTGCCTTCACTAACTGCCTTCTCCAAACAAAAGACACAAATCCTCAGACAATAACAACTCAGTAACACACCAGTTACTGAGATTGCCCTCCTATTAGGCACCATTTTAAGCATTTCCAAGTATTATCTCATTTTCTCCCACTTGCAGTTGAAAGAACTTCATTGTAGAGTTGACATTATTGTTGCCATTTTACAAATAAGAAAATTGAGGTTCAGAAATGCAATGTTATATATCTAGGGTCATAGCTACTAGATGGAGCCATATGAAATTGCCCCTATCCAACCATTTTTACCTATAAAAATGGCAAATCCGTATGGTTCAAAATAAAAGCAAATGGCAGAACCAGGATCTAATAGTATTTGACTGATTCTGGAGCAGATATTCTCAAATGCCACACAAAGTCTACTTGGATATTTGTCAATTGTAGCATTTATCATTCTTTCCTATAAATATCTATTGATGTGTCTGTTTCATTTATTGGACTCATTAAGGGCAACTGCTATTCATCACTGGTCTCTGGAATATCTCACTACACCTTAGGCTATCTCATAACTTCGTCCTAGCACTCACTGAACTCATCTCTGTTGACTGCAAGAATGAATTATTTTTAAAGTAAATCTGTTCTGAGATGATTTTTGGCTCCACTAGCATCCTCACTGGGCAGCAGTTAAGTCAGTGTGCTACCTAGATGGATAAATGCTTTTCAGTGCTGGAATTCAAACACCTAGGGCTTGAAAGGGCTTTGGTTTGGCAATCAGAGTTTTTTCAATCTTTTAAGACCCAGGTTGTGCTGGACTCACTCAGCTATAAAAAATCAGATGTCCTTAAGAAAAAAATTCACACTTAAGGCTCTTTCCTGGCTCCTGTCTCTTCCTGATACATTATAAGAAGGAATTTATGAATGTTGGGAAGGACAAAGGGTGAGGAATTCCTAGAACCTTTAAGAACACCCGTGTAAGCAACCCCATGCTTAATTGACTGTGCACAATAAAATTCTCTTGGTGTGAGCTGTCTCATGGGTTGCCAAAATGATGTAGAAAGAAATTCATGTGAATTGCTAAGCAGTGAGAATCCTCCTTATTCCCCCAATCTTAGGATATTTCACATACATGCCTAAGTCAACAAGATAAATATACACTTTGAGCTACTAAAAATAAAGTCAAAAGTAATTAATTCTGAAATATGACTCTAGCTAGTTGAAAGCCTTATCTTTATCTAAAAATGAAAATGTTTATTCTCTAGCTGTGACTAAGGGAAAATCTGAAGATTGTTGATTCCTTCAGCTAGCAATGATCATTGTCCTGTGATGAGGTGCTTAAAAATAATCCTTAGTTTATTCCATACTCTTTCCAAAAGATTAGCTTACTAAACAGCTCTACTGGGGAAAAACAAAAGAGAAAGATTTGATAATAAGCCAAGAGGCACTTAAAGTATAAAATTAACCAAAAAGCCCCTGGGACATAGCTGCCATGATATCGACTATGGTTTCCCTGGCCTAAATGGAATGTTACTTCAGAGTAACATTCTGAATAAAAATCTCTAATACCAAAATCTGGAGAATCATCCTATACTGGCAATATCTAACACCAAAGAAATTGAAACAAGAACTAAGACGTACCTTTCATCGGTAATGAAGTCCTAATATTTTAACCCACCCCTACCCCCAAAGAAATAAAGCCTTTAAGACCATTGTTTTAATTAATTAATTAATTTATTTATTTATTTATTTGTTTGCTTGTTTGTTTTATAGGAGATAAGTGCTACAAATGTGCCAGGTATTTGGAGACCAAGGAACTAAATAAAGAAGTCTCTGTGTTTCTCAGCAGATGAAACTGCGAGCACTTAGACACCCAGCCTTAGAGAGATGCAGTGATGCTTACTGGGCTCAGTAACTGCTTTTCACACCCACCCTTAATCCCCTCCTCACTATGGTTCTACCAACTTCGTGTGCTGTCACCTTCCCACCCCCGTAGATGTACTTTATACCCAAGTAGAAATCAACCTTCAGTGTCCATACATGTTACACTACCTTTGCCTACCTCAGGCAGCCACAAAGGGAAGCTGCTGTTCTTACTCTCACCTTCTTCCCATGCACTCTAACTCCATTGCCTTTTCTCATGCTGTTTCATCTTGCTAGTCTTCTGTAGGCTTCAAATACTACCACCTCCTACAGTTGTATCCATCCACTCTTTAGAAGCTCACCCATTCTTCAGATCCATCTTCGATACCATCTCTTTAGAGGTGTCTTTCTGGAGCACTTCTAAAGAATGTAGCCTCCTCCACTTTAAACATTAATAGACTTAGGTTGGTCAATCCTTTTTGTACCTATTAGATTATCATTATAGTCATGATGCATCTCCCTGATTCTCCCATCCCTACTAGATGCAGAATTTCCTTTCTGATCCTTTCTCTAATTGATCAGCATTATTACTGTTACTTCTATTATCATTAGTGACCATATATTAAGCACCTACTAATGTCAGGCACTGTGATAGTAATTTAATATGCATCTTCTCATTTTATTTTATCATTCCGCAAAACTATGATATAGACATATGTATTATCAAGACTCAGAGGAGGAAAGTGAATGTCCATAGGTAGCAGCTACTAAGTAGGAAAGTTAGATTCTAACACAGGTCTCTTTATCTCCAAGGACCACTCTGTATCTCCCACACCCAGCTGCTTCATCAACAGAATAGATTAGACTGTTGAAGGAAATGGACTGAGTTTCTTCAAAAACTGTGGACCAGAGTAGTGCAGAGTTAACAGAAGAAGAAAAATCATGAGTTATCTTTGACAAGTTTTACCAGCTCCCAGAGAAGGGTGAGGCAGAGCATGGTGTTAGGCATCACCAAAGTGGTTTCTGGAACAGCTTATTTTTTATTTGATTTGGGAAGAAGAATCTTGTGAAGAACTTGAAGTTCTAAGTTATACAGAGAGAGAAATAAGAAACAATTTCCTATGCCAAGGGTAGGGTTGGGGAAAAGGATGCTGACCATTCCGCTTTTGTACCTGGATGTGTTTAAATATGCAAGGTATGAAAATTATGGTGCACATAAATATTTGCTTGTAATTGAGTTACTGAAAAGAACTCCCTAGTCTCCTAGCATCTGTGTCTGAGGTACTCACACATTTTTGTTAGATGAGAGACTTAACAATATTATATCTTTCTTATAGACTCTCTTTGACCTTCTTGACTCAGTTCCCTCATTCATATGGGCTTAAGATCACAAATCAGCCCTCTAAGCCAGTTCTATTCAATAACCTTCCTGCAATGATGGAAATGTTCTTTATCTGCTCTGTCTGGTCATATAAACACTAGCCATGTCACTGTTAAGCACTTGAAATGTGGGTAGCACAACCAAGGATGGAATTTTTAATTGTATTTAATTTTAATTCATTTTAATTTTAATAAACCACTTGTGGCTAGTGGATAACTTTGGAAAGCCAGCTCTAGAGAAATGAATTCAAAGTTTTCTACCTCTTCTTAAACCTTTTCTCTCATGGGGAAATCTTTATGGTAGACTTTTTTCTCCAGATTAATTATGTTTTGATAAGTTAATGGGAAAGGAGATACCTAAAGAGTCTCACAAAAATAATTCACAGAAGTTTATTGGCTCTAAAATCTTATTTTGATAAAGATAGAAAGCAAAATCTGGTCCACATGTGAATTTTTGTGCATTCAGCATACAAGCTGAGACAGGGTACAGAGCAAGGCAACATGCATGGCCTTGAAATAGCCACTTTGTCCTGGATACACAAACCCCAACAATCTATGTATTAAGCCAGTCCAAAAGCTTTGTCTCTTTCTGTTCCCTTTCTTTGCAAACACTGACTCACCGAATCCTTTAATTTCATCATAAATATAGGTAGGTAGGAAAATGGAGAGAGAGAGAGAGAGAGAGAGAGAGAGAGAGAGAGAGAGAGATTGATTTATTGAGAGTTCTCCCAAGACATATTTGCCTGCGAACTCTGAGAGAAGTCTCCACTTTACTGCAGAACTCTAATCCTTGCTTTAAAAAGCAGACTTGCATATGCCAAGGTAGTTTTCAAGAGTTGGGAGAAATAAAATCCTGGAAAAAATATTAAGTGAAATTCATATTGTTTACCACAAAGCTTCCCTTTATTGGACTCCTGCTGCTGCCAAAGACTATACCATTCCCATTACACACACTATCTTATACACTTTTCACAACAGTCCTGTGCAGACACTCATATCACAGTTTATGGACAACATGATTCTGGCTTACGGTAGTAGATATGATCTCTCTCAAGGAAGAGGAAGTGGTCGGACTGTGACTCAAACCCAAGACAGTGTGCGTCTATAAACCTGTGCTCTTCAACACCATTCTATTGCTTTACCATTATTCCAGCACTTTGGAGTTTGCTATATTCTCAAAGAAGCCCTTTTAATTGATTAATTCCAACAAGAGAAAAATTTATTTTGTGCTGAAATTTTCCTTCTCTTAACCAACCCTCCTCTGCATCTCTGACACCCATACACATTGGTGCTTTTTTTTGTCCATCAGGTCCACCAGGGACAAACCAACTCCTGTTTCCCCAGAATTTATTAATCTCAATCCAGTTCCTCTCAACCTTGGCTTTTTCAACTACAGGATGAACACATACAGGTCAATGCTCCTTCCTCCTACAAGATATTTTCCAGACTTTGCATTGCTTTATCACTTCATATTAAGATAAAATCTGCTTGTGCTTTTTACAGAGTCCCTATAGAATGAGTTGTTCATTATCAAATTTGAAAAGCCCTGCTGTCAGAACATGATCCTTTGTGTCTAACCTAAATATCACAAACTGCAATCTACAGTCATTTTCCCTAGGTCTGTCCTTAAAGAGGTCATTAACCAGACAGTTGTCTGCATGATAATATTTTACATTCTTAAAGATTATTCTTTGCTTCTTCTGTTTTGCCTCTTTGCTGTAAATATTTCCAGTTCCAATACATTTATCTTCATAAGATTTGCTACCTCTCCCATAAGTGATTTCTGTAGTCCCTCTTTAATCTAGATTCAAGTCACTGCTGAATTTAAGACAGGATTCAGTGAGGAAGGCAAGCTTAAGCAAAAGGAAGCTGTTGTCCTGGACTTGTGCTAGGCTTTGTACCTAGGAGTGCAATAGAATTGCATCTGCGTTTTAATGTGTGCTTACTATGGGCCTGACAGCATGTTGGGCTAATCCATAATTCCCAGAGGAAGGATTTTGACCTTCATTTTACAAATAAACTTATGGTTTAGAGAGGATAAATGGTGTGCTTGAGTCACAGAGCTAGTCAGTGGCATTTGAACCCAGGTATGTATAATTCCAAAGTAGAGGCACTTTACACCTTACAGAAGCTAAAATAGGTCTTTCCCAAAGTATGAAAACATCTACTTGCCTTCAGACCACTATGAGTCAACGGGAAATATACAGCCCTCAAGAATCTCGTTTCTTTCCTCTAAACAATGCAGTATTTCGCTGTGCCAAAGCATGTCTCTTACATGCACAGTGAAAAATCCTCATTTGACCCATACTCTGGTCATTATTACTTTAGACTCATTGCTTAGAGTCTCAACCAGCAACTCTAGTGGCCTTTTATATGGAGATGTAAGTCATTTAGCAACACACACAAAAGTGCTGGGTAATAGTCCAAAAGCATTTCGAACTTGGCTCGTGGCCTTTTCTCATTAAACACACACACACACACACACACACACACACACACACACACACACACACAGAATTGACGAGGAGAGGGTGGGAAGGAAGGCGAAGAAAGTTAAAGCAATGGCAATAGAGTATGCGATCAATAAATATGCATCCAGTAAACAAATCAGATGGGCTACACTGTTTTAAAAGAGGAGAGCTTGCCAAGTTCTCTTCTTCATAATAATTTTCATTCAGCGGGCTTGCCTACATCACACAAATTCTTCTTTAGGAAACTAGTTTCAATGAGAAAGCATACTCAGAAGAAGTTTATTGTTTCCCTTTTTGTCTTAGTTTTTGGTTTTTGTGTTTTTGTGTTTTGTTTTATTTTGTTTTTGCCTAACTAGAGGATAAAAGGCCTAAGAAGATATTGCAATGGATAGTTGGTAAATATCAAATATGAATATAATTAGGATGTGTATGGAAAGTTCTCGATTAAATGCACAGCCAGTATATCTTAGGTCCCAGGCCCCTTCTCGGTCTTACAGAAATGCTTCTTGGTTCAATTTTCCCTGCCACAATCCCTCTCTAGGTTTTGCAAAGGCTTTCTTTCATCATGGAGGAGATGATGTTCATGCATTCTATCATTGGAATAAGATCTTCCTGGAAAAAAAATAAAAGCTGGAAACCCTCTTATACAATAAGCAATCTAAACACCACATCTAATTGACGTAAATAGCCAACTTGGAATGTGCAGGTGTAAGAACAGCATGGACATAAGAAGATGTCAATTTGTGAAATGACTAATTGAGAACCAAATAGCTCTCAATTATTGTCTTGAACTATCTTCAAATGTATTCTTAATTAAAGATGACTATAAATTAGTACCATTTATAGATTTTTCTCACATACTTCCAAGGCATATTTTAATTAATATTATAACCACCTAAAGGTTAATCATGTCTTCTCATCTTTGCAGAGTAATATCACAATCACCTTTGACAATACCCCTTCCCTCTGCTACTTCGTATCCCAAACAGGTGACCAGCAATACCACAGATGACTAAGACAATTTAGCAGAGTAAGAACTACCTCGCGATAGCATATTCTCCTCTAACCTCTATATCTAATCCTGTTTACTCCTTTAGAGATGATTGCATAGCTACACTATTGAAGGAATATCAGGAGAGTTTCAAACATAGGAAACATAAAATAAAAATTCACTTGGAATTTCAGATATTCAATAGATTCGATTAATAAATATTAATAAGCCTGTTGGTTTTCTTATAGAAGAGAATTCCTTCAAGAACATCAATAACAACTGATTTGGTTCAACTCTGGGCACCCAAATCCCCAATTCTGCCTGAGAGCGAGATACCAAGGATCCTAGAAGCCCAGAAAGATCCAACCCACTCACCTCCACCATGGGGGCTGTGACTCGACTATTAGCAGGTATCTGCCTAGCTTTGCTCACTCTGCCTTCTGAAGGTGGGGTCCTCAAGAAAGTCATTCGGCACAAGCGACAGAGTGGGGTGAACATCACCCTGCCGGAGGAAAACCACCCAGTTGTGTTTAACCACGTCTACAACATTAAGCTTCCTGTGGGGTCCCAGTGCTCAGTGGATCTGGAGTCAGGCAGTGGGGAGAAAGACCTGGCCCCACCATCGGAGCCTAGTGAAAGCTTCCAGGAGCACACCGTGGATGGGGAGAACCAGATCATCTTCACACACCGCATCAACATCCCCCGCCGTGCCTGTGGCTGTGCCGCTGCTCCTGATATCAAGGAGCTTCTGAGCAGACTGGAGGAGTTAGAGAGCCTGGTGTCTTCTCTGCGGGAACAGTGCACCATGGGAGTGGGCTGCTGTCTGCAGCCTGCTGAAGGTATGAGCTGGTGACTGGCACAGCCTTTCACTGTACAAATGGGAGAAATGATGAACATGGCAGGATCCATCAAAGTGAGTTCCCTGAGGAGCTAGCCTCACAAGAGATTCATTAAAAGAGATTTTATGGTCAAATCAATGTGGAGACTATAACCATCTCTATTCTGCTCTAGGTGACAAATGTTTCTTAGAGGAATTTGTAGGCCTTTGAGAAGTCTTGCTTCAAAAACTCTATTTCACTTCAGTTACTAGTTTCCGAAATTTGTTTGACCCTGAAATCTACCCATTCTCTACCCTAAAACCTATGAGCACATTATGAAATTCCTGACCCAAAGGTCACATTCTGAAATATAGCCCTGTTACCTCATTGTACAAATAGGAAAACAAAGGCCCAGAAGTAGGATGGGGTCCATCAGGTCTGCAATGAAAGGCCACAGTATTCCATACCCCAGTGTGCTTACAAAAGCACAGTGCTGCCTACAGTGGTCCAAAGTCTGTGGGGTTTGGAAAAATGGCTCCAGTTCCACGGCAGCAGGGACAATCACAACCATGTACTCAGCCCTTTCATGTGCCAGGCACTGTCATTCATTATCTCATTTAATCCTCTGAACAACCCTTTCAGATAAGATCGAATACAACCATTCTATGGATCTAAGAACTGAGACTCAAAGAAGTTAACCAGCTGGCACAAGATGACACAAAGGATAAAGAGAGATAGGCACCCTGAGCATTTCTGTGTGTCTCCAGAACACCCAGCCTCCCAGTAATACCTGCCTGCATGCTTTTTAAAAGAATTTTGCCATTTTGGAATTACATCTTCACCTTCATACCCTAAAGTCAGTAGAACTATAAGAGTTTCAACAGCTTCAAATCGGAAATGAAAATCTCTATTTCTGTCACTCAGAAAAAATTACCAGAAATTACTTTGGCAAATTAATTTAAGAGTAAATTTAATCACCATAAGTGGAGAGTACTAAAATAGAACATGCTGTAAGATTCTAAGGCAAAAAAAAAAAAAAGAGGTTTTCTTTATGAATAAATTATCTTCCACCTCTGTCAACTCCCCGGCAAAATGCAGACAGGACTTTACACAATAGGATTAATTCTAGAGAGTGGGTTGAAAACACTGTTTAGAGCAGTGCTATCCAATAGGAATATAATGTGAGCCATATAAGTAACCTAGATTTTTCAATAGTCACATTAAAGAAATAAAAAAGGTATATAGGTAAGAATAATTTTAACCATCTATTTTATTTAACCCAATAGAACCAAAATATCCATATTTCAGCCTGGAATCAATATAAAAATTATTTATGGATATTTTACATTCTTTTCTTTTGCACCACGCCTTTAAAATCTGGTGTGTGTTTTATACTTTAGCATATCTCAAAACAGACCAGCCACAATTCGGATGGATGTGTCCAGTGGCTACTGTACTACATTGCATAGGTCTAGATTTTCACTTTTTAAACTAAGCTTTTTTTTTTCATCACCATCTGTCCTGCTGTCAGAGAGAGGATCAAATATATCAATACGACTATATTTAGATTCAGAGAAAATGGACTGAGCTTTGTTTCTTCTCCTTGGGCTCCATGGAGACCATGCCAATTACCCCTGCAAGTTAGGTAAAGACATTAAATGGACTTTAAAGAGCAGAAGTCAGGTCAGTGCTGACCACACATTCCTCAGACCCACTCACCATTGCAGACTGCAGGAAAGACAGGAAAGAAGGAGAGAGGTGCCTACGTTTTGTGGGGGCAAAGCCAAATTGCAGGTTGTCCTGACAGAATTAGAAAGCCACTCCTTTGTCTCATTTCAGTTATGGAAAATGAGAAAGTTTTGGTCACGTAGACCTATATACCAACTTGAGTCAAACCAAAAATCTTTGAGTGAGAACAACACAATGAGCATAATGGTCAGCTCTTAATGTCCTCATTTCACCCTGATACACCCCAGGGATGTCAACTGTGGGTCCCACTTGACCCACAAAGAAACTGAGCTCCAGAGCATCTCAGTCTCTTCCCTAACACAGCACAGCTATTGAGTCAAAGAGTCAGAATAGGGTTCAGTTCAACAATTATTTCTCGGACATCTCTTTTGTGCTTGACCTTGGCTAGGCAACAAAGTAGCAACACAGCCCAGTGTAAAGCATTCCACAAGGTAGCGATCTGTAATCATTGGGCTTATGGGACTACATGAAAGTTTGATGAAAACTATGGATCCTCTCTCCAGGGTGGAAACATACACACCCACATGACACATGCACACACACACAGACACCTAAAAACAGATTATCTTTGCATAGAAGTCTATGGTTTCAGAGAGTACAGATTAACAATTCCTACCTAGTATAATTAGTTGTGAGTCCCCTCTGATTTCACACACTAAGCACTAGTTTTTAAGCAATGGTGCTCTGGCTGAGTTTGAATCTGGGTTTGGCTGAGAAAAACTGAGAAATCAGGCTGCTGTGCTCAGTCGAGATCTTCTGTTCTCTTCTCCGCAGGCCGCCTGGACACCAGACCCTTCTGCAGTGGCCGGGGCAACTTCAGCACTGAAGGATGTGGCTGTGTCTGTGAACCTGGCTGGAAAGGCCCCAACTGCTCTGAGCCCGAGTGTCCAAGCAACTGTCACCTGCGAGGCCAGTGTCTTGATGGGCAGTGCATCTGCGATGAGGGCTTCACGGGGGAGGACTGCAGCCAGCTGGCCTGTCCCAGCGACTGCAATGACCAGGGCAAGTGTATGAATGGGGTCTGTGTCTGCTTCGAAGGCTACACTGGGGCTGACTGCAGCCAGGAGATCTGCCCGGTCCCCTGCAGCAAAGAGCATGGCAGGTGCGTGGATGGCCGGTGCGTGTGCCACGATGGCTTTGCGGGCGACGACTGCAATGAGCCTCTCTGCCTCCACAACTGCTACAACCGCGGGCGGTGTGTGGAGAACGAGTGCGTGTGCGATGAGGGCTACACAGGCGAAGACTGTGGTGAGCTCATCTGCCCCAATGACTGTTTCGACCGGGGCCGCTGCGTCAATGGCACCTGCTACTGCGAAGAAGGCTTCACAGGCGAAGACTGTAGCCAGGTCACCTGCCCAAATGCCTGCAATGGCCAGGGCCGGTGTGAGCAGGGCCAGTGCGTATGTGATGTGGGCTTCGCAGGCGCGGACTGCAGCGAGAAGAGATGTCCCGCAGACTGTCACAACCACGGCCGCTGCATCGACGGGCAGTGTGAGTGTGATGAAGGCTTCACGGGAGCTGACTGCAGTGAGCTCAAATGTCCCAATGGCTGTAGCAGCCACGGCCACTGTGTCAACGGGCAGTGTGTGTGTGATGAGGGCTACACGGGGGAGGACTGTAGCCAGCTGCGGTGCCCCAACGACTGTACCAGCCGGGGTCGCTGTATCAAGGGGAAGTGTGTATGTGAACAAGGCTTCCAGGGCTACGACTGCAGTGAAATGAGCTGTCCCAATGACTGTCACCAGCACGGCCGCTGCGTGAATGGCATGTGCATCTGTGATGATGGCTACATAGGTGAAGACTGCCAGGATCTGCGATGCCCCAAGGACTGCAGCCACCGCGGCCAGTGTGTGGATGGGCAGTGCGTGTGTGAGGACGGCTTCACCGGCCCCGACTGTGCAGAACTCGCCTGTCCCAATGACTGCCACGGCCAGGGCCGCTGTGTAAACGGGCAGTGTGTGTGCCATGAAGGCTTCATGGGCAAAGACTGCAAGGAGCGAAGGTGTCCCAATGACTGTTATGGCCGGGGCCGCTGTGTGGACGGCCAGTGCATCTGCCAAGAGGGCTTCACGGGTCTGGACTGTGGACAGCGCTCGTGCCCCAACGACTGCAGTAACCAGGGGCAGTGTGTCGCTGGCCGCTGCATCTGCAGTGAGGGCTACACTGGTGAAGACTGCTCGGAAGGTGAGTTTCAGTGCTCGAGCTAGTGTGATCATGACCGTGATGGAGTGTACACCTGGTATGTGTTAGATAGAGAACTAAGTGTTGTATTAAACATACATACCCATTCAAACTCTTTGAAGGGGTGCTTATCATTCAGCTGTTACATGAGTGATTATGAAATTGTCCCAAGGACATACAGCTGATATTTGAGTCTGCTTCACTGGCCTACACAGAGTTTAACAACCAGTGTCTAGGACAAGGTAGATAAAATGATAATCTTCCTTTTGCTAAGTGTCAACCTTCTTTTCTACTTCCCACTGACACTGATCCAATGATAAACCAAATCCCTCTATTCAGATGGAAGTAAGGATTCAGCTAAGTTGAATGGACAATGAAACTACATAAAACAAACTGTTTTAAATACACACTCAGTTAAAGACTAGATGCCAATCACCTATGAGACAGGCCTATTTCTTAAATCACCTTTTCTTTACTGTCTTTGATCTCAAGGATTATAAACTTCTTAAAGGAGCACCACCCCTATAGTTAGCATAAGGCACGGTATACAATAAATGCTCAGTAAACATTGGTTGAGTGAAAATACAACAAAGAACGATAATGCTCATGTTTAATGAGGGTCTTCTTTGTACTTCTCCCATCCACTCATATTATAATTGTGGAGAATTTCTACCTTAATTAAAGATACTAGTAGACAAGAATAAGTAAATGGCTCTGTGCTTAACGTGGCCAAGGCAGGGGAGCCTGAGTGGAATAGCCCCACTAGCAGGGAAGAGATGCGAGTCCCAAATTAATGAGATAAGAAAAATTGGTCAAGTCCTTCTGCATCACACATCTAGAAAAAAAAATCAGACCAGGTGAGCCCAAAATACTCTTCCAGTGCTAAGAATGTCTGATTTGAAGTTCAGAGCAGGGAGCTCAGCTCAGTCTGCACTTTCCCATGTGAATGGCCTGAATCTGGGCTATGGTCCAGGATATGGAGAAATCATAGGGGCCAGTTCACAGAGAACCTTGAAGGCCAGACTACAGACTTGAAATTTTAGCCTGAAGGCCATAGACAGCCATCAAACTTTTAAAGAGGGTCTCAGCAAGGGGTTCTTGATGAGTTCTGCATTTTAGAAGACAGAAGATGGATCTCAGTCCTTTGTGCGACTGGCAATGGAAGAGCCAGGTCAAGGAAAACAAACCTTGAAAGAATTTATAGAGTATGATACTGACCCAGGCCATTCTTCTTATTCCCATCAGTGTCCCCTCCCAAAGACCTCATTGTGACAGAAGTGACAGAAGAGACTGTAAACCTAACCTGGGAGAATGAGATGAGGGTCACAGAGTACCTTGTTGTGTACACACCAACGCATGCGGATGGCCTGGAAATGCAGTTCCGTGTCCCCGGGGACCAGACCTCTGCCACCATCCAGGAGCTGGAGCCTGGCGTGGAGTACTTCATCCGCGTGTTTGCCATCCTGAAGAACAAGAAGAGCATTCCCGTCAGCGCCAGAGTGGCCACTTGTGAGTGAGCAGGACTGCCCTAGGCAGCCTCAACTGCCCCACCTCGTCCAGTGCATAACTGTCCCCATGAGTTATTGCCTCGCCTTTGCCCCCATAGCTTGATAGCTGGCCTTTCATAGTCACACTAGTTAAGATCCTGGAGTCCAATTAAGTGCATTGATTATTATTTTTAAAGAAACTCCTCGTGTACTAACTTAATTAACTCGTAATAACCCAATGAGATAAGAGCTATTAACCCATTTGACAAATAAAGAAACAGATTCTGAATGAGTGGTTAAGCATCTCTTTCCAAATCATACAGTTAATAAGTGATGCAAGTGGAATTTGAACCCTGGCAGTCTGATTGTTTATTGCTGCTCTTTATCACTCTGTTCTCCTACTACCTTCCTATGGAGCTCTCTATCTATCTATCTATCTATCTATCTATCTATCTATCTATCATCTATCTATCTATCTATATCTAATCTATATCTATATCATCAGTGTGTGTGTGTGTGTGTGTGTGTGTGTGTGTGTGTGTGTGGGTATTTACAAATGGAAACATTAGGGTCCAAGTCCTTCCTTTAAGAGTCCAACATCAGTATAATTTCCTTCATACCTAAAAAGTAAGTTATGGCTAGAAATGAGTCCCTTTTTGCTTAGTAATTATAACATTGTCTACGATGTCAAACTTATGCTACCTGCCAGGAACCATGCCCTGGAATATATTGCTCAGTCCTGAAAACATTATTGCTCAGTTCTGAAAACATGTCCAAGGGGCAGGCATACTTACTTCCTCCTCCCAAGTGAAGAAACTGAGCCTGGGAGTATTTTGTGCAACTTGCCCAAGTACACAAAATTTGTAATGGTGAAGCTTAGATTCTAGTCCAAGTCTGTCTGATTCCGAAGCTTCTGCACATATTAGGTTTAACCACATAAAATGCCAATATTGAATCATATGGTTGGTCCTAATATTAACTTTCATACTGCCTCACAGTACACAGCATCCCATAAGAACCCTGAAATAGACTCCAGCTCAGATGATCAGCCCCAACTGCAGCAGGCACCCAACCTGGGGTCCAGTGGAACAGGGTTGTGTCACCTCTACCACACATGTAGCCGTCCTTATCTCCTCTCTATGCTCTTTCTGACAGACTTGCCTGCTCCTGAAGGTCTAAAGTTCAAGTCCATCAAGGAGACATCTGTGGAAGTGGAGTGGGATCCTCTGGATATCGCCTTCGAAACCTGGGAGATCATCTTCCGGAATAAGGTAAGGCTCACAAAGGAGTCAGAGTGCCACAATCTGAAAGATGGTCAAAGGGCTCTGCAGACTTTCATATCAGCTCAAGTTCCTTGGATTTTTGTGGAGGACAAGGCTATGATTATCTCCTGTGTGTGTATATTTTAATTAAGTGATTTTAATAAGTAATAAGCATAGTACTTAGAGCAGAGAGCCTAGCCAAATAAACATTACGTCATTTCTGGGTTCCCAGATTTTCTTCATAGTCTTACAAATCTCTAATCAGAGACAAAAGAAGAGAAGGAATGGTCTTTGTCTCAAAATGCCTCTGGGCCTAAAGCACAAGTGAGGGAGCAAAGTGAGTTCCAAGTTCAAGTCTAGGCTCCACCACTAACTAGGTATGGGACTACGATGCTAACTTCTTAGTCTAGCAAAGGAGAGCTTAAGCCTGTGGCTCTAGAATTCCTTTGTCTGTCACAGTCTTCCACTTGGTTTGAGTGTCAAAGGGGTAAGCATAGAAGTTTATTAAAGAGAGAAACACACTTGAGAAATGTCTTTATCGTTTTTGTATCCTCAGCACTTTCTATACTGATCAAATGCCCAGTCTGTGCTTAGTGAATAGACAGAAAAAGTAAAGAGAGATGAATGAATGTGAAATGAATGAGCTGCATAAAGGAAGAGGCTGTCACCACCTTTAGGTCTTATCCAGCTGCTTCTCTTTTTTAGAATAAAGAAGATGAGGAAGAGATCACCAAAAGCCTGAGGAGGCCAGAGACCACGTACCGGCAAACTGGCCTTGCTCCTGGGCAAGAATATGAGATATCTCTGCACATTGTGAAAAATAACACTCGAGGCCCAGGCCTGAAGAAGGTGACAACCACTCGTGAGTATCACCTTCAAGACTAATATTAAAGCTGATCATACCTCATAGCACCTCCAGTTGATAACATGCCCTCTGACATAGCACCAGCATAATTCTCTTTTGCTACGTAAAAAGCAAGCCAAAACTTAGTGACTCAAAACAGTAAATCTGCATGTTGGTGATTTGAGCTGAGCTGAACAACTTTTCTGTTCTTGACTGGGCTCTCTTATGCGTCTGTATGGGTTGGGGCCTGGATGGCCTCAGTAGGATGGTGCCTTTCTGTCCCTCTGGCCTCTCAGCCACTGGAATGCTAGGCTGGGCCTGCTTTCATGGCATTGAAGCAGGCTGAACACTAGCATTCTATCACTTCTGCCAAAGCAAACCTCAGGGTCAGTCCAGATTTAAGGGGTAGGGGAACAGGTCTATCTCTCGAGGAGAGGAGTTTTGGTGTGACATTTCAAACAGGCACAGGCATAGCAAGATGAATAAGTGAGACTGCTGTAAACAGTCTACCACGTCAGCTAATTTAATATGAGCACAAGGCCTATGAAAGAGGTAGGGCAAGTATTAATGTTGTTATTTTTCAAGAGTGGAAACTCATGCTTAGAAAAGCTAATTCGGTTTCACTAACATCACATGGCTGATACTCTCAGGACCACAAATTTAAGCCAGGGTACAGTTTTATAACTTAAACCCCACTACCACTAACATTGGCTAGGCTCCAGTTTGTGTAGAATGTTGATCCCATGCCTTCAACAGGAACCTAGATAAAATGTCACTTGATACTGATAGTGGTAGAACTTCTTAGGGGGTAGAATAGAATTTGGCAATACTAGGTCATTTGGTGGTGGGTGGGAGGGAAACCGAATTTAGGGTTGTTCTATCAGAAAGAAAATTTTAAATAAATAAATGTATAAACAAACAAATAAATACATCATGTTGGGTTGTTATTTGAGAAAACCTTTCTTTTTCAAGACAGCATATGTGCCAACTGCTTAAGGAATTGACTCTTCTTGGCAGGGGATGGTTGGAAAAGTTAAATCTATTGACTAATGACAAGAAAGAACATCTTACATTTAAATATTTGCACACTTTGCTTAGCTCAGAGCCAATTTATAGGATTGTCTCCTTCACAAGTGTTTTCCATCATCCTGACAACATCCCTCTGCGGTAGGTAGAAGGCAGGTACCAACAGGAAAAAAAAATCATTAGATCACCAGAAGGGCATAAAAAAGATCAAGCAAATGCTTTTTGTTATAGAGAAGGCACACTGAAAATACAAAAGACATTTCTTTCATCAGCCCTTTTTCTTTTTAATCTAAACATAGGGATTGGCAGCTTTATTTTCTTCTTACTGCAGGACAAACATCCTAACATTTGAAGTTCCCTAATCACATAAATAGCAACACTGAAAAGCAGATATTTACTTCTCTTTTTTTTTTTTTTTTTCCGATGCCTGAATTTTTTCCAGGTTCAAAAGACCTTTAAAGTTTTGGTACCGAAACACTTTTGATTCTTTCCCTCTGGTCTTTATAGAGGTTGTACTACAACCATTTTTGGCACCTGGGTGTTTTTGAGAGGCCTCCACATTTGGAGGAGAAAGAGCATAGGCTATGAACCCAAACAGTCCTGAGTTTGAATTCCGGCTTTGCCACTCACCAGTTAACTAGAGCAGCTTAACTTCTTTAAGCCTCTTACCCACTGTCTGGGAAATGGGTTTATAGTATCCTCCTTGTGCAGTTGTCATGAGAGTTAAGACATAAATGATAAAGCACAGTGCTTGGCCCATGGTCAGCACAGGATAATATTAGTCTCCTCTAATCAAGGGTCTCAAATCTAGAGAGAGATCAGTCCTTGACCAAATACCAACTTTTTTAAATAAAAGGGCTGCTAAAGGAGGCAGTAGGTACGGTGTGGGTACTTGCTAGCAGCTGTAAGAACACAGGACAGGCAGCTTCACTGTTGAATCAGAGCATCGTTTTCATTGCACGTTTTACGAGTTCTCTATCTGTGAGCTAAGACTGTATCAATACCTAGAATTCAAAAGAAATAGACAGCAGTTTTCTCACAGTCGGCCATGAATTATTCCTTCTTCTCATTCCCTTGATAAAACCCAGTTCCTTTCATTTGATATCGTTTTAGCAACCAATGCTGAAAACAGTAATTTAACTATTTTTAAAAATAAAGAAGGAAACACGGACTAAACGCCTTGTAAGTCTTCATTTCAGACATTTACAGAATGCCTGGAATGTTTTATTGTTTCATTAAAATTGTTTATATAATTTTAAAAAATAGACAAACAACACAAATGGCAGAAACTGAGTCTACACTGGGGTTAAGAATAAATGAACGACCCTATCTTAATGGACTACTACAGTTTGAACAAACTGTAGAGAAATCTGTTACTTAACAGCGAGGACAGTGCATTAGAATATTCTTCTTTTTCATTGTGACAAGAACACTTAGCATGAGATCTACCCTCTTAACGAGTTTTTAAATGTACAATATTGTCAATTACATGCACAATGTTGTTCAGCAGAGCTCTAGAACTTAATCATCTTGATTAACTGAAACTTTATATAGTGAGGGAGGGGGTATGTGTTTACCTGATTGCAACAGGGCCAAAGGACTTCCTGTTAGTAACTAATATATCAGTGAGATTTTGAAGAACAAATTGGAGATTTTCAGAAGAGAAAGAGGTGGGCAACCTCAGGAACAAGAGACAATGGAACAGCAAGCACAGAGGCCAGGAGGTGAGAAAAGGCACTTGCTCTCAGAGCCCTGAGCAGCCGCTGTCAGAGCACAGAACAAAAAGGGTGGATGTGGGGCAGGAGGTGAGTAACGAGGCAGGAAGAAGATTGAGATGAGGATACAAAGATAGGCAGCTGTGACGTTCCTGCCTAAATTTGTTTCATCAAATGTAAATGACCATAGCTGCTAAGATAGTCTTTGCCTCACAGGAACTTTTGTCTAATTAAAAAACAAAAGAGACTAAGTCAATGTTTTGCTTTTTATTTAAATCAAGTAGCCCCTAAGTTTGTTCCTCCAACATATGAGAACAGTAATGATAATAATAATGGAGTAACAACCACTTATCATTTAACTGTCATGCTTCATGCTCTGTGCCAGATGCTTTGCAAGTACTATCTCCCATACTATTAGAAAGAAAGAAAAAAAAAAACCTACAAAGCAGCAGTCATCATTCCTGCTTATAGCTTGTTAAACAGGACATTGAGACTCAGGAAGATGAATTAAGGTCAAGTGTTCAGTATTACACCTAAATGTACACAGATGGATCCGGATGGCTGCCAACCCTCTCCCTGCGTGGCCCCGGCACTTGCCCCAGTCTCTGAAATGGCTCTGTCCTCTGCCCATCACAGGGTTGGATGCTCCCAGCCACATCGAGGTGAAGGATGTCACAGACACCACTGCTCTGGTCACCTGGTCCAGCCCCCTGGCCGAGATCGACAGCATAGAGCTCACCTACGGGATCAAAGATGTTCCAGGTGACCGCACCACCATCGATCTCACCCACGAAGAGAACCAATACTCCATCGGGAACCTGAAGCCAGACACCGAGTACGAGGTGTCCCTCATCTCCCGCAGGGGTGACATGTCCAGCAACCCTGCCAAAGAGACCTTCACAACAGGTAACGGCCTTCCCCTCCACGCAACACCAGCAGAGGGAGGATTGTGAGACTTCTGTCCCCCTCTGTGTAGGGGTGTTGTCTAGGCTCCCTTTACAGTAGGAAAACAGAAAGGAAGTTTTATTCCTTTAAATTTTATCTTAAAATATTATAGCAGTTGGTTGATTAATTTTTCAAGAAAAAAAATCCAAAATATATATATATTTTTGCATACATAGAAGGTGCTGGCCCAATAGTCTCAGACAAAAGTTCTAATAAAAACTTTAAATAAATGTTTTAATAATAAAATACAGTGTATGGAAAACATGAATGACAAAGATGCCTCCTAACCTCTTAGCCTATGGCATTTTTTTAAAAGTACCAGAGTGTCAATCACTCATTCGATATTTTTTCAGAGCTCAGTAAGTATTGTATGAGTTATTAGAAATACAGTGACAAACACAACAGGCCAGTTCTTAAACTCATAGAGCTTTCTTTTTAAAATTTTGTATAGTTCTTTAAGACCCAAATCTGAGGAAAACAAAAACAACTAAAGTATCACATCATTAATAAGGGGGAAAGGTGCCAAATACGTAGTATTTGTTTAGATTTGTGCATCAGCTATTGAGAAGAGTATGTGAGAGATTTTATCATTTCAATGGCAGGAGCCTTTCGAATCTCAGCTTGAGTTGTCACATTCCCACTTTCCTGGTACCCTGTGTTTTCCATATGTATGTCCTTTCCTCTCCCAAACAGGTCTGGATGCTCCCAGGAACCTTCGTCGGGTCTCCCAGACAGACAACAGCATCACTCTGGAATGGAGGAACGGCAAAGCGGCCATCGACAATTACAGAATTAAGTATGCACCCATATCGGGAGGTGACCACGCCGAGGTCGAAGTCCCAAAGAGCCAACAAGCCACAACCAAGACCACACTCACAGGTGCGCTCCACACCCCAGACCTAGCCAGCCCTGGTTTTGCAGCTCCCAGCCTTTCCTCTCACTTGGACGTCAACGAGTCAGCCTGTACACTCCATTCCCTGGGAAATCACAGCCTCCAGGGACAGCTCAGGGCCACTGTTTGCTTTTTGTTGTTGTTGTTTATACAAGTTTATTTTTTTCATGTTATATACGCATAATTTTTTTTAACATTCTATTTTTGTATTTCCGCCTTCCCTCTCCCCCTCCTTTCTGGTAACCACTAGTCCATTGTCCATGAGTCTCTGTTTGTTTGTCCTGTCCAATTGTTGCTTTTCGGTTTATATCCCACATATGTGATGTCATGTGATTCCAACCTTTTCCATCTGTCTTATTTCACTTAGTCTGATTATTTCAAGGTCCATCCATGTTGTTGCACATGGCAGCATTTCATCTCTTCTTATGGCTGAGTAATATTCCATTGTATGTATGTATCGCAGCTTCTTTAGCCAGTCATCTGTCGTAGGACACTTCGGTTGCTTCCATGTCCTGGCCACTGAGCATAATGCCGCTATGAACATCAGTGTGCAAATATCTTTTGGGATATGAGTGTTCAAGTCTTTGGGGTAAATACCCAGTAGAAGGATTGCTGGATCACACAGTAGATCAATTTTTACTGTTTTTGTTTTTTGGTTTTTGGTTTTTTTTGAGGAACCTCCATACTGTTTTTCATAGTGGCTGTACCAATTTGCAGTCCCACCAGCAATGTATTAGGGTTCCTATTTCTCCCATCCTCTCTAACATTTGTTATTACTTGTCCTGTTGATTATTGTCATTCTAACAGGTATGAGGTGGTATCTCATCGTGATTTTGATTTGCATTTCTCAGGGCCATCATTATGATACTGTGAAAGGCTGTCTAGTGTGGTGCTGAGTTTCAAACGTGTCCATTCTCTCTTAGGTCTGAAACCAGGGACTGAATATGGAATTGGTGTGTCTGCTGTGAAGGAAGACAAGGAGAGCAACCCAGCCACCATCAACGCAGCCACAGGTGAGGCTCTCCTGGAGTCCCGCCACCACTGAGTCCCGCCACCACTGAGCCGCCACTGCCTGATGATGCAACAGGGCCCAGGAGGCAGAAAACCTCCCTTAAAAGAAATGATAGACACCCTAAGGAGAAAGGGGCCTCTTGGATCATCTAGCACAGATATCTAATTCAGAAGTAACTAAGCACCACATCCTAATGATGCTGGCAGTGCTCTCTCTATACAGAAAGGGGAGCGGAATTCTTTTGGTTTTGTTTTTTAGGAAAAATTAGAACCATGCTTTATAAGAAATATGCAAACCTTGTCAGATGATAACCAATTCCATGTTTTGTTTCGTTTTATCTTTTTAATACCATTGACTAATCAAAGCACATCCAAGGGGCTTTCTCAGAAAACTAACCTGTGTCGTACACCCTGGTCATACAGATTTATAAGTGGCAGGAACAGTTGAAGTCGGACCTTTGCTCTCACCTGTTGCTCTCTGCAGCTCCAGCCTATGAGTGAGGGTGGTGAGGGGCTGCCTAATTTGAAGTCATTGATTCTTTGTTCAAACTATTTTTTCCTGAAAAGTATGTTTTAAAAAAAAGGAAGTTCTTCTCTCTACCTCTCCATCAGCCTCTTCTTTACCTCCTCCAGACACCACAAAGCAAAGGAAGGCTGGTGTGCCAAGGACAAATCACACTCTACAGAGCCTCCTCATTATGTGGGAGCCATAACGGTGACCGCTGACATAACCTTCTTCAGCTTTTTGTTTTGAGGTCATTGTAGATTCACATGCTATTGTGAGAAATAATACAGAGAGCTCCCCTAAACTCCTGGCCATTTTCCCCAATGGTAACAATTGTGTAACTACTGAACAATATCACAACCAGTAAAGTAACATTGGTATGATCTATTGACTTTATTCAGATTTTGCCAGGTTTACACACACCCATTTTGTGTATGTATTTAGTTCTACGCAATTTTATCACATGTCGATTTTTGAATCCCCCACTAGTTAGGACACAGAATAGTGTCATCACTAAGATCTCTTTTGCTATCTTTTTTTTTATAGTTACAGGCACATCCTCCCTCCTCCCATTTCTAACCCTTGACAATCACTGATCTGTTCTTCATCCCTATAATTATGTCATTTCAAGAATGCTACATAAAAAGAGTCATACAGTATGCAAACTCTAGAGATTGGCTTTTTCACTCAGCAAAATTCTCTTGAGAGCCATCCAAATTGTTTCTCAATAGTCAGTTCCTTTTAAATGCATTTAATTAAGTAGTATTTCATGGTATGGATATACATTATATTCTTTTTAATCTTCCAAAAATCCAGCGAGGTAATGTAAAACCACATTTAAAAAGGTGAAGACTGGGATGCAGTTAAGTGAGTCTCCTGAAATCACACAGCTTCTCCACAGCAGACCTGGGGATGCAGCCCCGAGCCAGCCAACTTACAGCCCCAGAATCAGCCTGCCCTGCAGCCTGAAGAGCTTCATCTCTCTGTTTTCCTTTCAGATATGGATGCACCCAAGGACCTTCGGGTGTCTGAAACTGCAGAGACCAGCCTGACCCTGCTCTGGAAGTCCCCACTGGCCAAGTTCGACCATTACCGGCTCAACTACAGCCTTGCTGCAGGCCAGCCAGCGGAGATGCAACTTCCCAGAGACACCACCTCCACTGTCCTGAGAGGCCTGAAACCTGGTCAGGAATACTCCATCCTCCTGAGGGCAGAGAAGGGCAGGCACAAGAGCAAGCCCGCACGCGTGAAGGCATCCACAGGTGAGGTCAGGCCCTGAGCTTCCTACAGGCCCTCTGTTCATTGTGGGGCTTGCAGACCCAGCAGCCAGGCTGTCTTCATGTGAGAAACATAGAAGGAAAACACGCTGCTTTCTCCGTTCACAAAGCCTCTAAATGCCATTTACCTTTTCCTCTTGTCAACGGATTCAGCAAAGTTCTCTTGCTGGGTGATCAGCAGTGGTTTTTAAATATTTATTCCTAGGACAATTTAAAGCACCAGGGTTTGTGTTTGTCTTCAGTTTTTCTTTTTGATTTTGTGCATTTTACAGTCTTTTAAATTGTTTCTTTTTTCACCCCCTTTAGCCTAATAATTAATTTACTTTTCTTTCTTTCCTTTTTTTTTTTTCAAGATGATTAAGATGCTGGTAAGAATTCTTTGTTTATTTCCCATTAAATGTTTTTATTGCAGGTCTTTTACTTTCCCCTAAGGTTACCTGAAAATTTCATATGGTCCTTGGAGCCTTTCACAGCGCCCTTCTCATTTTCTCTTTTCTTTTAGTCATTAAGAAGTGAACTTTATTTTCCTATTGCAGCTTAATCCTGACCTCCAGTGTCCCTTCTGGCCCAATTATTCTGTTTGTACCTGCTGCCACATTTTCTCAGTGGCTAGATTGAAAACAAAGTTAGGAAAATATTCGTTCTTCCCATATGAAAAATGTACATATATAGTTTTGCCCCCCCCAAATATTCAAGATATATAAGTAGAAAATGTTAATTCATCAGGATTTGACAAGTCATAGTCTTTAATTTTAACTTAATTGTACATATTTATTAAGAGCCCACTGAATACACTGTAGTGTGCTGGTAGCTGAGGGGCACAAATATATCCTTGTTATTTTGACTCATGTGCTGCTCTAGGAAAAGTAGTCTTCCCAAGTCTCTTACATTTACTAGAGTCAGTAATATACTACACCATGATCTGTATTAAATTATGAGGTTGCTAGGTCAATTAAGACAGGTCTGTGCCCCCCAAAAGCTCACTGTCTAGTAAATAGACAGCACAATACTCTGCTTGCTATAACTGGGGGTGCAGAGGGTATGGAGGGAGCACAGATGCCTTCTAGGCATCAGGAAGGATGAAAAATAGGAGGAAGCTTTTGGACAGACACGTAGAGGCCAACAGGACTGTGTTGTGGAATATATAAAGAAGTAGAAGTCCAGGCACCTGGCGTTTGTAAATATGTGGGGGGAAAAAAGAAACAGGATAAATGAGAGTTTTTGGGTAAATGTACCATGTGGCTATGAGTACTCAGATGTCAAAGGGCTACAGATTCAAACCTCAAAAGAAAGGAACTCCCAGCTCTTCATCACTGATTCTTAATAGCAGAAGTGGGTAAGGTGCCATTCGTCGTCTGTGGTTTTTATGAAGAAGATATAGAATTGGCTGCCTCCAGTCATTTGTCCCAGGGAATTCTAAGGCTCTAACCATAGAATTGAGCCAAAATGCAAGGCTTTTCCTTGATGCAGCACCAAATTAAAAATGTACATAACCTAGCTGCCCATCACACCTGAAATAAAAGCCAAAGACCCTGCCATAGGCTGCAAAACCCTACAGAACCTGACCCTTCCCATCTTTCTGACCGCACTTCCACTACATGTCCCCTTGCTCATTTCACCATGGTTACATGGCCTTCTCATTGCTCCTTAAATATGCCAACTCTGCTCCTGCCTTAGGGGCTTTACACATGCCATTACTCCTGCCTGGGTATCTCTCTTCTCCCAGTTATTTGCATGGCATCTCATTCATTGCACTCAGCTCAAGTGTCAGCTCAAAAGACTTTTCTGGCCACCAGTATAAAATCGTGCCCCTATCCTGATTTACCCCTTCATGCTTCTCCATAGTGCCTCATAATATTTATCTGGCCTGATATTATTCAGTAGTTAGTTTATTTATCTATGGCATGCCTCCAACTACCAACCAAAATGGAAGGACTTCATCTCCTTTAGGTAGTGCTGCATCCCCAATGCCTTGAACACAGCCAATCATGTGCTTCATGAGCATTTGAGGACCCAGTTGCTCCAGATGCAGTATTTCCATTGAATCTTCTGGTTTTCTCTTTCTGCTTCTGCATTAACAGCTCAAATGCTCTCCTTGACAATTAATGAGAAGGGAAAAAAAGCTATTCTCTAGAAAGTCTTTAATTAAGCTTATTCTGGCTAGAAAAGGAAGGAAAGAAAGAAGAAAAGAAGGATAGGAGGGAGGAAGAAAGAAAAGGGCTAGGGAGGGACGGAAAGAGAGAGAGAGAGGAAGGAAGGAAGGAAGGAAGGAAGGAAGGAAGGAAGGAAGGAAGGAAGGAAGGAAGGAAGGAAGGAAAAGAGAAAGAAGGAAGGAAGGAAAGAAGAATGGTGCTTTCTGTGTTAGCACTGAAAAAAATTAGTGTGTGTCAGGAATATCTTTCCCACCCCTCTCTGTCTCTGCATTTGTACTCTAAAAAAAAAAAAGAAAAAACAAGAAAACCCTGCTAAAGGTAGAGGCCATGAAGTTGCTGTGAGCAGTAAGGAACATAAAACAGGGAGGATATTTCAAAACCCAAAGACAAAGAAGCATCTTTCTACACCAATGTAAGGAAGGGGGAAATTTCCCCTTCCTTTTCTTAGTTCTTCTTCCTGGTCACATATTAAAATGACATAAGATAGATTAAGAGGAGACAATAATCAGATTTAATTCTATATGTACATACCAGGGTTCCACAAGAACATGGGGCCCAGGACAAATTGGGCAATAGAGGCTAATATGCTCCATTGAGCTAAGGAGGGAGCATGGGTAGTGATTTGGGACTTTAAAGGGGAATAAGGCAATTCACATGGAGATGCAGAAGCAAAAGTCTGGTAAACAAATGTTGGCTGGGCCTTCTTCCACAGTGGGAGACAGAGAGAACTTTGATTGAATGGGCCTTGCTAGGTTCTTTCTCATCTGTCACTCCTAGTTCATAATAAATTCTAGGTATCTAGGATGATACTTTCCCTCCCTGGAGAGGTCCTCTACCTAAAATTTTTTTAAGCTGTAAGGGGTAAGGTCAAAGTTTCTTCCTAAGTCTTTTGTTTCTTAAAAATAGCGACTATCCCAAAGAGGCATATTTTGAGGTGGCAAATGCTACTTCCTTTTACCATCTGCAAGATGGTGGGAATCTAAAGATTTAAAGTTGACACAGCCAGAAATTTTTCCAGGCCAGATGGTCAACACACTATCAGAACAGAAGTGAGATTTCGAAATTCCGATTTCCCAGGCCCACTGACATTGTTCAGAGGATAGATGCCAGTGCACAGCTGTAAGAAAAAGACAACAGCCTTTTCATAAAGAAATGCCAAGAAACTGAGTGTGGAACTATGAAACGGAAACACTGGACTTCTGGGGCGGTAAGCCCACAGTGTGTCATTTGCTATCGAAATGTAGAGTCTGCATTTATTATGGGAATCCTCTTAGTCCCTACGTCAACTATTCTTTGTATTTTTATTCATTTTATTCCCTCCCTTTTCATAACTTGTATCCCTCTCCCGTTAATCTATCTACTGATTTTATTGGTGAAATCATACCTTTTACTTACCTGACTAGTATGTGTTTAGTGAATGGATTTGGGTAGAATACAAATAGCCCCCTTAACAGTCACAGCACTACTCACTAAATATAGACTGATGCTGTTTTTTGATTTGTCTAACCATCATCCCCCTGCTCCAAGAAAAAAGAAAAGAAAAGGAAGAATAGCCAAAAATTTTGGTGGAAGTATCGTCACCATGATTGTTACTATTTACTGAGCAACATAACATTAGTTGAAAATTACTCTAAAACTATATGAACAAATAAAACAGGATGAGAAGGGTGGTGTATAACAGCATCAGTGGCATATTAAAAAGCTTATTCAGTGAGAAGAGATGTTCTTGTCAGGAAGAAACATCTTCTCTTATGGATCTCCTCCTCCCCTCTCTCTGTCCATCTTTATGGCAACGGTTTAAGAGATAATCTGTAATCACCTCCTTCCTGCCAAGTCAGGTCACTCTCGTATCTCTTATGACCTGGAACTTGAAATTTGTCATGGGAAAAAAAAAATGTTTTCTGTCAGAATGAGAGAGACAGCTTAAAGGGTAGTTACTTAGAGAGGAAAGACAGTGACTTAATTCACATCAAGGGGAAAATTGTCAATAGCAGCTAAGTTTCTGACAAGCAGGAATAAAAAAGAGGAAAGTGGAATAAGAAAGGGAATTTTTGGGCCACAGGATCAATTTCCTTAACCTTATTGTTTATCTTAGATTGCTTTTGTCTTACATTTCTTTGTACATGAAGACTGATGGAGTTTAGTTGTGTTTTACTGCCAAGGTCAAGGATGCGACTGCTGCATCTAGAGTGCTGCTTCTGCCTCACAAGGACTGTGGGTTTAAGAACAATTGACTCTCCCTTTCCTTTCCTCAAATTAGTTTTGAGGACTTCTCTTTCTCATAGAGACCGTGTTTGTGTGGTTAGAACTGACATAAGGCTTTGGAGGTGAGCTTCTAGACACATATTTGGGTTAAATGAGGAGTTCATAAAATGTAGTTCAAGATCAGGAATCTTAAACATTTTCTGTAAAAGGGCCTGATAGTAAATATTTCATACCATATGTTTTCTGTCACAACTACTCAACTGTGCCTTTGCAGCACAAAAGAAGCCAACAACAATGCAGAAATTTACAAGCGTGGCTTCTAATAAAACTTTATTTATGATACCAAAACTTGAGCTTTTTATATTTTTATATGATGTGAAGTATTCTTCTTATTTGGATATTCCCCCCAGTCATTTAAAAATGTAAAAACTGTTATGAGCTCACTCATTGCCGAAAGAGGCAGCAGGCCAGATTTTAACCTTTAGATTGCAGTTTGCAGAACTCTGTTCTAGATCAACCAAGATTTGAAGGAGAGTGAGCTTTGCCAATATAAAGCAATTAAGCAGAATACTCCCCTGAACTTGAAAAAGTCTGAATTAAATAGTCTTAAAAAATGTTTTTCCCTCTGAAAGGGTGTCTTCAATCCAATTGCAGGCTAAGATTTTCAAGTTAGAAGCTTGCTTTAATGGACACATAGAGCTCATTTGAAATTAGCATCTAGTGTGAGCCATCAGTAAAAACAATTGTTCTTTTAAATCAAAGCAGTTTTTACTCTGTTTAAATGATTCTCTTCCAGAGAAAATCCTTTCCTTCTAAGACATGCAAAAGTCCACTCAGCCCTGGGCTACCTATCACCTTGAAGGAATATTCATACAAGAGAGTTTTTATTGTATTTTGTGCAGGAGATGAATGAACGTAGCAAATTCCATTTTTATAAGCTCTATTTTTCCCACTCTTTCTTTCTGTCCAATAAGGTTCAGTTTTGCAAAGACTCGCCGCCTTGTACACTTCAGCCTTACTTATACTGTATTAATTTATCTCTGACCTTCCTGAAGTGGTTTATGTAAACTGATTAGAACCCATAAACTAACAAAAATCCCAATATAAAGAAACAATAAAACATGGGAGATTGAGGAAACATGAAATACAGATGGCTGGACAGCTCAGATAGAGAATCCCAGTAGTCAAAGGCTGTTCTTTCTAATCTCATCTGATGAGAGACACTTTCTAAAATGGAGACTAAAGACCAGAGCAGTGCTAACATAGATGGATATAGTTTTCTAAATCCACAGGACACAGGTCAGTAGGACAATACCGTTTCCAAAAGATAAATCCAAATATGCAAAAGGACAAAGAAGTATCGTGTTGATTTTTCTGTTTGTTTTTTTATGGCAACAGCACTGTTTGGGGATGCAGTGAGCAAAATACAGCATTGGGGCCACTGTGGGCTTTCAGCACTGGCCATGGGTTTGTCATCCTCAGGTTCCCAGAAGGAAAGCGTTTTGAAGAACGGTTTAACTTACCCCATCTTTGTCATTATTTAGACCACATTCCTGAACTGGAAAACCTCACCATGACCGAGGTTGGCTGGGATGGCCTCAAACTCAACTGGACCGCAGCTGACCTGGCCTATGAGCACTTTGTCATTCAGGTGCAGGAGGCCAACAAGGTGGAGTCAGCTCAGAACCTCACGGTGCCCGGCAGCCTGCGGGCCGTGGACATCCCGGGCCTCAAGGCCGCCACCCCTTACAGAGTTACTATTTATGGGGTGATCCGGGGCTATAGAACACCCGTGCTCTCTGCTGAGGCCTCCACAGGTACCTCTTACCTTTCTGTCTAGACCTTCTGTTTTTCCCAACAGGAAATTGCCCAAGGATAATCAGATGCAACTTGCTTTTGAATGGACTTGTTCTGCCCCAACTTTTAGCACTTAGGTGTTTAAGAAAAAGAAGCCATCAAGCTGCACAACTCCAGGGGCAGCTTTCACACTGCATCCCAAGTGGACAACACCCTTGGGAGCTGTGCAGAGCCCAGCCTGGGGACAAAGCATGTAGCCCTAATGTCAGAGACATTTAGCTTCACAAATAGGTCCCTGCTGGTAAAGTGTAGTGAAGCATTTTATTTAAAAGGAAAAAATAAATCACGAAGCTAATCTCCTCGTGTACTAGAAGTTAAGGCAATTCCTTAAAGAAATAAGATAACAAATCTTTTCTTCCCCCTCAGCCCCTTTGCTCTAGTTCATAATTTTAGGAAGCTGCATGATGCATGTTTATCTTTTAAAACGTCCTATTTTTTAAAGCAATCTAAGCCTATTCTTGTGTTTAAAGATGCCCTGGATTTTTGTGTGTGATTTGATTGTTAAACAGTGCTCTGTACTTCTCCAGGGGCAATTCCCAGCTTGGGAGAGGTCACCGTGTCCGAGGTGGGCTGGAATGCCCTCCGGCTCAACTGGACTGCTCCGGAAGGGGCCTATGAACAGTTTGTTATTCAGGTGCAGGAGACTGACGCACTAGAGGCAGCCCAGAACCTCACAGTCCCGGGAGAGCTGAGGTCCGTGGACCTGCCTGGGCTCAAAGCAGGCACTCGTTATAGTGTCACCATCCGCGGGGTCTCCCGGGACTTCAGCACAGCCCCTCTCTCTGTTGAAGTCTTGACAGGTATTCTAAACTAGTTTGTTAATTTGCTTCCCACCCCTCCCACCCCCAGCCCCATTCCCCATTGTCTCTGCTCAGGAGGGATCAAAGCTCTTCCCTGCTCTACACTGGGTTCAGCCCCTACCACCTCGGAGAAAACCAGGGAAAACCAGTGAATCACCCCTGATTCCATCCAAATGTCACATCCCTTATATGGCCAAGTCTTAATGTGGCATGGTAGCCAATTCCATGGAAAATTCCACCTACTCTTTCTTTACAAAAGTGAGAGGTGACTTTTCTTTCAAAACAAGTTTCAGTCATAATATTTAAGAAGTTGGAAAGCACAATTTGCAAGTGGAAAAAAATTGGTCTTGGCTCATTTTAAGATCTCACCAAAAGACTCCCCAAAGCCTCATCTGTTATGTCAAAAATGGAGGTCATGAACAATTTCTAGAACTACCTTTTATTCCCAAAGGCTCAAAAGAAAAACCCTGGACTTAGCACCAACCACTGGAGTGTGCTCAACAGCTGCTGTAAATAAATTATGCATCTGTAATCAACACTAACCAGACAGCTCATCCCAGCCCTAGCAAAGATGCCATCTTACCTGAATCCCACTGTGCAATTGCCTTTTTTTAGTAACTCAGTAACTCTGTGTCCTTGCACAGAGGAGGTTCCAGATCTGGGAAACCTCACGGTGACCGAGGTTAGCTGGGACGCACTCAGACTGAACTGGACCACCCCAGACGGGATCTATGAGCAGTTTGTCATTGAGGTCCAGGAGGCTGGCCAGGCCAAAGAAGTTCACAGTCTCTCCGTTCCTGGCAGCCTGCGCTCCGTGGAAGTCCCAGGCCTGAGGGCCGGTACCCCTTACACAGTCACCCTGCACGGCGAGGTCAGGGGCCGCAGCACTCGACCCCTCGCTGCAGAAGTCACCACAGGTATATGACCCTCCTCCCAGATGAAAATTTGAGCCAGCCTGTCTTTAAAACACAGAAAATTTCTTATGTAGCAGAACTCTGTTTCAGTGTTATTTACAGGCAGCATGAATATCACTGTCTCAGGGAAGTCTGGGTTGGAATTCTATCTACTCGCTGATTGTTCTTGGGTATATCATTTTACATCTCTAGCCTTCTTTTCTCATCTTTGATTCAGTGATAGTACCCCTACCTCAGAATGCTGTCAAGAGCAGTGAATGAGATAATGAAGGTCCTCAGCAAAGCGCCCATCTCATAATAAATATTGAATAGCAAATAGCTAAGTGTATCAGATAGCCAAATAGCATAGCAAAAACAGCATAAACAATAAGGCAGTGGCATGAGAATAAGGTCTGAATTTTCTAGAGAAATCTCATCAGTAGTGGCCTCAGAGTCACTAACTGCCATCCAGCTTGTAGTCAGATTTCTACAGAAAACATCTAAAACAATCTAGTCAACTGTTGAAATTACCAAGTCCCCCTCTCCTTAAAAAACACTCAAGGCAGGAGCATTCTCGAAAAAAGACAGCCACATTTGACTTAATGCTTTTCATTCAGTTTGTGGAGGAAAAACAATTCATCTCAATATGTCCTCTGCAAATATGCTGCTCCATCTGTTATAGAAAACTCCACACTGTTCATGAGGTTTCTAGAAACAGCCTTAAAAGGGACTCTGGACAAATGGGCCAGATTTTTGGTGATAGGATTTTCATGCCAGTCCCTAAGCCCATGATCTTCTCTACGTATCCTGTGTTTTGATAATGCCGCCCAAATAACCTAATTTGAAAAAAAAAAATGAGTTTTTTTGCTCACATATACCAAATAAATTTGGTCCTTGGTAGAAACTACACACAATTCCAAAAATTAAGAAAGGTGATATGATAATCCATCCAAGCTGGGCAGGTTATCTTTGTCCTGTGTTTCCTACATTCCCTTCAAACCAAAGAAGAGCAGAAGGGGCCTTTGAGATGAACGTAATCTGGGTCCAACAGGCGAACAGCCTACATCTGCAATTTGTAAACTTTTGTTTTCAGCAACGAAACTCAATTTTTGCACATAGAATATTACAAGGAATCCCATATATGACAGCTAAACGAACCACTGTTCTTAGTGAGCTGGGAAAAAGAAAGGAGCTGCTAAGATCCATGACCCCAACCCATTTCTTCCACAAAAATGCTGTCTGTGTGGAGCACAGTTTGAAAACAGCGCCTCTAAACAGTAGAGTTTGCTTAGGCTCTCGCTGTGCACTGAAGCCCAGGATTCCTGAGAACGAGTCTCTCGTACCTTCTCAGCTAAAATCCCTGCGGGTACTTCCATTTCTAAATTTGAATCCATGACCACGTCAGCTTTTAAAAGAGAGGTAGAGAGATTTCATTTAATCCTGAGAAGCATTTACTAGGAAGTGGGTTTTTCCATATTTGAATCTAAACTTTCTAAATCAGCAATAATAACTACATTAAATTTCCTTCCTACGCTATAGAAAAGTTGTGGGCCCTGCTCTGAGCCATTTGCTTAGCAAAACATAATCACTCACTTTAATTAAAAGTGGGCTCTCAGTTCACACAAACGGCCTGGCTTCATGATGCAGCTGTTTCTCATTCAGACACCAAGTATCAGCAGGAGAAGGCGGGAGGGAAAAGAACAAGCCAAGAGTCCAGTACAGATCCTTTGACCCCTGAAAACTGAGAAAAGTCCAGAGATAAAACATCAGCCTTGTCCCAACCTGAGACAGCATATGCTTTACAAACCCAGTCAGATAGCATATGGCCAGCAATGAGATGACCTCACCAATGTCTGGTAATGAAATGAAACAGGGAATTCTTTCTGATAAGACTGAGAAGTCTCAAGGGGAAACATCAAAACAATGACATGTTTGTTAGGCTGCCAATTACCAGGTACTCACTATGAGCCAGGTATGATACTTAGAGGTTTTGAAATAGTATCAGTTAATCATCACACAACCTGAATGAAATGGCACTGCCAGTTCCTTTTACAGGTGAGGAGAGTAAGGCTCAGAAATGAGCTGGGTGACATGCCCAAGCTTACACAGCTAGTAAATATCAGTGTGGGAATTCTAACCCAAGACCCAGCTGCCTCCAAAGCCTGCCCAAATATTAAGTGTTTAAAACCATTCCCGCTTTCTTTATTTTGACCTACAATCCCAGCTTTTCCAATTGCCCTTTAAGTTCTGACTGTGCCTACTCAGAGACCCCCCAGTGGGTTGTGAGTGGTCCAGGTGGCATTGCCATCTCAAGGGTGAATAATGCAGATGTCCCCCTTCCTGGCCATTTTCAACTCCTGAAGAAAGCTGTGGACAGATTACCACAATTCAGATGAGAAATGATCAGAGACCAAGAGTGAGACACACACACACACACACACACACACACACACACACGAAATTCTCTCACACACCTTTCTTCCTTCGAGCTGGGCTGCGGGACATTCGGTTTCCTCGTTTATGGGCTTAAAGAACTGACAAATACCTCTCTGTCCTTCTTCAGAGGAGCTCCCCCAGCTAGGAGACTTAGCCGTGACCGAGGTTGGCTGGGATGGCCTCAAACTCAACTGGACCGCAGCTGACCTGGCCTATGAGCACTTTGTCATTCAGGTGCAGGAGGCCAACAAGGTGGAGTCAGCTCAGAACCTCACGGTGCCCGGCAGCCTGCGGGCTGTGGACATCCCGGGCCTCAAGGCCGCCACCCCTTACAGAGTTACCATCTATGGGGTGATTCGGGGCTATAGAACACCCGTGCTCTCTGCTGAGGCCTCCACAGGTACCTTTCCCTCCCTTTCCATGCTTTCTTCTCAGGTTTCCTGCTTCCTCTCCAAATGATGGATAGGGAGTACGGAGTCAGATTCTTTCCATGTCCCCTTCCTTCCATGTTCCCCTTAACTGCTGGCTGTGCATGGTCAGAGATCTCCCACTGAGCTGTGCCTTGGTCCAGACACCTTTGCCATCTCGAGAATGAAGGATGCACGTGTTGCTTTTTTGACCTTCCTCCAGCCTCTCCCAGACATCACCTGTCTAATTCTATAACTACATCTCTATTGAATGATGACTTTGTTTCAGGAGACAACCTGAAGGTTTTAATTTTTTTCCTCCAGTTCCTGGATACAACTAAAAGCTGACTCTTCCCCTGTGTGAGTTGTGGTAGAACACAAATTATTTACTTCAGAGAGTCTTTTTTGCTAGTTGGAAATGGTGCTTTTACTATCCCTAATCCCTCAAGGGCATGAGCACTGTGGTTCCTGCATTTAAAAGAAATGTTTGAGTTTAAATGTTTCTTTAAAATACACTGAGGATAATAAGAGAACTGAATTACCCTCCTCCGGGCAATTCTCTCAGATACTGAGTCATTGTTAGAACACCAAATTAGCAAATAGCTAGACTAAAAAGAGGAGAAAAAAAATCACACAAATATGACTGGATACAGTACCAAAGAAAAAGCCATTCATTAGCAGAAGTACACACAGCAGCATTTGAAGCAAGGAATGTCCCAGGCTGTAAATGTTAAAGATCTGATGCCCTTTTTGCTCTTTTAATGAAGAGTTGCTCCCTGGAGTCTTGACCTTTGGATGGCACACTCCCAGCTTAGACCCAGGAGGGTGCATTACAGTTTACTCATCACTCTGCTGAGTGACAACACATTCAGTGTTTCCCCAGGAGCCTGCTAAAGTGAGCAGCCTTTCCAGCACTGTTTTCCAGTGCTCATCTTCCTATATGCCTACACTGGTTTAAACTCAGTAGATGCTATGTTGTTTGGTTTTGCATATGCCTGTCTCATTTTTATATAATTATTGCAACCAAACTTTCATGGAAACCTGTATGTCCTAGTTGATTCTACCAAAAACAGCTCCATATTTTAACCTCAGTCATTTCAATATCTCTTGCTGACACAAACTTATAGCATAGGCAACTGTGAACGGTGACCCTAAAATGACTAAAAATTGCAGCTCAGGCTGCGCTGGATGTACCCAGGGCTCCTTTATCTCACATCCACAAACCATCCCTTCCCAGAAGGCAGATCAATCACCTACCACTTTTGATCTTTCCTACAGATCTTGTGGTTTGGGTGTTCTTAGTATTTTTGTGCTTTTATTTTTCTTCTTAGTGATAGCAACATTCTTGCCTCTGATGAGTCAGAATGCTGAAAAGACAGGCAGTAATTCGATCTGATTTCACCAAATCTCTTGAGAGAGGAAAGTCTTCTACTTCCTTGCCAGAGAGACAGTGTTAGCTTTTCAAACCCTGCTTCTGCCTGCCCTCTGCATGTTTTATTCCTGCTCGGAAAAATTGGGGTAGGACCATCTCCAAGACAAAATGTTATTTCTTGGCTGAACCAGGTTGCCTGACTGCTTTGTCTTGGCTCAGCTCTCCTGGTTGGCAATGCAACACTAGCCTTCTTGGCCCACACAGAAAGTACTTAAGAAAAAACAAGCTATTTTAACAAAATATGAGGACTGCTGGCCCTTGTCAGAAGCATAAAGAAAATACCAAGAATTACACTGACAAGTTGCCAACTTCCTTTAAGTCATAAAATCGGAAGCCTGAGTATACCACCTGGGGAGGATAATGGTGTCAGAATTATTCAGTCTTCCTTGGAATAGATGGGAGCTCTCTCAAAGCAAAGGACACCTGCAGGAGGAAGCCAAGTAATTTTGGTCTCCCAAGTGCAATTCAAGACAAAGGAAGCTGCCAGCACTCATATCTTTTGACCGATGACCAGCATCCCAGAGGTGGGGCTCCTGGAAGCATCTAGGCTTAGGCATAGCAGGTCCTGCCACAGTCATTCGGCATGTCTTCTCACACACCAGATTCCAGCCAGCCTGATCATGAGTGGCAGCTCCAGAGTAGGGAAATCTAATTGCCATACCTTCCTTTTTGCATTTTCCTTTTTAACAAATCCCCTTTTCCTCTCGCATTGGCACTGACTGATAACACTGCTTCATTTTGCTCTAACCTTGAACTGTCAGATCTTTCTACCCAGCTGTGGTTCTATTGACAACCTCTTATTTTAAAACACAGCCAAAGGATTCGCTCAAATTGATTTGTTTCTTCTCTCCTACCCACCCCCTTTTTTTTTCAGCTGGAGAACCCGAAATTGGAAACTTAAACGTTTCCGACATAACCCGTGAGAGCTTCAATCTCTCCTGGACAGCTACCAGTGGAGTCTTCGAGACCTTTACCATTGAAATTATTGATTCCAATAGGTATCTGGAGACGATGAAATATGAAATCTCTGGTGCTGAACGAACTGCTCACATCTCAGGGCTACGCCCTGGTAATGATTTTATTGTCTACCTCTCTGGACTTGCTCCCAACATCCGGACCAAAACCATCCATGACACGGTCACCACAGGTACACATGCATTCTCCTGTTCCTAACACCCTCTCTCCAGAGTCTTTTTTGCAGGGTGAAATCACTCCTTCTCACCCACTGAAGCACAAGCCACAATGCGCTAACTCCTCCAGGATGCCAGGTCTGGAGTGCTATTTAACATAACTCTCTTCCAACAGCAGCTCAAATGGTCAATTTCCAGTAAGCCTCTTGTCTGATTTATCACTGACTGGGACATTGGCAGTATAAAATGTAGTTTGGTCCAGTTTGCCATATAGAATCTAGAGAAAAGGATTCATCCCTTCAGTAACAAAACAAAAGGTCATAATGAGCATTGTCCTGGACTTTGAAAGTCATTTACATCAGTCATAGAGGCCTTAAAAATCATATTTTTTGTCATCCTACTGTCTTTGTCTGTCTAGTGCCTTTGACCTCCTAATACCCAAATATGCCAATGATTTAATGCAATTGTGTTGGTGCTATTTTTTCCGACTGGGAAAGTAATAAGAAAAAGCAGAGATTACTGATCGTATGAGTACAGAGGAAACCATGCCACACAGATCACCCCAATTCCAGTGCCATCTCTAGGAGAGGAGACCAGAACATGCTGTTTTGTCCCAGAGCTGTGAATGATAGGTGACAAACAAAAGTAAAATAGCTATGTTTAAACGAGGAGCTTGACTAGCAGAAGAGTAAATGGCTCTCACTTTAAATTTGTATTACCTGTGACATACATACTATGGCAGATGTTCTGTGGCCTGCGACAAAAGAGAATATTCTATATGAATTCAGAAAGGAGAGTCTTTCCATTCAAAATAACATTCTTACCACATTTTAGATAATGCCTTCTTTTGACAGTTAAAGCAAGACATCACAAAAAAAGTTATTTGTGGAATAAACACAGGAAAATTTCTTCTTATAGTTCACAGTCTCATATTCTTGGGAATTCAAGAAAAGGGTTGAGATTTTAGCATCAAAATTATCATGGGCCAGCCTTATCTAGTTCTCATCTCAGCCAGATAAAAGTACAACAAAACTAGGGAAGAAAACTGGCAATTATATGTATTTGTTTCTCATAGCATAAGTGGATTCAAACAAAGGACAAATTCCTTTACTAGAGGGTAAAGTATACAACTTTATGGATTTAGTCTTACATGTTTTGCTTTGGAGCCTATAATAATGTTTTAAACTGACACACTTTCATATTGTTTTCTTCTCACTTTGGTAGCTGAACCTCTCCTTAGCTACCTCACTATCACGAATGTGACCTGGGACAGACAGTATGTCCATCTCGTGAAAAGCTCAGGAGTCTGCCTTTGATGGCTTTCTCATAGGAGTTAGGAATTCTGACCACCTCTAGGAGATGGTGGTGCATTCTGTGCCTGTGGCATCTCGCAGCTTTGTCATTAACAACCTCAAAGCTTCTTCCAGTTTTACTGCCCACCTTCATGGGCTGATTGGCGGCAGCACACTCAGACCCAGGTGGTTCAGACAACCACAGGTATTTCCCATGATGAGTTCTTCATTCTCCATTGAACTTCTTTTGAGGAGCATTCTAAAACCTCACTTGCTACTCATTTTTTATCCTTCTAGTTCCTCCAGATCTTCCCCAAATTTGATAGAGCCAATCCAAATCAGAGCTTTATTTAATACTCTCAGCCCAAATTAAGGAACTTCAGTGTTCACCTCTTTTTCCCTAAATATCTACTCACATCTGGAGTTTTTCTCTTTGTTTCTAGAGAGTTAACCTGACATGCTTTGATGTGAATTTCTAAACCATCCTTTCATCTGATCTTGAATAATCATTTCCAGTTCCATTCTTCATCATTTGCTTGTGGTCTTTCTAATCAAAATTTGCATCCATCATATTCAAAGATGTGTGTGCATGTCATTTTGATTCTTGGTCAGAATGCTATACATTGTTTTTCTCTCCAATAATATTTTAAAATTGGTTCAACTAGCATGCCGAGAAAAGACCTAAAACACATCCCAAGAACCACATGAGGGGATCCAATGGTTTCATCTTGCTTTTGAGATTTGTATTTGTTTGAATTTCCTACAACCAGATTGCTCTTTTTTCACATTTACACTATCAAGCATGTTTTGTCATCTACTGATATCTGTCACAGAGAATCAGAGTCTTCCTTTCATCCATCATCTCATCCAAATCTTGGTGCATGTGGTGAATATTCAGAGCATTAAATTTTTGAAAATGTCCATCTTTACTGGAAGCAGGCAGCATGCATTGTTTCAAAGGATTAGAAGCAGTTAAGAGAAAAATCTCCTAGCGTGCATGGAACACTAACTACCATTCGCTGAGTTTTTTCTTGCATCTCACTTTTCAGCTTGGTTGCACCCTTTGGGACACAGGTGGCAGTAAACCTGACCTTGAGAAGCCAGGTCTTATTCGGCATGGTGAATGTGTTGCCACTGCCAGTCTCTGTCTGGCACCATGAGATGAGTCCTAACACGCATCCTTAATTTGGGAGATTGCTTCCACAGCAAAATATAGGGCAAACAGAGTCTCATTCGGAGGATTTTACCTCCTGTGAGGTTAAGGTAATTTGTCAGTGGATAAAAATTATACCATCATTGGCTTCTCAAACTGACTAAATAAGAAATCCCAAGCCATTTACTTATGGCTATATTCTGCTTCTGAGCCAGATCATTTTGTCCACATGGACTTTATTGCTGTGAGTTATGCTGTGCAATTGTCCAGTTAAAGTTTATCCAAATGAGTCCATTCCTTTCTGCAAATACTGGAACTGCAGCAAAATAGCTCCCAAAACTAATTCTCCATGGGAGAATTAGTCTGCTTCCTCTCAGCCCTAAAACCTGATCCTAGTATCTCAGCCCTCCAGGACTATCTCCTCTCTCTAAATACAATCTGAATGAACTTGCTTTAATGTTAGTATTGCTTTATAAATATGCATTTATGAGGCCAGACCACATACATCCCAGTGGAAAGTAGCAGCACTGGCCTCCTACATTTGAAATGAGTTGCTGTCATCACTGATTGTCTAGACTTTAAGGGACAAGGGAAACTTAACCTCAGTGGTACTACCCATGGTTTCCAAATTATCCATAAGTGAATTTCCTAATCAGAAAATACGATGCCTAACTTCAAGTTTTTCTTTAACATTTGCACACACCAGGAATTTTTTAATGAAAGCAATTTTTATCTTTACAGTATTCAGGGTGAGATGTAGGTTTTCCTATGGTGTACATATTTGGGTTTCTAAATACAATGGAGAATTTCTCTTGTATGAATATTAGCCTTTGATTTGTGCAATCCAAACAGATATAAAGAAAACGAAATAAGGACACTTCAAAGTAGTATTTTCTAAGCCATACTCAGTGGAACACCAGCTCCTTGAGATGTTCAAAGAATATTTCTCTTAAAGGTTATCCATTGATCAGTAAGTTTATGAAATGCTGGACTAAACACAATTAAGTAGGTTTTTTTTTATACAGCGCCAGTATTTCAGAGCCTTTAAAATGCTAGCATGCTTTGTGAACCTCTAGAGTGAGATACAATACATGCTTTACCATGAAGCTGTCTTTTCTTGGAACATCTTACAGAGCTAGTACCACATTACAAACCTTCGAAAATGTAGCCTAAATCCCCTTTATGGTAATTCTACCTACTGCTCTCATGGCTTGTGTTTACTTTTCTCCACACATGACTAGCAAATGGTCATGTTTACACTTAAAGAAACACAATCCACACCTGCAGATAAGGAAACACAGCCTAATATATTACCTTTCTGCAAATATTTGAAGGGATTGATATTTTCAGGTTCTATGGCTACGTTCTGGAGAAATCCACTGTTTCCTCTAATCACATCTCTCTCTTTCTCCCAGCCCATGTTTCTTCTCCTTCAGAGCCAGAGCCACAGCTGGGCACGCTAATCCTTAGCAATATTACCTCTGACAGCTTCAAGGTGTCATGGACCACTCAAGCTGGGCCTTTTGCAAAGATTGTTATCAATATTAGTGATTCTCATTTCCTGCATGAACCCCAACAAGTCACAGTCTCAGGAGATGCACAGCATGCTTACATCACCGGCTTGGTGGAGAACACTGGCTATGACATTAGTGTAACAGGGACCACCTGGGCCGGGGACTCCAGCAGACCCCTCACTGCCTTTGTCATGACAGGTACTCATTCAAAGGTTCTCACTTGTCTGTTTAGAATTCTGCAATGGGAAAGGGAGATAAAGGTGATAGACACTGTCAAGGGAAATTGAACCTAAAACACAATCTTTGCTCCAAATGTAATTAAGTAAGGGGAGAACAGATACTATTGCAAAGAGGGACAGCCACTCTTAGGAGCTGGAAGCAATGCATTCAACAGCTGTATAAAGCTTCTGAGGATTTCCATGCTCAGTTTTATAGGTTGTCTGATCCTGTTTGGAGATTCTGGCTAAAGAGTGAGTTCTAATTTAATAATGGCCTAGGGCATGAATTTTATCTATAAATCAAACTGTATAAGTCCATATACTACCTGGCCCAGAGATATAATAATTTACGTTTTTCTTATAAAAATTGCTCCTTTAAAATTGACTTTATAACAGATTAATGAAAGCTCAAGTTAGGATAGCAGATAAATCTTGTTTAATTAAACCTTACCCATTCATTACTTGACTTCTAACTTCTCCTTGAATTACACTTTAAAAATTGGTTTTCTATTTTCTTCCCTGAGATTATCCTAAATTAATGGCAAAGATAGCAAATAATGTGGATTTACCAAATCTCAAGCCTGAAAAATCTCAGAAAATATTTAGAATTCTCTTCCCTTCCACTATGAGAATTTTCAGGAGACCAACTTTGCCATATGATTTTTACATTAAACCAGGCCTCTCCTAGGGTCTAAATTTCTGTAAGTAAGCTCTGCTAATATGTTCAATTAAACATTAATTGGAGACAGCATGGTGTCCCAGAAGAGTAAGGATTTTGAGATCAGACCCAAGTGATTCCTAATTCTCTTCCACATCTTTTCAATTATATAATCTTGTCTGGTTCTTAATTTCCCTGAACCCCAATTTCCAAGAGAAGAAGGCCACAGCTTTGTCACAGGGTCTTTAATGGATATGATGGATTTAAACTGCCTGGCATCCAGTAGGCATTTTACAGATGCTGGGTCCTTTCTGATGACTCCCAATACTATGAAGAAAGTGGCATTCTTAAAAATAAGCAACAAGCTAGACAGAAACAATAAACCAATCATGACTTTCCTATGGTTTTTAAGAGAATCCTGGACATGTTTTAATGTGAGATCAAAAAGTGATTATATTTTTTGTCCAGTGATCTAATGTGAATCCAATCATTTAGACAGTCTTCAAATGCAGGCCATGAAAATTAATTTCTTAGCGGGGCATGAGCAGACAGGGGTAGCCATGACATGAAAATCTCACTGCCCAGGAGGAAAGGAATGACCAGGTGCAGGTTTCATCAGGCCCTTGCTTGTAGCCTTTTGCACGACCTCCCACAGAACAAAGAGAAGAATAGGAAGCCAGGAGAACTGGCTTTAGTAATCCTAGATCCAGTTACAGCATTGTCTCAACTAATCCTTGAAGTGAAAAGATTGCATTTTAAAAGAAGCATATTTTAAAAAGAGAAAGAAAGAAACTGAACACTAGAGATTATAAATAAGAAACCCTTGATTAACTAATTAGCCTAAATGCCCTCCTTTTCATTAGAATGTGCTACTTTGATGGCGTGGGGATGCAAAGCATCCAACTATCAAAGCAAGGCGCCACTTATCTAAACAAAACTCAGCAATAGAATTCGAGACAACTTGTCTTACAGACAAGGAAGCCTGTTTGCACAATAAATGTGATTTCAGCTTTGCCTTTGATAGAGTTATGATTTGGGGGAGATTGTTACATGTTTTTTAAAAAAATGCCTCAAGATAAACACCAAGTGTTTCAAAATAAGTACAGGAAGTCCAAGCCATAGCAAAATTTAAATCTCTGCTTAGGGGATGAAGGCAGTCACTTGTTCATTCAGTCACCAGACTCTTATTTTTTAAACATTTTTCTTTGCATCCCATGGAATAGACTGTGGGCATTAGTGTAAGATTATTTATCTCTTTGAAATTTAAGGTTTAGCTACAATGCAGGAAAAAGCTATAAATTAGATATAACTAAAGCAGCACTAGCTATGGAATCTCCCTGCCCCTATGATAAAAAATGAATACATTCAACATTACTGTGTTTTGTTTTTGTAGAGAGGAGGCACTGGACCTTTTCCACTAATCCTGCTTATGCCTCAGGACTTGCCAGCACTGATAGAGTTGACTAATTAGATGTTGGCTGAGGGTGTAGAAAGAACATTGAACTTGGAGTCGCACAACCTGGTTGGATCTTAGTTTAGCCTCCTACTAGTAGATATGTAACCTTGGACAAGTCACTGACCTCTCTGTTTCTTTATATGTGATAGGGGAGGTTGATGAGTAGCAAAATCTACCTTACAGTGTCACTTTGGGGATTAAGTAGGATACTAAATTTGAAGTCCTGTCAATGGGAATGATTGACAGAAACTCAGCTGATATAAACTTACTCTTTTGGGGTATCCCAATGTGTGAAAAGACCCTTTGCCACCTAAAAAGTGAAAGTGCCTGAAATACAAATGTTTGGTGAGCGAATGAACAAACTTACTGAAGATCCAGACGAGTCCTTAACTTCTAACTTTATCTATGGAAATATACATCAAAATAATTAGCTAATCTCAGTATTATTTACTGGACTGTAACCATAATTTGTTAATTTTGACACACGAAAAATCTTACTTTCTCCTTTTATCTCAATTTGTAATTATGTGTGTCACTAATTGGCCTAATAGACTTGATTCAAAATGTATATTAGAAGTAGAATAGAAACATGAGGTATAACAAAAAGGAAGTATATTTTCAGGGGTGGGGAGTGATTTGCTTCAAGACCAGAAGACAGTGAGAAGTAGAGAAAGGGTCCAAACCCCATATAAAATATCCAGTTTTATAAGAAGTTTATGGTCTTTGGAGTCAGACCCAGCTTAAAAACTTTGTCTATCACAAACTAGCTATGTGACTTTGGCCAAGTCAATCAATCTCTTTAAAGCTCAATTATCTTACCTGTATAATGGGAACACTATCTCTCATAGACTTGTTATGAGATTTATACAAGACATCATTTAGCACCCAATAAACTCTTACTAATATTCATTTTCTGAGCATATAACACATTTAAGAATTGATGGGGTAACTATCAGTGTTTGTGGAGACTTGTGCTATCCCAGCAGAGTCGGTGCTACTAACCTGAGTTATTTTCGCTCCTCCCTTCTTTCAGAGGCCCTGCCCCTTCTGGAAAACCTAACCATTTCCGACATTAATCCCTACGGGTTCACAGTTTCCTGGATGGCATCGGAGAATGCCTTTGACAGCTTTCTAGTAACGGTGGTGGATTCAGGGAAGCTGCTGGACCCCCAAGAATTCACACTTTCAGGAACCCAGAGGAAGCTGGAGCTTAGAGGCCTCATAACTGGCATTGGCTATGAGGTCATGGTCTCTGGCTTCACCCAAGGGCACCAAACCAAGCCCTTGAGGGCTGAGATTGTTACAGGTATTTTGATTCCAGTGAGCCATTTTCTTCCCTTCCTGGTTTCCCATCATGTAATCCATCTTTGTCAGTGTTCTCTCCTTAATTCATAGATGTGGCCTGCTGTTTTATGTTTTCCCCACCCCACATTCTTCCATGTCTTATGTCTCTAATGAGCACTTCCTTTCTCCCATTCTGGAAATAAGAAGGTCAGAATGTTCCCACTTGGTGTTCCAAAGCCTTTGGACTGTGTCTTCTCTGTAGCTCTTGTGTGATTACTCCACTTCATCTGCCCCTGCATTCATTCTGGCTGGTCCTCAGCTCCATTTCAGCCTTCTCAAAGGAAACATACCAATGAGTATATTTCAAAAACTTAGTTACAATATTTGCCATCTCAAAGTTTCAGCTGTGATCTTGACAAACTTACCAGGTGGGTCTGTCATTGGAAAACCAAATGTGAACTTATTATACTGGTAATCACTAATACCATAGATATTCTTCAACACAGACTAAATCCATAATTTTCTCAAGACTATTAATTCCTAGAGGAATAGAGCATTAACAATGTTAACATTCAAAAACCTGTGTTTCCCAAAGTCTTTCTAGAGATTAGTAGTTTCATAGACTACTCAAAGGTCCTACATGGTGAAGAAGTTCCATGTTCAAATAAGTTTTAGAAACACTGATTTAAACATAGTTTAACAGTATCCTTGACACAAGGCTTTATAGAACATCATGATATACATGTGTCTCTCCAAGAGGGAATTATTCAAACAGTATTTCCCAAACTTATTTGACAATGGATATCTTTTAAGGGAGAGTATCAAACAAGAGTAGTTTGCTGTGAGTACATTTTGGGAAACTCAGCTGTAAATTTATCTTGACATTGAGTTTTGTCTAGTTCAGGCAATCCAAAATAACACCTTGAGTCCAAAGTATGTCGCACAAGAGGTCCCGAGCCTCAGTTCTACAATCTTAACACTTATATAATCGTTAAAAAAAAGCAAGCAAGTCAAGAGTAGCATCCTTCTTTAGTAAAACAGCTCCAATAAAAAAGCAACCGACCATAACATTTATATCATTTTAAAAGCCATTTTGCTCATGATCAAGGGAAATATAATCAGTGGTATCATCATGGGCAGCTCTACAGATCATTAATGGTGGTTTATTTGTCTTTTCAAAAAGAAAAGAAAAAGATCTCACAGAGGATGGGCACTCAGCCACTGGAAGACAGCAAATGTAAATAAGTTAATGGCTTTGAACTTGTTTAAAAATGCAGAGGCAGGGCATGCTGAGTCCAGATGTAGATTTATAAAATTGCTTTTAGACAAAACTCAAGCATCCACTTGGTTTATATTAAATGTATCAACTTCATCTTTCCCTTCTCCTATACCTGCTAGACTCGTTCGTGTTGAATAATTTTATTTTCGGTATCTCAGGACACTTCTATCTCTAAGAGCCGGGCATCACTACATATTGATACCTCGATGGACAGAAAATTGCACAGCCTGATAAATGACATTTTCTTTCCTCCTTCCATCATTTTCTCCCCTTCTAGAAGCTGAGCCAGAAGTTGACAACCTTCTAGTTTCAGATGCCACCCCAGACGGTTTCCGTCTGTCTTGGACAGCTGATGAAGGGGTCTTCGACAGTTTTGTTCTCAAAATTCGAGATACCAAAAAGCAGTCTGAGCCACAGGAAATAACCGTACTTACCCCCGAACGTACCAGGGACATAACAGGTCTCAAAGAGGCCACTGAATACGAAATTGAACTCTATGGAATAAGCAATGGAAGGCGATCCCAGCCAGTCAATGCTATTGCAACAACAGGTACTGTACATAAACAGGAGGAAACAGAGAAAAGTCATAACTTGGGGTTCTTCACACAGGGCTGGGAAATTATAGGAACTTTAGATGGCAAACAGCCTCACGCTCAGATCCTGGCTCTTCCATTTGTCAACTGGGTGACCATGTACAGTTTGGCAAAGTCTTAATGCAAAAAGAGTCTTTATGCCATTTACTTAATAGCATTGTGAGGATTAAGTGAGATAATTCATAGAAAGCTCAACGGAAGGACTGGCACATAGCAAGGGCTTAGTAAATGAGATATATTTATAGATTCATTGTTGTCATTAATATATTATCATTATTACAATTATCATACTTTTTCCATGCCAAAGTCTCTTCTTTCTACCTATTATCATTTTTTATCCGGAGATATGCTTCCTTGTTCTTTGATCAAATGTTCAAACTATACTATACAGGGATAATGAAGAAAGAGTACTTCTCTATCTAGAAAAATTAATGTTTATAAAATGTATAAATAATCAGCAACATGATCAGGAAGGAAAAAAGAAGACGCTGGCTAGGTTAAGGGCTGTTAAAACTCACTAATTTTATTTGCTACTTATAGCAACTCTAAAAGGCACTAGAGGGGGGAATGAAAACTTTTTCATATGAGTTGTTTCAAAGAGAATAAAGAAAAATGGTAACAACATAACTTTATAATAATAATATAAGACTAACATGACCCTTTAGGAGGAAAAGGAAAGACCTATAACAGCTGAGGTGAATTTCTGCACAAAACTGAGGGAGGTGCAGAAAGCCTTAGTTAGAAATGACTGCTTCAAAGAGGAACCAGAGGAAAGAATCACAGAATCACGGGGAGAGGTAAAAAGGCCCGGAGAAACGATGGGTATTTTATGTCAAGTTTCAGAACCTGGTGAGCTCCTTAGAAGCCTCTATAGAAATCATAATCTGTATTTGTAGATGTAGAGAAAATGCTGAGATCCAGACAACAATTCAGTCAGAGGAAAAGCCCTGTTTCTGATTAAGATGGTCACTCTATGCCTGGAATGCGGGTCTTTGTCTCTCCCCACCCTGTGGCTGCCCATAAAACAACTTCAGATCAGAAGCAAAGCCTGATTTGACCTTGGTTTATAAACACTGTTTTTTTAAAGTTTACTTCTGATCACTGATTTTGTTTCATTGGTCTTATTTTCTAGAGGCCCTGCAGTTCTAAAGCCAAAGGGAGAATGAATAATCATGATTTTTTTTTTTTTTTAAGAACAAAAGAAAAAGAAAAAGCAGCCCCTCCTTTTTGGGAAAGCCCTTTCTTTGATTTCTTTCTCTGGGGTCTTGTATTTCACAGCCAAAGAACAAGTGTGTGTGTGTGTGTGTGTGTGTGTGTGTGTGTGTTCGCGCGCGCACCTGCTCCAGTACTTTCAGAGGACAGGAGAGGTGAGTCTTGAGCACAGCAGATGTCTAATTTCTACCTTCACCTCATCAACTTTAAAAAGTCTCCCTATTGTTTTTTCATCCCTCCTCCTGTCTTTTCTCCCTCACACCATCGTAAACCTTTCTCTGTGATGTTCTGCTCCTCTTTTTCCTTATAAAAGCTGCTGCAGGTTGTCATTCTCACTTCCCAAGCACAAGTTGCCATCCCTGAGTGCCCCAGGCAGAGGAAGGTTAGAGTTGGTGTTGCCTAGTAGTTAAGCCTGCTGCAGCCTCTAGGCGATTCCTTGAAGTCTAATCCTGGCCCTACTTCTTAGAAGCTTATGTGACCATGGGCAAATCTCCTTTCTACTCTGAAACTCAGTCTTCTCACCTGGCAGATAGAATTTACCTCAAAGATCAACCATGAGATTTATTTAAGATCATGAATGCAGACTATTTAGATTTTCCTTGCTCTTCATAACAAAATTAGCTATTAATGAATTATGACTTATAATATGCAATATAATATAATGTGATCTCATATAAATTCTATTTTTAATTGGCCACTTGGTTCAAAATTCAAAGGTTAAAGAAGGATATAGAGTGAAGTCTATTCTATGCCCCTTCCACCCAGTTGCTCTATCTAGAGGCAACCAATATTACCACTTTCTTCTGTATCATTCCAGAAATACTCTGTACAAATAGACGAAATTAGACATAGATCCACAGTCCCTTTTTTTAAATTCTTTTTTTGGCACAGTGGTTAACATACCCACTCTTTCACACGTTGTTGCTGTGTGTGTTTCTGGATTATTAATAGATCTCAGAGGTAATCATGTATCTTATTTATTTAACTGTTCCCCTACGGGTAGACACTTAGGTTATAGCTTTTTTGATCCTTCTGCCTGACATTTACTGCATTTGCAATGACTCCTCTTCCCCTCTGTAGTTTAACCCACTTCTTCACAATAGTCTTGTGCCCTGGCCCTCCCTTGGGAGGCCCAGAGTTGCCAGGAGTTTCTTTTACTTCTGGGAAGTTAAATGCCAACATGCTTCTGTACACCATCTGGAGGGTCCCTGGAATAGACAGAAAATAGTTCAAAATCCAGCAACAGAGTAAAGTGACTGTCATTCTCTTCTCGAGTTTGCTTAATCTGTCCCCATTGCCACTCCCAGACATACACCGCCTGTGCTCACTTCTACTCCCCAAGGCCAATGGGGGTATATCCTACTCTACCCACCTTTCTCATCCAGTCAGCCTCTTAACTCTTTTCAGTTCCAGGTCAGATGCACTTGAAACCACCACACTGCAATAACAGTGTGTCTGGGGTCTGTGTTGATGGGTTAACAGAGACCCTTGCTTGACAATCCTCCCTCCTATATTAAGCAGGCTCTTCATGCAGTAGGAGGCATGCAAAAATAACAAATAGTCTTCCACATCTAGGTAGATCTGTTGTCCAAAAATATCTCACACACACTGACCCTGAAATTCCACCATCACTGTGCCATATTTTCAGGTCAAACATGTCTATCTTCCTGCTGCCACCTTTATCAAGCACATGACAGGAGCACATGACAGATGAGGCTACTGATTCTGATTGTTTCTAAAACAGGGCAGATAATATTGCCATTTTTCGGGTGAGAAGACTGGGATCTAGAGAGAATCTGTGGCCACAAGATACACCTTCTGAAATGTGCCAGGACCTATACCAATGAGGTTCACAGTTAGAGCAGACCAAGCTAGCGGCATGGAGACTCAGTGCCTGAGTTTACACACCTCCCTAGGGTTTTTCCTCTGCTGGCCTCATATAGATCTTTCCTGGGGGCTACTTCAAAATCTAAGGTGGCCCATGGCTCCTGGGAAAGAAAATAAGAGAGGGTGATCATGTTTCCTGAATTCTTACTGCATGCTAGAGTCTGTGCTAGGAGCTTTATATGCATTATCGTTGCTAATCCTCAAAACATTCCTAAAAGTAGGCATCATTTTACCACTGGACAGATGGAGCAACTGACCCTCATAGAAGTGAAGGGATCTGTCCCAGGTTGCCCAGCATCTCCACGGCATTTGGACAGTCAAGATCTTGAAGGCTCCAGAGCCCTAATGGTTTCCAAAGTTTTCCCAGGAAAGGGTAAAACCCCAGGCAGCCACAGAGTCTAGGGGTGGCTACCAGGTTGCAGGAGAAAGCTGTAGGAGGAGAAGGAAAGACACTAATGGAAAGAAAAAAAATTCTCCCAAGAGTGGTCTGTGGGTTTCAGAACTTAATGATCAACGTGGGTTGGAGAGGGGAAAAGATGAAGCGAGCTCCCTGGAGACCTGAAAATTGTTTCCTGCATTTTCTGGTTAAGCATGGTCAGCTAAAGAGGGCAGAAAGCTCAGCCAAAAAACACACAGAGAAAAGCCAGAGGACACTGGGTTTGGTGAAGAGGTATTTATGTAGCAGAAACTAGCCCCTGGGCATGGCTTTCCCTACAGGTAGACCCAATGTCCATCGGGTGTTTGCTTTGGTGATGGGCCTGAGGTTGCTCCCTGGCTCCAGACCTCCATCCAGTTCTGGGAATGGGTTTGCCGAGATCAGTTTCCATGTGAACATTATTTCCAGGTTCGTGGGGTTGTGGTCTGTTCTACTGCCCAGTCCTGGGACCCAGAAAGGTCACACTACAAGAATGTTCTTTGGAGAACTGAGCCTCCATGTACTCCTCTGTAAAATGGCTAACCATTACTTCTCAGGGTTTTCTAAATGAGGATTAATCTTTACAAATTGCAAAGAACTATATAATTGTTAAGTCTTGATATATTTAAATAAAAGGAACTATACAGCAAAAGTCTGAGGAAAAAAATGCTAAAAGTCTAAAATTAAAGGAGGGTGCATTCCAAGCTGAGAAATCACTCACCCACACTAAGTCAGATGCCAACTACTATGCTAGCATTCTCCTTGAATGAAAACAAATGGCAGCCCTACAGCCCTGAGCCCTGTACCTGAATGAAAGAATGGTCATTTCTAGCAAGTCTCAACTTGACCACAGATCACCTCATTCTTCATCTTCAAGGCTTGGCCCAGACACAAACTAGGGGCTAAGTATTCCTGGATAAGGAATGCAAGAAGAATCATTGATGAGCAAGACAGTTAACTATTTCTGGTTTTCTCTTATGTTTTTTTTCCTTGATAGCCATGGGCTCCCCGAAGGAAATTATTTTCTCAGACATCACTGAAAATTCAGCCACTGTCAGCTGGATGGCTCCCACTGCCCAGGTGCAAAGCTTCCGGATTACCTACGTGCCCATTGCAGGAGGTAGGGGGCTTGGAGGGTGATGGGGGAGGAGGAGTCTAGAGGGTTTGGGTGGACTAGTGAAGACAACCTGATAATTCTCATCCTGCCAAATGTCATGACCATCCTTACATTTGAGGCCATCTGGATAGACCTCATTTGTAAAATGCTGTGATATTCTTGGAAGAAACTACCTCATGAGGATCATTTTATGAAGACTCTTTCTAGCTCTGAAATTCTAAATGTCTATGAGAAATCAATTCCCAGTATTGCTTTTATACAATGACAGAAGACACTAAATACATTGGCCTTGTCTTTTTGGGCATGCTCATCTGAAAAGCTGGTTTTGACCTGGGGAAATGTAAGGTTATGGCCTTGGATCCCAAAATCTGTCTCTCTCAATAAGGGATGGAAGATGTGACTGAACAGAATCAGGGGTTCTAGTTTAGGGCACATGGGCTATAATAGAGACCATGGAAGAAGCACAATCTAATCTGTCTAAAAACATGCTTGCAGACAGCGAGCTCTCTGCAAAGTGGAAGTGGGTACAAGAGAGAATGGTTGATAACCTCTTCTGAGTAATGCTATAGCATCTCTATGGGGAGTTTGACCAATTGATGTCCAAACTCTTCACCAGCCCTGAAATTCTAAAAAATATAAATTTTGAACTTTCTAATAAATATATAAGTACAATTTTTTTTTTTTTACTATCACCATCTTCTTTTCTTAAAGAGAGACATCTCTGCTAGGAATGGAATCTATATATTCCTAAGCTAAGACAATGGGTTAACTATAGCAAATATACATTATGTGTAGGCTTCCCATATTCTTTGTGAGAAACATAAATAAAATTTGAGCAACATGCTAACTCTCTACTGAATGGAAATTTGACATTTTTAGCACATCGTGACTTCATGTATTTTCCTCTCCTGGCTCAATTTTTGGCATCTGCCCGGATGGGGGAAAAAAATCATACGAAAAGTAGGACCTCTTCTCATATGCCAGAGGGTAGGAGCAAATGAGAAAAAGTCAAGAAAAACAGTTGAAGATGCTGTGACATTTCCAAATCGAATAACCCATTCCTGGGGCAAGAGTGAGTATGTTTTAGCGACGTTCGCCACTCCCAATGTTACTTTTGCTGTATTCTAGGTACACCTTCAGTGGTCACCGTGGATGGAACCAGCACTCAGACCAAGCTGGTGAAACTCTTACCTGGAGCTGAGTACCTTGTCAGCATCATCGCCATGAAGGGCTTTGAGGAGAGCGAACCTGTCTCAGGAACGTTCACCACAGGTGCTGTGCTCACCTTCACCTATATTGCTCATGACTCAGCAGCTGGAAAATTATTTCTATTTAGGAAATTACAGTGGGAGGTGCACTGGATTTGGAGCATCAGAGGCCTCATTTCTGGCCTGTTCCCAGTCTCTCATGGGCTCAGGAACATTGACTTCGTCCTTAACCTCTCTTGGCCTCTGTGTTCTGGAGTCATGTGGAAGAAAGAGCACAGGTTTGGGAGTCACAGTGATCTGGGTTTAAATCTCAAGCCTGCCACTTTTAGGCACGTGAGCAGTTAGTTCATCTCTCTAGGGTCTAGTTTCCTTCTCTGTGAAATAGGTACAATTCTACTTCCTTTGCTATAAGATCACATGAAACACTCTATGTAAAGCATCTGCAAAAGGCGAATGACTGACTATACATGTTACCTCACCTCTTCCCCTTCCCCACCTGGTGCCAGGAGCATCACAGGTGTCTTTTCAAGCTGATGCTTCACACAGACACATAATGGTGACAGCTACAAAGTAACTACTCTCAACTGGGCAACTACTGTCTTTCAGGCACTGTTATTAAACCCTTTACATTCAAATCATTAAAATGGCTGTTATCCCATTTTACAGAGTAAATAACTGAGACCCAGGGAAATTAAGCACTTTGGCCAAGGCCCCATAACTAGTAAATGCCGGAAGGAAACCTGAACTGAGGTCAGTCTCACTCCAGACTCTGTTCTTCTAAAATAAAGAGTTATTTTTCTATTATAACCTGATTTGGACAGCACACTGTAAGGAGGAAGAAATAATGAATTGCATTGAAGGAGAATGAAGTGGAAAATTTCTCTTCAGGCGGCCATGTCTCTAAACAATTTATCCTTTGATATATCAGCAATTATCCAGCCTAATCTATTCAAAGATCCAAAGAATGAGCCTCATAGGAAATTTTAAAAATATCCTAATGGTTCAAAAGAGTTGATAATATGTAATTAAAATGTCCATCTGAACCCAGAGTCCTGTCCACCCTGCCACAGAGGCTTCTATTTCCCTCTTAGAAATCTTTCTTTCATTGATTCTCCACAGCAACAGATAGCAAAGGCAGGGTGGGTTTTCTCCCAAGGCCTCATTGTTCTCATCAGTTAAAGGAGAGTCTGTACAGGCCTGATGAAGCAAGGATGAACTCAGAGCAGATGATGTGGACTCCCAAAATTGCTCTGCTACCTCCTGACTGTCAGGCCAGTCATTTCATCTCTTGAGGCTCAAGTACCTCATCCATGAAATGAGCTGATGACAGTTGCCCTTCACCCTCCCAGGGCTGTCGTCCTGGAATAGTTGAGTAATAAATGTGAACGCAAGAGGAAAATAGCTATATTTAGGTTTTATTTTTTTAAGAAAAGGTTGTTGGATAATAGCAGTGGTCAGTTAAGTGGGCCATGACTCTGTGAATAGCTATCCTTTCTTTAATAATCACATTAATAACAACTGGAAGTATTGAGAACTGTCCCCAGTTCATTTGACACACACTGTCTAGTTTATCCTTATAGCAGCCACCCTTTCACAGCTGAAGAAAGTGAGATTTGAAAAGGACAAATGACACAGGGCACACCAACCCTAGATAGAGAAGCCAAAGTAAAACCTGGACCACTGGCCTCTGGAGCCTGAGTCCATGTTTCCTACGAGCCTCCTAAGCAGAGATCTCACTCAAAGGTCAGAAAAGTCTTGGGCAGCATCCGTTCTGTACTTTCCTCTGTTTTTTAAGTTTTTTCTCTTGGGATAGTTATATGACCTATGATGATAACCCTTATCATGTGTTCAGCCCTTTCCATTTTATACATCACCTTTCTACCTATAATATCATGTGGAAATCAAAATAACACTAAGAATAAAGCCGGAAAGAATTATTGTGCCCATTTTACAAATGGGGAAATAGAAACCCAAGGTCACCCAGCTGACAAGGTAAGGAGTCCTGACTCAACCCCAGGTCATCCTGGCTCCAAGGTCAGGACTCTAAACCTTCCTTGCAATTGACATTGTATCTCAGACCAGGAATCCAGAAGCAGTGTAGACAGCTGAGCAGCTGTGGCCCAATGTCCTACCCCATGACTGCCTATCTCTCCAACACATTATCTTTCCTTGCAGCCCTGGACAGCCCGTCTGGCCTGATGATAGCCAACATCACCGACTCAGAAGCTTTGGCCATGTGGCAGCCGGCCATTGCCCCTGTGGACAGTTATGTCATCTCCTACACAGGAAAAAGAGGTAAGGTCATATGCCAGACCCTCCCCACTCTGAGGAATGTCTGTCCTGCTAGAAACTCTCTTTGTTCTCCCTTCTCCATGTCATATTTGGTACAGGATGACAGAAATGCATGGGTTGGCTGGAAAGGTTAGCAGTATTCTCATGGCTCTTGATTGCCACTTTAGAACAACTCATGGGCTGGGGCAGGGGCTGTGTGGGTGGATGTGGAGGCACCTGATCAGGGGGTCGCAAGAAGGCCCTGCCCATATTTCTCTGCTGTTGTCAAGTGAAACAGAATCAATATTGTGGTTATGTCAAGGGAGTCCAGTCAGCCATTGGAAGGAAGGAAGGAAGGAAGGAAGGAAGGAAGGAAGGAAGGAAGGAAGGAAGGAAGGAAGGAAGAAAGGAAGGAAGGAAAACATCCCCAGCCTCTTTCTCCTCTCCTGCTAGCCTCTCCTCCTATCAGCATGAGCTGCCCTCTCTTAGAAGCAGCTCTCACCTCTTACAAAGAAAAAGTCCAGAATCAAGAACCTTAAACAGGCTACATCCGGTGGCTCTGGGGAGCCTGGGCTTCTCAGAGGTCACGGAGGAGGCCAGTTGTAGCAAATGTGAGAAATCAGAAATGATGAATCCTTGTCTTTGCAACCATCTTCTCTAGTTTACTCATTTGGCAGATTCAACACTTATTTGGGGCACCGGCAAACCCCAACCACCAGAATGTCAACATTAAATACACATGAGAGGGAAGAAAGAGCAGTTCCTTTTCAGTGAATGAACCCGTACTTTTGTACTGAACTATTCCAGAAAACATTTTACTATCTTAATCTCAAAGCAAATGGGAGTTCCATATTTTAAGTTCGGTATTGTTTTACTCGCAGTGACAATATGACAGGGCACCATAACCTGTGCCTGGGGCCTCTGGACATCTTAACTCTTCCGAGTCTGGGAAGATGGTGTGGTCTTATCAAAATTAAATCAGAGTATAGTTCATGGGCATCATGGAACATGTGGGTGCAGCCCTAAGAAAGGGCCTGGTCCGGAAGAGGGGAGAGAGTGACTAATTTGTTCCAGTTTGCCCAGGACTTTCTCAGTTTTAACACGAAAAGCCCCAAGAAACCCTTTAGTCCCTGGCAAGTCAGGATGGTCAGTCATCTACGATTAGGAAATCAACACATACATCTGGGCACTGGTGTTTAGTTTCCACTGTCAAACCTGGCCCAATGGGTCTCCAAGGCAGTCACCGGGCTCTGGTGTGTCTGCCGCCAGTTTCTGTGGTCCCCCAGCCTAATGTTTGGCAACACTTGGCAAATTATGAAAGGACACATAAGTACGTGAGAAGGACAGGGAGAACAAGCAAAGGACAAATTAAACGTGGGTGGCCTGGGGCTTGGAGTTGTTACCTGCAACTCTCCTCTGGCTGGTCCCTGAGCCTCGGCAGCAAAGCCCCAAGTGAAAATGTGTCCTGTCCCCCAGTTCCCCTTCCTTCTGATTCAGTGCCTGGAAAAATCCAGTCTCCATATGATAAATCTTTTGCAAATTAGATAAGTGCTCAAGAGAGAGAAAGGGGCGTGAGTCATCTCGGAAGTCAAACCTGCTTTCCTGCAGGGTCGGTCACTGAAGTTTGTGTGTTAGGAGGTGCGTGTGGTGCTCGCCATCTCCTCTGATGGCTCAGACCAGGAGAGGTAACTGCCTCGGTGTCTGTGTCTCATGTCTAGTGCCAGAAATTACAAGAACAGTGTCCGGGAACACGGTGGAGTATGTGCTGACCAACCTCGAGCCTGCCACGGAATACATGCTGAGGCTCTTTGCAGAGAAAGGGCCCCAGAAGAGCTCGACCATCAGTACCAAGTTCACGACAGGTACCAAGGCGCCCACCCACAGCCTCCATCTTAACTATTCTGTTTTTTAAGTTGGATCCTTGCAATGTGATGACATCAACATCAGTTAAAGTCACTAGTGCCCACTCAATCAAGGACCTTATGAAACACACAATTTCCTTTTGAACTAAAATGACCTTGTTCTCTCCAAGGACAGTTTTAAGAGGAGGATGTTTTAAGTGGAAAACCAGTCCCTACTGGCCCTAAACCCATTATGTAATGATCTATGTTCTAAGCAAGGAAATAGTTTTAAGAGAAAGATTTTTCAATCACGTTTTCCTAAATGTCTATTGGGTTTTTATTCATGGAGATCTTTATACAAACTATAACAAGCAGAGAAATAAAGGTACTGTCCTCCCAGTAGGGGTGGCTACCAATGTCAGCATCCATCTGTCCTCTTGGTGAGAAACAAGGGGCATTGGTGACATGCTCACAGCTGTGTCCTTCTCTCTGAATCCAACCAAGGCCAGTCAAGGCCTTGCTGGGCTCAGGAAAACATGGCCCTTAGGATGAGATGAACCACTGAGATGATATGTCTTTGGAGAACACATGGCTCAACCTCATTTACAGATGGGGAAGGTTCTGTTCAAGGTCATATGGGGCAATGGTAGGGAAAGGACTTGAACCCAGGCCTCCTGACCCAGCCAGGGATTTTTGTCTTACACTTGCTGACTTGTTTGATATGTAATGTCTTATCTTCTCTAGACCTCGATTCTCCTAGAGATTTGACTGCTACTGAGGTTCAGTCGGAAACTGCCCTCCTCTCCTGGAGACCTCCACGGGCATCTGTCACAGGTTACCTGTTGGTGTATGAATCCGTGGATGGTACAGTCAAGGTATCTTGAAGTATATAAACAACTTCCCAGGGCTGGTTGAAACATTTACATGATCCTCAAGGTAGGGAAGAAGCATCTGGATGTGTTTCACTACCTCAGTGCAACTGGGAAGCTGAAAAAAAAAAAAAAACTAATAGGGACCGGATGCCATGTCAGACTTTCTGAATCATATGCTCCAGCCTCTCTCATTTTAATTAGACTCCAGTTTTGATAGCCAGCCAAGGTCAAAAACACTGCTTCAAGACTTGAGGACATTTTAGGAGCTGAAATCTTGGTCCCTTAATGTTTTATTGAGTCAAGGCCAAAGGCTTCTTCTTCATCCTTGCCATGTACATTATCTCACAGATGGCATCATTCCATTATATATTTAAATATATATCACCACACCCTTATTACATCAACTGTTAATCTTATCAATTGTTAATATTGTTACAGAAATTATTAATATTATTTACATTCTATACACTTGAACATTTTTTCTTTTACTTTTTAATTTGATATAACTTTAGACCTTCACTCAAGTGAAAGATTTTCAAGTTAACCTTCTAAACTTATTATTAAATTTTAAATTTTGGACCTCATACTTTATATTTCCAAGATCTTTTACTTATTCTCTGCATGTTCATCTGTTTCTAGCGTATTGTTTGTGTTTTGTCATCATCTTCTCTTTATCTGTGAGAATGTATGTTATTGTTCTTTCATTCTTCCACATGCATAGAGTTTCTTCCAAGTTATTTATTTTTCACTGCTCCTGGTTGGTTTGGTTTAGCTCTCCATCTTTCATGTTGGAGACTTCCACCCCTCTCTGTTGGTCCTTCTGTTGGTCCTGCAGCCAAGGATGAAACAGCTGACTGGGAGTTTCCATCACATAGACAGGGCTCGTCAATGATGGGGCTCACCACAGGGTAACTGGGTGAGTACCCAGCAATTTTTGTGGGAGACCAGCTAATGTCAGTGCTGTAAGCCTTTACATGAGCTAAACAGTCTCCCTAGAGGACCCTCCAACTCCTTCAAACCAGGCTGCTAGGAGCATAGCTGCAGAAGACTCCCATACGTACAAACCTTCACGTCTTCAGTGTCCAGCATTGCAGCTCAGCCTTCCCTGCACCTGGGCCCGATGGGTTTGAACCCATGGTCTCTTCCCGCTCGACCTTTTCAGAGAGTAAACCTCAGCTTTCCATTAGGACTGAGAAGGATTGTCGTGAGGACTGGGGATCTGTTTCTTAGACAAAGCTTTTAAACAAACTTTTTTATTCAGCCACACCCCACACTGACCTTCGAAGGCATCTTTGCTTTTGTACACATTCCATTCCGGAACTTGCTGGGTTCTGGGCATTCATCAGCCAGCCTCTGACTGACTCTGCCCACTTAGTTAGCCCCCAGCTTTCTCCATTCTGCCCCCTCAGTTGTCACTGCATCATACACTTTCCGTCTATCAAGATTCTGTTGACATTGCATGCCCAGCATTTTCCTCATCTTTGTGGGTTTATACTTTATATCCCTCTGCTTTCATTTTAATGGGCATCAGAAGCAAGGAGAGATAAACTGGCATGCCCAATCTGCCATGCTTAACCAGAAGCGGACACGCTTTTCCTACCACAACCCTTCTTGGAGTCGGTATAATAATGACCAATATTGCTGTATGAACTGGAGTAAATCTCTTACCTTCTCCTGGTGTCAGTGTTCACATCTAGAAAATGAGTACATTGGATTCACCAAACTCTAATGTCCCTTCCTGGGCAGGCGTTCTAGGATTTAGTGTTTTCCAGAAGTCATGAGGCTCATTTCAATCTATCTCAGTTGCCTGGAAAATGACTGCAGAGCAGCCTAGAGAACTGATAGGTAATTGTATCCCCGAGTAATTCAATGAACCCAGCTTTGTATCTGATCCTTCCCCAAGGCCCAGACCTGCGGGTCACACAAAGGTCACCGGTATCAAGTGAGCACTGGTTTATTTTCCCATGTGTTCAATACCCAGTTTTCTGTGTTTCACTCAAGAAAATCAGCATGGTATAGGAGGTAGAGTCCTAGACAAGATAACTGAGAGGCAGGATGCAAGACCATCCTCCACTACCAACAAATCATGGAGTGAGAGCTAGTCTCACCTTCTCTGAAACTCAACTTCCCCCATTTGAAAAGTCAGGATGACTTCACCTGCCGAGTCCGAGTCCTGAGGATGGGGGAGAATCTTCCAGGAGCCTCCACACTGACTCATTACTGCCTAAAGCCAGTCAGCTGAGTTTGCAGGTTGTAGAGAGCACTATTGTGTTTGGTTAGCTAGGGATGTAGGTTGAATTTCAATCCCAGGCACCAAGGTCATTGGCTAAAAGGATATTTCAAGGGCATTCAAAGGTAGAAAGAGGATTTGAAAGAAGGAGGATTTCCTGCAAACAGAAGCTGATCTCCCCCTCTAGAGAGCAGCATGGTGACCAGCCACCAACTGCAAGCACAGTTAGAATCGTTCCCACAGCAGCTGCACAGCTGCCTGTCCTGGGTGTCCCTGTTCAGGAAAAGAGATATGCTGGCTCAGCTCCAGCCCTCATTGTGCCAGGCCTCCTGAGCACTGTAATCATCTCCTGACTCAAGAGATCCTCACACTGTGCACCAGAATCATCTGGGGAGCTTCTTAAATATGCACCTGGCCCGGCCTCACTTCTGGCTCTTATGATTCATTCAGTCTGGATGGAGCGTAGGCATGATACTGTTTCAAAGCTTCCCAAAAGGCTGTGAAAAAGACCCATGCTAAGGGACCACCGACAACTGTTTCAAACTCTAAACCATTTTTTGCCTTTTGTGTGATTCATCTTGCTCCCAGATTAAACTGGGTTCATGTCATCCACTTGTTCAAAATCCTTTCATGAATCTCCATTTCTTATAGTAATAAACTTTAACTTCCATAGCTTGGCATTTAAAGCCCTTTGTAATCTGGTCTCTGCCCACCTCTTCTACCACTCCCCCACCAAAAGCCAAGTGTGGTTGAGGGATGTCATTGCCGCCTCATTATTTTAATTCAGTCTGCCTCTTCTGACATCAGGACTTTTGCTCATGCTGCACTTTTTCCACCTTTGACATTCCAGTGGTGAACATGGAGCCGGTCACATACTAGGACTCAGTGGGTTCTTATTCCTGTTAAATGAATAAATAGATGAATGGGTGAATGAATGAATTTATCATACCCTGAGGATTAATGAAGCCAAAAGTTGTTATATTCTTTCTCCCACCCATAGGAAGTCATTGTGGGTCCAGACACAACATCCTACAGCCTGACGGGGCTGAGCCCATCCACTCACTACACAGCCAAGATCCAGGCACTGAATGGGCCCCTGAGGAGCAAGCTGGTTCAGACCATCTTCACCACAGGTAAGGGGCTCAGCGAGCAGCCAGCTCTGTGAGCCGAACCAACCTTCCACTTCTCCTCTACTTCTACATTACATTTTTTCATTGAATCTCTAAAAAGAATCAATTCCCTGCCACCACCTGAAATTCTAAGGAACATGGGTACAGGAGATAACTGGGCTCATGGTGAAAGGGAAGGAGGGTCAGTAGTGAGAACATCTGGATTCAGTCCCCATCTCCACCACTTGTGAGTCAGGGAAGTCACTGCCATTCTACAAGCCTCAGTTTCTTCATCTATGAAATGGGATTAATAACCATCCCTTCTTCACAAGGACCTTGTGAGGATCCTCATTGTTTTTGAACTCTAAGTCATTGTGTGGCCCATTGTCAAGGCTCATTATAAGCTCAGGGTCCCTTCCTTTCTTCTTCTTCAGCATGTCAGCATTTACAAAGCTTGTCCATACTCAAAATCACAAACAGTCCTTCAACTGAGCTGGTTTGAGGGGCAAGGATTATCATGCCCAGTTTTTTGTTGGGGGAAACAGAGTCTCCTAGAGACTCAATGACCTGCCCAAGGCCACATTATGCATTAGAGTCAGCTTTGGCTCAGGCATTTCAGGACAAGGGGACCACCCCTGCACCCTACCACTGGATGTCTTCTGCAGGTGGCAAACAGGCAAGGTGTTCCATTGGTGAATAAGAGGAAGCATCCATTCCTGAGGAAGGAAAGAGTCAAGCTTTTGAGAGCTCTGAGCCTGGGACACACAGAGCATGTCCCAGAGCTGCCTCCTGCCCTTAACACTTTGCTCTAGTCACTCTGCACATGCCTGCTGAGGGAGGTGCAGGAGCAAACATACCTCTTTGCCAGTACTTAAACTAGGTGCTAGTAGCACAAAAAATAAAAATAAAAAATGAGTATGCCCTAAAGTTGCTCTCAGACTAAGTCCATAAATTAACAACAACAACAACAAAAAAAAAATAGCTAATGATACAACCTCAGGTGAAGGTAAAGCATCATAAGGAGGTCATATCAGAGAAAAGAATTTCTAGAACCATCAATTCTTTGCCCCATCTGCTAAGCACGGCCCCTCAAATTGTCCATTTCTATCAACTTTTATTTTTTGCATTGCATTATTGCACTTGGAAATTCCCCAGGCATTCTTGTTTTCTCCAAGAGTCCCAGGCTCGGGACAGTTAAATGCCTTCCCCAGCATTCCAAGGCAAGGAAGTGGAAAGTTCAGGATGATAACCCTTGTCTAGCTTCAGAATCCTCTGAAGACACTGAGATGCATCCAGCCTAATAGAGTGCCCTGAGCAACAGTGAGCCACCCCCTGGGTGCTAGAGACCCAGCCATCCTGGCCAGCACCTGGGTGTTCATCGGGTGCTGCCTGGCTGCTCCAGGTAGAACAGGGCCAACCCAACACACACCCCTCACAGCAGCTTAGCTTCCTTTCCACTGACATCATTGGTGGCTTCCATCCATATAAGGGACTGAGATAGATGAGTCGTTTATATGCATAACCTCTAAAGCCTCATTGCACTCCCACAAAATAGGCTTTGTCCCCACCTTGCATATGAGGGCCCAGAGGCCCGGAGAGGGTGAGTCCACTATCTAAAGAACAGAGCTGTAATTGTCACACTCCTACCAGTCCCCCTGCTCTAATAGAGTCATTCTTCCTTTTTATCCTCAGTTGGACTCCTGTACCCGTTCCCCAGGGACTGCTCCCAAGCAATGTTGAATGGAGACACAACCTCTGGCCTCTACACCATTTATCTCAATGGTGATAAGGAGCAGGCTCTGGAGGTCTTCTGTGACATGACCTCAGACGGGGGTGGATGGATCGTGAGTATCACTGAAACAGACCCCAGATCTCTCAGGCATGGGGGAGTGGGGCAGAGGGCACAGCTGGAGCAGGAGATGGGGAGGTCCTCCCCCTGCATTCTGACCCCAAGGTGCATGAGGTTTTGCAAGATAGTACCTGTCACATGGGGCCACTCAGGGATTATCTTTTTAAAAATTAAAAAAAAAATTATTTTGTAATTTATCACATCTGATTCTCAGCTCTGTGATGCATAAAAATGGGTCATGGAACCCATTATGTATATTAATTAGCATTTGCTCTCTACTAGGCACTGTGCTAAGAGTTTCATGTGAATTATTTCAACCACATTACCATACAAGCTGGGAAGGAATTTTTTCAATTAATAAACTTTATTTTTTAGAGCATTTTTAGGTTGGCAACAAAATCGAGCATAAAGTGCAGTGAGTTCCCACATACACCACCACCTGCACAGCTATTCCCACTAGCAATAACCTGCACCACAGCTATGCATTTGTTACAGTTGATGAATCTACATTGACACATCATTACGACTCAGAGCTGGGTGGTATTTTTAGTCTCTGTTCTTCAGGTGAGAACACAAGACTCAAAGAGGGGAGGTCACCTGTCTGGAGTTATGTGGCAAATTAGTGACAAACAGAGGTAGGGACTGGTGCTTTTCCCACAGTCCATTGTTCTTCCTCTCAGAAAGATGCTTTCTCTTTCTTTCAGTAGCTCACATCACCCAGATTCATTGATTATATTTATAGGTGTTCCTGAGACGCAAAAATGGACGTGAGGATTTCTATCGAAACTGGAAAGCATATGCTGCTGGGTTTGGGGACCGCAGAGAAGAATTCTGGCTCGGTAATGCAGCCCTGCATGTTTGTGTCCCAAATGCCATTGATGCCTTCTTTGTCATTTGTCCTAACCCACAGCAACCTATGGGAGAGAGGGGGATGGATTAGAAGAAAACCATAGCTATAGTAGCAGACACAGAATATCAAATTTTCAATAAAAAAAGACTTTATATATTCTTTAGGTCATTAAAAATAAAAATCTAATCAAGGGAGAGCCAACAGCCAGGTCTTCAGTCATAAACTGAACCGTTTGTAGAATTGTCCTCACTGATGCCATGAGCCATTCTGTCCTTGACTCCAAGCGCTGAGATGGGTTCTTTGGAGAACTTCTTAGTACCCCAGAGAGGTACAAAATTCCCTTCTTGCACATGGAAAATTAGAGCCTCAGAGAGGAATCTAGCCAATGCTGTAAGCAGCTGAGCTGCAATTTGAAATCTCCCACGCCAACTGTACAATGCCACCAGCCATCCCACAACACACTTTTTAACAACCTACCTGCCCAGGGCACTGTTCTATGCTCCAGTGCCTGGGCTGCAGGCTGTCTATCCCATTATCATCCATTGCCTTTCTCTTGTAATGAGCTTTAGTATTTATAAGGTGCTTTCTCTACCTTATCACCTTTGATTTTTGCAATACACTAGGAGGTTGGCAGGGTAAAGATATCAATCTGATTTTACCTGAGGCTCAAGAATAAGCTGTTTTGCTTGGTGCTAAGCTGGCAAGGAGTGGACTCAGCTGCAACCTGGGCCCAAGTGACACAACCCTCTTTACTGTATACGCAGCCACTTTTCCTACAGGGTGGAATAGAAACGATGGCTTTAGTTATTTGTGCTTCTGCATCAACCCTTGCCTGTCATCCACAGGGCTGGACAACCTGAACAAAATCACATCTCAAGGGCAGTACGAGCTCCGGGTAGACCTGCGGGACCATGGGAAGACAGCATACGCCGTCTATGACAGGTTCAGCGTGGGAGATGCCAAGACTCGCTACAAGCTGAAGGTGGAGGGATACAGTGGGACAGCAGGTATGGGGCAGCCATGCTTAGAGCCTTCAAAACCACACAGCCTTCTTGTGTTTTCAGCTAATCCTTCCATTCATCATTCCTTATTCATTAATCCATTCACTTGTTAGATCAGCAATATTTGAATCCACACTGGGTGCTAATCCAGAAGACCTGGAACCAGGGTTGGGTAGATAGTTTGGTCACTGAAACAATAGGTTGGGAATCAGGACAATCAGGGTTGATTTGAAGCTGTCATCACTTAAAAAATATGTCTTTTTATCTATTTTTAGACATTAGTTTTAGACTGATAGGAAAACAGGCTCTCAGGGGCCTTAAAATCTGTCTGATCCAGTATTTCTCAATTTACTGTGTACATATGACCCCCAGGGCATCCTGTTAACATGCAGGTGCTGACACATGGAGATGCAGCATTTCTTACAAGTTCCCTGCTATAGCCATTGTTGTTGGTGTTGCTGGTCTGTGCATTGCACTTTGAGTAGCAAATAATCTACTCCATCACCAACTGTTTGAATCTCTTCTAAGATCCCTGTCATGTGGTCATCCAGCTTCAGCCTGTGTACCCCTATGACCAGAAACTTGCTACCTCTTCAGCATCCCTTTCGTTCCTTGTCTGGTGCATAACCTAGTTAAGGTTTTGAGATTTCTTTCACTTGAAGTGGATTTTATCTGGTTTTCTGGCTTTACATCAGAGGAGCAATAAATAAGGAAACACTATTCATTCAGTCCTACTAAGTAGTATCCTCATTTGCAGATATTTCTTATGCATTACCCCATTGAACTCTCACAAAACTATTTCAGGAAGATATTGCTATTATACAGAGATGGAAATTGAGGCTCAGAAAAGTCTGACGATTTGCCCAAAGTGGAACAGCTTTTAGAAGGTCGGCAGTGGGGAAAACCTGGCTGTAGACAGGTGTTCTTGGTAAAAAGTGGGGATCGGGTCTGATAGTATGACCATCCTATGCCACCCGTGCTCACTTTAGATAGCTTTTAGCTCCATGTATGAAAATAAAAGACAGAGATGCTATGGCCACCCTCTCTGATCTCTGAAAGAAAATATCTCTAACATAAAAAAAAAAGTCTTCTGACAAATGTGCATCAAAAGCCAGGCTCGGGCAAAGGAGAGACCCAGCTCTTCAGAGATGAGTCTGGTGGTAATGAAGAGAGAGTCCCAAGGGCGAAAATTCTTTTCATTCTTGCAACCCTCAAAGAATTCTGACATTTTATTACCTGGCAATAAATACCTCTTTGCTTGAGATGGCTTCAGGCAAGAAGGATATAGTTACATGGCAAACAAAGACACTGACTGAGCAGCAAGAATGAGTGAGCCTCCACCCATCTCTCCAGTGACAGAATGCGCTGTGACTGGTCCCTTCACCAAGATAATCTTTGCAGGGGAGCCTCTTGTTTATCACTGTCTCCCTACCATGCTCTTGCTCTTGGCAGTTCATCAGTTAAAAAGGCATCTGAGTCCTTCCGACAGCTTGCTCCAAATATCAGGGGAGAACGCCTAGGCATCTTGACATTTTTATGCACAGCACTGGCTGGGTTGGGGGTGAGGGACCACAGAAAAAAAAAGGCACTTGAATGTTCCTAATATTTGGTGTGTTAAATTACAAACTATATTTTCCACATAGCATTATCTATAGTAGGGCTCTTTACAAATTGGGGAACACTGGCCCCATAAAACCTTTGAAAATTAATTGTATGATGCATAGGCAACTTGGTGACATCTGAAGGGTGTGATTTTAAAAGTATGGCTCTGAATATCTATGCTTTTGAGGAAAGTGCACCATTCCTACATACAGGGTTCTCATGTTACTCTCTGAGCACCTTTGTGGAAAGGAGATACAAGAATATCATAAAAATAACAGCGATAATAATTATTTGCACAGCACTCTGTTTAGCATACACCTCCCTCTCTAACAGCACTCTGAGGTGAATAGAATCAATGTTTCAGTTGCATTTCATAGATTAGAAAACTGAGGTTCAGCAAGAGGCTTGGCTTGTGCAAGGCCATGGCTAAGGAGTGAAAGAGATGGGACTTGAAGCTGAATCTTCTGAAGGCACCACAGCGCTCTTTCTACCATTTTAGGCTGCTTCTATCAGAAATGAATCTTCAGATGATACTCATGTCCCATCTAGTCCTATGTGTGATCCTAAATCTGGGTCCAGAGTTCAAAGCCATCCCACCCCAGGACTTTTCAGTTGTTACCCTTGGTTCTGCTCTTCAGAACCCACAGGAAACTCCAACTGGGATTTCTCAGATCTCTATATTCTCTCTCCCAGGTGACTCGATGGCCTACCACAATGGCAGGCCCTTCTCTACCTTCGACAAGGACACGGACTCAGCTATCACCAACTGTGCTCTGTCCTACAAGGGAGCCTTTTGGTACAAGAACTGTCACCGTGTCAACTTGATGGGCAGATATGGGGACAATAACCACAGTCAGGTGAGTGGCCCATGAGGGCTCAGGACTGGGCTTGAGAAGCTGGTTGTGGATGATGGGAGAGCAAATCAGCCCCCCTGTCCTGACAGAGGCTACAAAGCAGGAACCACAGGCCAGTGACATGATTTTTCCCATCATGGCAAGGAGAAACCTCAGTGACACTGCAGGTCACTTAAAGTCATAGAAACAGCACATGTTAATTCTTGAAGATCCTGAGAACTACCTGGTCAAGTAGATTCCAAACCAGAAAGTTTTCCTCAGACAAAATCTTTGCCTGAACCCCAGAAGGAAAGCAGATAAAATGGAGCCCATCCCAGTGAAACAGGGGTGAAAGCAGGGGGTTCTCTCCAACTTACTAAGTTGCCTCAGTGACACTTGCACTCTGAGCATTATTGTATCACCTTTGCTGCCTTGTCCCCTCACACCAGTGCAATACAATATCTTCCTGAAAAAAAAAATCCACATGCCAAAAGTAAACATTTTTTTCCTTCCTTCCCTCCAATTTTGAAAGAAATAGTAGATGATGTAAAAGGCCACCTAGGAGGTATGGGAGCCTGGACCTAGATCTGGCTCTGCTCCCATTGCTGTGTGGGTTCTGCAAAGTCACCTTGCCTCCCTGGCTTCAGTCTCCAGCATAATAAAAAGGGGGCTTCTAGCAGAGGGAAGAATGAAGCTGTCATAACTGAGAATTACAGACTCACTTGCTTGTGAAATAAGGCAGCCTTTCTCAAATCCCACCTCCTTGTCAGACTCAGAGACCACCCGATATCAGCGAATGCCAAAAAAGAGTGAATCAAATAAAGTGTCGCTATTTTTTCCTCAATTTCACCAGCCATTAACTTCTTCATAGATAGGTTTCCTCCAAGCTTAAATAGAAGAGGGGTCAGAGAATGGGGTAGTGAGCTCACAGGAGCTAACCCCCTCCCCATTGAGACAAGGGGTCTTGTGGGGTTTGACATGCAGAGTCTACCATCTGTCTACTAGATGGTAGACTCTGCCAAAGAGTCAAACATGGAACTAGGAAGCCCAGACTCAAATATCATCTTTTCTGAAAGAAAACCTTTGGCCTAAATTTTAAGGATATTTCTCCTTAAAATCAATATTTACTGAGTACCTACTATGTGCCTAGCAATGTGATAGCTCCCTTATGAACTTATTTAATCTTCGTAACATCCTTTCAAGGTTGACGTTATTAGAATTTAAGGGAAAGGGAAACAAAAGATAGTGAAACTGAGGCCAGAAAGTTTTGATAACTTGTTCGAGACCATTTATCTCTCAAGTAATAGCATTAAGATGTAAAATGTGTGTTCCCCCTATGTTCTTTCTACCATTGCATACCAACCCCCATGAAAGTACTCCATAGAAATCCTGTGAATTACAGATTCCCCTGCATGTAGCTACTCAAGTCTATAACCTCCAGTCATGACCAGAATTCCTTTAACGCCTACTCTTAATGATGGAAAATTTCATCAGCCACCAATTTGTTTCAAGATGGTAAAATTCAAAGAAAAAAAAATTGCAAAACCAGGTGGCTTCTGACCAAAATTAAAAAAAAAAAAGTCAGATAGAGCAAGCCCCTTTGAAAATTTTCACTGCACACCTCCATAGATGGAGAGACAAGAGACAGCCGTGAACTACCAAATGGTCTAATTGAAACAGAACCCCTTTTGCTCCGTCAACTAAACAGCAGAGGTCAGTGAACACCTTACCTAATGGAAACCAACCTGGAGTTCTTCTCTTTCTCACAGGGTGTTAACTGGTTCCACTGGAAAGGCCACGAATATTCCATTCAGTTTGCCGAGATGAAGGTGAGACCCAGCAACTTCCGAAATCTCGAAGGCAGACGCAAACGGGCATAAACTCCAGGGACAACTGGGCGAGAGAGGAGTAGGGCCCAGAGAAAGAAAATAATTTTACCAAAGTGTCCGTACAACCCACCCAACCGTCAAGCCACGCCTGGGCATTGGGCAGGAGTTAGCGCTGACCGTGGGTCAGCCGGGCCGATGGCGGCAGCACTGGCCTCTCCACTCTGCGATTCCTTCCTTCGCACCAAAGACAACGGTCTCCAACAGGTTTCTGTTTTGTTGTTTGAATCAGCAAAAATCTTCCAGTGACAGGATCACAACGGTTTCCTTCTCTTGGGTAGCTCTGGGCATGGGGGAGGGGCAGGCTGTACAGTGGTAGTTTGTTTTAGAACCAGCTGTATTTTACACAAAGCTGTATAATTAATGATCATTATTTTTGTGAGCAGTGATTCAATGTGTGTCCTTGGAAGCCGTCCCCTTTTTTTACGTTTCATACAAAACAAACCAGAAAAGCAATACTGTTTCGATTTTAAGGATATAATTAATATTATTAATATAATAATGATGATGATGATGATGCAAACTAAGGATTTTTAAAGAGATCTTCCTTTCCAAAATCTATGTGGACAGTACCTGATTGTATTTGTTTTTTTAATAAAAGCACAAGTACTTTTAAATTTGGCTGTGGTTTTGCCTTTCATCGTTGAGCTAGAATTCCACCAAAGCCAATGTATTTGAACAGAATGCTGGAAAGGAAAGATGAGAAGGGTAGGCAGACTGGGAGGGAGAGGCAGGAGAGAGACAGGAGAGGCTGGAAGGGAGGGAACCACCGTTTTGAAGAAAGTTCAACAAGGTTGGAAAAAGCAGACAACTTACGATTCAGCTTCTTGCTCAACATTTCCAAGACTAATAGTTTCCGGTTTAAAAGATGTTTATATCCATTTTCCAATGTAATCACCTAACAATGCAGTGACGTAGGTGAGGTGAGAATTGTTATCATGCGAGGACCAAAACCCCAGAGGCAGAACCGCCTGAGTTCAGATCTTGGCTCCACCATTCCCTAGTTCCCTCACCTCTCTGTGCCTCAGTTTCTTCATCAGTGAAGTGAGCATGTTCACACTTCTTAATGTCACAGAATTCCCATAAAAAATAAGGGATGCCATCCATAGGAGACCCTTGGCACAGTGCCAGGCATATATGTCAGGCACTATTATTTTATATAGCATGGACCAGGGTTCATAGAAGTGCAATGACTTGCCTGAGGCTACACTCCTGATTAATAATAAAACTAGGACTTAAACTCTTACCTTCTGGCCCTAGTGTTCCTGTTCTCCTCCAGGCCTCAGACGTTTTATGCCATGGTGACAAAGTATAGGCTACAGAATAAGGAAGTTCAACTGGATCTTTCACCAGGCCCCTACAATCCAAAAATTGTAGAACTGGAAAGGATGTCTATTAGGAATAGCTTCTTCTCTCTTAGGCAAAGCCCCCTGAAAAAAAAAAAAAAGAGAGAGAGCTCAATGTCCCCCAGCCTCAGCCTGAATACATCTAGTGACGTGAGGGAACTCATCCCAGCAGAGCAGATCTGTTTGTACCCAGCAAGTATGTGTCAGAAGCACACATCACACATTTCCCTTTAAAACAAGAGTGTTAGGGGGGATGCGAGGAGCAAGTCCCAGTTCACCCTCTTGGGAATTTTCAGCAAACTGACTTAATGAAAATGTTTGAGCTGAGAGACCTCATTCAAATGGAATGTGATGGCTCAGAAGTGAGGATCAGAGGAATTTATGGGTCTGGCCAGATCCTGTGCTGCTGAGTTTATCATGCTTTAATAAATGCTGTCATGTTATATACACAATTTGCTGTTCCAGATCATAAGACTTGTTGCCTGCAATTCAGCCATAGCAACACTCGCCTTGCTTCATAAATCCAAACAAATGGGTGCCTGTAACAACCAAACCTTAGTGGGAGGCTTAACCCTCTGGTGGCCACTGCCTTGGGAGTCTCTGAGCTCTAGTCCTGTCCCTTCCTAAGAAAGATAGACATAACTAAACTGGTAAGGGGTCCCCAGAAGCGGCACAACAATCAAATTCTGATTGCTAAAGAAGCTACTTCAAACAGGTATCCTTAATCTTGGCCTTGGGGTGGTTGTGGGTACTCCCAGAAGAAGCCAAGGCCTTGACATTCAATGGTGTACAGCTGGTTTCAAACTGCCTATGCACCATGAGCTCTGGTCCAATGCTATGGTTGAAAATACAATTCTCAAACACACCTGATAATCCAGTTGCTGACTCTGTGGCTTTATTCAAGCAACTTCTCTCATCTTGGAAGCTCTCTTGAAATTCTACTCAACCTCCAAAGTCCAAGCCCAGTGCACTCAGGAGCTCTATATTGAAAATTAATTTCCAGCGTGTTTAGTCCCATCCCGGACCTGCTTTCTCCCCTTCCCCCTGCTTTGTATACATCAAGGTCACCTTCTATAAATTATATCAGTGGCCTTCCATGCCCTTAGGCTTCCAGCTGGGTATCGAAATGAGTGGCACTTGCAGGACACCGAAGGAAGGAGACTGGAGGGGAGGTGTGGGTGAGGGAGGTAGTCAGGGCACTTACCTTCCAACTTAATTTCTGTAGCATCATGGTGGGCTGATGGCTTCCCACATAACCCAGTGACGGTGCCTGTCAGTTGGTGGTCTTCACACAAGTCTCTTCAGGTTTCAGATAACTGCTCCCGCACTCGCCCCTTCAGTCTCTGCACCTCAGCTCCTGCTAGACCAGGGGAACCATGCTGAGCCAGTGGTTGCCTCCATCCTGCCCACGCCTTTGGACATAGTCTTTCTACTTAAACTCTCCTCGGGGACTTTAATGGACATGTCCACTCTCTCGGGGTTAACTTGGCACTCAGTACCACTGGTGGAGCAGCCTGCTTACCTTACCCCAGTATGTCTACTCACACCTGTCTCTCTAAAGTGGACACTGGACATTTAAGGCCTCCCCAGCTTCCAAACTCCTTTCTAGTTTTGGAGCATTTCCCATTGGCTGAGGACCCTGTCTCCCACCACGAAAGCTACAGAGGAAAATAGTCTTTCCTCCTCTCCATGGCAGCCGGGGGCATGGGATTTAACTTGGACTTTGCCCATTAAATATCCAGAGAGGGACTTTTAACTTTGAACATGGAGAGTGTTGGCTGACATCCACACCACCATCCTCACAGTGTCTACCACACCTCCCTGTCCTTTGGGACTGCGATCAATCCTACCTTCTCCCCATCTCTGCTTGCCTGCCCAAGCCATTCTTCCTCCCGCCATGACTTGCCAACACTGGAGTATCCGGGATTCCTTGTGGGATGTGCTGATTGGTTCTCTTCTCCCAAAAGCCTCACTTCCGTTTCCGCTTAAAAGTTAGTGCAGAGCACCACCATATGCCCAGCACTAAGTGAACAAAATAACCATGGCCCTGACCTCTCCATGCCAGGGAGAGGCTGGCAACAGCCCCTGTACTAGACAAGCCAACGTGTAACTGTAAACTGCGGGCATGCTACGGGAGCAAGTGAAAGACACAATGAGGACATCTAATGGAAATGACAAGGAAGGCTCCTCTGAGGAAGGATTTTGAATCATGATCTAAGTGGTAAGTGGGAGTTAGCCAGTGAAGGAGGCAAATGAGGCAGAGGGCAGAGTATCTCTATGGACCTTTGGGCCACTGGGCTACACAGAAAGCAAGCCAGAGGCTCAGGAAGAGGGGCACAGAGGGCAGCAAACACCCTCTCCTGCAGCTTCTTTTGGTCTAGAATGAGGATTTTGACCTTTTTACTAAATGCAATGGAAACCTGCTAAGGAATTTTAAGTGGGGGGGTGTGAGGGGTCGGGGAGAGTTATTATAATCATGTCTGCTTTTTAAAACCATCATTTTGTGGAAGTTTGGACCTGAGCCGGGAGGTGCTAGAAGGAGAAGCCTGTGGGGAGGGCACTGCAGGAGTCAGATGAAAGGCGATGGGGCTTGCATAAATGTGGCGTCCTGGAGATGCAGCATATGGTGCTGAGAGATGTCTAGAACGTAAAACCCATAGGACTTGGGGTTCCAGAAAATGTTTCCACGTCCACACCCGTTCCTGAGCTGCCCTCCATTTCTACAGGTGATCTTTCCTATACACGGTTGTCATTTTAATAAGGCCAGGCTAATTAGGAATGTGGGGAGCTGGAGTCAAGCCACCACCCCCCGCCCCTCATTAACTCCAGGAGCTGGAAGGGCTGTGGTGCCTTGCAGACCAGAGCATCGCTTTTTGGAATGAGGGTGGGGTGGGAGGCAGAGCCAGGAGAGGTTCTTTTGAGGTTGCTGTGCTTAAAATGAGGACTGTGGGGACACCAAGAGGAGGCTATGGCTAGAAGCAAAGGGCGTAGATGGTACAGGGCCTTGCCTTGGGAACTTTGTGTCCTGGGAGTGCAGCTGAGAATCGCTGAAGGTAGTTAGGACAGGGGTGACCTAATCAGCGTTGCTCTTTAGAAATCTCACTCTGCACTTAAGACATTTGCCCCATCTACCTGTGTCCTCTAGACTCGTCTGGGTGCTGGGATCCTCATCTATAAGCCCTGCCAGGATGAGAGCTGGTGTGTATATCTGTGGCCAGCAGAGGGCTCACTCCCCTTGCGCTCCTCCACGCCTCCCCCCACCCCCAACCTGCCCACCAAGTGAGCCCCCAAGATGAATTGAAAGCTTAGAAAGGAAGCAGGAAAAGTCTCTCCCCTTGAGAATCACTCCAGTGCCAAGACTGGAACATAGATTTCAATATATTATAGGAAACATACATACACTCACACTCATTCAAAATAAGTAGCTCTCACATTAGCACCTTCTATTTGCAGTAATAGGTTAAGAAGTGTGTGTCAGAGCAGTGAAATGACTTCCCCCGAGTTCACTGCCCTTGAAGTGCCAGAGCTGGGACTAAAACCTCAGTCTTCTGAGCCCACACCATCTGCACACTTATTCCTTTTTCCATTCTCCCATCAGTGCACGCAGAACACCTGCCCTCTGCCTGTATCCTCATAACACTTTACAGTTTGCAGAGCCAGGGTGATCATAACGACTTCTTCAAAGTAATCCTCTTTCTAGTCACTGGATCCCAAGTTTTCCAATTACAAAATGATCTTGGTCTAGTCACTTAATATTTCCGAGTATCCCTAAACATGAGAATGAAGAAGACCTACCATGCTGAGAATTTTTGATACTTTAGGAGAAAATGGACAGTGAGAGCCTGGCCTGGAGCAAATGCCAACAACACAGGTTTGTCTCTCTGAGTTAGCTAAAGGACGTTTGTCCAAAACTAAGCATCTGGGGACACTACTTAAGCCAACCAGCAGGTGGCAGGCTCCCCCGGCTGTAGGAGGGCACTAACTGCCCAGCTCCTTGGGAAAGTGTAGACGTGGATGTGCGATGCCAATTGGGCTCCCAGGCTTGGACACTTTCAAGAAAACACCTTCTTCACCTCCACTTTACTTTTTTTCTCCATAAGGAGCTCACACCCGGCCCAGGGCGTGGCAGGCCTCTTCTTCTGTTCTTGTCTCCCCCTCTGCTGCAGGAAATCTGTCAACAATCACAAACCCTCTTATCACTCCTTGCAAATGTATACTAGGGAGGGGCTGGGGGTGGGGAGAGAATAGAAACGTGGGGGACAGGGACATGGTTTCTGGCCCATGTGTCCAGTCCCCACTCAGGTTTCTCAAGGACCTCCTGGCAAGGACCACCTCCCTTCTCCAACATGTGTCCTGGATCCACGGCATTAATGCTCCACCACTAATTCACTTCTGTTTTCACTCCCTTCTTGTTGGCCGTGAGCTCACGCTTCCTTACTGTCCTACGCTTGTCCCTGTGGCTTGTCCCTGGCCCCTCAGAGACAAGACTTCTCTTCTCCTTTCCAGCCACTCAACTTTCCAGCATAAAGTGAGGTAGGTCTAGAAATGGAGACTAGTACCTGCTGCCGTTCCTGTCATTTTGCTTTCTCTTCACCTCTAAAGCCTAGTTTAGAGGGCAATCACTCTGGGTTATCCTTAGCAGCTTGGGCAGCTTTGAAAACAAAGTCAAAGGCCCCGTGTCCCCAGAGCTTGCCCCCTGGAGCCAGTCTATAGCCCCAGAATTATAGAGTGATCCTCTTGAAATGCTGAGTTGTAGCTTCTCATTCCACTGCTTGAAAGCTTGCCTTCTGGGTTAGAGCAAAGCCTGAGGTGTTGCAGTAGCCTTTGAAGCCCTGAATGATCTGTCTCCTTATACTTATATGACCTTGGCCACTCACCTTGATTATCTAGACACCCTGGCCTTGCTGCTGTTCTTTGAACCCAGCAAGCACTCTCCAACCTCAGACCCTTCATCTAGCATCCTCTTTTCCCCCAACACATGCCTCACTTTCTCACTTCCTTCAGGCACTGCCCAGTGTCACCTTCTCCATGAGACTCTCCCTCACCACATAAGCACACACATGCACGCAGCCCTCCCATCCCCAGTACTCTTCTCTGTTTTTCTCCATAGCACAAATTTCCTCTGAACATACTACCAGTCTACTTATCTATGTGTATGTTTTCTAGAATCAAGCTCTGTGACAACAGGGACTTTATATGTGTTTCCCCACTCCTGTGTCTCCAGCACCCAGAACAGAACCTATTCCACCGTTCTCAATCATTACATGTTAACTAAATACATGCCCAGACATGGGAGGAGAGGCAAGCAGTCATTATGATCCTCGCCTTCTTCTCTATTTAATTTCTTGAGTGTCAGTTCTGTTCCCAGATCATCAGATCATCATTTTAAGCAAGAGCAAACAAACTCAGAAAGGATGTGATTTTCCCAAAGCTGCCATGCAATTAGTATGGACGCAAATCCGGTTCCTGTTCACTCAACAGGCCAGACCCAACAGTGTGATTTAAAGAAACAGCAAAAGAATTGCTCTATCGAGCTCCCCAGGCAGGTGCCTCTCCTGGAGAGGGACAGGCTATGGCCTGAGATTATCTTACAACCCAGGAAAGCAAAATCCAGCATGACTTTTAGAGGGAAAAAACACCATAAACATCAGTCATTTCAAAGATAGAGCATGGTATATGTCCAACCAAAATCACTTCTCCAGGGACTTTCCACACATGTGGTCTCTTGGAGAGCATCCTCCCAGTTTTGGACAGAGGCCCTACCACCCCACCACACTGAGAACCATCATTTCTCAAGGATTGATGGGAAGTAAGCAACACTGAAAACTATCATTTCTCAAGGATTGATGGGAAATCGGCAAAATTAGCTGACTTCACAAGCCCTTTATTTACATACATGCAATAACTTTTAAAAGGTTCCTAAAATGATAGGGAGAGAGACAGAGACAGAGAGAATTTTCCAGGTATAGTAAGAGCTGGACTGGATTCACCTAGTTATGGCTTCAAGAACTTTCTCCTAAAGTGCCTTAATTTCTCAGTATAAAATGAGGCTGGATCATCCCGAGGCCTTGCACTGAAGGCCTTCTAAGCAGTTCAGCAGAGGAGAGAGTGGAGCAGGCCCCAGATGTGTGAACTGGATTTGGGAGAAAGACACAGTAGACCCATCTCAGTGGTGGCTGAGGACCACCCTCTGCATGAACACCCTTCAGGTAAGCCTCAGATTCAAGTTTGAAAAGGCATCTCTCTACTGAAAGCCCATCTCCAAGGTAGCAAAGAGCTTTCAACTCAGGGCAATACGAGGTTAGCTCCAGAGCAGAACACAGGCCTCACAGGGACATGGATTGTTCTGAACTCACACCACAACTCCAGGGCTGCCTCTAAAGTACATAGCACTTGAACACAGTAGCTGCACAATTAAGATTTCTTTATTAAGAAATTAATTTATAATAACTATCTGGAAGTTACTGAGAAAGATTCCAAGGTCACAACCAAGCCAAGTAAAAACAGAGTCTCATTCAATTGATACATCTTATGAATATATTTGTCATCCTTAGGATGGCACATATTTAGAAGATCAGGATAATGAGAAGACTAGACACACCGCCTCATTAGAGAGAGAAAAGGGGGATAATAAGCAGGAACATATCTCTGTCTCAAAATCTCTTAAGTTCTGTCATGGAAGAGAGAAAGCAGACTTCTTCTTTTGGGGGACAGAGAAAACCTGTTGAAATCTACCAGGGAACAAACTGCACTCAAGTAAGAAAAGAATTTTCAATGACCAAAGTCATCCAAAGGACAAATGGGCTGTCATAGAAGCAGCGAACACCTAATACTGGAGGAGTCCTTCATCTCAGTAATGCTTCACATTTAAAGTGGTGGTTGTAATGTCCCTTCCAGCCCCAAAATAGACTTACTCTGCACCTCTGCTTCAGCCAATTGTTTCATACATGGGGTCCAAAATGCTCCTGCTCCAGGTGTTCAGTCTTCAGCCTGAGTCTTAAGTGCAACAAAAGGAAAGGCAATCGTGAAAGAGTGAAAACACCACGAAACACAGATGTCATTCCCCTTGGGGAGACAGGAGGCCAAATAAAATTTTTGCCTAGTGACTGTTTTTCTGCATAGACAGAGCCCTTTCTCCGGGGGACATGCTGGGGAAGAGCCATACTTACAAACTAGCAAAAGCTTAAACTTCTTAAAACATCTAGGTTCGATTAGTTTTCCCACAGCAATCTCCTTACAGAAGAAATCCGAAGCCCCAGCCATGACTTGCTGCCTGGGTCTTACTGCATCCTGGAACACATGGCTGCAAGAAGTTGCTCAGGGGCAAAATTGTACTTTCTCACCTTCACTTAGAAAGTGACAGGAGGCTTGTATAAAGTGTCCTCTCTATAAAGGAGAGCTTAACTGTCAAACGAGATCTGAAGTTATCATTCAGCTCCCAATCTCAGTCACCACGTAATTCTTTTTTTTACTTCATCTGAATACCAAGAGCATTCAAATGGAATTTAAATGGTTTCATTTACAGCATATAATACATGTTTTTAATACTGTAGTTTGAGGTTGATTATAACAAGACCGGTAGACATGGAGTCAAAAAACAGCCTCCCTGACCAGACTGTGGGTGTATTTGGGGCAGGAATCATTTCTTAGCAAACTCTGCATCAGCAGCATCTGGTAAGGAAGATAGCTAAATCAATGACTCAATCAATCAATGGTTTCCCACTCTGGATCTGCTTCAGAACCGGCCATTTACCTTGCTTAAATTACATAACTTCTCTGAGCTTCAAACAGTTTCATCTCTAAATCAGAAATAATAACAGCTGCCTTGTATGACTGCAATAAATGCAATAATGTGTGCAATGTGTCCCAGAAAGTGTCCAGCACATAGCAGGTGCTCAGTGAGTGGTATGCCGCTTCTGCTCCCCAGAACCATGCTTCACACAGAGTAAATGATCAATAACAATTTGCCTGGTGGTCCCATACGTGAACCTAACCTGAACGCTCTCACTTCACTAAGGGAGAAGCACAGGTAGGTGAGTTCATGTGCTTTAGGGTCAGGCAGCTGCCCCGTGGAGGAGATTGAGGCAGAACGAGAAAAGGAAATCCAAAATTTAAGTATATCTCTGCTGACAGTGAGAGGCAGCTAACACTCGTGTTTGTCTTTTATTGTTCGTACCATGATTTCTGTTTGGCCATGTCAGCTCCAAAAAGCTAAGTTACCAGATCTTCTAGGGGAATCACAGAATTCACACCTTTAACAGCTAGCTTTTCATTAGCAGAGCTGAACATACAGACACAGTAAACTGTATTCGAAGTCACTTATGCCTAAAAGAATTCGATAGTAAATTCCTATTGTGTCTAGTGCCCCCTCCCTGCCACCAAAGAGTTTATTTTTGCAAAGGAATGTATACTTCATGCTGTGATCAGGAAGCAAAATATATGTCATCCAGTATGTTTCCTCATTGACCACACTGCAAAAAAAGTAAGTACAAACCCATCTTCCACTTTTTCCAATCATCACGGCCCAGGTCCGCTGTACAGTCTCTTCCTTCTAGTTCCTTCCACTGCTCTCTGCTCTCTTTTTCATCTCAACAATTTGATTTTCCCTTGTGTTTAATACGTAAACTATGGCAAATCTTTCTGCAAAAAGATAAAAGAACGTTAAAAATGTGAAATTGCACAGAGATTCCTAATTTGAATATTCCAGGTTTGAAAACAATACCAGACTTCCCCTACCCCACCACACCCTAGATTCATGATCTTTAATTGAATGATGATACTAAAAATAATATCAAACACTTCTAATAGCTCAGGATATGTCAGGCACTGTTAAAAGTGCTTCCTATGTAGAAACTCATTTAATCCTCACAAAAAATCTTTTGGCATAAGTAATATATGTCCATTATACAGAGGAGAGACTGAGGTACACAAAAGTTAGGTAACTTCAAAACACATTATTGAGAGAGCACTGTATTTAATCCAATTAGAATGAAAATGAAATGCTTTAATTTAGAACCCCATCATATAGGAACCCGGAAGATGGCTGTGAAATAATTAATACATTGCAAATGGTGGCAGTGGAGCCAGGCCACACAGTACAGACAGTAATTTTAATGATAAGGAATACATTTGATTTTCATCCCACCATTAAAGTTCCAGTAGCAGGAACTTCAGAACCTGACAAATAGAAGCAATGAAAGCCAAGAGGCTGTTTCTTGTGGTAACTGGGTTACTGGAGAAAAACTTCATCTGCTAAAAGGGCACACACTAATGTTTCCTCTGGCAGCCAGGTAGACACGTCACTCCCCCGGCTTTTCCTCACCTAACGCCTTTCCCGCAGCGTGGAGAATCGAGATGGGAATTGTGAGGTCACTTGAAGGGAAAAGCTGCCGCCTCAGCTCCAGACCACAGTCTGGAGGGTGACTCACACTGTACCCGGGCCCGCCGGTCCTGCCGAGCTGGTCTGATGGAGAAGTGGCTGCTCTCAACCGTGGCTTGAAAAATTATGGGCGATGAAAGGTACTACCCCACAGTTCTGCATTCCAGAGTCTCCGGAATTCCAGGGACCCCTGTAGGCTGCTTTTCCTTTGAACCAAGACTCAAAACAGAGGCTTTTTCAAGTCCTAAAATCCCTTTGCCTTCAGTTTTGGAATGAGCTGTATGCAGCCAGGTAAAAATGCATCTTTATGGAGGTATGCGCAAATGTCATTTCTCCCAAAATTTAATGACATCATCAGCGTGGCCACACTGAGGGAATGGAAACCAGACACAGAGAAGTGCAAATGGCAAAGCAGGACCAGGAGGTGCACCTTGTCCATTCCCAAGAGAACTTCCTGCCAGCCTGGCATTGTCTGCAGAAAGCACACTGGACCTTCCAGTCTCTTCCTAAGTCCCCACTTCCTGCTGTCTAGTTATCTTCTGGTAGTTGCTAACCTTGCCTGCTGTACTTGACTCATATCTTCCACCCTAACACCTGATAATTAACCAAAGTTTCAGCACTGCTTTGGTACCTGCTTCCTAGACTGGCACTGGAATTTGACCAATGACCCAGCCCAAGTCTGGTGCAGGTTGTGGTCAAACAGATCCCAACATCCGGACATTCTCATCGACTTGTAGGTCTTAAGCTACACTGGCCAGGCTTCCAGAGCAGGCTCATGGAAAGAAAAATATCACAATTCAGAATAACCACAGGTTGGCTCCTTCTGAGAGGATACCACAAAAGCCCCCTCTGAGAAGGTAACATTTGAACCTAGACCATTAGTGTGATCCGGGGCACAATCCAAAGTGGGAAAGAGCTTGCTAAGTAAAACAGCTTCAGCAGACACCTCCGGTGTCTCATGCCACCCTTGATGTTGGTACAGCTGCAGTGGGCATGTTCTCCTTCAAGCGTGTGCTCCTAAGTCTCCCCACTATCTGTCTCAAGGCTTTCCACTGAGCCTGGGAGCCTGCTCAGATCTAACCCAGGAACAGTTTCAAAATGAGAGGTGGGGAGTCCCTGGGGACCCTCAACCGCTGCGGGATGGGAGCTCTGGGGGAACATCCTAGGCCTCTCATCTTCTACAAGGTGATCCCGAGGCACATTGAGCGTGCCTTCTCATAGTGTCCCCCTGTGGGAACCTGACACACAGCACATATTGGCCTTTCCTTCCTCCCTGTCTCACTCTGTCCACGCCCTCATTCCTGCATCCTGGGATCACCTTTCAAGCCCTTGTCGCAGGCTCAGCTTCAGGCCCAGTAAGCTGAAGAGGAAGCTCACCACAGTTCCAATGAGAATCAGCTATGCTATGTAAGATCAAGCCTGTGAGATCAGATGGTGTATGGGCCATGGAAAAGCTTCAGATTTCAGACCTCACTGCCTAGGTGATCAGGATGCTGGAGACCAGCCTGAGAACCCAGCCAACAGGCTTTCAGGTAGCAGTAGTGGCTGGGGATCTGGGCTCGCCAGGATTATATGGAGTCTTTGGGCCTCTGCTAAGCTGGCTAAAATTCAGGGAAAGAATTGGGACAGACAGGAAAGGGACACTAAGGCAAAAGTGGCCTCATTGAAATGGGGCCACCAGGAAAGCCACAGGGGAAGTTCTGACTCAACCCTTATGCAAGTGCCCAGAAGTCATCTCTAGCACATTGGATATGGCATAAAAATAACCGCAGCTTTCCTGAGTGCTGCTTATTTTTAATCTGCTAAGCAGTTTTCATAATGAGCTCATTTAGTTGTCAAAACAACCATATAAGTCATTCTCCCCATTTTATAGATGAGGAAAATGAGCCCACTGAGCCCTAGAACTAGGACCAAGACTCGAATTCAGACTTATTAGATTCCAAATTCTATGCTCCGGCCAACCTACTACAATGCCAGGGTCTAATGGTGCTACAGCCCCAGTTCAAGGTCAGCGATTGACCCTGTAGGTGTAAGTTTGCTGGCTACAGGTAGGAGGGACTGGAAGGGATAGGAACTGATTCTTCATGTCACAACACACCCACAGCCTGGGTTCACCAGCATCGTCTGGAGAGAGATGCTCTCTGTGACTTTGCCTCCCAGCAGTAGTGACCATGTCCTACACAGTTACACTGCAGCTGTCCATCCATTCCAGAGGAATGTTTCTCAGATTTATCATACTTTCAGGGACCGAAGGGGAAGGACTCCAGATTGGGACAAGCAGGATACATACTTCCTTGTCATATATAAAAGAAACCACAGCCATGCTTATATCTGCAGGGCACGCTCCCATTTTAAAAATATATTGCAGCTTGAAGTCACAATGCTGAGCATGGGCAGAGCAGGCTGTGTGATTTCCACTTGAGAACAGAGCAAACAGGATCAGACATATTGAAAGGCGGGACAGTGCGGTGGAAATCCCAGCCACCGGCCGTGGAACAAGGAATGCCCACTCTAGCCCAGGCTCCTCCCCTGATTGGTCTTGACTCCCCACAGGCTCCCTATCCACCCTGGACACTGACTTTGCAGACAACATGTTGGAGAGGGAGGAATCTGAAGCTGGACAGAGGCTGACTCCCTGAATGACCCCATAAGGCAGAGCTCAGACCCACCATTAGTGGTGGACCAAGATGTGAGTGAGCAGCCAATTGCTATAGCATTGTGCCAGCGAGCATGTAGAGTTATCTGTTCCAGCAGTCAGCCAACCCTGGTCAGCACAGACCCTCCTGCTGTCAAGGCAGCTTTCTCCTCTGACTTCAGTCCAGCAGGTTCAGCATCCCTTGGAGCTTCCATGTGGTGCTTTCTAAGCTAGAATTCATATTTCCTGGCTTCTGTGATGTCTGTTCCTGGTCTCAGTCCTTGCCACTGCCCTTCTTCATTGCCTCTGAAATCAGTGAGACAGCAAAGCCATGTACCACTCAACTCTCCTCCCTGTTGGAGAAGAACAAGCCCCATTGGTTCATTCAAAAGCCAGATAGAAGGGCAACAGACCTGGTCACAGGAGACCCAGGACTGACCTTAGCTTGACTTCTAATTTACTGTGGCACCTTAAGCATGTTTCTTCAGCACCTCAGTCTGGCCTTCCCATCTCTAGAATTATGGGGTTAGTCTCACTGATGATACAAAGCATCCTGCTAACACGTTAGGATTCGAACATGTAAACTCAAGGCCCAAGAGAGAAAGATACCAGTTCATTAGTCAAAATTGTGGGATAATTAATGAAGATGATTTCCCCAAACTGTGAGGGGAGAAAAAAAGATTTCATCAAAGGGAAGAGAACTGTCAAAGCAGGTGTCATGGGTATGAAGGCAAAAGATCACACTGTCTCCGTATTCACAAATCTGGCTGTTTGACAGGCAACATAAGAAAATGGAGAGGCCACAAGCTCGGGGTGTCCATAGACCTGGGTTCAAGTCTCCCCTTTACTCTTAACTGTGTGATGGCAGGAATTCACTTCTCCTTTCTAAGCCTCCATATTATCACTTGCAAAATGGGATGTCTCAGAAATGTGTGATAATTAAAAGAGATAATGCAAGTAGCACACACTATAAGTTGTGGCAGAAAATTCCCTGACTCTTGTCATGATAGGCTGAGGGAGGATGCTAGTTTGGGAAGGCAGGTGGAGAGATGCAGGCATTTTGTTCAGTGATGCACCTCTTCATTTACGTCAGTATCATGTGTCAGGCACTGGTACAGAGATGAATAAAACACAGCCTCTGACCTCTAGGAATTCATCATCTAGGTGAAAAGACATCTAGTGTGATAACTACCCATACAAGTACAAGAAAGCCAGCACTTCCACTTCTAGAACATGCCATAGAGAAATATGGGTGCTCATGGAAGCATGTTAAGAGATGACCATTGAAATTCTGGCTATAAATTTTAAGATTAGGGGGAAAAATGAAATGTCCATCAGTAGGAGAGCAAATAAATTATAGCAGATGAATAATGAATCAATAACAGGTAATCTCATTAAGAGTGAGTGAAAAAGGCAGTGATCAAATTATATATATAGTTTGGTACTTTTGCTTAGATTTTAAAACACACACAAAACATTTTGTATTTTTCATGGATGTGTTCATTTGTGTGTATAAAATTATTTTTTTAAATAAGCTAGAAGGATCCACATCAAATTCATGAACCTGGCTGATTCTGGGGAAAGGAGGAAGAAAACGTGTGTAGAGATGACGGTCAAGGAAACAATTTCATCCCTAGTGTTTCACTCATGGTTAAAAGGACTAGCAACAATTACAACAAATTAATATGGGTAGTAATGTATATAATATTATTCTTAATACCTTTCTGTATTTAAGTTTCTCACAGTAAATGTAATGGAAGTATAGCAATGTGTTGGAGAAAGACGAATTTTTCCTTCCCTCAGTTAGCCCAAGTTGACCTTAGAGTAAATGTTTGAAGGCCATGGGTAGAGGGTGAAATCAAGGCTGGCAGGAGTTAGTCAGTGATATTAGAAGACCATGAAGCATCTAGATTCATCACGTTGACACTACCTGGGAGTCTGCGTGAAACTTTGTTTGAAGAAAAGAAGACCTAGTTTTCACTCCTGGAGTCACCACTTTTAATATAACATGGTCGCAAGTGGAATCACACATCAGCTCTGAAATGTATTGCTTTCTTTAATAAATCCAGTTCTTCATACTCATTAGTAGACAAAATGTGGACTTTAAAAATTCTATATGATTTAAACTTTATTTCAGACAATAATTTACATAGAACTTTTAGGAACATCTCAGTCTCTCTAAGAGAAAAGGTCCAATCTCTAAAATGATGGTTTCTTATCTGTCATCCCCAGTTCCAATCCAAGATAGTGCCTGGGCATGGTTCATACAGTCTTATGATGGAGGCAAAAATCTCGGGCCATAAGGATAAAATTCAGTTGAATGTTGGTGTCAGAAGTAACACCCTTTGTCTAACTAAGTACATACTGACCTGCTAGTCCTACAACTGAAGTTTGCAACAGATGGAGCTTGAATTCTGCTGTTTCTCTCATTCTCTCTCTGCTTGGTACAAGTCCTGATGCTCCCTGGCTAACTCAGCACCACTACCCCTAGACCTTTTTGAGGCCTGGTTGTGAATATATTTAGGCTAGGCTCATATGGTTTGTTATCTCTGCAGACATCTCTACAGACTGTCTTGATCCTACTATGATGAACCTTTTAACCTGTACCCCTCCCCAAAGCACACAGGAACTGAGGGAAGCTTGAGAGGGCTAACCTCTAAGACTCCCTCAGCCTCATAGATGCTACACTGCCAAGTTTATTTTGAGATGGCTGCTCTAACATTTTGTGAAGTGGCTCTGCGTGGAAGTTCCCCAAGCAGGAAGAAGCTAAATATTTCTTTTGTTTATCTAAAGTACTTCTCTTTTCTCCATTAACTTCCCATCACAAGATGGTTCAATCTCCTCTCTTTCTTCTCCTTTCCATAAATTTCTAGGCTGCTGAAGTGGTTAACTTATGTGTTAATTTGGCTAGACCACAGTACCCAGATATTTGCTCAAACATGTCTGGATGTTGCTGTGAAGATATTTTTTTAGATGAGATTGACATTTAAGTCAGTAGACTGAGTAAAGCAGATTGCCCTTCATAAATGTGGTGGGCCTCATCCAATCAGTTGAAGGCCTTAAGAAAAAGAATCTCTCAAAAAAGAGGACTCTCTGCCAGCAGACTGCCTTTAGACTCAAGCTGTAGCATTAGCTTTTCCTTGGGTCTCTAGCCTGCTGGTCATCTTTTCCTTCTTATAAGGCCCAGTTTGCAAGGCTTTGGTCTTATTACAGTCTTACTGAGGAAGCCCAGTACTTGTCCTCTGGGACAATAAACTTAGAGGAGGTAGGAGGCTGCAAGGAAACCATGGCTAAAGGGAAAAGATTTAAATTTGTTATTAAAAACTTTTATCACCATTACACTGTGTGGTCTTAGATGAGTCTTTTCACATCTCTGAGCTTCCAGTTGTCTCACAAAGTTGCTCAACTAATCAAGATATTATTATCTTTAGCAGTAGTAGTCATTCTTGGAGAGTCTACCATGCACTAGACACAATGCAAAGGTCAATGGGGATTTGCAGGTGTGGGATTGGATGATAAGTCAGAGTTCAGGGCCACAGATGGGATCGTATGAGGTAGACGTGAGCAAGTTAAGTTCAAGATGGCCAGATTGTGTCTGGGTTATAAGATCCAGAGGGAGGGTAGTGTTGGATGAACATGTGGTCAAGTATGATTAGACAAGTGATTTGGGAGGCAGTGGGATGACAGTTGAGAGAAAGAGAGTAATGACAGCTACTTCTTCCCACATCTCTTGTTCTAAGTGATGTGATCCTAGTAAGTTTTTCTTTGATTCAGAAAAAAACAAAAACAAAAAAAGTCTGTGCTAGAGCAAGCTTTAATGTCTGCCCTGCCAGGTAAGGAGTGAACATTCTAGTAATTTCACCCATGGAGTCTGAGGAGGATGGGAAATTCCCCTGGAAGCCCAGAATAAACTGAGGCCAAATTCTGGGCTTTTTCTGAGCAAACATTTTGAGAGAAACTGAAGTGATGATGATGTGGAAGAGCGACTGGGGCTGTCCCCTCGCACAGACGCAAGGCTGATGAAAACACAGGGATTAGTACAGATGAATCATTGCCAGGCCTCTCCCTGAGAGCATTTGCTAGTGGCAACCCAATAAATACCAGCTCTTTGAAAGTGCTGACAAGTCACCCCGGGGCCTGGGAGTTAGAGAGATGGCTTCCGAACTTGGTGGGAGGAGAAAGCGGAGAGTGGAGACCTGGGGGCGTATCCCCCTTCCAGAATTCATGTTCTTCCTTTTGGTGAGATAATGTCCTACCCTTTAAGAAGTGTGGGTGATTCTAGAATCTAGATGAATGGCACCCACAATCCTGACCTTCCGCGTCTCCTGCGTGGGTGGGAATTCACATCCCCCTATGACTCCTGCCCTTGATAGCCAGGACCCGGATGCTCTATTTACTGGGAAGCTTGGGAGGCTACCTTGCATTAGGTTATTGATAGTGAGGACAGCCTAAAGGTCTCTGGAGCACAACCTCAGACAGAATCTAGGGCGAGCAGAGCTGTAAGACTCAATATTCCATCAGTCACTTGACCAGGGTGGTGAATAAACAGACCTACACATATGATCAAATGTACAGAGCTAAGTACATCCATACATATGTACATACACACACAGCAAAATGAGATGAGAACATTGGTGAAATCTAAACATCGGTGGATTCTCAGTCTTAACATCTGGTCTCAACATCCTATCACACTATAGTTACACAGAATATGACCATTGGGAAAAACCGGATAAAGGGTACACAGAATCTTTTGGTGTTTTTTTTTTTAATGAAATAAAACAGATTTTTTTGAGATATGATTCACATACCATACAATTCAAGTAAAGTATACAATTCGATGGCCTTTAGTCTATTCAGAGTTGTGTACCAATCACCACAATTTTAAAACATTTTAATTATTTTAAATAAAAAACCCTGCATCTTTTACCTGTACCTCTCAAATTCCCCTATGCCCTGAGCCCTGGGCAACCATTAACCTTCCTTCTGTCTCTATAAATTTGCCTGTTCAGGATATTTCATATAAATGAAATCATACAATAGCTGTCCTTTGTGACTAGTTTCTTTCATTTCACATTTATTGTAGCATATATATCAACATTTCACTTCTTTGTATCGATGAGTAGTGTTACATTTATGGATATACCATGTTTTGTTTATGTATTTGTTAGTTAATGGACATTCAGGTTTTTTTCACTTTTTTGGCTATTTTGGACAATACTATGAATGTTCACGAACAGGATTTTTTGTGTGGACATATGTCTTCAATTCTCTTGCATGTATACCTAGAAATGGAATTGCTGAATCATGTTATAACTCCATGTTTAAGCTTTTGACAAACTGCCAGATTGTTTTTCAAAAACATCTGCATCATTTTGCCCTCCTACCAGCAGTGTGTGGGGGTTCCAGCTTTTCCATGTCCTCACCAAAATGTATTAGCTCTCTTTTTTTTTTTTTAATTACAACCATCCCAGTGGACATAAAGTAGTATCTCATCATGGTTTTAATTTGCATTTCTCTGATGACTATTGAGGCTGAGTATCTTTATTGGCCATGTGCATATTTTCTTTGGAGAAATGCCTGTTCGAATCCTTCACCCACTTTTAACTGCAATATTCGTCTTTTTACTGTTGATCTCTGTAGTATATCTTACAATTGTAGATGACTCTATAATTATCTCCATATGAATTTTATTTTTTAAGAAAAGGACATTGGGGAAAAACTAAAACTTCAGAGGAAAAAACTGAAGCAGTATTTCTCCAAAGAGGATATACAGAGGGTAACACAACACATGAAAAGATGTTCAATAACATTAGCCATTAGGGAAAAGCAAATTCAAACATAATGAGATATAACTCCACTTTTATCAAAATGGCTAAAATAAAAATTAGTGACAAAACCAAATGTTGGTGAGAATGCAGAGAAACAGAGTCACTCATATATTGCTGGTTGGGGTTGTAAAATGGTATAGCCACTCTGAAAAACAGTCTGGTAGTTTCTTACAAAAATAAACATGCAACTACCAGACAACCAGCAATGGCACTCTTGGGCATTTATCCCAGAGAAACGAAGATTCCTGTTTATATAAAAACCTGTGTATGATTGTTTATAAAAGCGTTATTAGTAAGAGCCACCCAGTGGAAGCAACCCAGATGTCCTTCCACAGCTGAATGATTAAAGAAAAGTGTGGCAGGTTCACACCATGAAATGCTACTCACCAATAAAAAGGAACTAACTATTGATACACTGAACAATTTGCCTGAGTCTCCAGAGAATTCAGCTGAGGGGGAAAAAAATCAAAAGGTTACATATGATATGATTTCATTTATGTAACCCTTTTAAAATGACAAAATTGTAGAAATGAAGAAGAGATGAGTTGTTGCCAGGAGTCTGAGATGAGGTGAGGTGCAGGAGAGGGAGGTGGGTGTGACAATAAGAGACCGACACCAGGGATAGCTCTGTAGAAACGGTCTGTACCTCGACTGTCTCGGTGTCGGCATCCTTATGGTGACTTGGTACTATACTTTTGCAAGACGTTACCAATGGGGCCATATATCAAATCTCTTGGATCTCCCTATAGCATTTCTTACAATAATGAATCTGCAATTATCTCATAATAAGATTTAATTTAAAAAAAGAAAAAAGGCAGTGCCTTCATGGGTGTACTTATGGCTATCCCAATTACTAATTGTATGATTTGGGATAGATTAACATTGTCAGTTTTCCACCTGTAAATAGGAATAATATCCACTTATATGACTGTGGTAATGGTCAAATGAAAATAAAAGTGAGAAGACCTACAATTAACAAAGCAATTACTACTACTGCTGTAACTATTACTAGAGCATTCTCTGTCCTTAATATACATCCCTTAGTAAATGCCACAGTGTCAGTAATGTTCACTCACCATTAGCTGACTTCTCCATTGCTAATGCAGCCTCTTGGAGAAAGGTAGCAGAATATGCTAATTCACACTCAGGGGTGCCAGGTGATTCTAATAAGAAAGCTGTAAGCGGCTCAAGAATGAAAGGAAGTCAGACAAGAACACAGCACTCCCCTAGGCCTCTCAGACAGAAGAGGTAGGACACGTGCCATGCTGGAATCAGGTCGCAAGTTTTACTGACTTTTGGTACCTGGGAGGTGGGACTTTTGACCTACCTGCCTGAGTAGAAATGTAGTCTAACCTTGTGTCCCTTCCCAAGGCTGCCTCTCCTCCCTGCCTGCCAAACAGAAATAATCACAGCTCCCTTACAGAGCTGGTAGGAGGGCCACCCACCTGAGGTAATTCAGTGTTTCCCAAACTCTAGTCATTCTCACACCAAAATCCTCATTTCTACCAAATTTGTTTAACACCCAAATTGTCATCTATTTACAATTTTTTTCATTAAATCAGTGCTCTTCTCTACTTAAATAACCTTATTTGTTAAAAGAAACAAAAGTAAATACGCGTATTCGTTCACATTTTAATATCTTTGAAAGCAGCACCCTTCTTACAATCAATGGTGTATAACAGTGTGATTAGTAAATTAGTTTTCTTTGTTAATGAAATATATAATAACATCTGATAATAAGTAACATTTTAGGTTCTATTAAGTATAAAATATCACTTCTTAGAGTAAAAAAACAGGTTACTTATTAAAAACAGAATAAACCATTTAAACAAATATATTTCATTATATTACATTTTAATTAAATTTTCAACATAAATTTCAGCTAGTGTGCTGCCTGCAAACATGTTAGCCTGAAGTCCACTCCTAATCTATTTTAAAAAAAAGAAATTTAGTAAGCAAAGATTAGCAAAGACTTACACGCACCAAACTGATGGGATCTTCATGATGCAGCATAGCATCTCATTCTGTTAGTTAACAGCCATACTATGCAGCACCTAAAACTATTTGCATTAGCAGCAAATGTCTGCCCTTCAAAAGCACTGGGGACAAAGCAATGCTACCCCAGCAGACATCTTGGAATTGGAGGCAATTTGCTTGCCTTTCCTAGGAGAATGAAGTGTAGTGGTTCCACACTGAGATATTATGTAGCAGTTAGAAACATCAACTAGAAATACACCCATTCATATAAATAGAGACTTCCTGAGCGAAAGAATAAGAAACTGAATGAGATGTATATCACAGCATCATATAAGAACATTAAAAACTTACACATTCACCATAAACACTACACATTTTCAAAAATATACACATTTCCTTAGGATGGGGTAGAAGGAGGGTGAGCCAAAGGCACAGAGAAGAAAAATAATATTATAAAATAAAAATTTTTTAAAGAGAGGTTGTTTGGACAGATGATGACACTGTGCCCTGAGAGTAACTCAACTATCTGTATAAAAAATATGAAAATAAACGTAAAGCATATGAATGTACACAGTAGGTACTCAATGATGAACAAAGAGTCTATTCAAAAATTTCAAGTGGTGGTGGATTTCCAGAGACTGTCCCTAGGTAGGTGTCACACATCTCCTTAGCTTAGCAGTCTCCTGGATCGGTCCTGGTGTCCCAACCCCTACTCACACACACACGACCCAGACACCTCTAGTTCAGGACAACTCAGCACCAATAATCATCCCTACCCAACACCACGGGGCATCTGAAGCCCAGCTGACTCCCCTAAGACAATGCTCACAGACCTTAAGAGTTGATCCAGGTGGATGCTGCTTAGGACCTAAGTTTCACCATCCCATTGTACAGATAGGAAAGTGAGGCCAGAGAAGGGCAGAAACTTGATGGAGTCACACAATGAGTAAGAGGCAGTTCCATAACCAGAACCAGGTTGCTTTCCTTTCACATGTGCATAAGTCCTCCCCTCCCCACACACGGTTGGCAATGCCCTTTACCTGACCTACCCATATCCACTGAGATAGACTTTCCATCCTTGAAGGGGCAAATATTTGTGTCTAGGGTGCTGCTCACCAGCCACTAGGAGACAGAAACATTAGGAGGTCAGGAAATTAGTACTAGGGCAAAGAGTACCTTAGCAGATGTGATAGAAGTGATAACAGCTAATGGTGTCATTTCTAAATGTCATCATCACTGAAGATGTCTAGTCCCTGGAAAACATGCTGTCTATAATCTTTTCTCCAGAGAGAGGGTAGGTGGCAGATGTACTAAAAGTGGTAGCAGGGGCATAAACCATTTTATGAGAATTGTTTCATGTTCCCAAAGAGTATATACTATTACCTCCTTTTTACAGGTACCCAGAGACTCAGAAAGCTTAAATAATTTGCCAAGATTCAAAAAGGCAGTAAGGGGCTGAAAACGGATTTCAACAGAATGTGTCTGTCACCAAGGCCTTAGCCCCAACTCCCCAACCTCGCACTGCTTCCTTGTACATCAAGAAAATAAGAGTTTTAGGGAAGAGAGAGCTAAGGTTTGAAAGGAGGTGAATCCAGGAGGATTTCACATGCCTCCATCACCTGACATTGGTCTTAAAGAAAGGATATGATTTCCACAGGTGTGGGGGGGTGGGCATTTCAGGTGGGGAGAATGTATAGCAAAAGCATCCAGCTAGGAAAGCACAGCACATGCTTGGTGTGCCAAGTGGGTGGCTGGGCAAGAACCTTGGGCATGTGAAGTGGAACAGAGACAGGTCAGGGTGAAGGATGGCTCTGTACAGAGGGAGGGAAGTGTCAGTCATCAGGTCAAGGGGTTTGCAGGCACCCTAGTGGGCACTGTAGAGTTCATGGAAGAATTTTAAGGTGGGACTTGGCTAGAGAATTTTCCCCATCCTCCCTAGACCCTCTGTGGCTGAGACAAGAACAGGGAGAGGGGTTAACAGCACAGATTTGGGGCCGAACTGACTTGAGTTTGAATCCTAGCCCTGCCATCAATTAGCTGTGATCTTGGGCTAGAGGCTGATCCTCTTAGATGACACTTAGAATAGGCTGGGGACCTAGGAAACACTCAATTTGAGTTAAAGCTGATGATGGTAAAGAAGATGATGATGACAACACGGAAGGAAGAGGAGGGAGGAGGAGGAGAAGAATTTGTGGTAATATAGACAAGAGGATGGCTCCATGTATCAGGACTTACTGAAGAACAAGGAGTCACCAAGTCTAATCAGCTAGTAGAATTCTTTTGCTCATGATTCAGACTCCTGAAGTTCCATTCTTTGGTGTCATGAAGGCAGACATCAGAAACTTCTGCTGTGGGAGCTGGTTCATTTCCAGAAAGAAAATTCAGTCAGCATTGCCAAACGTGGGGAAAAGATACAGGTTACCAAAAAGAAATAAATATCAAGTATAGTTCGGGCAGATGCAGCTAGTGTACCGCCCAGTCTCCTCTGACTTGGTTCAAAGGGGCAAAGTGCCCGATTTAAAATCCTTCTCCCTCTCCCCAGACATCATCGCAATGAGGAGTAGATCCTAAAGTGAGATCCCATTCTGGCCAATGAGAAGCAGGCAGAATCCAATGGGTGGAGCTCCTGGGTAAATATTTTGAAAGGAAATGCTCCTTTCGGTGGTCGGTCCTTCCTTTCTTTGCACCTGAAAATAGTCGTGGTGCCTGGAGGAGCAGCAGCCCTTCTATGACTTGAAACTGAAAGCAATCAAGGGCTGGAGATGGAAGGTAGAAGAAAGGGGCATGGGTCTTCAATGGCTCTGTAAAACTATTTCATAGGGGAGACAGATTAAAATCCAGTCATCAGACCTACATTACAATTAGTTTGACAAGTGTTTGTGGTAGGGGGTTGGGGAAGGGTAGGCTCCTTTCTTTGGAGTTCACGTATCAAATGACTATATGCAGGAAACCTCTCCTGACTCCCAGAATAAATCAGGATTTGCCCATTTTATAGGTTTGTGGCTCACTAGTCTTTTCCCCACGGGCAGTTACCAAAATTATTTGTGCCATTGTTTACATAATACCTGTGTCCATTACCAGACTCTGAACTTTGCAAGGCTCAAGTAGATGTCTATATATCTATATCTATGTATATATCTACATCTGCATCTATACCTATATCTATCTATACCTATGTATGTCCCGATCTATATCCACATATCTAGCTCGCTAGCTACTTAAAACCACTGTATCCCCAGTGTCCAGCACAGTGCCTTGCATCACAGAGGTCTTCACATCTTTGCTACATAAGTGAATGCATGAATGTATAAATGAATGAATGAGTTGAATGAAAGCCGGCAACTGAGATTATATCTTTAGCCTACTCCATCTCCTTGTTTCTACAAAAAAAAAAAAAAATGAGACTTGAATAGGCAATCTGGGGATTCCGCAGTATGTTATAAGAATTCAGACACCTCTGAAGATTCGGGGGCTGATAATTCAATGTTTTAACTCTCCAGGGACTTCCTTTGAGCATTGCCTGACTTCTCGGGGTGCACATGGATTCTAAAGGCCGGTCTGTTTTCCTCTTTAGGGGAACTTGGGTGAAGAAGAATTTGGTCCCCCTGAAGCCTGGGGCATCCTGTGGGTTGTGATTATGGAAGTTCATATTCTGTGCCATTTCCCCAGTGGACATTCTGACAGCACCCCCACGCCCTTGGTCCGTCGGGTCAGTGGCAGAAATCAGCAAGCTTTCCCGTAGCTCTGAATCAGGGCCACTTGTGTGTCATGCATGTCAAAGCCACATCAAAAGCTAGAGCTGATGCCAGGTCTACACTGAAAGTCCTCAGGAGCCACAGCTCAGGAGACACGGGGCTCCTGAGGCAGCCGCTGGCTCCCTGGTGGACCAGGTACTTTCCTGAAGAGAACACATCATTCAGCTCTTCCTGTGCTTTTACTGTAAACTCTTGGTTTATTATGCACCTAAGAGGAAGGAGAGAGGGGAGGAAAGAGAGACAGAGACAGACACAGGGGAGGCTTGATGTGAAAGAAACACAGCTAATAGCAACAGATTCTTATCCGTTCAGAACTGTGAGCAACAAGCCCCTATCTGAGAGGCAGAGGCTGAGGCCCAGAGAGGGAAGGTGGCTGCCCATGAGGCAGAAAGCTAGAGGGGCAGGGATGGGAAGCCAAGCCTCTCAAGGCTCTGCTTCCACACACCTGGAGAGCCACTCGCTAAGACCCCTCCAGAATCCAGGCCTTCAGGAGAGAGGGGCAGAAGTCAAGGCCAAGCATGCTTGTGGCACATAGGCACACTGAGATGTCACCCATTCTACCGAGTGCCAGTCACTGTGATGGACATCTGAGCAAACACACACATAGAAGCCTCGGGCTCTGGCCTTGCAGGGCTCCTAGTTCAACTGTGGAGACAAATACATGCTCAGCCCCATCTGACCCCAGGCAGATGGGAGAAGGGTTAGAGGTGCACAGAGGTAGGATCTGAGGGTCACGATGGGGGATTGGAGAAGGCAGGGAGTGTGCAAAGGTTTCCTGGCCTCTGGGGTGAGCATGTGTTCACTTCAGGAAGCAAGGTCACCTCAAGCTGAGGGACATATGTAGCAAAGGCCTCGAGGTGGGGAAGTACATAGTGTAATCCTGGTGTGTCACCCTGTGACAGAGGCTTAGCCTGTTTTTAGGAGACAGTTGCAGAGAGCTGACTATGAAGGCAATTCTAACCAGTTCTGAGACCCCTAAAGCCAGAAACCTGGCTTTGTCTATGTGTGAGTGCCCAGCACAGAGCTGGGCACAGAAGAGCCAGCCACCAAGTAAATGGCAGTGGGGCCTGATTGTGAAAACTTTGGGCCTTAGTGAAGCATTAAAAACATTTTAACATCTTTTACTACCTGGGAATTTGCGCAGAAATCCTGCCCAAAGACCACCCACAAAGAAATATCCACCAAATAGCTCATATTCTGAAGCTTAGAAATTCCATGCTAAGACATGAGGACAGGTGGCCAACATCACTCACCTGCAGGCTTTATGAAAGGGCTTACAATGAATTTTTCCAGAGGACAAAGAGATCAAAGAATGGAGGCCGTTTTAGAGAGAAAGAATTTGCTGGGGTGCTCTGCTTTTCTTCACTCCACACCTCAACCCAAATGCAGTGATGTGGGAAAAAAAATGTCCAGGCTCATGGGTAGAATTGAAAAGAAAAATTACTCTGGAGACTAAGTATGATTTGCAACTTGGACAAGGAACTGAACCAGTGAGTACATTATTACAGGTGGGAAAAACAATCACAGGGCTAAGCAAGACTGGGCTACAGCAGCACCACCATGTGGCAGGAAGAAGCAGGTACTCAGGATCCAGCTTCCTCCTTAAGCTTGAAATTTAGAAAAAGATTGCATCATTTAACTGAATAAGCATCTAAAATTCGTGAAGAATATGAAAAAGTGAGGTAAACCTTGCAAAAAGAAAAAAAGGATATACTGCATTTCCAACTAGTGGGCATGAGTGTTTGAAAATAACAACGTGTGACCTTATCCATATTCTGAGCAGGTCAGAAGGGTTTTAGAAAAATCTTTCCTCACCCTATCCAACTCTTCTTTCCTTTCACATATCTTTTCCAGTTCACATTTCAAAAGTCCAAAAAAAAAAGAAGAAGAAGAAGTGGGAAGTGGTTGATTAAAGTCATCCTTACCTACCACCCAAAAATAGCTTTAAAAAAGAAAAAGAAATTCAAGAATATTTTGTTACTTTTGTGAAAATTCATGCATGTGTCATTCAATTAACATTGGATTGTGACATTCTTGGATTATTGATTCTTGAAATCAAAATGTGGAGAGTGACAGAGAAAAAACTTAAAAGCATTTAGCCCTGGGAACTGCTCGGTAGTAAATGTCACTCACTTCTATGATGATTTGTATAGTTAAGCATTTTGCTAGGCATAAATTCTCCTCATGTCTTTCTGCCTTTTTTGCCCTCTGTCTTCACGACATCTTCCTTTGATGTGAAGAGTTTGTAATAGGAATTCTAGCACTGATGTTGTCCTACCATACTGTGGCTAATCTTTGAAGTCCAAATGTCATTCCTTACTCAGACAGAGTAAGGTAGAATGGAATTTATGCAGCTACCTCTGAATTCTTGCTTTGCTGTTGAGCTCTGCGACATGGGGCAAATTATTTAAACTCTTGGAGCTTGAAAAGGACTATGGTCACAGAAATCATACTGTGCTTCTCTAAGCATTATAAGAGATCACACTTACTAGAACAAGGTGGGCACACAGTAAATAAATAGTGGATACAGGCAATGTGCTTATCTGTCTTCTCCTCCTCATTCTTCTCATTCCTCTGACTCCGCCCTGGAAAATCCATTTATGGATTACACGCTAGGTATGAACAATTAATGAGAGAAGATGAGTAGCTGTGGCAAGCTTTCCTAAACATTCCTCTTAGGTATGCTCTCAATGGGGGCATACCCAGCACCCACACAGCTCTAGGGGAGCCAGGCTCCAAATTGCTGTGGGGGCCTCCAACCAGGTCCTGCTTGGTGCTCTGCCAGGCCTGCAGTGCTCCAAGATAAGGTGGAGATCCCCAAATGCCTATATCTCTTCCTCAGGCAATCCCATAGAGCTAAAGAACCCCAGCAATTAAATTGGGTGTGGGCTGATTATCTTAATTTGTTAATACCAATCAAAGAAACATTTGAAAATTGAAAGATATTCTTGTAATACCATGCATTCCAACTCTTTTCTAAACATGTGTATCTCCATTATCTCTTTTGGTCTTTACAACAAACTTATGAGGTTCACTAGGCAGGTAGAAGTATCTCTCCTTTGCAAGTAAAGAAAGAGATTAAAGTCAAAAGTAAAGAAAATGTTTTGCTCATGGTCTCAAAATTAGTAAGTGGTGGAATTGAAACCAAATCCTCAGGTTTCTTCTTTACAGTGACCTATCAGATCAAGGACGACTCAGCTTCCACATCCTTCCATGTCCCTGGGGATCAGTGGTATTATTTATTTTAGTGGCTGGTCATATACCCCATGACTTACCCAACCTGTCTCACTGCTGAGTGCATTTACTAGTAGCCATGAGATTATTACAGAAACATGAGGAGAAAAAAAGAGTAGTTACAACTCTTTTCATTCATGCTTCGAACAACTACTTGCTACAAATGACATATTCCCAATTCTGTAGCAGTTTATACTAGTCTTTCAGGAACTGTTCAGAAGAAGGAAGGGTCTGACATCTAAGTCTGCAACTTCTTTGGTACTTCCCCAAAGCCAATATCCTGGCTCTCACCAGGATAGTATATACTAGAAGAGAATTGTAGTAACATATTATCTCAACTAAAATTATAACAGTAATTACTTTATTGAGTCAAAAGGCATGTTCATTAAGAAAAAAAATTTTAAATATGGAAAAGTGTAAAAACTAAAGAATCCATAATTCTACTATCTGTGTGTCTACACTTTTGTTTCTTTTCTTTTCTTTTCTTTTCTTTTCTTTGTGTGTGTGTGTGTGTGTGTGTGTGTGTGTGTGTGTGTGCACTTATAAAACTCATGGCACTGGAATAACTGGTAAAGTCGTGTTGGGCTTTGGCTCTCATTTCCCATCACTGAGCTCCAGGGGTGCAAGCATCTCCATTCACACTGGAAAGCAGAGGAACCAAGAAAGAAATGACTCATCTGTACACTCAAGGTTCCCTACTCCCACAGCAGGAGAACTGTGCCGAGAATGTTCCAAGGAAGAAAACACCTGCTGTGCACATAGACTGATCTAGCTTAAAGAATTAATATTTATGTTATATGAGAGTAAGAGGATGCGTTTGAGTGGTCTATATGTGTGTGTGGGAGAGACTGATAGAGAAAAACTAGGAAGAATCCTCAATTTCTACCTCTTACTGGCAAGAATAATTTAGTACTCACCAAACTTAAGATAATCACCAAACTAAAGGAAGGAATATGTGGTTCAGCCCACAAGGAGACACTTGGCAATGTCTGGGGGTATTTTTGGTTGTCTCAACTGGAGGGAGGTGCTATTCGCATCTAGTGAGTAGAGGCTGGGATGCTGTTCACAGAGGACAGGATCGCCCTGCCCCCTGCTATGACAAAGGATCATCCAGCCCAGAATACTGATATCAAGAGTGTTGAGGTTAAGAAACTGACCTACAAGAAAATGAAGATTCACTCTTCATGTGATGGAGGAAAGGAGACCAAGGACCAGACAGGACAACAAGGACAGGAACCATGGGAGGACCCTCTAGAAAAGAGTCAACTTAAAAAGAGAGTTGGATTTATGTTGTATGTATTATTAGTGATTTTTTTTTATGATTCAACATTGTAGTGAAGTGTTTCCCTATATAATAAAATATTTTTTAAAAGTGTAGCTTTTAGTGGTTTAATAATATCTTTACATATGCCTGTACCACATCTTTTGGACAATTTCTTTATTTTTTACAGCCCAAGTATATCTAATCACCTCTTGGTGTCAGTAATAGAGTGATGACATCTTGAGTAAACAGATCTTTGTGGATGTCGGATTGTTTCTTTTAATTCTTAAACATAAAATTTTTACATGAAAAAAAGGTGTATATTTTATGTCTTTTCCTACACGTTGTCAAATGGCTTCCAGAAAACGTCCTCAATCTACACTTCCATCAGAAAAAAACCTGGTTTTTTTTTTTCAACCTTTATGCTAGAGTCTCACTCGCTCCCATCAGAGATATTCCTACCTGATCCTTTTCACTCTTTCTTTCAAGGGACAGGTCTATTTACAAACATCATACTACTCTGGATGTCTCCACCTTCCAGATCTCAAATCCCTCTTTTATAAAATTATTGGAATTAGCTGGAAGTTGAGAAAGCCATCATCTCCCTACTCATATCCTAGAAATGTGAATATTTTAGTTTTACTTTAATGTCCAGTAATTCCATTTGAAAAGAAAAATGATGAATTGGTAAGCATCTAATACACCACCGCCACCTCTAGCTTTCAAAATGTGAAAAGTCAGATCTGGAGAGAGGATGAGATTGGTAATCTTCCAAAGTCAGGGAAATGTTCAAGCTCCAATCCAAATCCTTTCTGCTTGGTCCATTGTTATTTCTGCTGAGTCCCGCTTCCAAAAGATAATTAAAAAAAAATAAAAGATACCACAACATGCGACAGTTTTACAGATAAGAAACTGGGGCTCAGAGGAATTACTCATCTCACTCGCGATGACGTAGCTGGTAAATGGCAGATGTGGAGTCCACCCAGGTCCACTTGACTTTGCTGGTTAGTATGGGCAACTGGTTAGAGCTTTGAGGACCCACGAAGTGACTACCCTATGGTCACTTTTCTGTAGAAAAGTCTCTGAGGAAAAGATAATGTTCTCTTTCATTTTCATATAGACTATAATATATACTGAGTTAAATCTGTATTAATTATCAGAGACCTTTTATAACAAGGTAATTTATATGTGCATACAATGGTGCAATTGTACTAGCAGACTCTATTGATAATTGTATCATCATAGGGCTGCTACCCACACGTGATTATCAAGCACTGGAAATATAGCTCGTTCACATTGAGATGGGCTGCAAGTTTAAATTACAGACTAAATTTTGAAGATTTAATATGAAAACAGGAGTGTAAAATATCTCATTAATAATTTTTAACATTCCTCATATGATTGAGTTAATTAAACCTATTATTAAATATAAATATTAAGATAAATGTTATTAAAATTCATATCACCTGTATCTTTTGCTTTCTCTCATGTGGCTACAGAAAATTTTTATATATCTATGGGGCTCACACTATGTTTCTATGTTTCTACTTGCTAATTCTGTGATCAAGGCATCCTGACTATTGGGCAGTGAGAAGGCCTTATAAATGGAAGATAATTTGATATATGATCTTCCAAACTATAGACAACACGTAGGACCCTATATAGTTATGTTTGGAAGGAACCCTTAGGAGAGACTTCTAATTATTCTATGATATCCATTCTCCATTTCTCTCACAGAGAGGAAAACCTCAGTTGTTACTGACATTGTAGCAGCTAAGCATAGAAACTATATTCCCCAGGCCACTTTGCAGCTAGGTGAGGCCATATGACAACGTTCTAGCCAGTGGATATGAGCTGAAATGCTATGTGCAGCTTTCAGCTTGTATATTCAATTATTAGAAGTGGTATGTTCTTGGCTCTTGATACTTTCCTGTTTTCTGGGGGGGAAAAAAAAAGGATCCTGGATCCTTGAGGATTTCTTAGAGTAGCCCATCTCAAGACCTCTACATGAGGAAGAAAAACATTTCTACCCTATTTAAATCATTTTTCATACAACTAATTTAGTCTTCATACAGATGCTGAAGACCATTTTTATTTAACACTCCTATAACACAGGACAAGTATATATCAGAGAAGGCCAAAGGGTACTCCAAATCACACAGTAACTTAGCGTGAGAACTGGTCTTGAATTCAGGGCTTCTATCTATTTACCCTTTCATACCAGGCATTGTACTTAGCTAGCTCAGCCAATTACAGAGTCTGTAAAAATACATTCCAAAAGTTATGGTGCATAAATGAATTATTCTCCTTTGTATTTCAGAGATAAGAATCTTCATTTGCTCATATAGTTGTTTTAAAGAGCATCCTAAAAACCTCAATGATTTGTGTAAATTACCTGTGATACAATAGCAGCTTACTTGAGCAAGAGACAGTCACAAAATAAACTTATCAATTACGTCTTGCTAGAGGCACCATAACAATGAAATATCATCCTGATTTGCTTCTTCCCTGCCCTTTAATATCCAGATACTGTTGGCTCAAAACATTAACTTCACATCTGTGGAAAACCAAAGCCTGTAAGATTTCTGCAAATTTTGGGGCAGGGGGTGAAGGTCATTCTTATATTTCCAAATCTAGCCCTCTGATTCTGAGTGCTGTTTATTCCACATTGCTACAAACCAGGAAAGAAATCCAGCCCTTCCTCAATTTCTTCAAATATATACACACATATGCAGCATCTCACACATAGAGCTAAATATACTACACTTACTTGAAGATTTATACAGGAGATAGGAAAGAGATTATATACCAACAACTTTGACATTTCCAACAACATTAGGCATTTCTCTTGCGAAACTTTCCTTTGCTCACTCTGTTGCAAGGGAATTTCCATGGGATGCTTTTCCCAGGGTCACCATGAGGCCATAGAGGCACCCCTCTATAGACCATATGGAGAGCAGAGCCCTGGTTTAATTGCAGCCCCAATGGTCCCTCAGCCAGTCAGCTTGAGTAGTGACAGCCTGCAGAACCTGCATATGGCAGCTCTAGCTTTTCCTCAAATAGCCCTCAGTCACAGACCATCTCTCTAGTCCCTGTTCCCCACTCTCCCTGATATGCCCTGATTTCTTCTCTTCCTCACTGACATAAAGGTAGAGACATCTATAAACTCCTCTTATATTCTCAGGCTGGACCACAACTGCCAACTTCCCACTTTTTCTTTTGCTTGAGTTCTTGCCAAGCCCCTTGGGGTCGTACTTGCCACTCTGCATGACTTGACATATGATTTTTCCAAATAAGAAGGAATCTTTCATAGACAAATGTTGCTATCAATTATTAAGATAATTTAAAATTTCACTAAGTTAGAAAGCAAAAATACATAGAACCTCCACTCAGTTTCTTTCACAGAGAGAGATACACAGAGATACCTCCCTAAGGAGCTGAGAGCTGGGGCCATCCTTTGAGGTGGAAAGAATCATAAGGTTCTGTCCAATGCCTCATGCAGTAGTTGTCTCTCTTTGATTCTTTACATTTTGAAAGCCACCTAAACCTCTAGCCTTTTCTCCCTCCTCTGTCCTCTATATAATCTACTTTACATGCCTCTGAACTTCATATATGTCATTTTTCATGCCTAGAATTCTCTTTGTCACCTTTAATCCTTAAATTCCATATCACCTTCCCCAGGCACAGTAGTTCATTTGCTCCTTTTTCTTTTCCTGGAGCTCTCCTCCATACCTTTATTATATAGCATAGATCAGACCATGCTGGAAGGCTTTGTTGAACCCTATATCTTCCCCTGCTACCTAAGAGAAACTCATCATCTGTTTCTCCATCTCTAAGCACAAGGCATAGGGCATAGTGCATAATATACATTGGTCTGAATTATTATACAAGTGCATCCCCTCTTCTCCATGACAGCCATTCAAACCCATAAAGAGAATGATCTTGCCGATCCTTAGTTATCTCTTTTCCTACTATACTCTTAGGGTCGCTCACTAATCCTTCTGTAGCATGGACCCCAGGCCAATTTCTATTCTTGTCCTCCTCCTTTGGATATGCTCCCACTTCCCAAGGTCACTCTAGATGCTGAGATTCAATGTCATACTCTAGGGAGACAACTGCAGATTCTCAATAGCCTGCATGTAGAAGAGCTAATTGTTCTCATGGAATTATCTAGGACTAGAGTCCCCTACAAGAGCAGGGATAGGCTGCTTGGATCAGGCAGGGCCAGGCCCCTAGATCTACCTCAACAGAAGATGGGGCCCTGGGGTACACTTGCCACACACCCGGACTCCTCCAAAGTCCTCATAGCTCTGAGCTCTGTCCTGTGCACCCTTTTTGCACAACTACCAACTTCCAGATTCTCTTCTGCTTTTTAATAGGAATGTTTATCATTTATATTCAATATAATTGGATTTCAATTTACTTTCTTTTTATATGTTTTTGATTTGTCTCAAATGTTCTCTGTTCTCCCTTTTCTATTTGCTGTCTTCTTTTGAATTATTTTTTATCATTCTATTTTATCTCCTTTATTGGCTTATAAACTATACTTTTTGTTCACTGGAGTTCAAAATATGCATCTCTAACTTATCACAATCTATTAATTAATATTCAATTAACATTATACCACTTCACATCTATGTTAAAACCTTGCAAGAGTATATTTTATTTACCCCCTCCTGCATTTTTATCATAAAATTTATGCTATTTTATCATAAAATTTAATTTTACATAGGTAAAATCTACAGTACATTGGTATGATTTTTGCTTTCATTAATCAATTATTTTAACAGAAATTTAATAAACTTACAATTAAAACTTACTCGATTTTACATTATGTATATTTGTCATTGTATTATTTACCACTTTTGTAGCTTTTTATCTCTTTCTATAGGTATAAATTTTCATCAGTTATCATTTTTCTTCTACCAGAAGAACTTTTTTTAACATTTCTTGTATTCCAGGTCTGCTAGCCAAAAGTTCTCTTGATCTTTTTTCTGAAAATGTCTTTGTTTTGCCTCAGTTGTGGAGGATATTTTCATCAGATATAGAAATCTAGGTTTACAGTTTCTTTTTTGCTTTTAGCACTTTCAAGATATTTTTGGATTCTTCTGGCATATAGTTTCTGAAAAGAAATTGGATTTACATATTTTTTTCCTCAATATATAATTTCTCTGGCTATTTTAAATATTTTTCTTTTCATTTCCTGTTTTCAGAAATTAAATTATTATGTTTCTTTGTGTGATTTTCTTGTGTTTTTTAAACTTGAGATTTTTTGAGCATCTTGAATATGAGAATTTATGTTTTTATCAAATTTGTAAAAGTCTTAACCATTATTCTTCAAATGTTTATGTACATATAGAAATTTAATATATGACAAATGTGTTTTTTAAGTTGGTGGCAATAAATAAATCTTATAAAATAAATTATTTGGAATAATTGGTTGTCCCTTTATTTTTTTCCTCTACCTCACTCCATTCATAAAAATAAATGTTTTTACATTAACAACCTTATGTAAAGAATAGATATATAAAAGTTTCAGTGAAAATAAAAGAATCATTTAGAAACTTAATGTAATATATTTAAGTTATTACCCTAACAAAACTTGTACATATTTACACAAAAATTACTGGCCCTGCCAAAAATTAACTACTGGTCAACTAGGTAGGCATTCCTCACCCATCTCCAAATCATATCTGCCATATATGATTTTAAAGGTTATGGCAATCACATTGAAAATATGTTCTTTGAAAAAAAAAATCATGAAGTTCATGTGCTTTTTCTGAAAACATTCCTGTGTATTAAGTTCAGCTGAAACAAATAGTAAAACAGAAACAAAATGTTTTAAACAAAATCAAAATCTATTTCCCTTTTATGTTTATGTTTACATAGTCATTCAAGATTTATACAGGGTCTTGAATATCATCAGATATCCAGATTCCATTCCTTTTACTGTTCTACTATTTTCAACATATAGCTTCTAGCTTAAGATCCAAGCTCCAAATGTGTTACCCATTTACCTATTTTATCTTAGCCAGTCAGAAGGAGAAATAAGAAGAAAGTCACATCCCTTTCTTTAAAAATATTTCTTGAAATAATAAAAATTCTAACTCCATTTACATCCCATTGCTTGGAATTTCATTACATGGCCACATCAAATTACAAGGAAGTCTGAGAAATGAGGTTTGGGCCTGGGCTCCTGTTTCCAGTTAACTTTTAGGTGCTGCATTATTGAAGGAGAAGGGAGGACAGATATTAGGGGGCAAGTAGCTTTGCTGCATTGATCACTCTTTCCTTCAACAAAATTGTCTGGCCACCTATTTATATAAGACACTAGTGGCAGACTCTTAAGATGTAGGATGAACAAACACACAGTCTCTCCTACGTGAATCTTACAGTCTAGTGAATACATAAAAGTTGAGTTAATAAGAACATATATATCTTCTGTACTCTTCCAATAGCTTATTTTCAACCACATATGTTTGTAATGATATTCTATTGGTTTAATTTCTACAAATCATCAATACCATTATTAAGCCTTACCTAGAACTCAGCATCACATTAGAAAATATAAGAGATCCTTGAGTGTTAGAATGAAAGAAAACTTCAGAGATCATTTAATCCTTTGTGGTTAAGAAAACTGAGGTCCAGAGAAAAAGGGACTTACCCAAGGCCCCTCCTTCAATCTCTTTGTTGGCAAGGACTCAGATCTCTATCTACAATTACTACAGAGTCTATCAGGACTCTAAAATTCAAAAAATAAAAGCTGAGCTTCCCTCAGGATTCCCCTGCTGTGTATGAGTCATAGGGAAAAAACCCCTGGGGACAGCCAACAACTAATGTTGCTATTGTAAGAATGTAGCTTGCTAGGCACCTGAATTTCTCACCATTAAATAGGAACTCATCCCACCCACACTGCTGAAATGCCTTTTGAAGCAGTTTCTCTACCTGGAAAGAAATCAGTTGAACATGCTGGATTTAACTCCCTGATCCAATGCTTATTAGCTGTGTGTCCTTGATCATGTTCCTTAACACACACTGAGTTTTAAATTTCTTATCTCTAACTTGGGGGTGATTGTCCCTGTACTACAGTACTAAAAGGATCCAGTAAAATACCTTAGGTAATGTTCTTCCCACTCACTTACATTCCTGTATCATTGCTTCCAGAAAGAACATACTCTACCAAAATTATTTTGGATGACTCAGCTACTTCAACGGCTCCCAATTACTTACACTAGAAAATCCAGGTGCCTTGGCAAGATTCTCCAGGTTCCCCTTTTTTAAAAAGGGAAGCTTTAGCAAATCAAAGAAAATCCAGGTGCCTTGGCAAGATTCTCCAGGTTCCCCTTTTTTAAAAAGGGAAGCTTTAGCAAATCAAAGATAAAAATAGAATATAAGTCAAATGGCCCCTATGCTAATTATTTCTAAACAAATAACTATAGTAAATATTTATGAACAATTATTGAACAAATAACTATAGTAAAAAGTAGAAAGTTCTACAAAAGATATTGAGTACTGGAAGAAGAGGCTCATGCATTATAATAATGCTTATATCTTCTTAGTCACTCATTTGCAGGGATTGGAATGCAGTCATTTCTAGGTGGCAGAGTCATGGGCAGTTTTGAATAATTTTATTGATTAGTTTCTAATTTTTCAACAACAAAATATTTTTCATTTGTGTAATAAAAGTAAAATGATGATGCTAGTAAATGTCATTCCTGTAACTGAAGATTAGACAGGTGAATGAAGTGATGAAGGGGAAATCTTGTGAATGAAGTCAGATACCTGAAGACTTAATGACAATATAACCCAAATGGTCCTTGGGGTCATAAGCATGCCGCATGCATGATTGTCACCAGTTAATTCTCTTTCAAGTCTCATGGTCATTTTTCTGTTTCTGAGACTCTATGACTACATCTTGAGGCAGGATTTGCGATTAAAGGGTATTCCCCAGCTATAAAATAAGCGGCCAACAAGAGATTAATACCTAAAATATATAACAAAATCATTCAAATCTATAAGAAACAGACAGCTGCCCTAATAGAAATATGGTAACAGGATATAAACAGTCAATTTACAGGAAAGGAAGCCTCAAAAGCTAACAAGCTTACAAAGAGATGTTCAAAATCAACAGCAATTAGAGAAATGCAAATGACATTTTGTACTTAGAAAAAAATTTTAAACATTTCACCCTAGCAAAACTATAAAACTGTACCAAAACACTTTGTTGGCGAAGATGTTAAGAAATCAGATCCCTTATACACTGTTGGAAATGTAAAATGGTGTAACTGCTATAGAAAACAGTATGGAAGTTCCTTACAAAATTGAAAATAGAACTATCAAATGAGCCAGCAATCCCACTTCTGGGTATATATCCAAAAGAACTGAAATCAGGATCTTGAAGAAATATCTGCATACCCATGTTCAGTGCAGCATTATTCATAATAGCCAAGCTACGAAGACAATTTAAAAGTCTATCAGTGGGTGAATGGTTTTAAAAAATGTGGTATATACATACAACAATATATTATTAAACTTTTAAAAAGCAGAAAATCCTGCCATATGTGATAACATGAATGAACACAGATGACATTATACTAAGTAAAATTAGCCAGTCACAGAAGGACAAATACAGTATGATTCTAGTTATATGAAATATCTAAGTAGTCAACTCATAGAAACGGAGAGTAGAATGATGGTTGCCAGGGGTTTGGGAGAGGAGGAATGGGGAGTTTTTCAATGAAGATAAAGCTTTAGCAATGCAAGATGAATAAGTTATAGAGATCTGCAACACAGTGCCGATAGTAATAATACTGTATCTAGCACTTAAAAATGTTATGAGGGTAGACCTTGAATTAAGTGTTCTTACAAAATAATAATAATAATAATAGCCCGAAGAAGCACAAGAAAACTTTGGGAGGTAGGAAAAAAAAATACCATCGCTGGATTAGCAGGGAATATAGTAGTCATCATGTCCCTGTGGTGGGCCATTCTAGAAGCTAAACTATTCATATTTAATCCCATTACATATACACATACTCAGAAATTTCTTTCCAAGGTATAAAACACAAGATACTCTCACACAGTTTCATCAGAGGACATGCATCCATAGTGATGTTTACTGCTGTATTTCTTTTTTGGAGCAAGTGGAAGGACAGGATGGAAAATAATCTTTATGTCCATCCCTGGGAAAATGGGTAGGTAAAAATAGGTGGATACATGCTATAAAATATCATAAAATATCAGAAAGTTCAAAGAAATGGTTTAGATTATTTTCATAGCAACATAGATAGATCTTTAAAACATTGCCTTTGATGAAGACAAAAAAGGAAAACCAGAATGAATGCATTTTAAAAAACTACCTAGATTCAGAATACATGCATATATAATAATATGCATCTTTAGAGAACCCATACAAATAAACACAATGGCATCTCCTTGGCCTCCCCCATCTCACGCTCCCTGTGCACCTATACTTTCCATGCCAAAAGTACTGAGTTCCACGAACTCAGCATGCTGCCTCACTATTGTCTGTCTGCCTCCGTACATGCACTTCCTTCCTCCAACCTTCTTGTCTAGTCCACTAAGGGATGGGCACACTGAATCTTACTCAGTGTTGAATTATCAGAGCTTATAGCTTGCTGTTTGATGCCAAATAGCTGCTCAGTAAATATTGTTGACTTAAACTCAGTTTGGGAACCCTCAGCAGGTCTTCCCTGTACAGCAAACCCACTCTACTCTCTCCCAATCTTTTTGTGTAGTGGCTACAGGTTGTTGAACAGCTTCCAAATCCTAACACTATACTACTATCTGGAAGGCTCATACTTGAAGGTCAAGATTCTGGGACTTAGTATAGGAAGAGAACTGGGGATATGAAAATTCCATATGATGACTTTCATTTTAAGTAAGGTACCCCTCTTCCAACTGTACCTGGTATCCTCTAGTCCAGAGCCTCTCTGATTCACTCCCTTCAAGAGTAAACTTCCAGCTATATGCCAGAGCATAGAAGAGTATGTCACCTGATGTAGTTGGTTAGGGTGATCCAGGGGTCCTCTTTCTTTTAAAGATTTTCAACCATTCCTTCCCTTTTGAAGTCCAACTTCACCTTGTTCAGAAGTTCTAGATTCCAGAACCTTTCTGAGATGCTAGTGTGTAAATCACTTTGCTCTCCTGTTTCTGACAGCCTATGAATCAGACTTCTCAGGTCTGCTCAAACCATCTGGACCAGTTATCCATCTGCTTCGCAGCTTTTCAGTATTGTTATTATTCCTTCTCTCTTTTTTTATTTTTATTTATTTGTCTTTGAGAATCTATGTCACCATACATTATGCTAAAAGTTCAAACAATGTCATTTTATCAGTATTTCAGTAGACAAATATATTTTTCATCTACACATGTATGTCTAACCAAAAGCTGCCCATTTCTAAGTAACTTAAACAGTTAAAATGCCTTGCTTGATTTGGGGCAAAATGAGCAACTTGGTAAGATCCACCTTTCATTCTTCTTTTGACATGACAGATCTTCAGATATTAGAGAATATCTTACTTTCCCACTCACACTTTGATTCTTCTCTTCTCCAAGATGAAGGCAAGACCCCTTTCAGTATTCACTGCACCCAGCAAAAACAAAAAAAGTTTGTGGGGAGATGGATGAATCAGAAGGAATAATACTGAGATAGCTCAGTTGCTTACTCCTAGATTGGTGATTCTCAGTGTATGTTCCTGGACCAACAGCACCAACATCACTTGGGACCTCTCTGAAATGCAAAGCCCCACCCTAGACCTACTGGATTAGAAACTCTGGGGTTGAGACCCAGCAATCTGTGTTTTAACAAGGAGATTCTGATACACACTTCAAATTTGAGAACAATGGCCCTAGGATCAACCATGGCCAACAGCACAAGAAAATAAAGAACAAATTTGGCCACTGTGTTGCAGGTCATTGTGTTTCCTGCAAAGGAGTGGTTATAAACAGGAGACCCACTCAGTTGATGTCAATTATATACTTCATTATAACAGCACTTCTATGGAAAAGAACGCTAACTTCAAGTCAGTTTGTGTTAAAAAATGTCTCCCTTCTATTCACACTTTAGTCTCGTGGTTTTACTTGCTCTCTTTACATCCTGTACATGAGTGTCTATGCTAAGAGAGTTGACCCAGATCTACAGCATCCACTCCATAAGGTATCGTAACTACAGGCTCAAAACAGCTTTGTACGGAGGTGTGGCTGATAGCCTTCTGAAGAGCTCAGCTCTCAGGAGCTAATGCTTTAAAGTTTCTTCCACCAAGAGGTAGTCTACAACGAAGATGGCAAGTCTCTCACCTTGGTTTGATTTCATTCCAGCCTTAGAAAATACAGAGGGAAATGCACCCCAAAGGAAAATGTCAGCATTGATACTCGAGTTACTATGATTCAGAAAAGTTTCTGAGAAGTTTCAAGAGGAGAATTAAAAAGTCATAACTAATACAGAATCAATTTTTTCACAAAGGATAGCTTCTCATCTCTGACTCAGCTTGCTCAGAGCACCAGCAGGGTTGAGATTCTACTACACCAAAGATCCAATATATTAAAATAAGAATAATGGTTTAAATTTGAAGGTCTACTGTGTATCCAGCAATGCACAAAGCTTTTACATGTGTGTGTCAGTTCACTTACACTTCACATTTCTGAATTTTACCCTCCTTGCAAAAATGAAGAAGCTAGAGCTCAGAAAGAATGAACAGTTTGACCAAAGTCACGCAGCTAGTAAATCAAGATTAAATCTATTTTCATCTGCCTGCAAATTTATGATCTTAATCACCTGCCACACTACTCCCTGAGCACAAACATCTATGTTTCAAAGTCATTTCCCAGCTCAGACAAGACTGGGTCATTCCAAATGCTGATAAAAATTTTTCTCTATCCAGAGTGTACTCCCCATCTCCCCTCACCCCCACCCACACCTAACAATCTTGTCTGTCTAACAAGTTACTGCATTTCCTTTGAGACCCAGTATAGGCCCACTCCTCTGTGAAACCTTTTCTACCACCCCAAATCTGCAGACACCAGTGCTTAAACACAGTGAACCTTGTCCTTGCTGTGTCTTTTATTATCTCTGCTGATTTTGTGCCTATCTCCCCTTTTCCCCTTCCCTTATTTTTCCCTTCTCTTTCTTCTCTTCTTTCTCCTCCTTCTCCTTCTTCTCTCTTCTACTTCTTCTCTTTATCCTTTAATGCCTATAACATAGAACTAAAATCATACATGTAACATTTTTATTTGTTGTAATATATAATTCAGATTTAAATAATGTTTCCCATTTTTAATTTCGAAATCTAGCAGATGGAACATTTTTGTAATATCTAAAAATAAGGTCCAAAACACAAACACCCACAATTCTCTCCCTTGAATTAGCAGCATACAGTAAATTAATTTTTTTGGTGAGTCAGTGACTAGAAATAGAAAAAAAATTATCCAATCTCATTCAATGGGAGGAATTAACACAATTTCAGTACCTAAGTACCAGCAATACACTAATCATATAAATACAATAATTAATTATATATAATACATATTAATAATAAATTATATATTATTCAGTATATTTATATTTATATTCTCTGTGGTCTTATCTGCATTTATAGGGAGACAACTGAGTCTCAGGGAAGTTAAGTAATATAAAGTGTAGCACAAGGAATATAGTCAATAATATTGTAATAACTATGTGTGGTGCCAGGTGGGTACTAAACTTATTAAGAGATCACTTAGTAAGTTATATAAGTGTCTAACTATTATGCTGTATATTTGAAACTAATATAATATTAAATGTCAACTGTAATAAAGAAAATTTAAATTTAAATTTAAAAAAAAAGTAGGCGAGTGTCCCAGTATTATCCAGTAAGGAAGAGGAGGAGGTGGGATTCAAACTCAAGATCCACACTTTCTCACTAGATGAAACATCCTCTACATGAAATCAAAAAAGAAAAAAGAAATGTCCCTAGTAAAATACACAAACCTAAGACTAAGGAACACTTTTTCAAAGAGAATAGCAAGGTTACTTGGCCAGAGTTTTGTAATCACAGGCGCACAGCTTGCATGCCGACACTTCCTATGATTCAGCTCTGCCGTCTTACTTGGCTCTTTACGAAATTAAACCACATTTTAGAAGAGGAAACAATATCACATCAATAATTTCTGTTTAAAGTCTGATAATTTAAAACAAAGGTGAAAACCAATGGAATGACATAGATTTTTATCTCACCTTCTAGTCATAGAAATGTTGAGTGTGAAAAACTTTGAATTCCAAATTCCAGAAACAAAACTTTTTTTTTTTTTTTTGCTGGCTCTGGAGGTTTCTCATATTGTTTCAGAACCTATACACCCTATACCCCTATTCTCATGGCACCTGCTTCTTCTTCCTTCCTCAGACCATGCCATGAACCCTAAGGCATGCAACAGGGAGGAGGCCCAGTGGGATGAGCCCAGTAGTTCTTCCTTGTGTGGGACACTTCTGAATATCTCTAAATGCCACCTCCCCATGATTGTCTTAGGCTGGTCTGAGCTGACCGAGAGAGAGGAAGAAAACACGCCTGGGTTCTGAGAATTGCAACTCGGCCATAGTTTTCTCTGGCTTGAACCAAAGCAGCAGGCAGGGTGGAAAGTGTAAGTAAAGAAAGTGCAGCTGATGCTTTGGAGGAAGTCATCAGAGTGAAAACAGGTGGGGTCTGTTGCAGACCTCAGGTCCGGCCAGGCCTACCAAAGCTTCCAGGTCTTTCCCTCCTGTTCAGACTCTGAGGAGTCTTGTGGCATCTACACTCCTCTCTCACACCTCATCAACTTTCTGCTGCATTTTCACCTTCATTCTTAAGAAGTCACATGCCCCACTAAAAGGTGAATTTTCCCAAGGCCAGTCAGTCCTAAGCCACTGCTCTTCTGGGCTGCATCTGGAAAAGTCTTAGTACTCCATTGTGTTTGAACAAGAGAATGGATTTAGACTTCAAATTCTGGATCTGTCTATTGTCATTAATGTGACTTGAACATGTAATAATCTTTCTTCATGACATTCTCTCCTTTGCTTTCTCTGTAAGAATAACTCCCTGATCTACATTTCCAGTCTCTACCTCTAGTATAGCTAACTGCCAGCTAAATATTTCCACTTGGATGTTCCTTTATTGTCTCAAATGGGACAAACAAAAACCATTATCTACTCTTGTCCATCCCCCCACAATCCTTTCTACTGTTCTTTCTACTAATGGTACCACCAGTCTTCAAGATTCATTTCTAACTCCTCATATTGAAGTATAACATCAATGCTACTGATTCTTCCCCTACTATTCTTCTTTTCTAACAGGTTCTTGTCAGTTCATGACATTCTATTCCCCTACATGTATACTCCTGTCAAACTAACCTTTATACCATAGCCAGAAAAATATCCTTCAACTACCACTTTCTACCACAATGAAAAACCATCAAAAATCTTCCAACTGGAAAAGCATACACTCCTTGGCCTAGTGCTATAGGAGTGTATGGCACTCACAATCTGGGCCCAGCTTCTTTTAGCATTATCTCCCAGAGTTTCCCACCTGAAGCCTCTGTTCCCATCAAACCATTTCATTAAACACATAGTCATCCCATTCACTAAATATTTGTATAAGGCCCACATTAAGCCAGCATAAGTGGATAAGAAATTACATAATCAACTTTAAGAGGACAAAATATAGACAGATGAACAATGATTGACTTAGTGGAGTAGAGAAAATATCAATTTAAAGGGCCTGGGAAGGCATTTACTGAACATAATCATGAACCCTGCAGAACACCAGCAAGATGAAACTCCCTTGAAGCAAGGGCCAAGACATGAGGCATCATGTCTTAGAACAGGAAGAGTTAAATTCTGAGATACTTTGCCCCCTGCTCCCTGCCCCATAGAGCCTGATGGCCACTCTACAAGCAAAAGATGGGAGAGCTAGTATCTGGGAAAACTGAAGAAGCTCCAGATTCACATACATCAGACACAGAAGAGGACAGAGATGAGGCATGGAGCTGAAAATGATCATGCCAAGACACATCCCCATGGTATTTCAGAATTCCACAGATGACAATCCTAAAAGCTCCCAGATGGGGAAGGGGGAAGAAAAGAAGATCCCACACAAACAACTGGAAATTAGAACTGCAATCAGACTTCCACCATAAATACCAGAAGTTGGAAAACAATTGGAGAAAGCCTTCATGCTTCTGAGGAAATTTTTAATCTAGAGTTCCTTACTTAGCTACAATATCAACAAACATAAGGGAAACATATAGACATTTTCAGACATATGAAGACTCAGAAAATTTACCTCTTATACACACCCTGTTTTTTAGGAAGTTACTTGAGAATGTCCTTCAGCTAAATAAAGAAATACAACAAGAAAGAGGAAGATGCAGAGACTTAAGAAACAAGGAGTCCAAAATAAGAAAGCAGTGAAGGGAAGTTCCAGGTTGCCAACAGGGCAGGACACAAAGAAAACAAGCAGTATAGAAAGCATCAGGGTAGAGAATTCCAATACAAGGGCTGTAGGAAAATAGAAATGGGACGAATTAATATCTGATACATTTTATCATTTGGAACACAGGATTGCAAACTCCAGCCCATGTTCAAATTCTGCCTGCTACATGTTCTTGTCAATAAAGTTTTATTGTAATACGGCCACACCCATTCATTTACATATTGTCTGTAGCTCATTTACATATTCCTGTGACTATTCTCTCTACAACAGATGAGTTGAGTATTTGTAATAGAGACTGGCTAGACTAAAATGTGTAAAGTTTTTACTGTGATTCTTGATATAAAAAGTTCGTCAGACTCTGATTTAAACAGAAAAAAAATTGCTATCTCATAGGCTGTGTAAAAAAAATATATAATAAGTGTAGGAGGAAAAAAAACCCACACTAACTGGGAGTAAAGAGGCAATTGTTAACTCAAAGAAGTACAAAGTTGCACAAGAAAATAAATGATCATAGGATATTATTTGGACTCTGCAGTAAACAATGTTTTCATGATTATAAAAATACAAACACTGATTCTAATTCATCCAAGGACTGTGATATAAATATTAAGATAGAGGATGGAAGAAATGAGATGTATAAAAGCTCTAAATTTCTATCTACTATAGCAAAAAATCAATGGAAGTCTAACATTAATAAATCAATAAATAACAATATAAGCACATTTGCTGAAATATAGAGGCATATGCCATAAGAAATAATTAAAAGGGTTAAAAAGTGATTTGTCTGGTGAGTTGGACCAAATTAAGTTAGGTTTGGTAAACAGGACACTGCTGTTTTCATTATAAATTTTTTAATACTTTTTTAAAAACTGTATAAACATATTATTTGATAAAGTGGCAATAAATTTTCAAAAATACACATTCTCAAAAATTACAAAAGATAGTGATGTTATGAAGCCCCAAAACAAGATGCCATGAGAAAGAATAATGGAGATGGATAAACTATAAATTCAGTTAATCTTCAGAGAAGTCAGTTCTAAGAACATGACATTTAAATTGAGGGTTCAAAAGCTAGCCAGCCAGCCACTTCAGGGGAAGGATGCTGTCTTCCTGCCTCCATGAGGAATGGACCCCAGGGAAAGAAATGATTTTCCCCAGCATCAGGCAGCAAGCTGATGGAAGAATCGGGGTCACAATGCAGATGATGTCACTTTCGGTTTGCGAGGCCCTCCCTTTTGACTCTCCAGACAAAAAGGCTACTACACATCTGTAGACAGGAGCCTGAGACTAAAATTCCAAAAGGTGAATTTCTTCTTTTTTTTTACCACTCTACTAACAGAGGGTTTTTACTCTTTTAAAGAAATAGCAATTAATATTTAGGAGAACATGTTTTAGTTACATTTTACAATTCATGATCTTGGGGTAAAGTAATACCCAGATGTAATTATTTTTGTGAAATAACACTGAATTCTGCTTATTAGCTCGTGCTTCCTTTAGAAGCAGCAGGAAGCCTCCACATTATTGCTGCTGGCATTTTCTTGTAGGAATTACTAAGAATTAATTACAAATTATTTTATTATAGTGGGACAAGGCAGCACTGAATTAATATTGTGTCTTAAATACTAATCAGTGGTTCTCAATTCTTTTAGTCTCAAATATTTTTAGCTTTTTAAAAATCAAGAACACCATAAAACTTTTGTTTGTATGAGTTTATCTATAAATATTATTAGAAATAAAAATGAATAAATGTTAAAAATCTTAAAGTATTCATTTTTAAATACTAATAATAAACCCATCACATGCTAACATAAAGGATATTTTATTTTTTAAAAAATACTATATTTTTAAAAATACTAAGAAAAGTAGCACTGGTTTGGTATTTTTGCAAATTTCTTTTATGTCTGGCTTCATAGGAAATGACTGGATTTTCACACCTGTTTCTTCATTCAGTTTTTTGTATATATAGCATGTGGCCTTTGGAAAACTACACTTATACTTATGAGAGAATGAAAAAGGACAAAAATATCTTGGTATTGTGCAAATAGCTACAAAATCATGGGAACCCTAAAAGGGATCCGGGGATCCTCAGGAGTCCCTGGACCACATTTTGTGACCTTCTCATTTCACTAAAATAAAACAGCAAAGGATATTTATTTCTTCAAACATCAGTGTTTCCACATAAGGGGTTTCATTTAATCCTCCCAACCAAGCAAGGAGGAGATATGTTTATATTACATTAGATGTAAGAAAGTATTTGTTGGTAAGGACATTGGCTAATTTGTTTTTAAAAATTTGGGTAAATAAGCCATGACTTAGGGTTTGTGGAAATCTTTGGGTGGACAAAGTGATGTCACTCAAAGGTCAGCCAGCACCTTACCTTAGCAAGTTTTTCACCCTGTCCTTAAATATTATTGTGGGCAACTCATCTGGATCCATAATTCATTTAATAGCTTATCTCAATTCTAATCTGTCTAGAGTATAGATTCCTATTTCAAGAAGAAGGTATCTTATTTTGATGCTTCCTATTTTCTTGTTTGTACCACTTTGGAGGAGAGGTAATACCCTAAACCTGGCATCTGCTGAGCAAAATTATAATCATAGCAATAATCAGCTGAGCGTACACCAACTTGTGTTTCACTGAGTACTGGAGTTGAGGAGGAAAAAGAAGATCACAGCAAGAAGTAATGTGTACAGTATAAGAACTGTTGTAAGCTAAGGAGGAACTGGTTTCCAACTCCTTTCTATCACTTACAAACTGTATGACTTGGGCAAGTCAAGGGACTCTGTGAACCTCAGTATCTTCATCAGTAAAATGAGTGTGAAAATTCTAGCCCCCTAGGGTTACTGGGAAGTTCCTATAAGATAATGCCCATCATTATGCCTGATAAATAGTGAGCACTCCATAAATGGCAGCCGTAATGGTGTGGATTATAGTAATGATGATTCAACAACATTCCTGAGGTTGGCACAGCCCGTTGACTCAAGGACCCACAGAAAATCTTCTATGCAGAAGCTATCGTCTCACTTCCCCTCTCTGTATTCCAACCAACTCCTTACCCAGCTGTTTGCATCCTTCTGGGATCTGGGTGAATCCCACATTATGAAACTTCTCTTTTTCTCTCTACTCCTCCATCTCTTACCTACAAATGTCAGGTGGCCCACTGTAAGACCCTCTTGATGAAGGAAGCAATGAACTTACTTTCAGACACAAGTTTCTTATTTCATTGGTACTCAGACCAGCTACTTGGAATAGCACTGCTTAATATGGCTCTCTTTCCCTGGATTGCTTTTCCATTGTTAATATCTAAGATCTAGCTATCCTTTAAAGCCCCACTCAGATGCTACTACCTCCAGGAAGTCATTCCCATTCACCTCCACTGAAAACAATCTGTTGTTAGTGCTTCCTCTCATACTACTTATATCATGTCTTATATTAGCATACCTACTCTTTTAGTAGGGTACTTTTTAGAAGGGCTATGTCTTATATGACTCTATACCTGCCTCCCTCTCTCTCATGCTTTGTACAGGTCTTGGCATACAAAAAGTGTCAATTAATAACCCTAAGCAAATTAATAAATAAATTGACCAAATTTGATCATGACACTCTCCTACCTAAACTTCTTCAATGGTTTCCTTTGCACTCAGATTAAATCCAAATTTCCTAATAGCAACTACAAAGCCAGGTGATTGTCCCTGTTCACCTCTTTCGCATCATCTGGTACCACCTCTCATTTGTCTTACACTTATATATCTTCCCTATACGAGCCTTGAATGTATAAAGTTCTTTCTGGCCTTGGAGCCCTCAAATATGCTCTTCTCTTTCTAAAATCTGCTTCCCCCCATTAATTTATTGGTTTATAATTTGACATTTCAAGTTTAACTTAAAAGCCATATCCTCAAAAACATAAATATAGTCTTGGATATATATCAGTAAGGGCCCTGGCAGGAAACAGATGTCACATACTAAGTGGAGTAAAATGTTAATGAAGAGTTATATACAAAGGTATGGACATGATTCAGAAACACCAACAAGAAATAACACAGTGCCTTGCGGCTAGCAACAGGCAGACATTACCTTGCTCAGGCTTAAAGCAGGAGTGGAGGGAACATGTACAAGAACCTGGAAAGAGTAGTTGTAAGACAGCTACCTTAAGGAATTGGTGGCCTTCGGTAGAGGGTCAAACTAAGCAGGGAGATCTGGTAGAGAATAAACTAGGAAAGTGAATACTCTAGCCTTTTTTTTCTCCCATTCTTCCAATGGTCAGTCCTCAACTAGGAGCAGAGAAGCCCTTTAAGACATTCCATGTAGGCCAGCCTCCCAAGGATGGGAAGAAGAGTGGGAGGAAGGATGACAAAGGTGAACAAAAGCTACCCAGCACACCATTCATTCTCAGGCAGATCCTCTTGTTATTCAGCCTCATAGTGCTTTTTCACTTGAGCATTCAATACAATTTTCATTTCTCTATCTTTTTTGCTGAATGTCTATAAGCACCTTCAGATTGTAAATTCCATGACCATGAAGACATGAGCCTTGCTTGATATGCTTACTGTAGCATTCCCAGAATCTAGCATATAGTACATGCTGAATAAATACTGTGAGTACATGCGCAAACACAGGCATCAGTCAAAGACATAAAAACAAATATAATACATGTACACATATCAGTTTCAAAAGGAGAAACCTCCTCTACAGAATTAAGAAATGCCAGAAAATTTTATATCAAAGTCAATTCAATGAAAATGAAATGCTGCCTAGCAGAGAAAATCAAACTCCAACTTTTAAAAGAGCTGATCTTGTTTTATGAAGTATATTTCCTGCTATAAACCAGACTAGATAAGCTATCACTGTATTTTACAAAATTGTTACCAACCCAAACCTACATCGCAGATTTAAAAAAGGTCAAGTGGAAGTATTCCTCCTTGAACTCTGTTCTCTACAAAACCTCGGCAACTCCCAAATCCAACCTCATAATTTTAAAAGAAGGAAAGTGCTAGCAAATTTTACATTATCTCCTCATGGTTTTGAAATATTATGCATCTAACAGAAGACTAGATTTCCCTGAGCTGTTGTGGTAACGTTATGAGGAATTCAGATACGAAACTTTTAAATCAAATTCTCCATAAATTTGTTAAATCAATGTATTTTATAGATAGCTGAATTTTATACCCAATGACAAACTTTTACATTTGCTTCTCTCCTCTATCCTTAAAAACATTTATTCTTTGATGAAAATGGAGAAGTCTTTCTTCTAGAATTTTTACAGAAAATAATTCCAAATATTTCATCATTCTTTAAGTTCCTCAAATGCGTCATGGTCCATCCACTTTCCAGCAAGAGAAGTTGTACATTTGCTGCTCTCTTTTTCTTAGATTTATCCCGTTTTTCTCCAACTAGTTCATTAATACCTAGATAATACTGTGGTTGTGAGGAATAATCAAGAAAATAAGATAATTGAGATAGTATATGTCAGGCACATTAAACGTTGTCAAGGACATAGTAAGATCTCAAAAAGTATTGTCATCATCATTATTAATGATTACTTCCAAACTGGGTGCCTTTCCTTCATAGCACTAATTACAATCCATAATTATGTTTGATTCAAATAATCATAAAAGTAATGTATTAGTCCCTGACTAGAAGAAAAAAGCCTAAGAGGATTTGTACAGCTAACAAATGTGTTATTAGTCAACATTGTATCTTCAGTTTCTAGGAAAACATTTTATATTTAGTGTTCAAAATTTTTTAAATAAAAAAATAAACATACAACTTCTTTCCCTCTGCTAGCATAATAATTACCATCCCTTTCCATAAATTTCCTTCATGTTCATTATTTCAAGAGCTCTAAAGGTAAATATTTAAGGAAGCTGATGTATCAAGAAGTCGCATTACTAGAGACTCCAGCTCCCAGAGTCACTAGTGTGCCAGAACCCAAGAATCCATATTTCTAATTATATAGTGTTCTGGCTATAGGCAGAAAATGGCAGAGGTCTCTGGGATGGGCTAAATGTTTGTATCCTTCTGAAATTCATATTTTATAGACCTACCCCCGCCCGAAGTGATGCTATGTGGAGATGGGGCCTTTGGAGGTTATTAGGTTTAGATGAGATCATGAGAATGTGGCCCTTATAATAAGAAATTGGAGCCTCTATAAAAGATCAAGGAGCTTGCTCTTTCTCCCACCATATGAGGCACAGCAAGAAGGCAGCCATCTGCAACCCAGAAAGAGAGCTGCCATCAGAACCTAAACATGGTGGCATCATCCTCCAGAGCTAGAAGAAACAAACGTCTGTGGTTTAAGTCACCTAGTCTGTGGTAATTTTTTTATAACAGTATGAGCAGACTAATACAGTTTCCTATGAAGGATGAGAGTGGAGGTGGGGATATTCTGCTGCACTCATGAGGCCCTCCATTTTATTTATATAGTTTTCTACATAATTGTTAAAGCATAGTTCTGACAGTGTGTGGAGAAAATGCTGTATGTTTGCCACACTATTTCTTCTTCCTGGACACACAAAAAGACTACATTTTCCAGCATCCTCTGTATTTAGTCTGAGATCATATGACTGAGGTCTGGACAATAGAATACAGCAGCAATGATATAAACCACTCCCAGGCTTGTCCCATAGAATATTCCATATGCAGTCTTCCACACTGTCTTCCCTCTCCACAGCCACCTTGAAGCCCACAAGGGCTTCCTGTCAGCTACTAGACTTCACATAGTTGAAAAGTAAATTTTTATTGTATTAAGACCCTGGTATTGCAGGACTAACTTGTTACTACTGCATATCCTAGTATTACTCGACTAATGTAGTGAGGTAGAGTGGAACACTGTAAAAAGAAAGAGACCAAGAGTTTGAGGTTCAACTCCATCATAAGCTTATGATATATCATTGGAAAGTCATCTCTCTGACTCTAAATTTTCTTATCCATGTTACTCAAACATGAATAGATCACCATTATGATTTTTTTCTTTATCTATCTGAAAACTGGGCTCATTGCTTCACTGTATCTCTCTCTCCGACACATAAAGCAATGGTAAATCACATTGCTTTACTGAAGAATTTGTTGGGTACTAACAAAGTGGATTACATCTAGAGTGACCATAAATGGTATGATTTGGCTAAGATGTGCTCATTTAGACCTATTGTTCCAGTGTAATTCAGTGTAATTATTAATATTAGACATCTCTCTGTCCATACTATTGTTCTCCCTCCACCTTGAGATTCCAACATGCCCCAGAGGCCTTCCCTGGAGTCTTTTACTGGATATTTTGCACCTAACTCATTAGCTGAGAATGAGATCAGAGAAATATGTCAACTCATAACTTCTCATTGTATTTAACTGCTTCAAACTAGACACATAGCTCCACCCTAACTGCAAGGGAGACAGATTATTGTAGACTTCGTGGTGATCTTTGTAGCTCAGGAAAAAAAAAAAAAGGTGAATGTGAGTAAAGGTTTAAAAATGTGATTTCATCTTCTCAATGGAAAAATGACAATGAATCCACTTCAAAGTACTATTCCCTGATAAAGGTGGACCAACACTACTTATGGGGAAAATGACCCCTGATTGAGAAACTGCCTCTAGACTAAAGAGAATGTGAATGAACTGTGAACAATGGTAGAAAGGGCTCCTCACACTGTGAAAAACAGATATTGGTTCCAATGAAGCTTAGGCCTTTTAAACCAGACTCTCATTACACGGTCAGTACTTGTGTTTTGGGGAGGCAGTAGACAATAGTCCTTTTACTGCCATCAAGACCCCCACTGCAGAGACATGCCTGGTGCTGCCTTTCTTGGCCTGCCATACTTCTGAAGTATTCTTCTAAGTGAGGTACACTTCTGTGGTCATATAGGTTTGATTTTTGATCCTTGCCATTCAAAGTATTGCTCTTGGAGAGACAGCATCAGCATTAACATAACTTGTTAGAAATGTGGTCAGCACAGTCACAGACCTACTGAATTAGAATTGACATTTTAACAAGATCTCCAGGCAACTCCTATGCATAATTAAAGCTTCTGAGGCAGTGGTATAGATGAACCCAGGACCAGAAACCGGTGGCCACACAGAATGAGTATATCAGGTAACACTAGCCAAGTTCTGCCCTCTTAAGCTTATCATTCTCAGGTCAAATCCACATTCATGTGTATTTTTTTCTTGTTGTTTCAGTTTTTACTTGTAATTTTTTAATTACATTACTGATGTTCTCCAGTGGACTCTGGTAGAGAAATTAGATCTCTTATTTTAACCTACAATTAATCAATTAGTCCTCAATCCCAGGGCAGCAAGGCAACAACTTCCTCGATGTTCTTTTCTTTTTCTTTTTCTTTTTTTTTTTTTTTTGCTTAATTAACAGAAATTTATTTTCCCACAGTTCTCAAGGCTCTTTCTTTATGACCTCATCCAAACCTAATTACTTGCCAAAGGCCCTATCTTAAAATACCATGACATTAGAGGATAAGGTGTCAATATGTAAAGGGGTTGAAGCACAACTGGGTCCATAGCACTTCCATTCCTCTCTTCCTTTAGCCCCTGGCAATCACAAATCTGCTTTCTATATCTATAAATTTACTTATTCTGGATATCTTATATAAATAAAGTTATACAATATATGTAACCTTTTGTGTGTGGCTTCTTTCATTTAGCGCACACCCTAAGCATGCATCCATATTGTAGCTTATATCAGTACCTCATTCTTTTTTATGGTCAAAGTATATTAAATTGTATGGACATACCACAATTTGTCCACCAATAGACACGAGTAACTTAAATTATAGTAAATAGTGCTCTTACGAACACACGTGTACATGTGCTTAATTACCTGTTTTTGATTCTTTGGGGTATATGCCTAGGAATGAAATTGCTAGATCATTAGTAATTCTATGTTGAACTTTTTGAGAAAACAGCAATTTATAGCAGGTCCTTAAATAACATCATTTAGTTCAATGTCATTTCCTTATAATGTTGATGAGATATTGCAGGAACTTACTTCTTGTTTATATCATTTGCCTATGGCAAAATTGGTTTTATTATTTGACAAGATTAAGTGAGGAGTTTTTGCATTTTCCATTTTCATTGGCTGAACAATTTTACATTCCCACCAGCAATGTATAAGGGGTTTGATTTCTCTTCGTTTTTTATTATTATAGCCACCCTAGTGGGTGTGAATTGGTGTCTCATTGTGATTTTGATTTCCATTTCCATAAGAAGTAACATATTTTCATGTGTTTTTCAGCCATTTGTACATATTCTTTTAAAAAATGTCTATTCTTTTGTCCTCTTTTAAAATTAGGTCATTTGATTTTTGTTATTGAGTTGTAAAAGTTCTTTGTATATATATATACTGAATACTAGAATTTTATTAGCTATATGGCTTGTAAATACCCTCTTCTGTAGGTTGTCTTTTCACTTTCTTCATAATGCCCTTGATGTACAAAAATTTTTTATTTTGATTAAGTTTAATTTATCAATTTTTCTTTTGTTGCTCATGTTTTTGGTATATCTAAGAATTCATTGCCTAATCTGAGGTCATAAAGATTTTATTTTATAAAGATTTTATTTTATTTTATAAATTAGAAGTCTAATTTCATTCTTTGCGTGTAGATATCTAGTTGCCCTAACACCATTTGTCGAAGAGGCTATTTTTTCCCCTGTATTCAAAATTAATTGACCATAGATATATGGATTTATTTCTGGATTCTCAATTCTAGTCCGTGGTCTATCATTATGCCCAGACCACATGTTTCAATGACTTTTGTTGTAGCTTTGTAATAAGTTTTGAAACCAGGAAGTGTGAGTCCTCCAACTTTGTTCTTCTTCAAGATTGTTTTTACCATTTAAGGACCCTTGCAATTCCAGATGCATTTGAGAATTAGCTCTTCCATTTTGGTGGAAGGGGCTTCAATTTTCACCAGCTAAATGGCAGTCTGGGGAGGCCAACATTCACCAGGTGCTAGAACACAAGATCAGTGTTTCATGCTCTACCACAAGCCTTACTGCAATGAGAGTGAGCATCCCTGGTGCAAAAACAGTTCTGAAGGTAAGTCTCCTGGTTACCGGGTCCCTTCTTCTTTATGTCCCCTGCCTTGCAGACAGCTGTGAGGCCTCTAGACCCAGGGCAGGGGGGTGGCTAGCCACCCACAATGTTTTAAATGTATTAAGTTTTATTTCCTCTCTCCAAAATTGCTTACCATTCTTCATCACATCAAAACAAAAGAAGAGGAAAGAAAGAAAGGCAAAGCCATGGGGCCTCAGAAGTGAGGTTCCCTAGTTTCATGAAGTTTAAGAGAGCTGGGTCAGTTTTGTTCAGCCTGGATTCTCAAAGAGAGGTGCATAGGGAAACAAAAGGAAGGACTCCACAGGGGGTGGGGCTCACAGCAGGAATCAACTTGCCAAACTGTGCCTGGATTCTGTCCTCTAGAAACAGGGGAATTATATTATAAGGTTTTGCCAGACTGACAGATGAGTCCCTTGGACTGATATCTTGTTGTCTCTCAGTTCCCATAAAGGGTTTTCTGCCCGTTCAGCTATTTGTCAGCTATGCTTCCAGTTTATGATGCAGAGGACAGAGGGCCTACGCCAGAGATCAATGTTACAAAGTGAGAAGAAAAGGACGCACAGGGCTGTGTCAACCACTCTGTGGGCTGGTTTCAGAAGGAGAAATTTAATTTTATTTCTTACACATTTCACATTCTTTGGAAAGAGGTATTGAAAGTTAGTACATGGTGTTCAACAAGGAAACAATGGATTTTCCTATGGCCTGCAGGAAACTGCATATATTTAAATAAAGAAAGCAAGAGTCTAACATATATTCAATGTGATTCCAAGATATTACACGTGGTCTCCTCGATGGGTATGGATTATGGGTTGTTTCTAGTATCTTCTTTACAAAAAGCAATACCTATTTATTATAAATAATATGAGACAAAAAAATATATAAAAAAATAAAAGAGAGAAGTATACTTGGTAAAATTGTAGCTGGGTGGGCAGAAGGGAATAGAGGAACCAAGAATGGAACAAGAACAAATGAGAAGAGAAAGAGGGCAAGAGCTTGGGAGTTAAAAAAGGAAAAAGAAAGGGTAGAATGGATCTCTTTGGTGATTTGACCAGCAATAATTGAGGACTCTTGTTTCCTAGATATGGCTTATTTAGCTGGATTAATGTTTAACAATTCAAGTCAACAAAAGACTCAGATCCTTTCAACAAATGTAAACCAAGTGCCCGCTATTTACCAGGAGTTGTTCTAAGGTGTTCTAAGTACGGTCAGTCTTTTCACCACCTCAAAAGTGGAAATGATTGTTGTCACCAATAAAAACAACTGAGACATAGGGTAACTAAATAGACACTCCCCCCATCTTACTGTGGATTCTCAATAAATGTTAGTTCAGAATAGAAAGAAGGGGAAGAGGGTTTGAAATCAAGTCTGTATTTCCAGGTCACTTCTCTGAACCCTTCTTCAAACATCCACACTCTTCTCCACAGTTTTGCTTTTTTATACTTTCAATTATATGTGGTCGATAGTGATTCAAAAATTAGGTTAAATTTCCCCAACCATCAACATCATCTGTTTTTGACATCTTACCATCAACATGGTCATGGCTCAATGATTCTCCTTCTGATCTGATGCCTGGTCAGGTCAGTAGTAACCTAACACTATGTCACAATACCTACGTCATTCACCTCACTTCATATCATCACTTAGGCATTGTATCATCTCACATTATCACAAGAAGAAGCATAAGTACAGTATAATAGTAATTTTGAGAGAGAATTAAAGTATATTATTATAATTGTGATATCTTATTATCATTTATTGTTAATCTCTTACTGTGTCTAATTTATAAATTAAACTTTATCATAAGTATGAATGTATAGGAAAAAATATAGAATATATAGAGTTTGGTACTATTCATGGTTTCTGGTATCTACAGGGAATCTTGAAATGTATCCCTGTGGACAAGAGGTTACTATTGAAGTTTTACTGAGAATTTCCCAAAGAGATGCTCCACTACACATTTTTCCATTTTTTAGCATCTTTTGTGTTCCCCCTCCTTGATTATTTGAGTATTCCCCACACAGACTCTCACATTTCAGCATTTTCAGTGAGCTAGGTCCCCCTTTGTTTGCATAGCTGAAAGTTTGATGTCAAGAAAGCAAAGTTATATTGGGACTTTTTCATTCTGTTTCCCAGTAAAAATAATAACTAAGAAAAATGAATTGGTGCATTCTTGTGATTCACATGTTTCCTCCTTTACTTGACCCTTCGCAACTAAAAATATGTAGCATTACATAGCTACAGCACCTGTTTAACTTGAAATAGTTTATTCCAGGGATAAACCAAGTTTTACTTCAAAACCAAGACCCATCAAGCTTCAAATTTCATAGAAATTGAAAAAAAAAGCCCACTTTAAAGAGAAAAGAAAATGTCACTTCCTGATTGTGCTAGCATGAGGAAACAACACTTCAGGACAAATTTTAGTGTCAAACTCCACCCTCAGTATGGTCCAAAAATCTAGCACAACCAGAGAAAAGAGCCTTTCACTTTCTCTCCCTCCCCTCTTTTTTTCCAGATAACAATTGTTTATCTAATTCTTTTCCCACCAATTATGTTTCAGACACCATTCTAAGGAGACACCAATTTCCTTAGATATCTACATGTGACAATTTTTATCCCCTTCTATTTTAAGACGTGTGTGTCCATATACCTAGAGGCAAAAAATGTGGAGGTTGGAAAATCAGCAAGAGGGAAGGGGTCAGGGAGAAGATCAGATCTGAGATTTGTTTTCTGGGATAGGCTCATCTTTAGACCTTATTTATGAAAATTTAAAATGGAAAAAGTATCTTTTTTAAATTGTGTTTTTCCTAATATATGTATTTAAATAGATTTATTAGGTAAAAGTACAGTTTAAACATTTATAGGGAGCCTGCTTGGTGTGGATACATGCAAGTAATTTACCCCAGGGACATGTTGTGTTCTCAAGTTTCTTACCATATAGTTAGGGAGATAGAGCCCTAAATAGCCACCTTGAATCCAGGTAATATAATTGCACAGTGGTTACAGCAACTTGCTCTGCATTCAGGCAGATCTGTGTCAGCTTCAAGCCTCAAGTTCCTTATCTGCCAAATAAGAATAGCACTCATGTGACAACTACAAAAAGTAAGTGAAATGATGAATGTAATGTGCTTGGCACACAATATGAGCTCACTAAATAGAGTTGATGGTTGTAATCATAAAATAATTATTATTGCTCTCATTATTATTGACTAGAAGTATGGTATGAAAACCTGCAGAGAAAAGAGAAATGTATTTCTTACTGTAAAAGCTGGTAGAAACTCAGAGTAGAAACAACATTTGAACAGCAACTTTAAAAAACAAATGTTGAATTACTAGACCAAGAGCTGTAGGAAAAGGCATTTGATGGTGTGATGAGTATACTGTCGGAGCAAAAAAAGAAAAAAAAATTAAGTCAGAGAAAGAATCAGGAGGGGAGGGGATCTGAATAAACAGTGCACCTAGAATGGAGATAGGATTTTATGAGATCAAAGGCTGAAAAAAGAAGCTTAGGGGAAGACAAGGAATGATGTGCAAGGAAATTTGACTAGATACCACAGGCAAAAGAAGATGCTGCAAGATTATAAAATAGAAGGGGGACGAAGTGAAAACTCAATAGAGTTTGGGTGGATTTTTACTAAACCTAGAGTAGAAGTCAAAGATTTCACCTCAAGGAAGCCCCCGAGAAAATAACAGATGAACTCAAGTTTTTCCATTGCACACATGTAATGTCCTGAATTATCTGTTATTAATATCCAGCACATTGTTATAATTACTTTTTCAATCGCCCACTTCACTTTACCCAGTTATCAGCTTCCTGAAGGTAGGAATGATGTCTGTTGTGTTCATTGTTGTATTGATAGAGCCCAGCAAGAATAAGCTCTCAAATGCCCAATGAACACAAACATCATCCTGTGTCTTTCTATATCTATTTTTTATTGATATGAAAGGACCTTACCTCAGCTTTGCAAAAAGTGTAGACTCATCTCCCTTCCCTGAATGACAGGGAAATTCTTAAGGACCATCTGACTTATGAGTTTTCTAGTCCTTCAACTCTACTGGAAGCCCATAGAGGCCAGGAAAATGATATTCTATTGTTATTGTCATTGTTGTTGTCATTGATGTTGTTGTTCCTTGAATCTCCCACTTCCCCAGTACTTGTTTATCATTTGGTCTGAATCACTGAAAATCATAAAACTACATTTCTTTTTAAATCTTTTGGTATTTTCACTTCTTAAGATTAGCTCTTATCCTAATTCATTGCTATGGTATGCTTTAAATTCATAGATTACAATCATCTACCATTTCAGAATATGTTATATATTTCAAAGCACCTATACAATCAGCAAAGGGTCCATTTCTCTTTTTGAACTCATCTGCTTTTCATGATCAAAGAGAGTTATGCAACCCAATGTGTTTTCTTTGCCATAGTTACTAGGAAGCTCAGAGGTATATGCATTGTGCTAACTGCCGAAACTGTCATTAGCCAGGATTTCTTAATCCATTCATTTTCCCTCTACTTTTCTACCTTGGCTCCTACTTTTTGTTTTGTTTTAGTGGCTTCAGATCTTATATGTGTGCCTCAAAATATTTTTAAATTAAGCAGGAATAACTTTTTTATGTAAGTATGTGTATGTATGTATATATTAGGATATGCACATCATGTATATGTATATATATTCGTATATATGTATCTGTATACTACATATTATCAACACAAACACATATCCCATACTAAAAGTATACCTATATATATATATATTTCCTAGAGGTCTTCTGCAACATCTATGTACTCTTTAGTAGTGTACCTTTGTCATGTACCTATTGGGACAACTAGCTCCTCTGCAATTAGTGAATCTCAGATGAAAATCTCACATGAGTTAGCACTGTAGACATAAGTGAAGATTTTATAAAGGAAACACATTTCTTTATTCCAAATGCCTGCTTTGTGAGTTCATTTTAATTCTCTAAACATTTTTTGTAAAAGGCTACATACATAATAGTATTTTCAACCTGTGGTCCATGAGGTCTCTGTCTCAATTGTGCTGTCATAGTGCAAACTCAATGATAAATAGTATATAAATGAAGGAATATGATTATATTTCAATAAATTTTATTTATAAAATAGGTGGTAGGCCAGATTTGGTCCATGACTGTAGTTTGCTGACCCAGCTCTAAACCTTCTCTACACTGTATCTGTCTTCATGGCATCCTCTCAGCGAAATGTCTGTTACTCTGTCCAACTCGAATGTCCAATCTGTTCAAGTTAGTCCCAGTAAAGCAGAAGATTCTTCAGTTAATGTCAGTTAATGGGGCAGGAACTTCCCTCCACAATAGGCAGTTTTATTGCATGTTTTATTGCTTGAAAATACCCTAGTGGGAGTTTGTCCTTATATATACCATTAGGTTTTAAAAATACTTTTTCCTACTGTATACAGTGATCACCACGAGAGAACTTTATTTTTTTTTAATTAAGTTTCTTGGGATAACATTGGTTAATGCAATCATATAATTTTCAGGTGTACATTATCATTTGACATCTGTATATTTTATTGTGTGCTTACCATCCAAAGTCTACTTTCCTTCAGCTACCATATATCCGATCCCCTTTACCCCATCTACCTCCTCCTTCCTCCCCCACCGTCTACCCTCTGGTAACCACTAGTCTATAGTCCATGTCCATGAGTCTCTGTTTGTTTGTACTGTTTGTTTGTTGCTTTTAGGTGTATATCCCACATATAAGTAACCTCATGTGATTTTCAACTTTTTCTGTCTGACTAATTTTGCTTAGTATGATTATCTCAAGTTTCATCCATATTGTCACAAATGGCTGTATTTCATCTCTTCTTATGGCTGAGTAATATTCCATTGTATATATGTACCACAGCTTCTTTAGCCAATCATCTATCGTAGGACACTTTGGTTGCTTCCATGTCCTGGCCACTGTGAATAATGTTGCTATGAACATTGGTGTGCAAATATTTTTATGGATATGATTCTTTAAGTCTTTAGGGTAAATTCCCAGTAGAAGGATTTTAGTTTTTTAAGGAACCTCTATACTGTTTTCCATAGTGGCTATACCAATTTGCAGTCTCATCAGCAGTGTATGAAGGTTCCTTTTTCTCTGCATCCTGTTGATTACAGCCATTCTAACAGGTGACACCACAAGAAAACTTTAGATAAATATTACAAACACATCTCCATCTGCATAAGCAATAGTATTTTTAGAGCCTACACCCATATTCAAAGTTAGAAAGGGGGTTCAATAAAAGGGCAGAAAAATGAGTCTTTATGCCAACATTTCCCAGCTACATGACCCTGGACAAAAACTTCTCTATGCCTCAGTGAACTCATCTACACAATGGGGGTAGGAGTTCACCTGCCCAAAGGCCACATTTTGGACCAGATAATCCCTTCAAAGTCTGTTCTAGAATTTAGGTTATTTACTTTAAACCTGTGATTTACAAATGTTTTCAGGAGCCAAAACTCCCTCAGGTCCTTGTTAAAACACAAATTGCTGGACTCCAGCCTTAGTTTTGATTCAATTGGTCTAGAGTGGAGCCCAAGGATTTGCAGTGCCACCAAGTTCTGCTACTGTTGGTCCAGGAACCAAACTTTAGGAGGCACTAGTCTACATGATAGAGATTTAATAGTCTCATCTACGGGGAAGCAATAGTGGGCATGAGTAGGGGGTCTAGAGCTGGTTGTTCTTTTTGAAAATGGGGGTCCTTCATGAAAGGATAAGAAATTTGTTCTGCTTCCCTACTTTGTTTCAGATGCTTCAGCCATAACTCTCTACTAATTATAACCTGAAAGAAGGCTGTCGGTCAGTCTCATGGGGTCACACTGATGGGTAGCCACCAGGTGAGCCTTCTGGACAGGTAAATGGGGAAAAGTTGAGAAGAGGCAAATGTGTCATCATACAATTCCTTTGTATAAGTCAACCTTCTAGAACTTTCTTTTTCTCATAAACACAAAGTCAACACACACATTGACTGGAGGTTGAACAAACCTAGGCCCAGCTCCAGGTAATGCAATGTGGGATTCAAGGAATCAGAACAAGGCAGGTAAGGTAAAGACTGCCCTCAGGGCCTCTCAGTCTTACGGGGAAGGCAAAACTCAGACATGTTCACATACTTGACTGTTATATGTCAAGACAATTAGTAGACAATTAGATGCAATGTTAGGTGGCATAGAGATTGAGAGCTCTGGAGAAAGGATGTCAGTGGACTTAAGCAATCTGATGAGCTTTCCTGGAGGAGGTGAGGCAGGCTGGCAGAGTCCTAGTAGAGAAGGAACAAGAAGGACCTAAAGCAATGGAACTGTGAGTAAAATGTAGAAAAAAGCCTGAGCGTACCTGGAATGTTAGCAGAGAAGAGATAATAATGAGCACAGGAGATTCCAAGCTTGTTTTTACCTTCCCCGTGTGAACTCCCACAAGTCATTTCCATTCCTTTGTCTCAGTTTTCTGACTTGAACAACAAAGGTTTTAAGCTAAATCCCAATTTTCCATCTTGGAGGACCCCAGGCCATTCAAAAGTGAAATGAGCAGTCTGGGCTCAACCCTCCTCCTTGTCCTGTCTGCTTCTGCCAGGGGAGCTCTGGTTTCTTACATGTTTTACTCCCCGCACAACCTCACTTCCAGAAAGGATTTGAGAATCACTCATCAGGAAATTCTGTGACGGCTCTTTCTGCTTGTACATCGGGTGACTGAATAGAAAGGAGAAAGAAGGCAGTTAGTACAATGGGATGGGGCCACTAGGTTGGCCAGGCTAGCTTATGGAAGTAGGAAGCAGGGAGAAGTTTAGACCAATGGGGGTGGGAATCAGGTAGCCATCAAAGGCTTGTGAGCAGAGGAGTGCCACAGGGAGAGAAGTGAAATCAGGCTCACAAGCTGCTCGAAAAGCAAGCTGATCTGAAAATCTCAACTGCTCAGAAGGTTCTGAGTAAACACAAAGGTTGATTTTTCCCCCGTGTCAGCCTTCCCTCCCAGAACATTGTACTGTATGCAAAACGGGTAACTGTAAGACAAACATTTTTTTCCACTGCCTTTCTCAGCCCCACAGGCCTTCAGGAAGACCTGCACTTCAAGCAAAGCCTCTTTCAACACCCACAGCTTCCATTCAACAATCAGAAGTTTTCCACTTTCATCAAAGAGACTGAAGAGAGAGGTCGAGGGAGCAGCCTGTTCTCAGCAGCTCTGGGCAGATGATTACAGAGCCCCCTACTACCCACTCACTGCCCGCGGCCACCGCAGGACACAGTCTTCTCCTCAAATCAGCCAGGTACACATGCCAAAAAAAAAAAAAAAAAAAAAAAACACTGGCTCGCTTAATTCCCACCTTAATTACGAGACCAAATGAGTGTGTATACCCGCTTCTTCCAAAACCAAGTGCTAATGTTAGGTGAACCTACTGAGGTAATCATTTCAAAAAAAAATCATACTATACACCTTAAACTTATATAGTGATATATATCAATTATTTTTTTCAATAAAACTGGTAGGGGGGCACAGAAACTCAACTTGGGAATAAGAGGTCTCAGTTTCCTTGACTATTAAATAGGTATATAGTCTACCTCTCTATTTAGTGCCCCCCCCCAAAAAAACATTTCTTTTGTTGATGACTCTTCCATATCTAAGATTTATGATTTTATGGATTCACTGGGAAGGAATATCCAGACCAGTTCTTAGAGTCTGACTTAACTCAGCTGATGCTCAGTAGTTTGGGTTCTAAGCAGGGGCAGCAGTGGAAATAATCCAAGCTTGGCTTTGGACACAAGACATTTCCTTAGGAGGATCTGGAGTTTCTGCAGGCTCTCAGAGATATGCCACAGCTGAAAGGTGAGCAGGAAGGGGAGGGGTGCTATAGAGAATTGGGTATATCCAAATGAAGTTTTCAAAGAGCTACATCCGGAGCCACCAGCTCTGCAGTGATTCACATTTCAAATGGCATTTTGAAACGGAGACCATTAGTAAGCACAAATGTCACCAGCTCTGTCTGCCAGAGAATCTATTTGTTAAATCTGTCTAAATTCCAGACTGGGCCCTGGGGACCACTTCAGATGTTTAACGGGAATGGCCCAACACCACCGCCAAGTCTGTTCCCATTCACGGAGTGCTCTTACATCACTATCCCATTTGATCTTCATGCTGGCTGTTGATGCAGATAGGGCAAAGGAAGGCCATAAGGATCTGTACAAGAACTCAAAGCCAGTAAGGCACAGGGTTGAGACTGGACCTCAGGTTTCAGCCTTCAGGCATAGTGATGGATGAATGATTTAGCATGGGCTTGGAAGCCAGCCAGGTATGGCTTTGTACCCAATTATCTCATTGGTCGACATTTGTGACTTTGCCTAAGACAGTTTTCATTCTTTATGATCTTCAATTTCCCCATCTGGAAAAAAGAACTATTACCTGCCTCAGACGGCAAAGGCAAGGGTGGAATAAGGCAATGTTAAAGCTCCTAGCCCTGTGCCTGAAACAGTAGAGAGTCAACTGTAATAGTCACATGCATATACACACAACACACAACACATACATACACATATGACATGCACTGCACACCACACATGCATCACATACACTTTCTACACACCAACTACCCACAGGCAGCACCTGCATACACCAAACAGAGCACACCCTCTCCCCACATTCTGAACCAGACCACTTCCCCGCCCCCACCCTCATTGCCAATTCCTTCCCCTTCCTGTGAGTTTTATGGCAGGCCCAGGTTTATCTGCAAGTTTAACAGATCCTGATTCACCCTATGAAAATTTTCTGTTAAAAAGATCAGGGTTTCCAGAATCCTGCCCTGAAATGGTCTCTTTGCACCTGTCCCCAAATTTCGTGCTGCCATGAGCTTATTCCCATTTGGATAAATCTCTACATTCGTGGGCTCTTTCTTCCCATATATCTGGTAGCATTCCAGATTTAAGCAGGAGCTGATATTGTCAAACTGACCCATTTTAAGTCATTCTACTGCAGTCCAAGAAACACAGCCTCCCCATGGCCCCCAACAGAGAGACATTTTCCGACATGGTCTTCTAAGCCATGGGCCTCCCTGAAAACGACGTGCAGCTTCTCTGGCAGGAAGGCGTTTTGTGGCTGAGTCTAAATGAAACAGAAGTCGCTCTGTGCATGTGTGCGCACGCACACACACACACACAAAGACACACACACACACACACACACACACACACACACACACACCAGAATAGGGAACTGTCATTTTCCTACTCGCCCTCTGACATCAGCCACCTTCTCTGTAGCTACAGTTTCTCTGCCCTCAAATTAATCCCGGGAGATGAAAAATGAGCCTCTCCCCCACCCTTGCTGCTGCCTTTCACCTCACGCCCCCAGAGAAGAGTTTCTTCACGAGGCAGCCCGTGAAGGTTTTTTTCCAAGTCACATGATCCAGGATGCAGGGGAGAATCCTTCTTGGAACAGAGATGGGCCCAGAACCGAATCAGATGAGGAGAGATAAGGTGTGATGCGAGGAAGACTATAAAAGAATGGACCCACGGCTGCAGCAAGCAGTCAACCAAGTGGCCCCTGCTCAAGACGCAGCCATGCATGTGCCAGCTGGCTCCGTTGCCGGCCACTTGGGGACCACTAGCCGCAGTTACTTCTATTTTACCACAGTCGCGCTGGCTCTGTGTCTCGTCTTCGCCGTGGCAACCATTATGGTGTTGGTAGTTCAGAAGACGGTAAGTGGACTTCTCTTTTTTGCCTTTCTGATTTATGTTCAGTTTTCCCCAGAGAGGGAGCCTTGGAGATAAACTAATAAATTAATTGAGGGGAAAAATACATATATCATGTAGAGAAAGGGAGAAAAGAAATGGGAACTTAACTCTCTGAAATATTTTGGCTTTTTGAGAGAAAAATTCGTTGAGCCATCCTCTCAAAACTTTCCAGATTCACATGAGCCAAAAGAGGGCAGAAGAGCTATTAGCTTTGAGAAATTAAAATTTGAATCTTGCTGAGGCAGAGATTGGTATCAGGGAGGAGGCAAGAAGGAAACCTGGTAACATATTTGCACAACTTGTTATCACACCTTCAAGATCTTCAGACCAAATTCCAAGGTTCTATTGTCTCAGTCTAAATGTTCCTGAGACTTCTGAGGCCCCTGGCCATTGTCAAGAGTCTTTTAAACAAGGAGCTAAATTTCAGAGGACAAGACCTGGAAGGGAAGGAGGCAATAGAGGAGACCAGGGCTTTGGGCGTTTCAGTGTTAAAGCTCGCAAAACAAATTGAAAGCTTCCTCCTGAGTCACTGCTTTGAAGAGGTTAGGATGTCACAATAAACAAAAGAGTGTAGAGGCAGAAGAACAGAGATGTTTTTAACACCTAGTCTCTAAGACTGCTCAGAATACTAAACCTACAAGCAATTATGGGGATGCACTGTAGAGTCAAACTGTCTCAGGAGATTTACTATTTGAAATAAATGGCAAGATTAGTCATAAAAACAGAAGAGATGAAGAAGGAACCTTCTTCATATTTTAGGAAATTGGTGTTTACAGAGAATCCACCAGTATCTATTATAGAAAATACTATATTGAGAGTATATATTGCTCATGAATTTTTTGTAACTTTTTATTAATTTTATTAGTTTAAGAACTGTATTCCCTTCCCACCCTGCCAAAGTGAGAACGTTTCTGTTTATTTCTGCATAACTTCCATTTTTTATAGTAATATAATCCTACAGACTCTGTCCTGATTTTCCTTCAGCTGTCTTAGGCTGAATACTCTATAACATATAGATTACTAAAAAGAATCAGGCTTAAAAAGGCTTTGGTATCTTTTCTCAGTGTCCTTATGGTTTGAAATATAAGTGAAGCTTTTAGGTTCATATCTCCATAAAAGTAAAAGAAAACAATTGTGAATGTTTAATTTAGATAGAATTTATAAAATTCATAATTTAATGGCCTTATCTACATTTACTAAGAATAATACTCTTGAAAGCATTTTAGGGCCTTTTCTGACCCTAAGATTGTAGGCTTTATCATCACTGTATTTCTAATTTGATGTAATCTACAGGTGCATCATTTTATAGCAATGGACCAAGAAAGCAAATAGAATTGGCCTTTAAGAAGGATTTTTAGTCAAAGATTATAACCAGAACAAAAGAGAGAGAGAGAGAGAGAGAGAGAGAGAGAGAGAGAGAGAGAGGAGGAGGAGGAGGTGAAAGAGTAGGAGGAGGTGGAGAAGAAGGAGGAGGTGGAGGAGAAGAAGTAGGTGGAGGAGAAAGAGGAGGGGGAGAAAACAAAGAGAGAATGAAAGAAAGAGAGACGATGGGGGTGGGGTGGGGTGATGGTGACATATAAAGCTAGAGAGAGATCCAGAGAGGTTCTTATCCAAATCCAAATTTTAATTAAATTAATTCTTTTCATGAAGGAACTGAAGTAGATTTTTATGCTTCATTTTTGTAAATGTGGAAAATGAAGAACAGAAAAGTGACAGAATTTGAACTAAGTTATCCTGGAAAAGTGGTAAAGTCAGTACTGCCAGTCTAATGAGCACAGCCTTCCTCTTTCCAATTCAGATAGCCACAGAAGTACTAAGAAACTTTGTTCCCAATCTCCTTCCTAGAGCTTTATCCTCTTGTGCATTCATTTCCTTGACTTAGCACTCATGTTTGGATGTGAAAAGATTCACAGTATGATTATATGGTTTGGTGCATTGTGATTTCTTAGACTGAGAAATATCAGTTGCTTGCTTAAAAGCACTGTGATTTTAAGTGTACACATAACATTTCCAATAAATTGTTCAGATATTGACTACTATAAGTGATAAGAAGAGTTATCCCCTTGAGTTCAAGCTATCACGGAAGACTTCCTGAGAGAAGAGGGGATGTAGGCTGACTTTAGGATAGGTAGAATGTAGACAAATAAAGAGACTCTAACAGGACTCTGGGAAAGAGATCAACGGGAGATACCCAAGGAATATAAAGTCACCTCCCAGTTATTAAAAATGGAATGGGTTGATGGCCACATAGCACACTCAACATGTGTGGTTAGATGGGGACAGGGGTGGAGAACCATGAGAATGGTTTTATTGGCCTAAGAAGGCACAGTTGTAGGTAAAAAGGCACATGTACAGATTAGATAGATGATAGATAGATAGATAGATAGATAGATAGATAGATAGATGATAGATGGATAGATATAGATATAGATATAGATATAGATACACACACACACACACACACACACACACACACACACACTGAAGGTTAGACTACCACAAGACCTCAGGTTTAGGAGATAGAACATTTCCCCAGGCAGGTCTAAGGAAAAGTTCACTAGAGAGTAGAATTTCAGGTTGGCTTGAGAAATGTGTATAATTTCAAACAGGTAGAGAAGGGATATCAGAGGAGAGGGCACTCCTGGCCAACAGAACAGCATTAGCAAAGGGATGGAGAAGCGAAGATGTAGGACATACAGAAAAATCAACAAAGGTTGCATTAAAATTTGGCCTGAAGATCAAATAACTCCAAGGTCAAACTCCTTGGGTGAGACCAAGAAGGAACTTAGGTTTCAGCCTCAAATATTTATTGAGCATCTAGTGTGTGCAACAGTTGTCTCTAAGTCTCTAATGTCTCTAAGTTGTCTCTAATGTCTCAATCTCTGTGGTTATTGAACATTGTTTCATTTACATTTAAACCAGTATACTTGTTATAGAACATTATATTCACATGATTTAAGGAATGTAAACAGGAAACAAGAAAAAAGAAAACTAAAAATCTCTTACACCCTCCCCAGTCAACCACGAATCCCTCTTTCCTGAGATAACCATCATTAACAGATTCTTCTTTGTCCTTCCAAAAAATCTGTGTATCTACAAATATATAATACACACATGATTATAGTAAACTCGACATTTTGCACCTTACTTTGATAACTTGACAGTATATCATGGAGTCCCTTCCTTGCCAATACGTGGAAATCCACTTCATTCTTTTGATGAGTCACATATGTATTTTAAGGTATCACTGCTTCATAACTTATTTTACCTGTGCCTAGTGAAGGACATTTATCTTTTTCTCTAGAATTTTGTTCACTGTGCACATCTGCGAGTATATAAATGGGATAAATCCTAGTTATGGGAATAGAATGTGAAGTTTTCACTTCAAGAAATATTGTCACTCAACTTCCAAAGAGATTGTACCACATGTACTCTTGAGAAAGTAAAAGTACTACCAAGAAGGAGACACCTCTTTGCCTCAATATGGAAAGAAAGACAACTGATTTATTACAGAGTAAGCAAGCACAACGAAGGGTACACATATATATCAGGATGAAATTTCACACAATTTATATAGCAAAGAAAAAGAAAACATAATAAAATTTCTTTTATCTCCTCCAGAAACAAAGGGTCAGATAAGGAGAAGGCTTTAAGGCTGACCACCAGAAGTGTTTACATTTCAAGGGGCTCTGAGGTCTTGAGTCTTAGGGACATCTATCTGTTATAAACCTGGAGATAGGGCTTCTTTAGCCCCTGAAAATATCCATTTACATTCAAAAGGTTAGAACAAGTAAAAAAGGCTCAGGAACCTTAGGTTTTCAAGGAGACTCTTTCTAGAAAGAGAACGCAGCTGTCTCCTTTCTTTTTATAAGCCAAGAAAATTCCTTTTTTAAAGTAATGCATCCTTATAGTAACACTCTACCTCCTTGCCAAGAGTGGAGGTGAGTGCCTTTTCAGGGGTAGTAATTAGTGATGGTAATAGCTTGCTTTTAAGTTCAGATAAAATACAGCAGTTAGATGAAATGCCCTGTGATACTCCTTCTACTCAAGTTACTCTCTTCAGTGCATTCAATATCAGTCAAAAAATCCTCTGAAAATCTCAGGGTCAAGCTTTATGCTGGGCTGTGATGGGAGGATCAAGTGAACAGGGCAGGATCTCTGTCTATTGAGAATTCTGTAGGTTAGGGAGATGAGGCCAAATACCCAAAAGCTTGAATTTAGAACAGAATGGCACAGAATGTCATAAACCAGAGAAAAGTTAGACAGTCTCAACTTGGAGTGAGGGAGTGGTTTGCAGAAGAGCTAGGATAGAAGTTGAGTCTGTCCCAGGAATTTGAAGGATCATGTTATACCCAAAGTTTTGTTTTGAACATTTTTCAAACCTACAGTAAAACAGAATAGCAAGGCTCATAACATTTCACCTAAAAAAATTGCTGTGTTAATATATTTGCTGTAGTTGTGCTCTTTCTATATATGTGAAAGTAAGTTGTAGACAGCATGATTTTTCGTCTACATATATTTCAGCCTCCATTTCCTACTTACTGCAATGATATTATCACAGCCAAGAGAGTTAGTTAATTCAATAACATTATCTAATAATAACACACAGTCCATATTTTCATTTCCCCATTTGTCCAAAAAATATCTTCTACATCTGTTGTGCCTTGTTTTATTTGAGGATCCAGAATCCACTCTCAGGTCACGTACCACATTTGGTTATGTCTATTTTAATTTAGAATATTACTGTTTAAAGGGTGATCCTGAGAGCTTGTGAGAATGCAGAATCTTGGGCCCTATTCTAGACCTACTGCATCAAAATCTGCATTTTCACAAGGTCTCCAGGTGATTTATACACACGTTAAAGTTTGAGAAGCAATGAGGAGCAAATCTTCTAGGCCCTTCATCTGTTTTTCATGACATTGGTGTTCAAAGGGTCCAGACTAGTTTTGGTATAAAATAGTTCCTTTTTTTGGATTTGCCTTAGTTTTCACTCAGAATTATATGCAGATGAAACTTTTTTTTTTTCAAGAATAGTACTTAGATAATGTTATATACTTTTTATTGTAGCTCAACTAGAGGCATGTGTCAGGTTGTCCCATTATGGTGATGATGTTTAGTCACTTTTAGGTGATGGCCACCAACTATTTGTTTTGTAAAATGCTTTTTTCTTTCTTATTTATAAGTAATCTATGGGGTAATACTCTAAAGACATGTTCATATATATTTTTCACTCAGGTTTTAGCACTTTCTGATGGCCCTTGTCTGAATCAGCTAATAGACTGAGGATAGAAGAATAATGATTGCTATTCCTTTTGCATTCATTAACTGGCATACTTCAATGGAGATGATGCCTCCATTGGAAGGACGGTGGCAGGAAGAATTGGGGCAGGGTATTCAGGTGAAGCAAAAGAGTGAGCAGAGGCACATTCCGGAGGAAAGCAAGCTCAGTTGTAAAGAGAGGAATGGCAGAACCAGAACAGTAGACAGTCCCGACAGCACAGAGGAGCAGCAAGAAGTAGAGCTGGGTGATAGAGAAACGTGAGAGGATAGATTACCACCTCTGTCAGCAAACCAGGAAATTGTCCTAAACCCATATATGATCCCAGCTTGACATTCCCTGTTCCTTGGTGAAAGAAGACCTCAGGTGTTCTGACTGCCTGTTGAGTAATGCCTTTAAGGCCTTCCTATTCAAAGTGTAGTCAGTGACCCAGCAGTACTGGCATCGTCTGGATGCTCATTAGAAATATAAAACATAAGGGTCTATCCCAGACCTACTTAATCAGGATTAGCATTTTAAGAAGACCCCCAGTGAAAGAAGCACTTCTTTAAACCACTCTATTTCAATTCCCCTTTTCACTAACCATACCAAGATGAAGGCTGCCAATAAAAAACATCTTCCTCCTGAGAATTTTCTATAACCTCCATCCACTTTATCAAAGTCTCAGGAGAATTTTCTGCCCCAGCTTCAGAGAGGCAACATGGCATGCCTTCTGAGTCAACACACCTGAGTTGGAATTTTTCCCTGCTATTTACCATCTGTGGGACTTTCTGTAATCATTGTCACTTCAGTAAGTCTTACTCAATCACTAACTCTTAAGACCAAATTAAATAATGCGTGCAAAGCATTTAGCCCCAGAGAATTAAGCTCCCTCATTAAATGCTTAATCACATCACCTTGAAAATAAGAAAGGCATTCCTGGCAAAGATCTTTGTGGACCACCTTATAAGACAATGTGAGACCAGCAAGGATGGAGATAGAAAATTCCCCTGGCATATTCCAAAATTTAGTTGCCTTTGGCCATTTTAAATCAGAAAGGGCATCTTTGTTTCAAAGCAAATCTGAGAGCTGATTATTCCTGCATAGCATTGTTCTGTGAAAGAAAATAGCCTTTTAAGGTACTGAGGCAAATTAAACATATCAATAGAATCAAGAGAATAACCAAAATAGGTACAATTTTCAAGCACTTATTAATGCTTTATATATAATATCTTCTCTCTGCAACAACCTAGTGGAGGAAAGAATTACTAACTCTGTAATCACAAGGATTAAAGAAAATAAGAAAACAGAGTTGTAGGCAGAAAAGATTATTGTGATCAGGTAATTTCACGTTGGGATAAGCAGGTTAAATGTGATGGTTCTTCCCTCCACACACAGAAACATTGTTCGAAACACCCAACAGACATAGAGACTGAACCAAAAGAAGTACACCAAAGGAAGTGTAGCTGGTCAGTCAGTAACCATGGAGAAAAAGTTTCCTGAGCTACTCAGTTGGCTGAGAATGACAACCTGGGAGGGGGCATTTGCTTGTGTCTGTGTCAAGACGATGTACTTTTCACCTCAATGCCAATTCATTGAGCAAGATGGTTCACTTTCCTCAACCAGGACCCAGATCCCAAGGCAAGATTTTGGAGAGAGTTCTGTGGATGGATAGCAACTTAGCATAGTACCTAGGGCATAAACAGTCCTCAGCAAATCTGCAAAAGTTATCATCTCTTTATACCCTGATTTTCTATTTCCAAATACAAGAATTGCTAATGGAGGGAGGGGTAATAAGAGAATAGTGAGCTTTCCTATCCTTGGCTTCTGAAACTAAATAGCCACTTCTACTAGGGAAGTGGAAAGAGCACCAGAGAACTTCAGTTCAGGATCTGCCTGCACTCACGAGTCCAGTTTCCTCTTATGTAGATGGACTGAAAGATGTATAAGTTCCCCTCTGGCTCAGATATATACATATTTTTTATCTTGTATAACATGGGCATCCAGAGGAGCTAGGAGACCTTACCTCTTCAAAGAGGAGCTCTTTGAAACAGGAATAGTCATACTTCTGTCTTGAATGCCCTGAGTCCTGGGTAAAGATTTAAGCAACAGAACTTTCTTTTTGTATTAAGATGCTTTGTTTTTGAAGTTGGGGAACCAGAAAGCCCTCAAATGACAGAGGTCTCTGCTGACCCTCATGTGAATTAGGTCCTACTTTCAGATAGTATCTCATACAACCTTGCTACTCAAAATGTGCTCCATGGGCCAGGGGCATCAGCATCACCTGGGAGCTTGTCAGAAATAGACTTCTAGGCTCCACTCACACCTGCCCAGTCAGAATTTACATTTTAACAATGCCTGGGAAGTACAGCAGTCTATCACCCTCCCTTATCTGCAGTGTCACTTTCCTCGGTTTCAGTTACCCTTGGTAACCCATGGTCCGAAAATATTAAATGGAAAATTACAGAAATAAACAATTTATAGGTTTTAAATTGTGCTTAGTGGCCCTATAAAATCTTGTGTCATCTCACTCTGTCCCACTCTGTCCTTCTCAGGATGTGAAACATTCTCACATCACCGTGCTGTATATACTCCCTGCCCATCAGACATTTGGTAGCTGTCTGTGTGATCAGATCCACTGTCACCATGTCATACCACTTGTGTTCAAGTAATTCTTATTTTACTTAATAATGGCCCCAAAGCCAGCAGTAGTGATGCTGGCAATTCAGATATGCCAAAGAGAAGCTGTAATGTGCTTCTTTTAAGTGAGAAGGTATTTGTGTATAGGAAAACCATTGTATATTAGGGTTTGGTACTATGTGGTTTCAGGCATCCACTGTGGGCACGGGGTGGGGGTGTGGAATATATCCCACTCAGAAAAGAGGGGGCTACTGTATGATCTTGAAACATTCTGACTCTTTTCCTTCATATCTCTGGCCATAACTTGCCATTCTAATTATATATTTATTTGTATATTTTAAATAACTGATTTAGTGACTAGACCATATAGTCCACAGATGTCTTCCAATGTCTAACCTAGTGCCTGGCACACACCAGGTGCTCATTCAATATGTGCTGAATATATGATTCTCTTGTATTTCTGCAGCTGCTAGTGGCCTTTGGGATGGTTCCACTGATAGTTTTGCTATTCTAGCATTCTCTCACTGTACCTGGATACTTTCCTGGTAGCCACCAAATTCAACGATCTTAGCATATTTAACATAGATGTTTTCCTTTGCACATTTGAACAACACACTAATCAATGATCATGTTTGGCTGTAGATCAGTTGTCAATTAAATTTTGAAATGCTGTTTGTGGTCTCACAGAGGCAACCAGGAGGGGAGTTTTGTGATGTTGGGTTTTCCTATGAACTGCATGTGTAATGGAGAGACCACAAATGTGCAGCATTGATAGGTAAAGAGATTTCTGCTAAAGGGATAAAGTCATAGACCATTAGAGCAAAAAAGGAAGGAACTTCCAAGCCAAGTTCACCTTCTTTCCCCAAAAGTTTATACTGACTTCCACCATCTCCAGATCAATGCTATGCCAGGGCTTTACCTTCAGGAGAATTCCCAGACTCACTGGCTGGAGAAGAGATCCACTTACCAGAGAAAGAGCCATCAGTGGAAGGCAAAGGACAGAGCCTCTAGAGAAATGGTAGAATAAAGGGGAAACTCAAGATGGTCCTTGGTGCCTGTACTAAGCACTGAGAAAATAAGATAGGCAACGTCTTGTTTTAGTAGAGGCGGGCAAGGTAGTGGCATCCAGGTAAATGCTCACACCTCTCTAGGTCTTTATTAATATTTCACTCAAATGCACTGCAGGAGATTCCCAACTTGAACAGGTTGAATGATGGATAAGACACTTCATTCCCTCTTAGCAGGACACCTGAGGGGCGTATCCATGGCGAAGGTGAGAGAAGAGGGAAGGAGATTAGGTGTGGGGAAGTTAGTCTCTGAAGAATGCATTAGGGGTGAAGGAATGTGCCCCCTACTCATGTTGCCTACTTGCTTAGTGAACCTCAACAAGACCTCCCTTTCATCCCCTCCCATCCTCCAGCCCAGGAGGACCCCCCTTCAGAAGACAATTGTTTCTTTCCACTTCTTACTTACCTGTGTAAATATTTTTATGTATATTTGTTTTTAACAGAATAAATAATATAAAATATAAAGTAAATATATAGATATATAACATATATTTGTTTATGTTATATGTTTATAAATACTTATATATTATATTCAAATTTAAACTCATAATAAATACAGAGGGTAGGGACTCAGGTTAATTATTTATGGTATAGAACATTCAATTAATTCAGAATTTCCAACCACAGGAGAGAAAGATATGTACCTTCCCAGGTATGTTTACAACCTACTTATACTGTTTGATGAATCAAAGATGGAAAAAGAAAACCCACATATATTTATATACTACATTTGATTTTTCTTACATTGACCAAAGGGGGAAAATAACATATATAGACATGAAAAAAAAAAAAAAAGCACTGGACTGGGAGTTGAGTTGCAAATTCTAGTTGCTGAGCTGCTATAAACTTTTCAGTTTACCTTTTTAGCACTTGATTCTTCACCTGTGAAATGTGGACAGTACTCTTCAAAGTCATTTCCTATAGGCAAGTTGTCAAGCAAAAAGATGAGCAAGCCCATTCTAACTTAATCAGTGAATTAATTTTTTTTAAACTTAAGAGTCAGATAGAATGTAAATTCTAAATTACATTGAGAAAAACCAAAATGGAAAAAAAAATTGAATGTCACCCTTACACATTTTTTTTTTTCTTCATCTCTCCTAGGACTCCATTCCCGACCCACCGGGCAAATTCCCTCTTAAAGGAGGTAAGACCTTGGGATTTTAAGTAAGTGTGTAGTGAACCATCCACATCACATCATAGTTGATCAGCAACCAGAAATATCATGACAGTGCCCAACAGAAAAGTAGATGGAGACAGAGGTGGGGGCCTCTCAGGGCAGAGCTAGTGCACTTTGATTCACCTGAGCAGTCTCTGATCTGCACTCTCATCCCCACAAGTCTCCCACCAGCCCTCCTCTCTCCCACTAATGGAAATTCTACCTTTGACATAGGGTGTCACATGGACCTGAACAGGGATGCAAAGCAGTGTTAAGAGCTTGAAATCTGGAGTCAGGCAAATATGGGTATGAATCTTGGCTCTACGTACCCTCTGGGAGCCTCAGTTCCTTGTCTACAAAATGGGAATAATAATTTCTACCTCATAAAGGTATTGTAGAAGCCAAACAGATCTCTCTATAAATTGCTTAGTATGGTGACCAATACATAGTAATCATGAGATAAATGATAGCAGCCAAAACGCATAATGCAGTTGAAGATTTGTGAAAAAAGACTTTCTCCTCACTTTCCCAAACACACACACACACACACACACACACACACACACACACACACACACACACACACACACATTTCTTATCACTGAAGTCACTAATTAATGCTTTGTCTCTACTAGACCCAGAAGGCTTATGTTCAGAGTTAGGTTAAAAAACTTTGAGATCATCTGATTATTAATGTTTTCATTACACAAAGGAGGCAAAGTAAGATCCAGTGAAGTGTGTCCAAGGTCATACAGAGCCAAATCTAGAACCCAGATGTCCTCATCTCTAATCCAGTGTCCTTTCTGCCCAAGAATATTAATCAATCTCAGTCCTATAAACTTTAAACCTAGATAGCAAGCACTGTTGGAAAACCAGACAGCTTAAAGGAAAAAAAGTAAAAGAGAAAAGGTAAGCTATCATAGGTACCCAGGTAGAGGCACAAGGGAATCCTTCGGACCAGAGGATACAGTGTCTGGAAAAACCCTTACACCAACAGAATCACACTTAGAGTTTCTTTGGGACACCTTTAGCCATGCCTCTCCTGCTATCTGTCACCCAGAAAATAGGGCAAAAGGCCCCAAACAGACTACCATTCTGGATCTTTCAAGGCAGACTAACAATTACAGCTTTAACAACTATATATTAAAACTTGGCTGAAATTACTTAGTGTGTAACCTCAATTCCCATAATACTTCTGTAGATAGTCACTTTAATGTAAAATGAAGCATGGTAGAATGCAGAAGTAAACAAATGTTTTCTGTAAAGAACCAGATCATAAATAATTGGGGTGTTTCAGGCCATGAGGTCTCTGTTGCAACTAGTCAGCTCTGCCATTGTGGTGCAGAAGCAGCCATGGACTCTGTGCAAATGAGCAGGCATGCCAAGGGGCCATGAAGCTTTATCTACAGAATGAGGTGGTGGTCTGGCTTTGATACGCAGACCAGAGTTTGCCGACCCCTTTAATGGAAACGGCACAGATTTGGCCACCAAAACATGGAGCCTTGCAAAAAGCCAGGGGCATTGAGTGAATTCCCCACTCCCACCATTCCACCACCATATTTACCTAAATTTCCTGAGTAAGATCAGAGGTTTCATTTTCTGAGGGGAAGGGGGAGGTAATCTTTAACAAGAATGTGATTTCAATGATAAGAACAGCTTTGATTAGGTAAGGTGATCTCTCTGCCCCAGTGGATCTCAGTTCCATACCTGGAGAGCAGGTCCGTGGCTGGTTGACAAGCACAGAGGCTCTAACCAGTGGTTCTGCCCACTGTAGTAGTTTTCACCAGTCCAGAGTGGAATCAGAAAAAGTAGGACCTGGTAGCCCCTTTGTACCATACATAGCAAATGATTTCTTTCCAGTTTTATGCAACTATTTTTAATATAAGCAGCATTTCTTTCTCCTGAGAGTATGTCCTTTCCTACACTGCTAAAATGTTCTTTCTTTTATAGCATAAAGCTGATATGCACAGGAGTTAAGTTGATTTGCTTTGAATCTAAGTTGTTTGTTTTGTTTTAATGGTCACAGTGGGTGAAACTGAAAGCTACCCTTTTGTGGTAAATTGCTTAGGTCTGTGTAATCCAAAATTGCGAGTGGCATGGACTAGATCATTTATCAGATCTCTTCTAATCTTGGGCATCGCAGTGCATATCAGAACTTAAACTAATCCAAAACCAACCTCAGTTTATGACTTAATTTTTCAGCAACCTGATAGCAAAATGCTAATAATCATCCCCACTAGGGCTACAAAACTTTTAATTAGACCTTCTTGCACCACCCTCTGGTAGAAAGTACCCTCCATCTCCTGAGTGAGCAACATGGGGACTAGTGTCCCATTTTGCAGATAAGGAGTTGAGACTCATGCAATGAAGGTGACTTGCCAAAGGTCATCCAAAGTGATGAGGGCAGACTATGAACCAGATTCCAGAGCTCCTCTCTATCACCCTGTGTGATGCACTTTGGCCATAAATGTCAGTAACCTGCTGTGCGCTGTCCCTGGTTTTCTCCTGCTTTCAATGCAAGTCTGCACTACTTCTCTTAACGTGGCAAGCAGCAGACACAGTAGGAGGGCGAGCTGGAAAGAACATTACCATAGAGTGAGCTCTGAGCTCCAGAACTGACCTACACCCAGGCAGGCTGTTTCTCCGGGCCAGTCTTTCCTCCTCTCAAGGCCTCATCTGTAACATAACAGCAAGGTACTAAATGAACTGGACAGTCCTTCTGCTAAATCTCTCATTTAATATGTAAATAGGAAAGAAAAAAAAGCCTAACTATAAGCTTGAGGTAATCTGCAGCCATGGCTTCCTCTCCCAACAAGCCCCTCTTACACAGACGCAGGCTGCAAATTTTCCCTTTTGAAAAGACATTGCAAAATATTCCGGGCAGAGGGTAATCATCTCCCAGAAACCCCTAGGAGGAAGCTCTAGAGGCGGCATATGGTTTGTCACTAGATGATGCCAGACGCTTTCCAGGGAGCCCTCTGCCTCCAGCTGATGGAAATCATCCACCATCAGCGGGAAGCCGGCAGCAACCTAGAGGCTGAGAAGCAGGGTCATGTGTGCACACTGCGGTCACTTAGCACAGGATGACAATTAGCTGCAGGGAGACCACAGAAAACAGCCTTTTCTGAGTTCCAACACAGGCTTCCTCTTCCTGGCCAGGACAGTGGTCAGCAACACACTGCCCTCTCCTGCCCTCTCCACCCTGCAGAGGACTCTGTGGGACATTCTGGGTTTTGGCAGAGACTATGGGCCAGAAAGAGCACTGGGAGGATTCACCCCATCCTTCTCTTTTCCTCTAGAAAACGGGGTTAAAAAAAGATTCCTGCACAGAGCTGCTTTGAGTGTTCAAGGGGACAGCAAATATGACCTTTGTCTGCCACCTAGTTGAGCCTATGTCCTTTGGACACAAGGTCCATTCAGTTCTTTCATCTCCAAGCAAAAAGGTTCCCTCCTATCTCATATACGGTGAGGCACCCAGGAGGGATGCAGAGAGAGCCAGGCTTGTGCTGCTTCTCCGCATCTCTTATTCCAATTTTCCATTTCCATCACATTTTGAATCTCACATGTGCCCAGGTTATTGTGGCTTCTTTGTCCAAATCACAGCATACAGACACCTGTCCCTTGATTTCCTCAGAGTTTCCACAGCATTGGACTTTGTGTATAGTGAAGTTGATAGCAGGATTTAGGGTATTTAGGCAGTGCATTCCATCACAGAGGACAATGCAAACTGGGTGTTGTACCCCTCTGTCCTTGCAAGGCCTTTGCCACTCCAACCACGGAATTTCTTGAGGGACAGCTGTTCTCCCCAGGGTTCAGCTCTCTACCATGCATACTGACCCACTCTCCTCATTACCAATTTTTATGTCCTTCTTCTCCCCATTTTCAGTGCCCCCCCACACACACACACAAGCACACACTACTTCCCCTCACAAACTGCAGAAATTCAAATTCTACTGACTATTTTGCAGAAAGGTTTTGGTCACCTTGATCTTACTCCCAGGTCTCCCAACATCTCAACAACAAAATAACCGTTCTTCCCTATACTAGAGTAATTCTATAGATGACTTTTAATTTTTTTTTTATTCCCTCACAACATATGAATGAAGACCTGCAGAGTGAAAATAATGAACACTGATGGGACATGCACTATGTGCCAAGGACTGGGCTTCATGCTTCCTGACTCAGTCACGCAATCCTCTAAAAAAGCCCCAAGTGTAATTATTATCTCTATCTTTTAGGCATGGAAACCGGAGCACAAAGAGGCTTACTGACTCACTTAAAGCTGTATAGCTAACAAGGACTGGGAGGAGACCTTAAAACCCAGGCTGACTCACCTTGGAGGCCTTTTGCTTAACCAGAATTATTATTGCCAGATGCTCAGTAAAACACAACTGTGCCTCTTTCCAGTGCCCCACCGGTTCTCCAAGACTAGGAACACTTCCAACACTCTGTGTGGCTTCCTCAGCACCTGCTCTGGCAGCTGTTTCCTTGCTGAGCTCTCGGGCAGAGAGGGCCATTAGGGCAAATGCACAGATGGGTTTGCATGAGAGGTGGAGTGGTGGGGAGTATAATGGCCCATGACAGGGTTTAGCTTAAGGCCTAGCTTTGCAGATTAGTAGTCCTAAAACCTGGAATGATTCCTTCCCTCCCTCAGCCTGCTAGTTAGAAAAGGTTTGTCTTTCCTGTGAATGCCAAGTGGCCCCAAACATCCAGAGGTTTCTGGAGGCCCTGAGAAAAGTGTATAGACCATATGTGGGTCCTGACAACCCGTTCCTTGCATTCCCCACCCTCACCTGAATTCAGTCTCCAACTGAGGACGAGATATAAAAGGCAGAGAACCCGGCAGAACTTTGTCATACCTACATTTCAGTCCTGGAACTTGAAGCAGCTTACTTTTCCTTTCAGGGACTGGAATTTCCTGTTTTCTAAAATATCAGGAGTGAGGGGAGCAAGCCAGAAGACCCGACATGGGCATCGACTTCACTTGAAGTATAACATTCCAGGAATCAAGCAAATATCTTAAGATTTTTGACCATTTAACCATTCTAACCATTTATTGTTTTTGCATTGCTTGGCAGACTACCTCCCTCTCTAGTCCCCCTGCTAAAAAGAAAATGTGGACATTAAAAGAGACCAAGTAAAGTTGGTTCTCTAATTGTATCTAGTGAACCCACCCCCCAAAAAACAATAAAAGCTGCCCATTAAAGGCAATACAACTAAACCACTGAGGCTGGCTACTCACTACTCCCCAGCTATCCCTGATGTCACATGGCTGTGATACAGGTGGTCACAGTCCCAACAGGGACTGTGGCAGCTGAAGAGGCAGGTAGAGGAGCAGTAACCCCTCCCCTAGAAAGACTGAAAATAGCAAAGAGACCTCACTGCTATCAGATGGATTGATCTGGATCCAGATTGCCCAGCCCACCAGATGTTGTTGCTTTTTTTTTTCCCAGAGCAAGAGAGGGTATGTCTGCTGAGGGAGCAAATTGCTTTCACATACTCATAGACTTCAGAGAGCCTATTTGCTTCTCCATTTTTTAAAAACACACTTCAAACTGACTCTTAAACTCATTGTCTTTTTCTTAAGGCAGACCTAACAGGAATCAGGAATCTCTTTACAAATAAAAAATAAATAAATAAACTAGAAACTGGGCCACTCAGAATAAGGCAGAATAGGGTCTTGTGGAGGCCAGCCAGAATGCAAAAGGATCTGCACCTAATCCTACTGCCCTGCCAAGAGGAAAGAAGAGAGAGAAGAGAGGAGACACAAGGGTGAAAGGAGAGGGGAGAGAAGGTGGGAGTGGGGAGGAGATGAGAGGAGTGGAAAAGGAAAAGAATATTTAGATCTCTGAGGAACATTAAAATGTATACTTGAATTTAGCACATACAAATCACAAGTCTCTAAATCCATAGAAAAACCTCATCTTCCAAATACTATATGCCAAGTTAAGTGGAAGGAAGGAAGGAAGGAAGGAAGGAAGGAAGGAAGGAAGGAAGGAAGGGAAAAGAAAAGAAAAGAAAAGAAAAGAAAAGAAAAGAAAAGAAAAGAAAAGAAAAGAAAGAGAAAAGAAAAGAAAGAGAAAAGAAAAAAAAGAAAAAAGGGAAAAGAAAAGAAGAAAAAAAAGAAAAGAAAAGAAAAGAAAAGAAAAGAAAAGAAAAGAAAAGAAAAGAAAAGAAAGGTGGGGGAAGGGAGAAGAAACAGAAAGGAGGAAGAGAGGGAGGGAAACAGGCTGTTCCTCAAACTGGCTTTATTACTGATTTTATCCAAGTCCTCCAGACACCACATGTATTGGCTTAAATTTTTACAAGCCCAGCGGTGCAAGCTCTGGACCAGGGCATGGGAGCCAGCCCTTATTTAGTATGCTTTGAGTGGTGGACACAAGACTCATTATTACACATTATCTCATTTAATCTTCTCAGCAGCTCTTTAAGGGAGGTTATTATTATCCCCATTTTGGGGAGGATTTAAAGAGGCTGAGTGACCTGTGCAAAGCCATACAACTTAGTAAATGGCAGAGGTAGAATGTGAACTCAAGCCAGTTTGATCCCAAGCCTAAAATTCTAAGCTGTTACACTTTTGCCTAGAATAACTAGGAAGCGTTTTTAAGAAGCTATTTAAAATGTTAGCAGATTTCATTACATGACTCCAGATTCACCTTGCCTTTTATAGACTTTAAAGGTACTTCTTAAATGCCCCCAATAATATCAATTCAACTTGCATTTACTATAAGTAAATTCCAAGGAAATACCCATAGGATCAGATAGGTTTATCTTACATACTGCAACAGGTTAAGATTGAAAAGACCCCCAAATCCTAAAGAAATTTCAAGTGGTTTCAATGAATTCCAATCTGATCTCAATTTGTGTTTATACATCTCTTTCGATGTACTTAACACTGAGAATTCCATGTGGGTATTCTCCAAATGCTGGTTATAAATCCAGGGTCACCTAGCTGTCCTTTGTTTAACAAAGAGTCTGCACTAGAGTGTCTTCGTCATTAGTTGGCCTGGTGTCAACAAGGAAACAGTCACATTAAAACCAGTTGAAATGATCCTTAAATTAAGGATTCCCTTTGATTCCAAATTCTACTGATAGTGAAGACTCTCCTCTAGATGTCACTGTTGGGACTCTCCTAGATATTCTGACAGAGGGATGGAACTAAGAAGATAGGACATGGGAGATGCAAGGTCATTAGAATAATTCCTTTCTTTCCTGGAAAAATTAAAATATTTTCAACAGATGGAAGGAGGGTTCTGCACACTTTCCCAGAAGCATCAGATGGCCTCAAACACTGACGTACATAATTGAGAAACTCTAATCCAGCAGATAATGTCATGAGCTTTGTTTTAATGAGCATCTTATCAACCATTCTACTAATTGGCATTGCTAAGTCATGCTACTATAACAACTAGGGAAAGAGGAGTAGGGGAGAAAGGGACTGCCATTTGCTGGGTGTCTCCTCTATGCCACATGCTGCACTGGCCACTTGACACCCATAATTTTATCACACCTTGCAACATCCATATATTTAGGCTGATTGTTATCCCCACTTCATGGATGCAATACTCGAAGGTCAGTAGGGGAAGTAACAGATCTGAGGCATTGTCCATAACTGAGGTGCTTGTTTTGAGATGCAATGTGTCTGTCTTGTCCTGATATTAACCTGGAAGGTACCTGGAACTCAGACCATGCACCCTCTGGCTGTGATGGCTGTTGTGGTTTCTTTGGCCATCTCAGGCATTGTTGCGTCTCAATGAAAGCCTGACTGCCCCTGACTTATGACTTGGCAGGATTCAGCACACAGGCCTGAAGTCACCTGCTGTCATTCTCCCACAAGAGGGGCCCCAGAAGGCACAGCAGTTCTTGGTTTCTTAGCACCTCCAGCTGTCTCTACAGTTTTTGATCTGTGTGTATGGTGGCTACAAACACACTTCCAACATCTAATGCTCTCTACTCCATGGGAAGATCAAATAAATAGATAGATAGATGATAGATGATAGATGATAGATTAGATAGATAGATAGATAGATAGATAGATAGAGAAAACAAAACAAAAAATAAAAAGAGGAGACAGAGCCCTAGACTAGGAGTCAGAAGCCCTGTGCTCTAAACCCAGCTCTGCTACTATTCTACTATAGGGGTCTTGGGCCAAACCATCAGTCCCTTCGGCTTCAATCTCCCTACTCATAAAACTAGGGTCTTGGTTAACTTGGCCTATAGTGGCTCTTTCAGGTCTAACATCTTGAGATTTCAAGGTGGGGTCCAGTCTTTGGGTTGCCATTATTCTGACTCCTAGAAAACAATCCTTTCAACCACCTTAAGCAACATCCCTCTTTTGTGCAACTGGCTGGGAGAGTGTTATTGAAACTTATTTTTCTTCAGCCTGAAAAAAGAGAGAGAGAGAGAGAGAGAGAGAGAGAGAGGAAAGGGAAAAGGAAAAGGAAAAGAAAAAGAAAAAGAAAAAAGGAAAGGAAAGGAAAGGAAAGGAAAGGAAAAAAAAAGAAAAGAAAAAGAAAAGAAAAGAAAAGAAAAAAGAAAAGAAAAGAAAAGAAAAGAAAAGAAAAGAAAAGAAAAGAAAAGAAAAGAAAAGAAAGAACAGAAAAGAGTCCAAGAAAGTTCATGATTCTTCCAGAGGAGTTCAAAGCTTGAAAAAACAGCTTACAAATCTTCCCCAGCTAAAAACTTGGTCCTCAAAAGAATTATAGAGTACTTGAGTTGCCCAAAAAGTGAAATGCCCCCACAGAAGAAGTCGGGAGTCCTTGGCTCTGATCCTGCCTCTGTCACTAACTCATGGGATGACCTAGGACAAGTCTGCAATGGAGGTAACATTAGGGAGCATATGTGTTACATGGTTACCAAGCCTGGACCAGGCAACCTCTCAGGGAACTTCTATTTCTATGAACCGTGCAAATCCTTATGGAACCAGGCTCTTGATAACTTTAATTGCCCCTAGAGTTGTAGCACAGCAGGAGTCTGGAAATCTAAATATGTGAAGACAGTTTCCTAGCTAGGGCACATGACATGCTTGCAAAGACAGACAGTAGGAGCCGGGACTGACTTTATCACCCTCCACACCCCTGCAGTAGGCCTGGCAGTGTCCAGCGGAGTCTACACAGCCAGCTAGCGTAAGCTAGAAGGGCCCTTCTAGATCATCATCAACTTTACACTCTCTTCATCTAGTTGGAGACACTAGAGCCCAGAAAGGCGAAATTCCTAGACTGTAACTCCCAGGCCATCCACTCAGCCATGACTTGCAGATGTTCTCATTTCCCCCAGCCAAGAATTCAGTTCTTCAAACTAAACCCTCCCAGCCTTCACATGCAGCTGAGAAATGAATGAAACAGGGGTGTGTTTTGCTCCCTATGCTCCCAGCATTCAAAATTCCAGGGACATTATAAGATTCCAGCTGCATGTAGCACCTTCTATTTATAAGACACTTTTTCCTGTGCTCATAACCAAAAAGAAAGCCATATCATGGACTTGCAGGGTGATGAAGAGACTCAAGCCACATGAAACCTTCTTGAGAAAGGCCTCACAACCCTCAAAGCAGTTTAATACATTTTTGAACAGCACTAACTGCCAGCACTATGACTTCTGGTGCGATTTGTATGTTCTTAATGAAGGTCTTCCTATTGCCTCATCTGAAAAATGCAGATGAGAGGAGTATTAGTCATTAGCTGAGTGTGTCATCTCCTTAAACATGCATTTGGAGCCTTAGCTTTTGGGCCTGCAGAGAGGGCTGCACTGTCTTCCTGCTGACGGCCTTGTCAGATGGTAAAGGCCTCCTCTGGGCTCTTCTCCAGGTTCAACCACCCTATTCTATTTACAGTTCCTCCAGTGTCCTGGGTCCCAACTCCCTTCCCTTAGTCAGCTCTAGCAATGCTATTCTTAAAGAAGATTGTCTGTGTTTATCCTTTCACTTGAAATCATCTAAAAGATTCTTTAAGAAAAGTTAAAATACGCCATGCCATTTGACTTCAGGAAATGCAAACGCTTCAAAATAAGTTTTGTTTTTTTTTTTTTCCATCCTTGGGTTTCTCAGAATTACAGCTGAGGTCAACCCACCAAACATGCAAAGATTAAAGGGGAAAGAAAAAAAGAAGCTGCATGTGTGAGAGGCAAGCCCAAGCTTGTACTTTTACAGTCAACTGTTTACAGAAGCTCACCTGATAAATGCCACCACAAGTAGCATGGTATGAGGGAGCCTCTGGCCAACGAGCAGAGCCTGTCCTGGGTGTGACACGCTGGCCACAATGTAGGGTGCAAGTCTTATCTTCCTGTTTAATCTAACCTAACCTGCAGAACCAATGGGAGAATTAGGCCAAGTGTTATCCCAACCTTCAGGGGAAAGGCAAGCCAAGCATCCTCTCACCTCACACATCCACTGAAGGAAGAAAGAGATACAGACCAGATGATTCAATGCAACAAACATTTTCTGGGCTGGGCAGTGGGGATATATAAACAGTAGTCTCTTTCCGGGGGGTTCACAGTCTAATGAAGGCAAGTAGGCAGAGAGGGAAAGGTCAGAGAAGGTTTCCTGGAGATGATTGCTAGGCTGTGCTTTAAACAAGCCATCACTTTCCTAGTGAAGGGTGGGAATGGCAAATCAATGCCATGTGTTTGAGGGCACTGGAAAGCCCCCAGACTGCTGGAGAGTAGTAAGCAATCCACTCAGGCATTAGAGTCAGACAGCCTGGGTTTGAATCTCCACTCCACTAATGACTAGCTGTGCAAATACAAACAAGTCATTTGACCCCTCAAAGCCTCAGTTTCCTTCTGTACAAGATAGACATCATTATAGCACCTTTATTGTTGGGTGGTTGTGAGAATTAAGTGAAATAATAATGCAAATAACATGTTTAGCAGAGTACCTAGAAAATAGTCATCACTCAACATGTATTAGCTATTGTTGTTATTACTACCACTACTATTACTACTATTATTATTATTGAGACAGAGCATGCAAGGCAAAGAGGGAAGGTGAGGAATGAGGACACAAAGGAAGGAACTTAGCCTTGATCCAGCAGACACAGTAGAGTCAGAAAGGGATTTCAGTCAGAGAAGAGATGCAGACAGACATACCCCTCTGTGATTCCTCCTGGCTTGATTTACCACATCCAAGAAAGAGGAGGCTGGGCCTGAGCGACTCTCAACAGTAGTCACAGTGCATTAGAGGGTAAACAGCCCTCAGTGTTGTGGTTCTGATTCTACACCCAAAGAATGTGGACTGTGGGTTCAAACAGGCAGGGCAAGAACGCAGGCTGGAGGATGAGTGAGAGATGGGATCAGAAGAAAAATAGCTGGCCTACCAGCCCTTATCACTAGAGACATTGGACCAGAACCTCTTTAAGGGGGGAGGGCAGGTAAGGATATAACTAGCCCCTGCTTCTGCCTCTAGCAATGAACTTGTACAGACAGCAGAGGGAACTCTTCCCTTAACTTTCAGCCATTCCAAATCCCCAGGAGAAGGACAGGAGAGGTTGTCTTAAGCCTGAACAGAGAGCTCAGTAGGGAAGACTGTGAGCCCAACAGGGACTAAGCAGAGATACAGTGAGCCAACATACCAGGGCGTGGTCACTTCGACTGAAGTGGACTAAAGCTGCCTAGTTTCTGATAGATGGAATGAACCGTCATTTATGGTGACATCATCCAAAAGATGTCAATGTCAGGTTAAAGATTTTCCAATTTTACAGGTAGGAAAACCAAGGCACAAAGGAAAAAGGGATTTGCCCAGAATAAATTGAATTTGGAAAAGTATAACTTGATTCTTTTGCAAGCAAAACATTTTCTATAAAAAGAGGAAGCTAAGCCATCATCACCAGTGAATATATTTAAAATATTTTTATTTCTCAAATGCCATGATGACATAAACATTTTTTTTTCTGCTAAGGCAGCTTCAGATAGCAAGCTCCCTGCTTAGATCTCTTTGATCCTCTATCCTCTTAAAATTGAGCACAAAGATATGTTTATCTACTCCAGCTAGCAAAATGGCCTCAAGCAGAAAACCTGGACTCTGGAACCAGATTCACTTGGGAGTGAATCTCAGTGTTCCACCAACTTGCTTGATCTCGTATCACTGACCTTGTCTAGGCATCAGGATTGGTTTTGCAGAGTTGTTTTTAAAATGAGACAAGCTGAAATATGTAAAAGTACACAGACCAGCATCTGGTGCACTCTCAGAGGAAGGACAAGTATAGTCACTATCGATATTCTTGTTCTTGCTATCACTGCCTGGCTGAGTGACATGAGGCAATGTACTCAGTCCGTCTGGCCTCCAGTTCGCAGAGCAGAGAAAGACAGTTAATATGTGATCTACTTATTTTTAGGAAATTGCTCAGACGCCATCTCATGTATGCTGGAAAGGGCTACATTCAAGAAGTCATGGGCCTACCTCCAAGGTCAGTAACCAAACCCAGGGACCCCAGCCATATGAGGACCACTTCTTATGGCCCTTCTGAAACTTCTAAGCCAGAGGTCACAAGCAGAGGCGAGGCTTGTGCCAAACGTGATCTGCAGATGTGTTCCTAGCCTGCATGCTATTTTTTATAATTTGAATTGAAATGCTTAGGGGTAAAAAGGGAAGAGAGTTACTCGAAAGCTATGAGGCTCTTCTCTCTACAGTCTTATTCACTTTTTTATGTTGCCTGCTTGACCTCTGAAGTTATCTGTGTGCCGCCCCACATAGCCTCTCTATTCCATCACCTATAAGTTGTGGGCTAGGTGCACAGTGCTTTTCCTCATGCAAGCAGAGATGGCCTTTTATCTCTGCTTCTATCAGGTTATTCACAAAAGAACCACAAAATTGCCTTGTCCCCAGATTGACAGCTTAATGAACACGCTGGCACAGGGCCAATTTGCATATTGCAGCATGCTTTAGGTAAGAGGCCCCTTATAAATGAAATGAGGAGAGCCACTTACATTGGGAAAGATGAGATATGGAGGAGATGGGCCAAGATTCTCTAAGTAGCCACTCTGCTCATTTTAGAAATTCAATTTTGCAGTTAGATTAGTTCTCACCCTTCAGTTGAATTACAATGAGGTTCAAAGGAAAGGCAAAGAGGTGATTAAAACTAACACATCAGATTCCCAATTCTGAAAGTCACTCTTGCCAATCAGCATTGATTTTTACTTACTAGGGTTCAGAGAGACCTGGCTTCCAACCTGAACATGTTGGCTTAGAGGATATTCTAATTCTCTGTTTTTCTATAAATCCCATCTCAGAAGAGCCCCTTCATGTGCATGTGAGGAGGAGTCTACACAGTGATATTTGGCTGCCCTGCTAAAGAGAGGAAGATGTTCAACACTCAGGCAATGAACGGTTACAGGATGAATCTTAATGTGAAAGTGAACAGACTAAGATTCTCCTGGACATCTTCATGCCTAAATTCTTTTACTAACTGAACAAAAATGAATGTCCTATTTCTGATACTTTGTGCAATGCCTACCAAATAGGAGTCCCCCATTGGTCAAATGTTCATTGATTGATTGAATAAATGAACATGATCATCCAGAACTTATGGGTAGTCCAGGAGCTTATAGTCTGAAGAGGCAAAGATAAAAATTATAATAATTACAGAATAATATATTAACTAAGTGGAAAACAATTCTATAGGAGGTAGAGATTCAACACCATATGTGTTCTGATGGTTCAGCTTTGAGCATTAGAGAATAGAAAGAAGGGTGATTTTGTACCTGGGCCTTGAATATGAAGCAGCACCTAGAAGGGGTAACATAAAAGATATTCTGGATGGTGGGAATATTATAGAAGACATGGGTCTTGAATGGGGAACCTTGAATAAAGACTTGAAATTTTCTAATCTACCCAATATTTTTTTTTTCCTCTTTCCAGCATCAAAGCATATAAACAAAACCAAGTTGTCTTGGAACCAAGATGGTATTATCTATGGAGTCAGGTATCAGGATGAGAATCTTGTGATCCAGTACCCAGGTTGGTACTTCATTATTTGCCAACTGCAGTTTCACGTGAAATGCCCGGGGCACTCTGTCGACCTTAAGTTGGAGCTTCTCATCAACAAAGATGTCAAAAAGCAGACATTGGTGACAGTGTGCGCATCCGAAGGGGAAACCAAAAACATATACCAGAATCTCTCTCAATTCCTGCTGGTGCACCTCCAGGTCAACACCACCATATCAGTCAAGGTGGATAAATTCCAGTATGTGGATACAAACACCTTTCCTCTCGAGAATGTTTTGTCCCTCTTCTTATACAGTAGTTCAGACTGAACCATTTCTCCTGGGCCTTCTGGAAGAAAGCAACTCTCTGCCATACAGTGCTTCATCCATCCAAACACTTGGACAAAAAGAAAACTTTAGACCAAGACCGAAACCACAGAGTATTAAATAGTATGCTTCTCCTCTGTCTCTTGGGAAGATACCACTCCGGGGTTAAAAAGAGTTTTGAGTGAAGTATTTTACAGACAGAAGGCAACGTAGTGTGGTGGACAGAGCCCCATGTGGGAATCAGAAGGGATGGATTTACGCCCAAGCCTAACCACTGACTCACTGTATGACCTGGAGCTATTCCTTTCCCCTCCCTGGAACTCAGGATCCACATTTGAAAAATAAAAAGGCTGGATTTGAATCTCTCCAAAGTTTCTTTCACCTCAGAAAACCAAGCTCTTTCATCACAGACCTGTGAACTAAGACTTCAGGCAGTGTTCCCGCAACCAAAGGAAAGGGCCCGTACCAGCATAAAACCAGTGGAGCTAGGAGCATCTGGCTGCATGTCACCTTGAGAGAGTCAGAATTTGGGAACAAGGTTCAGGGCAACTTGCCAAAGGAAAAGAGCTGTAGGATGTACAATGTGTAAAAGAAAGAACTGCCAAACTGACCATCCCAAATCTAAGAGGCCTTCTGGTGTCTGGAAAACCTTCTAACCAGGCTTGACTCCACTCCAGTTAAGATTGACAATAAGTCAACAACAGACAGTTTTTGTTTCCCATCAGGAGAATGCTGTGCGTTCAGCAAACACACATCAGTGCACAGTGGTCAATGCGAGGCAGTCATTTGGTCGGCATATAGCTGCTGCCATCTCCCAAATGATCTCTTTCTGTTCCCTGCTTCAACACCTTTCAGGAAATCACTGCTCTGGAGGGTTTTTAAGTCCCCACAAAATTGCCAATAGACAATGGTGACCCTGAAACAGGTGAAAAGGACTACGGAACACTGGCAACCTCCTCTCCTGATTTGGGTAGTAAGGAGATTTCTCTAGCTATATCAACCTTTACATCATCTTCAAAGGAACATCTTATTTGTTTGAAAGGACCACTGGACCTAAAGTGTAAGCCCCTGAGGTTATGCTTCAGAAAGGAAAGAGACCTTAATTGCTATGCAAAAAGAATGAAGCAAAATTTGAATTTTTCTCAAAAAGGAGGAGAGAAAAGAAAGGAGTAGGAATCCAAACGTTTGTCAGAGAAAGACTAGATAAGTTTTAAGAGAACTAAAATACAGCAGTGGTGGTTTGGATGAGAAGGACTTGGAAGAACAAAGTGACTAAGAGAAAATTTTAAGCCACTTGCTGAACAACAGCATGTTATGTCAACTCCTCCCTAGTCAATAAAATATTCAGTAAAGACAACATTCTCTTTTACACTTTCTGTTGAGTAGTTTCTTTGGGAGAAGAGGACATCATTGGGAGAGGTGTTGAACTCAGCAAGCCAAGTAGTATGTGGTAAAAACATAGACAGGTTTTGAAGACTCAAAGCTAGAAAATAAGGGGGCTTCTAGCATTTGTGTTACAACCTAACTCTGCAGGATAAATGAATCTTGCCTTAAAAGAACTCATGCATTCTTGAAAAGGTATCTACAACCCAAGCATGTTTAAACTAAGCAAATTTTCTACCGTCTCATATTCTAACTCAAGAAAGATTCCATTTTCACTCCTCATCAACCATCCTCTGAGCAGAGGTACCTAACTTTCACATTGAGTCTCAGTCTTTGTCAAGCAATATTTTGAAAGCCAAGAGATGAAGACACAGGGGGCACAGCATTAAAAGGAACCTTATAGCAAGACAAAACAGTAAGGGAATAATCATTAATGACTCAACTAATAGATACTTAGGGAGTGGACAACCTAGGAAATTTAAAACTATATTCTGTTACTCCTTGAGGGTTAATGAGCCCCTGTGAATGCTACGAGCAAAAGCCACCATCTATACAAGTAAAATAAATAATCTTTGTAGCTGGGAACTCAGGCTTTCTGAAACATATGCCTCTTTGGTAAAAACTCAACTGGAGCTCACAGACCCTCCCTTCCCTGCAGCTGCCAACACACACACACACACACACACACACACACACGTGTGCATATGCACATACACATGCATACATGCACATATGCACACACATGCACACATAGAGTATACTTGTAGAACTTATAGTGGAGGAGTATAGGTTTGTTGATAAAAAATAATGAATCAATGTAAACTAAATGTATTCCTGCCCTTGGGAGCATTCATAGGACTTTCTACACATTTGTTAAGTTTTTCTTCACCCACTCTCTCCGTTGTCCACTACATCCTAGTAACTCCTTTATCCAGTTCTTTCTTAGAACTTCCCAGTCACACAAAAGATGGCTCAGTAAAGGGGTCAGCAGCCCAAGAGGGTTGATATAAACAGGCTACAAAGGGAAGAAGTGCTGAGGGAAACTGGGTAGAATTTACCAAAGAAGAGAGCCTTCCAGAATCCCTGGAATACCACTAATTATTCTGGCACCAGGTCAAAGTCCTTAAGAGAATGCAGCAGTCAGGCAGTGTCATCTCTGGAAAGATCCTGAGAGACTGGCTAAGCCAAGACCTCAAACCAAACTAGGATTCGAGCCCAACCTCCTGACTCCTATCTCCACTATTTCCCACCAGGCTTTATTGGTCCCCTTCTGCAGCCTGGCTGTAACCCCACAGGTCACATCCTTCAAGCCCTATTTGGAGCAGTCCCCAGCATTTAGGGCTTTCCTTTGTTCTGCCTTGCTGCCACTCCAGTCTCTCCAGGCCCATCATTCTAATGTGGGATGCAGATGGTCTGTAAATTCAATACATGGTCAAATTCCAGAAAAAGGTTAGAGCTCCATAATATAAAAGTTCTATAGCTCAGAAACTGAAGAAATATCTAAGGCCAGTTTTTTTTCCAATAAAAAAGATTAAAAGCTTGTTTCAATTTGAAGTTTCAAAGTTATGTATGTATACATATGTATATGTACATACGTGTGTATACATCTGTATATGTGTATACACGTATAGATATATGTGTGCATTATGTACATGTGTGTTATATATAAATATATGTACATGTGAATCTGTGTTTTCCCTTAGTAATCGCTTTAAAGGTCATTTGCTTAATCTGGGGTGAGGGGAGGAAGCCTGATTTTTGCTCTAAGCGTTACAAAATTTATATACAATTGTATTTATTTTTAATTATGAAAAGAATAGTAAATAATATTTCTCCCAAGCCTCACCAGCTTATTTAATAACTATTAATATTTTGCTGTGTCTGCCTCTGCTTTTTTAAAAAATAAAGTGTTACGTATAGAACCAAAGTCTCATTTCTTCATCCATCTCCCTTCACCCTCCTGGAGAATAACCACTGCCTGGATGTTGTACATCCCCTTCATTTCAATAATGTTATGCTTGTTCTCCCATAAGAATACAGAAGACATTTTCGTATGGATTTTAAAATTTCAATAAATGAAATTATACTTTGTGTAACATTTTATGACTTGAATTTTTAATGTACTGTTAAATTTTTTAGATTTATCCACACTGATAATGTAGATCTAGCTCCTTCATTTAACTGTTAAATACTAGTATTTCATTGTTTAAATATACCACAATTTGCCCATTCTTCTATGGATGAATGTTCAGTTTACCTCCCAATTTTGTTGCTATAAGCATATCTTCCTGTACAGCTCTGATCCCTTCTTGACATCTTTCTACATGACAAGAACACTCTTTAAAAATTATAACTACAGTAGTGCTCCCTTATCCATAGTGGATGCCTGAAATCACAACTAGTACTAAACCCTATATGTACTGTTTTTTCCTGTACATACATACTTTTTTACCTAAAAAGGACACTTTACAGCTTCTCTTCGGCATATCTGAATTGCCAGCATCACTCTTGTGCTGTGGGACCATTATGAAGTAAATAAGAGTTGTTTGAACACCAGCACTGTGATGCCCTGACAGCTGATCTGATAGCCAAGACTGCTACTAAGTGACTAACAGGCAGGGAGAGTCTACAGCATGGAGATGGTGGACAAAGGGATGAGTCACGTCCCTGGTGGGATCAAGCAGGATGGCTGGAGATTTCATCACTCTATGCAGAAGAGCCTGCAATTGAAAACTTATGAATTGTTTATTTCTAGAATTTCCCATTTAAAATTTTCAAACCATGGTTGACTGTGGGGAATGGAAACCGCGGAAAGTGAAACCATGGATAAGAGGAACTACTGTAGCTCCCTAAAGCTACTGAGTCATCCTTGGCTAGTGAGGTTAGATCTCTCTGTGATCACAGCTGATGAGCTGGAGCTTTGGAATCTGAAGAGCTCTTTCCATCTTCCCTAAGAACTTCTCTGCTTTACTTCCATTCCACATGGAAGTCATGAGTGCCAGTGTGGTGCTCAGCCCTACGCCACATGCCAAAACAGCTCTATTAGTAGGTGTCAGAAACACCTTCCCAAAGCATTCTGGGGCTTCCCTGCAGCCAGCTCTCTTTCTGGAGAGTAAATGAAAACTAACATAGCAGAAAAAAAATAAGCACAATCCCAGAAGAAAATTTCTTCCCTAAGATAAAATGTCTGTTCCAGACGTTTCCCTTTATACTCCACACTGCCTCCCATGGCTTCAGATGACATCTTCTTACCAACAACTGCATGATCTATATCTCCAGCTCTGATTTTCTTTGAAAATTCAGCTCTATCTATTCAGTAGCCACTGGGCTCTACCCATTAGTTCTTGTTGAGACCTTGCAATGGAAGACTGGCACTCAACCTCTGGTGCAGTGACTTTTGAGGGGTTTTTTTGTTTTGTTTTGCTTTTTTTTTTTTTTTGCCAAGACCCAGACGAGGAAAGAATGTTTTACTTTGCAAATAATGATGCATACAAACACACACACACACACACCACACACATACATCTCTGAGATAAAAGTTTCATTACACTAATAGCTACCCTTACTATTTGTAACCTAGAAAAAATATTGTTGTGACCTCCTGAACTGATTAATGATGATCTCATGAACCACAACCCACAATTTGTAAAATTCTGTTCTTGGGTAACTTTCTCTGCTCCAGAAGTTGGAAAACTAATTTATACTTTCCTTATTCTCTTATAGTTTGGGATCTAAAACACTTTTGTCTGAGATAAGCAAAATTTGAATACTTGTCCCTTCAGCCAGCAAGCCCAGCTATTGAGGCATTTGGTTTTTCTATAGTTTCCTTTGCAGAGGTTCTAGTGTTCAGACACCAGCTTAATAGATGGGACAAGTCTGGGTGTAGGGAGAGAATCATCCATTCTGCTAACATGGTCTGTTGCAGACTTCCATTCATTCTAGAACTGCAGCAGTGGCAGTTTCCTGATTATGGTGGTTTCCTGTTCGAAAGAGCAGTGTTGTGGCCCTTGAGAGGGCAGCTTCCTGATTGCAAGATTATTGAAGAGACAGCAGCTACCAGAGCAGACCAGTTCCTGAGAGTGGTGTTAGTGGTTGCCCCTGCGAGCTCAAGCTGAATTCTGTTTCCTCAGCCCTCTTGACAATTCTATAAGGCACTCAATACCCTGTGATAAATGCCTGCCTGTTGAACAAGCTAGGGTGAAGTCTGTCCTCTGCAACTGATCCCGGGTGGATTCAATCTCAGCACATACAAAACTGACCTCACTATACTCACCTCAAACTTGTCACCATTCCTATGCCCTAAATCTGAAGGACTACATGAGTTTTGTGTTACCTTTCTTTCCTATTTCCCATCCAATCAACATCTGTCCAATTCATCCAATTCTCTAGTCTCAGCCATCATCTCACTTGCATTACCCTCAACAACTCCTAATTCACATCCTTGACCCTGTCTTTCTCCCTGCAAATTCATCTCTAAACAGCAATAACAACTCTCCATTATTCCTGGAAGTGACAGCAATGATTATTTATCCAGCTCTTACATGTTATGCACTTTTCAGGTACTTACTTATTTAATCCTCAAAACAGCCTTATGAGGTTGACAATAGTATCCCCACGTTCCAGACAGTGACACTGAGACTCTGGGTCATTGAGTGGCATGGCCACCATCACCCAGCCAGTGAGTGGTAGAGCTGGGATTCATGCCCTGGTTTGTGAATATCCACATTCCAACATCCCATGTTCCAATTACTACAGATTCAACCTTCCTAAAATCTAAGCTCTCTAAACCAGCTCCCTCTCCATCTAGGTCCTGCTCTTCTCTCTAGCTTCCTGCCACATCCCACTTCCTTGTGCTCTGTGCTCAAATCACACTGAAATTCTCCCAATTCTTCCAACCTTCTGTGCTTAGCTTTGCCTCCGGGTATTAGCAGATGTCCTTCCTCTGCCTGGAATACTGGTTTCACTCTTTTTTGCCTGGTTAACTCCTATCATTGCTCTGATCTCAGAGAAGGCTTTTTGAGTCCTGTCCCCACCTCATTTCCTGCAGTCTCCCCTCACACTTACTCCACTTTAAGCACATGACAACTTACTGGTCAGCCCTACTTCCCACTACAGTTTCTCTCCAACATTCAAACTCCTCAAATATGTGTATACTATCAATCTTACTCAGCACTGGGTCCTCACAGCCCAGCACAGCTCCTGGTACATAATAGACAGTTGTTCAATAACTATTTCTTAAATGGATAAGAAAAGAAAATCCCTTTAATCACAGGCCTCATACTAGGGAAAAGGTACCACATAAGCCATTCAAAGAAAAGGAATAAAAACTCATTACAAAATATGAAAATGTAAATTGAAAGCCATCTTTTATTCTTCAAAAGTTTTTTAGCATTTGAGAGTAAGAATGTTGATTAAAGAAAGAAAACTTCCAGAAAACAAAATCCGCTGGTGCCATCTGAGAATTTAAAAGGAAAAATGACGAACACTCACATAGTTTATTGAACCCTTCTTACGAGCCAGGTGTGGTATATTCTCTATATGAGCCATCTCCCTTCCTACCCCTATGAGAAAGCTGTATGAGATGAAGATGCTTATTTTAGAGAGTTTAAATAAAATTTTAGTGCACCTTAGGATCAACTGAAAGACTTTTATAAATGCTCAGGACATATCCCAGACCAATTAAATTAGAATCTCTGGGGTAAGAACCAGGCACCAAGATTATTTTAAGCTCTCAAACATTAAACTAACTTTGAGAGTCAATGGTTTAAATCCTCACCATTTAAATTGTGTCCTGGACCCGTGGCCCTGGCTTCACCAGAGAGCTTGTTATAAATGCAAAATCTCACACCCACCCAGACCTACGAAGACAAAACCTCCATCAGCTACCTGAACCCTGTTTCCTCAGCCCTCTTGAAGATTCTACAAGCCATCTTATTTTTGAGGAATGCTAGCTTCTGTAGCTCTCCCTGATAAGTGGAGATTTCACTGATGCCATTATGCTTCCCAAGCTGAATTCTGAAATGGATTCTCCCTCTTCTTCTGCTGCTTATGCAAATGTGAGGGTCCTGACACTACCAACAGTGTCCTTAAGTCACTATGATGGTATCTATTTGTAATTATCATCACAGAGGTTTTTGTTTTTTTGTTTTTTAACTGCTTTTGGTCCAGCTAGTTCCCTTGGGAATTCTGGGCAAAATCTGGGAAAAGGTCCTGGTCAATATGTTGAAAGTTTGGGATACCATCCATGGAGGAAGAAGTGTTTTTCCTACAGGCAAGGAAAGAGAGAAAACAAGTCTCTGGAGGTGGCAGATGGGAAAGGTCAGCATAGAAACCTGAGTCTGAATTCTAGCTCAGGCAATTACTAACATTAGAATCTTGATGAGTCACAAACATTTTCTAAACTTAAATTTGCTCAGTTGTAAAATGAGAAACAATCTGTCCCAAAGTTGTGGAGAGAACAAATTCACAGTAAGCTTGAAAAGTATACAAATGTGCAGTATTTTTATGAAATTCAGTATCCACAAAAGAATTTGACTATGGGAAAGAAAGAACGGAAAAAATCAAGGGCAGATTTGAGAGGAATGAAGTTTCCTCAAATACACTGAAGCTGGAAAAAACAGGCACTGGAACAACAAAAGTGCACAGAGGCAAACGTCCAAGGGATGCTTTCATGCTTTTGGGAAAACTGGCCTGGTTAAGCTAATTAACTGTTGGGAGGTGGAGTACCAAAGGTCCCTTCCCATCTCCTCTATAGCAGCACTGGTCACACTGGAATGTTTGTGGTTTTGTGTCTTTTTTCCACTTAGAAGGGAGCACCTAGGAGGCGAGAATCCCCCTCTGAACTTCAGCACCTAGATCTGTGTCTGGAGCTAAGTTAACACTTTGGAAATCTGTAGATTTCACTCACAGCAAAGACAGGCAATTGCCAGTTGAGGATATCAGCACAACTGGTTAAAAACATGCTGAACTGAAGTCTCCTCCACCTTAACTATCAGAAGACTGACTCCAAGAGAAAATTATCCAAGGTGTTTCATCATTTCATTCCTTTGCCAGGGGCACAGATGACATAACTGCTGTGACCTCTGATTTTGCCTACTGTTCTCACGACTAGTTTCATTTTACCAGCCAACTTGATGTACTCAGCATCAGGCGCAGAAGAAAGGCCACAATACGCCATGGGACTGAGAAATCAAGATGAGGAAAGAACAAGAAAATGCATAAGGAAGCTTGATTCCTACTGCTAAAGCAACATTTATACACTCAAATTCACAGACCTCAATTCTATCTCATCTTTTCATGTTCCTCCTTCATTAACTATGATGTATTTATTTAAATAGCTTTATATTAGACAAATGTATATACTGAATGCTACCTTATCAGGTTCCAGGCATCATACTTAAGGCTTCAAATACCACAGTTTATTTCTTTCTCACAACACCTTATGAGAAAGACTGCTATTCCCACGTTAACAGATGAGGAAACACAGCCTCAAAGAAATGCATAAGCACGTCAAGGAGCTTGAAGCCAGGATGTCAATGCTCAAAGTCTGACCCCACTGCACGTCCCTAAAGACACTACACTGCCCTGCTGTAAAGCCACTTGACTTTGCACATGCTGTTTTCTTTGTCTACAATGTCTCTGCCCTCCTACTCAGTTTGATTAACTGACCTCATTCATAAAATCTCAACTCAGACATTATTTCTCAAGAACCATTCTCAGGGTTAGTTAGGCATCCAACCTGGGTGTTGATGTCCTTGTCTCTATCTAAACATTCATGACTCTGTGCTAGAATTGTATGATTATGTGTTTGCCTCCCATGCTAGATTGTACACCTCATGGTAAGAACAATGTTTATATGCAGTACACTTCTCCCACCAGTGTCTACGAAATAAAGGGATTCCTGCTTCCGTGTGATTTTGGCATTATCCCCCACCATTTACACTTCCTCTGAAAGGGACACATTACAACCTTGAGCCTCCATGCTGACTACTCCAGAAACATTGGCTGTTTCTCCTTTTGGTCACTGTCATGACTGAGCAGAAAATCATAACTTAATGTTACCAACCAATCAAGGCCTAACTTCACTTAGCCAGGAAGCGTCTCATCCTGCACAATCAGAATTGCCTAGGCCTTTCCATGACTGAAAATCTTGGCCCAATTCTTCCTGGCCCCAGAGAGAGAAAGAACTATGACCACCCCCAACCCAAAGCGCCAACTCATTTCCTGCCCAGAATTAACCACTTCCCAAAATGAGTGATTGTGTGAACATGAATTCCCTTTAGAAAAAAACCCCGCCTCCATCTACCAGGCTGTCATCTTACCTTATGACCCCAACCTGATAATTACCCAATAGGATGATATTGGTAGAAAGTTTATGTAACTCATTTTTATCTACTACCAACTTGTCATTCTAGGACAGTTCTTCGCATACAATAGGCATTTGATACACATTTGTTGAATAAATAAAAAATTGAAAGAATACCATCTTAGATGTCTGCATAGTATGTTAAAGTTTACAAAACTATTCTTTCAAGTGACTGATAAGGGATTAAGCTGTGCAGTTGGCTCGTAAGGGGGAGAGGTGGGAGCCCTGGTATTTTGATTTCATGTCCATACTATACTATATTTTGGGGTCAGCAAACTGCACTCTCTTGGGCTTCTATATGTTTTTGTAAATAAAGTTTTATTAGAACACAGCTTCATCCATTCATTTGCATACAGTCTATGGCTACTTTTGTGCTACAGTGACTACAAGCTGAATAGTTGTGCCAGAATGCAAGAGGGACTCTATGGCCTGAAAAATGTAAAATATTTACTATTTGGTCCTTTATAGAAAGTGTTTGCCAATCCTGCTCTATATTAATGGTGACTCTATAAATGTTAAGATATATAGGGGGCTGGGGATAAAAGAAGATGAAGGGATTAAGAAGTAAGTACAAATTGGTAGTTACATAATAGTCACAGGGATATAAAATACAGCATAGGGAATATAGTCAATAATACTGTCATAATTATGTGTGGTGCCAGACAAATATTTTGGGAGGATCACTTCATAAACTATATAAATGTCTAAGCACTATTCTATACACCTGAAACTAATATAAAATAATATTGAATGTCAATTAAATGTATTTTCTTAAAAAAATAAAATAAAATCTCTTTTAAAAAATACATACGCTTACTTATCACACAACACATCCTAAATTTACCCACAAACTTCTGAACTTCTCGATATTGTTAGCAGTAAAAGGAGAGTGCCAAGTGTGTTAGAATTGTGTACAGAACACATCTGTGGATGCTGAGTAAGAGGTCCTATGGGGAAATGCATGAGCTTTGACCATGGTGGTATATATTAAACAATACGGAGAAGTGACAAACTAAGAGAAGAAAAGCCCTCAGAGGCATGTCCACTGAAAGCAGTGAGAAGGAATGGCTTCCGATAAGAGAAGAACCATGAAAAACAATAACTTAAGATCACAACTTAGCTCAGGGTAAAAGCCTTATACACCCTTATAATGACTCATCTTGGTTCAGCCATAATATCGTGGCTGACAAAAAAACACATTTCTTGTATTATTATTATTATTATTATTATTATTATTATTGTTATTGTTATTACTACTACTACTACTATTATTTAATCTTGATAACATGAGTTGCAGAAAAAGCTTCTAGAAAATTTCTAACATCAAAAATTTTAATTAATCTTTGAGGACAAAGAGTTTTTTTGGAAAAACACATTAATGGACCTTTTAATTATACAAAAACAAAGCAAACATAATGTTCTAAATAAAAGTTTTGAGATGTGAGGATTTGAACTTATTTATAATAATGAAAAGGTTTTTAGTGAAATACGTGAAATACCTCTTTCTAAAATGTGGATTCAGAGTGTACTGCTCTGGGAAAATTATTGTTTGCTCTTAGATGTGTACATTTTTCTTCAATCAGCTAACCAGGAGAATTTGAAAGCAGTGGCCAGATGGTGACTGAAGGGATATAACAAATATATCTTCTATTTACACTAGTAAAGGGGACTTAAGTGAATTCTATGTGAATTATGGAGCCTCATTTATGGTTATATTCCACACTGAATTATCCAGACTTCCAGATATATACTATCAAACATGGGTTTTGCCCCATGTTCTACTCTGACATGGGGCCAAATGGAGCACAGTGAGTGATAGAACACTACATGGATCCAATAAAGAGAGGTGTCATTATTATTCCTCTTTAAATCACATGGTAGATACTTATGAAATATTTAAAATTTAAATAGAAGGTAAAATCATATTTTTTAGAAAAACTTTCTATATAGAATTTTTTCTTTCAGTTTCATCTCTTTTCCAACTGAAACTATTCTATTCAAAAACTCATTAAATGAGCTATACATCTTATATTTTTTATAATTAATCCAAGCTCCTTTTAAATAAATTATTAGCAAGAATAGCATTTTATTTGAGAAAATGTGGTACAAGGAAAAATTGTGAAAGACTATAATTTAGTGAGAATACTGCCTAGCTCATGAATTTGGATTATTGAAAGCTCTTGATCTCTCTGAGATTTTTTTACAATTCTGAAAGTTGTCAGAAAATAATAGTAATGCAAATAACTTTTGGTCATAAAAATGCAAATGTGTTTTATGCAATGGAACAGATTATTTTTTGTGGCTATTGACCAGTTGTGCAAGGTTTTTTAAATCTATTTATAACTTTCTCCCCCATCTGTGAGCATCTATTACCATCTCTAAAGAACCATCTTTGGTAAACATTTGCTCACACCATGGCACACTGTGCATACTTACACCACCCTATTGTCAACTCAACAATACCATCTAGATTGATAGATGGATGGATGGATGGATGGATAGATAGATCTCTCATATCCATATATGCCCTTGCACTAGTAATTGCAATGAAGATTTAGAGTGTTCTCATAGTCTAGTTATTTTTAAGCAGTATTTTTGTTGAAGAAATATGATTATTATATTTTTAATCTGAAAATTAAAATATAGAAGAAAGTTAAATGCTGTACTAGTAAGGCATTTTGGTGCTCCTTTTATTAATGTAGAGAAGCAGAATCAGAAATGAACATCATCAGCTAACTAATAAATGGAAAAACCAAGACTCCAACCCAGATTTTCCGCAACCAAATTAATTTTCATTCTATTTCTTCATCTCCTTCTCTGAATACATAAAGAAGCAAAATCTCCACATAATAGAGGTACATTCATTATCCCCAAAATATCACCACTTCCAAAAAAAAATCAGGCTTCAGGTATTTCAGAAATACACGTGAAAAAAATACTGAAATCTCAAAATTGTTATTTTGCTGCCCTATTACAGATAACAAATTTGACTAGCACAAAGGAGGTGTAAGAATAGTACAAGACTCAGATGTGTCTTTATAGAGCTTAAAAATGACTTATATGTACCCAAAACATGCTGATAAAATTATAATATGATATATTAAAAAGCCTGACCAATGCAATAATATCAGCTAATAATAACTACTGTATAATAAAAGCATACTAAGTGCCACCTACTCGTCTAAGTGCTTTACAGCCAAATGACTCTTTTAATCTTCATAGGTATTCTATGAGGTTGGTCCTATTTCTATCTCTAATTTAAAGATATGGAAATGAGGCCTTGAAAGGTTAATTTGCTTCAGGTCCTGTCATGAAAATGTCTAATTAAGAGTAGAACTCCTGTGGTAACTGGAATTTGACTTTGGAGGGCTTCACCCTTGGCCTGGCAGGGAAGGAGAAATTAGCTGTGCTGACAAGGTAGTTCTGAGAAGTCCAGCCCTTCAAAAAGGAAAGGATTTTAGGTAGCTTCCTGATGGGATAAAGCTGGGCTAAGACATAACAGGAAGGCAGAAGAGAAGAAAAAGGTAATCAAAGAGATGGGGGACAGGCAGAATAAGGAAAGATGTTTAAATTGCTCATGAAAATCTTATCCCTGATAACACTGTTGAAATTTGGCAAAGGGAGTATATAGCAAGCTCTTCTTTTCTACATCCAAACTCTGGAACAAACTGACAATGAAAAAAAGTCTAAGACAGATGGAAAATTAAAATATCAGCTTTGTAATTGTGAAAGGCCAAGCTGGAGGACATAGCTTACTTTGAGAGCCAACAGGCTGGCTCTGCCAACCAAATCCCAAATCTAGATAGACATGCCTGTCACTGAATGACTGAAACCTAAACAAGAACACAGGTCCCCCAAGAGGAAGGTAAAGAGGGTAGCTGAGAGGAACAAGCCTACTGAATTCTTCCAGTTAAGTTACTCCACCATCCTGTGGCAGAATGAACAAATGAGCATAGAGAAACATGAAGTTATACTAACAGCATCTTTCATGTGAAAGAAACATCTAGGAAAGAGAAGTGTTCCTCACTGTCGTCCATTATTCTTTTAAATATTTCACACTAAAAATAAAAGAAATATATTTACAAAAGCCTATAATTAAAATCAGAGTTAGTGATGAATATTCAATGTTTGCCCCTTGGTTGATAACAAGACAAAGATGTCCATTGTCACCACCTATATGCAACACTGAACTGGAGATCCTATCCAGAGCTAGAAGGGAAGACAAAAAAAAAAAATACACTGTGCAAAAATCAGTAAAGAAGTGAAATCATCCTTACTAATAAGTGATACAAATATTAAAACTTAAAATTGCAAAGTGTCTACAAACAAATGAATTTAGCAAGATTATTAGATACAACGTCAACATATATGAATCAGTTATATATACTATCAACAAACAATTAGAAAGCAAAATTCAGAAAAACATACTATGCACAGTAACACCCAAAAATATCAAATACCTGGAAATAATTCTAAAGGAAGATATAATATACCTCTAGACTGAAAATTATAAAAGATTAAGAGCAATAAAAAACTGAACAAAGAGATATTTTAGATACATGAATTAGAAAACTCAATATATTATGCTATAAATTCTCCCCAAATTGATCTATTGAATGAAAGCTAACCTAATTAAAATCTCTGTTGGCAATTTGTGTGTGGAAATTGGCAAACTATGAAATTTATTTGAAAATCCACAGAATCTGGGGTAGACAAGATAGCCTTGAAGAAAATGAGCAAGCTGCAAGACTTATACTATCAAATTTCAATTTACTATAAAGTTCAGAACTCAAGCAGTGTAGTCTAACAATAGATCCATACATATCCAATTATTTGAATAGTGGCAACAACCTCAGGGGAGAAACGATATTCTTTTTAATGAACGATGCTAGAACAATTGTATGAAAAATGAATTTTTACCCCCATCTTGCACCATACATAACAATTTATTTGAGACAGACCATTGACTTAAATGTAAATAATAAAACAATATAGCTACTGCAATAAAATATAGGAGAATATTTCCATGATCTTGAGGTAGGTAAAATGTCTTCTGTCTTCCTGGTTAAGCTAATATGAAATGCACAGCCATAAAAATGATAAATTGGTATTCATTTAAATTAAGAACAACTTTCATCAAAAGAGACTATTACAAGAGTGAATAGAAAAGCTACAGATAATTGAAAAGATGTTTGCCACATATATATGACCAAGGATTTACATCCTCAATATAAATAAAAAACACCTATTATTCAATAAAAGACAAATCAATCTAAATTTTAAATGGGCAAAGAAATTGAACAGGACTTCAAAAAAGAGAATACCCATATGACCAATAAGGATATTTAAAAAAGGCATTTAATATTATTAGTAATCAGGGAAAAGAAAATTAAAACCACAATGAGATACCACATGCACCGGAACTGCTAAAATTCAAATGACCATATCAAGTGTCAGTGAGGGTGTGAAGGAATTAGAAATCTGATAAATTGCTGGGGGAAGTGAAAATGGTGCAATCACTTTGGAAAACTATTTGGTAATATCTACTACAGCTAAACATATGCTTGCCTTATGACCCAGTCATGCTCCTCCTAGGCATATTTCTAAGAGAATTGAGGTCACATGCCCACAAAAAGACAGGTAGAAGAATATAGCAGCTTTATTCATAATAGTCCTAAAATGAAAACATTCAAACATACATTAACAGAAGAATAGTTAAATAAGTAATGGTATATTCATACAATGAAATACTAGGCAGCAACAAAGGGGGGGAAAGCTACTGCTCCAAAATATACAAAGAGCTCATACAACTTAATGATAAAAAAAACAATCTAATTTAAAATTGGGCAGAGGACCTGAACAAACACTTCTCTCAAGAAGACATACAAATGGCCAACAGGTGAAAAGATGCTCAACATCGCTAGCTATTAGGAAAATGCAAATCAACACCACAATGAAATACTACCTCACATCTGTTAAAATAGCTATCATCGACAGGACAAGTAATAACAAATACTGGAGAGGCCGATAATACATCATGATTACATATTTGTAAGAGAAAATAGATATGTATTATATATGTGAGTATGTGTGTATACTTTACCAGTTCTAAAACTCACATTTTTCATATTTTAATTTCTCTGAAATAAGGTTGTATCTTACAATGTGTGGTATGTTACAGCTTAATTGATGGTAATATTTTTCTTTCTTTCTTGGTGGTACAGAAATTAATGGTGCATTTACAAATGACAGACTTAGGTGCAGTGAAATATGATAGATGAGTAGAGAAAAAGATAAAAATGTATAAGCATAGGAAAATGAATACGCATTGAATAGTTACTAGAGGCTGTCTTTAGGGGTGAGATTGAAATGACAGTGGGTAGGGTTTTTTTCCTTCTTTAAAATATTTCTAAATTTAATCTTGTGCCATCCTGCTCTGTCCCATTTGGACATGATCACCCCTTTTGTCTACTGTCTCCACGTGTATATGCTCCCTGCCTGCTAATTCACTTAGTGGCCATCTCGATTATCAGATCGACTTGCTGTATGACAGTGTTTGTGTTCGTCACCCTTATTTTACATAAGAATGGCCCCAAAGCACAAGAGCAGCAATATAGCCACGACATCCTTTCATGTCAGCACCTACAGATCTGTCTTTGTTATTGTTGTTGTTCATTCTTTTAAATAAATGTCTAGCATTTATTCATAAAGAGGTAATTTTCATACATTTCTCCAATGACCCCAGACCAATCAATACTCCAGTGACAAAGAAATAGTTTATGGTTTTTTGCTATTCCAACAGTACAGCAATCAACATCCCTGACATCTTCATGCACCTAAAATACAATGACAGTTTTCAGTAAACTAGATTCCTGGGAGTAAAATGTGATATCAATAGATTTTAGCATTTAAGATTGTAACAGATATTATGAACTTTACTCCACAAATTTTGAAGCAATTCACTATCCATCTGATAGTGTTTAACGGTGCCCATTTTCCACACTTTTACCAGCCTTGGGTACTACCAATCTTTATTAATTTTGCTAACATATGGGAATTAGATGATATTTTATTGACTCTCAGTAATAACTAACATCCAGCAACCTTAATAAGCTCTCACATTTTTCTCTTTTCTTCACTTTTACTCTTAGCACTGTAATCCAACCATCATTATCAGTATTTGGCTTACTAAAATAAGCTTCTGCCTGTTTTCACCTTTTTCTTGCTCCTCTTTCCTACCCCTAATGTATTTTCCATCCATGAAAAAGAATTTTCTTAAAATGAAAATAGAATCATATTGCTTTATTAGCCTGCTTCCCTCTCCCTCTTCCTCTCCCTCTCCCTCTCTCTCTATCTCTCTTATCCATTACTCTCCCATTAAATTTAGTATCCCCCAAACCTAGCTCAACATTGACACATAGCAGAAAAATCATAAATAATCAGTAAAGTGAACAATCAGGGCATTCTATAATCATTTGAAATTCAGGCACAGTGAGCTTAGAAGTTAATAGCAGAGCCAGAAACCGAAGCACACATATAAAAGAAGGTAAAACAACAGCCAAGAAGTAGTAGATGGTGTAAAATTTAGAAAATCATTGGAACTGGAAACTGTTTGGCATAGTGCCTGACCCTTAGTAGGAATAATTAGTACTAAAGACAAATTGTTGGTGGCAACTGAAACGGGGCAGTTGTGTTCTAGGAAGGGCCTGAACCTTCCAGTGCCTCAGGATGAGCCTGTCTTTTAAGGTTCTAGCTATGAGACTGGGATTCTATTCTTTATTCCTATGTGTATCCCTACAGCAGGCTAAGGGGTCTGAGTTCCCTGGAGTTCAAATTGTCCACCCAAATGGTATTCTGTTATTGTGTATCTCCTGAGTTGTCCTGGAAGGGCACCTATTCTTACAATTGGAAAAATAATACACTAATAAAATCTGTATGGTCTCTCCCAGGGTTTATACTCTGTCTCATTTGCAACTCTGTCTCTGGTATAGCACATAGTAGGAGCCTGCAAAGTACATATTGAGATGGATTCAACTGACTGGAATGCTCCAAGGAATTGATTAAATCTGGGTTGTTTTTATGATTTTCCTCTTTCTCTTAAAATAAACAAGGGAATAAATTCTAGTGGAGTCTATTTTGAAGCTCATGAAGCTTTAGCTGTAAGATGTCCAAATGTGAGGTCAGTTTTAAAGTATTACTTGATGGACAACCTAAACTTCAAGAAACTCTTAATGGCACATGTGTCAGGAATACTCCATACATGAGACTGTATGTCATCCCATGATGGGAGGCCTTTTCCAGAAGAAGCTTATACCACTCATCACACACGAGGAAAGTTGACCTGCCCAAAGAACCTTTCATTGCTACCTTCTAAAAGGGGCCTTGAATAATGACCCAGTGTTGTCTTATAAAGGAGGAGACTAAAGTTCCTAAAACTAAACCAAGGGATGCCAGTTAAATCAAGGCAAATGTAATGCTTTAGACTTTTCAACTCCCTCACCTTTAAATTTCTATCCTCTAACCCATAGACCTTTTACCATGTAGCTGGACATTTTATGGAACCAGTGTGATGTACCAGAAGCAGTGCAGGCATTAGAGACAGAATTCCAATCATACATCTACTATTTTGAACAAGTCACTTAATCTTGGTGAGTTTGTTTAATCATCTGAGAAATGAGTATAATTTTGCCAACCTTGCAGTGTGTTTGAAAAAATTACAGGTGTAGATGAGCCTCTGCTGCTTGGCTCATGGTAGACACTCAGTACTGAACGTAGTTTGTTATCACTGCACACTGGTAGATGTCTTTCTCCAACTAAATGATAAGACCTCTAGAACAATGTCATTTTTATTTTTTTAATTTCTTTCTTTTCTATATTTCAACAGCCAGATGTGAATCATAGCTACCATACTGGCCAGCCCAAATGAACACTATTTTTATTCGAAGAAATTATTAGGGTTTTTTTAGGCTTAAAATATGGTAAAGGTTTGTCCCATTGTTTTTTTACCAAAAAAAAAATTACATTTTGTTTGTAGGCTTCAAAACTCTTTGACTAGAACTATTTTTTTTATTATATTAATACCTTCTTTATCTTTGTATCCATTGGCTCTGCCAAAGTTTCAAAGAAGTATGACAAATTTTCCCGCTTTAAATTTGATGTAGTCAGGGGTTTTCTTCTGAATATTGTGCTTTCTATATTTTAGGGTTATGTTCATTGGTGTATTACTATTAATGGGAGTATATTCCACTATAGATCGCACTCTCCATCATTATAAAACGTTCCTTTTTGACCTGTTTAACATCTTTTGCCTTGAATTCCACTTTCTTGATATTAATACTGAGATCCCTCTGTATTCTTTTGGATTGCCTTGGCCTGTATACCTGTACCTAGTCTTATAACTTCAATTCTCTGTGTCTCTTTGTTTTAAATTTGTTCTCTGAATCATTTTAGTGAGCTCAGTCAGCAGGGAATCTGTGGGCCTGGAGATGCTGAGTAAGAGATCCCCTAAAAGAGATCCCCTCTCTTTTAGGGCCACAATATCCATTGAGCTTTGGAGAAACATAAAGTCCCTTAGTATATTTTTTAATATCATTAATTTCTTACATATTTATAGCACAATGCAACCTGAAAAAATCACTTTCTTATCTATTTTCTCCTTAACCTTCACAACCACTTTTGAAGTAGAAAGGGCAAATATTTTTACTCATGCTGATTCTGAACATAAGGTGGCAAAGTGCTCCAGTATAATAGTCCCAGGTAGACATGAGCTTACCTACTTCCAGGACAAACTTATTCAAAGAAAGGAAAGTGGGCCAGTCAGACATGCTGATCAGGGAACAGAGTGACAACTCGAGAGTTGAACCTTTCCTCTTTCTTGATAGGTAAAGAAATATGGCCTTTTATTCATTCAAAAAAACATTTATTGACTACACTGTATACTAGAAACTGCATCGTGCTGAATAAGACATAATCTCTGTTCTGTGATACTCTCAGTATAGTTTAGAGATTCACAAATTAGGCTGATTATCAAAATGAACTAGAAAAAAAGTGTTCTTTTAATTACAGATTCCCTTGGTCTCTCTCCAAGCACACTCAACAATTATAGGGCTAGAACCCAGAAATCTGTATGCTTTCAAGCTCCACAGTTCCAGAGAGAATTGAGAATGCTGGATATTCAAGTAAAATAATAAATCATTGGCACACTTAGCAATTCCTACAATTACACCATCTCATTTAGGTCTCACAGCAACATAATGAGGCAGGAGCTGGTTACATTCACTTTATAACTATGAAAATTGAGAAGCAAAGTGGTTTCCCAAAACCACAGCCAGTGAATGACAAAGTTGAGTCTGGACTAAAATTCATTCTTCTAAGCCCTATACTCTGTACTCTCTACCCACGCTTCATGAAATCAAAGGAAGAGCAGTACATAAATAAAGAGCAGAGGAAGAAAGAGAGAAATTCCTATTCTGGTTTTCAAGAGTAATAAGTTTGGCCAAGAGCCTAGTACAGTGTCCAGATTGTAATAGCAGTTCAATCAATGCTTTTTAATTGAATTGAATTGAATTGAACTGAATTGAATTGAATTGAATTGAATTGAAGCTCTTGTGTCTACTACCAATGGGAAAAGGCCAAATCAGATTAATGCTGCAACTCCTCAAGCCCAGAACAAGCCATGGTAAGAAGATAACAGCCAGTCAGTCAATTGATGCTCACAAAAACCAGGCACTGTTAAAATGTTACGTTACATACCGTATGTGTGTTAAATATACATGTGTATACACACACAAGCACATACACACAAATGAAATTTTAACTCTCACAACAACTTTTTGAGGTGCAAATCATCATTATTCCCATTTTTTAGATATGAAAACTGAAAGACAGAGAAGTCAATTTACCCAAGGTCATAAATCTAACAAGTGTACTTGTACTTGCAACTCTCTACTACTCTGGATTTCTAGCCTTCAGACATTTCCATGACTAGAATTAAATTATGATTTTGTTTTTCAGTTGTACCATACCCTGAATGGCCCCAGAATCATTACTCAGCTAGGAAAATCACCCTGACCACAGGCCCTTGGCCTTGGGCTGATCTCAGCACATATCGGATGTTTCATCTACATGGCCAGTGTTCTGTCTATGCATGTCATGGGGTCTCTCTGCTTTTCTGCCTCAGGTATTTCTCCACAAGCACGGAAGCCTGTTTGACCCTGATTCACGTGCAGCCTTGTGCTTTGAGAACTTCCCAGAGGCAATCTTTACCCAGAGGGCTATGGGAGATGATGGATAGATGCTCAAGGCTTATCATCTATAAGTGGGGTGATTCTGAGGCAGGTTTCTCAGTATTAGTTCCATTGGGCTAATAATTAGAGCAGTATAATTCTTTGTTGTGGGGAACTGCCCTGTGTATTATAGTATGTTTATCAGCATTCCTGGATGCCAGTAACACCTCCCAGTTTACAACCACAAATGTCTCTACACATTGCCAAATACCACCAGGAGAGAAAAATCACTCTTGGTGGAAAACCACTAAACTATATGGATTGAAAGAGGGGTCCCCAAAGGGTTGAGCATCAGTTGCCCACAACAATGACCAATTCAATTATTTTATTGGCTTTATCCCTTCCCTTCTTTCTACTTCTTGGGGTCATCTCCTGAATAAACTTCTCACCTAAATCCTTGCCTCAGGCTTCCTTTCAAGGGAATCCAGACTCACATATTAGATTAATAGCAAGTAGCCCTCAACTACAGGCATTAACCTATGAAAATGTATGTAATTAACCTTCTAAAAGTAAAGAAACGACTCACATTTGATTCTGTCTGAGACCTTCATGGCTCACTGGACACCTATAGCAAATACTTTCAGAACCACAGCCTGGATGACAATCCTAGGCAAGACGAAACTTGCTTGAGTTTTCTCATATTCTAATACGTGGGTGTGTCATGCCACATAATATGAATAGAAGACATCTAGGATCTTAGATGTCTTAGACCCAAGGTAGGTGCCTTGGGTCAGGAGCAGTGACTTAAAAAATAACTCTTCTTTGACTTTTCTGAACCAGGATCTCTGAAAGTGAGGTCTAGAGATCTGTGCATTCTTATTTTTAATAAAATACCTTTAGGTGCTCCTGATGTATCAAACTGCGCGTTCATTCCAGCCTGCCCATTCACATGTGAAGATTCTGAGTGAGGCTGATAGAACACGAGACCCACTCAAGGACCCATGGAGAATAGGAGGCTGAAGAACCAGGATAAAATCCCAAATCTGTGCCCCCAGGCCTGTCACATAGAAGCTCTGTTGCAGCTGTGGACTCCTGGCTATCATTATTCCATTCCAAGGGACTTGGACTAGGAATAAGAGAGATGGAGGAAGAGATGGAAGAAGAGGAAAGGAAAGCTTTGACTTGTTGCTCTGTTCTGAGAAGCTGCCTGAGAGAGAAATTGAATATCTTTTGATTCTTGCCAATGGTTTGCACAGAAGATTCTTGCTCAGGAAATGAAGGTAATAAAGTATGGTTCTGGGGATGATTCCTCATCCAGAGACCTGGTCTCCTTCCCAAATTTTGGACTCCACAACTGCCTCTATTTGACAGCATAAAATACTAGTAATTTTTTCAGCTTTGAATCTTGCCATCCAGCTTTGTTCTTTAAAACTCGACTCCATAAAACACCCCATTTTCTTCTTTTTCTTAGGTGAATCAAGCCAAACTAAGTACAAAATAGAAAGTGAAAAAAAAATGTTTAACAAAACTAAGCTAGAACAATACCATGAGACATACTGAGGAAAGGAGAAAATAACCATTGGGCCCAGAAATATGAGAAGAAAATAATATAGCTATTTTTATTGAGATTCCAAGTACATTAACTTGTCTAATTGTCAGAACAACTTTACGAGACAGGTGTTATTATTATTATCCCCATCTTATGAATGAAGAAAATGGGTCCCCTAGAGAATAATTCATAAGTTCAATAACACAACCAAGCATGAAGCTGAATTGAGAAGGTCAAGCTTCAAAACCTTCCTTAGTTCAGGATATCAGACACACTTTTCTGAATGCTTAAACTATCTTCTAAGTTCTCGCACAGATCCTGTTTAATTTGACCACATAACAAGTATAGTTAGTTCTACATGCAGTTCAATTTTTTGCCTCATGCACTAGGTGCCCTTTGTTTTAAAGGTGCTAGAGCAGTGCCGTGAAAAAGCCTTATATTTTTGCAAAGTTCCAGCTGGAAGGGTTCAACAGATTAAAGTACACCTTATTTATTTATTTATTTATTTTTAACAGGTAGGGAAGCTGAAGCCCACATCGAGCAAGGAGCTTACCCAAAGTCACACAGCAAGCTAGTGCTAGAAGCAGATCAAAGCTCAAGTTTCCTACTTTCCAGTCCAGTTTGTGTGAGGAAGTACTGAGAGAGAAAGAGAGAGGGGGGGGGGTGGAGGAGGAGGAGGAGGAAGTAGTAGTAGTAGCAGCAGCAGCAGTAGTAGTAGTAGTAGTAGAAGAGACAAGTTGCCTCTCAAATGTTTTCTTGGCTCTGTGACCTGAAACCTGGAGTCCATGATTTCATAAATGGAAAAATACAAATGCTTTCTCCAGTAAAAAACAAAAAAAGAATTTCCTGTGGGACCAACAGCACATACTTAACATTAACTCAAAGTTCTCAGGAACAGTGAGTGAGAGCCCCGATATAATTGTGGGGCTCTGCATCCTCCCTAAGTTTCCAATTCAGTACAGCCAGGAGGATTATTTCTCACTTGGCTTCAATGGGTCACTCTTAAAATATACTATGACCTGAATAGACATAGACAGCCCAAAGCAACCATTAACATTCTTTTCTTTTTCTTAAAAACAATCTCTGTTACTTCCCTGCCTCCAGCATCACCAAAAATCGCAAACCTAGCTTGCAATGCTGTATTCTTGGCATCCAGAAACTCCAAATGCAGCCTGGTGTGCAGCCTCAGGCTTAGAACCATTAGTAATAGGTCAAGTTATAGTTCCCAAACCCGCCCATAATTTTTTGAATGGAATCAGATATGATTTTTCCTAACTCATTCTGGGGCTATGGAGAATATGGCACAACTTAAGGAATAATTATAAACTAAAATTTCTACTAATTTAATTCCAATTATGGCTAGTTTATCTTTAGTGTTATCATTTTGCTGTTATTAAATTAGGGTACTGTGAGTAGCGCCTGAGCAGAGGTATTTTTTTTTTCAAGTTTCCTGGTGTGCAGCCTCAGGCTTAGAACCATTAGTAATAGCTTAAGTTATATTTCCCAAACCCGCCTATAATCTTTTAAAAAAAGGAAAATCACCTGGCATGCCTAATAAAGAGTCAACACTCCAGGCCCCTCCCTAGATCAGCACATCTTGAATGGAGCTATGGAATCTGTGTCCTCAACAAGGACTTCCCGATAATTCTTGTTATTTGGGAACATTTAGGATATGGCAAGTTTGGGAAACACTGAATGATGGCATAGACAAAATTTTAATCACACCCAAGAGAGACATCTGATGACCAACCAGTGGGTTAGAAAACATAAGGAAGTTTTCATCATCTGCAGAAGAAAACCCAGTCTTGAACCAGGAGTTCCCCTCCATAAGACTGTTTTTCCATTCAGGCAGGCCCTTGCTTTACTCTACATCCCTACACAGTGAGTAATTATCTCACCTCCACAAGCCTGATCATCTCCTCCTCCACCCAACCTGACTGCTTTCTCTCAACTCTGTTCTCTTAAGCCTGCCTATCCTTCTCGGTTTACATCCATTTCCACGTATCAGTCCACACTGATTTTTCCCTAGATTATAATATCCTTGGGGACTATGCTGAGCCTAGGGTAGACCCCGAATATAGCTGCTAAAGGTAAAGCTGGCTGAATGAAAGCCAAGTTTAAGCTCTGGGAGAGCAGGCTGTCTTTTTCCCCATTGTCCCCCAATGCTTCACCCATCATATGGCACACAGCAGGTATTCAATAAATATCCATTAAATATATGAATAAATTAAGGAATACATTTCAAGCTATAAATATTTTAGCACATACACAGAGCTGAAACTGTGATCTTAGAATCCAACCTAGACACAATTCATGACTTAGATCAGTTCTAGTTTCTATATATTAGCAGTTCTCAAATATTTTGGTCTCAGAATCCCTTTCACCCCTCAAATTTATTGAGGATTGTTAAAAGCTTTTGTCTATGTGGGTTATACCTATTTATAAAGGCTGTATTAAGAATGAAAACTTATCATTTAAGAATATTTATTTATGCTAAAATAACAGTAATAATCCCATTATACATTAATGGGTTAACACAAATAACATATTTTTATGAAAAATAACAACTCTTCCAAAACAAAGTAATTTAATAAGAAGTGGCACTGTTTTACATTTTGCAAATCTCTTTGATGTTTGTCTTAATAGAAGTCATCTTGATTCTCAAGTCTGCTTCTGCATTCAACTTGTTGCCTCTGGAAAACTCTACTGTGCACTCCGGAGAGAATGAGAATGAAAAAGTCAAATAATGTCTTAGTATCATCATGAACTTCCTTGGTCTCATGGACTCCCAAACAGGATCTTAGGGACCCCTGAGGATTTCCTGACCACACTTTGAGAATCGTTTCTCTACTCATTTCATAATACAGGTTCTACACAGTCTGGAAAATTAATCAGAGGATTGTTTTCTTGCTTTGAGAGAAATATAAAAGTTTATCCTATTAGACTAAATCCTTATATGCAAGGATATCATAGCAGAGAAATTTGAGTGCACATTCTCATTAAATAACTAAAATATAATAGACATTAAAATTCACGAAAAGCTTATCTTCATGAAACAGAATATTCATAGCAGGAGCACAAAGCTGTAGATTCTGTAATGGTCCTTCTAATTTATATTTTATCATCTTTCTGCATCTTTGTGCCTTCCAGATCAGCAGTTGTTCTAGCAAGGAAGCCAAAAGCAGCATAAGACTGTAGGTGAATATAGTCTTTAATTCTCATAACTATAGATAGAGCCCCAAGATTTTCCCCATGTAACTCTTTTCCTTTTTATCCTTCTGCCCGCTAAAGCTAAGATTGTTGAAAAAGTCATTTATATTGAATGGTTTCAAATTAACTACTTATCTCCTTGGTAGTCAGTGGAAATAAAGTTAATTTCAGGGTACAAGTTCAGAAATCCAACTGCCTGAATTTAAATCCTGGTTTCTCCATTTAGTAGGCTGTGTGAGTTAAAGCAAAATACTTAAACTCTCTTGCCTCAATTTCCTCATGTATAAGATGAAAATGATCAACATATGTATCTTTTAAACATGTTATAAAGATTAAATAAATTAATACATGTAGAGTGCTTATAATAGTGCATGACACAACAAATTGTGAATAACTGTTGACTGTTATGTATCTTTAAAAGGAACTAGAAAAGCAAGTTTCTACAACTGATCTCATTTCCCATAATTTAGCATGACTTGTAAAAGTTTATTTACAGTAGTCATTTTTAGGCCAAAATCACTTAAAATAGTCTTATCCTAAAAGGATCGATTACATAAGGTACCATTATAGAGTCTTCTGCTAAGGAATTAAAGATGAGGCTTGAAAATCCCTACTACAGACTAGAGAAAATATTTATTTTCCCCAGTGTTTGTGCACATAGTGGTAATTAGCCTTACTCTAGTAAGTGCTTGATGGCAATTAAATTTAAGTTGATCTCTGGGCTAATCGTACACTAAGAGGAAGTGTTAATATTGAACATTTACTGAGCACTAGCAGATTTAACAAGCACACACTGAACATTACTCCTCATAAACCCTAGGAGGTGATGAGGACACAAGCTTCCAAGAGACAGAGTCCAGCCCTTCGAGGATGGTAGAGAGCTCCTCATATATGAACACTGACATAGGCAAGATGTCCTAAATATTTCAACACAAACACTAAAAGCTTATAAAAGAGTAAAGAGGTCATTCTGACTTGAGGAATTTAGAAAGACTTTGCCAAGGTGGTAGCTTTTGAAGTAGACATTGATAAATGGTTGAGATTTCACCAAAAAGACATGAAAGAAAAGGAAATGACACTAGCAGAAAGCATGGTAGACTGATATAACAAGAGCACAAGGCAACAGTGGAAAAGGCTGTTAGAACTGAATGGAGCAGGTCTTACATGCTGGGCTAAAAAATCTAAACTTTACTCAATAAGCAAAAGGTCAGCCTTAGCAACAATGAATATAAAGCTGTGTCGTCCACACCTTAGTGTTTTGCCACTGATATACTGCTAGTCGGATGAAAAGGAAGGTACCAGAAGAGAGGAAACTAATTATTGGGCCATGGCAACTGTCCAAAGAGAGAAGTAGTTGGGGCATTTACAATTGGAAGAGGAAAGGAGAATGTGACAACTATTGTAAAAGAAGACTGCAGAAGATTGGGGACTAACTAGATATTGGTGGAAAACTATCCTGTGCTAGACCAGAGCTGTGTGTGTTAAAAAAGAAGGAATATTTTAGATGTCTCTAAGAAGGTAAATTTGGAAGTTGTATTGGACTGAGGAAAAGAAAGAACATGGAATTAACTGATTCACAGTTAAAGAAATAGGGAAGAAAATAATAAACCTACTGGAAAAATGATAAGCAAAGAATTCTTATAAATCAACAAGGAAAATGAATACACCAAAAGAAAAAATGAGACATGAATATGAATAGACAACTCCTAAAGGAAGAAATAAAATGGCTAAAGAGTCTGAAAGAAAATGCTTAGCTAAATTAAAAAGCTATCACTTTTTACCTCCACAATTGGCAAAAAAAAATTATAAAGTTTTGTAATATAAATATGGCTGGTTGCCTGTCCAAAGCACCCTTCCTTGCCAACAGAACTCCAGATTTGCTCAGTTATCCAAGCACTTCCAAGCAGACTTTATTTCTCTAGGGCCCAGCCCAGCCCCATTCCAGTAGGGAAGAGCTTTGATCAGTGTGAGCCAGAACTGGTGATTTCATTCTTCTTATCAGTGATTGCTTTCCGAAAAGACAAATGTTCCAATTCTGACTAATGATATGTAACAGAAACGTATGGTCAAGAACATAAAGATGAAGAACAGTGAGAAACAGAAAACTATTTTAGAAAGTTTCTTAGGTCTTAGAAAGAGTTTAAGGCACTTCAATATTCATTCTATTTTCCCTGAGATCTATGAGAATGCAATGCCTGGAGCTGTGGCAGCTATATTGAGAAAATAAGGAGACTCAACTAACATACTGAGAATGGCACAAAGGAAAGGCAGAAAAAAACCTAGTGTTTCATGTCATTCAGCCACTGAATTAACCTATTTTGGAATCTATCTATCTTGGAACATTTTCTTATATACCTTCTTTTAAAGTCTTATTATTTAAGCCATTTTGGGGGGCAGATCTTAGCATCTTGAAGAGCATTCAATAAATATCATTTGAGCTAGTTGTGAGAACAATTTTTACTTAAGTAGTAGCTGCTTATTAATCATTTGCTATTTAAATAAATGAATGTCTGAGGTCTATGAAGATGACAATGAGAAGTGCCTAGAAGGATCACAAAGTTCAAGTTGGAAAAGGATTTTGGATATCCTGTAGAATTTGAGTATGTTCAAATTTACCCAAGGAATCAGTGGGAAATTGGAAACTAGAATAGGTTTTGGACTTCCCCAGACCACGTTCCCCCAATATGGTTGCTCCCAAGGTCCTCATTTTTTTGTTTTGTACTGGCTAAGCCACATAAGGTTGCAGAGTCAAGATCTTCCTTCATGTGTCCAAGGACTAGCTACTCAAAAAAGACACTAAGCCTAAGAGGGGATGGATCTCCACCCAAGAAAATTAAGTAAGGACCCAAATCTGATATGCATAGGAGAATCCCTTTCTTGGTTCTTCTCTGGGTATTTCAGCAGAGCACCCTGGCACCTTCCCAGAAATCCAACTGGGAAAGTCTGCTGGGAGTGGCTCTCTGGATTTCCCTTCCATCACATAATTTTGTTCAAACCAGTTCTGTAAAAAATTTTGGCTTCCACTGGGGTAATCATGAGTAAGTTCACTTTCTCTCACAAAGCACTTCTGTCCTCAGTATTCCCTCCAGATGAAGTATCTTTTTTTCTTTATATAATTGCATAATTAATTCTCTTGGATTCTGCAATTGGACATGAAATATACTTTATCCTGCCTCCAAATTTAAAGTTCAAATGTGTGCTAACTACTCAGAAAAAAAAATAAATAGAACCTTATTTCATGTCATAAGTCAAAATAAATTCCATGGCATTAAAAATTTGGATGTAAAAAAACTATAAGCAGTAAGAAAAATATAAATTAATATTCATAACATCATATAGTAATGATACACTGTCTAAATAAAGCACTAAAGGTAGACGCCCCAAAGGAAAGATGAGTGGACTTGGCTATAAAAAATTTTTTCTTAACTTCTGGATTAGAAAACTGTGACTAACTTGTCATTGTGCTGGTTTTATATCTGTAGATTAGCTTTTCAGATAACAAAATAATGATTCCAAAATTTAAACTTTTGTAGTCAGAAAATTAAAGGCAAATGACACTTTAAAAATAAAATATATTTGCAGCATCTACCACCGGCATAGGCTACTATATTGACTATATGAAGACTTAATAAATATGAACAAAGTTATTTAGCCTTTTGTTCATAAATGAGCTTTGCAGACAGACAGATCAAATCAGTTCCAGGACTTTTTTGCCAGCTATATAACTTGGGCCATATTCTCTCCCTGCCTCAGTTTCCTTCTCTGCAAAATGGGGATAATGCCCTCCTGTGGCACGATAAGAAAAATATGTGATATTTGTCCCCAACTCTTAGTACAGAGTTTGTTAAAACTTTTGCAGTTTACTGAGTAATACATGTAATAGAAACATATTTTTGCTCTAACAAGGCTACTCTTGGCGAGCCCTTGGACAGCATCAGGATAGGAGCTGGTTACTAGAAAGACCTACCTTGATTAGAAGCTTGCAACATTCAGTTGCACACACCCACCCCCAGCACCCACGAAAAAAAGAGGGGCTCGAGATTGAGTTATTCACCAATAGCCAATATTTAACCAATCTGCCTTCATAATGAAACATCCATAAAAACTAAACAATGGGGCTCTCAAAGCTTCAGAGTTGGCACAGTCATCATGGTGTTAGGAGCATGGTGTACCCCAACCCCACAGAAACAGAGACTCCTGCACTCCAGACCATTCTGGACCTCACCCCATGTACCTCTCTATATATGTACCTCTTCACTTACATCCCCTTATGTTAAATTGGTAATATTTATTCAAGTGCTTTCCTAAGTTCTGCAAGCTTCTCTAGCAAACAATCATAATTAAGAAGGAGTTTATGGGAACCTCTGATTTACAGCCAGTCAACCACAACCCTATCCTTGTGACTGGAGTCTGAAGTGAAGGCAGTCTTGCAGGACTGAGCCCTTAACCCCTGTGGAGTCTGAAATTAACTCCAGATAGTGTCAGACTTGAATTAAATTGAAGGACACCAACTGGTGTTGGAGAATTAAAGAAGCTGTATTAGAAAATAAACCATGTGTCTGGTGGCAGGAGGAAAAGAATCTCTTACCTCTTCACAAAGTTATTGTGAGAATTAGGTGAAAGAATCAATGCAAGACATTTAGCAAATAGTGGACCTCGATGGAGCATTAGTCTTATCATTGTTAGTAGAAAACAAAAAAAGATGAACCCAGCATTTGGAAAATGGACAAAGATCATTAATAAGTAATTCACAAAAGAAGACAAGCTAATGATCAGTCAAACAATATAATATTGAACCTCTTCAATCATCAAAGAAATGTATCTTAAAATATAATTTCCACTCCTTTAATTGCCAAATATTAAAAATAATGGCAATGTCCACTGTTGGCAAGGGGTATCTTCAATGAGGGTAAATGGTATAAACTGCAAAGTCAAAGAGGCAGTATGTGTCAAAGCTTTAAAAATTACATGCATATTCTTTAACCTCAAATAACATAAACATGCACAAATATTTAGCTGCAAAAATGTTCGTTATAGCATTAGTCATAGTAGCTGAAAAATGAAGCCATCTAAAAGGTCTACATCCAGGGGGATCATCAAATAAATTATGATGCATCTGTAGTATAATATGATGCAACTATTACAATAAAAACAAAGATAGAAAAGATTTTCATGTTACAGAAAGTGGTTAAAGGGAGGTTGTAAAACAGTTTGTATCATATTTGAAATTATACACAGTCATATTTGTTTAATAAAATATAAAGGCATATGTCAAAATATTCTAAGTGGAAAAATTATGGGAGGTTGTACTTTGCTCTTTATTGGCAAATTTCAAATTATTTACACTAAGAAATTACTTTTGAAATAATTTTTAAACAATCGGCCCTTTAATGCAAATTTTGCTAAGCTATTACAAAGAGTGAAAATATATCAACAATATTCTCTTTAAAGTGTTCTAAGAAATCAGTAGAACAACTATTCTAGGTCTTCTCAGCCTATTCTCAATTGTTTTGTTCACAAATTTATTTATTTATTCTTTTCATCTTTATACACTCATAGTGATTGGATTACAGACATCAGTCCCATTGAATCCCTGCCTGCAAGGAGCTTCCAAATTAGTGTTAATCTGGGAATGCAGGCCAATGTAGAGAGGCTAGATCAGAGAGAGTTATCCACTGGTGGGGTAGGTGGACAAATGTGGAAGATTGTGTGGAGAAGAGCCCTACTTGAGCCCTATCACGAGGCACAGTCAGCATAGGAGCTAGCCTAATGGGAAACAGCAAGCGGCAATGAACAGTCCAGGTGGAGGGCAAAGCTCTGGCAACAACAAGGAAGCATGAAAATGCAGGCACATGTAAGTTGACATGGCCTTATTGAGTCCCTGCTTTCTATTCATGTTTGTGAATAGGGTGATATTAATAGCTCCACGCATTGTGAACAGATCCCGATGCCCTGAGCTGGTGGCCCCAAATGCCTTCAGAGAAGAGACAGAGACCTCAGTAGTCTGAATTTCAGTGGGCACTAGCAATGGATAGGCAGAGTCTTAGTCTGTCCAGGCTGCTATAACAAAGTACCACACACTTAGTGGCTTATAAACAACAGTTATTTATTTTTCACAGGTCTGGAGGTTGGAAATCCAAGATCAGGATTCTAGTGAGAATCCTCTTATCAGTAGCAGACTTATTGTATGCTCCCATGGTGAAAAGAATGTAAAAGCCCTTTGAGGTCCATTTTATGAGGACACAAAGTCCTTTTGTGAAAGCTCCACCCTCATGGCCTAATTACCTCCCAAAGGCTCCACCTCCTAATACCATTACACTGGTGGAGGAGGAGTAGGATTTCAAATATGAATTTTGAAGGGACACAAACTTTCAGTCTATTTCAGGCAGGTTGCCTCCCCGGGTTCCTTCTTTCTTGTAAAAATTAAATGAATAATTTTTTCTCTTTGTAAGCAATCTACACACCCAGAGTCAGCCACTCAGTTAAAAAATAAAAACCATTGGTAGAATTTTTGGCAAAGCAGTATGGCACCCAATAAAAAATATTTTATAACACTCCCCCCTACTACCATCATCCCAAAATGCACATTTTTATTTCAGGAGATAAAATGTCAGGACAGGAAATTAAAACTAGAACAAGAACCAAGAGTGGCCTTCAAGGAGACATGTCTCTGTTAAATCTTTCAGTCAAGGGTAAGGAACATCTCCCAGTGAGGGCCAAAGCCCTGTGGAGACTTCCAATCTATTTCACTTGAGCCTAGGCAGGGCTGACGTTCATTACTGAGATTGAAACCCAAAGAATAATTTCTCTTTTCCACTACCAACCCTTTGGCAAGCCAACAATGTTCCAGACACTGTGCTCAGCCAACATTCTCTCCAGTGTGCACTCTGGAGAAATTTTGGAGAAGAATTTCAGAAACCTCCAGCTGTAAGTAGTAACTAATTAGTTAATTAACAATTCAAAGGTATGAATGATAATAAAATCTGCCCCTTTCTGAGCTCTCAACATCTGCCAAGCAGTGTAGTAGCTGGTCTGTAGGCTCATTCATTTGATAATCTTCACATCAATTCCATGCAGCAGGGTCTATTATTGTTGTTGTTTGTTGTTGTTGTTGTTGTTGTTGTTGTTGTTGTTGTTGTTGTTATCCCCACTTTATGATGAAAAACTGAGGCTCAGGAGATGTCAAATAACTCACTCAAGATCTCGAGGCTCATGAATGGCAGACCTGGGATTCTTGTCATTTCCCACCTCTCCTCTCCCTATACCTCCTCCCACCAATTTATATTCTGATTTGACTGAGCTAATTGTAGTTTCCTGAAGGCACCAGATATTTCATTTCCTCTGTGCCTGGTTTGAGGCTATGGCCTTTTCAACCCCTTGCTGTCTCACTATCTCCTACCCATCATTTAACACCAGCTCAACTGTTAACGTATCCAGAAAACCTCCTAAACCTCAAACTCCTCAGACTAAATTACACACAGAAATACTCTTTCTTTTCTTTGAACATGTCACAATCATGCTTATTTCTAGGTTTTATAGATATTATATTCCTTCCACATAAAACAGTCTTTGTTCATGTGTACACACACACAAACACTTGCACATGCACACACATGCATATACATGCACATACATGTGCACACATGCATACTCACACACATATACACAAACACCTTCTTCCCCCGATCCTATTCATCCTTCAGGTATCCCAGAAGTCAATGACTCTGAGAAACCTTTCCTGAGTTGTGCCCATGCTCTCCTCTCCAGAGGGTGGCACCTCTGCTCCAGTCCCATGCATGAGTGTCCCTTATAGCACACTCTTTGCACTGGTTTGTCATTGTTTCCACATCATGAGCGAACTCTTTCAAGGCAGCAACTGTCTCATTATCCCCTGGGTCAGAGCCAGACACATAATAGGTATTTAATTAATATTTGTTAAATAAGTGAATGCTCACCTGTCTGCTTCCTTCATGTCTCTGCCTCGAGACTGTGAAAGTAGAGAATTATGTGCCCCAATGTCATTCAGCTTTGGTTGACATTGTCATTGAAGCCAGAAGCCTCATGCTTTTATGGCAGGGAATGTAGAATCCTGAAAAAATAAAAAGAGACTCTTACCAGGAGTGCTTTTAAGAATGAAATACACTGGAGTAAACAATATCACTATTCCAAAGATTACATGTAACTTGGGGAGTCAAGAAATATTAGTCAAGAGAAGGAAAGAAAGATCTTACTAAAAATTAAAGCTCTGATTCTATATCCAGTCAGCATAAAAAGAGTCACTTATTTACAGGAAACTTTCACGTGAGATACTTCTTCAAATGCAATGGTTCTTAGTGACATCATCTTTAACTTGACACTAAGATGCTTCTTTTGTTCATTTGCTTTGGGAAATTATATTTACTCACCTTATATTTGTTATGAGACATTAAAATTATTTAGCATGCTTATTGACTTAAGATCTCATACATTTTGTCCTATTTAATCTAAGTGGTAGTTCAAATGATACAGGTTCTGTTAAAATTAGGCAAAAAAAATTTTGTAAGTTTGTTCTTTATAAAGTTTATAACTAAAAATAAATTATTATATGAATCATTGTTAAAATTCAATGCAGATGAATATTAATAGTGATAAGTTATGTTGATACCATGTACCCTTGATAAGATATGATGAAAATGACACTTTACCTCTGTGGTCTTCCTTACCCAAAACCATAACTCTCATCTAATCATGAGAAAAACATCAGATAAACTCCAATTTTAGGTATTCTACAAAACATCTGACCAACACATCTCAAAACGGTCAAGGTCATCAAAAACAAGAAAAGTCTGAAAAACTGTCACAACCAAGAAGCAGCTAAGGGGACATAATAACTAAATACAGTGTGATACCCTGGATAGAATCCTGGAATATAAGAAAAACATTGGTTAAAAATTGAGGAAACTTTAATAAAACATAAGCTTTAGTTAATAATGTGTCATAATTGGTGCTACTTGTCACAATTAGGGGAAAATTAGATACAGGTATCTGGGAAATCTGCACCATGTTTTTAGATTTTCTGTGAATCTAAAACTATTCTTTAAAAAAACTAAGCTTACTAAAATAAAGTGTTTTTTTTAATATTCAGTGCAGAATTATAACTTTCTTCTTTATCTTTTCATTCTCCTCACTCTATAACAAACACTGTTGTGTTTTCTTTTTTCTACTCTTCATTTTCTTGCTTTAATAAGTCTCAAGCATCTTCTTCGAGTGATCCTGTAACTACCCTGTAGCTGGAGGCTGAGAGCAGGTAAACATATATGGTAGACTGACTGGGTTAATGATTCAGTTCCTCAAGCTTTCATATATCATGCTCTTTGTCATAGGCTTTTTTTTTTCCCTCTGCCCTTTGAATCTAGGCTGGCCTGGTGACATGCTCTGGCTAATGAGAGTGTTGGCAAATAATATGCAATCAGAGGCTTGAAAAAGAACTTGAACATTTCAACTTGCCTCTTTTACTTCTGTCATTGCCATATGACCTGTCCTGAGCTAGTCTGCTGGAGAATTGAAACTTATGTAAAGCAGAACTGAGGCACCCCAGCCTATATCAACCGACAATTGGCCTACTCCCAGACATGTGAGTGAGCTCATCCAAGATCAAAAGAGCTACCTGACTCACAGCTAACCACAAATGCATGAGCAAACACAGCCAAGCTCAAGTGTAACCCAGATCATCTGAATCCCACTGACTCCTGAGTTAAATCAATATTTTGTGGTTGGTTGTTACTCAAAACTTTTGTAGCCATAGACAACTGATACAACATCCAAACAAAACATAAAGATTGGTCCATCTCAACTGGAAAGAGTTTCCATGGTAGAAAAGGGAGATGACAAGAAAAATTCCATGAGCTCATTCCCCCAGAATCGAGGAGCAACAGGACTTCATGAGCAGGCCTTTAACTCCCAACTCCAGCTTCATCTTTGGCCACTTCTAGTGCTTATCCTTACACTCAGTTATACCAATCTCTCTAAATGTTAGCTGGTGGTAGTAGCAGTAGTAGTATTCTCAGACTAACTCATCTACCCAGAATGTTCTTTCCACTCTTCTTTATCTGGATAATTTCTAATATTCCTGTTAGACTCTTGTCATCTGCTCCAAGGAGACTTTCTGTGCCCTACCACACCCATCCTCCTACCCTTCATTGGAACTCATAGGATCCAGTACTTTTCTTTTCTCTTAGAGCTTGGAACATAATTTCGAAACAATCTCATTGTGTAATTGCCTTTCCTTTTAGGTTATAAGTTTCTTGAGGATAGAATCTGTAGCTTGTTGTTCTCTGAGTAACCCCAATATCAAGTTCAGAGCTATAGGTACTATGCCTCTTAATATCTAGATGAAATTGTCTTGAATCTCTATCACTTGTGTTGGGGAAAGTTCAAGGACCTCCCAGTTCCCAGGGAATAACATTTTCATAAACCTTCTGAGTCCTAGCTTCTATCAACTGAATCAGTTCAATTTACATCCTGTCCTGCTTTCTAGTGTGCACTTTCTCTCATCCCTAAAAGTTGATGCAGATCTGAATATGACTCATTTCCTTACTTTCAATACATGAGTTCACAGGACCTCCGGTATGTACAGAAGATTCTGTAAGAGGTTTATAAAGATTATAGGAGTAAGGATGATGTTACATTACAACAGCCCAAGCAAGTTAAAATTCTGTGGTAGATAACCATGGTCTTCAAAAAGTTCCTCAGCTGCTGCTCCCTACCAACATCAGCCCTTATGCCTCTCTTCTCTTTCTGTCCTTCCAATACCCAAATTTCTACTGATTCCATATACAGAATCCTTTAACTCCTTTTCTTTCTTTATTCCTAACCAGACCCCTTGGGAAGGGATCACTCACAATCTTGGATCATATATATTAAATTAAGTACCTTCCCTAGGAGGGGTTCTGGGGCTAGTTTCTAATTCTCCTTTTATACTACTATACTACTACCCCAAACAGCATACAGTTCATGGTAGGTACCCATAAGTACCAACTTAAGTCAAATTTTCAGGAAACTTCTAGACAGTTTCAGATAAGAAAGGACTTGGAGAAGAAATATAAGAAAGGCAATAAATGCCAAACAACAATCTGTTTGCTCATTAGTCTCATAAACCTCAGTCTTATTAAACTTTTCATCATCGGAAGGCAAGAAATCTAATTTATACCAAGCTATAGGCAATGTAGGGCAGTAGTTAAAACTAAGGTCTTTGGAGTTCAGCCTGGGATCAAATTCTGGATCTATAACTAACCATCACAATCACCAAGCTATTTAATTTCTCCAAACCCCTGTCTCCTTATCCACAAAATGCAAATGATAGTACACAGGTTATGACCTTGTCATAAATGGTAAATGAGATGTATGCAAAATGTCTTCTTGCCCATGGTGAGTACAGACACCATCAATGGTATCTAATGAGGAAATGGGATCTTCATATATAGGAATTCTGAGGAAAAAACAACTGAAACAGATATAATAAGGAGACCTTAGGTGTCCTTTAGATATAATCTATTAACTTTTCTCCTCTGAATCCAGACTGGTAACAATTATGACATTACTGCAGGATAAATGAGGAAATAGCCACTCAAATCATTTTCTGGGTTCACAGATGAGGCTTCCAGTATAAAAAGGCCAGAATAGAGGTAGGCAGATCCTAAGGAGCTGGATTCCTAGCTATATGGTATGAGAAGGAGGGTTTCTTGGATATTTGAGGTGTAGGGGGGAAAGAATGATTTATAACTTCAAATAGCTGAAGTGATCTCCTGTGATCTTTGCATTTAACCCTCTCCTATGATTTCTCTTCTCTTGGGAAACCACATCACGGTCCCAACAGGAAAGTCCTCTGATTTATGGAGGACCCACCATGTAGTATTTTTTAATATTGCTTTCAATTATGGTTATATATCACAGATCACTGGTGTCAGGATTAAAAAATGTACTTAATATACAACTCTTAACTTGTGCCAATAACCAAATCACACTTCTGAGAGAAATCAATGAATACTATATATGCCCAAACATAAGGCAAACCCATATGTAGGGAGAGGCACCATTTCCTGAACAAAATATCGATAAAAAAGATTTTTGCCTAAACAGATATATACCCTTATAAGATACACAAAGAATAGTTATATTTCTATTCACAATATTTAATACAGCATTAAGTTATACAAACATATCAAAAATCTAGTACATAAATTATATTATGTGGAAATTCTGCTTTCTCCCACTCTCATATATAACTTTTATTCAAAGTTTTCACATGCATCTTTAACATCAGTGTCTTTGTCATCACTAGAGCCATTTTTGAGTTATCTAACTCAGTTTTTCAGAGTGTATCATCTGTACTTCTAAAGGGCTATGAGTTAACCTATAAATTATACACCACAAATGCAATCCCAAGTAACAAATACCCCTTTTCAGAACATTAAAAGATATTGTTTTCATTTGTCTTCCAGTGTATATTTGTATTTTCAAAGCATAACCACTTAATTTTATTGTTTTATGAAGCCATTTGTTACACTTTTGTCCATCAATTCCATTTGGGAAGGTAGAGCCTAAGAAAAAAAATTATTGAATCTGGGTTAGTTTCCTCATCCTCATTCTAAAGGACTACATCAGTTTATCTGTGTAAACAGCTAAAACTTGCTTTGCTTGATATCATTTGGGGCTAATTGTCTTTCTAAACATTATATTGATTATGGAAGAAGAAAATACATTGTGAAAGCATCCCATAATTTACGACACTCCACAATGACTTTCTTGAATATGAAGAAACTCCCTTTTCTCAGGGGTAATCAGGGAGTAGGATGGGTGAAATACCTTGTCTTATATTTGGACATACACTCTTTATAGTCTGTTTCATCTTATGAATAGCACAAATGTATTGCAATACATGTTTAGTGTTATTAGTTCAATTTCTACATTTAAAATAATATATAAATGCTATATTTTTGTTGGTTAATATTTACTTAAACTGCAAGGCCCTCAACATGTAAACTGTTGGCTACATCATTCTTTGTCTTCATATGCAAAGATCTACATTCTTCTTGTCTTGCCTTTTTTGCTTTCTTCTTTGCCACTCTAAAACTCATTCATTCACTCAAGAAATATTTTGTAAGTCACTGTGATCATTTAGGTGTCTTATTATCTCATGAACATCAAAAGCAGACTGACCTTATGGTGCCACAAGTCACTAGCATATGATGTAAATTTATTTTATAATATTGTCATTTTCATTAAACTTAATGGTTTTTTGTTCTAATTTTAATAGAGTTATATAGTTTCACTAGCTCTCTAAACAGTGCTTAAATTGGTTTCCTTTACCAGTCTCTTAAATTTTGCGATGGTTATTGGGATGACCAAAAACAAAAAGGCTGGAATGAACCAAACATTGAAAGGGTATTTAGTATCTTGACCTGGTCCAAGAAGGAAACTCATGCTATGAAATGGTGAAAGAGAATGCAAAAAAACGAACCAAAGCAGGCATTTGGACATTACCTTTTAGGCAATTTAGATGATGGTAACAGACTTTTTTTTTAATAGGCCATTTAGCACGGTAGTTAAGAACACAGTCTTTGGGATCAGAGAAAACACTACACTCAAATCTGTTTGCCACTTAATAACTACAAGATCTTGGACATCTCACCTCCCATAAGCTTCTATTATTTAGTTGAACATAAAGGAGTTTTGGGGTAGATTTTAAAAGGCAATTACTATAAAATGCTGAGTATAGAAAACAGCATACAATAGGTGCTCAGTAAATGGTGGCTGTCAAGTGATATTGCAAAGTCGTGCTTGGGGAGAATTAATCTATAAGAAGTGTGTAGGCATGACATAGTAGAGGCAAGGAGATGATTATAATACACTGGAAGATTAGGATAATGGCCTGGAATTCTACAAGACTTAGTAATGAAGAGACTAGATGAGACAAGACAGAGGAGAGACTAAAGATGACCCAGATAATCAGCCCAACTAACCAGCTAACTAGGGAACTGTTAGGACAGAGAAAAAGATAAACTTGTTTTAAGACCCAGTGAGTTTAAAATGATGATGGTTCAGCCAACGCAATGCTTACTAGGGAGTCAAAAACATGAAACTCTCAGCAGATAAGTCACAGTGAGAAAAAGAGACTCTGGAAAGCCTTCCACTTGAGCAAGAGTTAAGATGGTAGAAAGAGAATTCTCTACCAGGTAAAACACCTGAACTATGTGGAGTTGATGAGATACACTCTCTTACATACTGGTTTTATTCTAGTTTGATATTCTTCCCTGCTCAGTTCAAAGCTTCAAGAAAACAGAGACTGTGAACAGGGATGCTTATCATTGCATCCCAAAAGCCAAGCTCAGTGTCAGCAGAGTAGACTTTCCTCAAATATTATTCCTCTAATCTATCATGCATGAAATAATCAGAGAGACCACAGCAAGTTCAAATTCAATGCTAAGCATTTTATATCAACAACTCCGAGGTGTATATTACTATATTATCATTATGTTCACCTAAATAACAGAAGCTTATGCAAAATGAGATGTCCAAGATCCAGTATTTACGAAGTAAAATCAACTTGCCATCATCTCTCTGATTACCTCATGCAGTTCAGAAATTCTAATCATCCCTTCTTAGATCTTTGATTCGTGTAAACTAGAAAAGTGAATTGCTAGTAGAAAATATCTTTCAAAACATTAAGATTTGGAAGCAACAGAACTGTAAAACAGCACAACCACCCCTAATGGGGAAGAGTTGGGAGCTGCCATGGGCAGAGATTTTAAAAGAGAGAGGTGGATGTAATCAAAGCAATAAAAAGGTCAAGAACTCTGAAGAACAGAAATGCTACCACTCCTTGTGTGTGAGTCCATCTTGGAGATGCACCCTCATTCTCCTGCAGAATCCTCTTTGGGGAGTCCTATGAAGGAGAAGCTAGGCATGTCCATGGTGGAAGGGCGAGCAAGGCAGCCTGAGGAGGAAGACCAGTTTGGCTCAGACCAAACCTGCTCCCTCAGCCCATCCCTGTGAGGCTGGGGCTCTTCGTGCTCACAACTCACCTGCTCTGCCGGTGCTTTCCTCTGTTTCTTTTCTAGTCTCCCACCCTACCATTTTCTAGTGCCAGTGTGCCACTCCCATTAGCCCTTTGGAATAAATGCCATCTTCTATGCATACTTTTCAAGAAGACTCGATACTCAGCTCTCTTTACAAATGGCAAGAGGGGGAGAGAAGGCAGCCAGGGAAAAAAAACTTCAGATAACTGAAAACCAATCACACTTGAAGGAGGCTGTGGTCGGACACGTTTGATAGTCATGTTTCCGGAGGGACTTTCCTACGTATGCTTCCAGGATTTTCAAGATGTTTCTAACACCATCACGATAGGGGGAATCACTCCAGCTTGCCTAAAGAAATCGACATTCATAGATCAAAATGATTGCACCCCTTCTACCTGCCAAAAGGGTTCTATTGTCTGTTTGCCAGCCAAAATATAAGCTTCAGGAAATAGCACCATTAGGCAACCTGAGTGGAGCTGTGATAAAGCCTTCAAGAATGGCCTGAACTTACCCTTGAAGAAGCAAAAAAAAAAAAATCCCCAACTACTAGCTTGCTTCCCTTCCTTGAAAAGAAGGATGAAATAGTAAGAAATCAGACTCCTCCCCCGAACATCAAGTTTGTCCCATGGACTGTGAAACAGACACGGCTGCATGACTGGCCAGTCTATAGCAGAGATAACTGCCAAAAATAGGGATTTAAACCACAAACCCAAACTGAAAACCACAATCTGAAGAAATCACATACATATTCAAATCCCCTTGCCCCGGAAAGGGAAACAGTCTGTGAACAGCATCCAGGGCCACTTTCTCTTCTCTGCATCAGTGCATTTAACAAATGCTGACCAACCTTTTTTTAAAAGAGGGGAGAAAAAGGGAGTTTTGTTAACCCCAGAAGTAGAGATTGTCAGGCCTGGTGACTGCAGGACAGCACATGATTGTCACCTGGTTTTTCTGAACACAGTAACTTCAGATCATGCTCTGGGGATATCTTGGGAGAATGCCAGATCTTCGAGTGTCTCTCCAGGCCTAAATATACTCCTGGCTGGTCCATAAACTCCTTGAGTGCAAAGATTTTCTGTCTGTCCACTGATGGATCCCAAGTTGCTAAGGTAGTGCCTGGCATACAATACTCACTCAAAAAATTATTCAAATAATGCCTCAAATTTAGTTTCTATTTAGAACTGGTGATTAATCTTCACAAAAGACACCTGGCATATCATTCACCAACAGCAACAAAAGAGTTTTGGGAGGTGGAAAAAGATGTACAGAGCAATCCATAGGGTACCCATGGCTTTCACTTTCCACCAGCATTTCAGAAAAGGCCCTGATCTGGTATCAGACAGAACTGGCCTCAAAGCCACTTTCTCTCTGGGTAAATTTAAACAAGTTATTTCTCCTCCCTGAATTTCAGGTTTCTTTCTGTAATATGGGGATAGTAATACCTCATATGGCTTTTATGAGAAATAAATAAAATAGAGCATGTCAAATGTCTAATATAGTACCTGGCCCATAGCAGATGTTAAATATTATATTTATTGCTGATGTTTCATCACCACCCAGGTGGAGAAAGAGGGGGAAAGTAGTGAGTGACCTTCTAATGCCTATTACCTCTATTCCTCTCCATGCTCAAGTTCATGCTGGCAGAAATGAAGGTCTAGCTGGACACTCGGGATTCTAGAGGCCCAATTACAAAATTTTATCTATCTTAGCAAGTTCTGGGATGATACATGTTTAATAACCCACTCTATGAGAGAGAACAAGAACCTCGATTTATAGTTTTTTCCAATTTCCATGGTGTAAATATTCTCTTCTGTGGCCAATATCAACCTGCTAAAGTAATATCACTGAATTGAAAGTTGAGAAGAAATGAGCAGTAACATATCATTAAATAGTATTTTTACCATTCAGATATATGTAAACACCTCAAGAGTAAAGTAATTATAATAATAAAATGTAGTAAAATAATTAAGAAGTGATATCTTAAATATTCCTTACCTTATTTTTATTTGATCATTTGATAATTTGATCATAAGTTTAGAAAATTCTAAATAACAGCTGTGTTTCACAACCAGCTTGCAAAATTCCTGAAAATTTAACCAACAAGCCGATGTGTGCTAGCTCCAGTACACCACCGATTCTAGCCTATTTCTGCCCACAGTAGTGATTTCCTCAGGATGGAGTCCAGGCATATGCAGTGGGCTTGAATGTTAAAAGACTCCAAGGACTTAGAAGAGGGTTTCTTCAGAATTCAAGACAAATTTCAGGGAGACTTTGTGTCCTCTGACCTTCTCTAAAATCCCTGTGGTAGAAAGAAGTCTTCCTTTAGGGTCCTTAGCTATTCGGTTCCCCATGTTTAGGAAAAACCCAGTATAAGTCAGTACACTGGAATGCCAAAGACATGATCAGCAAAGTTGGAGGGATAGAGTGATGTTTGGAAAAAAGAACATGTAGTCATCACCTGCCTCTGCCACCACGTGGTTAGATATCTCCCTTAGCCTCATTTCTATCCTCTGCAGAATGGGGACAGCACCTCCCTATAAGTATAGTTGTGGGGTTGATGAGGTCATGTGTTCCAACCGGCTTTGTGAACTCTGAAGCATCATAAAAACAGAAGGCATTGATTCTGTGTTGGGAATGAGACAGAAACTTGGAGTGAGAAATAGCTGGGTGGGGAAAGAAGAAGGTAGTCAGTTTAGATAGAGAACATGGAAGAAACTAAGAAAAGATTTGGAGTAGGAGGAGGATAAGGGAATGGGGGTGAGAAAGCAGTAAGCAGCCAATACATTTATAATTATTGCCTCAGTGTTTTTCCAACCTTCTAGTTATACTCACTGCAGCAGGTTACTCTTAATTTTTTAAAGCTTCCATGTTCATCCTAGGACAAGATTTTACACCATTCCAACCACCAAGAGTGGATTTGGCTTTCTTAGCCTATAAGCTATTTTATTCAAGCCCCATAGGGACCCCTCAACATCATGGAACCATCTCATCTGCAATATGGGAATTAGAATTATCAGACTCCCAGAGGTCTGTTTTGGCAAAAATCTTTGAGTGCAACCATGTTTCTGTCTCTGACACATAGCTTGAAATATTGCTGGGCCTCAAATGAGAAAGAATAAAAATCGATTTCAATCAAAGCAATAGCTTTCTTCTGCAATAGCTTCATTAATCATTAGTCTCTCAAAGACTGCTTTCTCTGACCAACACAGGTTAGAAATGGGACAGCTGGTTTGATGTTCAGTGTTGAGACTTTTCAGCACTGGAACAAGCAATTCAGGAAGTGACTATTTTCTCATTTTAGGTGGGACCAAGAAGAGACTGAACAATCTCTTAGTGAACATGTTGTAGAGGTGTTGAGAGTACCCAACAGGTTGACTTCTCAAGTCTCTCCAAACTTTGAGGTTTTCTTATAATCTTTCAAATATACCCAGCCTTCAAGTTTCACAGCAGACTTTCTTTACCCTTCAGCCGGGCTGCTATGAAAATTAGAACACTTTCTTTCCTCACCCTTCCCCACACATACACAACCAATAACCTGATAAGGAGTCTACAGAGTGGTATTCCTCATGTGGATGCTCCCTTCCCTGGAATCTCCAGTTCCAGCTGTAGTCAACACTCCATTTTAGACTTCAAGGCCATTATAAAAACTTAAGCTCAGAAATACTTAAATTTATTTAACTTTACCAATGAGGAATCTAAGGCTCTAATTATTGCATCTTTTAATTTTCTTTTTACCACTCTCCCTGTCCCATCTCTAGCCCCTGATTAATCACCTCTCATCTGGAAAAATTCCACAGGCTTCCACTGGTGGCCCTGCCACTAGCCTCTCACCTCTAACTCATCCTCCAAACAGTGCTGGAATGGTTGTTCTGAAATGCAAAGGCTCCTCCTCTGCCTGCAGTTTTTCCATAGCTTATCACAGTCCACAGGTACACAAGTCCCAATGAGCTTGACAGACTGGGTCTTTATCATCTGTGCTCTCTTCTACCCTGTTTCCTTCTCCTATGAGCTAGAGCTGTGCGAAGTCACAATTCACTGCCCAAAGACACCATGCTACCTCATTTTCCTTCATGTTTTGTGCAAGCTATCTTCTCCCTTTCAGAAGAATACCACCTGACCCACCATCACTCCCACTTCACCCAATAAAGGTCTGTTCTATTAATGCCCATATCAAATATCACCTCCTCTTTAAAAACTTCCCAGAACCACTGAGGTAAATTCAATCAACTCCCCCTTTTTCATTCCCAAAGAATCTTGTACACCCCTCTGTCTCAGCAGGACTCATTCTCAATGGCATCTTTGTTTTATCTGTATGCTTCTCCCAGACCTATGAGAGCTGAGGGCCTAAAACAGTCTTTTAGAAATGACTTTTCCAAAGTTTCACATCTAAAAGAGGTTAACGGTGAACTAGCTCTTGATAAACTCATTTCCTCACTTGCTTCCTCTCAATCGCTCAGCTCTAACCTTTTTTACCTTTCTTCATTTTCCTTTCCACCTTTTGTGAACATAAAGCTGACTTGAACAATCCTAATTTTCAACTTTAAGCTTTATTAATATTCTCTTCCAAAGCAGTTCAGTTCATATTTATGCTGCACTCTCTGCCTCCCCATCTACCTTAATGGTCCTTGGATGCTGCTCAGAGCATATTCATCAGAGAGGCATATGATGCTACCACAGCATAAATTTCTGGAAAACACCTCAGTCTTTGCCACTTACATATATCTTATTTGGTTATAACCCAACAAACATAAGACACCTGGTAATGTCTTCAAAATTCACCTTGTTATACAGCTGTTTATCTGCTATGGTCCAAAAACAAATATATCTGGATATTTTCCCATAGAAAGATTTCAAAGAAGGCAAAATGATGAAAGCAAAGTATATTTCCCCCAAAATACTTTTACATCATCATTGAATTTAATCTTTTTCACACCCATTCATCCCACCCACTTCATTTTACAGACCAACCAGCAACCCATAGAGGGTAGGTGCTTGCCCAAAGTTGCACAGGTAGTGATAAGCAAGACTACAGATGTCTTCAGGGTTGCCCAGCATCAGCCTTAAAGTGCTGCTTTTTCATTCTCTAAGAACAGTTCTCTAGGAACTTTCTTTCTCTCTCTTCTCTCTCTGTGTCTCTCTGTTTCTGTCTCTCTGTGTGTGTGTCTCTGTCTCTCTCTCTTTCTCTCTCTTTCTGCTCCTGCCATACATGGAGCACTATTCCAGATATTAGAAACACAGTAACAACAAGACAAAGTCCTTGCCCTCATGCACCTTACATTCTAGTTTCTTGTCTAATTGTCTGTGGACCCATCTGAATCATAGGACAGATTTATTTTTCAAAGAAGTCATGAACCAAAGGAAATACAATGAGTTTAGAATCAGAAAACCAAAAGAGTGTTTGACTCCACACTATTGCTTTGGGCCCCACAACATACCTTGATAATTTGTAAGATAAGACCCTGGTTCCCAAGGAGAATGCCTCTAAGACCGATATAACTAGCTTGTTTAACACAACTTTGGGGTGAAGGGAGGCAGAATTTGGCTATAGAATTCTACGTGGTACATAAAATTCAAGGCAAACAACATAAAAATAATCAAGACTTTTTCTTACCAAACCACACAGCTTAATTTAGGAATGTACTGAATCTTTTTCCAAAAGAACCCAAATACGAATGGGTTACTGTGCAGATGTTTATTCTCCTTAAATGCTTTTTAGTCTCTTTCATCTTCTGGTTGGCTTAGCTCTTGCCAATCCCTGAGGCATTTAGGAACTACATTTGGGGGCACCATATTGGGACCTTACAAATAAAGATGAAAAGAAACTTGCCTTCCAGTCTCCTCATTTTGGTCTGGAAACAATGTGACTCTAACCTCATCCAACTTTTTCATACTTGCCGTCATGGCAATGAACAGAAGAAATTTAAATCAGATGAAAACTGGGTTGTGTCAAGCAAAGGAACAGTGACCTGACAAGTTAAAAAGCACAGAGAGTCCAGGAAGCTGTGATCAAGGGTGCTCCAGGACAAGGAAGTGTGTAGGAAAATAATGCTGGCTGGGAGCTATCGGGCAAACCATGAACAGCTTTAATGAGATCTCACTGAAATTTGGCTGAAAATGAGTCTGAAATCCCAGAAACCGAAGAAGAATGGATATGAGTGTGAGTTAGAAATACACCAAGGACAAACAAGACTTGACTCCAGTATCTTCAAGGCTTAATAGAACTCAGATGGTCCTCAAGGCACAAGCCTTTCAAACAAGAAGAGAGCTACAAATTAATGTAGAAATTTGTTTATTTTAGTCTCAAAAGGCAAAAAGCATGACAAGAGGATAACCTGGGGCATCCGATATTTTCTGAAGCTCATTTGTGGCTTTGAATAGTTAGAAAAGTGAGCATAACCAAGGAGGCCAGGGCTCTGCCAGGCATGAATGAAAATCTTGACTCTGCCATTTCCTCGCTATTTGAAATCCATTGTTTCCTATATCTCTCTGTGCCTCAATTTCTTCAGTGGAAATAGGGGGAAATAATACTAACCTTCATTGCATAGTTTTTTGCAAAATTAAGTGAAATTATATATTTCACTCACTTAGCAGTTTGCTCACACCAAGTTAACACTTCGTAAAAACATATTGGCCTCTTTTTTTGCCAATTTAATCAAAAACAGCAACCCACATAACTAGGAAATTCCATAAACTCCAGGCAATGTAATTACTAAAAAATTACTAGGCACATCATATTTAAATTGCTGGGGGAGAAAAGATTTTTAAAAGACTCTTGCAAGAAGTTGAAGGGGAGAGAGAGAACATGTTAGATATAAAAACAGTGATTGTCAGTGATTAAAATGGAAATGGCAGCATTTCAGGGTTTCTTGGCATTCCTAGTCAACATGGCAATGCAGGACACAGGGGACCCATGGAACCCACAGACACCAGTGGGCAAACTCCAGACCTCCCTCTAGTAACATATGAACTGGGCACTGCAGGCCTCATGACCCTGAAGGAGTTTTTGTCCAAGACACAGAGGTCATGCTCTATATTTCTCTCTTAAAGGAAGATAGGAGGTGGTCCTCCATACCAGCCACTCGGCTCTCACCAAGATGCAGACACCAGGTAGCAATCTTCGCTCTTTGGTAATTAATTACTAGTGTGGCAGCTCCCTGCAGAATAATGGAATTATTAACACCAAAACTCAGTTCCTATTTCTTAGACCTGGGCCAGCAGCCCCGAAGACTAGGCAAGGTTGTATGTGACCTGTGGAAGCTTCTTCCATTCGCAGAGCCTCAGTGTGCCCATCAGCTGTCTGGGGAAATTAACCCCTCCCTGAACAACTTAATTCAAGTGTTGGGCAAAATATACCCCAAAAAGCATTTATCTGAAAATAGAAGTATTTACAATATAGTATGAAAGAGAAGTGTCAGTCAACAGAATACAAAATCCTAAGAGTGGGTAAGAAGGGAAAAGAGAAGGAAGTATCTCTAATCCATCTTTGTATCTCTAAAGTCTGGAACCAGTGACTGCTTCATCAGTAACTGTTGAATGAAATTTTACTCGTTTGCAAGGCACTGCGTTAAATGCTGAGAAGTCATAAAGATACTAAGAAAATTAAAAGAAATAGAGAAACAAAAATTCTTGTAGACTCTATATATTAGGAGTATATATAGATTATTTAAAAAATTAGAGAATAATTTGGCTATAATTATCAAAATTTTAAATATGTACATCTTTGGCACAGTAATTCTAATCTTAAAATTTATCCTAGTGATCAAATACTGAAATAAATAAAAACACTTAGCCCTTAATAAATTGTAATTGACATGAGACTAACCAGAGAAACTTGTGCTAAAGACTGTCGAACACTCAGTGATGCCAGGTGCTATACCTGCATTTCATTTAATCCTTACAACAATTCTTCTAAGGAGGTAATATCTCAATTTAGCATACCAAAAAAGTGAAGTTCACAGAAGTAATAGTATGCCTACCTAATCTTTTTTTGTCCCAGTTTGGTCATTTGTAATCTGGAGCCCAAATGTTTGGGGTTCAACTCCTTGCTTTGCCACAACTAATTTTATTACTTAATGTAACTTTGTATCTTGTCCTCTGTGAAACTCAGTTTTCTCATCCATAAACTTTCTTCCCACAGTTGTTGTAAGAATTAATAAGATAATATAGGTAATGTGACCAGCCCATGGCAACCATTCAAAACACTGTTATCCTTGTGACAAACTTATACAGCGATGAAGAGGTGGAACTGGAATTTGAACCTATATCCAAAGCCCAGGTTCTTTCCTCTAAATGACATGATGGGAAACAACCCCAGTGTGAAACTCTATGCACAATGTTACACTACATGACCTCCAAGGATGGGGGATTTCCCACAGGGATTTAGCTGCTCCAAAAGTCTTTCTAAACCTAGCTCACTATCTCCAATTCCCACTATTTGTTTCATTTCATTTGGGTTAAATTTCAATTAAAAGCCAAATGTTTCTCTTGGAAAGCAAAGTAACCACATTCTTTTTCTTTTGCTAAAGTGTTAACCTCATACTTTGACATTAGATGGCTATCACCAAGCACAAATCAGCATACAGAAGTATAAAACCAAAGAGATGTAAGTTTCAATGAAATAAAAAGAAATTCCAGAAAAAGTCTACAACAAAGACCTCCACCAAGGGTTGAACAGATATGGAGGTGAGTCTCCCAGAGTTAGGTAGCACAGAATGGGAGAAAAAATGCCAGACTTTGACTCAAGAAACTTGGCTCACAAATGAAACTGATGAATAAGTTCCTGTAGCTAACAATGTTGTGCTGTATGCCTAAAATTTGCTAATAAGGTCGACAGCCATGCTACCCTGAACAAGCCTGATCTCATCTGATCTCAGAAGCTAAGCAGGGTCAGCCTGGTTAGCACTTGGATGGAAGACCACCCAGGAACACCAGGTGCTGTAGGTGTAAAAAATAAAAAAATAAGGGGTTGTAAGCTGACAAGGTCCTTGCAATCTATGAAGTCAACCAAGGGTTACCTTGTAACAAAGGGCTCAGACCAAATATTTCTAAGCACTTTGCAGCTCTCACGTTCAAAGCCGCTGGGGAGGGAGAACAGTCTAGAAGTGAGGGAATGAGATAATCCTTCCTAGAGCATCACAAGTAGCTCCAGGGTGAAAGCTGATTGGCCTGTGGAGACAAGCCACCCAGAGCAAGCAGAGGCCTGAATCTCATTGCCTGACTGCAGCTGCCAAGTTACAGATCCCTGTCGAAGTCCTGAACTCATTCCATCTCCCTGATCACTCCTGAAATCAAAACTGAACTTGGAAGTATGTAAATCATTCTGGAATTGCATTTTTCTACTACTTCTGATGAGGAGGCTGTAATCCAAGAAGGTCCAGCCAATTCCTCAAATTTAAACATCCAGGTCTTAAACTCATATAAAACGTACAAAAAAATATCCTCACTAAATGGCAGATTTGGCAATGAACTTCAAACCTGACTCTCATCCAGTGCTCCCTTGGCTATCTCATATGGACTCCAATTCTGATTTCTCTGGGGCAGTGTTTCCCTCAGGGAACCCTGACAATGCCTGAGGACATTATTGGTTGTCACGATTAGGAAGGAGGGAATATTACTGGCACCTAGTGAGTAGAAGACAGGGATACTACAAAACATCCTATAATGTATAAGTAGTCCAAAATTATCTAGCCCAAAATGTCAATAATGGTAAGGGGGAGAAATCTTGCTCTAAAGCATACCAAAATCTCATCTGCTTTTTCAAGTTACATCATAAGAGAGACTGATTAATAAATTCTCTAATGGCTAAGCTAGAAGTGAATCCTAGGTCATATAGACCCTCTCTATCTGACATTTATACCAAAAAAAGAAAGCGAGGCTCTTTGTCAGGTACAAAGATGATTTCTTATCTATCTTAGTGTCAAAGATAACGTTACTTTGAGTCACAATTCCACCTAATAGAATAATCTTTCTGATGAATTCCTGTAGATGTCAACATGAAAAGAGGGGCCACCAAGCCAGTTTCAGGACTCGTCATGGGTTGTTCATATGTCAGTTTCTCTAACTCACTGCCTTGGTTTCTTCCCTCCTTTTCACAGCTACTCTTTAACTTATGCAACACTGTTTATCATTTATTTATGCTACAAACAATTATTATAACAAGGCTTTTGTTGAGCACTGGAGATTACAGAAAAAAGTACACTTGCTACCCATAAAAATTCACATCCAGTAGGGGAGAGGTATCTGTCAACAGATGGTTACAGCACAGCATCATAATTGCCTTATTGGAGAAGCCCTGAGGAAATGATCTACCAGGTTTAGGGATCAGAAAAGACTTCCAAGGAGAGGTGGCAAGAGTGGAGGCAATGAGACTGGTTTGACTCTGTGCACTGGAGGATGTTTTTCAGTATCCAGGTGAGAGGTATGGTGACCTAGCCCAGGGAAACACAAAGAGGATGAGAGATGCAGACAAATTCAAGGGGGGTCTTAACAAGTACATGGACAGTGCCTGGTTACTGCTTGGATATAGGAAGTGAAGAGTTGGGAGAAGTCAAGAATTACTCTCATAATTCTGATGGGTGATTAGGGTCACTTAGAAAGGAGACACAATGAAGGAGCAGAATGAGGGCAACATGACTATTTCAGTTCTGGTTGTACTGAGTATAGATTTTCCAGCAGACCACAGTCTACACCAGTTCAGGGCTCAGAAGGAAGGCCTAGACACCCAAGAGAAGGTATTACCAGGAATGAAGTGATACACCACAGCAGGAGGTATCTATCCACCCTGGGATCACCAATACCACACCCACGGCTGCTGGGAAGAACTAAAATCAATGTCAACAGTTTTCCATTGTTGTTGAGCAGATAATTTAGAAGGAGAAGGACCTGGCATGCCAGGTATCTCTCTTCCTCATTTTATCCTCCAACAGACTACAAAGTTGGTATGATCTTCAACTTAGTAATGGCAGAAATAGAACTCAGCATGGAAAGATGATGGTCAGTTTATCAGCATGGAGGTGATATTACAAATCAGGTCTGCCTGTTTCCAAACCCTGTGTTCTTACTAAGTAAACCATATTTCCTTGCTCCTCAAAAGTATTTCTAAACTTTTAAAGTGGTGAAGCATTACAGGCTCTGATGTTGGGGAAAAGGGTTCAAATCCAAACTTCATTTGTTATGCTATTTGCAAAGCAGAAGATATTAATACTCAGTTCCCAAGGATATTATGAGGACTGAATAAGATTCTAGCATGGAATTGTCTTAGCACAGTGGCTAGCTAAGAAGTACTTGATAAAGAAATACTTGATAATGGTGATCAGCATTATTATAATTAAATATTATAACTCTTAAGTCAATCATTCTCAATTGGAGGAATTTTGCTATGTCCAGAGGCAATGTCTGCAAGTATTTTTTGTTGTCACACCTTGAGGGATGAGTGCTACTGGCACCGGGTGGGTAAAGGCCAGGGCAGCCTCTGACATTCTATAATACACAGGACAACAGTGAATTATCTGGCCTATAATATCAATAATTCCAAGGTTGAGAAATACTGCTTTAACTCAAGATAAAATGTCTTAACTGGGTTGAATGAAATACATTAGATTAGAGGTGATCTAATCTAACCTATTAATTTCAAAGAAGAGGAAATGGAAACCAGAAAGAAAAAGGGACTTGTGTCCTGAGGAGGGATGGGATGGAGAGGAAGATGACAATGCGGATTGAGAGCTGGCTGTCCGGGAGCTTCTCTGTAAGAATGTTTCTGTACTCTTTCTGCCATTACATTTTGGGACAGTGGCTGGGCAATTTTTTCCAACCTCCATGAAGAGAAGAACGGATGATCCATTGGGCCCTGAGTGAGGGCATCCTGGCTCAGTCCTTCTGGTGGCCACACCCCAACCCAGCAATGTCTGGCCCAATTAAGAGTGACAATCAGGAATATGTGTTGTGCAACATAGCCAGCAATTTATGAGCATTACCTCACTTACTCTTCACAACATGTGTTTCTGTCGTCATCATCCCGTTGTGGCTGATGAGGACACTGAGGCCTAAGGAGGCAATATGGTGCCCGAGGTTACACACTGAGGGATGCAGTGGGAATTGGAAGCCAGGTGATGGGGCTCCAAGTTTCATACAGACTCTTCTCTCAAGACCCCAGCCTGAGCAACCTAAACTGTATTTCATCCATGTTTATGGGAAGCAGAGCCAACTTCCTCCAAATACACAGTTTGAGTGTCACAAAAATCATTAGAAAGCACATTTCACTGGATCAACCCATTGTTTTGGTACACAGAAAAGAACTATGGATCTGGGTGAGTTCTCAGCCCACTTGTTCTTCTGGAGACCCAGGGATGGGGTGCAAAAGACCTGAGGTCACACAGAAAGTTTGTGACTGGTCTCCTGACTTCTTGTCTATTTCATATTTGGAAACAGAAAAGCAAAAGGAAAAATGCCACTCCGAATGCTGTCTTCTCAGGAATGGTCAGAGGCTTAACCTTGGGGCAGTTTCCTTCTGAAACAAAGACATTTACATGAAGTGATTCCCCAAAGACATTGGAGAAAAGCTTTTCTTATCTCCTTCCTCTGCCAGCTAAAGCAAATGAGACTCTGGATTGTTAAAATAGCAACTTAAAAGGGGTAAGAAAACTACAGAATGAATGAAGATCTGTTATTTGCAGATTCAAAACCCAAACAAGTTTCAATTCTGTAAACTGTTAAGCCAGGACCCAAAGCTCCACTTTCCTTTTTAAAGAAGGAAAGAGAAACTTAATTTCCCTGTAATAGCAGCCATCTTCAAGCAAGAATGCTTTTGATTCATTCACTTACTCTATAGCTCATCTCATCCTCAAAGGTATTTTAAGGCAACAAACAAAAGTACATACAATATTGGGGGGGAAGGATTGGGGGAAAGAAATCGAAGTCACGGATAAATGATAGTCAAATAGTAGGATGAGCCAGAAAACATCAGTAAACAGAGATGAACATTTGTTATAAAGAGCTTCCTACTAGCCGAGTCAATTAGGAAAATCAATCCATTAGGCTCTCAATATCCATAAAAGAAAAAAAAATGTGTGTGTGTGCGAGTGCGTGTGTGCACAGACACACGCACTCGCACACACATTGTTCAGGAGAAAAACAGATTTCCCTGACATGGTGTAAAAATAAACTTTCATTGCCCTAAGATTTGGAGAGCTGTTTATTGCAACAACTAGCATTAATTACCTGACAAGTTCCCACCCCTTCACCACCACTCCCCACCACCTCCTCCCCTTTGAAGGCACTCAGTTAAGTACTGAATGAAGAAATGGCTTTCTGATTTCCAGGTGATGTCCCAAAACCTGGCTATTAAGTCAGAATGTTTCACCTTTAATTCTCTAGACCCAAGTTTCTCAACCTTGGTAATACTGACATTTTAGACTGGACAATTCTTTGCTATGTCCTGTGCATTACACGATGTTTAGCAGTATCCCTGGCCTCCATCCATTAGATGCCAGTAGCACTCCTCCCCTAGTTGTGACAACCAGAATCGCTTCCAAGTATTGCCAAATGTCCTCCAGTTGAAAATCTCTATCCTAGATCTATGATCTTGCAAGAATAAAATGTATATCCCTCCCTCCCAGCAACCCTGACTCCCCAACATACACACCATACGTTCGAGATACAATGGAGAAACAGGAACTGGATAACCACAATCGACACACCTGCTTGGAAAGAATGGAAAACATCCAAGAATCACTGATGCGAGCAATTTTAAAAATCCTGCTGGGCAAACTCTAGAAGGCTCCTGCTCTGGGTGAGGGGCTAAGAATCTCCTCTCAGGGAAGTTCATGCTTGTCCATTGCATGACCCTTGGGTCTACCCAGGGAGCCATGACACATATGAAGTGATATTAGGGATTATGCCTTCCTTGGACATTGAAGTTTTCTAAGTCTACTTCTTGTTCATGGAAGGTTGACATGTCAAGTGTTGTTTTAAATAGCAAAGATTTTCTACACCAGGCTCATAGTTTGTTTTTTGGGTTGTTCTTTTGTTTTGTTTTTGTTTTTGTTTTTAGTATTGCATTTCACTCGATAACATAATAGGTTTCTGATTTATATCCAGAGATCACAGCTCAAGTTCTTCTTAAAATATAGTTCTCAAATCTGTTCTTTTTCTTGCTTTTTCATTTCCTTGCTTTTCTCTCTCCCTTAAACTAATGGCAGCTACCTTGAGACTGTATAAAAAATCAATAAGAAGTCTGCTTTTTTCAGTTGATCTATGCCTTGAGTCATTTTTCCAACTAAAAGGTTTAACCGGGCCTTTGCCACTTAAATCCTTATTGAATCTCATCTCCTATTGTGTGGTATCTAAAGCAGTATGTTATTCTAACTTAAAGGCCTCACATTTCTAGACTCTCTCTAGTCTTCTTAGTTTCTGCTTGAAAGCCACCTAATAATTTTCAGAGCTCATCTCAGAATTGTCATACCATGTCAAATGCAGCCGGCTACTACCATCATTATATTTTCTTATCTCTTCCTCTAGCTAGAATGACAAGTTCACTAAGCACAGGGTCTGCCTTTTCAAATCATCACAGGCAACAAGTATATAAATACCTTACCACTGAATACCATCTTTTCTGTTTCCAATTCAGTTTCTTATTATCTGTTTCCAGGTCACTAAGCTAACTGTTTTTATGTTTTTGTTATGGAGCACTCAACTTCCTATGCCAATTTCTGCATTAAAATAATTAACAGGAGCTGTCAAAAAATTCTAAAATTTCAGTGGATTAGCACAACGTTTATTTATCACTCATTCAAAGTCCAATGAACATAAGTTACCTTTTTCCACGTTGGAGCTACAGAGGAGCCAATTGTTTCTAGATCCCAAGCAATAACAGATGAGATTTTTAAAAGGCCTTGAATGATAAAGACGCAGTAAAATCTGGATAGAAAGATCAAATTAAAGGTGTGCTTCCTACCTCTCTCTCCCTCTCTCTCTTCTGTGGCCTTGACGAACATGGTGGACACATATTCTGTATGGTGTAGCTATAAGAAGAAAACCATTCACTACTACGATCACCTGGTGTCCCATGAGCATCGCGTACCTGAGAGTTTCTTGTCCAGCACTGGCTCCCAGATATCAAGAGGAACATCGATAAACATGGGAGCCTCCATAAACAGGGCCTGGACTGGTTAGAGAGTTGGAAACTGCAGTGTGAGAGAAGCTATTTTGGGTAGACTGATTTGTATTCATAACTACCCACTGCCCCAACCTGAGTGCAGAGTCCCCTTCCCCACCTCTGGCCAGTACAATGTCATTGAAGGTGATGTGTGTCACTTCTGGTAGAAGCTTTCAGGACCATGGTATGAAGACTCATGTCCTCTTTTCCTTCAACCCCCATGATCAACAGTGTTTTGGATAGAAACTGCCAGAATGAATATGAATTAGAGCAGTGTTCTGGCTTGCAGTGAACATACAGTGTGAGCAAGTGACAAAGATTTTCTCCTTGGGCAAACTCCACTCAGGCTTCTGTGAACTCTCTTCTCAATAGGCTCTGACTTTTGAGCTTTTGTCTTGCAGTTTTAGCAAGAATCTTGCTAAGTTGGCTTAGTCAAAATTCTCCATATCAGACCATGCTTAATATTTAACCAAGTTGTTCACCCTCTACCATCCCCCAGGTTATGTCAGATCACCCTGGCCTGCCTTCAGTAAGGATTCTGTTAGTTCAATTTAGCCAGAATCCCCCTTATTTCTGGTGTTTTTTCTTAGTAATTTTCCATGCACCTATGGACACCCTATTCCTTAGCCATAAACTTCCACTTGCCCATGCTGTATCTGGAGTTGAGTCCAATCGCTGTAACGGCCCGTCGAAGTGTCTTTAATATCACAATAGCCTCTCTTGCATAAAGTCTGCTTTGCCATTCTTTAACAAATGTCATGAATCATTTTTTCTTTTACAATTAGAATAACATTTTTTTCTTTAACACAAGAAATAAACCTTTGTTTCTAAGAGCGCTTGAGACCTTGGAATTGTTCATTACTACAGCATAACTTAGCCTGTCCTGACTGATGACACCAGTGAGAGAACCGCATATGATGGTCCTGAAGAAGAGATGACATGGTGGGAACACAGTCATTGTCATCAACAACCTGAAAAGCCAAGTGGAAAAGCAGTGCTAGACTTGCTCATGTTGCTCTCACACTGGAAGTCACAAGGAGGTGACACAGCCTAGGGAAGGCCGTTATGAGAGTTCGTGCTGAGCAACTGGTCACTGGAGGTAGCTTGAGAGGGTCAAGGAGGTCTGAGAGGGACAGATGGGAGATAGCATTAAGGCCTCTTGCAGGGCTGAGATACTGTGATTATAAGGAAAGTCTATATTGTGGGTGGCCTTTACCCCAGAGTTTTCACCTGTCCACAAGGAAAGCACAGACTATTCAGCACCTCAGCTAAGCCAAAGAACACATCCACCCAGGGAAGCCCAAAGGGCCAGGATGCAGCCCTTCTCAGTAAGTTCATATCTATTTTCTCTCTATTAGACATGGCTATCCATGGGTATTGGCATCATTGTCCCTCTTCTTCTCTGTCTCTATCTCTCTGCCTCCCTGACTGTCTCTCCCATTGCCCTAGTTTCTATATGTCCTTGAATCTTTAGGGTGTTATCTCTATGTGTTTCTGAGTCTTTGTGTTTTTCTTTAATTTTTATATATTTCTGCCTTCCTGTTTCTGTGCATCTTTTCTCCTCCTTCCCAACCTTTCCTCTATCGCTCTTCCACATATTTCACCTCCATCAGTATATTACTCAGCTACTTTTAATGACAGGTGGCCCCCACGAAACCCATCCCTGGGCTTATCTCTTACCATAGCTGGTTCTAAAACCGTTAACTTGTTCAGCTATATCTTCAGTCTCTGATTCTTTTTTATCACTTCCTTGTCACCCATAGAATGGAAATCTTCCCCAAAACAGAACTTACTCATCTCCAGCCCCAATGGCTGAAATCTTGTGCTCAAACTCTCCCTTCTAAATTCCAAAATTATTGTCTCTGGCCCTGGTTCCAGGGCAGTGCCACCCTCCTTCCCTGCCTAAGCTTTTAGTCCAGTTCCAGAAAGGACATGACAAGGGTGTGGCCACTATGAACTTTCTTGGGTATGATGGGTGGAGGCTTACAGGCTCCAAATAGAATGTCCCTGACCACAGACACCACCCAAGCCTAAGGAGCTGCCCAGCCCGCTGCTGCTACCTCATTCTTGCTCCTCCCCAACACAGTCCCCTGGATGTGTCTCATGGCTCCCCACATTTCACCTTGGCTCTCGCCCTCATTTCCGCAAGCCACACCCTCCACACATGGCAGTGTGACAGGATGGCCAATGGAACAGAGCACATGCCCATCATCTTGAGGGGTCTGGGTTCAACATCAGCTCCAACCCTACTACTATCCACTTTTGAAGTAGTTCTGGGAAAGTAGCATCACCCCTCTGTTGTCCGTCTCCTACTCTTAAAAAATTTGGAGTCATGGTGTCACCTCCCAAAGTTGTGTGAAATAAAGTAAGATCATGTACAGAAAATTCCTGATGCAGGAATAAAGACAGTGATGGTGAAACATGTAGTCCTTTCCTACCTTTCATCACTCAAACCCCAGGTGCCTTCTCATCTTCCAGGCTGACCTGCAGGTAGCAGACACAGGGACAGCAATCTGGCTATTCAGAATCTACTCTATTGGGTCAGCAGGCATGCAGTTCTAGATGTTGTTTACTTTGAATATCTCTACTGTTCCTCCTTTATCTCCATCTATGAAACATACTTTAAAGCTCAAACCAAACCACCCCCTCCTCTCTAAGCTATCCTCCTAATAGTGATAATCTGTCCCCACTTTGAGGTCCCACTCACTGGGCACTGACAAACAAGGTGTAATGCAAGGTGTTCCCCCAAACATTTATGTAGCATCTACACTGTGCCCTGAACTTGGGAGACTTGGTAATAAAAATGACGGTCTACTCTTCAGATGTTCACCTTTTTACAGTCTAGTGGGTGGGAGAGCTGTATAAATAAATCATGACAATGAAATGTGATAAGATGTCAGTAATTGAGGTGTGGCTCAGACATACTAACAGTAGGGAGCTCTAACTTTGCCTGCGGCTGCCACCATGATGCAACTTTATACTGAGCCTTCTGCTTCTTTATTGCAAGGTCCACTTAATTCAATTCAGCACCAAGAACCAATACTGTCCACGCCGACAGGTAGGACTACAACATAGACAAAATAATGGTCTTTGACCTCAGATCTGGGTCACATCTGTGTCTCCGGTTGCTGGCTGAATCTGGGCCAGAGAAGAATGAGAGCTCTCTCCACCTGAGCACTCCTCTCCCTACTACAGTACCACCTATCCAGAGACAGGTTTCTTCCTTTATTCTTACCATAATCAAATGGTCAGCAAAAACACAACCACAACTCCAGGCCTTTTTAAGGGAATGTTTATTAACTTTAACAGTGGACCTAGGTTCAGCAAGACCTTGTTTATGTGGCAACATCAGATGCCTGGACAGAATCAAGAACTAAAAGACAATAAAAACATTTCTCTGTGAAGCCAAATTGACACCCTGAAATCTGTGTGCTAACATGTGTCCACATGATTCATTGGAAAGCCTTTTGAGACCACACGCAACACCCACTGACTTATTTCTGCTTTCTATTTCTGATCTCAGAAAGACAGAATTGGAATCATAACTCCTGGATCATATCACATTGTCATCATGGTCCACACTTTGACTGCTTTTAATTTAATCAGTTAATTAGTTATAATATTGTAAGTATCTATTAACCCATAACAAAATGAAAGCCTTGAGGAGTAGCATATGACACATACACAACCCCTCCCAACCACCTCCTGAACTGCTCTAGCTCAGGGGATCCATCAGCCTGAGTCCTGTATTCATTATTGCTTTATTCTCCTTTTAATTTCATTGTATCTGTTTGTTGTGTGTGTGTGTGTGCATGTGTGCACACATGTGCATTATTTTTAATTTCATATAACCTTACGGTATATAATCTTTGGGAGCTTACTTTTTCACTTTACATCATCTTGATAAGATTCATCCATATTGAGATGCATTGTTGTTATTGTTCCTTCATTTGGACAACTATGCAATACCAAATTGGGTGGCTTCCCCACACTTTATTCACTGCCTTTCCTGGTGACAGGCATTGAGTGGGCATCCAGGTTTTCACTACCATGGTTACCATTATGCGATGAAGGCTTGTGTACATACCTTCTGCTGAACATATGCAAGAATCTCTCTTGGGCAGGTGCCTAGGAGAGGGTGAGTTGGCTCTAAACTGCTTGAAATAAATCTAATGGGCAGCTAGGGCTAAGCAGGGCAAAGAGAAAGAGTAAATAGGAAAAAAAGAAAAAGCAGATTCTAAAAGACTGACTTGGGGGCAAACTCAGCATAGAGGCAACATTGTTCTTTGTGATTTGATGGCAGCAAAGGACCCAAGTACAGACTTAGCCATGTTCATTGTGGAAACAGAATTCTTCAGACACAGTTAAATCTGTTCTGGTATCCTACTAAGTAATGTAAAGAATGTCATTGTGCTTGGAAAATAGCCAATCCTGACAAAAATGAGGTAATATGTGGTATCACTTCTATATAAGAAGAGCCTCAAATATGTTCACATCCTCTGTTCTAGAGACAATTTCTTGGAACTGCATGCAAGATGTAAAATATAAAAACTCTCCTTTCTAAATACCAGTATTATTGTCTCTAGCCCTGGTTTCAATAAACTAATAAGAAACAATCCAAATGCACTTTAAGTAGGTGTTGATTAAATGAGCTCAGTACTTTTCATTTGAAAGATTTATACAATCCTGAATTTTATTCATGATATTTCATGAAATGCTGCAATTCATAAAGATGAGCAGAAATCAAAATGGAATGTATAAGGTGATCCCAAGAATGCTTAAAAACAAAAGTGGAATGCTCAAAAATTAAATTGGAGAGAAATACTCTTTATGTCTTAATACCAGTTCCTAGTGGGTTCAGAACAGAAGCTGGAAAACTACTGCCATGGCTTATCCAGCCAGCCCTGCTTTTGTATAGCCTGCAAAAAAAAAAAAAAAAACCCAGAATCGTTTTACATTTTTAGATAGTTATATAAGCACCTACATATTAAAGTTTGCCCCTTGGCTCAAAAATTCTAAAATACTTATAATCTGACCCTTTACATAAAAGTTTGCCAACTTTCTGTATAGAGATTGTGAATAATTGTCTTCCTTTTTTTTTCAGTTTCCTAAAGTCAAAACATATTACTTTATCAGAAAAAAATAAACTGTTTTAAAAGTGTACACTGTAATTTAGAAAGATTTCCATTCAAAATGGTTATATTTTTTAGATGGCTGTGTGTCAGTCATTAAATTTCTTCCATCATATACAGAGCTCATTTCCCAAGAGAACTCGAAAGGGGGGGCCCTGCAGCTATCGACATCATTCCAGGAAGATGGAGCTATGTCCTGGATTAGCATTCTTGCAAGAAGCCTGTGGAAGTTGCACAAGTCAAAACACGCTTAGATGTCAAGAAGTGATTGCTGAAAAATGACTGTTTTTCCCAATTTGGGGAGCAACAGGGAAAACTTTTGCTTCCCCATCCCAGCTTCACAGGCTAATCCCTCATCATACATTATGAGGAAATTGCCATGGTACAGTCTGGGAAAAGGGAGACTCAGAAAACAAAGATGTATAGAAATGGATGGAGGGACAACCGATGGGCTAAAAGAAGACCCAGAAAAGCAGAGAGACCTTGAAAACATTAATGCCAGAAGCATCCTTAGCAGTCACAAAGTTCAACTTCTTGGCCCCATTTTACAGAGAAGAGAATGAGGCCGGAAACTGGAAATGATCCTGTCTCAGTGAGATCAAGAGCTATGAAAGATGTCAACTCCAATCATCTCTTCAATAATTGAATTTCCTCTAAAATGTTTCCCAACAAGTGGCTGGCTGTACGTATCCCATATTTACTCATGGGACAGAGAGCCTCCACCTTTGTGAGCCAAGGATGTATCATCAAATAGTACTGACGTAGTCTCAAAAATGAGCTGAAATGTGCCTTGATACTTTCTACTCACTGGCCTGCTTCAACTCTCTGGATACCATACAGAATGATAAAATAATAGCAGTGATGACAATACAAGTACACAATCCAAAGTCCAAAAAGCTCCAAAAATCTGAACATGATTATGACGCATTTGGAAGCAGAAGCTGAATTGAAAGATGCAAGTGTTTGCGTGTGTGTGTGCACGTGTCGTGTGTGTGTAGTCCTTATCTATCTTACTCAATACGAGATTGCTGGGCTGCAGAAATATTTCTGTTTGATTATAAGGTGCTGTTCCAGATATCACTGAGAATGTTATTTACTATAAGGCACATAGAGTGTTTTAGTAGGGTGAACCATATGAAATATTACTGTTCAGGTTAAAAAAGGTCAGATAATGGCAATTTCATATGGTTCAATTTAATTCTTTTTCTAAAACCTGGCCCCAAATCCCAGTGGCTCTCTCTTCTCCACTAGGGCAATAGCCAGCCTCACCAGTGTCATCCTAGGCTCCTGTGGCTTCAGCTGGTTGCCCCAAGGATTTTGGATTAAGAAATTGACCTGTGATTAAGAGGAACCTCCATTTGGGAGTACAACCTATGTGGTAAGTGCTGTGCCAAGCAAGATTTTCAAATTACCATTCCACCCAAGCCCCTCTCTGGAACTCGAGTCATTATTTAGCTGCCTCCATGGCATGTCATCCCCATTCGCTTGTCTAAAAGTTACCTTAAATGGTGCACATCTTGATCTGAGCTCTTGAGCTTTCTTTCCTGTTTCCACTAATCACATCTCCATCCTTCCAACGCTCTAACCAAGAACCTTGGACCCAATCTTTTCTCTTTCTCTCTCATCTCACATCCAGCTTGATAAGAAATTATGTCTGCTCTACTTCAAAATATATCGAGAATTTGCCATTTTTTTGTGACCCTCACTGTCATTACCCTGTCCCATCCACCAACATGACTGGTTGCAGGATTATCACAGCAGTTTTCCTGACCCACTGTCACAATAGCCTCCCTGATTCCACCCTTCTCTTTCAGGCTATTCTCAACACAGCAGCCAGGATGATCCTTTTGAATTGGAATCAGAATCTATTACCCTTCAGCCCTACACCTTCCAGAAGGAGAAGCCCACTCCTACCCATGCTCAGAGACCCTGAATGGTCAGCTTCCTGCTGTACTGCTCTGACCGTGTTGCCCACCCCACTCTCCTTCTCACTCATCGCTCCAGCCAGCTTGGCTACCTGGATGTTCCTAGAACACACCTGCCTCAAAGCCAGGAGCAGTCATCTACCAGATATGCATGTGGTTTCCCATCACTTCAAGTCCTCACTCAAATGTCTCCTCTCAGAAAAAGTAACTTTATCTGACCACCTTATTTTAAAGTGCAACTAAGATTAATTTCTTATCTTCCTTTTCTGTTTTGTTTTGTTTTTTCCTAATGCACTAAGACCATCCAACATACTATAAGTTTAATTTATTTTTTTTTTTATTTACTGGCTGTCTCCCCCACTGGAATATAAGCTTCATGAAAACAGGGATTTTTGTCTGTTCCCTTCATTGCTTTATCCCCAATACCTAGAACACTGTCTTGCATATAGTTGACGCTCAAGTGCTGTAACTCATTTATCTGTAAACTATTGACCTCCTGCCTTAGAATCCACTGAGAACCAAAAAGGAAGTGAGAAGTACCTTGTCACAGCCAAAACAGATGTCTGTGTCACCAGACAGTTTATATGAATGAAAAATAAACATGTTCAACATTGTTAGCCAGTAGGGAAATGCAAATTAAAGCCACAGTGAAATATTACTACACACCTCCCAGAATCGCTAAAATAAAAATCAAAATTTAAAAATAGAGATAGTGCCAAATGCTGAAGAGAGGCTGCATAGAGGGAAGAACAATAGCACAGCCACTTTAGAGGTTACCTACAAAACAAAACAGGTACCTGCATATGACCCAAAAATTTCACTCTTGAGCTTTAAATCAGAGAAATTAGGACATGTTCACACAAAAATCTATACACCAATATTCGTATACACCAAACTGGAAATAATCCTTATGTCCCTCAGTGGGTGATTGGTTAAGCAAACTGTGGCTCATCTAAACTATGGACTACCGCTCAGCAATCAAAAGAAATGAACTATTAGTCATGCCATAATTTGGCTGAACCTCAAAGAAATGATGCTAAATGAAAAAAAAAAAGCCAGTCTCAACAGGATATAGACTGAATGATTCCATTTATATAACACTTGTAAAATGATATAATTATCAATTTGGAGAGCAGATTAGTGGTTGCCAAGGATTGAGGAAGGAGGAGACGGAGGGCAGTATAAAATTATAGCATGAGGGATCCTTGCAATGGAGCTTTCCTGTATGATGACTGGTCACGGTCACACAAGTCTATACACGTGATAAATTACACAGAACTAAATACAGATACACAAATGAATGCATATAAAACGAGTGGAATCTGAATATCAATTTCAATGTCAATTTCTTGGTTGTAATATTGTACTGTACTTATGCAAGATGTTGCCTTTGGGAAAAACTGAATAATGTATTACTTCTGACAACTACATGTGAATCTACATCTACAATTATCTCGAATACATATCTATAGGTCCATGACTTAAAAAACTCTTATTCTCTTCCTAAAGGACATTCCCCAGGCACAAACTCAGAATCCACTGACACTTTAAACAGAATTATGTTAATCTTAGTTATCAAGTTTGGCAGTAGCTGTATGTGTTAGAATGGGGATGGTCTCCTAGAGCTCTCAGGTCCACACAATAGAGGGACTAAACGCCAGGTCTCTAGATCCCCAATCTGGTGTTTTTTAATATTCGCTATCTTTCTAGACCTTTTTATATTGCAGATGATAATATATAGCTCTTCACTTGAGCCCATACATTTACCACTTTTAAGACTCTGGTTTGATCAGGCATACCAACTTTCTAAAAATATATATATAAAGGTAAGAATGAATTTGTAAATTTCTTCAAGATGATGAGATATTAAGTGAGATTATGTGTTTAAAAGTTACAACAGCAAATATTTAGGTTAGTCTCTTACTATTGAGAGACTAACTAGTAAGAGACTAGTAATCTAGCAAGTTTCTTACTAGATTAACCAAGAATGAGAAACCAAAAGACATAAAAATCATCCTATGGTAGGATTCTTTAAAAAAAAATATGTTAGATGCATATTTCAATAGATGTTGGTTCAGAGTCTATTATGTGACAGTCACTGTTAGGTGTTATAGCCACAGGGAAGGAATGTGATCCTAGTACTTGCCCTCATAGATCTGATGGCTTAATTGGGTGGGGGGGGTGATAGGAAAATAGTTAATCACAATCTAGTATGAAATAGTCAATGATAAGAGGTATGCAATTACATTAATGTAATGGCTAGGTAGAGAGTCAGAGGAGAGAAAGAGCAATTAAGGGGATTGTTTTATAAACTATATAAATAGCTAACCAATGTACTGTACACTTGAAACTAATAAAAATAAAACAAAACAAAACAAAACAAAACAAAATAACATAAAGAACATGGATGAGCATCTCACCCAATCTTAGAGGCAGGGAGATGCAGGAAACTTTTCTACGTAAAGTGGGAAATAGAGGAGAGTGGTTATATGAAGGGAAAAGACTGGAAGCTTTCACAGTGAAGGGAAGAGTGTGTACAACAAAGCAACTAGTTCATAGTGCATTGTGGGGTGTGAACTGCAGCTTGGGAAAGCAGTAAGAGATGAGGCTGGACATGGGTGGGCAGGAACCAGGTTACAGAAGGCCTTTCCAAGTAGCCTGAAGGGTTCAGACTGTGATATAAGCAAGAGAAGCAACTGAATAGCGATGCTTAGGCGGACTGGTTTCCACCAAATTCCACGAGATATCCTTGAGCTTTTCTCTTTCTGTTTGTTACCCATCTGTTTGCAGGGTCCCCTGCTCTTCCCCGAGATCACCCTCTCGAAGTTGCAAGGTCTAGTTCCAGGACTGCACCCTTCTCCTAGAAGCCTCCCCAACCCCTAACTGGAAGGAGGACCTCCTGCTGAATAGAACTGGGGCAGGTGTCCGTGAACATATTCTACACAGCAGCACATTTAGATAGGGCAATGTAACGAGAAGGTAATGTGGAGTAAGTCTGCCCAAGTCCAAATTCTGACTTTACTGCTTACTCTCTATGCTTCAATTTCCTTAACTGTTAAGTGGGAATAATAATATTATGTCACAAGGTTATCTCAGAATTGAACAATTTCATTGATACATATAACTCATAACAGTGACTGGTATAAGTGTTTAATAAATATTAGCCTTTATTACATGCTGTAGGACCCATACATACCCAACTGAGGGCAAGGCCTGTCACTGGTGTTCAATCAACTTTGGACTAATCCAAAAAGAGAAGTCATTGTCCTCTCCTCACAGAATGCCACCTCTATGGCTTCATACTCTGCCTAGACAATCGGTCGACACAGGCTAAAAACTTACTTTCTTTTCACAGGTAGTTGTGTGGCAGAGGCAAGAACCCCAAACCATGATTTAGGACATGAGCATGTCTCTAGCTTCTCTGTCTTAATCCCTGGATGACCTAGGATACATGCCTTCGCCTTCCAGATTCCCATCTGTGCAATGGAACAGGCTCCTAAAAGGCTCAAAAATGACGAGGGCTTGGCAGCCTTTTGAAAAGGGGTGATGCAAACTTGATTTCCATTTCCCAGTCTGAAAGCCACATCACACACCTCCCCATCCCTCACTTTCACTTCCAGAAGAAGCACACTCCCCAGACTGGCATACTGGCAGCCCTCCAGCACAGAAACAGGTATCTTTTAATTTGCTCCACCCACTGACTTGATGAATTATTTTTCTCCTCCTGCAGGGACTTTCCTGACTTCCTTCTGTAAATGAAGGAAGGAGCACATGAGCACACTGTACATAAATACACTTGGGAAGCTTTCTTCTTCTTCTTTTTTTTTTTTTTTTTCTTAAACCAAACTTGGTTTCTGTTGTAGGCGGTGCATTCCCTAGCAAGGCGGGGCACAGTGTGTTGTAGGGGGAGAGAAGGGGAGGCCAGGGGGTGGAGTAGGCAGTCATTAATTCACCCACTCTGAGAGCTGGTTTTCTATTTAATGGGGGGTCTCTCTGCCCAGAAGGAGTCAGAGCTGTCTCCAGGACCAGCAGGAGCATGGCAGAGGATCAGGGGCTGGGCTTTGGGGAAACAGCCAGCATGGAAATGCTGCCGGAGGACGGTGGCTGCAGGCCCAAGGCCAGAACTGGGCTCGCAGCCAGGAGAAGCAGCAGCACCCACTGGGCTCTCCCCTGCTGCCTGGTGTTGCTCCCCATCCTGGCAGGACTCACCACCTACCTGCTTGTTGGCCAGCTCCGGGCCCAAGAGGAAGCCTGTGTGTTCCAGGTAAGCAAGACTTTCTACTGCCTGGGGGATTGGTAGACCCTCTTCAGGCTTCTGGCAGCTATTGCAACCCTGGACAGAGCTCCTTGACTGTCAGGCTCCTTTTCTTTCTTACGTCTACCTGCAAAGGAAACATGGATCGTGAGGAGTGGAGGGGCTCAAATGGGGTTTGTTCTCAATATTTACAGAAAATGGATTGTCCCTTTCCATGTTTATATGGGAACAATTTCAAGCCACACATTTTTTAATCATTATAATCATAGTTCACTGATAATTTGGGAATGTTTCTTTTCTTTGGAAAAAAAACTCTTTAAATTACATAACTAACACATGGTCATTGAAAAAAGTCAGAAAACACAGATGTGGAAAAGAAATGATTATTATTACCCATAACCACATAGAGGTAACCACTCTAAAATGTTAACATTTTGGAGTACGTAATTTTATATTTTTAATAAAATGGAATTATTTTGAATGTCCCAATGTTATCACTGAATTTATTGTTAATAAAGTTACAGGAGCATGAGGATACAGGTGGTCATATTATATTCCTGTATATGTATTTGCTATAATTTATTTAATCAATCCCCTTTCTTGGGTTTAGAATATTTTTTCAATGCTCAAGAAAGAACCATCTGCCAGATGGTCTTGCTGGGGTTGGGGATTATAGGAGTTGAGAGGAGCTTAGTCAAAAAACATACATAAGGTCTAGGGAAGACAATGAGGGGGTACAGGTGTCAAGGCTAAAATGTATGATTCTGCACTAGGAACATCAAAAACATTACAGCCTGAAGAATGTGCCATTCAAGTAATATCCCATTTTAAAAAGTGGGATTATGCTCTTGCCTAATCTATCGGTGACTGCTTTAACTTCAGTCCAAAGTATTAAATTCCAGAGAAAAGAACAGAGTTTTTAATGGATTTAATTGGAAACCTGGCTTCTGAGCAATACTGGCCAACTTCAAAGCAGAGACATAGTGAGCAAGCCATGGTGAATGTGTAACTCTCACTATTCCACCAAGGTCAGCAAACAGAATGTGCATGATTCAGGCAGCAGCATCCATGGCCACATGCCATGGTTCAGAAAGGGTAGAAATATGCAAACAACCAGGAAATGCTGTTGATTTTAGAGGAGGACTGCAGGGTGTGGGAGGTCAGGCTGTGAGTTCTGGACCATCACAGAACTGCTTCCCGGGAATCGAATGGCCATGTCTGGTCAGTGCTCTGGGGACTCTCTCCCTCTTCAGCCAGAAGAGACTGTTTCTGATGAGGCATTGAGTGACTTCAACAACCTGAGCTCTCCTGCGTTCTGAAGGGAAACATTCCCTCTGCCCAGGATGATGTCTGGGATCACCTGTGTAGGCAGAAACCAGAGAATACCTTTGTTATTGTAGAGACCATCAGATAAATAGAGTCCAGAGGGGGCCAAGAATTTGCCACATGAGAAAGAGAGTTTGAGACACGAGCTGTCACTTCTCAGGAAGCCTATGAGGGAAGGCACTGAGTGCTGCCCTATTGTAGGTATTCATGACATGAAAGGGCTAAACCTACATTTGATTATAATTAAAGCAATCTCCTGGGAGAGTGGACATGTGAGGGCATTTGGAGCTGTGGTTTGGCCTGGAGATATAACTTCTTGGTGAGTCAGAAAGGAAATGCGGATAAGGCGCAAGTAACAATGGGGGTCCTGAAAAAAAAACAGCTGGCCTATTCAAAGAAGAGAGTTTAAAGAAGAAAGTTTAAAGAATTTAAAATGGGTTCGAAGAAGGGTCTGTATGCTGAGATGTAGACAGAATAAAGGGAGTCTTCAGCGCTGAGAGCATCTTGGGGTTAGCACAGTGGGAGGCCCATCACCACACCTTGGCCTGAAAGGGCAAAAGAGATTTAGAGGAACCTAAGGAAACCTAAAATGAAAGAGGGGAGGGCTGCCTGGAGGAGCTGGGGGCTACTAGGGGAAAGGCCTGCAGTCTGCCAAAACAGCAGGGAGGGAGCATTAAAAGGGAGGGAAAACTTGCCACTCATCTCCCAGGGGGCATGTGTGCCCAGAGGTCAGCCTTGCAGGGCACAGAGAAAGGCCAAGAAGGACAGCAAGGGTATCCAGAGGGACTAAGGGATAATAACCAACTCAGAGGAAATGAAAGATGGAATTCAAGGAAGGAAACCCAAGTCACCACACAGAGCCTGGATGGATGTGACAGTGAAATGTGAATTTGAATCCCAGCTCTGCCACCTCTGGCCACATGAAAATAGGTATGTGGCTACATTTGTCTGAGCATGTTTCCTTTTCTACCAAAAAAAGATACTAATATCAATACTTTGACAGCACTAGGAAGGCAGGTGGGAGCAGTTGGTACTTGAGAATGGGGAGAGCTATACTCACACAGTTTCTGTGATGTGACTGTCATTCTGTGCCAGAAACCAGACAACTACTGAGAAAACTTAATCTTGGCCTCAGAGAGCTCCAAGTCTGATGCAGGACAAGGAAATAGGCTGTATGCTGTGGAATTCCAGATGTTCCCCTAGCCCAGCCTTGGGGGCAGTGGTGGTTCAGGAAAGGGCGTCTGAAGGAGGGAAGGAAGACACTGGTAGCGAGAGTGCTATACCTGAAGTCCTGGCCACCAACTCCATTACACATAAAAGCCCATCAGACAACACGGGCCATTGGAAGGAACAAGGCCTTTTAAGGTTATTGAGCCTAAAGCTGGAAACCAGACCACCTGACACCCTGCTCAGTACTCTCCTCCACAGTGTCAAGCTGCTCCTCTTATTTCAAAAAGATAGACTCCCAGTTCACTGAGTAAAAAAAGGGTCTGGTCTCCTAAAGGATTTATATACATTTCAAAGAAAAATTTACTTACATGTTTTTCTAAAGTTAAATGCTCTAGGAAAAAGGTGAGAAAAAAAATCTCTTCTTTTACTTCAACAGGGAGAACTAAGCCTCTTAGTTTTAACCTGCTTTTGTCCTTATGATCTAGATCCTTCACTTAGTAAAACCACATCTAGAACTTGAACTCAGATCAGTCTCCCCATAAGTCAGGGACATTCCACAAGCTGTACAAATACAAAACCCCACTGTAATCCCTTTGAGTAGATCCCCTCAAATTTACCTGGGGACAAATAACCACCTCATTCTGCCCCCTGCGTGCCCCTCCCCTTCATGTCTCAGCCCTTGTTCCCTTCTTCTCTTTACCTATCCCAACCAAACTCCACTGTCTTCTGCCCACAGCCTTCAACTAGACTCATGAAATCTGAGATTGTTTATGGGATAAGTTTTCCATCCCCATAGTGGGCCAGGCCCAAGTTAATTCAACCCTAACACAAGGCTGTGAGGAGGATCTCACAGCCTTTCTAATACATTCATAGTAAGCCCAGAAGCAGAGGATGGGCCAATGATAATAATAACAGTAAGAACGACATGGTGTTGACTCCCATTTCACATTTGTAGAGAGCTCTCACAAACATATCCCACTGGATATTTATAGCAACCCAGAGATGCACTGAGGGTGTGAGCAGTCACACTTGGCAGATGAGGAACTTGAAATGAGAGAGTTTGTGTGAGGACCCAAGGTCACAAGGCTGGAAGGAGACCAAGCTAGGTCTCAGAGTTGGCAAGTCCACGGCACTTTTGGTTTTCATGTTGCTTCCCTCCTCACAATCAAGCATTATGAACACCAAAAGCACTTTCCATCCATTCCTTTGATAGATGAATGAATGGATCACCCTCGTGTGAAACAAGAAATTCTGTAAAGACAAGCCTGGGCTTGAGTCCCCATACAAGAGCCAAAATGATTCTCTGAAAACTTTCACTGGATTGTGTCATGGCCTTGCCTCTGTGGCCTCATTTTTTACCACTCTCCCTCCTCTTCCCTTCCCCATCACTGGCCTCTTAGCCACCCCGGCTTTCCTCAGTTCTTCAGCACTCAAATGTTCTCCTGTTCCCAGCCTTTACGTGTCTTTTCCCTCTGCCAGAACTGCTCTCAGGAACTTCCTCATTCCATTCTTGTACCAACCACAAGAGACTGGCCTTGCTGAGAATCTCTTCTAATCTCTTCTAAACTAACATAAAAAGGAGGTTTGAGAAGAGGAGGCTCAATAAAAAAAAAATGAAAATAAAAATATTCGAGCAAAGGACGTAACCTCTCTGAGGTTCAGTTTTCTCATATTATCTACCTGACTCAAGTGCTGTGAGGATTCCAAGTAATCTCCATAAGGCCCCCAGTGAGTGGACACGCACCCGAGATGGACACTGGGTGTGTGTTTGTACATTTCATTCCCCTAAGTAGAAAAGAGCTAGGATTTGGAAACACCCAATGACTAGGGGTCAGCAATTATGGCCCAGGAGCCAAATCTCACCCACTTCCTGTTTTTTGTAAATAAAGTTTTATTGGAATGCAGCCACACCCATTCACATATGCATTGTCTGTGGCCGTTTTCACACCGCAACAGCAGAGTTAGGTAGTTGTGACAGAGACTACACTGTCTACCAAGTTAATGTTTACTATGTGGCCCTTTACAGGAAAAGTTTGTTGACCCTTGATCTAGTCCAATCTTCTCATTTTACAGTTGAAGAAACCTAGGATCAGAGATGAAAAAGAAAAGCTCAGGGCCATAGAGCATGTTAGGAGGGCAGAGCCAGACCTAGATTCTATTTCTATGGGTTGCTTGGCCTCATTCTACTAGAAAACAGGACTGACTACATGCTTGCTGGATCCCCAGATACAGACATTGGAAAAGCAACAGCAACAGGTGTGGGAATGTTCTGAGTTTTTAGAAGCAGCAACAAGAACAGTTCAGGACTTTTAAAAATATATCTTTTAAACTGGACTCTTCCTTAGGGGTTGGATAAGAAAAGCTTCAATGTGACAAACTCATTAACCAGGTACGTTACAGAGCAGAAATCAAATTTAGATGTGAAAAGGTTTGAGATTAATGCCTTTAGGTGATGTGTCCACAAATACAGCATTCGTTCAATATATCATGGTCTTTCCATGCAATGGAAGACTGAAGCTGCCACTGTTTTTTTAAAAAAAATGAGGCATCTCTATATGTAAGGAAGGAGAGTTTCTCTTAGAGATGTCATAAAGAGAAAAAAGCAAAGTGCATAATGGCATATAGAACATGAAATACTTCTTTTCTAAAAATGATAACACATATTCACATATATAAATATGTTTATAAATGCACATATTATCTCAGAGAAGACAAAAGAGACTGGTGACTCTGCTAGTGCCCAGGTGGGAGAACCAGGGGAGACATTTTTAAACATGTACCCTTATATACAAAATGTATATGTTACTTAAACAAACAAACAAAATAGACACCTTAAAATGTTTTAGGTATTTAGACTCCCAGAGAATGTTAGGTAGATTTGCATCTTGGAAAAATCATGGGTCAGAGGTTCAAAGCCAATTTAAATTCTGGCCTAGTCACTTCCTAGCCATGTTACTTAACCTTCCTGGGCCTTAGCTTCTTTATGCATGCAACAAAGATAACTAGAAATAAAGTATTTAAGGTGTCTGGCAGAAAGGGATTAGTAAATGGTAATTAGGGAACTTCCCTGCTCATGGAAATTACCTCATAGAAAACAACCTCTCCACCTGCTCTGGAATCTGCCGTCACCAGGCCAGAGAGCAGGTTTTGGCACTGAAAGGCTTTTCTTGGTCTCTGATGTTTGTGAGCTATCTCCGTGCCTGGTTCTCCACCCTGTCTTGCACCCTCAACCTATATTCAAATCCCTTCTTTACCTAGCTGCACTTGACCATGGCCTGGGCCTTCCTTAGGTCCTTGGTGGCTTCCACTGTGCTCCAGATTCATCCACAGACCCCAATGAACCATGGGTGTCCTGAGGCCAGGCCTCCATCTTCTCCAGACACTGTGCTCCAGGCATCACAGAATGTACCACACTGGTTCAGCCCCAAGCCTGATGCAGAGTGGGCACTCAGTATTATGCAATGAATTGTTAGAGATGTCAGAGGAGGCATGCTTCTCAGAGTTCTACAAGTGCCCCATCTCTGTCCTTCACTTCCAGGTCCTACTAGAATCACCTGCACATGTTCTCTCCCATGTTCTCCCTGGTTTCCTCCAATCTCACTTCCACCCCTTCTTGAAAATCACTGCTATGCTCTTGACCCTTATCTCTGCACCCCACTAACCTCCCACACACATCTTCTCCTGAGAACCCCTAATCTCCCCCCAGAACCATAGTGATGCCAGCTCAGGATTCACAGTTACACAGACTTGAGAGAAAGCCATGACTCCACCACATCACAGTTGAGACCTTACAATAATGTATTATAGACCAGACTCCATTCTAAGCTTTCATACTTACGGTTTTGAGAAGAGTAAATAAGATCATGTTTATAAAGGCCTTAGTATGCTGTCTGGCATAAAAACACATGCAACATATAGTTGCTGTTATTACAACAGGTATCATCTCGGTTAATCCTTGAACTCACACAATGAGGAAAGGATTACTTTTCTCCCCATCTAGAGATGATGAAACTAAGGCTTAGACTAGTTCAGCTACGTGGCAAGTCATACAGTTAAAGTGTGACATTGGAGTCAAACACACCATATACATTCTTCCTAACTGCTATGCTAGTCCGCCTCTGGGTATAAGCCTAACAAATTATTCACCTCCTGAGGTGGTCAGGAGAATTCACCAATGACACCCTGAAAAGGTCTGTCACAGAGTAAGTACTCAATAAATGCTAGTCCCCCTCCTCCCCTGAGAGCATCTAGCTATATCTAGCACATAGAAAGCATTTATTAAGTGTCTGCTGGATGGAGAGAAGAATGGACAGATGCACAAAATACCTGACCTCCCTAAGCTTTACGCTTCCTGTCTGTAAAATGGGGAGGTTAACATGCTGTCTTCATAGCACCATGCTGAGAACTCTACAAGAAGAAATCTATAAAGCGATTGCCATAAAATAGATGTTCACCTTGGGTGAGCCCTTTTATCTCACTTGAGCTATTTCCTCAGTTGGCATGATGACAGTAATAATCCCCTTTCAGTGTTGTTTAGAGGAAACAAACAGATCATTGAGATAAGTTCTTTGTAAATTACAAAACACTGAGCACTCAGTGATGCTGCCCTTACTGTAGCCTCAGGAAGTGCAGGCATCCCTGGAACAGAAGCCCAAAGGTCAGGCTGTGGGGAAAGGGCAGAGAAACAAGGTAGTGGGGGTGAACTGTATAAGTGCAAAGAAAGGAGGGCAACTGGAACTGTGAGTGTGAATCTCAAACATCCTCTGGGAATTCCAGGATCCATTCATTCACATTTTAAAGTAAACATACACATCACTCAATATCCAGTGTTCCTTATAGTCCTCAACAGACCACACACTGCCTTGCTGCAGCAGCACAGTAGCAGCCAAGAGATCCTCTTGCAGCCTGGTCTCTTTAACGAGGCCCAACAGCTGATAGCAGCAACTGGCTTAGGTTGTGAAATGTGTGGGGTGGGGTATACATGCCATTCCCTCAACCCTTTTGCATTCTGAAAAGGCAGAAGTCCAGAAGCAAACTGAGGACTGAGGAAGCCTCTCCTGCTGGGAGAAGAAGGAACCCTTCCAGCATTCCTAAATGATTCAAATCTGTAGGCATAAAGAAAGACAAAAGTGGCTTCTGTTTGTCACAGAAATGATAAAGCTAAAGAGATGCTCTACAGAACCAACAGCACATACCCCAAGCATTTATTGAGCCCAAAGAAAGGAGAAAAATGAATTAGATATTCATTTTATGTGTATGGTCTTTCTTAGCCATTGAAATAGTCCTAGGAGGAAAGAATCATTGTCTGCTTTTATTGATGATGAAACAATCTCACTGAGGTTAGGTGACATGCCAAAGTCAGACAGACCACTAGGAAATAACAGAGCTGCGATTTGCACATTTGTTCTGCAGCAAACACCTTTTAGTTGCTTTTCACCACTCTGAATATTGCATGTAAAGCCCTATCTGGTGCACATTAGCAGATGATGAAATAAAATGGCCTTGGAATAAAACATTTCTAAGTTGGCTTTACCCCTGTATAAGTATAATTAGGGAAGCAAGAGGAAAAGTCAAGGAGGCAAATGTTTGTTTATTTGTTCCAGGGAGGATATTATGAGTTTTAAAACACTTAGGCCCTTGCAGTTGTGCAATTTATGAGGGAGAGAAATGGATATGTCTTCCTGTGTACAAATATACTAGAGAGTGACTATGGAACATGGGAGAAAGGCTAAACAGGTCATTAGTTTAAATACACTCAGAGGTTTTTCTGGGGACATGCCAGTAAGAGAAACTCAAAGACCATCTTGCTTCAGGTTCAATCATCCACTGTGTATATTCAACTAATATTTATGGGGTTCCTGATACGTGCCAGGGTCTGTACTTGACCTAAAGGTTCAGATTCCAAACCTTCCATTTCCTCTTTGACTGTTGGCTTACAAAGGCTATAAAAGGTGAGATGCTCCTTTGAGAGTAGCTGAATTATAAGATGAAGAATACACATAAACACCCAACACAGGACCTGGCACCAGCCAGCACTCCACTAGACAGAAATCTCCTTTCCTTCATCCTTCTTTTTTATTTGAAGCATTAGAGTCATTTTAAAAATGTCTATAGTAATCAGTTATGGTTAGTTTGAGTCAGGGATTACCAATCAACATATCAAAAAAATAAAATTGAGAAGAAAAAAAATCAAATGAGAGTAAAATACCCAGACTTATAAGAAATAAGGGGCGAAATGCCCCCAGCTTGCTTTGGTCTAAAAATGCTGCTGGTGGTAGGCATGTATGCCTGTGAACATATGCAGCTGCCTTTTCTAGCTCTGATTCAGCCAAAGCTCGCAACTTTCAACACACATTTCTGGAGCAATCCAAGCAGAGCAGGAAGAAAACCTGCAGAGGCCCCAGTTCTAAAAGAAATGTTTCAGTTACCTACCTCTAATATTAAACATAAACTTTTTTTGTTAATTTAAATAACTCAAAAGTTGGCATGTACTCTTTCTTAATTTTTCTGGATTGCAAAACTCTGGCTAAAGTCACTGAAGCTGAACCTTACTCCTTCTTATGCTTTCTTTTCTGTCTTTCTGATTCCCAAGCATTAGAATATTTTGCCAATTGGATAATCTAACAAAAGTTCCAGGCACTGTCCGAGGCACTAGAAATATAGTGGTGAGCAAAATAGATAGACCAGGTACACACTTGCATACAACTTGAATTCTACTAGAGAGAGGAAAGCAATAAACACACAAATAAGTAACATCACAAATATCACTTCAGAGAGTGATAATGCTCAGGAGGGGAAATAAAATTGGATCCTGGTTCTCAGCCAGTGATTTGAGAAGGCATTTAAGGGGGAATAAATCACATTCTTTTGGGGTGCTCTTGAATGCTGTGTCTAAACAGATTTGGAAGTCATCCTTTAGAAGTCACTGTTTCCAAATTCCCTGGAGTAACCCAGAAGCAATGGAAATGAGTCAAGGTAGGAGGACAGTAAGATTTTATTAGTCCATTGTTGCCAGCAACCATCTGGAAAGTAGGCACTTAGCCAGCTCAAATGCATAAAACTTTCCCCACATTAGCTACTATTTCTTCCTGTAAAATCTCTTCATTTATTTCTGCTTCCCAAGGCAATAATCTTCTTCCAATGATAGACAGAGTCATTATGAAGAGAAGTAGCAATGGAAGGCTTTAGGTGTTGTTCTTGGAAAAAGAGCTGCAGACAATGTTCTGGGGACTCTGGGAATGTTGTGTTCTTCAACACCTGCCAGCTGGCACTACTGCAGCCTCCAGATGTTTAGTGGCATTCTGAGGCAACTGAAACCCATGTATATCCATTTAATTTGGAAATAAAAGGTGTGCCCAAGTCATAGAAACCCAGCAGAGTAAATAGGGAAATATACTCACACTCCCAAAGACGTGTCGATGACAAGAGGACTGTGAGCCAAAAGGAGCACTCTAAACTCTTAGCTGAGTGTCTCCTTCACCAAAAATAAGCAAGATGGCTAAGATTTATCAGCAGAATGAGTGAAGCAGAGAAGGCCAACCAGGGAAGGTAGCATTCTTTACACAAATGGGTTTAACCAATCTCCCCCTCCCCTATTTTCTTTGAGAATCCCACCTTCAGCTTTCTGCCCTACCAAAGAAACAATTCTTCATCACCTCTATCAATAGCAAGCAAGGAAACAAGATATTTTGTTAAATAAGTTCATTTCTAGGCTCCTTATCCTCCCTCCAAACCCATCAAAGTTATTGATGCTGGACAAGTAGTCATAACGATTGGGTTTAGCTTTTCAAAGATCACTGTACTCATTACCTTTTGCTAAATGTATGTAATATAGGCATCTGGCAGCAGAAATCTTTGCAATTTCCCAACTGCTCCCACACTTTATTGGGCCTCCTTACTCTTGCTCCTGTTGTTAGCCTTTTCTGAAAAATGGTCATTACCTTTTATCACCTGGCTAATACCTGTGGGACTTGTAAAACTCTGTTCAGGGGTAATTTCTCCTGATTCCCCCACCCCTGGGATGGAGATGGCAAATTGGGACTTTGAATTCCAAGATAAATGTCTCAATAAAGTGATGCTTTAGAAAAAGGCTAGGAGATAAATTAGAGAAAAGGAGAACATTGATGCAGAAGAGATCTTTTAGGAGATTCTGGGAGGATCCAGGAGAGTAGCATGCTGAGGCCTAGAGTGGTGGCACAAAAGACAAAAACTGCAAAATAGAAATGACAGTTTAGGTTTATGAAAGAAGAAAAGCAAATTTAAGCCTGGTAACTGAGGGGAAGCAGTAGTCATACCATTAACAGAATTAAGAAGCAGAGAAAAGGGAACTGGAGAGACTATGAAGTCAGTTCATCAATCAAAGACAAGATCTTTGCCCTCAAGAGAGCATAGGTTAAGTTAGGTAATGTGGCTTAGATGTAAAAAGGCCTGACTATGTGGGTTCTAACAAAATTACTGTTATCACAGAACTGTTTATAGACCTAGACTTGGAAATGGCACAGCCATATCCACATGGCCACACATATGCACATAGAGACATCTGTGCACACTCCACCACACCACAGACACATGTATATACACAGATCCAGATCCACTTTCCTATGGATGGCGCTGTCTTCTCTCAAAGTCACAAAGACACACAATTTCTCATTCACAAGCACACTCACACACATAAATGGGCTTTAAGATGTAAAACTGATCAAGTGTTCTTGGTGACAGGTGAGAATCACTGTGGGGACTGAGCAATTACAAGAACCAAATCAGAAGACTCGGTTGAGTCAAAATTATTTCAGAAAAGGTTATTTGAAAATATTGTAAAGTACAAAATGGTGATTTTATTCCTAAGCTAAGAGGTTAGTGTTACTCCTGAGCTTTCTATTCAGGCATGTATATCATGGTTCCTTCAATTTCCATGCATTCTCTGTACTGACATTTTCTGAGCTGATCTTCATCTCAAACCTGGAAGTTATCTAGGGCTACAGATATTATTATTCCTATTTTATAAACAAGGACACCAAAGCTCAGAGGAGAAAAGTGTCTTGCTCAAGATTATATTGTTAATAAATGGTGGAATGGATTCAAGTCCAGGTCTTTTTCCATTCCCATGTGGTATCTGAAATGGCTCACAAACTAGAATTGCAATGAAGAAAAACTCATCATGTATTGCAAGGAAACAAGGAAGGATTGTAGAGGCTGACGAGAAGGAGAATATAGTCATTACTTATTTTTTATATCATTTTTTAAACAATAGTTTCAATTTTTAAACTGTGGTGAAAAAGGAAAATAAAGCAAGTGCCACAGTTTGTTCAAATAATAGAATCAATGACAAGATTTTGGAGTGCCCTAAAATGAAACAGGAAAAGCTCTCAAGACAGAAACTTAAAGCTGAGCTTCAGAGACAAGCATATCAGAGGGAAAAGTCACCGGGGTGCTTCAGGAGGAAAGGGGAGAGCTTGGTGCAAGATTCCCATCAACCAAATATTTTCATTCGCATTTCCCTCAATCCAGAGTACCCAGGCTAGGTAGCAGCAGCATCTGAATTATATCCATACTGTGGGCAGCTATGTGGTTGTTGGGGTCAAGAGGACCATGGATTGTCTAAACCATATTTTTCTTTCCCAATAGACTCCAGAAGGACGGGAGTTTGGACCTTCACATCAACGAGCTTGTAAGTATGTTCTTATTTGATGCCTTTTTTATGGGGAACAAGAATATATCCAGTAGTTCTGGTATGTAGTCAGTTCAGAGGGATGCAAACCCAGAGGAGAAGTGAAGGGCCTGCTTAGCTGCTAAGAAGGTAAAATGGTGCCATGGCCAGGTGCATGGGCTGTGGAATTGATGACCTTTGGGAAAATAATTTTCTGTGTCTCTGTCTCAGTTTACTCATCAATAAAAATGGTTATAATAATACCTGTCCCCCAGGGGTAGTTTAGATTAAATTAGTTAATTCCTATAAAGGTAATAGAACAATGCCTAGCAAATCAAAAGCATGCAATGATTTTTCCTTTTATCATCAACATCATCTTTATCTCTGCAGCTAGAACACTTATCCAATATAATCATCTCTAAGATCCAAAGGAAATTCTGAGGATTTCTGGAGAACTGATAGAGAAAAAGAGGACCAGAGAGGAAAAGGGACCTATCAAGGTCATATAGCTATAAAGTAGTTTCTACCCCATTTGTCCAGGTCATCTAGCTGCCTCAGTGGGTAGAATTAAAGGACCAGTGAGATGGCAAAAGGCCAGTTAGTTCCTACAGGAGGAAAGCAAAGGTAAGGTGAGCTTTACTGAGCACTGACCATATGTCAGAACACATCCTAAGCACTCTCCATCCATGGTAGAAATTGATGTGCCCATCTTAGAAATAACAAAAAAAAAGTCTTAGGTTAGATAACCTGCCCAAAGTCATGAGGCCAAGATTCATTCAATGCCCCAAATGCTGTCTTGACTCTAGTCACCCTCTTACTCATAGAAAGTTTTTTCTCCTTTGTTACAGATGCACCTCCCAGCACTGGTGGAGATAAGCCAAGGGCACATCTGACAGGTAATTCTCCTTGGCGTGTTTTCCAGGAGTCCATGGGCCATGGGCCTGAATTTTCTTTCAGCATGTTTACCAAAACTTATTCTAGTAGCTTCAAACTGGAAACTACACCCTTTGATAAGAAACTCCTCTCCTCAGTCAAGGGTTTTCAGATGTCTTCCTTCTTTGAGGGATCCAAACGTCCAGGTTTCTTGGGTATTTTCTTTCAGATTCTATCAGTCCCCTTCCTTTTACTACTGTTTCTCTCTTTCATTAATACACTCAGTCACTCAGAAATGGCTTTCCTTAGACTCTGAGATTCATGTAATTCAAAATCTCATCAAAAATGAACATCCAAAGTTGCCAATTTATAGAGTCCATTCATATCCTACTCAAAATGAAGTTATTGGACATTTACATTCAGGCAGGTATTTCCAAAGAATTTCCACTGACATGAAGAGATTAAGAGCAATCTCATAATATCACCAATTGGCCAGCTTCCCAAATCTAGTGTAGAAATTTTGTCATCTCATACTTGGAGTTGTACATACATCTAAGACTCCAGAAGGAAGAGTAAAACAATGCAGAAAGATGTTAAAACCCCACTGGAATACTAGACTTAAAAAAACAAGCATACTCTCCTGAACTATAAGAAAATTTGCAACCCACAGGGAGATATCCTTGGGCAAGACATTTGTCTTAACATTTAATCTAGAGGAAGCTGTTTGTGGGGAGTTTTGAGTGAGAATTAGGACCAGAGCTATGTCAAGTCACCACCATTTACCACTTGCCCATAAGAATAGGAGAGATTGAACAGGTTAGGTAGGGAAACCTTAAAAACTGAGTATGGAGATGCCTCCACCCTTTCTATTAAATGGGAGGAGTAGAAATTGGTAAGGGAATCCAGGTTCTATTGAACTTCTAATATTGTAACAGATACTGTGGTAGACATTTACCACATGGGGAAACTGAGACTTGGGCAGCTAAATTCACTTGTTCCAAGTCACATGACTAAGAAGAGTGAGATTTGAGCTTGACTCTCAGAACATTGTTTCCATCACAACACACTTCCTACCCAAACTCCTACTTGCTGCTGTGTTGACACACCTGTTTGCCAATTTAACAGAACTTGCTTTATCTAGAGACTAAATGACTTTTGCTTTTATATCATCTGAAAAGAGCTTTTCTTTTTTAATCTACTGCATCACCAACAAAGAAGTAGAGACTAATAAAAATGCCTTTCACAGATTTTACAAAGAGCTCTCCAGAGGCCACTTAGTGCAGGGGCTAGGGAAGACCATACACACTCTGAACATGTGTCCTAGTTGCAAAAGAAACAATAATCCAGTTGGCAATGGGAAAGATGACTTAGAAAAATCCAGGAACCAGGTTTCTGGTCAACCACCAGGTGTGACTTAAGTGCTTCTTAAAACATAACCTGTCCCCCAACTGTGATTGATAGGACACAATGGTATTACTATGAACTTCAAAAGCGTTCTCGAATTAAAAAGCGTTTTTATTTTTCCTGAAAATTATTAGTTTTATTGCAGATTATCTTATTCAAAATAATGGTTTGATTCTATTCATTTTTTGTGCTATAGACATACTTCATGAAAGCATGCATTCATGTGTTCTATAAAATGTATATATGTAAATAATGAAAACATAAGAAAATATAAATATATATAAAATAAATTAGGCTTATTTTTTAATCTTTCAAAATGAAAGATGCTAATTTAATTGAAAGAAAATAAATATGTATTAAGTAATGCTGTATCTGGCTATCATGATAAAAACGTCCATGTATTTTTCATTAATTTGATCTTCATAACAGTACTGTGAGGGAGATTTATCTCTAGTTCACAGACAAAAAAATTGAGATGAGGAAGAGAGGCTGATTAATAACCTAACATGTTGTAGAGTCAAAATTGGAACGTGGCCTTAGTTGCTGAGAGCCCTGTTCCCTGTTACTCCGCGAGTCAATTACATTGGCTTATATTTAGGCCCTGTCAATGTGGAAGAAAGATTTCAAAAATGTTCTGGATCTCTGGTTCCAATATTTACCCTGCATGTTGATTTTTTTATTAATTACTGCCTGGGTTTCATGTAGACTTGGACCACGATGTTAAAAGGGAGTGATGAGAAACATCTGACCCTCTATGAAATATCCTCTCTTTGTAGCAGAGCATGTCTGAAGCAAAAAAGCCTAGTAAAAGTGAATGTAATTTAGAGAATATTCCTAATAAATAGAGATTTTATACATACCATGTCTTCTAAAAAACAAATCCTGACAGAGTAAGGTGAGAGTTTGTGCAAAAGGATTATTGCAGAATGGGGAAGAGGGGTAGGGAAGGGACTGTTGTAAACTGAAGAGGTCAATTTCAACAGGAAGAGTCTCTAATCATAAAGTCTGCAAATGTCTCAAGAGTTAGGCTAAAAGGATTTTTCTTTCATAGAGAGGAGTAAACAAAGCTAGAAAGAATCAGGTGTAGGGATGCAGGGGAAAAGGTTGTAATGATAGGAGCAGAGAATATTTTAGAGGCCAGCCTATTATCAGGAGAGACTATACTGGCTCAGGCTGAGGGTGGGCCAAAGTTCAGGGATCCTAGAGAAAGGAGAGAAGCTTAATCAGTTTGGTTAACAAGCATTTTGTTTTTGATGAATTAGAAAAGATAAAAGAGTTTGGTTAATCATTCATGAGGCAAAGAATGGGAAATTGGAGGGCTTGATATCTGGACTTGTCATAGGTAAACAAGGGGTCAAGGGGTGGCATTTCCCAATCTTATGTAAGTCATTTGGGGAAGACTGTTTCTTGATAGTAAGCTGTTTTACAAAACAAAAGAGTGAGGAGATTTCTTAACTTTCATTGTTTTCCAGGATCACAGAGCTCAGGTAAAATTTTTAATTGTCAGGTAAGAAAACTCAGGCTCAAGAGAGGCAAAGTAAGTTGCCCCAGGTCACCAGCCTAAGATGCTACTCTCTGAATAAATATTCACACACATATTTTCCACTCGTTCTTCCTCCAACAGCTCATTAGCTGTGGGTATTAGTCAATCACTTTACTCTTTAAAAATGATGAGACACTCTTTGCAAAGTCCACAGGTTCCAATACAAACTAAATAAATCTCTCTCTTGTCTTTGCAGTCGTGAGACAAACTCCCACACAGCCCTTAAAAAATCAATTTCCAGCTCTGCACTGGGAACATGAACTTGGCTTGGCCTTCACCAAGAACCGAATGAACTACACCAATAAATTCCTTGTGATCCCAGAGTCAGGAGACTACTTCGTTTACTCCCAGGTCACATTCCGAGGTACCACATCCAAGTGTGGTGAGATCAGCCAAGCGCACAGGTTGAACAAACCAGACGCCATCATCGTAGTCATCACCAAGGTAACGGACAGCTACCCTGACCCCACCCAGCTCCTAATGGGGACCAAGACAGTGTGTGAAATAGGTAGCAATTGGTTCCAACCCATCTACCTAGGGGCCATGTTCTCCTTACAAGAAGGTGACAAGCTGATGGTAAACGTCAGTGACATCTCTTTGGTGGATTACACAAAAGAAGACAAGACCTTCTTCGGAGCCTTCTTGCTATAGGGGCAAGGCAGACATCATTGTGTGAAGGTCCTCTCCTCCTAGTTCCTACTTTTCCTCATTTTTATATATAATTATAGCTGGAGTTTTCTTGGAACCTTCCAGAGAGATAGTGGTTTAGCTATGAAATTTAGGGGCCAAGACTTCACATTTTAAATGCATTACTGATGAGAATACTAACTGGAAAAAAGCAGAAGAAAGCAGACATACTTTGTGGTTGCTTAGAAGTAATGAGTTTCTAAACTTTTAAACACTGGTCACCAAATGAAAGGATGAGATCTACTCAAAACATATCCACACCTTTCTACTACACCGGTGGGCCCATTGTTGTTCGATTCAATTATGAAGCATTTTCTTCAGTGCAGGAGCCTTGAATAAAATCCAAAGCCACAGAAAACAATGTAAATCTTTCAGAGGAGAAATCCCTGATCGGTTTCCCCAAACATGGACTTTAACGCCTTGCTTAAAAAAAGAAAATTTAAAAGCTGGTATTTTCATGAATGCTCTCAAAAAAGAAGCTAGTTTTCATGCTATCTATGGCAAATGATAAAAACTACCTTACTCTTTATTATGTACAAGAGTCAAAATAAGTAAGTATGAGTTCCACAGGCATATCAAAAATACAATAGCATTCACCACAGTTTTCTTGAGCACCTACCTTGTGGGCACAACCATAACCTAGAAGGCACCATGAAGAACAAGGCAGACTCTAGTCAAAACTTACATTAACATCACCAGATGGCTCCTGGTCAAATATGTCTTAACATACACCAAGGACTAAGTTTGAGTCCTAAAAATAAATTTCATCTGAAGTGTTACATAGGGTTTCTGGAACACTCCTGACTGTGTCAGATATCCATCTGGTTAGGTCACTCAAGAAGACTGAAGACAGATTTCTAGCTAACTAGACCAACTTTTCAACATCCATGATTGATGCCAGGAGACAATGGACTTATTCTCTAGAGGAAAAAAAAAATCAATCACCAAGTAGAAAAGTTAACCTAGATGTACTTTGAGGTTTTATTTACAACTTTATATGCAGAATGTTATATGGGTATTTTTCTCTTAACGTAGTCAACAGGATTTAAATGCAGGATTAACTAATCAGTTCAGCGAAGGCTGCTTCCCTAGAGAGAGGGGCTGGATATTGAGAAGTTCCCTGTTGTGCTTCAATGGGTCCATATTCTCTAACCTGTATGATTTTCCTGTATTCATATGTCAAGGATGAAAAAAGCATTTCTGCTCTCTTAGCCTCTGTTGTCTTGTCTATAAAGCAGGAATCCACCAATTTGTTTCCCAGAATCAAATGCGTTCATGGGCATGAAACATGTTAACTTTGAGCATTCTGTGAAGTCTGCAAGCATGTCAGTGTGACATGTGGAGTGACCTTCAGCACCGTAGGAGACCTCATAGATGGGTCTGAAAGCAAACTTGGCACTGAAATCATTCTTCCCCTTGTTTCCTGGAGAATATAGAGACCAGAGATGTATGATGGGGCTCTTGAGCACAGTGATTGGTGTAGCGGTTTGTGATCAATGTTTGTTGTTTGAATTAAATAAAAATTTTCAGCTGCTCAGTTGGGAGATTAAGGCTCTAAAGCCTTCAGCTTCTCCAAACAGGAAGTACAGTGCTCAGTGGGAGCATAGAGGAGGGTGTGGTCTCCTCTACCTGGCTCAGAAGAGTCTGCATGAAGGAAGTGAAGCCTGAGCCAGTTCTGAAAGAGGGTGGGCGGGCAAGAGACAGCCTCAGAAAAGGGCATCTCAGTTGGAGGAAATACCCTTTACTTAAAGCAGAAAAGAAAGGTTTCTCAGTAACTACAAAACCAGCTTGAGAAGAGAATGTTTTCTCCATGGACTGACCAACTCTTAGAAGAATATTTACTGGTAGATCAGCAATGTTTTATCAGTGACTCTCGACTGGCTCCATGATTATAACTAATGATTCATTAAGAAAATAAAATTTTCTTTCTGCATCTGCATGAGAGCACCAAGCAACTTGGGATACCGGAAAGGATCTACATAGTAGAAGCCAGAGTGGCCTGCCCATCTTCTCCACTAAAGGACTTTTGTGTCAAGTGTCCACCCACTGTTCCATAGGAGATCTGGTGGATTTAGAAGTTTATTCAAGAAACTGGTATTACCTACTATCCTAAAACACTTGAGGCATTGGAAAATCCTCTCACATATTTATTTTGCTCCTGTCATAAGCTTGTTTATTGAAGAATGTATTGTGCTCAAGTTTTCACTGCCAAATTTGTTAAATTCTCTATGTAATACCTTTTACTGTTTGGAAAGGCCCAGCCAAACATTCCTAGTAGGATTCAAGTCAGAACTTGTTTCCTAGGCATTATCTCCATGGCAAATATTCATGCTCTAGTTCTTAAAATGAAGTGGAAGAATGCTTCTTAAGAACATGTGGTAGACCTCTAAAAGGAGTAAAGAGAATGAATTCGAAGGTTTGCAAGGGAAGCAAAAGCATGCTTTAGAAAATAGTAAATTTAGGGAGAAATGCTTTACTGGTTCAATGTTTCTCAAAAGGCCAAATTCAAATCAATTCCGCAAATATTTACTGAATACCTACTCACCCTGGGGACACAAAGATAAATTATTTTAGTCTCAGATGTATTTATTCTAACTGCTCAGAACCTCCATTGTCTGCAGATTCTTTAATTTACTCTGGTTATATTAGCTAATTAATTAGCTAATTTTAGGCACATAGATATTTTCTCACTACGAAAATGGGTGCCATTTGATGAAGGATGATCATTAACAAAATTGTTTACTCTAAGTGACTTTTTATAAAGCTACCCAAGGATAGTTTTTTATAAATAAAAGAGGAGAAAATAAAGATACTATAGTGGAATCCATTATTAAGCCAAATGTGGACAGAGGTTATTATCTGCTGGACTCAAGTTTGGCCAGCAACACTCTTGAAAATAATATTAGAACTTTATGGATGACCCAGAGGTGTATTGAAGAGCCTGTGTCTCTTGGTAAATACAGGAACCATAATCAAAATGCATGTCACTAGTTTTTTTACCCTAACATGGTTTAGACCCACTCAATAGAACAGAATTGCTTAAGCTACTATAATTCCTAAATTTCTAAATTAAGGTTCAATAGAATATGAAAGAGTACACTGAAAATTATCTGGTTCAGTTCAATAGCAGGGCATGCCAGAGCCCTTGGCTCCATTTCAATCTAAGCAACATCACCCTAGAGGAAATTCCACCTCTGTGTTCGTCAATAATCTCTCTGGGTTATAAAAGTTCAGCTAGCTCACTGTGCATGAGACATGGTCATTGCCAACATTCTCTTGCAAGGTATTTTCCAAGTCCTTTCTCAATCGTATTTCCATGATTATGACATTAGAGATTAATCCTTCAGGACAGGATGGTTTACATTCTGCACTTTGCAAAACATGTGCAGAAGTCTCTTGCCTCAAGATTTCTTGCTCTCTTAGGGCCCAGAACCCTGGAAGTGTTTTCTCATTTTAAGCCAAATTTTTTAAGTGTGTATCACTATCCTGGATATTAACAGCTATTGCATCATATTGGCAGCTGGGCCTGATGAGAATTCAGTGGACTGTTAACTCCTGAATTCTTTTGCTCCAGTGGTGAGAGAGTATGGGTTAGAGCACTCACACCTGTGTCCTGCCCCACTCCAACCATATTTACAATTTCCCAAGCTCTGAGACATATTTGCCCCTACCTCTTTCATCACTTCATTTTAAGAAGAATATACCATTATCAGATGAAAATTACTTGCTCAGGGCCACACAAGGAGTTAATGGCAGATCTAGAGCTAAGATACCATCTTTCTGAATTATAATGCTAGGCTCATCCAATTATCCTCTGCTCTTAGCAAATAGTATTCATTTTAATAACTGGATGAGAAATTGGAAGAAGACATGAGAAGTTTTATCAAATGCATATGGGATGATATAGAAGGGGAGAAGAGACTTCATCCATGTCTCCCTGGAGGAAAGAGCTAGAGCTAATGAGTTACAGTTAAAAGGTCACCATTTATAGGTTGATATTCAAAGAAACTTTCCACCCCAAAAGAGAATGTCCCCAGTGATTTCTCAGTCCCTGGAGATATTCTAGCAAAGGGCTATCTCAAGGGTTTTATAGAAGATATTCCTTCATTGAGGTATGAGGGATTGAGCCAAAGTATATCTGGGGTCTTTTCCAAATCTATGATTATATCATTTTTTAATTAACTTCTGTGTGTTCTGTTTGATCATTAAGAACCTGGGAGGCCTTGCCAAGAGTTCAGTGGCTTCTGAGGTAGGAGTGAATGCCATTTCCCATTTGTTCAAAAAATGTCCAACACAAAGTAAGAAATCTTGGCCAATAGAGAATGTCATGGAATTTTAGAGTGAAAGGGATCTGTAGAGTTTCTCCCTCCAAGTTATATCATTTAAGGATGAAGAAACCCAAGCTCAGAAAGATGACACAAATGGCCCAATACCAGACAGTAGCTAGTAGCAGTGTTGAGACTAAAATTCATATCTCCTGACTCCTAGCCCATCTGTCTTTCTATTTCATTCATAAATCAGTTATTTTTGAGCATCTGTCACATGACAGCACTTACCTAGAGTTTGGAGAGCCAAAACAACAGGAAACACAACAGACAAGCCCTACTCTCCTGGTGCACATACTCGAGAGGAAAGAGACACACAGTTTCAAGTAAATAAAGTAGCTGAATTTAATCAAATGATTTTATTCTTAAAGTCATTAAAATATGTAACTTTCCCCTCTTTTGTTTCAGGGGTGTAAAGATTGAACAAATGTAGGTGTTTATGTGGTTTTAGTGATAAGCCCCATATGTTTTCATTGATTTTATGTTTTATGTTAAAACGTCATAATCCCAAGGTAAATTGCATATTGTATGTCATTGGACATGTACTTCACTGGTACACAGCTCATGTCTTCAGGCACTACTGTGTCAGTTTCAATCTCTGTGAATAAAATGTTGTATGTATTAATGTATTTAATAGATGTAATTTAATAAATTGGCACAGAAAGCCATGGAATTTTAAAAATTTGGTCAATCTTTTGTTAATCCGGGGCTTTAAAAATGCATCTAGTTCTTTGTGTACTTCAGTGCCAAGTGGCAGCCAATTTTCACAGGTTATAATAAATCTTATAAAAAATTGACTGTGAAAACCCATTGATTGTGCCACTGGTCAAATGAGGAGGGAAGGGAGAGAAGAAGAGAATCTACTGAGTTCCTTTTATTAATTAGGAGACTCTGGTTAAGTGGCCTAAACTTATATCCAGAGAGGCAAGAGAGAGTCAAGTTAGTATATGTTGGAGCCAAAACTTGGACCCACATTTGACACTGCATCCTGCTGCATCTCACAGAAACAGCAACCAGAAGGAATCAAAAGAATTCAACCCACCCATCTCTCTCCGTTTTCCGGAACAGTAGCTGGAGTCACTATTGTTGTTCAGCCAATATTAGATTGAGACCTTCTTGAGTTACCATTTCTGTAGGTCAAAATGGTCAAGTAGAATGTCAATTGTTTCCATCTGACAGGTGTGAGTAAAATCAGACATAGATTAAGAAAGAGGGTAAGGCTCTCCCCCAAAGTACCAATCTCAAAAAACACCCCTCCCAATGTGAAATCTGCAAATGTAGTTATGTCCTTCCAAAATATGTTCCTACATTTAGCTTGCACCCACTCCTGGCGGGGATAAAAACATATTTTACACTTATGGAGAGATATGAATTATTAGCCCTAAATTTATTATAAGTCAAATATATAAAACTCACAATGCTGGTTCTCCAAATGAAAACTACTATTCATCTAATCTAGCTCACTAAAGACAACTTTTCAATCAGTTCTCAAGAAGACTCTCCCATCCCTAGGAACTCTGAAGCAGGAAGACAAAACTAATCAACAGTTACTCCTGATAATGCCCAGTTGTCCATAGTGAACATATCTGGTGTCCAATCATTGCCCAGCTAACATTCATTCAAGATGTCTAGGACAGTGTCTGTTCTGGTTTGTTAGACATGATTCTGATTGGCTGATGTTTATGGCATACTGGTTGTTAAATATTTTGAAAACCATCACTGTTTATATTGCTCTCACACACACAGACACACCAAAAAAATAATAACCATCATCATCATCATCATCATCATCATCATCATCATCAAAAATAATGATATGCTCCAGGGTAGAACAGTAGAAAACACAGTGGACCTGGATTCAGCAGACTTGTATTTCAGGTCCAGGTCTTACAGCTGGCAAATTCTGAGCCCTTGGGCCAACCACTTTATATTTATAGATCTCAAATTCCTCCTCTGAGAATCAGGAGCAGAGGTGGATGAAGTGAGCTAAAGTCCCTTGCATTTGCAGTTTAGAAATAGGTCTTAATAATTCTATGCTTGACTTTCAAATGAGCTTCCCTTTTTCAGGTATAGGAAAGGGGGAGAGAAGAGAGTTTCTCCAAGAGAAAGCAAAATTTCCCCCATCTACCTCATGCTGCAAAGCTCTCCAACTGGCACATGGGGACTTTTCATCCCATCAGTACAGGAAGTAGAAAAGTAACTGGAATCAAGATGTAAACTCCAGGGTTGGTGAATGCTGTTCCCCTTTGACAGTTCTCTTCTTTCCTACTCTGCTCAACTGGCCCTATGACTTTCACTGGGCTTGGCAGCCCACTCACCATTCCATGTAACCAGGGTGGCACCCTCATAGACTAATGTTGGGCTTTTACACCAATACTCATAGCAGGCATTTCTTGTGTTTCTACATGATGTCAAGCTTTGAGCTCAACTCTTCATATAGTTCATCTTGTTCCAAAATGTTATGAGTTTGGCATTGCCATCCCATTATACAGATGAGGGAAATGTGGTCTAAGAGATTAAGTCCACTTGCCCATAATTATTATGAATAAATCTGGCTAAGCCAGATTCAAACCCAGACAGGATAAAAGTGCCCATCTCTCAGAGTTTACTGTTGGAAGTAAATAACATTTACTGGGCTAACATTTATTGGCCTCTTAGAGCACGACGTACTTCACCTGCAATATCTCATTTAATCCTCAGAGCCTGATTTCCTAGCTTCAAGTTAGTAGAACACATCTTTGCCCAGAGAGATTGGTGTTCACAGGAAAGGTCCTCCAAATCCTCAAAAGGCGACCACATCTTTCATTCAGTGCAGTAACCATCAATGGAACAGCCACACTAACTCAAGCAGGGATCCAAGGATTCCCTCCCTTTCTGAATGCCAGGTCCCACTTGCTGTCCCATCCCTGAGACCTGTAATGGCAGCGCTGGCACTGTGCAGCCTTACCCAAGCTGGGGTGCCCTAACTCCGCCACACCCAGCCCTCACACCAGCCCCAGCTCCCTACCACAGGATCATTTGGATCTTTTCCCTACTGGCCCCAGGGTCCTCTGCAATGTCATCACCCACCCAAGGTGGCCTCTGGAGCCCCATTTTGCTTTTGTCTCTAGTCTCTATTCTACTTTTTTTCAATCACAGGAAGACATGAGCACCTACCCTCTGGCAAGCATGATACTATGCACTTTGCGAACACTATTTACTATCAGCATCACAAAAACCAGGACTGTACATACTACTATCATAATGGCTATTTTGCAGATGAAGAATCTAAAGCTCGGTGATTTTCCCAGAGCCACAGAGCCAAAGTGTTAAATCTAGACTTGGACCCATCAGTCAGTCTAATTCCAATCTCTTGTTTACTGTCTTGTTCTGATATCTCTGCCTCTTTCTCATTGTGTACTCTTAGGCAAGTTGCCTGACTTCTTTGGGCCTCAATGAGGACCTCTTAGATCACTTCCAGCCCTAAGAGTCTATGAGCCCAGCTAAGCAATGCCAGAATTGTCATCATCTCTACATTACATATGAGTAAGTTCAGGTTTTGCTTTTTAAGGGGACCTCCTACCCAGAGCCTTCTCCTCTCCATGTTATGCATTCATCCCAGGGGCCTTAATGCACCATCATCAAGGCCTTTCCCAGTGGTCCTTGCCTGGTACTTCCCTCAAGCAAACCTGCTTGACTAGCTCTATGTTTATCTCATGTTTTTCAGGACAATAATTCTCAATTTTGACTACACATTGGCAGGAGTAAGGGATGGGAACAGATTTAAAAACCTGATTCCCAGGTCATATCCTAAATTAATTTAATCAGAATCTCCAGTCATGGAAGATGAGCAACTGTACTTTTTTAAACTGCCAGGTAGTTTGAAAGTATAGCCAGAGTTCAGAACCAGAATTTCTGAAACACTGGCCTATGAAGCAAAGAGCAAGGCATTGAGGCTGGACAGCTCTGTTATGTTCTTGGCTCAGCTACACTCTATCTGTGAGACCTCTCACAGCTGAGTTAGTCCAGCTGAGCATCACCTTTCTCATCTGTGAAATGGGAATGATAGTGGTACATGCCTTATGGTGCCCTTGTGAGGATAAAATGAAATAATGCCCATGATAGTGCATGGCCCCAGGTCAATACTCAATAAATGGCAGTTGTGATTCTGTCAGAAAGCAAACTAGAAATTCTGTGTCCTGTATTTCTTTTCTGTTTCATTTAAGAAAGCAAAACCAAATTACGGAAATCATAAATCATAATAAAATGGAGTAGAGTAAATGATAGGCTGGGGACTTGGTTATTTGCTCATTCAACTAATATTTGATAAGCATCCTCAATGTATCAGGCTCCTCCTGAGTTGAGTGAGTAAAAAAAAACATGGTTTGGGTTCATCAAGCTTCTGCACTATTGACTTGAAATTGTGAGGGGTACAATAATGTAATTAATAAAATATATTGTGATAAGTAATCTCAAGGAAACAAACAGGGTGTGAAGACAAAGAACAAGGGGTACTCCTATTTTACATGAGCAATTCAGTGTGTTTGATTTCATTAACATTTGGACTTGTGACTCCATAACACAATTACTAACTGAAAGCAAGTGTGACTCATTCAGCAGGTGTTGCTAATTACTAGAACCTTCAAGGGCAAAAAATTAGATGACTGAGCACTGGCCAGCTGCCAGTTGCCCGTGAACCAAAAGCAAATGAGTTGCACCTTGGACTCCTCTGTCATGACTGGTGACAACCACCCTGCCAATCCCTAGAACCCCACTCCACACTGTCCAGTGGGAAACATTTCTCCTGCAGCCACTGCATAGGAATCCAGACTCTTTCTTGGCACTCCCTGTTTATTTTTAGCAATGACACCCAGTGGCATTTTTTCTTCCCTCTGTACCAGGGAATTATCCCAGTTTTCACCCTTCAGCTAGAAAACAGTCTGACACCATAAGATAAAATTACCAGTCTTTATCTGTCCTTTCAAGAGTTCCATGGGGAGAATCGGGTCTGGATGACAATATCCATTTTATAGAGAAGGAAACTGAGACTCAGAGGAAACCATCATGCCTAAAGATTTATAAGACTAAAAAGAGCCATGTCCAAATGACCCCAGTACTGTGCTCTCAGTCCCATGATAGCTCCCTAGAGGATACAGCTCATGGTTTAAAGAATTAGAGATGCCCCACTCTGGGAGTACACATGGCAAAAGTAAATCCCAAATGCTTATGGATTTGATGCAAGCAGAAGCAGAGGAGTAAGGCCCCAATGCACTGGGACATTCTCATGTCTCCAGGACATCCTCCTTGTTCATATATTCATAGGCACTAGCACATGAAGGGCATCATCTTCCACCAAGTATCCAGAGGCAGAACCAAGGGCCATCTTAGATAGGTCACTCTCCATTACCATTACCCAGACATTTAATCACTCACTAACATTGACCCCATCTTTTCTTTTTTATTACAATGGCCCCCTCACTGGGCTCCCTGATTCAAGAGAAGTTAAACCTAATCCATCCACTCCATAAAAGCCACAGTGGTCTTGCTATAAAAACTGGGCCATACAGCTCTGCTTCAAAATGCACTAATAGCTTCCTATCTCCTTCAAGGGGAAATCCAAGCTCCAGAACTTGGCATCCAAGTCCTTCTGTTTCAGCTGGAATCCCCTCCCACTGTGCGATACTGAATGTTTAACAACCAGCTCTCAGAAATAAAACTCTGATTTACACCATTTGCCAGTGTCCATGGTGCAAATATTTCCACTGTGACCAGTTTGAAGCAGCCAATGTGTTGCTATTGAATGGGGAGCTGAGAGGAGGTGTACAGTAGTAGCACATCATTATATAATATTTCTACCACACAAGTGCAATAAAAATAAATAATGTCAAGAGGATAGATAATAGTAAAATGGAATTAATAAGTTGTATTTATCAGCTTTGTTTTAATATAATTTATTTAAATATGACTTTACATAATTTAATTTTTAATCATGGCTATGTTTAATGACCAGCTTACAAATTTCTTAAAAAGTTAACATTCAGCTAACAAGCTGGTACACACTGGCTTCAGCACCACTGGCTAAGGCACTGCTTTTTCACATTTCTTGGCCTACTTTTCACTCTGGGGAGAATGCCTGACCTCCCTCCTACTCCATGGTGAACTCATTTTTTCATCACTTCCTCTGTGGAGCCTTTCCTGAATGACACATGCCGGAGCTCCCACAACACCATCACCCCATTTTCCCATCTCAGGTTCATTGTCTGCTTGTCTGTCTTTCCTCCATTAGGTGATGCCTTATACACTCTTGGGAACTAGCTTCCAGTGAATGCTAATACATGTTTGTGGAGCAAACTATTAAACTATTGAAATGTAGAGTCCCCCCCTGTTTCCTTCTGTCTTCCAATTTCCAATTGAAGATTATTTTTGTTAATTATTTCTGATTGAAAATTAATATTATAGGATTTATCCAACCCTTTTTTCCTCCAAGAATCCTGCCCAGAGCCAAAACAGGCTTTAAGTGGGGGCTGGAAGCAGACTGAGGAAAGTGAAAGGGGAAGGTTCCAACAAAAATCTGCAAAACAGATTTTTAACATTTAAGTTTTTGTAGAAATATAAGTTCAGATACCACCCACATGCCCACTCCAAATCAACTCTCACTAGCAAGAGGAAAGGAGAGGAAGTAAGAATGAAAGGTAGGTTGTCCAAACAGGCAGCTAACTCCAGAGCTTGTCCTAGGATTGATCCAGAACTAACTGGAAGAGAGGACCTCAGAGCACCTGCCACAGAACAGGCTCAGGTGGCCACTTGTCATTAACTCAATTTTTATTCAATTCTCACAATAATTTTATCAATCAGAAATTGTTCCTTCATTTTAAAGCTAAATAAACAGAATCTCTTCCAATTCTCAAAGGTAAGGAGCTAGGAGCCAAGATTTGAACCAAAGTCTGGCTGATTGCAAAAACCATGTTCTTCTATAACTTTTTATAAGTCAATCATATCTCAATAAAGTGGTCTCTTTTTTTTTAAGTACTTTTAAGCACTGTAACAATATATATTGCTCCTTTTTACCCTGGGGGGATGGGAAAGAAGGAAGAAATAAAAGAAGGAAGGCAGGAAGAAAGATAGGAAGAAAGCAAGAAAGAGAAGGGAAGGAAAAAGAAGAAAAGGAAAGATAAGAATATTTACCCTTGTTAACTCATTTAACCTTACCTAGAAGATAAGCATTACTAATTTTCATTTTATAGGTAAAGAAACTGAGCTTAGAGAGTTTAATAAAATGATCATTAATGCACATCTCATAAGCAATAGAATTCAATTTTCAGAAGCCTTCTTCCTTCCATGGTAAACATTTCTGAACTGACTCAATTTTCTAACTCTACTTCCTACTGCAGCCACTCCTAGGGAATGGCATAAACAGAAATTAATATCTCAGCATCGACTTAAAAGAATGTTAGCCTATAAACAGTTGCTCCATCAAGACCAAGCTAATCATTAGGAGTGTTCAAGAAGACAGGAAGGTAGATCCTGATTTCATCAGACAGCGACGTCCCATTGTTTTGGTAAATGAAGAAGGAAGCCAAGAGAGTACTGAAAAACACTGGACATTTCCCTGTGCTTCCCCAATAGTCCCCCAAAGTGAATCCCAAAAGGTTAAATGTGGTTTCATTGCAAATGTGGGTGTCAATTTCATAAAGGAGGGAAGAGGAAGTCATTTATGGAGAACTTAAGCCTTCTTTCTACAAAGGTATGTTGCATGAGCTCTGATACCCAGTTCAAGACCATAGAGAGAAGAAATTGAAGCTTCATGAGTTATAGCATAGAAAAGCCCAGACAAAGAGAGCAGAGAGATAGGATCTATGCATTGTTCTACCATGTGCCCTTAGCCAGGTCGCATAACAAAATTATTGCAGTCTTATTCAACTAACATCAGCATCTACTTCTAAGCACTAATCTAAGCTCTGAAGAAAAAAAAAAAGATAAAGAAGTTATTGGGAGTTCCAGTTCTAACCATACAGAGTAATGGCCTAGGGACTTCACTTCTTGTCCTAAGAGCTATAAAACTGGACAAAATATATAAAACAACTGCCTTGGGGCACTGGACAACAGACAACCTAGGGCCATGATCTTGGAGAGAAGAGAAATATATGAGATGAATTTCACATTCACCTCACAATAATCTTAGCTTTCTGACTGTGCAATTTCCAAAGTGGCCCAGAAAAGTGGAGCCCAAAGAGAAAGCAGCAGTCTGAGAAGGGAGAAGAAACAGACATCAGGTTTGAGACTTCTGAGGCAGCTAGAATTTGTAGGGTAGAGTACAGGAATGAAGCATACTGTGCAGAGAAGTAGAAAAAAATCTTTATTCAGGTCCATTTGGGTGAATATTGAATTGTGAGAATGTAGTAACATCACAGAAAACAACTACAGCGGGCCCAGGAGCTGAATGGAGATTACAGAGGTCACACCTACTGGAATAAGATGGCATTCTAATGATCCCAAAAGGAGACAGATGACTATAATCCTGGGCATTTAGTTGAGACCCTAGAAAGACCATGTTAAGAAACAAGCTAAACGTTGGTAAACATTAGTTTCATCCTAAGAAGTCCCTAGAACAAGCCTTGTAGGATCAAGACCTACAGAAAAAAAAAAAAATCAACACCTTTTAAAGAAAGACAACAAAAATCCAGGCTCTCCACAGCTTACCATCCACAATATCCAGCATACAATAAAAAATTACTAGGCATGGTAAAAAAAAAAATTGACACATAACCAGGAAGAAAAAGAAATCATTAAAACATACCCAGAGATAGTGGAGTTGTTGGTAATGAGACAAGGACTTTCAAGTGACTATTATAAATATGTTCAGTTTTAAATGAACAGATATCATAACAACTGAATATCTAGGGATACAATAAATAACTGGACACTTTAAAAACAATCAAAAGTAAATTCTAGCAATCAAAAGCACCATATCAAAAATTTTTTAATTCTCTAGATGGGCTTAACAACATAATGTACATTGCAGAAAAAAAATATTGGTGAACTCAAAGACTGGTAAACAAACATTATTTGAATTATGGCATAAAGATAAAAAAAAATACTAAAAATTATTAACAGAACCTCAGGGACCTGAAGGACAAAATTAGGTCCAATGTATGTTTAATTAGAGTCCCAGAAAGAGAAAAAGAAAAGAAAAAGCAGAAAAAATAGGTGAAGATAAAACAGCCAAAATTTCCAAATTTTATGAAAAACCAAAATCCATGGACCCAAGAAACTCAATAAGCCACAAACAGGATACATTTTTTTTTCAAAAAAAGAAAGAAAACCAAACAAATGCTGATCATATTCCAATAAATAAAGGAAACAATTTTGAAGCAGAAAAAAATATAAATTACATGCAGAAAAACAATGATAAAAATGACATCCAACTTCTCAATAGAAACAAGACAACTGAATAACATCTAAACTGCTGAAGGAAAAAATATATTGACACACAACCCTATATTGCTTAAAACTCTCCTTCAAAAATGAAGGCAAAATAGAAATTAAATTGCAGCATGGGATACGGGAGAGAACTGCAATAGTCTAGATTTGTCTGCATATTAAATAAATCATCACTCTCAAATCCTTACATTAAAATTTCAGAGAATGAGAGAGATGATGACTTTACTGACCCGCCATCAGAAGGGCAATTTCTTCTAGTTGTTCACCCAGAAATAGCTTTTGCCTACCAAAACGTGTCTTTGGGAAACTTAACAAACAAGACAAAAAGGCAATTTTCCTGGGCAATGATAAATGGAGAGATACTGCATGGAAAACTTCTCATCATTTAATGTTTCAGTTTATTGTGGTATGGAGAAAAATCTGGACAGTGTTTTCATGGAAACAATAAAGTGTGATACTGTCTCCATGATCACAAATTGTGTGTGAACTGAGTACTTAGGATTCCCTTCTTAAAATACCCCCAGAGAATTTCACAAGGGGAATTTTCCTGTGATTGACAGCATATCAACAGAAAGGACCTATGGGCTTAATGTCATTTTAGGAGGCCAATGCATTCAGTTTATGCATTCAATCAAGATTTATTGAGTACTTAGCTTGCGGCAGGCAGTGTTCTATATGCATTAGATTATAACAATTAACAACAGATGCAGGGTCTCTGTTCTCAAGAAGCTTACATTTTAGTGGGGTAGAGATAGAGACTTTATAAAAAACACGATTTGGGTAGTGCACATGGTATGTATGAGCAATAGGAGCAATGGAGAGGGTGAAGGGGTGAGATGGAGATTTTAAACAGGGAGATGACAATGACAGTTCTAAAACAAATCAACAACATATCAAGTGTGATGATGCTGATTTCAAGGTTTTTATTTTACTTCTAGAAGTCATCAAGTCTCCCCAGCTGAAGTAGTTGACCATCTGGGGCCCAGTACTAATTCCCCAGTTAATTGAGGCCTCTTCTTAATTCTACAGTTAATAAACTACTAGCCGAAGAATTTTCAAATCCAGAAACTCAGAATCTGGATGCCTGGAACAAGTTGCTCTGGACTCCTTATAGTTGACAACCTTGGTATTTAAATACCGGAGGACTTTTCAGAATCTACCACAGGCCTTTTCACCACAAGTCTTAGCAGCAGCTTTCAAGAGACTAACAGTTCATCAATTAATGCAGCTTAACTGCAACAATATGTAATAGTCCAGTTCAGCAGCCACGAACAGGAACTCCTCTAAGACTGAATGAAGGAAACTGATCCCCTTGCCATAAGCAAACTGAAACAAATCTACTACTATTGCCTCAGACAGCCTGTTGAGACCATCCCTCTCATCCATGTCTTCATCAGTGGTTATTCAGAGCTATTCAATTCACTGATGACCACCTTAGTGAAGCTTTGCCAGATTGCTCTACATAGAGCCCTAAATCTCTTTTGTTTCCTTCGTAGCACATTGAATAGTTTATTTTCATGTATTTATAAGGCAGAACATCTGGACTTTTCACTGCTAAATCTCAGCACCTCGCACAGTACCCTGAGTATAGTCGGTACATAATGAAAATGTGTCGAATGAAGGAATATTCAACTGGAAAATAGCTTACTGAAAGGAAAAAAATGCAGATATCATACATCTTTAAATATTTGCATTGCATAACTTTATAGCTTTTAACTATAGTGAGTCTCTGAGACTTTAAATTTTAAGCTGAAATTGAAGTATAAAAATATAAACGTCCTACTGAAACTATGACACATAAAAATAATGCTGCTTAAATGTCATTACAAAAAAAGCCTTGAATATAGCTATACTTTCTCCTCATTAATAAATATTTCTTCACATGAATTTAATTTTGGTAATCTTAAGAATTATAACTTTTATTTAACTGAATAACTGCAGTTGAGTGATAATCACATTATAAAAAATAGTTAAATGGAGAGCAGGGAAATATATGGGAAAGTAAACCTTAACTTTAGCAAAGCTGTGGTGAAGATGGAGAAAACAGAGAGGGTATATCACAGAAGGAGACTCAGGAAAGAGGAACTCCAGATTTTCTTGACATTTGTAATGGGATTCACTCACATATCACACACATACACATATACACTCACATGGGTGCCTCTTGGATGTGCATTATCACATAAATAAATTTACAAGCATCATCTTGGAACTAAGGAAGGGAGAACAGAAATGTTTCCCATAAATAATCTGAATACTAATTAGAAATTAATAGTACTGGATATTTTGATGGGCAAAACAGAACATAAACATGCAATTACATAACAACTGTCGATATTTCTAATTTCCTTTAAATGTTATTAATATTGTCTTTAATATACTGCTTTTGTTCTTTTGTTTTTGTGAAAATAAAAATACTTAAAAAATAATGAAAGCAAAATAAACCATGTAAAATACACCAAAACTAAGAGAATTCATCAGCAGTAAATATTCATTGAAAGAAAAGTTAAAGAAATTTTTTCAGATCTGAAGGAAATGATACCACAGCAAAGATATACACAAAGGAACGAAAACACCAGGAATGGTAAATATAAGAGGAAATAGAAAAGAAATCTTATCTTACTTGTTAATGTTTTAAAAGACAATTGACTATTTACAGTAGAGGTTGGCAAGCCACCACTAGCAAGATAAACCTGGCTTGCCTGACACCTTTTTTTGTACAGCCCGCAATCTAAGAATGTCTTTCATATTTTTAAATGTTGAATGGTTTAAAACTAATTATTTTAAAGAATATAATAATATAATAAGAATTTCCCACAATATGTGCAAAATTATATGAAATTCAAACTTCAGTGTCCATAAAAGTTGTTTATTAAAACACATGCTCATTTGTTTAGGTAGCGCCTCTGGCTGTTTCTGCACAGCAGTGGCAGAGTTGAGAAGCTGCAACATAAACCATATTTGCCACCACCTCTCACTGCTGTGTGGGAAACTACAAATCACAGTAATATACTTGTAACTTAACAGCATTTTGAGTCTCTTACTTTTTTATTATTAGTGTCAGCACAAATCTATAATGTTAAAACAAAAAAGGAAAAGTGGTGAACTTCCTTTTCACAAAGAGAAAATGTCTCACATTAAGGCAAAGTGGTGTGTGAATTATTTCATCAAATAGATAGCAATACAGAGGTTTATTATGCAATGGCACTACAGCTGTGCTAAAAAAAAAAATGCAATATAAGTCAACATTACCAGAGCAAGCATTTGTAACAATATTGCCAACTTATGGGATGGCAATGGTCAGAAAAACTAGAAAATTTAAATATCTCCTCAGCATAATTTCTTCACAAAAATAAAAACAGAAATGAAACTGCAATCGAAGGAAGTTTCTAGGTGACTCATTTGTTGGCCAAGGAAAGGAAACCATTTACCAATGGTGAGTTAATTAAATCATGTTTGCAGCAGCTAAAGAAACGTGTTCAGAGCAGAGAAAATAAACTTAAGACTGTTAACCTTTTGGCAAGAACAGTTGCCTAAAGTGTTGAGGACACTGGAAGGAACATGAGTAGTCAATTAAAAAGACAGATGATTTATTTTTCTTGGCTATTGATGAGCTGACAGATGTTACCAACACTGCTCAGTTGTTTATTCAAAAAGTCACTGCCAAATTTAAATGACTAAATAATGAGCCTCCGTGTATAGTCTTTGTGGAAAAACCACAGGTAAGAATATTATCAAAGAACAATTTGATAATTATGTCAGAACAATTTGAAGCAGAATCGGCTAAGATGTGTTACATTTGATGGTGGTAAAAATATGTGTGAAGCAGACTGTTGGACAAATTTGCAAAGTTTATAAAAAGGTAATGAGTTTGAGGCCATTGGTTTATTAATTATTTGCCAGTAGGTAGTTTGTATAAAATATTTAATTCTTTCATATGTTATTAAAATAGTGTCATGAATGGTGAAATTCATTCACTCCTATGTGAAAGAAGTTCCATAAATTTTTGTCAAATAGAAATGAATATCTTGACTTGCCCCACTACATAGCAGTTTGATGGCTTAGCAATAGTAAACATTTATTGCAGCTTTTTTAAGCTCGGGAAATAAGAACTTTCCTCGACCACTATTATTAAACACTAAATATCTTCAGAAATTAGTTTTGCTCCTCAACAATGTTCTTAATGCATTCAACTCAAAATTACAAGGCAAAACAGCATGCATCTGTGAAACATTCACTAACATAAAGTCATTTGACTAAAACAAACATTGTCTGAATCACAAATAATATCAAGCTGCTTTATGCACTAATCATACTGTCAAATGTTAAAACAAGAAGCAAAATCTCTACTCCCACAGAAATTTGCAGCAGATGCACTTTCTTAGCCGAGCCTTTAGTTCCAGTGATGTTTTTCAAATCTCCATAAGTGCAAAGAAGATGTCCGTATTTCAAAACCCATTTGGCTGTGATGTTGAGGAGCTTCCACTTAAATTTCAGTTGGAAGTGATTTATCTAAATTTTAATGACATGCTAAAAGGGAAATATCAAGATAAAAATCTAATAGATTTTTCAAATGCCTTTCAAGTGGTGAATCTGCTCCGTTACAGGTATGTTCATGGTTCGTTACCAAGATTCTGAGTACCTATCTGCATGGAAAAAAAAATTTTTTTCAAGAATCAAATACAGAAAATCTCATTACAGGTCAGCATTCACAGATGAATACTACCAACTGAATTTTATGATAAAAAAACTAACTGAACTCCAACTAAGCAAAATGTTACTTCTTAAAAAATAATTCTATCCTCATTAGTAGACCTGTATTACAAAAACTATACCCAATATTTTGAATTTTGCAAATAAAATACTGTGGAAATTTGTTTTCTCTCTTGTTATATGAGAGCCTAAATAATATTTGATTTTGCCTTTTGGCCCACAAAGTGTGAAATATTTACTATTTGGCTTTTTACCAAAAAAGTTTGCCAACTCCTGCTCTACACTGAAAAGTGCTAAACAGTGTTTTAAAAACTTGAAGACCTTTAAAAAGTGGGTAAATTTACCCCTTCTTGGATCAGAAAACTAGATATTGTTAAGATGTCATTTCTCCCTATTATTGATAGATAAATCCAATATAATCCCATTCAAAATAGAAATCAATGGATTGATTCTAATGCATGAAGAATTGCAAGGGACTTAGAATATCTAATACAATCTTGGGGAAGAACATAGATGGAGGATTTCTGCTACCAGATTTCAAGACTTACGATAAAGCTATGGTAATCAAGACACTGACACAAGAAAAGATAAATAGATCTATTGAATAGAATAGTTTAAAAATACTCCGACATTTTTACTTTCTATTGATTTTTGATAAAGGGCCAAATAATTCAAAGGGGAAAGGAAAGTGTTCTCTACAAATAATGCAGGAACAACTAGACATGTATACAAAAAATAATAACCTACTTCATGCATCAAAAAAATAATAGCTCACTTCATGCATCATGCATTAGGCATAGGGCTAAGTATAAAAACTAAAAGTAAAATAGCATATCTTCCCAACTTTGGGCAAGCAAAAATCTTTCAGAAACAGAAATCACTAACCATGAAAGAAAAAATACTATATTGGACTTTAAAATATATAAGGAACTCCTACAACTCAAAAAAAAAAAATAATAATAAGTCACACAACCCAATAACAATGTAGGCTAAGACTTGAACATACATGTCCCCAAGGGTGACAAATAAGCACATGATAAAGTACTTAAGATCATTAGTCATTAGGATAATGCAAATAAAAACACAATGAGAAGCCACAGCACACTCACTAGAATGGTTAAATAATAAAAATACTGATGATACCAAGTGCTGTCAAAGATATGGACCGAGAGTAACCCTCACTCATTGGTGGAGGGAATGGAAAATAGCACAACTACGTTGCTGACCTGTCAGCAGTTTCTTATATAGTTATCTTATATATCTATATAGATAGTTAGATATAGATATATAGAGATATAGAGATATAAGGTTATTTTATATATATATATATATATATATATATATATATATATATATATATATATATATATATAATCTTATATATATGACCCAGTAATTTCACTCCTGGGTACTTTTCAATTAAAATATATATTCCAAAAAAAGGATGTATTGAAAAAACTTACTCATAATGGCCAAACACTGGAAACAACCCAAATGACCATCATCAACAAGAGGATGGGTGAACAAACTGCAATGTATTTATACAAAAAGATACTTCTCAGCATGTGATCAGATGCATGCATCTCAAAAACATTGTGTTGAGTAAAAAAGCAAGATGAGAGTACACACTGTGTGATTCCATGCAAATGAATTTGTAGAATAGGAGAAGCGAATCTGCAGGAATAGAAACCTGAACAATAATTGTCTCTAGGGAGAGGAAAGCCATGAATGTACTGAAAAGGGATAATAAGGAACTTTCTGGAATGATAGAAATGTTCTTTATCTTGAGAGGAATGTTAGTTACATAGCTGTATGTATTTGCCAAAATTTATGAAACTGTACACTTAAGATCTGTGCATTTCACTATATGTATATAAATTACTTTTCAATTTTTAAAAAAAATTTATTTTGTCATAAGGAGGTTCACTATCAAAAAAAATTTTTAGGACATGAATAGAATCCTTCTCTATCATCTCTCCATTTCATGTTTCAACTGTAACCTAATTGCTCCTCACCAGTGAGGCTCCACCACTGCAGTGGCCTCCTAACCAGATTCCTAGTCTGCAGCCTGACCTCTCCAACGAGTCCCCTGCACTGCACTCAATGATTAGCCTGAAACAGAAATATTCCAGTATCACTCTCCATTGCCCTTGGACAAATTCCATCTCCTCCAGGTACAGTCCTCTGTGATCTAGCTCATGCATACCTATGCCTCACCTCCCACCATTCACCCTTTGCAAACTGTCTTACAGTCCACTTGAGATACTTAGCTCTGATTTTGCACATTGCTCCCTCTGCTTTTAATGTTTTAATAGTCTCTAGTTGGTCCATCAAATCAGCATCAGCTGAATTTCAGAACCATTCTCAGTGCTTGATTTCACAGATAATTCCAAAGCCAAGACCTCGAGAAAATGTGAGTCCTTGAGGGTTTTTCTGTAAAGATGTTCTTTTGCTAGTCTATTAAATAGCAAAGAAGTGAGCATCTTTCCAAATGAAGTCCCACTGTGATATTAAGTCTTAGAAAAAGTTCAACAAGGAAAAAACCTTGGGAGGTCGTGTTCGCCCCAGCTAAGTATACAAAGTCTGTTCACCCTGGCTAAGTATACAAAGTCTGGTGTTAAAGTGCTGGGGTTTTGCTCTCAACTCTTACTCCTCACCTACTCAGTAACTGCAGGCAAGCAACTTAGGCTCTAAGTCCCAGGAGTTGTATGACACAGGCAACAGCTCAGAACATCAGCCTCTTCTTTAGCGAAATGAGGATGAGGTTAATTATGCCTCCTCATTCAATTATCATGAGCATTCAATGAAACCCCATCTGTAAACTGCTTAGCACTCTCTACATTCTCCAAGAATGCTCTCTATTATTATTATCTTTGTGTCTGAATTCTATTTATGTAGGCTGAACACTATTGTTTTAACTCCCTTCTCCACAGTTTTGCAAAATATTCAAGAAGGAAAGTCAAAATTCTCTTGCGGGGTACATCAGCTCACCAGTGATTTGAGTCAGCTTATGGCCAAGCCTGAAATTTTTTTTCTTTTCTGCTAATGTGAACACATTCCTATCTTGAGTAATCTGTCATGTAGACTCAAGACCAACAAAGCAAATTAATTTAATTGTTACTACAAGAATGAAACAAGAATCCTAGATAGAGTGAGATAAGCTGCCAGGTGCTTCTCCAGCCAAAGATATAACTTTTATGTAATCAGCATTAACCGCTAAGCTCCTGTAACAAAGTAGGATCTCAGAAAAGTTATTTTATGATTGTTTTATTGTGCAGGCTGCCAGCCTTTTCCCTAGTCCCTAATTCCATTCCAACTGCAGATGCAACACACACACACACACACACACACACACACACACGCACGCACGCACGCATTCATTATCCCTTTGGTCTTCCTCACAGGGAACCTGCTCCATGCATCAGCAGTCTTGCTGACCTACACATTTGGAGAGGGAGCAGAAAGACCTCCACCTTGCCAGTCTTGTTTTTGCCCTAGCTTTGGGGATTCATAGGATTCTACAAGGTGGTGCCAATCAAATAGAGGAGGAAAATTCATTTGAAAGGTGGGCCTAAGGGTCTTTGTTCTCAACTGCACCAATTCTGATTTAATAGAACCAAAAGTTACAATGGATGTGAGCCATCCTTCTTCCACAGAGTCCTTTATACTCCATTCCCAGAACATCTGCTCACGTGGAGCCACCTGAAGCTCCGTCAAAAGCTCTTAACAACTTGATGCCTCTGCATGAGATGTTTCAAAGGTCTGGAAAGCGTTTGTTTGCCCATCTTCAGTCCCGTCCCTTCCTCAGCCACCTCTGGCTCATTTCTACTCGTTATTTGGGACTCAAATGAAATGCCCTCTCTTCCAGGAAGACTTCTCTGACTCAACTCGTAGCACTTGCCTACTGTGCTGTGTCATTTGCACTGCACTTTTTCACTGGACTGTGAGCTCCGTGAGGGCAGGGACTCTGCTTGACTCATCTCTGTTGCAGTGTTTCTCATCTACTAAACATTTTGGAATGTACATCTTTTTACTCAGAAAGATCAACAGAAAATGGGGAGTTACTAGTACATGGCCACTTTCTGGTAAATTTTGTTATGCAATTGGTTGGACTGAAAAACATAAGGACCTCAGGGCTAGAGACCCAGAGACACTAAGTGGCATTGTCTGAAGACATCTCTTTGGGTTAAATCTTAAGTAATTAAATTCATTTTTGATGCCTGGTACCTAAAATACATTTAATAAATAGTTGTCTCACGAGCTGATGAATGAATGGAGTGTAACACTGCCAGAGAATGAAAAACAACAGAGAAAAAGCCCTAGCCTATGAAAATAAGGCATTCAGGGTTCTAGTTTTCTCTGGGTCAAGGATTCACTGTAAGGCAAGTCCCATTCCCTGCTTGCCTTAGCCTTTCATTCTGCACAATTAAAGTGTTGGATTAGAACACTGATTCTCAAACAGAGATCCATGAAGCCTTGGGTGGCCACAGAGCACTTTTTTGGCCTCTATGGAGCAGGAGAGACACAGTACTAACTGGACAAGGGGTGCCCTGCCACTGTCTCAGTTGGAACATCTCACTTTGACTTTATTTATATTTTGACATTCAAATATTTGATACAGAACATGGTATACTTCCAGGGGTAAAAAGGTACAAAAACGATTAGATTCTTCATTCGATAAACATTGATTGAGCACAGCACTGTCTAGGTATTGGGAGAGTAGCAGGATGAAGTCCCAGCCCTCATGGAGTTTATAGCCTTGAGAAGGAAGATATACAACTTTAAAAATGACCAAAGTAATGTTCAAAAATGTGTCCATGAAATAAAAGGAAAAAATTAAAATAATGTGATAGAGGAAATGGTTTATTATAGTTCGATCTCCTTCACTGAGGAGGATTGGATTGGGTGGTCAGGAAAGGTCTTCTTGAGAAGGTAAGGTTTGAGCTGAGACCTGAATGGATGGAAGAAGCCAGCCAGGTAAAGATCTGGGGGGAGAGCATTCCAAGGAGAGGGAACAACAGATACAAATGCCCTAAGTGTGGAAAAAAGCTTAGTGTCTTCCAGAAAGAAAGATGGTGTGGCTGGACTTGTAACTTGAAGAGAGTGAGGACAAAGGAATAGTGGAAAAAGAGGAGGAAATAGGCAAGGGCCTCACAGGTCATGGCAAGGAGTTTGGAGCAGATAAGCCTGATGGATAAAACCTTTGAAAGAAAACTTAAAGGCTCAAGAATCCCAATGTGGTGAAAGAGATCTAGAATTTTCTAGATAAACTAGAATAAAATTGAAGTTCTAAAAGAAGCAAAATGTAAAACTCAAAGAAAGCATCCTTTGACAAATAGTTTTGAAATATTCATTTATTTAGCTCACAAGAGTAGATTCTCCAGTAGCAATGATAGCTTTAAGACCCAGGGAGAAGATGCTTCTTCACCTGAGGCAGATTCAGGAAGAAGAGTGAAGCTTTATTTCAGGACCTCGTGTGGCTTTGGAGCTCAGACACTATACTTGCCCCATTGAAAAGATTAAAGAAGTTACCAAAAGTATTACAGAAGCCAAAAAATTTCAAGAACTTTTGGGTAAATACACTAACTTCCCTCAGACATAATGAAGACATCTTGGCCTTGGAGATGAAATCTGCGAGGTACAGGGCTTGGAGATTCTAAAACCACTCAACAATATTAATTCAGTCCACTTAATAAAAAAGAAAGGATCTTTTTCTATTTGATTATTGCTAAAGAATGTGTGAGATAGATCTTAAACCCAAGATGCAATGGGAAAATAATTGACCCCTCCATGTAAGAGTAAGAAACCATCCAGTCCTGTCTGATGCCACATTTCTGCAATAATTCTCTTCTCACCCGGAAGCTCAGCCAAACACTTTCTGGCCAAATGAGCCTGGATTTTATGTGCTCTCTCCTGTGCTTGTTACAAGGTATGCATAGCGCATAGAGCACTAGCCCCAATAGATTTGGTGCTCAACAAAGAAATGATAGCAGTTTTCAGTTTTTGACATCATTTTTGAATTTTAACCATTCTGTTGCATTTGCTTAATTGTAAGCTTCATTCCAAACTAAGCAGGAAAATATCTAATTAATAATGTATGATCTTAACTGCCTATCTTGTAAACATCTGCTGCAAAGGGGGATCAGATGGAAATGCTGCACACCAGAAACACCTAGGAAGGGGTTAACACTCCAATATTCAAAAGCCTGATAACTCTGAATCTTTAGGATCAGGCTTGAATAGGTATTACTTTAAGTCTTTTCTGTGATGTGAATCAGAACCTCTGATCTAATCTTTCTGCAGAAGAATAAATTAATAAATCGAGCAAAAAATGAATGATCTTTTTTTTTTTTTTTTTTTTTTTGCTTTATGCCCTCCAGTGGCTTTCCTTTGCAATTAGAATCAAATTTCCACTTGCTAACTGTGGTCTACCACATCCTACATAACAGGGCCCACCTGCCTTTGACCATGATTCCCACCACCCTCCTCCAAGGTTCCTCAGGGAATTTGTACTGGCTTTCCTCCCACTCATCATGTTCTTCTCAGAATTTTGTGTGGTTCACTCTTTTTCATCAGTTCATCTCAGCTCAAATGTCACCTATTTAAAGGGGCCTTACACAATCCTAGTAAGCCTAATCTCCACCTCCTGCTCCCATCACTCTCTCCATTGCTCCTGTTGTCCATACAATCCACATAGCACTGTCCAAAATCATCTTTCTTTGTTCTTATTGTCTGTCTCTCTCCACCTCCACTAGAATTTAAGCTCCTTAAGAGCAGGTACCTGCCTATGTTGTTAATGGTAACAGACCAATGCATGTGGGATTCAGCCTGCCACAAAGTAAGCACTCAATGAAAATTGGCTGAATGAATAAACTGAATGCATTGGTCTCTTAAAATGACAAGTCCACAGTCCTTTCTGCTGATATGTTGTGAATCACAGAAGAATTCTTCTCTTGAAATTCCCTGGGGTATTTTAACAGGGATTGAAAAATCTAATTACTCAGTTCACACAATGTTTAATGAAGCTGCTTTCAGTTTATTCCGTTAAAAACCCTTTTCTCTCTTGACCTTGCTGACTGAATAGCCCTAAACTCTGAGAAGTTAGAAGAAAAAGAAGAAGAAAAAAAAAAAAAGCACCTTGATAGCATTCTTTTTAGCCGAAATAGCTTGATTTGATCCCATGGATCCACATTTCTCATGGTTGTATTAATGGTGCAAAGTAATGAATTCTGTACTCCTAAAACTTTAAAGCAACAATTACACTGTGGGCCTCAGAGCCTCCTCAAGACACAACGCATATGCATTTTGCATTATGCTAATTCAGCAATTTGCTGAAGCACAGAAGACAATGTGTAGAGCTGTGGTTTCAACATGTTAACAGCAGAACTCTGCTGAAATGAAATGCAAGAGACTTTGAAAACAAGGCAGTCAGTAGGCAAGACCCCAAGCTACCATGGTTACTGCCTGCAAATACAAAATCAGCAAATTAGATCACGTGGGCTTCTGTTGGTCAGTCCATCACGTAAGCAGGTCCGATACTGCTGGGCCCATGGAGGGTCTCAGCTATGTCTCCTTTAAGAGTGTGAGCAAAATATGGCTCCATCATTTAAAGGTGTGTGTGTGTGTGTGTGTGTGTGTGTGTGTGTGTGTGTGTGTTGTGCGCATGCACGCATTATCCATGCAACATGCCCAGTAATGGCAAGACAGTATTGCTCAAGTAGAGGTACAGAAGCCCCACTAGAGATAATACTGGCTGCTGTCCCTTGCATGTTGAGAGTTACTCTTCAGACCTGTACGTTCTGAAGGGTTTTTAAAAGCTGACTTTAAAATCTCACCCTGGTTAGGATAGTAATTCACCATATAAAAATAGATAAAATAGAGCAACTCTGCTGAAGTAAGGTGGAAGAAATTCCAAGAGCCTCCCCCTCCCTGAAGCAGCCTCCCCTGACTCTCTCCACCTGTCTAGAGATCAAGTTCAGGGCCATCTTTGAAAGGCAGGTAAGGTGTGGTCCCTGCCACTATGAGGGCTTCCAGAGATCACATGACTAAACAGGCTTGACTTGTAGGAAGAGCTCAGTAAAGGTGTGTCAACCTGTTGAGGTGGGGCTGAAGGTAGATTTTAAAGGATAAGTTGAAACAAAAAGGACGAGCATTTTAGTTGTTGGAACAATGTGAAAAATACAGGAACAAGGAAAGGAGTTGGATCTTTAGGGAAGAAGATGAGTTTACTGGAAAGAGAGCATGGCATAAAGCAGCAATGCAGATAAGACAATAGCAGCAGGTAGAACTGGGTGTGCACCTTCTTAGTTGGGCTTTACTGTAAAAGTTTTACGAATCGATGACACTGCTGGGCAAGATGGTGTTTCTGGGAGACTCCATTCTTCTAGTGTACCGCCTGCTTCTTACTAGGGGTTTCCATTTTTAACAGCATTTTATTTACCTGGTTCAAAGGGACCAGACAAAAGGAAATAAAAAGAATTAATGAATATTTATTTTAATTAATATTTGTTGAGTGTGTACTATATTCCAGAAATTATTGGAATAACCAAAAATTAAATAATAATATCTGGACATTATTGCTGGAGACACCATAGTGGGCAGTACAGACAAGACCTGTGGCTTTATGGAGGATATATTCTAGTGGAGAAAACTGGTAACAAATTAACATTTAGTTCTACCTGGAGAACTAAAATATAGTGATAGAGTCACGAATGATTGGAGAAATAGAAAGAAAACAACTATGGTTGATCAAAACAGAGATAATTTCAGGCTTAGAGAATCACTAGTGCAAAGGCTGTAAGTGTAATCAGCTTGAAATGTTCTGGGAGCCAACAGAAGGCCAGTGTGGCCCAAGAAGTGGTGGGTGGGGAGGCAATGTGGTCATGGATGAGGTCAGAGAGGAAGACAGGAGCCAGACTGTGTAGAGCTCTGGATGAGGAAGAGCTGGGATTCTTGTGAGCGAGTTTCAGAAGACCTAGCCTTTCAATAGAAGATTAGCAAAGAACTGTAGTAGTCATCTTTCATCTTCTGTAGGACCATAACTTGCTGAAATTAGTTGAGAGGAAAATTTGAAATAGAGAAAAGAAAAAGAAACCTCATACAATTCAAAACTGCATGATTTGAAAAACCAACCCAATATTAGGAAACTTATTAATAAAATTACCATTTAAAGAATCCTTACAAACCAAGAAAAAAAAAACAGTTCAATGGAAATAGGCAAAGGATATACATACAAAAGAAACAACAAAATAGCCAATAAATAGAAAAAAAAATATTTAAACTTCACTGGCAATCAAAAATGCAAAAAAAAAAAATGATGAGATGTCACGTTCTGAAAATCTAATGGGCAATTATTTTTAAGTGAACACCCAAGTTAGGCAAAGCTCAGGGAAAATGGCACCTCCATAAATTGCCAGAGAGCATATAAACTGAAACATTCTCAGGAGGAAAATTCACATTACTTATCAAAAATTCCATCTGTATAAAGTGTACTATTGCTCACCAAACACAAATTGTTCTTCCTTTTCAAGCCTGTACTTAATTCCTTCCCTCTCTCCAGGGATCCTTACCTAGCACTCCTTCAGTAGCAAAATCCTGTCATTCAAAACGCAGAACCCAGTTCAGATGTTAATTTCAGGAGCAGGACTCCCCAAATCCAATTCCAAGGTGGGAGCAATCCCACCCTTTTTCTTACTATTTCCATGTCTTTCTCAAGTCTACATGACTATCACACCTTAATATAATAATCTACCTTTTGACTGGGCAGTTTTAAGTAAATCACTTAAATGACTCTCAATTTCTTCATCTGGAAATAAAGAAAATAATACCTATTCTGCAGGGCAGTTGGAAATTAAGATTCTTTCAGTTTGTTGGTACATAAATTACAAATGACTCTAATTTCCAAATCTTGCTTTTTTTAATATTCTACCCAGCTTTTTCTTCCCGCTGGGTAATGGACTTCCTTTTCTAATTCTGCTACTTCAAAGTCACCTTAAATATTAAAAACAGTCCTGTGTCTATTATAATAGCTTGGTCTGTCTATTTTTAATTCTCATTTTATAAACATGATCTTCTTCCCTTGCCCTCCAGCCCAGGTTGTACTTGAGGTTTTAGCAAATTGGGACAGAATGATATGGTACATGCTCAGCCCTTTCTTCTTGCCTGTCTCTCTTCCCCTGCTGCAGGGGCAGGAAGCAGGGAGAAGAAAGTTGATGTTTGTTCTCATCTGATTTTTGGTGGGGAGGGTCTGTGTCTTCTTCATTGTTCGTAACTCCTGTTCTCCTATGTGAGCAAACCCAAGGACATATGTTGGGGTGAAGGTAAGTTCCCTTCTTGTCCAGTGTCTCTGCTTCTCAGCCTTCCTGTTGAAGCATTGGCTATTTCTCTCTAGGGACCAGAGTTCAAATGCAAGATCTTGTGTTGGCCCACTTTGTGGTTCTTTGGAGGGCTCTCTGCGAATGGGAGGTCCAGCTGAAGTTTGACATCCTCTTCTCTCAACCATCTCATCCCTGTGGTACAACCTGAAGCCCTTGCCTATACAGACCTCTTCCCCACCAGGGTCCACTTAGAGGAGTCAGCAAAAAAGGTTTAAGCCCCCAGCACCTTCATGGGGTCCACTCCACCCAATGGAGACACCCCTACCATTTCAGTGGAAACACAGCTTGCCCATACTTCCTCTCTCAGATCCACCAGCTCTCACCTACCCCTTTCTCCACAACCAGCACCATCAGCCTTATTGCATTAAGTTCTCTACAGGTACAGTTCTTCAAAAGATTTCAGAAGTGAAATAATTAGTCTTCCCCAACTTTGTGGAGAAAGTGAGGGAGCAGATGTTGGGCTTTCCCAGTTTAAGAAAGAGAGGGACAAGTCAAATGCCCCTCCATGAAGAGGGGAGGATGAGGGAGAGTCGAGAGTCTATGAAACCAGTATTCCCCTCCCACTTACCTTCTTCTCAATTCTTCTCCTGGCTTTTATGCCCTACTCATTCACTCTTACTGATAAAGGCCATCAAACTTGCTCAGCCTCTGTTACCTGGAGGCACATGAGAAGTCTTTCCCAAGGAACTAGATCTTTAAACTAGATTTGGAGGAATCTAATAACTCAACAGGGTGCTGTTTCTATGACAAACCCAATAACACCTAGCAACCTCCAGTGACATGAAAATATGCTATTTTGGACAATCTGTTTCATTTTGAGAGAGAAAACAAGAATGTTGCATAGTGTTAGTTTGTGGTAGTTGATGCTAGTCTTTGTCTTAACCAGGGACTCTTTCAGAAAAGAGGCTATATGTTGGTAAGTTCACTTTGGTTCATTTTAACAATTGTCTGTTATGTTCCCTAGATACCTGGTTAGCCATGACCTCAAGGAGCTTATGTCTAGTGCTGGATATAACAAGGAGCCAGATGATTACAGGAAAGGAAGGAGTAAAAGGAGCATCACAGGCAAGTTTCCCAGAAGGGACAACTGATGACTCCTCCCAAGCTGAGTGTTAACCTGATGAAGACAGTTTTAAGTAAAAGTGAGAGCCCAGGCAGAGACCTGGAGGTACAAGCCAGGCTGGTTTGGGAAGTTGAAGGGGATTCAATCTGACAGAGAAAAGCACTGGGGGTTAGAAGGGAGAACGAGGTGCACAAATTGAAATAAGACTGAAGGGGGGTAAGGTGGAGCCAGGAACGAGATATATTGTAGGCTGTGTTAATGATTTTCAACTTTCTCTAGAGGATCCTGGGTAACCATGAATAGCCTTAAAACAAGAGAACTTTTATAATTTCCAATTTGGAAAGATTATTTTGGCTGCACTCAGGAGAAAGAACTGGTCAGGGGCAAGACTGGAGTCAGGAAAATCTATTAGGAGGCTGTCGGTAACATCCAGGGAAGAGGTGAGAGCAGCCTGGACTAAAGTATTGTCAGAGAGGTAAATGAAGACCAGAGATATTAAGAAGATATATTCAGCAGCCCTTGACAATTGATAGAAGGCAGTGGTTGAGAGAGAAGGAAGTGCAAGTAGGATGTCCAGGTTTCTGGCTTAAGCAACTGAGTACATGTGAATGTTACTCTCAAAGCCAGATGACCCTAGAGGGAAAATAGGGTTGGCTTGGGAGGGATAGGAAAGTGATGTATTTAATATCATGTGTTATTTATATACCACTTGCAACAACTCTATAAGATAAATAACGCTCATCTTGTAAATTGACACACTTCTAGTCTGTAAGGTGAAAGGTCATAAAGTCAGGAAGAAATGGGACAGAACTCCTCTTGATTATAAGGGCCCCAGGGACAAAGGAACCCCAACAAGCCAAGTTCCCAAGAACTTGGGGCTGATCATCAATATAATCCTGAAAACTCACACTTCCTTTTTAGGGGAACAAAGGAAGAAACTCCAAGGGCTATCACCTGCAGTCATTTCTGTCCATCTCAAATTCCCCACCAGACTGCGTTGGGGCCTGGACTTCCTGTATCTCTACCACACAATTTACCAGCCCTTAATCCATGGTTAAAATGGTCCCTGTGCGTAGGGAGGCAAAAGGTAGCATTTCCTCTTGTGGAAGAAGTGTCCCCACCTACTCCTTAGCCTCACCTTGCATATCCACGGTTCTCTGGCCACTGTGGTCTTGGTGTCATAGCAATGTCCACTCCCCTCATTTCTTTAAACAATCATACAAAAAGGAAGTAACATGCCACCACAATTATTGAACCACTTCTCTCTGTTCAGAACTTGGCCTAAAGCAAACCGTGCTATCTGACGTCTGTAACTTCTGGACTTTTGGAGTATGCAGGCCTCAACCTTCTCCCCGTCTCAACAAATGCAAATGATCAACCACCTGATTTGCATCAAACACCTACTCTACACCAGTCATACCTGACATAATGAGAAGCTCAGTGATAAAGAAGACTCATTATAAGCCAGAGTAGTTTTATGTATAAAATCCAAATTAAAGCCATAAATTCAAAAGATGGGAACACTAAACATTTTCGAGAGCCTAATTTACACCACTACTATATTAATACTTTCTATATGTTACCTCATTCAATTCTCATAGTAAGCCATGAGATGAACATTAATTTCCATATACAACGGGAAAAAGAACTCAATGTGGCAAAGACTAGAAAACCTTGAATAAATTCATTTATTTTTTCCTGTTCATACATGTAGACTGCATTTTTCAAAGTCCCTTGCAGATATGGCTATGGATATGAGTCTTGACCAATAGAAGTTTCATGTGCCATTTCCAGACCTGGCCCATAAAAGCTCTGTGTGATCCTTCATTTTCTATCTTCCCTATTCCATACCCACAAAAATCTGGGAAGTCGTGTGTTGAAGATGAAAGAGACTCTTTGGTCTGATTCCTTGAATCATTGTATGGAACAGAGTGCTCCCTCACTGGACTTTAAGTGAGTGAGAAATAAAATTCTCTTGTGATAAGCTGCCAACATTTAGAAGTTGATTTATTACTATAGCTAACATTAATGGCTCCAAAGACATCAAATTATCTACACAAATTCAACCAACTGGTTAGTGCCAGAGAACAGATTTGACTATAGGTTTACCTTATTCCAAAGCCACTGCAACACACATTTTGCCTATAGGTGGCCTAGAGGAGGTATAATTTTATTATGACTATAGCAAATAAGGAAGATTTTAAAAGACAGAAAGAAGGGTGGTAATGAAAAGGGTCAGAGAAAGGAGGGTATAAATTATTTTTAAGGAATTATAATGAAGCAAAGGCTCTATACTGGAGGATCACAGGAGAGAAAATTGGGAGTGTAGATTGAACTAAAATAGAACAAGTTTGGTTACATTCTATTAACAAACAGAATCAAACTCTCAATGGCTAAACAAAAGCAGACTATCCTGGCTCAAACTACATTCCAGTGTAGGTCAAAAAAAGTAATATAACTACTCTTAACCTCAAAGTTGGAGGAAGTACAATTCTACCATTTCCCCAGGAGGCAAAGATCTGGAAATATTTGATAAGCAGCATTACTGTCTACTATAAGGTAAAAGTGGGAGGGGCTTGGATCTCAAAGAAAAGAAATATATGTTCCTTTAGGAAATATCTTTATTAGTAGATTAATTATCTAACACCAAAAGGAAGAATTTTTAGTTTTTCTAGATATAGAGCAGAATTATAGAGGAAAAAAACCACATCAAGCTTTTAGAAAGGCAGTTGGATATATATTGAGAGTGTTAAGATATGCATACCTTTCCCCCTCAAATTCCTTTTATATACAAGAATTGCATAATATATAGCCTCTTTTGTTCTGAATTCAGACATATCTGAAACTCAAATCCAGATTCTGCCACTCACCAAGTGTGTGATATTGAACAACTTATCCAGCCTATTTTAGTTTCTCTCATCTCTAAAGTGAGAATGTCAGTAGCAGTTATCTCATAAATTTGTTTGAAGGTTATATGATTTAACACATGTAAAAGCACCCAGGACATATTTTAGAAAATATTAGCTACTGCTAAACACTCAAGAATTCATAAAGGTATATACATTCTTTAAAATACTGTAATAGCAGAAAATATAAAGTTATCTAATGTTCCATCAATGTAAAACTCATTACATATGTGTGTAGAGAGAAAGAATACCAAATAGTTATTTTTAAAAATAAGACAGAATCATCTATATTGACCTGGAAAGATATCCATAATACATTGTAGAATTGTGAAATTAGGGAAACCAATTATATAGGTTTCAAGTGTACAATTCCATGATACATCATATGTATATTGCAGCACTAATCACAATGATCAAGACATGGAAATAGCCAAAGTACGTGCCCTTCGATAGATGATTGGATAAAGAAGATGTAGTACATGTATACAATAATAAATAATTTAAATTAATGTTTGATGGTAGACAACTGTGGGATATTTAAATTGAACCTCAAAAGACTGCAGGAAATTGAGTGACATTACTCTAAAATAATTTCTTTCATTTTTATTTATTTATTTATTGAACAAGGGTTTTCAATGCTTGGATCTATAAAAATATAATCAGATATATAAGTGTTATGCCTACCCTTCCTGGCACTAATATTCAACCATGAACACATAAATTAGTTTTTTTAAAGCCTCAGTCCTCTCATTAAGAGATACACTTTATGTTTCATATATTATTTTTTATCAACTGTATAATATCAATAATCATAATGATAAAGAAAAATTTTAGTAGAGTCTTATAGTCACATGAAATTAAAATTTCCAGTTCTATACATATTATTATGACTGAGAGATATAATAAACTGACAGATAAAAAAAGCTCAAGCAGAAAAAATATACATGAGAAAAAATCTGTAGAGGAAGCAGAATGAGAAAAATGGAATGACAGAAATTTCTAGCTGCTTAAGTGCTTATTTGTTTATTTTTTAGATGGTACTATCTTTATCACATCAGCATTCACATTCCATTAGATGTATTTTATTTTTTATACTAATTTACCATTGAATGTATTTTAAAAGATGATACAATAGTTTCACCTTTTATATCAATATTTACAATGGGCCAGAAGTTGTATCTTTCACATCCATATACATCTGGGATATAAATATTTTCAGGAATAATATAAAAATGTATTAGGTGGTTGATAATTTTTCAAAGTTCCTTTAAGAGATATGTGAGAAGAAACATTTGATGATGATAGGCCTATCCAATACCCATCCTCTCTTTCTTTCTTTTCAGAGCTGTAGACAATGTGCCCAGCTGAAAATCCACCCTTCCAAGTCTCTTTGCAGATACTTATATATAAGTTCTTTCTCACTTTTGTCATTCCTCTCGTCCACATAGGGTGTGAACACAATGACAGAGTTCCAGCCGCCCCCTTGGACCATGTGCTAAGAATGGCAGTAATAAAAGACAGAAAGAACCTGGGTTTTAGATGACTTTGTCACTCATCTGTTCCAACCCCAAACTGCCTATTTCCAAGTTTCTTTTAGGCAGAGAAAAATAAATCCATACATGTTTAAGTCACCGTTATTTTGGGTTTTCTGTTATACACAGCCAGATCTAATCCTAACTGTTAGGGCAGCTATAGCTCATTTCATATAATCAATCAGTTGTTGAACATTTAGGTTTTTTCCGGATTTTTCTGTTTATTAAAACCATACTGTGATTCTTATTAGATGTATTTTCAGACGCATTCATAGTTTCTTTTCTAGGAGATAGTCTAAGTAGTAAATTCTCAGTCAATGATGTCTTGATAAATATTGCAATTTTTTTCTTCATAAAAGTTAATTTACGCTTCCATCAATAGTGTATGAGACTTAGAATTCTATACAGCTTCACCATCATTGGGTTGCCTTTTTTCCTCAAATATTATAATTTGATAGGGGAAAAAAAGGTTTATTTGTACATTTTGATAACATAAAATTACACATTACACATTTTTTTTTATTTATCTGCCAGTGAGTAGTCTTTATTTTATTATTTTTAAAAATTAAGAAAAAGATAAAAGTGTTTTTGTTCCAAATTAAGCTAAGGTTAGAGAACTAGAGGTGAGACTACCCACCTGTGAAGTCTCTGTTTATATAAAGCTCCACGGCAACAGGGAAGTTGTCTTACACTGCATGTATGCAGTGCCTTGCACGTAGTAGGAATTCATTAAATAATTGTTACATGTATGAAAGCCACTGTCTTGCTATATGACTTTGAGCAGTTAATTTCCTGCTCTGGGCTTCAGTGTCCCAGTTAATAAACTAACAGGATCAAATGGGTCTATGTCATGGGCTTCCCCAAGTCCAACAAGCTTTTATTAGAAGAGAGCCAGATCCAAGAAATGCCCATGGAGGCAGTGGAAAACAGTCTCTTCCTTTGTGGCTATTTCTGCTTGTCCAAAGGACTAGAAACAGCAGAGTCTAAAGAGATAGAAATAAAAATTTAACATTCCTTTTTTTCCTCTCTTTCCATATTACCGGAAAATAAAAACATTACAAAGGCAATAAGAAACACCATGAAAAGCCCCTCATCTCCTGAAATTGCCCTCTGAGGACTGCAAGTAGATGCTAGCTCCAGCCCAGCAACCACACTCTCTTGTTCTGCTGGAGCCCAGACTTTAGGCTTAATTGAACAAGTGTCAGTAAATGGAGGATGATGATATCGATCTGGAAGGATCAGTTGAGATAAGGTATACATGCCCAGCACATAGAAGGGGCTCGATCAGTAGTAATTCAGTGGTGGTACCCAGTCTCTAACCATAGGTACCAAGCAGCTGTGGCAGTGGTTTTTTCCTAGAAAAGCCCCCAGAGTGGGACTAGTCACAGTTTCTAGGTACAAAATTTTAGATTCGCACTCTCTGACCCTCCTGGAGATTCTGAGAATTTCCTAATACCCTTTCAAAAATTCCTTTGCTACTTAAATGAACCAGAGCATATTGCCATCTATAACTTAGAACCTGGACCATAATAGCTCTCATCGGTCCTAAAAAAAAAAAACAAAAAACAAACAAAAAAAAAACCTCATTGGAAAGAAATTTTTGTACACTTAGGCAGGTTAGTTTCCACCCTCAGCTCTATTTAATATGGATTCAAATTTTGTCCCCATCAACTTGTCTTCTCAGCTCAACAGAAGCCCCTAGTAAAAGAGGCAGCCTATGGAAGTCCAGTGGAAAATGGCCAGAGGAATGAATGGGAATGAGGAGATAAGATCCTGAGTCCACCACTGGAAACCCATGTACCCAGAAGCAAGTCCTTTCAATGCCCTGGATCCTAGTTTCCTGACCCATAAAATGGGAAGACAGTATTTGGCCCAGGGAACTGATGCAAGATCAAAAAGGCAATAGATCTGAAGATTCCTTGTCAACTCTAGACCTAAGGGGCAACTTAAATAGTGTCTTTCTTCATCTGCCTCCTGTGGAAGTCAGAGACTGGCTCATGTCTTCGTTTTTCCTTTTTCAGGGCACCCGCACAGCACTTAGGTCTCCTGGGGCTGTGGGAGGAAACACGGCCAAAGTGCGGGTCTTATCGCCCTCTTGTGGATTAAAATGGAAAGGTTGTGGTTTTCAAATGGGCTACAAAGCTACAAAAACAGAACTCACAGAGCCCTGGAACTCCAGAAGTGAAAGGGATTTTGAGATCATTTAGTCTAACATCCTCATTTGTAGATGGGATAACAACAAAAACCCAAGAGAGAGAGTGACTTGCCTGAGGTCATACCAAGAACAAATGTCAGATCCAGGGCCAGACCTCAGTCCCTAATGTCTATCCAGGGCTGAGATCACTCTCTATGACATGAGACATAGAAGTCCCCATTACTTGTAGTCTGTGTCCCCATGTCTCTAAATCCTTAGCACAGCTCAACCATGCTGTCAGCAAGTAGCACTTTAGCTAATTCTGCCCAAGATTGGTTAACTTCCTCACCCAATTAGTTATATTGTCAAAAAGTTATATTATTTCTCTTTAAAAGCTGCCATGTTAATATTTTGATTTTGATATTAACAGAGCTATAACTGTGGCAACTTCGTGGACACTTAGAAAGAAAACATTCTCAAGCATGACTGGATAATTGTAAGAGAAATTTTTAAAAATGGAATACCTGATTTCTCCATGAACTAGAGAAACCCTTTATTTCAGGCACCAATCTCTTCCACAGGTGGTATCTGTGAAGATAGAACAGTCCAAAAGAAATAAAAGCACATCAACACAGCTGCCAAGCTACATGACTTGCATAAGACCCCACATTCTAATGGTGCCCAATTAGCCATCTTAATAAATGCCAAAATAAATGGGTCATGTTGGGCTTTTGCAATGGAGAGGAAATGTCCTTTTCAAGGGACTTCTTAGAAATCTTTGTTTTAGTGTCTAAATCCCTTTGAAAGCTGAGAAGGCACAGGAAAGACTTCAAAGTAGCTCTCAAATAAACCACCTGAGTTCTATACTCAGAGAGAACAGGTAGGACCCTGAAAGAGTCACTTCCCCCCTCCTGCAACAACTCACAGGTAGCAGGGGGCATCTAGCAGGTCCTTCTGGTCTTACAAGGTTACTGAGTGGACTTCATTTTAGGATCACAAACATCGCTAATGTGCAGAATTTTAATCACCCATGATGAAGTAACCTGGGTATTCTTCTCATTTCCTGACAAAACCCAGAAGCTTCGCCAGATTCAATCATTTTATTATTATTATTATTATTACTCAACAATAACATTATCTAATATTGAGAGCTTACGGTAGTAATATTCTAAAGGGCTTGCATATATTAACTCATTTCCGACCAGAATTCTGTGAAAAAAGCACTACTAATTATTCCCATTTTAAAGATAGAAAAACAGGTTCAGAGAGGTTTAGTAGCTCACCCAAGATCAAAACAGCTCATAAGTGGAAGAGTCAGTGTTTGAAGCCAAGTTCACCAGACTTCAGGGTCCATACTCTTAAATCCAGCCCCACTCTGAAGGTTACCTGCTTGGCTGCAGACCAACTTCTTTACTACTCCCTAACTAAATCCCAACACAGAGTGGGATGTCCGTCAGGGACTAAAAAGTCAAAATTACAAAAGGATCTGTTGTGATTTGAGCCCTGTGTCCTCCTCAAAATACCTCTAAATTGAATCTTCATGCTCATTCTAAGCATTTGTGTGATCACTCTGCTTCCTTCTAACAACATAGGTGCACATGCGTCATCAGAGTCAGATAGAAAGTGACATCACTTGTTGGGAGCACATTTGGTATGATTTTCCTTCTGAAAGCAGTGGGATATTTTTAGAAGGCCTTGAAGTAAGACTTGTATTTGAGACCTAACTCTGCCATCTCTGCCTCCTGTTTGACCCTGGATATTTATTCACTCTACGACTTATTGTCCTCACCTTGGAAAACGTTGATAATAATGTCAACATTGTACTGTTGTTATGAGAATTCATTCAGACCCATCTATAAGTTATCTAGCAGTGTCTGGCAGACACATAGTAGGCATTCAAGAAATGGTAGGAATTAGTGGACCATTAGCCTACCAAATGCAGATACTTACTTTCATCCTGTACTAACTTTAGGAGTAGGAGGCGATAGTGGATATCAAAGGAGAAGGGAACAAACACTGTGACCGCAGTGTCATATAGTGTGAAACGCATGGGCTTTGAACAGATGCCCATTGTGACTTACGGCAAATTGCTTAATTTTGCTGACTCTCAGTTTCCTTCTTCATAAACAGAGGTGATATATCTTCATTATATATTATATATGCTAATATTACTTAACACCTATTCAGGGCATAGACAAAATAAGAATAAGATAAGAATTTTTAAAGACATTCAATGATGTAAGCTACTGAGTTAAAGATTATGCACTACCTTATTTATGTTAGTAAATGTAATAATTATAGGAAATGCTAATAATATAATAAAATATTAGCCTTCTGGGATGTTCTAAAACCAGAGTGCTATAGTTAAGATTTCTAGATTGTTTCAGACAAAAAAAAAAAAACATCTACTTGGTTAATTTTAAACAAATAGAGTAGAATTATTTTCAAACATAGTTTTCATTTCTACACATTCTTTTCATTTTTTAATTATAAAAGTATCATAGGTGCATACCCAAGACAAACTGTTGCAATATATATTAGGAGACTTGCACAACAATGTTCAAAACATTGTTTGTAACACACACACACACACACACACACACACAAACTGTAAAGAATTCAAATGTCTACCAACACTGACAGGGAAGAAATTATGGAATATTTATACAATGAAATACTACATAGCAGGAAAAAAAATAAAATCATACCGATAAGTGACATGAATGAACACTAGAAGCATAATATTGAATGAAAAAAACAAAACAAAACAATTTATAGAACACTACATGATACCACTTTTATAAAATTCAAAGACAAGCAACCCTAACTTAGATCCTGTTTAGGGGTACATAGAGAAGTAGTGCAGCCATATTTTTAAAAAATTAAGATTTTTTTTTTAATCTCATGGTGGTGTTTACAGCTGGTAGAAAGGTGGAGGAATAGGATTAGAGAGCAGCACATGGATCAATTCAACAGTACTGAAAAAGTTCTCTGCGGGGTGGCGGGTTCACTGATTTGAATATGATTCTTAACAATTTACTGTTTCTATAACTATACTTATACATACACACATGCACATGTATAATATTACTTCTAATAATATTACATACAATACTTTTAAAATCCACGCTACTCTATGTTGGACAAGAAATCTGACTTCCTTGATTGTGTGCTGTTAATACCTTGGGGATTTTTTTTTTTCTTATGTCTACTCTGTGAGTAGATTGTACAACCCAGTTACTAATTTAAAAAGAGGTCCACTAAGGACCTAAGATTAAGGCTATAAACTTAATCATAGGAAGAAGGCAATCCACAAGGGTCCATTCATGCCTTGAAAGTCAAGTGACAGAGGGTGGAGATGGTAAATCACACTGCACACCAGGGAGGATGTATCTTTACTCATGGGAACATTTGAGTTTACACCCATGCCAAGCTTATCAAGACTAGTCCATTTCCACAGGCCAAGACTGCACAGAACTGAATTCTCAGAGAGTTCAGTGTACTCTTCTGTGTTGTATGCAGATCAAAGAAAAGTCACCAAATTAGTTTGCTCAAGCTTCCATTAAAACAAAACAAAACAAAAAAGCACCACAGGCTGCGTGGCTTAAACAACATAAATATATTTTCTCATAATTCTGGAAACTAGAAGTTCAAACTCAAGGTGTTGGCTGAGTTCTACTAAAGGCCTCTTTCCTTGGCTTGTAGATGGCCATCTTCTCCATATGTCTGTACATGGGCTTCCCTCTGTATGTACCAGTGTCCCATCTCCTCTTCTTATAAGTACACCAGTCAAATGGAATTAGGATCCACTCCAATGATTTAACTTTAATTATCTCTTTAAAGATACTATCTCCAAATACAGTCATGTTCTGAGGCAATGAGAGTGAAGACTTCAACATATGCATTCAGGGGCAGTACACAGTTCAACCCGTAACAGTCACCAAGGGCTCCTTGGAAAATAGTAGGCCTGATTATATTTCAAATTAGATTAGTATTATCTGAGAGGACTTTCCATAATGGTGGGAATGTTTTCTATCTGCACTGTCCTAAAAGGTAGCCTCTAACCATATGTAGCTATCAAGCACTTATAATGTGGCTAGTGCAATCAAGGAAATAATTTTTTTATTTTAATAAATTTTAATCAATACTAATTTCAATTGTCACATGTGGCCTATTGGCTACTATTTTGAACAACTCAGGATTAAATCAAACATGATCACAGGAGAGAATGTTGACAGGCTGGAAAAGATGGAATATCAGAGCAGTAGTTTTCAGGGACCATCCAGGCAACCTATCTACTGCATAGAAGGAATCTGTAGTCCAGAGAGAAAGAGTATTTTGTCCAGAGTCCCAAAGAAGTATAAGAATCCTCTCGCATGTTTATCTGTTAATTCTTTCTTTTCTTCATTTAAATTCTTATATGACATCCTCGCAGCATTCATTCCATTTATTTGCTCTACCTCCCCTTACCCATAACTAACAGCCCCCATCCTCCTGAAAAATACCAGCTCCTTCCCACCTCAAGGCCTTTATAGTTGCTGTTCCTTCTGCTAGAGGCTTGTCCCCCAAAGTCTTTTTGTTTAATTAAAATTATTGGAGTGACATTGGTTAATAAAATCACATAGGTTTCAAGTATACAATTCAAAAATATGTTATATGTATATTGCATTGCATGTTCACCACCTAAAGTTAAATTTCCTTCTGTCACCATATATTTGACCCCCTGACCCCCAACTACTTTCCCCCTCCGTGCCTTCCCTCTGGTAACCATTAACCCATTGTCGGGGTCCATGATTCTGTTTGTCACATTCTTTGCATGAGTTTCCTTCTTGCCATTCAGGCCTCAAATCAAACATCATCCTCCTGACCATTCTGTCTAAACTAGCAACCTTCCCCAATCCTATTACCTAGTTTTATTTTTATCGTAATACTTCCATCTATCTGATATCATCTTGTTTATTGATTTGTTGTTTATTGCCCATTTCCTGTTCCCCACCCCGACTATACTGTGATCTCCATGAAACCAAAAACCTTGTCTGTCTTATTTGCTGCTTTATCCCCAGTTCCTAGATAAGGGCTAGGTCCTCGATAAATATCTCATGAAGGATGGATGATGGATGGATGCATTGATAGATGAATGGATAGATAGATGGATGAATCTTTCCCCCTTTCTTCTTGAGAACCACATTGTAGAAGGCCCCTGACATGCTTTAAGTCCTATGAAGCAATAAAGATCTCCATTCCTACACTCTCACCTTTGCCCCCTACAGAGGCCGTTTGGCCTCAACCAGCCGACAGAATTGAGGGGACCATATCGTACCTTGGAAATTCAAGAAGCCAGAGTACCTGTTTGTGTGTACAGAGTCCTGTTGCTTGCTCACCTTCACAGTTTCAGCCAAGAAAAACAGTGTCTTCATACAAGTCCCCCTCCTTGGATTGTGGAGAAGGTACCATGTGTGGGGAAAGGTCACAAACCCAACAATTTAGGGGGCTCAACCTGAAACCAGCCACAAGAGCTATGAAACTTCTCCTGCCCTCTGATAAAATAATTCCACTCTGGGGAATATTCCCAAGGAAGTAATCTCAAAGGCAGAAGGGGTTGGTGAGGAGTTATATTTTGCCTGAGAGTGTGGAGTTAAAAACATTTAAACACACAGCAACAAGAGAGCAGCCAAGTAGCGTTTGTGATACATTATACAAGTGCACAATTCCTTATCCAAAACACTTAGGGCTTCATGTATTTTGGAAATCAAAATGTTTCCAATTTTAGAAAAATGATATTGTTTGTATTCTATTGTGTATTGAGCCCACATTGAAACATTAATATGTGCAGCAAAACAGAGGCTTAATCATTCTAAGTGAAATAAAAGAGTACAAAAAGCCTCATATCAGTTCAGGTGAGGTCTGGAAAAAGAACTTTCTTGGCTGAAGAACTTCTGGTCTACAGAGTATTACAGACAAAGAATGAAGACCTGAACTATTGACAAGAATGCAATGAAGACTTTTAGGTTGATGAGGAGACAGGCCTTCATTGCATGGTGATACTGAAGAACTCAGGGAAAAGGAAAATAGAACGTGCTTTGCCAACCTGTAAAATATATGCTAACAAAGACTGGAAGATGACCGGGGCTGTGGAAGTTTCAGTCCATGAGGATGTGAGCATGTTGTTGAAAGAAAAAGCAAGTACAGGGACATGGAGAGCAGGAAAAAGTGGAAAAGAGAAAACAGAGCGATCAAAACCACCGCCTTTTTCATCACTGTCCCCCTGGCCCCATAACCTTCTGTCTCAATGATAAGAATCTTTGGAGTATCTTCATTTCTTGTTATGAGGAAACAATGGAAAAAGATGCAGCAGAAAGTAGTGCCTAGATGATGTTGGCTAAGCCCCGAAGGTTCCTTCCTTGGCAGGGGTAATCTGTTTGTTTAATCCCTGGCTGTTAGTAGGATGATTTCCAACAAAAGAGCATGTGCCAGTACCATACTATTTTAATTATTGTAGCTTTGTGATACAGTTTTAAATCAGAAAATGTAATACCTACAACTTTGCTCTTCTTTTTCAAGATTGCTTTGGCTATTCAGAGTCTTTTTGGTCCTACATGGATTTTTGTATTGTTTTTGCTATTTGAAAAAAAAATGCCACTGGCATTTTGATGGGGATAGCATTGAATCTATATATTGTTTTTGGGCAGTAGAGGCAGTTTAGCAATGTTGACACTTCCAATCCGTGAACACAAGATTTCAGTCATTTATTTATATAAAGACAGGCATATAGACAAATGAAACTAATATTTTTTTTTTTGACAAGGGTAACTGTGTGATCTTTTAGCAAGTTGTTTAGCCTATCTGTGCCTTATTTTCCCTGCAGGGTGAGGATTAAACAAAAAAAAATCTACGAACTGTGATAAGCACAGTGTGTAGCATATGGTCATGGCCCCAGAGAAGCCAGCTTTTGTAGTTAAAGAACCAGCGAGTAAAGGCTGAGTCTAGGTTGCCATCTGAACTCATGGTGATGCTTAGTCCCTACTAACTGGGCCTCTTTCTTTGACTTCAAGCTTTTCAGACACAGGGATGTTCTGCTGAGTCACAGCAACCTTTGGATATGGGGATCCTTCGCCCAACTTTTAGGGGAGAAAACTGATAAGAGTAACTGGCCCAAAGTCACACAGGTTCTCAGGTCCAAAGAGATTTGGGCCAGGTTTTCTGACTCCAACATACAGGATTCTTTTCACAGCACAGTTGTTCCATAGAAAACTCTTCTTACTGGGGAAATCTATGTCCTCGGTGGGAGTTTGTTTTTTTTAGAAATACACAATGAACATTTGAAGTCTAGATTAGTGAGTGATATAAATATGTGAGTAGACCACGGAGAATTTTGACCTCTGAATAGAATAACAGACTTTGGCAAGGCTTGTTGCCAAACTGGGCCTCAGCTTTCTCATCTGCAAAATGCATTTGCTGGACAACATGCCCTGGAAAGGGACCTTTAGGAAAGATTTCAACAATAGCCACCCCAGTGACTTTACATTTGTTGCTGGATATATGAGCTTAGCTAAATGTCATTTATATTTAGTGTTAACTTCATTGCAGAGGGGCTTCTGAAACGAGGAGGGCAATCACTTTATTTTACAGAGAAAAAGAAGAGGACCCAGAGAGGTATTAAATATTATTGAAGAAAAATAAACCCTGACTGTTTGCTGTCTCATCCCCAGTGATGTTCTCAGAATTTGTTTGCTCAGAGACATAATCAGTAACATCTAAAATTAGCACTCGAGCTTCTTCCCTCTCGCACTTCATCATCTCTGAGAGGTTCTATAGATTGGAGAGTTGCTTATAATGATGATGAAATTACTCATTTAAAAACTCGAGAACTGAGAAAACAAGTTTACTGCCTTATCTGTGAATAGTTTGGGCCTGAAAGGAAAATTCTGTCTTCTGCCCAACAAAAGGATAAAAGCAATTATCTGAGATAAAAAAAAAAAAAAAAAAAAAAAAAAAACAGCCCGTCACTGTGCCTCTCTGGAAGATGGAATTCATTGATCAGAATTAAATTTCCAGGTTTAGGTAGAAAAAAAATAAAGTCCCTACATCGTTAATTTCAATAGAATCCAAAATAATGGGATGCAGCCAAGCAAAAATACAGTGAAATCTAATATTCCCTGTTTTCTAAGTCACCTTCTCCCAGAGTGCAATGGGGTAGAAGACACACACTTTTCTGCCCAGTAACAGTTTTCAAAGTTGCTGGGCTTTTTTCTTTTCTCTGAATTGTGATATATTTCAAACTTTCAAAAAAATGCAGAGGACCATACAATAAATATTTACATACTAACCCAGATTTAATAAATGTTGACACTTTGCCATATATACTTTGAACGTTTTAAGACAATAAAATGTTACAGATATACAATTAAAACTCCTTCACTACTTCTATTCCCCTCCCTCCTTCCCCAAGATAACCACTATCATGATATTGGTACGTGCAGTTCTGCACAAATTTTTATACATACTATATATGTTTTCTGCATGATTTTTACTGTGGTAAAACACACACAATAAAATTTACCATTTTAACCATTTTAAAATATAAAATTCAGTGTCAGTATATTCACAGTGTTATGCAACCATCACCCCTAAGCAGTTCCAGAACATTTTTATCCCCTCAAAAGGAAGCCCTGCCCCTTTGAGCAGTCACGCCCTCTTTCCCCCAGCCCCTAGCAACCACTAAACTTACTAATACCTCCACAGATTGATTTATTCTGAACTTTTCTTATGTATGCGGTTCTACAATGTATGTACCATGTTGTACCATGTATCAGTACTCCATTCTTTTTTATGGCCAAAAAGCATTCCATTTTATGAATATGCCACATTTGTTTATTCATTCATCTGCAGATGGACATTTAGGTTGTTTCCCCTTTTTGGCTATCATAAAAATGCTGATATTAATATCCATATGTAAGTTTTTGTGTGGACAGATGTTTTCACTTCGCTTGGGTATATGCTAGAGGTAGAATTGCTAGGTCAATGACAACTATGTTTAATGTTTTGAGAAATTTTGTTGCCAAAACTCCATGTTTTTATATCAGCATCATTCTATATCTGCTTTTTCCAATAACTGCTATGTATAATTTAATGTTTAACTGTAGTTTATTTTAATGGTGGTATAAAATCCCACTGCACGAACAAAACCACTGTTCATTTGCCATTCCCCTATTGTTGGATATTTAGGTGTTCCCAGTTTCCCATTACCATAAAAAACACAGCCATGATGGGAGTTTCCAAGGTTGCAGTCTGTAAACCAAATCTTCAGAGCAAGAGACCCTCACAGATTACACATGGTACCTATTCTTAGTTGACAGCTCCCAAGTATCCCTGGGTGATGGTTCTGGCTTGTGGTTGGAGAATCAAAATGAGCGAGCTGAAGGGATGCATCAGACCATGCCCCCAAAATAACTAAAGCTTTCAGACAAGAGGGGGCTCAGTGTATTATCATTCCCAATTATTGGCTGGCCTCCCTGAAAGAAGATTATTCATCCCCACTTGCTGTTTTGTGACCTACAGGACATCCTTGGGGGAAGATGGTCCTTGCTCCTATGCCACCCCAGATATCAGGCTTGTCCAGGTGATCACTGTAGCCTCAAGATGTGAGTGGTAATGCCATACGCAATATAGGGTGGGAGTTTTGGGATCCATCCCCTTCCTCCTCCCTCTGCCTGGACCCCAGAATGAAGAAAGCACATGGAGAAGAGCCACAACTGGCCCACAAGGAACTACAAAGTGAGCAAAACAAACTTTTATCATTGTAAGCCTCTAAGATGTTGGTGTTGTTCATAATTGCAGAATAACTCAGCAAAAGCTAATATGAGGGCTCTCTTCCTTATCCTCATGCCAACTGAATTCTCTGCAATTTTGACCTGAACATCCACTGGCCTAATTTCTAAACCCTTTTAAACTTCATTCCAACTAAAATGCACTTACCAAGTTTGGACTCTGCCCATTACTCAGCCTAGAGCTTGGGATTGAAAAACATGGGGAAAATAATAATAGCTAGCATTCATTAGAGTCTGCTCTGGCCCAGGCACACTTGGGCAGGCAGCTGGTCTTAGCCCTCATGTTACCCAGAGAAGGCAAACACTGCCATTACCCTCATTTTATTACTAAGGAACTTGACACTTCAAGGTATTAAGTTAACTGTCCTCAGATAACACTTGATCTAGCAAGAGGCAGCTGGGGAAACTGAACCTGAGCACTCGCATGGCTCTGGTCCTATAAGATATACATCCTGCCTCCAGTGACATCAAAGATGTGTCCTCCTCTCATGCCACAGCTGTCTGTCAGTTCCAGGGACTGCCACACTCACCAGCTGGACACCTCAGCAAATCATCCCACTTAGATAAGCCCCAATTTCCTTTGTGCATCAAGGTAACGTCTGACAAGGGCCTGGCAGTGAGTGGGGCCCAGTGCATGCTCTTTCCTCTACCTATGAGCAGGAAGAGCAGGGTTTGAGTCGCAGTCTGACACCTGTTGGTGATGACTCTGGCCAAGCACAGTCAGAGGCTCAGTCTCTTCAGCCCTTGACTAGGAATAATAATTGCAGCCTCACTGGATTGTCATAAAGTGGAAATAAGTCGAGGTGTGTGGAAGCACTGTGTAAACCCCAGAGCACTCTGGATAAGTCAGCTGTTCTCCTCCTTTCAGGACACAATGCTTCAGAGGTCTTCGTGAGAGGGTGCTCACACCCACACACCCAATTCCAAGAAAAACACAAGAGGTGTGGGCCATGTGGTTTCATAGATTGTGACTCACAGAGGCCACTCCTGCTGGGTATTCAGATCCTGTGGTCTGAGGAGCTGTGCTTTTTGCTAACCACTCCCTAAGACTGTAACTCACACCCACTCTTCTCTGGTCCAGAGGGAGGGAGTAGAAGGCCAAAATGACTTGGAAATTTATTCCAAGATAGTACAACCATTGTTGGGGAGGGGAAGTAAATAGAGAAGTCAGGAGGGAGCCTGAGTTTTCTGGTTGTGGGAGAGAAGAGGATGCCCATTCCTGACAGCAGGTGATCCAAGTAGAAAAGTTCAGGAGTTGACAGGCAGTGCTAGACATTTATTTTCTCATAATTCTGGAAACTAGAGGTCTGAGATCAAGGTATCATTGAGGTTAATTTTTTCTGAGGCCTCTCTTTTTGGCTTATAGATGGCCATCTTTTTCCTGTGTCTTCACAACCTCTTCCCTCTATACCTCTCTGTGTCCAAATTTCCTCTTATTAGAAGGATACCAGTTCTGCTGGATTAGGGCCTGTCCTAATAACCCCATTTTAACTTAATTATCTCTTTAAAAACTCTCTCTCTAAATACGGTCTCACTCTGAGGTACTGGGAGTTAGGACTTCAACATATGAATTTGAGGACACAGATCAGTCCATAACAGGTATGTTATGTTAACGGGGTATATGGAGAGATATCCTCATGGTAATAACTGATCTAAGGTATTTCACACATTGCTGAATTCAAATTGCTGGTATTTTATATAAGATTTTAAAATTCTATGGCCATATTTACACTTGTCTTGCATTTTACTTTATGGTGCCATCCCTGTAGGCTTTAAGTATCAAGGTTATAATAGCTTTATAAAATATGTAATGTCTGCTCTTTATTCTATGCTACAAAACAACTGTTGTAACCACATTTTATGTGTGCCTTGAAGGCTTGGTGAAACGGAATAGTAAAACTCTATTGCCCCAACAAAAAGCAAATCAAAGGGAAAAATGTAGGGACCTTCATAAAGGTGAGTATATTTTCTGCACTCAAAGTTCAATTCCCACTTCCTCAAAACATACAAAGGAACAAACTAATCAAGTTGGACCAAGTCACTCTCCTACTCAGACTCTGTAGTGATCCCCCATTGCTTTCAGAAAAGAACCCACATTTCACCATGGCCTTCCATGTTCTTTGTTTTCCTGCTCTACCAGCCCCTTTGTCTTCCTCCCTGAACTTGGCACAGATTCATATGTATTAGCTTTTCTCTCACTTCAGGGTTTTTGCTTAGAATGCTGCCCTTTCCTCAATACCTCACCTGAAGAATTCTTCCAGTTCCCAGCTCAGATATTGCCACCTCCTACAAGCCTACCAGAGCTCTCCCACACCCAGGCTCAATTAAATGCTCTGTGTTCCTCCTGCCCTTTATGCTTCCCCCAACCTCAGCCCTTGCCACTCCATCTCTCCCATTGCCAGAAGTCCTTCCTTGGCCTGGGCCTACTATCGTGGGTTCCAATCAGACTCTGCAGAATGATTGGCAACTTGACGTATAGAGTCACACCATAGAAACAGCCTTCCCTTGTTTAAGCGTGATGATATGAGAGTCAGCCTTTGTTTTGAAGGCCAAAGCTTTTGAGGGAAGATGATGTCTCTCAAAATTAATCTAAAGTTAAACACTACACAAGTTCTTATTTTTGAGTGAGCTGGAGTTGGGTAGGTGAAGAAATGCAGCCCCCTTCCCTCTTTTCTTAAAGCACAAAGCCTAAAGGAGGCAACTTCTTTCTGCGCTGCTTTCGGGCTGAGATAGGCCCCCTAATTCTTATGGGAGGGTTTAAGCCTCTAATCTTACTCTTACCTCCCCTCTCTTCTTTTCACCTTGAATGAGTCTGTTCCAAAAATACCCAACTCTTGTTTGAGCCCCAGGAGCATTCACCCCTTGCAGTGACAGCTGGATGGTACCCCAGTGATCTTGGAGAATAACAGTACCTCTTACATTGTATCCACAGAAAAACGAAGACCGGAGAGAAGAAAATACTTGTCTCATTCATCTCCAACAGGGGCAAAGGCAGGTCTGGAGATAGGGCCCTTGATACCCAGTGAACACTTGGCAGTGTATGTTCTAGGCCCACTGCGATGCCAGGACCCCCCTGAAGGACTGTCATCTTCCCTTTTTTATGCCACCTCCTATGAATGGCACCCCTCACCAAATTTATATGTTGAAGCCCTAACCTTCAATGTGACTATATTTGGAAGTAGGGCCTTTAGGGAAGTAATAAGGTTGAATGAGATCACAAGGGTGGAGCCTTGATCCAACAGGATCAGTGCCCTTATAAGATTCTAGAGAGCTCACTCTTTCTTCATCACTGGAAGACACAGCTAGAGGGTAGGTGGCTGTCAGAAAGCTCTCACCAGAACCCAGCCATGTTAGCACTCTGATCTCAGAATTCTAGCTTGTAGAACTGAGAATTAAATTTCTGGTGTTTAAGCCACCCAGTCAGTGGTGCTTTGTTATAGGAGCCCTCATAAACTAATACAATTAATACCACAGTAAAATATCAAAGTAGAAAATCCATGTAATCTATCAATAAAAGTAGTTGCTAAAATTCGACCCTTTCTAAAAACGTCCTTTGAAAGGATAACATACTGACAGAAAAGGATACAAATCATAATTATTCAGTAGGAATTTTTATCAACTAAACAACTGAGTAAACAACAGCTAGAGCAGGAAAAAGAATATAACAAGTATGCCAGAGGCCTATCCATGCCCTCTTCAAGACTTATTGGCCTGTAATGGTCTGAATTACATCTCCCCACCCCCCAAATTCATATGTTGAATTATTAACTTCCAATGTTACTTGTAGATAGGGCCTTTAAGGAAGTAATTACTGTCGAATGAGATTATAAAGTGGGGTCCTAATCTAATAAGACTGGTGTGCTCAAAAGAGGTAAACACACCAGGGAGACATCCGCACAGAGGAAAGGAAATGCGAGGACACAGGAAGAAGGCATCTATCTGCAAGCCAAGGAGAGAGGCTTTGGAAAAAAACAAACCTGCCAATACCTTGATCTTGGGCTTCCGGCCTCCAAAACTGTGAGAAAATAAATTTACTCACTGATGAGAAATCCACCTAGTCTCTACTTCCACCACTAGTGTATAAAGGTCCCTGGTTCCCCAAATCCCTGCAAACATGATATTAACCAACTTTCTAATTTTTGCCAGTCCAGTGAGTATGAAGTAACAGTTCAATATTGTATTAACTTGCATCTCTCTAATTATTGAGTTTGAGAAGTTCTTCATATACTTACAAGCCATTTCTCTTTCTGTGAATTGCTTCTTATACACTTTGTCCAATTTTATAATGGGTTCCCTGTATTTTTCTTAACATTTTATAGGACTTCTTGAATATCCCAGGGTTTGGTCACATGTTGGTGTTAGATGTAGCATCTGTTTATGACATTTGTCTGTAGCAGGGTTTCTCAATCTTAGTAATACTGAAATTTTGGCCAAACAACTCTTTGTTGGGAGGCTGTCCTGTGCATTGGAAAATGTTTACCAGCACCCCTGGCCTCTACTCACTAGAAGCCAGTAGTGCCTCCTGCCTAGTGTGACAACCAAAAATGTCTCCAAATACTGCCAAATGTCCTGGAGTAGGGACAAATAACCCCAAATTGAGAACCATTGCTCTACAGGTTATCCCTCTCACTGAATTATGGTTATCTAACCCCATCGATGAGAAATCCATAATCTTGATTTAAAAAGTGAAATTCATTAATTTTTCATGTCATCTTTTGTGTTTTGGGGGTCTTGTTTGGGAAGACTTCCTCACTCTTGGGTCATAAAAATCTTCCCCTACATTTATTTAATCAGCTTTATTGTTTAATCTTTGACCTTAAGTCTTTTATCTGAAGTCTTCTTCTGTATACTGGGCAAAGTAGAAATACAGTTTTATTCTGATTTAACCATTTTTCAAAGACATCAAGTCAGTGAAAACTTTCCCATTGATCTACAGTGTCGTGTTTATCATACATCAAGTTTCTATATATGTGTAGTCTGTCTCTGGAATATTTACCTGTTCTTCCCTCAAACCACATCATCTCCTGTTTCTGTGACTTTGTAATATACTCTAATATCTAGGAGACAAGTCCCTCCTCTTTTTAAAAGTTGACTCAGCTATTTGCAGACCTTCATACTGATTCATTTCAGAATAAGTTTGTTAATTTTCTCAATATACCTATCTGGAATTCTGATTGTCATTGTACCAAAATTAGAAATTAATTTGAAGAGAATTGATTTTATCAGTAACATGGAATATCTTTCCATTTACTCAAAACTTCCTTTTGTGTCCTTTAAATGAATTTAAATTTTTCTTCTAAGAACTCATTTATTTGTTGATAAACTAATTGCTAGGTAGATATAGCTTTTGTAGCTATTGTGAATGGCATCATATTTTCCATTATATTTTATGGTTGGTACTTGCTGGTGTGTAGACATGCTATTGGTTTTTAATAGCTGATGTTGTCTCTGGCAATCCTGCTGAATCCTCATTTGTTCTAAAAGATCTACTGATTTGATTAGCTTTCTATGTAGATGATCATAGCACTTGTGAATAATGATAGCTTTATCTCTTTCCTCCACTCTTTATATCTCTTTATTAGTTTACTAGGGCAGCCATAACGAAGTGTCATAAATTGGGTACTTAACTGGTGAAAAAATGTATTTTCTTACAATTCTAGAGGCTTTAAGTTCGACAACAAGTTGTCAGGAGGATTGTTTCTTCTGAGGCTCTCTCCTTGTAAGTGACTGTCTTTTCCCTGTGTCTCCACATGGTCTTTTCTCTCTGCAAATCCATCTTAATCTCCTCTTCTTATAAAGACACCAATCATATTGAATTAGGACTTACCCTAATGACCTCGTTTTAATGTAATTATCTCTCTCATAATGCTATCTCCAAATACAGTCACAATCTAAGGTCCTGAATGTTAGAAGTTTGACGTGTAAATTTAGGGAATACAACCTCTCATTGCTTGTTCTTGGCTTCACCTGCATTAATAAGCCAAGAGTTCTTCATACTTTTCTGTCTCACAGTTGTGCCAGGCAGGCACCAATGGCCCGAGGCAAGAAGTGGAAAAAAGAAAAGAGCAGGAGTCAAACCTGTCCCCTGCAGAGGCTCTCAGTCCCCATCTGCCTCTGGATCATGGTCCCTCCACTTGCTGAGAAGGAGGCCCTCCCCCAGAGTTTTCCCACTAAAATTTTGTGCTAGTTCTTTGGCACCTGCATGCCTCCCTCTCCTTCCGTGGGGACTCCAGAGTTCAGGTGTGGGTATCAGTGATGTGGTAGGAGGGCAGGGACGAGTGGAGTGAAACATCTATCCCTTGATTTGACTGTGCTTTAGAAAGATTTCTTTGGCCATGGTGTAGAAATTAAATGAATAGTTGGCAATATTAGAAACTGAGGCAACATAAGGGGCTATTTCAATGAATGAGCTATTGATTTCCAGACAGAGGTAGCGGCAATGAGAATGGAAAGACAAGACTTAGTGATTCTTTATATTTGAAGCAGAAGACAAGAAAGATACCAAGAATAAATCCTAGGCTCCTGGTTTGGGCAATGAAGTAGATGGCGATGGCTTTCACTATGATATAGAACATAAGAGTAACAGAAGGTTTGGGGTGGGAAGAAGAATTCACAGGAAATGACAAGCCCAAAAGACATGTCCATCATCCAAAATGAGATGTTTAACAGGCAGATAGAGCTACAGAGCTGGTGCTCAGGAGAGAAAATATGGACTGGATGACCCTGGGAGTCATCAACATTTGAATGGTCATTGACACCACTGGAGTAGATGAGCATAGGTATACTTCCCAAGATGGTGTGAGGAGGGAGAATAGCGGACCTAGGACATATTTCTGAGGATCATAACATTCAAGGGCTGCCCTAAACAAGATACAGCAAAGAAGCCTAAGAAGGAGCTGCCAGTGAAATAGGAGGAAGCTAGGAGTGTTTTAGGAGCTAAGGGAAGAGTACACATTAATATGATCAGGTGAGAAATCAGATCAGATGAGGACTGAAAGGTGTCCCTGGATTTAGGAACATGGAACTCATTGACAGCCTCTGCTCCCGATAGTGGAGGTTATCATTCTCACCAAGGTGATAATAATAAATGGTCATTGGCAATAATATCACCTTAGAACCGCAGTCCCTAACCTTTTTTGGCACCAGGGACTGGTGCTCCAGTGAGAATCTAATGCATGATGATTTGAGATAGAGCAAGGGGTGATGCTAGCACTGGGAAGTGGCTGCAAATACAGATGAAGATTTGCTCGCTCACCCACTGCTCACCTCCTGCTATGTGGCCCAGTTCCTAATAGGCCACAGACTAGGACCAGTCTGCAGCATGGCAGTTGGGGATCCCTACCTTAGAATGATGTGATATCTTATACTTTTGTAAGCAGTTCATATTCCACAGTCTTTTGTTTTATGTAAACCATGGCCCATGACATCATTTGTGAAGGAATTAGGGAAGTTTTTTAAAGATAAAAAGACTTGGTTGTAGGGGTGGGAGAGTAGGGGGAGGTTGAACACCCTGAGAGCTTTTGAATTCATGAAAGGCTGTTCAGAATCTGACATTTGCAGAGCCAGAGCTGTCTGACCATAGAATGTGTTGCCTGCACATTTTACCTATCCCAGCTTCTTGAGGCTTTTCAAGTTCATTGTTTCATTTCATCCTCAAAGCAGTTCTATGCAGAGAGAGGAGATTTTCTATGTTTACAGATAGAGAACTTGAGGTTCAGAGAGGTTGAGGTATAAAGAAGATTATACAGCTAAGATGGGGAAGAAGTGGTGCCTGAGCCAGCTCTTCTTATTCTAAGAGCAGTATTTTGGCCATGTCTTCCATCAAAGGAGACCTATCTGGGCATGCCTTCCATCAGAGAGGTTCCAACTGGACATGCCTTCCATCAGAAAGGTTCTGTCCAGGCTGGCGACTGCCTAAAAGGGAAGCCTATGCAAGATATTGTCTATGGGGAGAAAGAGACTGAAGGGGCTGGAGGCTTCTACCAGGTGAGGTTGAATCCAACTAGGCAATCAGCGACTATGATTTTCTTCATCGAGTGGGGGTAACTCACTCTTTACAGCTGAAGAAAACGAAACACAGAGGCTAAGAGACTGCTGTGAAAGAATAAAAGTATGCCGCCATTAATGCTGACACATGAACAGCTGTACTTTTAGGGGTCCTGGCAACAGAATTCCAACCTTACAGGGTGATTACAGCCGTGATTATGATCAGTTTATTTGGGACAGTGTTTTCTGGGCTGGTGGGACTCTGGTCAGGGAGTCTTTGTCCTTACATCCTGCTTCAGGGACAGCCTTAATGACAGCCCCTGTGTGGAATCAGCAGTGGCCCAGTCTCTTACTCCAGGTCACAGCTCTTTAAGTCATACTCACCGCCTAGCTGTCCCTCTGAGGGTGCCACCAAATCAGAGAATAAAGAAACAAAGCACCACATGGAACAAGTTTTGAGCAGTGACACCCTGTAACTATCAAAGAGGACAGGACAGCCACCGACTGATTTGACTGTTGAGCAGAACTCATTTCTTATGACTGAGAGAGTCGCTAAATAAGATTCCTAGGCATTTAGAAGATTAGCATAAGGCCTCAAAGGGGAGATTTAGGAAACTTCCAGCTAATTGGAGCAGGGAGAGTTCCTGCAGTTCATTTGAAAGAAATTGTAAACCACCCAAGTATCCATCAACAAGAAAATGAATAAATAAATTATGGTATATCCACACAGTGAAATGCCATAAAGCAGCAAAAAACGGGTGAACAAAGGCAATCATGTTAAAATATCATGGTGGGTGAAAAAAACAAATTGCAGAAAAACAAATGCAGTATGACATAATTAAATGTAGTTTAAAAGCCTACGAAGCAATACTATACTTTGCTCATGCTATGCACACAGTGCACAGTAAGAGTCCAAGAGAAGTGAGTAGGACTGATAAAGACCCCATCCAAGGAACTGGTTACTTTTTAGGTAAAGAAGTGATGGGGAAAATACAATAGGTAAGGAATATCCAGGGTTTCCCAAAGTATTGGAAATGTTTTGTTTCTTAGGATAGGTTGGGTACACCCATCTCACGTGATTCTTTGGGCCTTTTTCTTTTTAAAAAATATATTCTCGTAATTTTTGTAACCCTGTTTATATCCAAAGCTGGTAACACAAATCACAGCTATCATATTTGTTAATGAATCTGTTCCCCCAATGAGGTGTGTGGATACACACACTTAAGGCCTGAACCACCCAGCTAGCTAATCCGCTCCCAAATTTTTCTCACTAGCTTTGGGGACAATTTGTTACAAAGAAACAGAAAACTATCACAAAGGAAGCATGGCTTATTCTTGAGCAAAGCAGGGACACAATGAAAGTGGTATTTTATCATTTTTATCAGTCTTCTTTATGGCCTCCAAAGACCAAGTAGCTAGATTTACTTTTGATCTTGCAAAGCCCCAGGTGGTTAGCACAAACCAGGAAGAGCCTGCAGCCCCAGCCTTCATGGGCGGGGCAGGCAACACATTAGTAATTTCAATGAGGCCTCAGCAAACCATTCTTGGTCAACTGTGCACTTTTTTAAATCAGATCTACTTTCTCAAGAGGACTCGTCCTGAGAACAAAAGGAAGACCTTCAGGCTCCAAACCTCCAGAGCTCAGCTAAGCATAGGGAAGGGGCAACTGATTTGTGATACTTCAAAGGAGATAAGGAATACATCCTTATCCTGGCCAGGAGATGCCATGCAGCTGTAAGGGACAGAGTGGTCAAGACTGGAGCCAAGGACTCCTAACCTTGCAGCCTGGTAAGAATTATCCCAGGTCTCATGTCCCATTTACCATTTTAGATCCAGGTTTCGTTAGCATAGAGGAGAGGGAGGGATAGTGATGGGAAAAGGGATGCTCATGAACTAAATAATCAGAAAGGGAAAAGATAGTGCATTTACAATGTAAAGGAAGCAATATTTTACCCTGGACTACAGTTTCCAAAACTGATTCAAAAAGAAATCTCTTGTTATGTGGAAATGGGCTTTTTCCTAAGACGAGCTCTAGAAATTGTCCAAGAATTGAGCACTAGTTGAGAGGGAGAAGGATGAGGTTGACTACAGAAATAGAAACAGTTCACTGGGTGGAAAATGTGTGTTTTCATTCTGATGTGCTGTTAGGAGCTTAGCTCATGACCCAAGAGAACCTTTGTGCTTAATTAGAAATAGTGGCTCAAAGGTATATTTTTCTTCCCCATTTCTTGGAAGTGGAGTAGAGGAGAATAAACAATTATATTTGGGTACAGGCCTCACTATCATATTTTAAAAAATGCCCTTCCCCCAACAGAAAAAGGATTGAGAGAGTGGTTTGTTTGGGGTGTTTCTATAGTATTAAATAACATAGATCAAAACCTAACAGAACAAAGGAAGACAGAATTTTCTCCAGAAAACAAGAGGCCTCCCCTTTATCCCTTAGAAGCTCTCCAAGTATCTCCTCCATTTGTAGATGGAAAAGTCGAGGTCCTGAAAGGGGAAGGTGTGGACCCAAGGTCATACAAAGATTGTTGGCCATGATTAGAACGGAAGCTTAGAATTGGCTCTCCAGTGGGCCATTAAAATCTTAATAAATTTTGGAACTAAGAAACCCTATACTCCAATCCCTCTTCCCCCTCATTTAAATCTTTCCTGGCTGTGCCAGTGACAGCATAGAAGACAGAGGACAAGAGCATGGGCTCTATTGTCAGACAGAATTGTGTTCAAATCCTGTCTCTAAGTGGCTGAGTACACTCTGGCAAAGAGCCCACCTCTCTAAGTCTCGGTTTCCTCATTTGTAAAATAGCTATGATAATAAATACCAATTGTGCAGGGTTGTGGTGAGGTTTAAAAGAGAAATCATTAAAGTGCAGTCAGCCAGTGTTTGTGGTGGTTACTGCTATTAATATCGCACCATAATATCAGGGTAGGCTACGTCTGCAGAGGAGGGAGCTCAGTGGGGTGAGTCTTAGACGTTCTGCCTCTGGACTATAGCAGTTGTGTGATCTTGAGCAGGTCAGACCTCAGAAGGCGTCTGTAAAATTCAACCAAGATAATGGAAGTAAAAGTGGTTAGAAAACTGACTCCATAAAAAGATAATCGTTATTCAGATGTGACTGGACATCTGTACTTCTAAACTTCTGTACTTCAACCCATAATTACCCAGAATGCAGAAAGAAAATGGATGAGAGCAGTGGGAGAGGTAAGATAAAATCAAAGGATTCTGAAACCTCTAATGGCACATAATTCACTCGAAGTCAAACGTCAAAATGCACCTTAAACTATTTTTTGTTGCTATTATTATTTTATTTGGGGTTGAGAGTTTTATAGTGCTTATTTCCTGGGAACAGCTATCTTTTTCTTTTATCTAATGTTATTAAATGATATAAATACTCCAGTTAAGAGCTTTAATAGGAAAAATCATGCATATGATTTTTCAGGAGACAAAATAAAATTTTCTGAAACAACAAACATGAGGCCACTTGAAAGCAATACTGTTTGTTCCCTCTCATAGAATGAGAAATCCTCAAAGCCACTTAAAAGCATTAATCTAGAACTTCACTGACTTCCTAAATCTGACAAAGTTGTTAAGAGCAAGAACCTGCATTACATACCCAGGTTCAAATCCCAGTACCCCAGAGTCTCCTCACGTCTCTCAGAGAGTTATCATGAGGGTTAAATGAATAAATGATGTAAAGGGCTTACCCACATGCCTGGCACACAGTAAGTGTTCAATAGACAACAGTTAAAAAAGAAAGCTCTACTTGAACCTTTGAGAGCTCATAATATTTTCCTATTTGCAACTGATTTTCCATATAATATCTTTTCTTGCCCTCTCAACAATCCAAGAAACTCTATAGATTACGATCTATTTAGTGCCATTTTACTGCTGAGAAAACTGAGTCTGGGAGAAGTGAAGTGACTTGCCCCCAGTCACACTGGGAATGAATTGAATTGAAGACAGGTTCCTTCCAAGCCCGGCATTAAAGAGCTGCTTTCACAGTCCTCAGAGAGAGAATGGCCAAGAGTGCTAGTCTCCTAATAAAATCCCCTAACCAGGGTGGAATTCAAGACCTCAGTATGTTTATGGGGAAGAAAATGTGACTCAGTCCCCCCACCCCGACTCCCCTGCCTCCCACCTCCACACACACACACACCTGAGCCAGGGCCTGTATTAGAGCTGCCCAGATGACCGCAATCGGAGATGTTGACACCTGCTCCGGATGGGCTGGCCCGACTGTGACCAGAAAGCCAGAATGTTCTGCCCCACAGTTTCCAGGATCTGACGTGCATGCCTGCTGCTCACCTGCTGAGGGAAATCTCTTCATGACCACGTCAGCAGGTTTACTGTAAAGTCATCATCTCATAGCTTCCAGCCCCAGCCCACTAAGTCTGTGGTCTCTCCAATTACTTCTGACTCTGGAATGGAGAGACCACAGAAACGAGGGAAACCACTGTCCTTGTTTGAGCCCCACAAGACCCTATGCATCTAGGCTACCAAGATCCTTAACTTCTGGGCCTGACAGTTGGAGAAACCCTCAGAGGCCATCTACCCCAGGAATGGGCAAATTTTTTCTGTAAAGGGCCTAATAATAAATATGTTAGGTTTAGTGAGTCACATCCAGTCTCTGTCATGTACTCTTCTTTGTTTTATTTCATAAAGCCTATTAGATTATAAAAACTATACTTTGTACAGGGTCCATGCACAAACAGGCCTGTGGAAGAATCTGGCCTGAAGGCCATGGTCTGTGGCTCTGATTTATTCAAACTTCTCACTGAACAGATGGAAAAACTGAGGTCCAAAGAATTTAAATATATTTGTCCAAGGTCACACTCAGTGATCAGGACTGTCACTTATACTCAGATCTGACTCCTGGGCCACTGCCTCCAGAATTAAGAATATTTCATTCTATTTCTTCAAAAACCTAATAACCCTGGTTCTTAACCAAAATATTTGATTAATAGTCATTTTTAATAGTCAATAATGCAAATGATGTACATTAATGTAACAGAATAAAATGTTATTTAAAATCAAAACGAGCTGTTTCTGCCTTCCAAAAGGAGGTGAAATCATTTCTATCAGAGGGAAGATAAATCTTTATAGTGCTCTCTTGTCTGGCCAGAAATGGGAGAGAGAAAGGAATAGACTGATATTTCAAAGCCTTTCTCTGGTTCTCTTACACTAGCGAAAGGCAGGGGGTATTGAAGACTGCCATTGCTTTGCAGAATCTTTACACACGCAAGGGGAGACCCCCAGGCCTGGTGGCCTGTACTATAAGCCTAAATCACTCTCCTTAGTAAAAGGAGGAGAACTAGGAAGTCTAAGGGATGGGGTCCTAATAATGGATTTGTAGATGGAGTTCGAGGAGAAACAAGGTGGCAGAGCGACATGACAGTATAGTACAGACAGAGTGATCAGGTCGGAAACATCTCGTGTTAGCATTAACTAAATTGTGTTAATAGAATCTAAGCCCCCTTCATGTCCTTTGAACTTCTCCTAGAGTGTGCCGTGCACAAAAGCCTTATGTGAGCATTTTTGTTGTTCGTTTTTCAGCAAACTGAAGAAGAGTTGCTGGGGAATGTGGGGTAGATGAGATCAGCACACACAGAGAGAACCCAGGGACTGAATGAACAAATAGCAGAACGTTCTCCACTGCAAAATCACCTGCCCAATATCCTTTTCTCCTTTGTCTTGCTATCAGAACTCCAATTCTGTTCAGGTCACAAAGTGTCCAACCCTATTCAAGATCCTCATTTTCCTAATTTCTCTTGAAGCTAGGAAGGGCCACGTGACATAGTTCTAGTCAGTAAGAAAGACACTGACATTCTGGAAAAGTGTTTCCTTCTTGATACAAAAGGAACAAACACAGCTAATATCATCACATTCTATCTTCTTCCTCTGAACATTCATGATGCACCTATACTGCAGGAGTCATCCTGCTGCTGTTCTATAGAACTTTCTGCAATAATGGAAACATTCTATATTCACATCGGCCTAATGCAATAGCCAGTAGCCACCTGAAACGCTGCTAGTGTGACTGAGGAGCTGAATTCTTTTCAACTTTTATTTAATTTTAAATTTATCTAAATTTAAGTAGCCATATGTGGCTAGTGGCTACTTTGTTGGACAGCTAGGGCTAGAGAATCATAGGATCTCTGACCCTGATGGTGAGAGCCACCTACCTCTAAACTTCTTATGTAAAAAAATAAATCCTTAATTTTTAGGTCACTGTAAATCATTACTTGCGTGTGCAGCCAAATGCTATCTAACTGGTACTACCAGGGAGAGAGACTGGGAGAGCATCAGGGTTCCCATTGCCCACCAATGATATTCAAGGGATAATCCCATTTCATTTGCATCTCCATTAGTCTTGCTAAGGGCCAGACAGAGAGGAGAAGAGTTGCCTGGGATTGGGGGAACCAAATTCTCATCAACAAATATGGGGCAGGCACAAGGCTTCAACTCCTTGTGTGACCATCTCAATTGGTACCCAGAATGCCCTCAGATGCCTGATTCCTAACTGAATCTTCATCCCTATCCCATGGGAGGTATTTCTACCCACCCAATCATGGTGTGGTGGGTCAAATCTGAACACAGAAGTAGGTAGTAGATTAGCGGTGCTTCTAGGGTAGCTTAGAAGTGGGGAGCTGGGAAAAATGGGTTCCCTTCCAGGAAACACAAAGAGAGAAACTCTGGGGACGGGGTGGGAGGGGGCATTATTTGTAGGAAACAGTTTGGACCAGAAAAACAGCTTTTAGGCTAGAAGTATAGACAAAGGTTTATACACTCCCATCATCAACTTTGTACCCGCCAACAATGCCAAACAGATTTGTATTGCAGTTAGCTATGTACTGTTAAAGGATTTCTTAAAAAGGATATAATCATGACCTTCATAGAAATATAAAATAACATGTATCAAGGATTTTATTTAGCTCGTTACTTTGTGAGGAAACCAGAAAGATGTCACATTGTTTCAAAGAAACACACACACACACACACACACACACACACACACACACTCACACACACAATGCTGAAATGAATTTACAAATAGATAACACAACCGGCTTATTACACAGGGGGTGTGGTAAACCAACAGTATTTCCACTGGAAAAAAAAAATCACTTGTATAGCTATGGAAAAGAATGATTTGCATTACTCTCAGTTATCTACAACTTAACAGAGTTTTGAAATAGCTCAAAAGCAACTAAAGGCACAGAGGCCCCACAGAAATACCTAGTTTTCCACTGAAGACACCCAGTAATCTTTTCGGTTTATTTCAAAGTCATTCACCATCTGTCCTACAACATCTAGGTCATGCCTCAATCATCGTATCTGCCAGATGCACAGTTTTGTGGGATCACCCTTTGAAATGAGTGCCAACATTCCAAGAAAGTTACACAGCCTGTTCTGAGCTTGAGAGAACCGATGCAAGCACTATGAGGGCATGAAATATAGGATTTTTTGAGCACAAAGAGATCAAATACCAAAGACTATTTTACAAAAGCAGAAACTGAGGCCCATACAAAGAAATTTTCCTAAAGACACAGAACAGAGTGGAAATGGCAAATTATCCTCTACTGTACATACTTCTTAAGGCAGAGGGGCTGAAAAATGAGGTACTGAGGGGCTTCTCATTCTCCCTAGCCTAGGGACAGTGACCACTGGAGCCATACCCCGTGAAAGGTGTTCTTTCCCTCCCTGAGCCTTACCAGCAAAAAGGAGGTGCAATAATACCTCCCTCCCTGGGCTGTGCGTTGTGAGGCTTAAATGGGACAATTTGGATAAAATATGACATAGTAGATGCTCTTGAAATCATTTCCTTTCACGCTCCTGAGTGGCCCCGTGACCCCAGGGTAGTGACAGGGGTCATTCTGTTTTCACTTTCCCCAGGGGTTGCAACGAAACATAAAGACCGCAGTTTCTTGCCCAAGATGAATCACGTACATCTTTCTGGCGCACATTCAATTAAATTGGACCGGTCTCAGCCCACCACTGCATTTCCTGTGCCAAGTGAGCCTGATTATAACAAATTTTGAGGAAAACACGCAAAAAAAAATGAGGAGAGTTCAAAAAAATTAAATCTAAAAGTCTTTTCCCAGCAGGAGGAACCTCAGAGCAGGAGTCAGAGGGTGGGTGGTCGAGATGGTGAGGCAGAAGTGGGCATAGGGAACCCAGAGCCCCAGCAAATCATACCCTGAGCACAGGGAACCCACAAACAGAGACACTGCATTTGTTTCCCAGCAGGGTGAGTTGGCGTGACCTTCAAACAGCCCGCAGTGCAGGGCTCTGCGCATCTTTTGGGTCCTGATATGACTGCACATCCGTTACATAGCCGTGTTTTGAGCAACTTGGTCTCAGTTTTCTGCCACATTCTCAATTTCAGGGCATCCCTGATTTCTCTCTTCAGAGAGATTCAAAAGCGGCCCCAGGCTAGAAAGTGGTGGGGTTTTGTTTTGTTTTTTTTCCAACATGCACACTCACACTGACATACAACAGGGCCTTTCCCCTTCTTGGGGAGGAAAGTTTGCAGAAGCATCCTAGTCAGACAGGAAGGGACCCCCAAACCTTCTGGGATCCAGTCCTCTGCCTTGCACCCAGTCAACTGGAAAACCCCCTGTAGACAGAATCCTGGCTCTTCCAGGGCTGATCAAAATGTAGAAACGTAGATCTCAGATTAAGATCCTTCACATTTCTCGGATGCTTCAGAGTTTCCAGATCACTTTCTTATCCCAGCCACAGGAGAAAATTTGCCCTAATTTACCAGATGAGTAAAATGAGGTTCTAAAAGCCCAGATGAGTTGACTGGAACACATGGCTGAGCCAGGACTAAAACCTGCATCTTCTATCACAGACATCAGTTGTATCAATGGGGCGCCTGAGGTCAGAGAAGAAGAAAAAACTTGCCTAAAATCACACATTACGTATGCAGCAGCACTGGGGTTGTAACCTGAATCCTACCCCTTGCCTCTCCCCTCAGAGGTCTCAGGACAAAAACCATCTATGACACTGTAGACATTTCCTTTTAGGGAAAGATGACAAATACTTTTCTTCTCAGATGGATGGATTGGTAATGGCTGCACAGAGCTCTTTGTTGAGAGGACTCTGGGTGCACGTGAGCTAGGCAGAGGAGAGGACACTGGTGTAGTCATGTGTGCCATGAGGATTATAAGGAGAGTTGTCACTCCGGACTTCCTGCCCTTGTCTGGATTCTATTCTTACACCTCTTTCTCTATAATGAGCAGCATTATTATAGGCAGAACATGAAAGCAACAGAAAAGTTAAATCTAGTGCTCAGCCTACTCCCTGAGAATGAAATCAAGACAAATGGACATATAATTCATGAGATCTATCATCTTTAAAAGAATTCTGATCTTTTTTGTAAAAATCAAAGTTAATAGCTTGAGTGTGGAGTCAGCTGGGACTTGCTGCTCTGCTACCAAGCCTAAAATAGAGCAAGTAGAGATGCCATGTGGGAAATAGCTGAAAATCAATACCTACATTTTGAAGTGTTTGTCATTATGGTTTTTGATTTGGAACTCATCTTTGAAACCACTGCTCGTGGTCTTATATGATATGACTCGGAAGAGTAGTAGGACACGGGTTCTCAATGTAATTCAATTTCAGCTACTCTGGGAAATGCGTGGTGATCTCTTTGGGCTGCTTCACAGTGCCTCCCACTAAGTAAGTGAATTTAACATGTGACTCTGTAGTAAGACTTAATTTCTATTCTCAATTCTCTCCTGTCCTGTAATTATTATTAGGACTCCATATCCTTTTTGTTGGTGACTTGACATTATCTCTAAGTAGAAGAGGTAAGTATATATACAAGTCCCTTAACAAGGGACTGGTTTTAGCCAGTGGAACATAGGTAGCAGTGACAGAGGACCAGTTTTAAACAAGGACCTTAAAAGGCATCACATGTTTCTTGTACTCACTTCTCTTGTACTCCTGCTATTTGCCCCATTGAGAGCTTCTGCCAAGGAGCTTCTGCCCATTTAGTTTATGAAGACATGTGAAGCAGACCAGAACTGACCCTCACCCTAGAGCCTCACCCTGCTTAACCAAGCCAAGTCCAACAGAGCCATATAAATTGACCTGCAAATCTGTAAAAAAAAAATACATGTTATCATAAGCCACTGATATTTGGAGAGGGGGCAGTGTTTGTTATGCAGCATTATCAAGCAGAAAAACTGACTAATACAGACCCAGACACTGCTATTTAAGTAATTGCATTCAAAACATAATCTCTAAATTAAATCAATATTTTATATTTTGCAATAACAAACAAATTAATAATGTTTATATAGATTGTACATTGATGCCATGGCATCTAGTTTGTATATCACACTCTTTGAACTTGGAGAAAATAAGTCTCCTCCCAAGACTAATCACTACTCAGAGGATATTCAAGGGTTCAAATCATGGCAAATAACCAGAGACATTTAAAAAGGGATTCATATATTAGAGAACGAAAATATTGCAAAAGTCCACTCGTTGCTGAGATGTTATGGACAATGAAGAGTTTGGGGAATTATGTTTCCTCACTACTCCATTACATTCTCCTAGGAGTATTTAAGAACAAGAGTTCTCATATATCAAGCGTGAGTCACATTTATAAAAGGGGTTGAGAAATGTTCAAGCTTCTTCTATGACAACAGAATGCTTCATTTGAACACAGTCTGCCATGTATCCTTGACTTACAAAATTTATAAAAATGAAGCTGCTCTGCTTGAAGCCTGTGCAAAAGGCCAGGGCCTTTCTGTTCAGCCTTCCTTGATCCCCTGGGGTAATATTTACATGGATATCAGTTTCAGCAGTGGAGAAACTGAGGACAGAGAAAGGAAGACAATTCTGCAGAATCCAATGAGAAAGCCATGGGATTTTAGGGTCTCTGAAGACTGTCTAAACTCCAGTACCCCAAATGCCTTCCAATACAATAATCCAGAGGTAGTCATTTTCATCCTATTTGGAAGAAACACAAAACATAGATAAAGTAGTAGTTGCAAATCTTGATACCATAGACATGCTTAATCCTGGCCACTGTAAGCAAGTGAGGCAGGAACTGCTGCTTCTCTGTAGAGAAGACTCTAGCTACATGGTTTTAACTCAAGGAATCAGTAAGTAAATCTCAAAGTTATCTCTTCTGTAAAAAGACATCCTTCTGCTCAGAGGCATTATTGTCCCGTGTGAATCAATGTAACAGGACTAGAATCCCTGGCCACACTCCTCCTAAGATCTATTTGGCCTCTGATTGAAAGTCCTTCAATCTCAGGGCTGTCAGTGCCTGGTGCTGACACCTACAATCTCTCACCCATCCTGAATTCATAATGAAGTGAAATCATAAACTATGTGTCAGGACAAAGAAGGAATCTCTTTGATATTTCAATGCAAACCATGGAAGAAGGAGATAAAAGGATTGAGACAGAATGAGATAAACCTTGGTTCTATTTAACAAATTTATGGAGATTAGGCTGAGTGTACTCAAGTGAGGAGGCTGTGAAATAGCTATTGCTCTATTTTCCCCCAGGGCAACATTATATAACATCTTTTTCTCTCTTCTAAAAGCAGATATAGAAATATTTTGCATTAGTGCACCTTGAGATTGGTGAGTCACCACTTAGAGGCACATGAGCTGTATAGGATGAAAGAAGATGATTCTATGCAATATGCAGAGAATCAGAATGAGGATCTAGTTTTCCTAGTGGTACCCTGAGACTCGCATAGTTAAGTCTCTTTCCTCTTCCAGTATTCCCCAGAATTTAAAGATGGGGGAAAGATCAAAAAGAGGATCAGAAAGACCTATCTCAGGCTTCCAGAATTCAGCTCCTCAGAAATTGAGCTGATTTGGTGCCCTTGGCCTTGACCCTGAAAATTCAGCAGGATCTGCAGATGCCAAGGAACTGGATCTAACTTTGCTTGCCTTTAAGCATAGTAAGAAACAAAGCCTTTACTTGTTTTGTGTTGAAGAGTCAGGAAAATGGCCTGAATCACTTTTATTTCTACAGCAGAAGGAAAATGACCAAGTGAGTAATTCATTCTAACACCATCAAAACAAATTGAGTTTTAATTTGAGGAAAACTTGGTTCCACTTACTGCTAAATTTCTCTTTCGCCAACTATTGTGAAACTTAGAATTGTTAACTATCATGTTAACAATGTTTTAACTTTAATTTTCACACTAACCAGTTTCATGATAATTCTTACACTAGCCATCATTTTATGACTCACATAAATATTTAAGCATTGTTTAAAGGTATTTGAAATAATTAATGATTTAAAGGATCTTTGATATACACATATATGTGTGTATATATACATATATATAAAACAGAAAACTAAATATCAAATTTATTAGCACTAGAGGAATTTTTACCATCTCAAAAATATATGTCTATGTATTATCAAGAGCTCAAAGAATCATGAAGACTAGGAAAAAAATGTATCCTTTAAAATTTATTTTAAAGCAATTCCATTTGGGGGTATTTATCTAAAGCAAACAAAAACACTAATTCAAAGAGTATATGCAACCTTATGTCCACTGCAGCATTACTAGTAATGGCCAAGATATGGAAGCAACTGAGATGTGTTTCTCAGTCCATCAATGATGAATAGATATATGTATATATATAATATATACACACATATACATAAATAGACATATATAGAGAGAGGGGGGAGAATGCAATATTATTCAGTAATAAAAAGAATGAAATCTTGCCTTTTGCGACAACATGGATGAACCTAGACGGTATTATGCAAAGCAAAATAAGCCAGGTAGAGAAAGACAAATACCATGTGATCTCACTTATATATATATGGAAACTTTACAAAGAAATTAATAAGCAAAACAAAACAGAAACAGACCCACAGATACTGAGAATAAGCTGATGGTTGCCAAAGGGGAGGGATGTGAGGGTTGAGAATAAAAAAGAAACTTTTTTTTAACCTTGTCTCTTGCCAACAAGTACTGTAGTACTTAGAAACTGACCAAGAAAAGGTTATATTATATTTCTGGGGTGTTTTTTTTTTCTGATTTGGCAGAGGCAGGACTGATATCCAGGTCCCTTGCTTTCCAGTTCAGTTCTCAGACTACAGCACAACCGTCCTCATGTTATGAATTTGTTCTCTCTGAAAAGGCATCTCATCTCTAAAATAAGAGTCTTCCCAACCACTAAGTAAAGCTTGTGAAGCCTTTCATAATGACTCACTCAGAAGCAAAGATTCCCCAGCACAGAAGCAAGTCATTATATTAACACCTCACAGCCTGGATCAGTACTAAAGCTCCAGATTCCCATGTGCAATCAATCCTTAAGCCAAGATGGCCCCAGACTGGCTAACCCCAGAGAGCATTAGACATTTAGGAAACTGCTCTCTACTGACTCATTCCCTCTTGCATTAGACACAACAAATAGAATTCCCTCCCTTATCTTTTTTTCTCTCTTTCCATCCATCCATCCTTCCATTCATTCAGTCATCCACCTGCAGTAGATTGGATCCATTAAGGCCCCAATTCTCATCCCACCCTGTACCCATGCCTTTGCCATGCAAGAGGGAAACACCATCTCACTCTGTCTTTGGGTCCAACCATGGGACTTGCTTTGGCCAATGGGAATTGTTTTAACACAGAGACATGACACAAACAGGGGCAAGAAAACCCTGTGTGTTGCCACTTATCACCTGTGGCCTTTTTGTTGGCATGAGTTAGCCTGCTGGGATATGAGTGGCATGGGAAGCAGAATCAAGTCACCCCAGTTGTCTCAGCTATGGCACCCTACGTCATCTGGTAGTCAATGCTCCAAACATGTAACAGGGCTCAGTCAATTTCAGCAAAGCTACCTAACTGACCACCCCAGACACATGAGCAATAAATAGACACTGTCATAAGCCACTGAAGTTATGTAATTACTCAGCATTTCTGTGGCAGTAAATAACTAACACAAGATCCAACATTTACCAGTGTCTTCTATGTCTTATGCTGGGTACTGAACTACAAAGAAAAATCAGTCATGGCCCTTTCCACATAGGATCCCAATCTGTTGGAAGAAACACACAGAGTGCCTCTGTATCTAAGAGGATCTTGCCCCATTGTTCCCCCCAAAGAATTCTCATTAACCTAACTTCTGTCCTTTTAATAATAAGAAAACTGATCTGGAAGCAGAATGAGGTAGCGGAATACTTATAAAGATAAGGTCCAATTGCCTGTGACAAATATTTTCAAAAAATAACTGCTGTTAAATATACACAGGTTTATTCTTTCATATAAAAAGCCTAAAGATGGACATTCCAGGGCTGGTATAGTGTTCTGCAAAGTCAGGCACCTTGGATCCTGCTATTTGGATGCTCTGCCATTCTCCACACATGGCATCCACTTCATAGTCCAAAGTAGTTGTTCAAGTTCCAGCCATCAACTCCACAGTCCAGCTAGCATGATAGAAGGAGGACAAAAGAATGTTTCCAAAAGTCACACAGGACACTACCATTTATTTGTCACTGGTTAGAGTTTAGTCTCATATATATCTCTACTGCAAAGAAAACAGGAAAATAGGTCTTTATTCCAGGTAGTTATATGCCTAGCCAAAAACTGGAGGTTCTACTATTAAGGAGGACATGGAGGATGAAAACTGGGAAACAGATAGTAGTTTCTGCTGCAAGTACAAGCAGTTTTGGATGTAAAAGACCTAGATCCAACTAGCCCCTACAATCAGGGGCTCAACTGGTAAACTTGGGAAAATTCTCTCCTTCTTTGGGGCACAGTGTTCCTACTTGTGCAATGAGGACAAGAGAGAAAGTTGGTCTGCATGATCTCTTAATCTCCTTCTGACTTCTTCCTTTCCAGAGTCATAGAGTGAAGAAGATTCTGAAGGGGCTGGCTTTCCATCAGAAGCTGGTACCTATTTATACACTCAGGTGACAAAAGGGCAAATGCCAAGCACAAAACTGTGTCAGAGAAAGAAAGAAATCTACCTGAGCTCTCTCATTACTGCTCTTCAAGTTACCTAGAAGTGGCTGTCTTGGGAGCCTGGAAGTTTCTGAGGCTGACTTTAGCTATAACCAACCATCAAGTGTCTAATATTGGTATGAGAACAATAATCTAATTATGCTCCTCAATTCCTACTCTGGACCAACTACAGGATACTATGTGACCCAAAACGACTAAAAAGTGAGCAGTCAGATTTTTAAAATCCAGCCAGGCAACATTTATGTGGCCCTGATTAGAGTGAGAATTGAGATCTACTGCATTTTATTTCACCATCATCAAATTATATAGCCCCTATGTGCACTTTGTAGAAGGAAGAAACCTTTGCTCGGGGTCTAATTAGAGTCTTCTGCAAGTCTTATAAAGTCTGACAGTTCTGTTAGAAAAGGAACTACCTACTCCCTTGTAAGTTGAGACAATATCACAAGGCTTTTGAATCTTGTGGAGTAAATATCTCACTCATCTAATATACATAAGAACATCTTCCAAAATAAGCCTGGGTCTATGGCTATATTTTTATCTACTTTGAAATCATTGTTATTGGAATCGCGGTGAAAATTATTTTACTTTTACAAATCAGACCCAGTTAATTTACAACTCAGGAATCCTCTTACGTTAAAATTTAGGTATATATTTCTCTCCATGGGGAGAAAAAAAATCAAAATGGCACTGAAGCCCAGGGCCAGCATAATGTTTCATGTGCCGCAAAATTCATAGCTGCCCTGAATTTTGTACAAAATCTATGAATAACAACAAAACAGCAACATTAGATATTGAGTGTTTACTATGCACCTCGAACTTTGAGTTCAGTGTCTCAAAGAATCCTTTAAAAACCCAGAGAGTTAGGAGTTGTGATCCCATATACAGGCACGGACACTGAAGCTCAGAGAAACCACATAATATGTCCAAGTCACACAGCTGACACACAGCCGAACTGGGATTTCATTCCAGTCAGTGGCTCCAGAACAAGAACAGTGCAAGGCCTGGCCCACAGTCGACAGTCATAAATGTATCTATTATGCTGACTCCCCATAAAATGATTTTTACCTAGGGATCCTCTAACCCACAGGGTCTAGCTGACTCCCTTCCAGGGGTGAAGCTCAGAAGCTCTCCTTTGGGTTCCACCATGCCTGCCAAAATCAGAGAATCTGCCTCATTCTATTGGTTTCTGAGAATGTTGGATTTCACTTTTTATGGTTTAATCAGAACAGTCTTTAAAAAATAATAATAATAATCTGTTCCATAGCCCTGGAAAGTTAGCAAACTGTCTTGAAATCAATTAGTTATATGGCTAAGTGAAGAACCATCATGAAAAGGGTGGAGCCTCAAAATGGTAATCTCCAATACTTCTTTACAAGGAGCAGCTACTAATTTATCCCATGGAAGAAACAACTAATGTTCCTGTGTTATATGTTAGAAATGCAAAAGTTGCTGTATGTTACATATGAATGCACCATCATGTCTTAGGTACTCCTTTGCCCATCCGGAGATAGAAAATATTAGAAAGAAGACATGGACACACCAGTAGGTAAATCTACTAATTTGGAAACTTTGAATCTCTCTTTCTCAACTGTTTTTTAATTTATCTTCTGTAAGACCTTGTCCTTTGCCTTATAATGCACTTATTTCCTGTTCCCCTAAAGCCTGACACTGTACAAGACTATGTTTTTCTACATGCCCTCAGTTTAATTTTTTTCAAGCAGCAAGATCACAATAAATATAAACTTTTACTCCAATCCAATAAAGTATATTTATGCAACATCCTCCATGTATTCATGGCACTGTGCTGGGATTTGTGTAATCTAAAGAAATATAATAAACAGTTCATAATTGCTGTTCAGAGGCAAAAATAAATAAAGTAAAGGGTGGGGCCTCAAGCTGGCTCATTTATCATTCAGTCAAGTTACTTTATCTCCACCTGGGTCAGATAATATGATGGAGCTTTAAATACAAAAGCTTTTCAAGAGAGCACGGAGATAAGTGGCTACATAAAGGCAAGATTGTGTGATATTGGAGAAGACCCAGATGTCCTTCCAAAACACACCACACAGTGCAGTTCAACAAGCAACTTCCTACATGCTGGTCCTTCTCACCCTGGGCAAGGCAGGAATTGTGGGTTCCATTTCAGAGATAAACAGATGAGACTCAGAGAAGAGAAGTGATTTGTTCTGAGTGGGAAAGGCAGAAGTCTGAATTTATCTAAGGGCGAGTAACCTTTTGAGCCATGGACATACCAGATGACTTGACGATAAGGAGAAAACATCCTTGCAAGAAATGAGGGAAGCTCGCATTTTAACTCTGAATGACATGCGACCCTAACAGGTGCTCACAGCTGCTCCTTCTCCCCATACACTCCCAAAGAAATGAAGGAAGAACAAAATCCAGAACCAAGAGGAACTGCCCTCTGAGAGTTCCTGAGAAACTACCTGCTCAGTAACACTGTTTTGTGGACCCCTCTCAGATGAGAGGGACTTGTAAAGGAGCCTGCATCACCTCTCTGGAACCCAAACTCTTTCAGCTGCTGCCCAGGAAGGCCCAGAATAAAGCTCTCTGGCTCTGTCCCACAGTAAATAATGTCACTGTGAGGTTTCACTGTAATAAAGAGATGAATCAGTAATTACTCAGAGAAACCAGAGTGTTTCAGAGATGTTCTCCTGGACCACAGCATGCGTAGCAATGCGAGCTTTCTGTTCTGGCTACAGCCTTTGCGTTTAGTGTCAGATCTGAGTAATAAGTGACATACTAAATGACTGGTGACAGTATTTACCCTTCCTCCTTCCCCGTCCCCACCACACTCAGAAGTCAGCCAAGGTGACAAAATTTCAATATCAAACACTTCACTGAGAACAGTGAAACTTTTATTCTCTCCATTTCCCACAAGTCTCAAAATGATACTGGAAATTTTTTTCTTTGTCTCCAGTGTAATCGAAAAATATGTTTTTATTTAGAAACAATCCAAAAGTCAAGCCTATTTTTAGAATGTGAGATTACAGAGGAGGATTTTTCCAAAAGGTTCTTAAGTATTGATTAAGTAAGAGCCACAAAGAGTTTTATTTATGACACCTTGGGGCTTTAAAGAAAGTCCAGTGTTTAGGATTCCTGGAAATTAAGAAGCCTAAATCTTTGAAAAAATAAACTAAATTTCCAGCTCAAAAAGTATGGAAAGAAGTGAGTTTACATCCAAAATGATGCCCTCCCATAAACTTCTTAGAAATGAAACATAAATTCATGCCATAACATTTATTATAGGTCACAGATATGTTATCTATCAAATCAGTATTTCCTTAACTTCATTTATTCACATGTCATTGTGACTCTGCCTATTATCTCCATTATTTCCTTAATATTTTTCTTTAAGCTATCTCATTCTTTTATGTACGTATCACATCCATAAATGGAAAAAGTCAACACAAAAATAAGTATAATAAAAATAAAATAGTGTACTTAAATTCTCATCTTGTACTGTCATCTGCTAATGACAGCCTGCAGGCTGTTTTCTCTGTTGTAAAGAGATATCAGTAACTGTTTATAGATATTACAGTGTGGGTAGCAACTAATTGGGACTTCTCCCTTTATGTATTTGAAAGAACTAAAAATGAAGTCAGTTCTCATGGTAGGATTTAATGCTATATAATGCCATGCCCATGTTTGACCTTAAATCATCTCACTTTCCACCAGGGACTGTGCCCCAACTTTGGAAGATACTGTATTAATGTCAGCACCTAGCAAACAGCCCAAGGTCTCTAATTGATCAGAGCTCTTGTTCAAACAGAAGTGGATAGAACAAAAGAAGAGTGAATAATCTTAGTCTTTCATCTGATGTGGACAGTACTTTGTATATATAAAGAAACCTTATGCACTGTGTCTCACTTAATCACCACTGTGTAATAAACCCCAAACTCAGTGGCAACAGTCACGTATGATCATTCTCATGTCTGAGTTGTACGGTGGTTGGCTGATCTCAGCTGGGCTTGGCTGAGGTGCTTCTCTGGAGTGATTCTGATCTATGTCCCTCATCCTCCTTCTGGAACTAGTGGGATCATGGGGGCACATTCTTCCAAGGCAGAGGTAAAACACAAGTATAGTGGCAATATGAAAGGAATTTTAAGCCCTAAGCTTAAAACTCTCAAACTGTCCCTGCTTTTCACAAACCACTGACCAAAACAAGTCACTTAGTCAAGTCCAAAATCAAAAGCAGGGAAATAAATACCTCTGCATATGAGAATGCCATGGACAAAGTATGACCATGGCAGGGGTAAAGAATTGAGACGATCAATACCATCAGCCACACTTTATAACTCATTTGATCTTTCTGAAAATTTTAATTTGAGTATTCTTTACATAACAAAGGCAACATGCTTAGAAGTAAAGTTCTTGCATTTATGGTCAATTAATTCTTAACAAGAGTGTCAAGACAATTTAATGGGGAAGGAATAGTATTTTCAACAAATGATGCTGGAACCGCTTAATATACACATGCAAAACAATAAAGTGGACACCTACATCACACCACATATAAAAATTAACTCAAAATGAGTTGTAGACCAGCATGAATAAGTTAAAACTATAACATTGTTAGAAAAAAATATAGGCATAAATCTTCATGACTTTGGGTTAGGGTTCATTAAGTATGACATCAAAAACACAAGCAATAAAAGAAAAAGACAGGTAGAACGTCATCAAAATAAAATCATTTTGTGCTTCAGAGGAAATCATCAAGACAGTGAAAAGACAATCTAAAGAATGCCCCAAAAATTAAGAATGAAATTACCATATGACCCAGCAATCCCTGTTCTGGGTATCTACACCCCAAAATTGAAAACATTTATTCATAAAGATTTATGCACCCCAATGTTCACTGCAGCATTATTCATGGTGGCCAAGGCATGAAAACAACAGAAGTGTCCTTCAATAGATGATTGGATAAAGAAGATGTGGTACAGGTATACAACAGAATTATTATTTAGCCATAAGAAAAGATAAAATACCACCATTTATAACAACATGGATGAATCTTAAGATCATTATGCTAAGCAAAATAAGTCAGACAGAAAAAGCTTAGAATCATATGATTTCACTAATATGTGGAATATAAAACTAAAAGCAACAAATGAGCAAGGCAAACAAACAAAAAATCATAAAGACAGACAATAGTTTTGTGGTTACCAGAGGGAAAAGTGGGAGGGAAGAGGTAAAAAAGAATAAAGGGGGTCAAATATATGGTGACAGAAGATTTGACTTTGGGTAGTGAATATACAACGCAATATACAGATGATGTATTATTGAATTGTAACTTGAAACTTATATAATTCTATTAATCAGTCACCCCAATAAATTTAATTTAAATAATTAAATTTAAAAAATAGTACAAATTTATGAGACTTACAAAAAATTCAAGAAATATTTGCAAATCATACATCTGATAATGGTCTATTACTAAACCATAAAAAGAATGCTTAAAACTCAACAAGAGAAAAAAAAGATTTTCTTAAGATTTTAATAGACATTTCTCCAAACAAGATATACAAATTGTCAATAAATATATGAAAAGATGTTCAACATCATTAGTCATTAGGAAAATGTAAATCAAAACATGAGGTAATTCACACCCACCAGGATGACTGAAATTTATAAAACAAACATTGTCAAGGATGTGAAGAGATTGGAACCCTCAAAACTGCTGAAAACACTGTAAAACAGTGAACCCATTTTGGGAACAGTTTCGCAGTTTCAGAAAATGTTAAACATAGAGTTACTACATGACTCACCAATTTCACTTCCAAAAATATATAACCAACAGAAAAGAAAACATATATCCATACAAAAACTTGCACACAAATATTCATAGCATTATTACTTATGGAGCAAAAAATGGAAACAACTTACATGTCCATCAACAGATGAATAGATAAAATATGGTATATCCATACAATAGAATATTATTTGTTAGTAAAAAAAAAATTAAGGACTGATACATAGGCTACAACATGGATAAACCTTGAAAAGATTATGATAAGTGAAAGAAATCAGACACAAAAGGCTATGTATTGTAAGAATCAACGTATATGAAATGTCAGAATAAGGATATCCACAGAGACAGAAAGTAGATTAGTAGTTGCCAGGAGCTTGTAGGAAGGGTGAATGGAGGGTGGCTGTTAATGGGCATAGAGATTTTTTTTTATGGGGTAACGAAAATATTCAGAATAGAATAGTGGTGATGGTTATACAACTATAAATATACTAATAACTACTGGACTGCATACTTTATAATAAAAATTTATTGTATAAGAACTCTATCTCAATAAAGCTATCATTTTAAAAAAAATTGAATTTTAAAAATAATCTAATTAAAAAATGGGCAAAGCATGAAGACACATTTCACCAAAGAGAATGTATGGGTGACCAACTCACACATGAAATAATGTTCAGTACCATTAGCCATGAGAAAAATGCACATTAAAATCACAGTGAGATATCAGAACACACCTATTAGAATAGCAAAACTTTAAAAAATAGTGAAAACAAAACTGGAAAGGATGCAGAGAAATAAGAGCATTCATATATTGCTGGTGGAAATCTAAAATGGCACAGTCACTTTGGGAAATTTGACACTTTCTTTTAAAATTAAAAATGGATTTACCATGTAGTCTAGAAATTGCATTATTGGGCATTTATCCCACAAAAATGAAAAAATTACTGTCACATGGAAACTAATACCTGAATGTTCATAGCAGCTTTATTTGTAATAGCTCAAAACTGGAAACCATTCAAATATCTTTCAATGGGTGAGAGGTTAAACTGTGGTACATCCATGCCATGGGTTACGAGTCAGCAATAAGAAGGAAAGAACGACTGAAACACTCTATATATAACTTCAATGAACCTCAAGGAAATTATGCTGCATGAAAAAGAAAACTCATAATGATACATACAGACTACATGTTTCCACTTATGTAACATTCATGAAACGACATAATTATAGAAATAGAGAACAGATTAGTGGTTTCCAAGGGTTAGAGATGGTGGGGAGAGGATTGGGTGTAGCTATAAAGCACAAAGAAGCTTTGTGGTATAGTTAAGTGCCTTGATCATGGTGACAGTTACATAAGGGCAGACATGTAATAGAATTTCATACAGCCACACACACACACACGAATGACTCTATGTATAACTGGTAAACTTTCAGTAAACTCTGTGGATTATAACAGTGTTTATTTTCTGGTTTTAATCATTAGTATTGCAAGATACAAACATAGGGGAGTTCATGGGACCTCACTACACATCTCTTTGTAAATTCCTATGAGTTTGTATTTCAAAATAAAATGTTTTAAAAACCTACCTGTATTCTTATCCCAAATTTGCTCATCTTTCTGAATTTTTAATTTTACATCCACACATGTGAAAGCTAGACATAGGCCTCAGCAGAGACTCCTCATCCTTAACTATCAATATCAAATAAGAGTAATAAAATTGAGGAGGAGAAACATTTATTGAATAATTATTCCTATTTTAAAGGTAAGATAACTGAGGATTAGAGGGGTTAATGGCTATGGCCATGCTCATCCAGCAAGTTAAGAGAGCAGGTTTTTCAACCAAGCAATCTGACTCCAGAGCCCATGTGCTGTGGAATCACCAGATTCAACATCTACCTACTCATCTCAGGCCACTGCCTTAGTTCAAGATTTCATTTTTCTCTATCTGGACCAGAATTAGTACAGGACCCTGCTGACTAGTCTCCTACCTCAGGCCCAAGGTGAAGGAAGCAATGCTTGAATGACACCATACCATCAACACTTGAATAGAAAACCACTCCAGACAGAAGATAATCCCCCAATTTCCTCAAGCAAAGATTTTTTTTAATGTCTTGGTCAACTCAAATATATGTTTAGTGTAATGGGTGAAATAAATTTCAATCTAGCACAGATTTCCAGAATATATTACCTTCATTTCCAAGTTATTTGAAAAATAGTCTTTTTGAATCCATATACAATGCTGTCCTTGAAAAAACGTAAAGATCCATATGTATAGCATCAAGAAAATTTAGGTTTTTTAATTTGCTCTGTAGGTCAATGATTCTTAATGCTGACTACAAATTAAAATCATACTATATTATAAATTTTAAAGTTGCCAAGAGACTAGATCTTAATTGTTCTGAACTCAAAAAAGAAATTATAATTCTGTGACGTAACATGATGAAGGTATTAGCCAACACTACTGTAGCAATCATACTACAAAATATAAATGGAGAAAACCATCATGCTGTATACCTCAAACTTACACAATGTTATATGTCAATTATATCTCATTTTTTTAAGGGGGAGGGGAATCACTTGGAGAACTTTAAAAACTACCAGGGCCCACAAATGGTGCTTTTATTGGCCTGGAATGGGTACTGGGTATGGTGCTTTTTTAAAGTTCCTGCCATGATTCTAAGTGCAGCCTGAGCTGAGAACCAAGGCATAAGTGTATAATTAGAGATCTCCACAATGTAATTTAGTAGTTCTCAGTCTTGTTCACATTAAGTAATTCCCCCTTATTCACTGGGGGAATACGTTCCAAGACCCCCAATGGATGCCTGAAACCACAGATAGCATTGAACCCTGTGTTTTTCTCTATACATACATACCTATGATAAAGTTTAATTTAAAGATTAGGTGTATTGAGAGATTAACAATAACCAATCATAAAATAGAAATAACAATATACTTTAATAAAAATGATATGAATGTGGTCTCTCTAAACTTGTAACGCTGTACTCACCCTTCTCTTCCTGTGATGATGTGAGACGATAAAATGCCAAACCTATTCTTAGATCTGCGTAAGCATCCCTTACTTGCAGAAATGGCTTGGTGTCACTCCTTTCAGGGCATCCCTTGAAGTCTTTGTAGGGGCTTAATGTTCTCTGGCGTCACACCCCCCTGTCAGCCAGAGCAGGTTTTCTGTTCACATCTTCCACCACACATTTCACTAAGCACTTATCACACCCTGTGCCTAACTTTTGCAGTTGGAGGCCCGACAGCAAAACTAAACGTTATCCTTCTTCATTCCATTTTGTGAACAGGAGGTCCAGTCTTACTGTAGACCTTAGCAAACTTAGCATACCATTTCTTCCTTAAGTTGGGAACTTTCACCTTTTCACTCAAAAAAAAAAAAAAAAAAGTTTTTTTCTCCTTCCCTTTGGCATATCCGAACTGCCAACCAGCATCACTGCTCTGGAAATGCTTGGGGCCTTTGTGAAGTATAATAAGGGTGACTTGCACACAAGCACTAAGATACCAGGACCGTCCATCTGACAACAAAGATGGCTGCCGGGTGACTAAGCAGGGCGCGTCTACCACGTGGAGATGCTGGACCAATGGGTGATTGGAGTCCTGGGTCTCGCGAGATTTTATCACTCTACTCTCACTGCCCATGACTTAAACTTACGAATTTTTTCCCCTGGTATTTTCTATTTAATATTTTTGTCCCGGGGTTGACCGCTAGTGACTGAAACCGCAGAAAGCAAAACTGCAGATGAGGAGGGACTGCCGTACAAGAATCTGGAAGGTGTTGTAAAAATATTGATGCCCAGGCTCTAGGCCACCTCCCCCTAAGATTCTAATTTATTTGGAGTTGGGCCCCAGGGCATCCTTCGGTTTTAATGATGAATCTCATTTACAGCCAGAGTTGAGAACTGTCAATACTACCGCTTAGGAGTATTGCTTAACAAGGAGGCTTAAAAGACCATTTAACCCACCATCGAATACATTTAACGTTTGATCACATCTCCCTTGCAGCTCAACCCCCTACCTTCCGTGCCAACGACTTCCAAAACTATGCTGAACTTTTGCTTCTCTCTTTTATATCTACAAGCATCCAAAGAGAGCACTGATTGAGAACATTTTAACCCAATTTAGCTTCCCCAAATAGTACTTAGTTGTCCTAAATAAAGGAATTGAAAGAGTGCCCAAGAAGGTGAAAGGTTTTGTGAAGACTCAAATTAATATGATTCTCCTTTCTTTGAAAATAGGTTGGGAAAAGAATTCTACTTTGTTTTTGTACATATTATTAGCAACCATTTCTTGAATGTTTATTACAGCTAGGTACCATGTTAAACATTTACCTGATCTCACTTAACCCTAAAATATATATATAACATGTGATTGTTATAATTTTTCTCATGTTAAAGAAGAAATCCAGGTGCAGAGTCCATTTGCCTAAGGTTACCACACAGGTGGTGTAGGAGACAGAATACTGACATAAGGCTTCTGCGTCCGGGTGCTGTATTACCCGCTTCTGACCAAGCCACCCTCAAAATGTTTTCACGAGAGCACCAAAGAACACCGTTCCTGTGTCCCCATGGAGTGCAGTGTGGCATAGTAGACAGAAAAAGGACCACTGGAGAGAGGGTCAACATACCTCCTCCCTTTTCCCTGCCTTTGCAGTCTAGTCAAGCCCCTCTGCCCCCATCATTCCTTGGTTCTGCAGCTCTGTGACATCACAGACAGCCTCCTCTCGGCTCTGCCAGCAGCAGGTGAGTGAGGCTCAAAGGTTAGACCTGACAGCAACAGTGGGTATTTCTTCTACACTAAAGGGACACTGTATCCATCCCTCCCAGACACCTTTTCACTTCATAACAGGAAGCAGACATTACCTCTAACTTACCTTGACATACTATCTTTCTCTCTGGGTCCCAGTCCCCCTCCACCTGTGCTAAATGACCCCTAAGGACTTTTCCAGATCCAGAAGTCTTCCTGTTTGACCTCATTGATTTTTCTGGTTCTGGCCCAAGTGTTGCGGGGTCACTGGAGACCTGAAGTTCACAGCCCATAGGGGACAACGCAAAGACCCTCTTCTTTGGCTCCTGCTTCCATCTAGAGGAGGGTACTGGTAGTGCAAAAAACATCACAGCCCTACCCTGCCCTACCCCAGCCAGCATCAACTCTACATTTTCATCAACATTGGCACTTAAGTTTATTAAGCCTTTACGATGTGCCTTAAAGCTGTGCTAAGCATTTTCCATCATTATTTAATCCTCACAACCGCCTTCTAGGATAGATAATATTATTATCATCTCCATTTTACAATAAGATACCGAGGTTCACGGTAGTAAATTCTTCTAAATTTCATAGCTAATAGGTAGTAGATTTTTTTAAAGCACATTCCAAAGAATATGCATCTAACGCCTACACTGCTCTCCCTAGGAGCCTTTTCATTTCTGAAGAGGGTTCAATAGTGCAAATCTTTTACTGCCAACACTCAGAAAAGAAAGTGGTTCTACTCCCATCTGAAATTTCTAGGTGGAATAAAAATGTGGAAAACATCAGCACCAGATTCAGACAAAGTACATTTAAATACCCCTGCCATGCTGCTAGTAGAGAATGATCTCAGATACTTGTATATAATCAAACTGCTTTAGAGGAAGAGACCTCCATTCATATGTGAAACAAAAAGTTGTGTTTCAGGTTAAACAAGGGAGAAATATGCTTCTATGACAAAGTTTCTGAACAAGGCCAGTTGTGGATATATACAGGATTGGGGAGTCACTGAGTTTGTGGACAGGAGGTATGTCAGAGGCAGGAGTGCTTAGGAATGGGAGACTATCACCTGTGAAAATGTAACTGCTGTTAAGTATCTATTACTTTCAGGAGAATGGTCACCAATGCAAAGTTTCATTACTGGATTAAATAGATTTAAAACAAGTTCTGGTGACTGTTACCCTGGTTATAGAGAAATTATCTTTACTTAGGAGTATGGAAACTTTTTTATTCTAAATCTCCCCCTTTTGGTCTTCCTTCAACCAAAGCTTTGTTGAACTCTTTGTTCAAATCTTCACCACTGCCATCGACTTTCCTTAAAAACAGTTCAATCTTTCCACTTAACAGAGATCTTTCTAGTTTGAATATTAGCCAGCAAGATGTCTTCTTGTTTTCTTTTATGAATTATCTGTGGAATCATATGCTGAGTCAGTTGCTGCATAAAAATATTTGGCTCTCTGAACAACAGCCACTGAGTGCCTATGAGACAAACAAGAATAATTAAAAGTAATAACTAATTATTTAATATTTATTTTCACATAAATAATAGTTTAAATATTAAATAAATTTAAGTTGTTAATTATTTAAGAACTAATTATTAAAGGTAATAAAGGTAATAACCATGAGACAAACAATAATTAAAAGAGCTTTAAAAACAGTCTGAAGGCATTCCAGAATCATGACCCATGATTTCCCAGGCATGACCAAAAATTAAATTTCCAATAATTCCCTGTGTCTACTCCAGATAGCCAGGTTGCCTTTTCTTTGGGCTTAGATATACATTAACCTCATATATGGTATTAATCCAGGTATAACATGAAGTGTTGGCAGTGGTGCATACTCCTTTTGATTAGCCAAAATAATTTTTTTTAAAAAAAGGTTCCCTAATATTTATAATTACTTGAACTAAGAATTGTCAATTGGTCAGTTGTGCCCCAGGACAGGGCCTGTATTATTTAGTATGTCAGCCAAGGTAAGGGAAAATGAGAACCTTGAGTTGTCCAGCTCCTGTGGAGGGCTCCTGCCCCCAGAAGTCTGCTCCACCTGGGGGTATGGATAGCTGCAGAAAAGGTTTACTTCTTCTAATGTTGGGTAAGAAGATGCAGTCCACCCAAGGTGTTGGGGAACCATATACTTGGAATAATCCAAGTACTGGTCACACAAAACAGTCTTAGTCCTAGCTGGCATTGAAGAGTCTGATTTCCATATAAGAGACAAAATATGTTGATAAGAAATCAGTATCATTGTCTATGTTTATTGATGATTTCTCTTGAGAGTTCAGAAAAAAGGACAAGAAAGTGTAGAGTGCTAAGGTCTCCTCAGAGTTGCATAGCTGGACATATCTGCACTGCTATCTTTCTGCCATTATGAATTATTAGTTCTTCCAATGGTCTTTCTGCTCATGGTAAATACAAGTGTGCTTATCTACAGCCTCCATATTATTTAAGAACAGAGGAAACTGTGGTCCTGTTTGTATTTCAGGAGCCAATTTTTTTATCCAAGAGGCCTTAAAGTTATTTTGATTTTCAGTTAATCATTGGGAAATCTAAAAATGATGTCTGTATTGACATTTCCCATTCCAATTTATTTTATCTAAGTCTTCTAGTTCAAGTCTGAGCCATTGCAGAAAAAAAAAAAAATAGAAGCCTCCCTTAAGCTGTTGGTCTGTCTTAGAAAGTTCTTTGAAAGTGTCCTAAAGTCTATTGAATCTCCTACTGACTCATCTTGATTTCATTTGCCATTTTGAATCTTTGCCCAATCTACCCTTAAGAGAAAGGCTTTTGAGGTAGTTTTGTGTGGTGGTCTTTTTTTTTTTTTAACTTTTTCAAGTTTATTTTTTAAAATTTATGCACAATTGGATTACTTAAATCTTTTGGTCTTTTCCATTCTGCTACTTTTAAATATTTTTTTCCATTTTAAGGTTAACAAGTAAGTAACTAACTGGCACATCTATAATAACTCAGGACAATAAGTAACAAAGTAGTTAGCAGAACACTGAATTACACGGCAACTTTCTGTCTTTCTGAATTTTCTCAATTTTCTGATTATTCTAAATTTTCCCTCAACTCAACTCTCACCCAGAGTTTAAATTCAACCTCTCTGGGTCCACCTTCTGATATAGGGATTTTAGGAGAATATTGTGCAATGCTGATTATTCTTTTCTAGAGAAATGTCCCACGAAGAAAGTTTATTTAGGCAATTAGGGAAAGAAACATGAGGAGTGTAAGCAGATGGTAAATATAAAGTTAGATGGGGAGAGAAAGAGAGATGCAAAGAAAGTAGATAGGTTTCAGAAGGTTTGAGTAGAAGTGTGATTTTTTTTTCCCTTTCTTTTTGAGGCCAGAGTATGTCAATCAAAGACTTCTATTGAATGTTTGGTCTTTTTGCCTTCTCTCTTTGCTAGAGCCTCTCTTAAATCTCTTTGACATTGGAAGTTACCCATAATGATCTTGCAATTCTAAGTCACCCAGTGATATCTTGCCATTTATTAAGATAAACACATTAGGGTACATAGTGAGAGTATATATACAAAGAAGTTTCCAGGAAAAGGCAGCAACTTTAGAGTAAATGAGACCATAACAAACAGGAAAGAATATACTACAACAGATCAAAACTTGGTACTTATGCATGATGTCTTCAATTCCATGGCTAAGGAGAGCCTAAAGGAGTCTATATGATTGACAACCTGAAAATCACTGACTCCAGAACAAAGGCTGAGTAAATTGAGCCTCTTTCATTAAGTTAACAAGAAAAACATGTGCTCATAAAGGTTTAAAAGCTATTCAAGGCAAATTTTTAGCAATTTCCTTGATATAAATTGATCACCTGCCAACAGACTACCAATCATTAGTTCTCAGAGCCAATTTATGGTGGGGGCTTGTCAGCCCTATGCTTCCATTTCTTCCTTATGAAACACTTTCTTCCACATCCAGCATACATGACTCAGTCTAGAACAAAGCAAAACCCCAGGAGACAGAGTTTATATAAGTAGATTAAAAAAAATGAGACTAAAGCAAGCAGCACAAAATTAAACATATTAATGGCAAACATATTTGCTAAGTGGTGCATCTCCAAAACAAAAGATCTAATTGCCCTATATAAATCTCTATTTGTTCATAAATTCTAAGTAAAATAAATTCGCTAAAGAGAGCTCAGGGAAATATGTCAGAGCTCAAATTGCCTTGAAAAACTCATTTGGCAACATGTACAAAAGACTTGGAGATTAGGGCTAAATGGACACAGGGAGTAACCCTTTTGACCCCACACAATGGGGACATCTGTATGTGTCTAGTCAGATGGATGTATCTAGCCACAATATATAAATTAGGCTATACTGGATAGCTTATGCGTATGAAGTTAAATATTTTACATTAATTATTAAGAGCTCAAGGGTGAAGCAAACAGGGAGATCAGTTAGAAAGCTATTGCCATTATTCAGGCAAAAGATGGTGGTGACTTGGACCAAGGTGTAGTAGTAGAGAAAATGAGAAGCAAGTGCCCAAGAGTGAAACAACTCACAGAGTATATTGTAAGGGACATTAATCAATACCATAATAAGAATTTCCTAAGGAGGTTTTGCCACAGAAAAGGGAGTGAGGACAGGAAGGATCCAGACACAAAGAAAGGAGTTTGGGACAAAGAAAGGGTACACAAAGAAAGAAATTTGGGACTAAAACAAGGCTTTATAATTCTGGACCATCAGAACTAGAAAGAGTCTTGAAGAGACCTTCCAGCCTAATTCCCGCGTTTGCTACTCATGAGGAGTCTAAGACACAGAGACAAATATGGACCTACCTAAAGCCAGACAGTAAGTTAGTGGCAGAACTAGGACCTAAACCTGCAAGACCATGCTTCATTACCATGTCCTCATGGAACCTGGATCAGCTGGAATAATTTGGAGCCAATTAACCATATGAAGGAAAGAGAAAGGAAATGGAATGACCACTGACTGGACACTTATTGTATGCACTACAGGAATCACTTTTCATATATTTAACCCTTTACCTCTGCAAAGCAGGAACTGTGATAAAAAATGAGTCTCAAGAAGGTTAAGGAATTGACCCAAGAACAGGCACCTAGAAATGTGGTACAACAAAGATCTACCTAAAACCTAAACATGCTTATGTGCACTTCTACATGAGTTGGGATTTTGCTGTACTGGGGTCCTATCTGGACTGTGAACATGGGTAAAGGACTGACATTTTTTCAGCTATAGTCTCATGTTTATTTAGGAAACAGCTCTGCCCAGGGAAATAGGCTCAAATTCAAGATCAGCTGATTCAACAAGCCACCACTACAGGCAAAGCTGGCACGGTAGAGGCTTCAACTCCTTTCCATGGGTAAGAAAATTTTATAAGAATTGGGAAAATGGCCTTAAGAGAGGGCAACCTAGACTGGCCATGGGGAGCTACAGAAGATTTGAGAGAGGGGAAGGCTTTATACTTTGGGAGAGGCTGACCCAATATGACCCCCATCACAATAAATTTCCAATGGACATCTAAAATATAAATCCCAGAAATGATGGCCCTCATTCCTTTTCATCCTACAGCAACCCACCAAAAGCTGGCCTCAAAGATCTTCTGTTTATGCTGCAGAGACTGTGAAGAGTCCCCCGTCACAGATGACTCCATGACCTCCATTCAAGCCCAAGAGCAACAGCCATCAACTGGTGGTAAGTACCATACAAGAACACTCTACTGGCATGCCTAGATTTCATTTTGCTCATCACCCTTCTGCAGATAGACCCTCCTATTTTCTTCAGCTCCTGAGTAATAATTCCAACCTAAAATGAGGTAAGGATTAGGTGGCTATGTACCCAAACCAATAAACAATAGAGCTTAAAATCTTGATACCTAAAGTGTGATCCATGGACCAGCAATATTGGCATCACCTGGAAACTTATTAGAACTATTTTCAGACCCTACTCCAGACCTGCTGATTCAGAACCTGCATTTCAACATTACCCCCAGGTAAATCTGAATGTATATTATAGTTTGAGAAGCACGGTTAAGAACATTGCCTTTGGGGCTCTGACTAGTTCTAATCAGCTCTGCCACAGAATTAGACAAGTCATTTAATCTTTCTCCCTCTAAGCTTATGTTCTTACCGTAAAATGGGCATATTCATGATGTATTATTACTTTCCAGGATCACTGGGTGGATTAAATGAAGTAATATACTTAAGCATGTAGCACAGGCCCCGCACAAAGTAGACACTCAACAAATGTCAACGCATGGAAACCTTAATGGGTATCGGGCAGGACAGGACAGGCTCCGCTATTAAAACAAGTCAGTCTTGAAATTTCAGTGTTTACAGAATGAAAGTGTATTTTATGTTTACACAAAGCCTAGTTAGTACACACCAGCCATCTCGTTTTCACCTTTAGCTAGGGCATCTGGAACACGTGGCTTCTGAGGCTACATGTACACGAGAAGAGGGAGAGCAGGAAGTCTGTAATTATAACCTTCTTGATGATCCAGGACAAAGGTCATACTGAAGAAAACTGGGTGTTAAAATCAACAGTTTCAGACAGAAAAAAAAAGTGTTATTGTCAAGATTAGGCAAAGCTAGGACTGACAAGCACATGGTGGGGAGCGCAGGGGCAGGATTAGTAGGCATCTGGCACAGTCAGATAGGAAAGTCAAATGGCAGGAAAAAAATTCTCATGGCATATTCTCCCAGAAATCCATGCTAAGTGTCTTTAAAATACTTCCCCTACAAATAGTTTCACAGTAAAAACCAAGAAGCTTAAAAATGTCAATCCCTTTTTCCAAGATAATAATACTGATAATTACTGAGCCACCCTATGGTGTGCAAGGCGCACTCTAGGCACTAGGAATCCAGCTGTAATCAAATGAATCCTCTACTGTTTCAGAGCTTACCCACTGGTAACCTGATATTATTTAATCCCTACAATAACTCTAAGAAGTAAGCATGATTATCCAAAACAGGCATATCATTTTGCAGGTTTGAAAACAGAGGTGCAGCAATTTGTTCAAGGTATGCAGCTAAATGACAGAATCACTTACACTGTAATAAAACACAATTGTCTGGTGACAAAATTCTATGTTATGCTTTTAGGAATCTAGAAATATATAAAATCAGAGCCATACATACAACAATGTTCATCACAACAATACTTATAGTAGTAAAATTTGAAAAGTCTAAACACCCAACAATAGAACATTGGTTAAATAAATCTGGAACTATCCATAAAATAGAATGTTATGCAACCATTATTTCTTAAAATTTAATGACATGTGAAAAATGTTTATGACATAATACATAAAGTAAAATGCATTCATGATAAATAGGATGTAATGTACCATTTAAAAATATGCACAGGGGGAAAGGCTGGAACTGTGATAATATCTGAGGAGGGGGGAGTTTTAGGGCATTTTTTTCCTGCTTTATATTCTTCAATATTTCCTAGCTTTTCTTTAACGAATATTCATTACATTTATAAACAGGAAAATAGTAACCTTTATGTTTTAAAAAGAATACATATTTTGAAGCCAGTACCTGCATATGAGGAGGTGCTCAAAAGGTTAGAGGTAGATTCAGGTGCTCCGCACCCCATAAATAACCACCACTGGCCTGTGTGCACTGCTTCAGAGTAGGCAAAATGCCTTCACTTCTGTCATCTCCTCTGAGCCTCCCCACATGACTGTGTGGAATTATCATTGTCAGGTTTGCAAAAGGATGAGCTTGATGGACAAAATTCTAACCCCTCTGACACAGCCTCCAGCTTGCCTTTGGAACAACCACTGACCCAACCAGAAAAGAAAGACTCCTCAACCAGCAGCAATGATTTTGAGGGTAAGTCCAAATTTAGGGTCCTAACACTGACCAGGAACCCCCCAGGAGAGGGGATCATATCCTGATGACCAAACCCCATTGACTTTTGAGCTAAGCTAAGTGGCGTGACGAGAGACATGAGACCACTCCCATCTGGAAGCTGTAGTCATATTCTAGAACACATTGAAGAGGGGCCAAGGGGTCAGGACCTGCCTGCATGATCTTCCAAGCTAAGAACTACGTGAAGAGCAGGTCTTGGAGGAAAGGACACACATCCATGCCCCTTCTAAGCTCTGTGGCATTGTCTTATATGTATATTCTATGTGATGGTTTGTTCAATGTCCACTTTGGGCACTAGACAGTAAGTTCCAGTAGTAGGGCAGGGCCCGCATCAGTTTTGTTCCCCCAAACCCAGCCAGGTGCATGGCAAGTAAACAGTGTCAGAAATGCTTGTGGATTGAGCATACCCAGTTGGGGGTGACATGACTCTGAGTTGTGGAGGACAGAAGCCCAGTCCTGAACAGTGGGCGTAGTTCAGGAAGAAGAAACACAGCCACATTGCTGGGCACCAACTCTGGGGCTGGGTGACTTCACATAGCTCTCGACCACCCCATGAGGCTAGCTGTTAAGAGCTAAAGATCACCCAGCCCAGTTATTCCAGACTCCTCATAACAGCTCAACCCTCCTGGCAGACAAAAGTCTCACACAAAGTCCAATTTCTATAAAATATCAAAGGAGTCCTGCTCTATCACGATGGACTTTCAAGTCCCAGCCTGGAGTCTGTGTGTCTCACACAGTGTTTCAGAATTAGACAATGATCAGGGAGGGAGGAGACTGAGACAGTCCAGCCAGGTCCAAGGAGAAGGCTTCACCCAGCATAATTTTTTTCTTTCTTCTTTCGGACATGAATATTTGGACATGAGAAGAAGGTTTTTACAAGAGATACCCACACCGCGACTCTCAGTATCTCAGGTCATTCCAGCCGTGCCTCATTGGGAGACGCTGAGCATCCTAGTCTGGGACCCCCAGGCTTGTACAGCTGCTGGAGTGTCACCAGGAGGAAGAGGGCAGTGAGCAAGGGCCATGAAGGCGGATTCAGAAACTCCCCTGGAGGAGAAGACGTCTGAGCCATCCCTGTGCTGCCAGCAAGTCACTGCAGATCCTAAAAAAGCCACTGCAGGAGGAGCTGCCTCTAATTAAAGCCCTAGTCACATCACAGGACTGTGTACCTCCTCTTTTCCCTTCCTACTTACCAAGGAGTATCTCTTCCAAAAAATGTCATGAGTTTTACACTATCACATGCAACTCACCTAAAACAATTTTTTAAAAACCCTTTGGATTTTTTTTTTTTAATTTTTGAGGTAACTCCAAACTTAGAAGTTGCAAGAATAACAGCACAGCACAGAGAATTTCTAGTGACGTTTTACCCAGATTTACCTATTGTTTACATTTCTTGAGTTTACTTCATTCCTTTTTTATCTCTCCCTGTAACTTTAATTGAGAAGGAGTTGTGCACACATGGCATGTCCCTTTACTCCTAAATACTTCAGTGTATATTTCCTAAGGTCAAGGACATTCTCTTACATAACTACAGTACGGTTCTCGAAAGAAATTCAGCATTGATACAATACTATTCAAATTTCATCAGCTGTTCCAAAAATGTCTTAGAGCAACTTTTGGCCTGATTCAGGATCTAATCCAAGATCAAGTGCATGTAGTAGTCATGTCTCTTCAGTTTCCTTTAATCAGACTCCTCTGTGTTGTTGACCCCCACCATCCCCCATCTACAAAAGGTTTTTCATTTGTTCAAACATACCTTTTTGTCTTCCGTAGCTATTTTTAAATGTTCTTCATATAAAGTTTGCAAATCTCTTATTAAATGTATTCCTAAGTACTTTACCTTTCTTGTTGCCATTGTAAATGGGGTTTTTCCTCTGTCATTATTTCTGTAGCCAGTTGTTGCTTCTTTATTCACACTATTGAATTCACTGTTACTTTATGTCTGAATTATATATTGTTTGAGCTAGTTTAGCCATTGATTCCCTGTTACTCACCAGAAATACTATTATACCACTGCAAGTAGATATACTTTAGTTTCTTCCTTGTGTAATTCTTATATCTCAGATTTTCTTCATCTCATTACAATAGCTAATGTTACTAGTACAATGTTAAATAGTGGAGACAGTAGATATCTGCTTTTTCCTGGCTTCCTAGTGTTTTTCTATTAAGAAAAAAGCTCATTTTAAGAGAAAGATATTGAGATCGAGATATCATATCATATGAAGAAAATCTCCATCAATTTCCTTTTCTTGTTTTTTTCCAGCATTTACAGAATATATATCTCCTCCTATTTAACCAAATGTCCATTCCACAAATAAATCGCACCTGACCATGATGTATTATCTTCATAATATAAAGCTGGCTTCAGTTCACTAATATTCTATTTAATATTTTTATATCAATAGGTGATAGCTCCAATTTTTTTTGTATTTTTATCAGACTTAATTATCACTGTTATATAGTTGCTTCATAAAAAGAATTTATAAAAATAACTTGGACGTTTTCTTCCTTTATATATGCTCTAGAACAATTTACTCCGCACTGGAACTACCTGATCTTTGGAAGTTCACTAGCATTCCCCTGTGAAACCATCTGGGCCTGTTGCCTTTTGTGAGGAGGGTAGTTCCTTGCTAAATTTCCCTGTTTCTTCTATAGAAATTGATAGAGTTTTTTATCTCTAATGCAGTCATTTTGATAAACTGTGTTTTCCTAGGAAATTACCTACTTCATTTAGTTTTTTTAAAAATGTATTTGCATACAAGTATATACTCTCAAAATTTTTAACTTTTCTTTTGTCTCAGTGGTTATTTCCCTTACCCTCTCTAATTTTGTATATTTGTGCTTTCTTCCTTTTTCCTGATGAAGTAGCATAATATTTCTATTGTTATTTCAAAAAATAATTATCATTTCGACACTTTCTCTATACTCAAGTAATTTGTTTTTAATCCTTAGTACTTCTTTTTCTTATACTTCCTTTTGATTACTTTTTCTAGCTTTTTGAACTGGGAATTAATTTCATTCTTTTATCTTCTTAATACAAATATCTAAGGACTGTGGTAGACAGAAATTCCGCCCACCCCCAAGACGTGTGAATTCCATTTCCCAGACCCTGTGAATACATCACCTCCCATTACAAAACAGGATTAAGGATGGAATACAATTAAGGTCGCTAGTCAGCTGAGCTTGAGGTAAAGTATTTGGAAAGCAATTTGACAATATCAACCCTGAATCTTTAAAACGCCCCAGCCTCTCATGCATCTTCTTTCTGCCAATTACAAGCTGTTGTCACCTTGACCAAGATACCTAATAAACATTCTGGACCTCAGCTCCCAGTTCCCTGGCTCTGTGACATCACAGAGAGCCGCCTCTCGGCTCTGCCAGCTCCAGGTGAGTGACGCTCAAAGGTTAGACCTGAGAGGAGGAGCGGGTATTTCTTCTGCACTAAAGGGACGCTATATCCATCACTCCTGGACAACTTTTCACTTCTCTAAGGGAAGCAGACATTACCTCTAATTTACCTTGACCCACTATTTTCTCTCTGGGTCCCAGTCATCCCAACCTGTGCTAAATAACCCCTAAGGACTCCTCCAGACCTAGAAGTCTTCCTGTTTGACCTCATTGATCATTCCTGTTCTAATCCAAGTTCTGAGGGGTCACTGGCGACCTGAAGTTCACAGCCCACCGGGGACAACTCAAGGGCCTTTTTCTTTGGCTTCTGCTCCCATCTAGAGGAGGGCACTGGTAGTGCAAGAAACACCACACACCCTCACCCTGCCCCACCCCAGCCAGCCTGTCCTACATCCCTGTCATTCAAATTATTAAACACTGTATGCCAGACATCGTGCTAAGCACTTCAAATATGTATGTCACCCCGTCTTCACAGATTCTGGGGTAGGTTTTAACATGCCCACTTTACAGTTAGGAAAACTGAGGCTCAAGGAGTTAAATTGTTCTAAGTTATACAGCCAGGTACAGCAAGAATTACTTCCCACCTCCATCTACCTAAAACACATTTGCTCTTAATTTCTTTACTGTCCTTCATGGGGAACCTTTCCCTATGAAAACTACCTGCCATTAACTCTCAGAAGGATGGTGGTTCTGAACACCTCTCTCCCCCTGGAATTTCCTGTAGGAGGAGACTAGACAGCACAGGCTCTGCCATCAGACAAAACTATGTTAAAATTCCTGCTGCTCCTCTTGGCTGTGAGATCTGGGAAAGTCGCCTTTCTGAAGCTCAGTTCTGTCATCTGGAAAATGGGACAAAGTCCTGCCTTGTAGAGTGGAGCTGAAAGTTAAGTGAGCTCACAGATATCAGACCTCTCCAAGATGCTCGATGACTGTCAGTGTTCTTGACACCCTGGCTGTTTCTCTTCCATCATTAACTTCTAAGACCATAGTCACCAGGAGAATGATGTAAGTCTAGAATCAGGATGTTTCTATGTATTTCTGCACTCCCAAGCAGGGAGTGAAACACCTGTTAGTGGAAGGGAGAATGGGAATAATATCGGGCATATTGTTGTTCAACAGAGAAGGCTCATATATTCATTTCATGTGATGTTGAGAGGGCACCTACTATGTGCAGAGCCCTGTGCTCAGTTATGAGATCCAAGGGTGAACTAGGCTCATTCTTGCCTCCTTGAGTGTGAGAATCTCTAGCCCATGTTCATTGCCATATCCCTCACACCTGGCACCAATAGCACCCCATCAAATATATGTTGAACGAACTGAACTGTCTTATTCCCAAAGCTGAGGTGTGGGAGAGAGGAGGGGCGTGTTACCTTGAGAGAGGCTGGCCCAGTGTGACTTGCTGCCTAAACAACAATGGGCTTCTGGGATTGGGCTGTAGAGCCAGATGGCCCACTGCCCTTCCCTCTTCCCACAGCCCACCAAAACATGCCATCAAAGTTCTTCTGTTGTTGCTGCCAGGCCAGCGAGGAGTCTTCTACAACAGTTAGCGCCTACAATCCAAGACTGACCCAACAGTATCACCCACGGGCCTTCGGTAGGTTCCAGACGCCGGTATTTGGTAGCTGGCAAGAACATCCTAGTTATTTTCCTGTACCTCAGTTTCCCCAGGCACCTTCTGCTGGGACACCCAAAAGATTTCTTTTAACCTTTTGGGGTGTAGAAGTGGGAGTAATTACCCAAACCTGTAACAATACAGCCTAAAGACTATATTAAATATGAAATATTAATGATTACTGGCTTTAGTGCTACATACCTGCTTAAACTCTGCCTCTGCCACTTACTGAGCTTGAGTATGTTACTGAATCTCTCTGAGCAGTAGCATCCTTCTCTGAAAGATGAAGATAATGATAATACACCGCCTGTTTTTTAGGTTGTCGGGAGAATGAAATGAGGCAACATATGTTAAGTAACTAGAATATGGCCTCACACAAGAAGGCACTCAACAGATGTTAACTGTATATGTGTATTAGGACCGACTAGGCTATGCTGATAGAGTAAGTCAACACTAAGATCTCAACTGTTTAACAGTTTGGGGTTATTAGCTCAAGCAAGCAGAATTTGTGCATGTGTGTGTGTGTCTGTTTTTCTGTGTCTGTCTGTGTCTGTGTGTCTGTGCATATGTTTGTCTAAGAGATTTATTCCACAGGGAAAAACCCACATGTAAGAAGGTACTTTACACAGAACTGGCAGATAATGAAACCATAAACTGTTTTTTTTCTTTCATTATCCCAATGTTGATTCTGTGTTTTTGTTTTATTTTTTTTTAGAGCAGAATTTTTAAAGCCACAATTAATATGAGAAATACCCAAATGGGATATGACCAAGATTGCTCATTCACGTGTAATGCAAAGCCTTTACTCAGAATATTGTCTTTAACTCTTTCAGATCTAAATGCAAATTCTCACAAAAGTAGTTTGCAAAGGAGATACCCATACCAATCCACCGACATTAGAGGCATGAAGACATGTACTCATGGGAGACCCTGAGCAGGGTTCTAGCTGTACAGCTGCTGGAGAGCCTCCAGGAGGAAGACAGCAGTAAGCAGGGGCTATGACGACTGATTCAGAAACTCCCCTGGAGGAGGAGAAGATGTCTGAGCCATCCCTGTGCCACCAGCAGAAGTCACTCCAGCTCCTGGAAAAGCCACTGAGGGAAGAGCTACCTTTCAATTAAAGTCCTTGGTTGCATCATAGGACTGTGTTCCTTCTCTTTTCCCCTCCTCCAGCCCTACTTCTGAGATTCCCTTGGATCTGGTGCAATTAGTATCTTAAAAAGAAGTGTGTTTTTGTCATTCTAAAATATTTCACTTCCAACCTAACAAGCAGAAGCCAGTTATGTACCGGATGGCTATAAATAGATCCTGTAATAAATGTCTAGAGCTTGAGGAGACAATTCTGCTCACTATTGTGACTCCACTTGGCACTAGGGGCATAGTGAACAGTGGGGCAGGTTTTGCAAAAACTCTGGAACCAAACAGCCCTACAGTGATGCAATGCACAGTCAGTGTGTCTGCTCTAGAACACAGAGCATGCAAACATGAATAATACACAAGAGATCCCAAGTGCCTTCAATTTTAATCAGGCAGTCTGGCACAGAAGCAGATCACTTCGACACAACAGCACCACAACTCAGGAAGCGAAAAGACCAGAAGCATTTTGCAACCTACTTGAGGATTCAGGGAAGGCTTTCTGGAAGAGTTGGTGCTTGAGTCTTCTGAAGGTTGAAAGGGAATTAGCCAAGCAAAGACGAAGGGGAACAATACTCTAGAAAAAAAAAGGAATAAAATAAACTAAGCTGGAAAACAGAGGCACAGCCTGGTTGGGGTATGAAGATAGTGAATTTCAGTCTTAGGAATGACTGAAGTGAAAATCTGGGCCAGAATGTGACAGAAAGTGAGGGGGCAGAGCAGTGACAGCCTACTATCCAGGGCAAGGGAGTTGGACTCTATCCTGAAGATAATAAGGAGCCACAGATGAGTTTTAAGCAACAAAGTGATGTTGCCAGATTTCTGATTTTTGCAATATGAACATAGCGAGTTCTTAAGAAAACGACTTATCATATTGGCATTCCCTGTTCCTGCCCCGACCTCAGTAAAAAGAGGAATAAAGGATGATGATATTTTATGCCACACTATTGTAGACTAAACTTGATACCTACGATGGAAAGCCCATCCCAGCTGCAATTTGAAGGACTTTTTGAGTACTAATGAGAATATCCATGTATGAAGTCTTGTACATTGCCTTCTAAGTGCTTAAGAAACATCAACTCACTTAGCATAATAACCCAACAAGATTAGTACTATGACTACTCAGGTTTTATAAATTAGGAAACTAAGAAACGGAGAGCTTAAATTAAGTCTCTTAAGGTTACACTAACAGTAAATGGCAGAGCTGAGACTTGAACCCAGGAAGTCTGATTTCAGAGTCCACACTCTCAGCCAACCAGTTATGCTGCCCCTCACAATGAGGGTAGAATAACATTCAGTTATTGCTCTGTTGGCTCCAAATAAATCATTCATTGCCTGCTCTTTGGAAATGGAGCTGGGTCCTTTAAATGTTTTTCTTTTGGCAGCTGATGCAATGTCAAGCTTTGTCAGTAGGAGGTGCCGGAGACAATGAAAGAGTAAGGCCTTTTCTCCCTGGTTCTTGTGTGCTCATCTTAGCATGCTCCTGCGTGACAGTTTCTCCAGCATCTGGCTTCTGCAGTGCATGTGTAGCTTCTCCAGCACTCAGTTCCTGCAATGCAAACAGCTGCTCCAATATCATGCCTCTGCAGTGTAGACAACTTTCCATCACTGTAATACATGGTCCTGTAGTACATGTTCACCCGTAGCATTTAGCAACCAGCAGCTGCTTCTAGTACCCACCAACAAATGGGGGAGTGCCTCCATCTCTTTGTGATAGCTTTCCCTGTCACCCCAGAGGGCAGACATCTAAAACATTCTGTCAACACATCTCAGAGACTTCTGCATCCAGTAAGCCACAGCCATATCCTTCCCAACAAGGTTCAACTCTAAGCTAGGGATGGGGTCTAGGGAACTCTTCCTTCAAGGCCTCTATCTCAGCCCTGAGATTGATGGCTGCTCCTTCTATCTGCTACTCCTATAATTCGAGTCCTCTTTACTTCTTACTAACCAATCCTCTATCCCAATCCGTTAATTCTTTATATTAAACTTCTCATATTCCAATTACTATGTGGTTTCCTATCTTGGTTGGACTCTCTCCAAGAAGAGGCTGCCTAAGCAATCAGGACAGATTATCAATATAAGTATAAACTAAGACAGCAGCTCTGGGATGGAGAAGAGAGCCACAACTTACAATATATTTCTCAAGTAAAGATGGTCAAATCTAATACAGAACCATACAGAGGAAGAAAATTCTGGGAAATGAGATTCTCATCTTCTTTTATAATGCAGAAAACTGAGAAGGGCTAGTAGTGAGGCCAAGCTGACAACACAGAGCAGGTCATTTCATCATCTTGGGCTACTCCAAGCTGGAGGAGCCTATGGGTGGCCACATCCAGTAGATTGAAAAAATTAGCAGGAAAAGGTAAAAGAACAATGGCTGGAAAGAAACAAGTAAGGTTGTGTGTGGATTATTAGTTCACTAGGCTATGGCACCACAGGAGAAGACTCCCCAACAACATCATTTGGGTGAAGAGATGGTCCACTTTCCAGGTGCCTTCACTGTCAGGGTCCTCTTCTACTTCCAGTTCTCAGTGCATCCCTTGAATCCACACTCTGACCTAGATTCTTCTTGTCCTATGCATTCCTCACCACCTCCCATGACAAGGTTCCACTTTCCTTCCCCAGAAAAATCCCATGTTCCTTATGTCTTGGAACTATTTCCTGTACACACATAGCAGGTGCTTTGCACATAAAAGATGCTCCTTAAATGTCACTTCCTGCTTTCATCATTTAGAAGCCTCTTCACAGAAGAGATGGTGAGAGGCTCATATGCTATGAACTTGTCAAAGGGCTCCCAGCTTCAGAGTGGCATCTAATAGTGAAAACCAGAGGTGGACTTCATCTCCAACTATGGAAAACAAGCTTATATCGACCAAGCCTCCTGTGAGAGCTGTAGGTTTGTTTTGTTTTCCTTAAATCTGTTCAAATGCATCAGAGAGCTACTAATGCAGGAAGGACTCTAGAGGCCAAGACCCTAGAGAAAAGAAGTACAGAAAGAAGAAATGAACACTGGGGTCTTCTGAACCCCACAATTCCTGAGCGGTGTCAAAGAGGCTAAAAAACCGGGCAGAGCTTTCAACAAACTCACAACCTGGAGTAACAAAAATTGGAGATTGAGGGCTCACCAGAAGAAGGAGTCTTTGGTTTTAACAAGTTTTTTACACAGGTTTTCTGTTAAAAATCCCTGAAAAGCTGGTTAGTCAGGACTAACCAGATATAGACCAGGTCTTGCTAGGACCAAAACCCAGAATCAAATCTATCCCAACACTGCTTTTCTCAGAAGCAAAAGTAAATCCTCTCTGAAATAATATCCAGAGTCTTGTATATCTCTTCAATTTTTTTTTAAATGTCAGCCATTCAATCAAAAGCTATCAGAAATGCCAGAAGGTAAGAGCAACTGACCAAAAAAACAAAAGAAACAGATCTACAGAAGAACTAGATACTGGAGTCTACAGATGTGGAACTTAAAATACTGAAGAAAATAAATGAAGATGAATAATTTATCTGAAAACTATAAACTATTTTTAAAACTTGATTAAAATGTATATGACTGAATACTATGATAGCTGAAATTAAGAACTCACTTGAAAGGCTTAACAACCAATTAAACATAAATGAGGGCAAGAATAATGGAGTAGACTATAAGTCAGCAAGCAGAAAATATGCATACTGAACCATGAAGAACCAAAAGAATGGAAAACACTAAGTCTTAGGTATACAGTGAAAAGATCTTAACACACATATCATTAGTGTCCCAGAAAGAGATGAGAGAGGAGGTAGAAGCTATAATAAAAAATATTGTGTCACAGATTCAAGATGTGCTATGAACCTCAAGCAAAATATAAAGAAAGCTATGCCCAGGCCCATCAAAACAGAATTGCTAAAACCCAAAGAGAACATTTTAAGAACAGCAATGGGACTCAGAGCTGACTTTGCAACAGAAACAATGAAAGCCAGTGACAGCTCCCAAACATTGAAAGAAAAGACCTGCAGTCCCCTAGAATTCTTTTCTTACCAAAAAATCTATATTTCAAAAATAAAAACAAGAGAGTTTTCAGCAAACAAAACCTCAATCGTTCATCAGAAGATCGGTACTAGAAGGAAAACACTAAAAGTATTTCTAAATATGCTAAATACTAAAGAAAAATTCCAAAGGTAGTTCTAGGAGGAGAATGATATATATATTTTCAAAGACAAATATATGAAAATGCAGAAAGAAACAAATAGTAATGAAAAAGTAATGAGTGATAAAATGTAAACATGTGAATAAATCTAAATGAATACTGACTACATTAAACATTAATAAAAATGTCTGTTGTAGTTTAAAATAAAGAGAATTGAAATCTATGATAACAATAGCACAACAGACAGAATGGCGAGAAGTTCTAAAGCTTCAATTGTCCAGAAAGTGATGGAAGGACTAACATGGAATAGACCTGAATAAGTCAAAGATCCGTGTTGAAATTTAGGGTAACCACTAAAAGAAGAGAATATATATCTATCTCACAGGCTCATAGAGGGGAAATTACAAAAAAAAAAAAACAATAAACAAAAAACCTTATGCAAAAAGAAGGCAAAAAAGGGCAGAAAAAAGAACACAGAAAAAGACAACCAATAGAAAGTAAATAGTAAAATGGTACATTTAAGCCTAATATATCTAATATATCAGTAAGCACACCAGACATAGTATAGTAAATACTTCAGTTAATAAAACAGAAACTGAAATTTTTTTTAAATTCCATATGCCCACAGAGGGGCATTTTAAATATAAGGATACAAATAAGTTGAAAGTAAAAGAATGAACAATGACATACTATGTGATCGCTAATCAAAAGCTAATGTGTCAGACAACAGTAGATTTTAAGGCAAAAATCTAATAAAGTGGGACATTTCATGAATATAAAAGGGTCAACATATCAGGGAGCTTTACCAATCCTAAATCAGTATATAGTATGTAATAACAGAGCAAAACATGTCAGAAGTGAATTAAATGTTCACATAAAAACAAACACAATTGTTCATAGCATCATTATTCATAAAGAGCCAAAAAGTAGAAACAACCCAACTGATGAATACATAAACAAAATGTGGTCTATCCAAGCAATGAAATGTTATTCAGTCATTAAAAAGGAATAAAGTACTGATACATGCTTCAACATAAATGAATCTTGAAAACGTTATGTGAAAAGAGCCAGAAAAAGAGGGCTACCTATTGTATGATTCCATTTACATGAATTGTTCAGAATGAGAAAATCCAGAGATAGAAAGTAAATTAGTAGTTGTCAGGGGTTGGAGAGAGAGAGGAATGGGGGTGACCGCTGATGGGTAGGGTATTGGGTAGGCGGAAGATGGAGGGTTAGTGATGAAAATATTCTAGAATTAAATAAATAGTGGTGATGGCTATACAATCTTATGAATATACGAAAATTACTGAATTATATACTTTAAAATGGTGAATTTTATGGTATGTTACTTGTATCTCATTTTTTTAAATTATGTAATTTAACTGCTTCCCTGTTAAGGAAAAAAAAAATGCAGCTTGCTGCCAGCATTCATTTAACATCACACGTAGACATGCTACATTTTCTAGGATTTGACATTTTTAGCAATCGAGAATTACTATATTTTGTAAATGGAAATACCACTATTAAAAACAGAGTGCTATAAACAGAATGATGTTATTTGTTTCCAAAGACTATTAACATACTAGAGCAATGAGAAATTAATAAGAGCAAGATATTTCATGGCAAACGGTGGGGGTAAGGTTAGAACTGTAATCCACGAGTCATCTCGGGGTAAATGCTGCAACCACAAGCACTGCTGGTGAGTTTTCTCAGGGCAAATGGGAAATGAGTTGAAAAAATTGTCTCAAAACTAAAAGGGGAAACAAAGTCTATACTTGTAGTTGGAGATTTTCCTGCCTTGGTCACTGATAGAACCAATCAACTAAAATCAGCAAAGATACAAATGTGCACAACTTAAGTAAAAACTTACACTAATAGACACAGGTAGAAAACACAGACTCCTGATGGAGCCCTCACTATGGCCTTGTACTTCACACACAATCTTCTCAATTAATTTACCTGTTATCACACACCCCTTAACAGATGAGGAAATTGAGGTAGAAAAGGAACAGAGAGGGCGAGCATCTGACCCAAAGTCACGAGCTTGCTCTTAACCTCCCTGCTATACTGTCCCCTGGTGCTGAATTTTGAAGAGATTTGACTAGAATCTTAATTCACAGAAATACTCCCCACGGTGCTAGAGTAACTGAGGTCTGCTGCAGACTGAATAAATATTAATTGTTCATGACCTACTGTGTCAACAAAAATACACACTGGGCAACTACGGTATACAAGACATAGTAAGAGATTCTTTTTTAATAGCAACAATTTATTGAGGTCTTACTAGAGCTTGCAACTCAAAGTTGCAAGCCCTTTACATTTTTGATATCACTTAATCTTTGCAATAACCTGCCAGGTAGATACTGTTATCCACCTTCCACATGAGGAGTGAGACCTAAGGACGGGAAGGAGGCTGCTCCTAAGAGGCAGAAGTTGGATTTGAATCGATGTGACTCTAGAATTGAAGCTTTGAGCTACTCCGTTCGCTCCCACTTCATGACATTGCACCATCTTCATCATTGCAACGGCTGTCAATCACACAGAGACTTAAAACTTAGGGTGTTGAAAAGAAGAAAATTAAGTTAAAAAAAAACCTTAGAGTAAATGTTCACCATGAAATCTGATCGGCAAGACAGAGCTCACAGAATTTTCTAAATGAGAAAGCTGAGGCGAAACTGCAAAGACATGTACCTCAGGGGCACAACTGAATGCCCCAGCCAGTGAGACCATCAGAAAGTGAAGAGAGGAGAGGCAGGAAAGGATACACAGAACAGATTCTTTAACTAAGCCCTAAAATGGAAAAAAAAAAAATGCTGTTTTGTCATGTAACACATTTTTATTATCTCTGTTATCATACTTCACAGGGTTTTATGGCTGGATGATAACTATGGGCTTCTACTGATCACATTCACAGCCCACAATTCCTGTGGCAGGTGACAAAGACAGGAATCACCTTCATGAGTAATTCTCATTGAGCAAAGCTGCACTCAGAGCTAGCTAAAGAGAAATGCCAAAAAGAGCCATTTCCAAGGATAGACCTACACACGATTTCTCTTCTCTGGCCTGGAGAAAACGACAGTCAGACTCATAATGCAGGCAAGCTGATTGCATGACATTTCACATTCACCAGACCCATGTATAAAGGAGTGAACTAATACAGAGAGGTTACGTGACCTAGCCAAAGTCACAGTGCTAGGAAGCAATAGATCTAGGTCTCCTAGAGAGTCCAGGTTTCCTGCTATCTAGGCCACTGCTGTTGTCCCAAGGTGCATGAGATCCGGGACACTCCAGCCATGTGGGACTATAGAACCTTTCCACATGTAAATAAAGGCATAGCAGAAAGACAGGCCAAGGGCTAGCACAGAGCAGAAAAATTGAAAATTCCCAGAATTTCACCTCTGGAAGAGCTATTAAGAATCACCCAATCTACCTTTTAATTAGATGGGTAAACTGAGGACCAGCCAAAAGTTACAGAGCTAGAAGGGGCAGTTCAGGGCCAGACCCAGGTCTGTGCCAACTTCATCATTCAAATGAGTTTAGAGAGCAATCTGCAAAAGCTACTATAGAGAGGACAAAACAATTAATCCACAGGATCTTTTTCTTCCTGAGCAAGACGAGGTCATGCCTAAAAGTATCTATCAGGTACAGTCTCTGTCCTTGAGGAGTTTACAGATGAACAGAATCAATAATAAAACATGAGTGAAGGTAGCAGCTACATCAAGAATGTAAAGGAAGCAGAGAGGAACAGGGCTGGCTATGTCGAAAGCCTTCCTGAAGGAGGGATAAATAGAACTGTGCTTTGACGCATGCATAGGAGTCCAACCAGTAGAAAGGAAACAGGTATGCCAGTCCAGGAAACAGTTTGAAATCATGATGGAGTTTCGTGAAGATGAAGCCAAAACTGCAGATGAAGGCCAGATCTTGGGGAATGTGGAGCCTTTAAGTACCAGGCTAGAGCTTTTGGATTTGGACCTATGGATAGTGAGTCTTCAGACTTATTCGGGAGCGGAGAACTTGGGAACCTCTGAGCGTTTCATGGAACTCCATGAGTGACAAATTACGCTTCATTCCAGGGCGGTGGGTGAGGAAACAGGCCTGTTGCTCTACATCTGCAGTGCAAAACCACAACCACAAGCACACATGCCTTTGAACAAAATAAGTCCTCAAATCAGACAGAATGGGTCTTTTCCAAATAGTCCCATGAACAGTTATGTACCATTTTCTTCTTTCCTCTGTCTCCTAGAAACCTGTGTACTGGCAGACAACAGGCACAAGTACACTGCTTTTCATAAAGCATAGAGGAAAATCTTAAAAAGGAAGAACATTCTGAGAATTGACTTCTTTTCTTCAAACTGGAAAGAGGCAGTCTTATAAGTTTAGAGGCCCACAGCAATGCCACAGAGAGCAGCATCCTCCCAGAGCCTCCATTTCCCCATCGGACATGAAGGGGCTTGAGATGGAAGCATCATCTGAGACCAGACTTGGGACGTATTTAGCCTAGTCTGGCCATCTTCACATTTGCTGGGCGGTCCAGACAACAAAAGGGGTGGGAGAGTGGCCCTTCCACTAGGGCCATGGTTCTAAGCAGCATGGAGAGTAGCTCGGAATGGGACCAGCTCGGCAACCATCTGCTTTTGAAAGGCTGGGGGTCACCACGGAACGTTGACAAGCTATATTTGTGCAGAGTCCTGAAGTGAGCACGACACCCCATTGCTGACATGACTGACACCCTTCAGATGGTTCTCTCCTCAGCTAGAGCTGGCCATCATCCACCTTGGGCTCTTGAGGCATCCCTGACTTCTCACCTTCAGTCTTGAAGGAAAATGAGTACCTTCATCCCTGGGTCACCTGGCCAGAAATGGGCAGCAGCCTGTTCCCAGGATGTGAGCTTCTATGAGCTGGCAGGGGCATGGAATACTCGGAGAGTCCGTGTGTCGTGTTCCTGCTGCCTGGGGGAGCTGGGAGGTCACCAGGAGCCGGATATAGTAGCCGCCAAACACTGCTAGCAGCTGCTGGGCCATTTCCTAGAAGAGGCAGGGAAAGAGAGTGAGGGCCACAGACACAGCTAATGCGTGAGGGGAAGCCCAACAGTCCTCACAGCCCTGCACCAGCAGTGATGCTCACCGGAAGGACCCAGCCAGGCCCTCACCTGGGATGTTTGCAAGATACCTGGTCTGGAACCCCTGCTCTACAAATGGTTCTGTGGGGCTCCTGAGGCCTCAGTTTCCTCATCTCCAAGGGAGGTAACCCAACCGCCAAAAAGTGATAATGATATGCACAAAAAAGCTATGGAGCTTCAAAGCACTAGAGAAATTAGCATTGATTTCTACCAGCCAATCGCACATGCACACGCTTTTTTCCAGTTCCCAATGTCTGTGAACCTGTAAAGTGCATGAGGTCAAGGTAATGCACTTAGAGAAAACCACTAGTGAATGGGGGCAGGTAGCAGAATAGCCCTGTGATGACAGGACTCTTCAGTCCATACAAGGTACCTGCTGGATCTCTTTAGACAACTGTTCCTATTATATTAACAGTTTGCTTATAAAAACTGGATTTATCACAAAAAGACAACTACTGTATGATTCCACTTATATGAGACACCCAGAGCAGTAAATTTATAGAGAAAGTAGAAGGGTGGTTTTCAGGGGCCAGGAAAGGAGGAGTTTGTGTTTCACGGGCACAGAGTTTCAGTTTGAGAAGATGAAAAAGTTCTGGGGCTGGATGGTGGTGATGGTTGCACAACACTGTGAAGTGCTTAATGCCACTGAATCAGACACTGAAAAATGGTTAAGGTGGTAAGTTTTACATTATGGATATTTCACTGTAATGAAAAACATTAAACAGTCAAAAAGAATAAAGAAAGAATTTTAAAAATCAGTTTTAATGCATGCTCTTATTAACACATTTGGTCTCTAAGTTCTGTCCACTGGACTGGCAGTGGAATTCCAGGAAAAATGCCTCAGTTCCTTACACGTGGCAGTGAAGGTCTTTTGTATTACAAACTGTGTCCAGTCTGAATGTAATAAAACAGGGAGTGGGTTACAGGAGGCTGTTTCTGCTGGTAGAGTCAATGATTAAGAACAGGCTTTCAAATTAAAAAAAGCCACATGGAAATTTCAGCTCAGCCACCCTGTGACCGACCTTTCAGCAAGTCACTTCACCTTGCTAAATAAGCCCATTTCTTCATCAGTAAAAGAGGGAAAATCATGGGCTCGGGTGAAGATTAAAAGAACTACTGGATAGAAAGCTGAATACCCAGTGCTCATTGAATGTCATCAATACCATAACAGGATTATTATTCAAAAAAAAGCAAAAATTACACCTAGCTCTGTAGGGTCAGTGTTTCCTCCAAGTTATCCTTTGTGCTAAAAAAAAAAAAAATAGTGAAATCATCAAACAGCCCTCCCCTCACTAACCCAGATTGGTCTTCTGGCCCATTTACTCTAAAATCAATAATGTACAAAGCAAAGAACTGTGGCAAGAAAATTGGCCCTTTGAATTAGTAAGGCTGGCTCCTGCCCTTCCTCAGCTTTACCACATTCTTCTTTGTTCTGTTTTGAGCAAATCGGTTGAATTCTTGGAAGCTTATTTTATTCATCAGAGATGAAGGAAAAATAATCCATACCTCAGAAGGCATGCTAGAGAATTTTAGGCATGATAAAAAGCTGTTAAATTATAAAAAGTCATTATAACTAATTCACTGTCTTTCACAGGCACTGGTTTCCTACTGAAATATGATGATCTGGCCCATGCTGAGACTTGGGCCCTGATTATACTTTCCCTCGCTAAGTTATAAGGGCAGCTACTTTAAAAACATGTACACACGCACTGAGACTTGATATTCATGACAGAAAATTATATTACTATTGGTTTGAATGCATCTGAAAAAATAATTTAAAAGATTCATCATATTTAATAGGCTATTTCATATAAAACCCAGACATGCGTGCCACAATAAAGTATGTGACCTTATCAATCTTTTCTGCTCTTTAAAAAAAGTCAATGGGATTCAAGCGAAGACAGTAATATATTTATCATTTTCCCTTGTAATAGTCCTATTTGTAGGCCTCTCCCACTCTCCACCAGTGCGAAAAGGAAAGTCCAGGCTGGTTTTAAACTTTAATCCCCAAATCTCTTGGCTGAAAAGAAAGTACAAGTGTTCTCCTGCATCAAACCATGCCTAAGGTCACACCCTTCACTGCATGTCTCCCAGATAGTGGGTCTATCTTCATGGTGAGCAGAAGGTAGCACAAGCAGCAAATCACATTAGATTTCTGGTCTACCAGCACTGGGTCAAACCCAACAGAGAGAGCTTAGGTGGCAGGACCCAACAGAACTCTGGGGTTAGATGAACTGGAATTTAACAGAGATGCATGTAAGACTTAGACATTCATTGCAGTTTAAGTAGATAGGTAGATATATGATAAATTGATAGATAAATAGACGAAAAAATGATTCAAATGTTCATCAAGATATTCATGGTTAGGTAGGCTAAGATCTATCAATACCCAACTACGCATCTAGTGGAACTACCAAAAAAATCTATGATATTTAAAAAGGAGAGGGAAAAACACAGTAAGTAGAAAACGACTCCTATAAACTACTTTTTAAAGTGCTGAGATGAAGGGAAAAAATATTGAAAACTACTAGGCTAAAAGATTTGTATGCTTTCTACCAACTCAATAAACCCATGTTCCCTGGAATTTACAACGTGAGGCCCCTAGACAGACTCTACATAAATCTCCCATGAGAGAAGGTGGCCCTGACTGGCCCAGACGCCTGTTACCTCTGGCTCGGCCTCGGGAACGAGCTGGTGTAGCTCAGTCTGCAGGAGCGGTCTCTCCATGGGATGAGGGGTGCTGGGCAGGAGAGGAGCTTCCTCTAGCAGGTTCTCAGGCCCCTCCGCTGTTGTCACGGGGCTCACCCCAGTCTCCATGACGACGCAGAGCTGGCTTAATCTGTTTCTCAGCAAGGACTGAAAAGGAAACGAAGAAGGGGCTTGAATGGTGCCCTAAGTTGGGTGGCGTGTAGGAGGTTGAGTTACACCCTGAGCTACAGACCCACAGATGACCTTCTACAGACTGACCTTGGGAGAATGTGGAACTGAGTCCCATTGTTAAGATCAGGTGACTCCCTACAAAAGTACGGTCCTTAATGGTTCTAAAGCACTTTTCCTTCCATGTTCTCATTTGCTGCTCAGAAAAGCCCGGGACATGGGTATCTTTATCTATCCATTGTAGATACATAAACTGAGGCTCAAAGGCCTTGCCCAAAGCCGTACAGGAGCTCATGGGCCAGGATCAGGGCTGAACCACAATTCTAAGTTCAAGACCAACTATGGCTGATCCCAGGGGAGGAGCCCAAGGCTCAGAGAGCGGAGGGCTGGGCCCCAACCCAGCATCGCTAACCAGCTCTGTGACAGCCCACGGGTAGTGACAGAGCTTCTCAAAGCCTCAGTTTCCTTGTATGTGGAATCAGAGCAAGAGCTCTCTGATCTTCGTAAGAGGTAGGAAGGCATTTTGAACAAGTGAAAGTCGTCTGAGTATGTGGTATTTTCCTCTGCCAGGATCTTTATTATTATTACTATTACATATATTTATATAAATAAATATATTCTCATTATAGTGAATGTAGAAAATACAGTTACTGAAAAAAGAGGAGATTAGTTAAAATGCAATTAGCTAAAAGTCTTAATTCCTTAGGCAAAAGAGCCATGGATTCCATACAGGTGTTCTTCCTTCTAAGTAATTTTTCCTTAGACATTTTTCCAACATTGACATAATGCAATCTGACCTCCTGGTTTATTGTGTTTTTTTCACTTAAGGTATCCTACCTCTTGACTAGTCTTCATTTCTTGAACATGGTCAGACAAAAACTGCACACAGTTCTCCAGGTCGAAGTAGACAAACCAGAGCTGGGGGGAGAAGAAGCCATGACCAGTGAAGCTCAATGCCAGCCTGACCTTGAACTCTCCATCTCTGAAACCACCCTCCACCTCCTGCCCCCACACCAGAGGCCTGCCCTTCTGAGGACCACTGCATTTATCCTGGTCTCTGGCAAAAGCATGCCATTCTGCTCTCTCCCACACATGAACTCTCCTTTATACGGCCTGTAGAAAAACGGCTCTGTGTGCTAACACTTTTTTAAAATGGCAATAGCCCAGGTCCAAGTCACTAAGCATCTGAGAGACTCCAAACCATCCCAGGCATCAGATATCCAGCTAGGGCTACCACTTTATCATCAGGAGCCAGGTACCCTTCTGTCTGGAACCCAACATGCAAATGAGTGAAGCTCTTCAGAGCTATCACTTCCCACTGCCCATAGCTAGGTCAAGGTAATGAACTTGGGTGCTCTCATGGGAGAAGAGTGGGGTAAGAAGTCCTCACCTCACTATTACCTCCTCTTCCTCTACAATCTCAACAGTTCCCAGAAGGCCAGAGTAAACTTAGTCAGGCTTAAATCCTCCACATTCACACATTACATCATCTTGTTGGGTCCACGCAGCTGCCACACATCACAACCCAAGTTCTGTAAGAAACTGGTGGCCCATGTCCCACAGCTCCATCCACTAACCACTTCCTCTGGATCTCAGGCCACCCTCCTCCCAGGGGCAGACCCATGAGACCCAAGATCACACCCCTCTTGCTGACTAGTCTCTCTCACTGTCTCATCACCAAGGGAACATTTTTTAAATGTTTTTAAACTTTTTATTATGACATTTTCCAAATATACTCAAAAGTAGAGCAAATGAAGCATTAACTTCCAGCTAACCACCTTGTCAATGGTTACCACATCAGAGCTTCACTTGTTTCATCTCTCCTCCCACCCACTACTCACCCTGGGTACCTCCATCTCCCAATCCACACCATCCCCAGTGATTTTTTAAAAATCCAAGATATTGTGTCACCTCAACCCAAGATGCTATTTTGAAACAGAAAGAACCCAATTATTTTAAAAAGATGTGTCCATCCAAGAGTCTTCCATCCATCCATGCCTTCAACTAACAGGTGCCAAGTCAGCCCACGTGCCAATCCCTCAAAAGGATTTGGAGACAAATGAGGCTTAAAAGAACTCGCAGATTCAAGGAGCTCCCAATCTCCCATGTCACCCTTGAACTGCCAGAAATCTTGTGATGTCCTCAAGTTCACTTCATGGTGCCAGGCAAGAGTCCCCTCACACCCTACACCATCTCAGACATGCTAGGCTCCAAACACACATGGCTCCTCATGTCTGTTCCCTGCTGCAGCCTCAGTACCTAGAACAGCCTGGAAAAGACTAGGCTTTCAGTAAGTATTTGTAGGATGAGCAGGTCATGTCACAGAGAGCTTTTCCCCAGGTCCCAGCCACAAGCCCACCACAGGGCTCCAACTGTGCAAGGGGCAATGACTGGTGAAAAGGCAGATGTGGTACTGAGGAGATTTAGCAATTTCACCTGAAGAGCCCAGCCAGGAGCAGGAGACCTGGTGCTCACCTAGCCCCATCTATGTCCCAGACCCACTGTGTGACCCCATCTGTTTGATGAATGAATAGAGTGAGGGGTGAGGCTTGGACAGTCTCTGTCCCATGGAGGTTCTGGGATGCTGGTTACCACCCAGGAGCCCCAAGGAAGGAACACCAGGGCAGGGAGGAAGGGACAGGCTGCCGATGCCGTCTCATCAGCAGACTCCGAGAGACTGTGCAGACTGAGAGAACAAGGGGCCACCTCTCCCCAGCAGCCCAGTCCAAAAGTGGGCCCTCAAAGAGAGGTCACTCTGAGATAGCACCTGAATCACACTCTGGCAGCCTTCCACCGTGTCGGTCACTCCCAGCAGCACCCGGTGTCTCAGGAGAGCTCCATTGGCAGCCGCCAGCCTCAGGTCTGTGTTGGTGTTGGCCTGTAAGACAAATGCCAGCCCTGAGGCCAGACCTCCACATGGCCAGGAAGCTCTTGGGCCTAGGCAATAGCCACACGCACTGTCCCACCCCTAGACACCCAGGGACCAATCTTATCTTCAAGACATGTCCACTCCCTCTCCTATAAAATGGGACTGTGGAGTTGTTGAGATAATAAATTCAATAGTGTCAGACAGCCCTAGGTTGAAGCCCAGCTCTGCTACTTCCCAGCTATGTGGTCCTAGATAAGTTATGCCCCTTCCCAGGTTCTTGCTTTCTTCAGCTGCAGAATAAGGATAAAAAGTATCCCTGCCTCTTGGGGATGTGGTGAGATTTAACTGAGATTACGTATGTGAAGCACTTAACCCAGTGCCTGGGACACAGTCAGGTGCCATAGTTATCTGTGGAGAGCAGGGCGGGGGTGCAGAGGAGATGGAGGGTTTGAGCATTTATTGGGTAAGGAAAGCAGCTACTCTGTCTATAAGGTGCCTGCTTTCCAAAGTACCTAGCACAGTATCTGGCTTTCAGAGCAGGGCTCTAGGACTCCATCTCCTTCTTTTCTCACCTAAACTAATGACGCCGTAGATTTAGTTGACAAAGTACCTGCTAAGCAGGCCAGGAAGGAAAAGGGAGAAGAGAGGTGACTGAACCCAAAGTGCTGGTTTGGAAAAAACACCCCCAAAGACTGTGAGATGCAATTAGAAGGCAGCCCAATTAATGACACAGTTCCCAAAAAGATCAGAACCCCTGTAAGGAGCTTTTAGAAATATGAGAAGGCCCTCTTGTTTGTCTCAGTGATGGGATGGTCAACGCTGGCCATTAGGGATGAGGACCAGGATGCTAAACATGTGCCTTCCCATGAGAGACAATCCCACATGTGGAAGAACTGTCTCTCGGCCTATCTGGACTCCCAAAATCCCTGTGTGAGATCGCAGGTGAAAAATCTGCTTATAATTCTCCAACAGGCCAATCTAACTCCATTTTACATCTAAACCTAAAGTATTTTTTTAATGGGTTTAAAATATACTAAATATTCCAGACATGCCACTACTATGAAAATTGAGAGATGATTATATTTTGTTTTGTCTAGAATGTTCCTAAGGGTTGTTCACCCTTCAGAAACCAGTATCATCAAGAGTTTCAATCCTGATTTGGGGCAAATTAATCATCATCTCTCTGTCTCCATCTTCTCTCTCCAAATTGGTGATCATAACACCCCCTTAGATTAAGGGTTATAACAAGGATGGAATGAGTTCACCCACATGAATGAACACTTGGAGGAATAAACCCTCAATATCATTATGATGAGGATACTGAATTGAATTCATTGTGCTTTCCACTGTACCATGTTGGCCACTAACAAATATTTTTAGGAATTTCCCATGTGCCCAGCACCGTGCTATACCTTATATGGGATACAAGGCAGGATGTTGCCTGCCTTCACAAAACTCCCAGTTTTGAGAAAGGATATTAATGCCCCAAACAAGGGCAAATAGGCAGCATGTGCAAAATTGTGAGGCTCTCAGGATGCTATGTGATGCAGGTAGGACACTCAAAGTAGAATGGACAAGGTTCAAGAAGGAGGATCTGCATGGTTCTGAGTGACCAGGAATCCAAGGAGGAAGAAGTCTTGAGCTGAGGCAAGACCCGAAGAGGCTGTGTGACCACAGACTGGTTATTTGACCTCTCTGAGCTTCAGTTTTTCCACTGGCTGACTGAGTCAATAATTGTAATAGTTAATACTTACTGAGCATTTACTGTATACCAGGTATGATTATAAGTACTCTGCATGTATTAAGTCATTGAATTCTCCAAACAATGTTGTGGAGGAGCCACAATTATTATCCATTTTACAGATGAGGAAACGAAGGCCCTGACAGGTTAGGTTAAGGCCTTACCCCAGGTTGCAGAGCTAGCAAATGGAAGGGGTATCCTGCCTCCTTGTCAGGTTGTAGCTGGTCATTGATATCAGGCTCCAAACACAGAGCACATAGTAGGTGCTCATTAAATGGTGGTCATTACTAGGAAGGAAAAGACCCTGGAGAGGTTCCCTGAATGAGCAAACAGTGAAGACAAGAGTGCCACTGAGAGCCTGGGGCCTCCATGCTGAACCTACGGGTAAAGGCACAAGGTCTTTGTTCATTTCTGAGCCCTGTGCTTAGCACGTTACCTGGTACTTGCAGGGGCTTCATGAATACCAGCTGAACAAGGAAGGAAGGGAGAATAAGAGGCAGATAGCCAGAGCAGGCATTCTCTGAACTGCATTAATTTTATCTGCATCCTTGTAGCACCTGCCAGGTGCCAGATACCTTGCTTGCTTCTGCCAAAGCAAAATATGCTTTGCTTTTCTCCCCGCTCCCCAAAAGAAGTTTCTTACTGCAGGAAAAACAAGCTCAATTTACGTTTTATAGGTGAAGCACAAGGGCCATGAAAGCTTCAAAGAGCCCAAGACAGCATTATTTTGTCAGCCTTGTGGCAAAACCCAGCAAAGAAATGTTTCAGAATGATTAAGCCATAAAGTTCCTATTCGTCCCTATGTGCACGGGCACTAAATGGAACTCATACCCCAAACCCTTAACTCATTTCCCAACATCCCCCCTTTTCCTCTTGAGTCAGGCAAGAGTGGAGCGTTTGCTAAAAATCTCAGAGTCCAGCTCTGTGCCAGGTGCTAGAGGAGCTTCCTAAGCCCTGGAAAGGCAGCAGAGGTGAGGTAGGCAGAATAATGCCCCTGCAAGATGCCTAAGTCCTATTCCCCAGAACCTGCAAAGGGGAATGAAGGTTGTAGATAGAATTAATGTTGTTAATTAGCTGGCTTTAAAGTAGGGAAATTGTCCCAGATTATTCAGGGAGCCCAGTGGAATCACAAGGGGCCTTGAAAGTGGAAGAAGGAGGCAGAAGACTCAAAGATGTGAGAAGGACTAGAGCGCCATGGGTGGCTTTGAAGATGGAGGAAGGGAACACGAGCCAAGGAATGCAGGTGGTCTCCAGGAGCTAAGAGAGGCGAGGAAACAGATTCTCCTCCAGCAGCTGCAGAGAGCATGTGGTCCTGCTGTGTCAGGCTTCTAAACTGCAGAACTGTAAGATAATAAATCTGTGTTGTCTCAAGCTCACAGTGATGGTGATCTGTTACAGCAGCCGTGGAATACCAAAACAGTAAACAGTTGGGCACTGACTGAGGATGAGGCTTGAAATCTGAGCATCCTGGCCTTGAATTCCATCTCTGCCATTTATTAGCACCATGACCTTGGACTAAACCGAGTTTTTTGAAGCCTTGGGTTTCTCATCTGTAAAATGAAGACTCTACCCAGAGATTTACTGGGAAGTTTAATGACTTAATGTAGGCGGAGCATTTAATGGATGACCTACTGCATACAAAGTGCTCAGTAAGTAACAAAAGCTGGATACTGAAGAAGCAGAGTACAATTTGTGAACCTGCATCAATCTCTGAATGAGACTGGGAATCTGACCTCTCAGGCTTTAAGTGGGAGGGGCCAAGTTACCTAAACCCTCTGACCATCCACTCTCCCTCACAGGTCATTGCAAGGATTAAATGAGACAGGATTTTTAAGAGTTCCTGGGTCAGGGCCTCCCCACCTCCCCCAACCCTCAGCCTCAGGCATCTTGTGCTCAGTAGCCCCTCCTCACTCACAGCACTCTTGTGAGCATCCAAGGGAGGAGGTACATGAAAGGGCTCAGTAAGCTCAAAATCCTTTATAAATATTGGCTGTCAGTGCCCTCCTCCCCCATCCCAGACTCTTTCAAAACACAGCTTGCTTCCAGAAAAACACCCTGCAGGGATTAGATAGGAAAGACAGAAAGGATTTAATCATACATGTGATTTGATTTCTTTTAGTCACTGGGCACATGGGCCAGTGTGAATTTTCATGGTTGGAGCAATTTATTGAAGCAGGTAATAGAGAAAAATCTAATTTGGGATCTTCCTGCCCATACCGCCCCTCTGGAGGGAGTATGGCTGGGGTCTCCAGACGTCTCACCTTTCTCTGGTGTCTTTCAAAGATGAGCATGAGAGTCAAGGTCAGGCTCACTGCCGCCAGGGTCACGAGCAGTACACCCACCCAGTGGTTCCCCAGGGCAAACATCTGGCTGGTGGAGTAGATGTTGGCCCACACTACCACGTAGAAAACCTGTGAGAAGCCGGAGCAAGACCATGGTCAGGAACACCAGTCCTCAAGCAAAGCAGCTCCACTTAAGAGAGCACTCCTAGACACTTCTGTCACCTCCCTGCATTCACAGAACTTACAGGGCCCAGAAGAGACTGATGGGAGCCTGTGAGAATGAGCCCTTCTTCCCTGATCATAAGTGAAGGTACAGGAAGAGGATCTGAATAGTTATTACAAATCCCTGCTTGCCCTGATTTTAAATAAATCAGAAAAGGGCAGGGAGCTTGTATGGGAGAGAAATTTGAGACAGAAGCCCACACTGATCCCTCAACAGCAATGTGGCCTGGACAAGTTATAATAACTCTCTGAGCCTCGGGGTTAATACCTACTTCACAGAGATGTTATAAGGGTCGTAATATGTGTAACAGCCTATAAAAGACAGTTGCTATCTCTTTCCCTTCCTGAGAAGCAGGATGTGGGGTCGAGAGTGCTACTTGACCATGTTTCTACACAGGGGAGCAGCATATCACAGTGACTAAGATGCTGAAACCAGGCTGCCTGGGTCCACATACTGACTCTACCATAGATATGCATGTTTACATGTATGCGCATATATGTTTGCACACATACACATGGTTAGAGCTGACATGGAGCTATCTATTGAACAGATGGAGAAACCATGTTCCAGAGAGGTGAAAAGTCTTGATCAAAGCCAGACAGAGTCCAGAGCCTCAGTGGTGGGTCTGCAAATCCCAATCCCAAGTTCTGCCCTCAGTCAACCCTGCCTCTCACCCTTTACAACACTCTGCCATAAATTCCCTCTTACACTAAAATGTGGGTCCATTTGTACTGCCTTCTTCCAGGCATTTGAGCCACCAGCCTCCAAATCCCTTACACACACCAACAGGCCCCAGGCCACGATGCCAAATGTGGCAGTGCCACAGCGGGCCACCACGGGGTCAGTGTGGGCCCACCCCCTTCCTTACCACAGCAAAGGCCAGCCGCATAGGTCTTGAGTTGTAGATGATGTATCTTCTCACTTGGGGCTCCAAGAGGGCACTCTCGGCCAAGCTCCTGTACTGGTCGGCCGGGACCTGCTTGGCCACCCAAGGGAAAAAGATCTATCAGCCACAGAACCCCTCTCCATCTCCTTCCCACCAGCAACCACGTCATTTCCAGTTCACATGACTATCATGTGGAAGGGGAAACAGGCACACTCTCTGGGCTAGACCGGAAGGCAGAGTGAGGAGCTCAGAGCACTAATGGCAATCACAGGACACAGCTCCCGGCCCAGGAAAGGTCAGGCATCACAAGGGAGGTGGCACAGCTCGACACATAGGAGGACATCCTGTGGATGGATCCCTGTAGCCTAAGGCTCAGTACCTCACAGCAGACAAAGGGTAGCCTAATGGTTAAGGCACAGGCCTAGGAGTCAGCTAGCCCTGGAAACTGGGAAGATAAAGCAGCTATGGTGCTGATGTGGGCTTAGTATTAAAGTTTCCTTTTAATGGTGATAAAATATTGTTTTAAACGACAATGCAATTCAGTTTCAAAGAGATAAACTATAAAACCTTCAGGGTAAAATTAGTAGTGTATCTTCCCCATCCGCAACTGATGCTCCCTGAACAGTGCAGGGAAAGGCTGGACTTCACTGCGGGCTTTGGGAGGGAACCACAGCTATGGGTACTTAATAACTGTAGCAATAGCTACAGTTTATTGATTTACTATGTGCCAGAGACAGTGCAAGTGTTCTTCAAGCATTATTTCACTTAATCTTCACAAAACCCTATGTAATAGGTATTAATATTGCCCTCATATTGCAGATGATGAAAGCGCGGCTCAGAAAGATTAGGTCACCTGCCTAAAGTCACACAGACAGCAGGCAAGAGAGCTAGATCTGCATCCAGAACTAGGAATCTGTGAAGCCTATATCTCAGATCATTATGCTAAAAGGTGCTGTATTATTAGCTAATTAATTCATGTCCCCTTTCCTCTCCTAAAACGCCCTTTCTTCCTCCTATCTACCCAGCAAACTCACTTTTCCTTCAAGATTCCAGATCATGTATTTGTTCCTCTGCAAAGCTTTCATAACTACTGTCCCTGCCCAGGCAGGTTTACCATTTTCTCCTGTGAAGGTCTTCAATGCCTTATACAGTCTTATACTGCAGCATTTATATCTTGTCTGATTTAACCGACGTGAGCCCATCTCTCCCGCTGGGCTCTGGGAGCCATGTGAGCACAGGCACTGGGGCCCATTCACCTCCACTGTGCTTAGTACCCAGCTAAGTGCCTGGCCAGAGTAGGCACCCCAAAACATACATCTGTTAAGTGAATTAAGTGGGAAGCCACTTCTAATATAGCTTCTTTCTATGCCCTATCACATCGAGCACAAAGTGTTTAATAAAATATTTTGTGAATAACCAGATGAAAGGATAGATGGATGGACAGACAGGTAGATAAATGGATGGAAGGGAAAACGGTAGAGACTCAAGAAAACCAGCACTCACCTGAATGCCCCAGGTCTGCAGCTGTTCTTCTGCAGCCCCCAGATCGAAGGAAATGGGGGCACAGGTATTGTCGATCCGGAGAACCGTGAGGACCTGGCCATTGTGGAGCTCTGAAAGCAGAATAGAAGCTTCATCTGACTGAGCAATAACTATTCTGGATGAGCCCAGCCCCTGAAGGCATCACTGCCTCTGGCCACGAGAACCTTCTCATGGCAAATAGGGACAGGGTAGCTGTCCTCAAATCCCTACAGAAAAAGAACTAGACTTGAAAAGAAAGCCCTCAAGAGGCAGAACTGAGGCCAGTGCATGGACTTTGGTAGGATACAATGCAAGACCATCTAAGGAAGACTGCTACGGCCATGCCACCCTGAACAAGCTTGATCCCATCTGATCTTGGAAGCTAAGAAGGGCCGGGCTTGGTTAGTACTTGGATGGGAGACCACCTAGGCATAAAACATAAGGGATTATAAACTGACAAGGAAGACTTACCCAAAATGAGAGTTGGTAAGCTCCCCATCACAGAGATATTTAAACAGAGACTGAACAACTAATGGGGAAGATAATGTAGCAAACATTTATCAGAGGACTGGTTAACTAAGTAACTCTGGCGCTCCCTGAGTGGGCTCAGAGTCTAAGCAAGAGATAACCCACTGTGGTAAGCAGAACAATGGATCCCCAAAGATGCCCCTGTCCTATTCCCAGATCCTGCGCATATGTTGCCATAGACGGCAAAGGAGAATTAAGGTTGCAGATGGAATTAAGGTTGCTAATCAGTTGGCTGTACATAGAGAGATGATCCTGGATTATCCGGGAGGGCTCAATGTAATCACAAGGATCTTAAAGAAGGAGAGGGAAGTAGCAGAAGTCTCAGGAGGGATGTGACAGTGTGAGAAAGGCACAGAGAAATGATCATTGCTGGCTCTGAAGATGGAGGAAGGCCTCATGAGCCAAGGAATGTGGGCAGCCTTAGAAGCTGGAAACGAAAAGGAAAGAGATTCTTCAGAGCCTCCTGAAGGAATGCAGCCCAGCTGACACGGTGATGGTTTTCGTTCAGTGAGGCCAGTGTCAGACTTCTAACCTACAGAACTGTGAGAGGGTGAATTTGTGTTTTGCAAACCACTGTGTCAGCAGTAATTTGTTACGGGAACCATGGAAAACTCATATAATGACTTACCGGTCACCCCTCCCAGTGTATCTGTATCACTCAACATTTTAAAAGCACAAACGGAGTTAAGTGTTACCTCAAAAAGCACACCACATCAATCCAAGGCTGGTCACAACAGCTCTCAACTCTTTCCCTGCATGGCTGCAATGAAGTCAGACTGTGAGACTGAGGCCAGCTAGACTGAAAGCTCTGGGCTGAAATTCCCTCTGGCCTGGGGAGGAATGGTGGCAGAAGAAAGCCAAACTTTCCTTCAGTTCTGAGTAGAGAGACTATGGACAAAAGCATAAACTAGCGAATCTGGGGTTCAAACTATAACTCTGCCTCTCACTAACAGAATAATCTTGAAGAAACAATCTAAATCCCTGGCCAGCCACTGAGAGGATGGCCATATCCACTGCAGAGGGCTTTTCAAATAATTAAGATGATGAAAATAAAGCACCTGGCACAAAATGGGTGCAGAATAACTGGCCACTATTGCTGTCATAACTTAAAAGCAAGCATGTCAGAACTCAAAAGTAATAATAAAGCAAGACTGATGTGTTTATGTTTGTTCTGACCCTCCCACAGAGCTCCCAAAAGGATCTAAGATGGCTTCATAAAAATATGAAAAAATAAAATTACAAACTTAGACTTGAAAGTAATAAGCAAATGAAGAAAACGAGACAAAAAGTAAAGCAGAAATAGATGAAAATAAGAATAACCTCCAGGAATTGAGCGAGCCCTTTACTATATACAACCAGGCAAGGGGCTTGACCTTCAAGGGGTGATTTCATTTAATCCGACAAGAGCCCTAAGAGGTAGATACCATTATCATGAAAAAGCCTCTGAAAGGCCAACAAACCTGCCCAATGTTACCAGGGAAATGAAAGTGAGGAAGAGAAGAAGCGACGGGAAAAGGCAGTGCTGACAATGCAGGCAGGCATGCTGGATGCCGCTCAGACTAGCTCACCATCTTGGGGCACCGAATGGAGAGCCCACAGAGGTTTGGACTCCAGACATGGAGAATGTGACCTTCCCCACCCCCAGCCAAGCCAGTTCTTTGCGCCCTGAGCAAAGTGTTTGCCTGAGCAATGCAGACTCCCCACAGTGTCTTTGTTTGCTTTCTAAACCATCAGTTCCTGGATTCTTGGCAATAATCTCTCTAATCTGTTCCTTAAAGTGAGAACAGCAAGTCCTCCGCTTGGAAATACTTGTTTTTACACCTAGATAGGGAAAAGCTACCGAAAAAGAATGTGTGCGTGCATGCGCATGGGGAGAGCAATTTACCACAAAAGAATGAGAGCAATGTCTTCAAAGTTCTGAAGGATAATTATTTCATTCCATTTCACTATACTGGTGTGTGTGTGTGTGTGTGTTGCTTTCCTAGTAATTAAGAAAATGAAGGAAGGAAAGAAGGAAGGAAGGAAGGAAGGAAGGGAGGGAGGGAGGGAGGGAGGGAGGGAGGGAGGGAGGGAAGGAAAAGAAAGAAAAAAACCTGTTTTTAAATAAGTAGTTGAGTTTCAAATCATCTAAGTAACCAACCACATTTTTATGTATCCCACAGTTAGGAATGCCATCTCTTACCCGTGTCCAGACACTCATTCATTCATTCAACAAAATAACTTCTTCAGCATCTACTGTTGGTTAAGCCCTGTGCAGATACTGTTCCTTGGCTGAACAAGACAAGACAGGGCCCTTGTCTTTGTGAAGTTTACATTCTAGTGGGGAAGCTGGACATTCAACACTTTATTACACTGGTAATTATTTAATTAAGACTGTGATAGATGCTATGGGGAGAAGGATTATATGAAGGTTCTGACTGAGGCTGGGCTATCAGGAGAGAATTCCCATGGAAGGGAGATCAGAACTGAACTCTGAAGATGCTTGGAAATTAAGCAGGGAAAAGGAGGCAGAAAAAAAGAGCATAGCAGGCAGAAGGAACAGCAGATGCAAAGGCCCTGAGGCAGGACAGCATAGCAAGAAAAACCAGGGGCAGCAGGAGTCATTAAGCCAGGCCTTGCAACCTGGTGAATGATGATAGATCTTTTGTGCTAAGTCCAACGGGAAACACTGAAGCAGAAAGTGACACACAGTTGCTTGTGCATTTAAAAAGCCTCTCTCTGAATGTCATATAGAGAATGGATTTAGGAAAGCAAAGAGAGATCAGCTAGGAAACTACAGCTGGGATCAAAGCAGAGGGTGATAGTGGCATGATTTAAGGAGGTAATGATAGAGAGAATGGGTAGAAATGACAGAAAATGGCCTAGGAACAAATCCCAAAATGCTCACCCTCACCTAAAGGCATTTCTGTGCCTATCCATTCCCCTTCCTCAATCATAATATGTGTGTCCAGGTCTGCATCCTGGGGAGTAGCTAGAAAGAAACTCAGAATTATGACCTTACCTTGTCCCCAGCCAGGAGGGCTTCCTCCAGGGAGGGCACTCCAACCAGGGGAAGAGGTAAGGGATGAGGCAGGCAAGGAGCCCACTGCCCCTCCAGGGTCCATCTGCGGTTCACAGGCCATAACAGAAAGCGAGCTGGGCAATACTTCCCCTTCTCAGGGCTGTGGTTCACTCTGGATCAGCCAGCTCTGCTTCACTTGCCTTCAGAAAACAGCAAAGAAAGAACTTCAGGCGAGGAAGGCTGGGCTCCCTGGCTCTCCCAGGCCCAAGTCATCACAAGGCCTGGGAGAGCTACCCAGTCTTTCTGCTGACCTTGGTCTTTCTGGTCATGCTGAGGAACATCCTCAGAGTGAGGAGGAGCTAAAACTCTCTCGGACCTTGCCTGAAAACTTCCCTTCTGGTCTTGCATCTTTTCCAGCTCAGACACATCCAGGCACCCACAGGGAACCCAGGGGCAGACCAGGCCCCACTCCTAGGTATGTGGGATTTACATTCCGTACTAAGGTCAGGGCAGTACATTCATCACGGAAAGACTTACTTATACAAAGGATTTCAAATAGCTTCCCAGAAGGCATTGCAAAATATAAATGAAAAAATAAATCAGAATGGTAGGAAAGATACATTTAAAAAAATAAAAGTGATAACTATGAAGAATAAAAATATCCAGGCAATCAGGGTCCTAGCAGAGGTGGTAGACATTTGTGTTCAAGAACATAAACTCTAGGGCCAGACTAACTGGTTTAAATGTCAGTTCTACAAGCTACTAGTTATATAAACTTGGGCAAGAGGTTTAACCTCAAAGGGCTTTAGCTTCCCTATATTTAAATAGTGGTACCTTCCCCACAGGATTGCTGCACAAAGGCTCAGAGGGATGATACAGATAAAGGACAGACAGCAGCATCTGGAACAGAGGACACATGCCATAAAAACTATCGCTAGTGGTTGCTGTTTTGAGGTTTGACACAGTTGCCATGCCTGAGCCAAGAATTTAGTTTTGAGCTTCCACGTAGCCAAAGCTAGAATGGAAGTACTTGTCAGTTAAATAGTTTTCTATACGGAGAAAAGAAAACCGAGGGTGAAAGGAGAAATGCATCCTCCTAACACTTAGCTCTAAAAGACCTCGGCAATGCTTTCAAAGCCTCATGACCCTTAGCCACTTTGTCAACAAGAGCAGAAAAGCCTTTTGTGGGTATTTCCTTGATGCCAAAACAGAGACTCCAGTGCCATATACTCAGGATGGAACCTGCACACGTCATTAGTGATGTGTCCACTTGGGACCTAAGAATCACCCCTTACAGGGAAAATCTCACCTAAGTCTCTGGGATGACACAGCAGCCCTGCTGTAAAAAAAAAAAAAAAAAGTCCCCTTGATTCATCTTTTGCTGCCATGGTTCTTGATGCTGGTGAAGATAGGAAGTGTCTGGTCAGCACACATCTGTTTGATTCCAAGGTGGCCTGGGCTGACTGCCACTGCTCAGGTCCCCTAAAGCAGCGGTCCCCAACCATTTTGGTATCAGGGACCAGTGCTCCTATGAGAATCTAATGCCTGACAATCTGAGGTGGAGCTGAGGTGGAGATGCTAGCACTGGGGAGTGGCTGCACATACAGATGAAGCTTCCCTTGCTTACCTACTGCTCACCTCCTGCTGTGCAGCCGGGTCCCTAAAAAGGCCATGAATCAGTATAGGTCTGTGGCCTAGGGATTGGGGACCACTGCCCTGAAGAGAGGAACCTGACTCCCAACCCTCAACACCTTCCACTTCTCTCAACGCTTTAAAAGAACCAGCTGCATAATTTGTGGGGCCCAGTGCAAAATGAAAATGTTGGGCCCCTTGTTCAAAAAATGATAAAGAATTTCAAGAGGTGGTAGAAAACTTTAAATCAAATGGGGGGACTTTTCTAAATGAGGGGCCCTGTGTGGCTAAGCAGATTGTGAGAACCTAAGCCAGCCCTGACTTTAAGCTCCAGATCACTTGGGAGCCCTCCTTGACCAACCAAAAATATATAAATATGAGCCTTTCAATGACAAGTATCATACACTGACTCTCTATAAGCCTCTGAGGTGAGAAAGCTGCAAAATGTTAGGAAAAGAGCAAGAACCTGAGTGCCAAAGAGCCTGGACTTGAACTCTCACTCAGTCACTCCCATGCTCTGTGACATAAGGTACTTAACTCCCTGAGCAAGGTACTTGCTTCTCACCTGTAAAATGAGTTCAGGGAGGCCTGCCTGGCAAAGCTGCTGTGGGGATAAAAGAAGGAAATATAAGTGTGATATTCATCACCCTGCTCACCAACCAGGCCCCTTTCCTCACAGGGTTTTCTCATTTCATAGGAGAGAAAACTGAGGGTCAAAGGTGTGAAGGGATCTGCCCAAGGTGGGGTGGCTAGAAACTGGAACCAGGAGGTAAAACCAAGTCATCTGGCTCTAAAGTCCAAACCCTTAACTCCCAGGCCCTAGAACCTGCGGACGCAGGTCAGGGAGATTACGTTTCCCAGGTGTGATCTGGCAACAAATTCCAGTCCACATCTGAGATGCTATGCTCTGGGAGGGCAGGAGCAACCTCTCCTCACCTAACCCACGGCCTGGCCCACAGCAGGCATTCCCAAATACTGTTGAGCATTTACCAGTCAGTCGTAGCACCTCTTACTTACTTCCTCTTATCTTGTACCCCCGAGAGGCATGAAAAGAACAACAGTCCAAGGATGTCTGCTCAGCACTTGGCAATCACTGAAGCCCTTTCCTAACTCATCTGATCACTTCCTAGACCCACCAAGAAAACATAGTCCTTAGATCCATTTTCCACTGAAGGCCGTTTACTGCAATGACTAAAAATAACCTTTAGTCCTGCCACTTCCCACCTGTGTTACCTGGAGCAAGTTACTCAACTCCTTTGCCTCACTGTCTTTACATGTAAATGGAGATAATAACGATAGCTTCAGTTGTTGCAAGGCTTAGAGGTCATCCATGCAAATCAGCAGTCCCCAACCTCTTTGGCACCAGGGACTAGTAGCTCCTCTGAGAATCTAATGCCTGAGATCTGAGATGGAGCCGAGGCAGTGATGCTAGTGCTGGGGAGTGGCTGCAAATACAGATGAAACTCCACTGGCTCACCTGTGGCTCACCCCCTGCTAGGCAGCCCAGTTCCTAACAGGCCATGGACTGGTACCAGTCTCCAGCCCAGGGGTTGAGGATCCCTGATGTAAATAACTCAGAGCAGAGCTGGGCAAATAGGAATCACTGACGGAACATAGCTCTCATTATTTTTACTCCGGAGATATTCCCTAAGAGACTTATAATGCCAGGCACCATGCTTTCTCGACTATAAAACCAGAAATAAAATCTTAAGTCCTTCTTCAGCCTTCCTGAGGAAAGACAAACTCAGAGAACAAGAAATAAGAATGTCCAAATGAGGCAACCCGAGGAAGCAAGCAGCACCTTGGGGTGGTAGAAAGGCATTGAGGGAAGGGACCACCAAGCAGAGAGAGGTACAGACCAGAGGCCAGGATGGCCCAATCAGAGTAGCCTCTGTGCTCACTCTGCAACCCCTCTCCAACCTGAAGGCTGAAGAGGCCAGGAGGGGTGTTGGCAAGACTGGCCAGGGCAGACACTGACCCGTCACTTATCAGCGTGTCCTGAGGCCAGGATCCAGCCTGGCACTGCACCAGTCTGATGGGGGAGGGCATGGGAGGAAGAGACAGACACTGGGTAGAAGCAGAGCCAGACAGTAAGCACAGCCCTGGGGCTCCTGCAACGAACTGGGCACCCACTCCCCAGCTTCTCACACTTTCTTTAGCCCCTTTTCTGACTCTGCATCTAACCAGATCTTCCAGAGATCCATCTTTTTTAGCTAAGTGACAAGACCCTTCATAGGAAGATGTCCTCAAGTCTTGCTCAACAAAGGTCTCCATTTCTCCAGACACCGAGTGCCCAGCCTCCCCAGGAACCCGGTGTCTCGCTGAGATTGGGGATAGGGGTAGAAGGGGGAGGCGGGAAGTGAGGGTTGGGGGAGAAAGAAAGATCCTAGTTTTCACGAGTTTAGGTTTTGTTTCTGTGAAACTGGAAAGTCCCCACAAGAGGCCCTTAAGAGGGCCTGTCACAAAAGTTTTGGGGTGAAAAAGCCTTGAGAGAAACAAAGGGTCCCAGCTCTGCACGTTACAGAGGAGGAAACTAAAACCCAGAAACTGAAAGTGAACTGTCCAAAGCCAAAGAGCCAGAGTGGGGGATTGGGGCCAGAACCGAACCGGGGGCTCCTTCAGGCCGGGGGTGGGTGCCCCCACAGCACCTGGCCTTGGTTTTGGGCATCTGTGTGGCCCCGGGCGGGGCCCTCGAGTCCGGGACTGGGTGTGCTGCCCCCCGAGGGGTCTCCTGCACCCGGAGATCCCTCCCCCGGCCGCCGCCTCGCAGGGGCGGCCGAAGGGAAGAGCAGCTGCCCCCGAGGAGACGCGGAAGATGGGGCGCCCCCGCCGCCCGCATCCCCATCCCGGCGCGCACCCCAGGCCGCGGGCCCGCGCACACTCACCCAGCGGAGCCGCCGCGGCCCCCGCCGCCCCGGGACGCGCCGAGTCGGGGCCCCGCGCCCCCTCCGCGCCGCCGCGCGCCCCGCCCCGCCCCCGGCCCCGCCCCGGCCCCGCCCCGCGCCGTCACCCCACTCTCGGCGGCCGCCCGCCGGCGCGCCCCGGGGCGCGCAGGGCCGGGCCGAGCTGGGAGCCGGGCCTTGCGTCAGCCGCGCTGTCCCCCGGGCGCCGGGAGCGCCTCCTCGCCCGCCGCACCCCGGGGCCCGAGGGCGCCCCTTCCCCGCCAGCTCCCACCCCCCTCGGAGCCCCGGTCTGCCCCGCCGAAGAGCAGCGGCTTCTCCCTCCGGGGTCCGGCCGGCCCGTGCCTAAAGGCGGTCGTGGGACCCGGTGGATGAGGCCATCCTGGGGACTAGGAATGTTTGTCTCGGGGACTTGTTTTTCGAGGAAAAATCATACGTGCCCCCGTAGGGTGAAGATGACCGGTTGGGGGGGTCAGGCTACCCGAGCTGCTCTTAAGCCAGGTCTCCACTTTTCAGATGTCTTTGGTAAAGTATTTTAACTTCTCTTGGCCTTAGTTTTCTGTATAAAACATGATTATACCCATTTTCGTGGGATTTGGAAACCTCGAATGAGAGGACCTGTGTTCATCACCGCCAGACAGATGGTAGCTGCTTCCTAGACTTCAGCTGCCACCCCCACCCCCATCAGGACTGCAGGGGGGTCTACAGTGAAAAGTGCCCCCTCCCCTAGGAAAGCACTAACCTTGTATATTTTTCCATAGAGCATATATGGACAGGTGCACACGTGCACATTTATACAAAAAGAAGCCTATTTTATTCTGTTGGGCACCCTTTTTCACAAAGGTCCTTGGCATTCACCTCATGCCTAAACACCCCTCTCTGCCACTTTTTTTTCTGCCTCCTTTTTTTAAGGGGTGCAGAGACCTCCATAAATTGTAGGAAGGCTCTTTCCTTTGCCCCTCCCCTGTGGACATGTAGGGGGTTCCCACTCCTGCTCACACGCCCTGCTGATGGTCATATAGCCACAGTGCTATGTACGTGCCACAGCCTGCATTTCTACAGCTGAGTCAGAATGGAGATGCAGTTTTAACAGTTACTGTCAAACTGCTGGGGGCCTCAGACCACAGGACTTGGTTGGCTGCATGCTCATCCAGACACAGGTGGAGTGCCTGAGGGAAGCAAGCAGTGATTGAGCAACTGAACAGCAGATACTGTTCAGGCGCCCTCATTCACCAGGCAAGTGAAGATCGACAGGCATTTTACTGGACAGCAGGTACTGAGCAAGACACACCAGATCTCTATTTAGTGAGCCTTATTTCCCAAAACACAATTTGGGAGCATCGAAGCAAGAGGTCCATGGGATGTTGGAGCTTTACTAACTGCTGAGAAAATGGTGAATCTGTTGACAGGTGTGCAGTCTAGTCACCATCTATCCAAATCTTGCCTCTCCAGCCAGGCCTACCAGTGCTAACCTGAGAGATTGTGAGAATTAAATGAAGTGCTTAGCAGAAAGTGTTCAGTAAAACTGAGCTCCTATTCTTGTGCAGCAAGGCATCATGCCTTTCGCACCTCTGCACTACAGCACATGGGCAAGGCCTGGCACTATAGCATGAGGGAGTGCAGACTCCGTGTAGAATGGAGAAAGGTGAATAAAATATAGTAAAATGTAGTTTCTAGTAGCCTGCTGGAAAGCCGACTTCAGGAGTGGTTTCAATGGATTCACAAGGATCTATCTGGTGGGCCCAAGGTCCTCCCCATACCCCAACCTATTCCATACTAATCTTTACTACCCACTGTTCCCAAACTCCTAAGGATGTAGAACATCTCGGTTCCTCCTACACCCCATACTCTCTCACTTCCACTTCTCAGTGGTTGCCATCCCTTGCCATCTGGAAGGTAACCCCACACCCCATCCCGGCTTTATCACCTAACCGACATTCTTAGGTCTCAGCTGAAAGGACCCTTCTGGGATTCCTTTCCTGTTCTGGGCCCAGGCCAGTCCCCCATTCTCAGTTACCCTTGCTTAACCTACAGGCACACCTAGCAGACGGTATAGTGACTGTTCCATGTCCCATTTCCCAAAGAGTATAAACCTTTGGGGAATAGGACTGTTTCTGCCCATGCTCATAGCTGTCCTCCAGCACTGTGCTTTCAGTAATTGTTACATGCATCTGAATTAGTGAATAGCTATGAATAAAATCTTCAGGCCCTCAACTACAGATAAATCCAAATAATCATGTGCCCCGTAAGGACAGACTACATACAATGGTGGTCTCCAAAGATTATAATGGAGCCTAAGTATTTAATAGGTTTTTTTATACCACACAGGTTTTTGTAAGTGTACTCTGATACTTGCATGGTGAAATCACCTAATGACAAATTTCTCAGAATATCTCCCCATCATTAAGCAACACATGACTATAACCACAAACCCCAGCCAAAGCCGCCCTTACTCAGCAGTTACACCATCTGTCCTCTTTTTAAGGGTTAGACCTGTGTTTAAGAGTCAGCTGCCAACTACCTGGCAACCTGGATCAAGTGAGGAGGAATGAAATTCTTCCCAGCCTGGCAGAACCTTCAAGCATGTCAGCCCATGGGACTGGAGAGCCTCAGAATCGCTGGATGAGTAAATAGCAAAGATCACCAATTGATCGTTTTTGGAACTGGTCTGCCAGTTATAGATTTACTGACTTTCTAATTCTTTTAGAAACATTCTGCTTGAAACGTTGCCATGGCCTGAACAAACTGAACTGAATCATATAGCAATTTAGGCTGGGAAGTCAGACAGACCTGGATTCAAATCCAGCCTTGGCCATTAATTAGAGCTATCTTAAAATGTTTTTCCAAAAGCATGTCCCACAGAATGTTTCGTTGCTAATGGCTCTATTAAACTGATTCCAACCTGGAAGTCACATCACGTAATGAGTACCCCATTCAAATTCACATACGAGAACTTGGGACTAAACACATAGCTGTCCTTTTCAGAAATGTACAAGAAGACAAGGCACATGGCTGTCAGGAAAACTGAGTAAAAATGAGACTACTATAAATTCCTAACAGGGGTGCCAACAATCCCCCTGAAGTGTAGAGGATCCGTTTCTACACTATGTGCAGAAAGACCTGAGCCATGGAGGTGGGAGCACTCTCTCTAACCTTATTGGAGGTTCACATAAAGTGCCTGGCACATAACAGGCCTCTCTCACGAGAAGCATGCAGAGATTTAACAATCAGCCTCTGAGGAGTTGCTTCATCTTTCAGAAGCTCAAGACTTTTTCCACCCAGAAAAAGGAAGTGGTAAATCTTCAGGGAACTTGTATGTTACACATAGGGTCTGGCTTACTATCAGCTGTTTTATGCCTTCTTTCACGAACTCAAGTAGGTCTTAGCTATGGCAACAAATGGAATGATCAGAGTTTATCAGATGTTCAAATTAAAATATCAAATAAGCAATCTGAGAACACTAGAGCTTTGGAGTGCTAAGTTGAAGATAGAAGGACCTTCGATATAGATGGTATTTAAGACCAGGAAATGTAGATGGTCTCTGCAAAGGAATTAGTAGAGAGAAGTCCAGGAATAAATCCTAGAGAAAAAGAGGAACAAGTGACTGAGAAGCAAAGTAGCATATCACTGTAGAAGCCAAGAAAGTGGACAATTAGCACAGCAAAGGAAACCATCAACAAAACAAAAAGATAATCTACTCATTGAGAGATGTTTGCCAATGATACATCTGATAATGGATTAATATTCAAAATATATAAAAAATCTCGTACAACTCAACACCAAAAAAACAGAGTTATAAAATAGGTAAAGGACCTGAATAGGCATTTCTCTTAACAGGACATACAGATGGCCATGAGACATTTGAAAAGATGCTCAACATCACTAATTATCAGAGAAATCCAAATTAAAACCACAGACATTATCACCTCACACCTATCAGAATGGCTATCATCAATAAATCAAAAAACAAGTGTTTGCGAGGATATGGAGAAAAGGGATCCCTTGTGCACCACTGGTGGGATGGCAAATTGTTACAGCCACTAAGGAAATGTTTGGAGGTTGCTAAAAATTTTTAAATAGAACCTTATGACCCAGCAATTCCACTTCTGGGTATTTATCCAAGGAAAACGAAAACACTAATTCAAAAAGATATATGCACCCCTATGTTCACTGCAGCACTACTTAAAATAGACAAGATATGGAAGCAACCTAAGTGCCCAAGAGACCACTGGATAAAGCAGCTATGGTACATATATGTAATGTAGTATTACTCTGTCATAAAAAAAATAAAAATGTAATCTTACCATTTACAGCAACATGGTTGGACCTAGAAGGTGCTATGCTAAGTCAGACAGAAAAAAATACCATATGATTTCATTTATATGCAAAATCTAAAGAACAAAATAAACAAAAAGACTCATAGACACACTGATGATTGCCAGATAAGTGGAGTGGTATTGGGTGGGGGCCCAGGGTCGGGTGAAAAAGGTAAAGGGATTACAAAGTATAATTTGATAGTTAGAAGAGTCACTGGGATGTACAGTACAGCATAGGGATTATAGTCTATAATATTGTAATAACTATATACAGTGCCAGGTGGGTACTAATCAAGTAAATCACATATGTCTAACCACTATGTTATACATATGAAATACAAAATATTTAATGTCAACTCTGAAAAATCAAAATTTAAAAAATTTTAAATGTAAATATGCTAATCAAAGTGCCCTTTCAAATCTTTAAAAAAAAAAAAAAAGGAACATTCAACCCCATCAAACAGTGCTTAAGGTCAGGTATGAAAAGGACTGGCCCTCTTAATCTGGTCATCACTGCTGACCTTGACACACAGTTTCAGTGGAGTGACAAGTGCTGATCGGAGTATTCTGACAGTAAAAAATAGAAGAAGAGCTTGTATAGATAACTGTCTTGAGGAATTCTACTATAAAAATCGGTATCTAGAAATAGAAGTGAACTGAGGTCAACCAATCCCGAGTCATAGAACTTTTAAAGGTCATCTAATTCTCTTCTACTGTTTCAGAACAAGAAATCTCAGTGTTCTCCTTTAATTGTTTCTACCTACCAGAAATTATTTTGCAGCCAAAGACTTTCAGCTAACACAGGGTCATAGGGTATCTAATTTATAAATGCTAATGTGAAGTTCCTATAAGGCGTTACACGTTATCAGTTAGCCTACCAGGAAAGAAATATCCTTGATAACTTGCCCAAAGCTCTAGAGAAAAGGCAAACTGCAGACTTACTAGTTGCTATTTTTCAAAACAGCTGTTGGATGAAATCACAAGTGACTCTTCCCTTCCTGCTATGTAAGATGCAGACCATGAATATTTTATTTTCTAAGTATGTGTGCAAGTGTGTGCAACACATGCTATTAATTTCCTAAGTGAAATTTTGCAGATATGTGTGTCAAAGTATACTCTGTATTATCAAAAAAAAAAAAGAACCAGAGGAGAAAAATGCATGACAATCTTTACGTTTAATGATTATCAGTATACCAAGTAATAACAAGTAACAGGTTCTCGAATTCTATCATCTACTAATTTTGATTAAGAGATAATAAAGCAGCCCAAATAATTATACTAATATTCATTGTTCTAACCCTTATGCCAGAAGAGTATTTTAAGGCTGGCTGCTGCTTTACATAGGATACAAGTAACTACTTACTACTTTTTCATAGATAAAGCCCCTGACCTTCAAGAAAGCTTTAGGAGAAAAAAATTGAATCCCTTTCTTTCTTAAAAAAAATTGTTTACTACATCTAAGAAAGAAAAAGTCAGTACTGACAGAGAGATTGCTTGAGCTAAAAGGCATAGGAAAACAGACAACATGTACCCTTAAATTTCTAAAAAATATGAGGTAAAAAGATTAAATCTTTGGATAAGCTCTAAGTTTACACAAGAAGCTAGACTTGCTTTTCTCCAAAAAAGTAAAAGGACCTACTATATAATGTACAGAAATAATTTAATGCCTTTCACATAACTCAAGCTTTGCAAAAGCTTCATATTCCATGGGGGCATCTCAAATGCCAATCCATGAAACAGGCACTTCTTTCTTCCCTTATCCATTTATGCGGTAGTTTTCATGGATTTCTGGCCGGATGTCACAGACAAAGGCCAAGAGGTTATCCAGGACTTCATCTCTGTTCTGCTGGAAGTAGGTCTGGAGAATGGTCATCTTCTCTCGGGTGTCCTTCTCCACTTCAGTGCTGCAACTGCCATGGGATCCCAGAGCCTGGAATTGGGAAGCAAGGACACACAGGGAACATCAGGATGATGTTCTGGTTAGCCAGGAACAACACTTCTGGTAAGCAACTTCTATACTTTTAGAGAAACCTGTTCTCATCATTGAATATATAATCAGTAGTAAGCAATGCAGCCTCATGACTGAGGAGCATGTGGGAAGCTGGCATTCCTAGTTAAAAGCATAAGCTGATGCAACCACTTTGGGGTCCAACCTTAAAACATCTATCAAAAAGTAATGCACAGCATCTCTGCTGCTAGGAACTTCCCAGAGAGCAATATAGTCACATCTCTGTAGAATCTAATGCATAGCCTTAGCCAAAGACTGGAATGAACCTAAAGGCCCTACAACTGAAGATTGTTTAAACAAATGATGGTGCATCTACACCAGAGAACACTCTTCAGCCATAAAGAGATAAGGAAGATTTGTCTACCAAGATGGCATAAATTGCAGTTTTAACAGGAAAAATGCAAAAATGGTATTAGTGTGATTAGTATTTAAAGATCCTGTTTTTTTAAAAAAATAGAGATATATGTTTTTATTTACTTATTTAACTCTTAAAAATAAACACAAGGGCACCAGGAGGGTGCAATTTAGGAGGAATGTACAGTTTCGCCTTACTGGCTGACATTTTAGCTCTTAAGTTCAACAGTGACTCACCAATATTATGAATGAACAGCACCTGTTCTGTCACATATAAACATTCTAGAATACTACGCAAGAAACTGCTAACAGTGACTGTCTCTAAGGAGGACTGCAGGTCTGGGTGGGAGGAAAACTAACTCACTGATGCCCTGTTTTACTGCTGGAACTGTTTACCATATGCAAGCCTTACCCCTTAAATCTCCATTCACAATTTAACACACACTGATCAATAAAGTTTCTTTTACCTTCTACTGTCTTTACCATACGGCCGGTTTTTTAACTGCAGTACCTACATTATTAGAACATGACTTATCAGGTTCTTGAAGACATAACTTTTGTGTCTGACCCTTTATGTGGTCTAACCTGTTACTGCCTCATTACACATATTAACAACTATATGTATTCATATTTGTATGAACCTATTCCTCCACAATCAATGAGAAGGCTATTACTCCCCTTTCTATAGATGAGAAAGTCAGGTTCAAAGAGGTCAAGATGAACATGCTAAGATTCAAACATAGGGGTCTTCATCCTGCACTGTAACTATTCATATTATAGGAATGTCCTGGGGCATCTCATAATGGTTAGTTCAGTTGCTAATTCATGTTTAAAAATCCATAAACCCTATTGTGGGGGACCCCACTAGCTCTATTCTATGAATATAGCTCTATTACATTCCCCGAATGTAAACCATATGCCAAACCCCAGTAAGCTGTCTCTAAACTGAAGAAGTTACAATGGAACGCTGCTAGAAAAACCCAGAATTCAAGCTTACAATGCAATACTGATACTGTCTCTATAACCAACTGCTGCAGTGATATAAAAATAAGATGAGATAGCTGTACTGACAAGAGCATTTCTATACTGTTCTATGGGCAGCCTGACAACACACAGCACCAATCTGCCCCAGTTTAAGAGTCTGGAAAACATTTCAAGTTTTAATAAAACCATCATTGTTCAATACAAAGATGAACGAAACTTTTGCTACTTATTGCTAAGAGGGAGGCATGTGCCTTTAATCACTGGACTTGGACCTGGGAGTGTGTGCACTTGGAACCAGCAATGTAGAACTTAAGAATGAAGCCCACATGCCAAAGGCAGACTCAAGAGATTGAAAAGAATCCTTGGATCAAAATAAAGTTAGCCTTCATCTGAGTTTTTCATTAATTTTCATTTTGCTTAAAACAGTTTGAAATGTTTTCTGTTACCTATATCTAAGAGTCCTGATAATTTTTCTCTGAAGTGCTCCTCTATCCCTTCCCCTATCCATGCTTCCTTTGTATCTCTGTGATCTGTTTTTGTACTATTATTGTATGTATCTTATGCACAGCAGTTTGGCCTATACTATTGCTAAGTGTCTTTACGCTAAAGTGGAGCTCCGTATGATTTATGCATATGACTGCCACCACATTTCTCACAGCTGCAGGTATGCATGGCTTGATTTCATTGAGTCTTCCTGACCACAAAACTGTAAGCTAAGCTCCAGGTGGGCAAGTCTACTCTGTTCCTAGCTCATCCAAGCATGTAGCACAAGACCTGGCACGTGTTTACTGTTCGACAGGTATTTGTTAAATAATTGAACAGTGAAGACCAGGATTTAATGTTAGTTTAAAACTGATCGCCCTAAGAGGTTCAGCCTGAGGACCCAATAAAACCTATAAAACATATCTAATAACTAAATTTTCAAAATTTGAACAGAAAGAGAGTTTCCAAGCTATGCTAGACATTTTGAGAGCCTGAAGGGAAGGAGAGGGAAGCCTTGGGAAACTAAAGCAGTAATGAAAAATAGGGCCCACCGCAGCTTCCTTGGCCTTGAACTCCTTCTCCCTCTGCAGGCGGTACTGTTCAATTTCAGCCTGAGCCTCTTCTTTGGCCTGCTTCAGCCTCCGGTTCTTTCCTGTTTTCAAAGGAAAGAGCTACATCAGGAAGTGATTAAAAGTAGAAGAGGAAGCAAAGACTGAGATGGTAAACAGTAACAAAACCAAAGAAAAAAGTTTTAGTCCCAAGAGGCATGCATTAGAGAGAGGGAATTCAGAACTAATAGTATAGGTTCCTGACTCCTACAGGCTGTATTTAACTAGAAAGTGACTAGATAAAAAGGACTGTCCCATAACTATAAACCATAAAAATGATGGGGAAAAAATGGAAGGTGTAAGAACAGGAGTAGGCCATGGACCTGTCAGTGGCCTGTTAGGAACTGGCTGTATAGCAGGAGGATGAGAGGCAAGTGGGGCAGTGAGCAAAGCTTCATCTGTATTTGCAGCCATTCCCCAAAAGCATCACCCCTCAGCTCCATTTCAGATCACAGCACATTAGATTATCACAGGAGCACCGGTCCCTGGTGCCAAAAAAGTTGGGATCACTTAGAATATTCTCTCAATCTCAACTAAGAACCAACATCAAGTGGATGAACTGATGACATCAGCCAATCTAAGGAACTTTTCTCTTTGTAAGAAGTAAACACCTAAGTACACCACTCGTTACAATTGGAGCTCTACTTAGAAGCTTAGCAAGAAGACTAATATGCTCTTGAGGGACATCAACCTACAATCTAACTAATGAAGCAGATGATGTAATATTGGAAACTAAAAGCCATGCCTGTGCTCAAGGAAAGCAGTAACTGTTATGGAAAAATCCCAAAAGCTCCAAAAATCAGACCAGCGAAAATCCAAGCAGTAACCCAGAGAGAAAGAGAACTCAGTTCTGTTACGCCAGCGGTCCCAGAAAAGCTAGTGCTCTGAAAACCTGGGCAGTGAGCTTAGGGGCAATTTTGCTTATATATCCACATTGTTACAGCTGGCATGGGCTAATTTACAGACCCCTGAAATTCTATGGGCTATGGGCAGTTACAGAGCTTGGGATTTTCTAACAAGCACTGAAGCAGTACATCTGCAGGGGAGGGTGAGTTCTCGGTTGAATCCAAGATCTTTGGCCTATGTGGCAAGCATGTTTACAGAAACAGAAAAAAAAAAAAAAAACTGATTAGAAATGTTGGCCAATTAAGTGGGAAATTCCTCTTCATAATGAAAGTGGTACCGGGAAGGAATCCTACACGGACAGCACAGGACAATAAGACCACACAAGTACCTAAGAGGTGAGGAGACACAGGGTCTGTTTCTAGAAGAGACGAGTTTAACATACAGCTGGAAAATTTCTTTAGGTTCTATCAGAGCCAGTACGAAAATGGACCACAAGACCAACCAACAGATAGATACTCTTTCATTTTCTTCTTACCAATCAAACTTCAGATACACAAACGATAAATAAAAGGGGTGGGGGGTCCCACACATTTATTTAATTCTCAGCAAAAAACCATCTTGCATCTAAAAGTAAACTTTATTATTCACCACTGTATATCAATTGCCCAAATCCCACTCAAACCATGATTAGGAAAGAATCTTGGACACCTAATGACCCCATGACAGCAACACTCCATAAGGCAAGTCTGACACAATCAAAATCTCTAAGCACCCGAAAAACTAATTCTCCAAGTATGTATTTACTTTAGGACTACTGCTGTCCACTGTGCTCTATATGCTCTCCTCCTCATCTATATTCAAAGCCATATTTCAAAGCCAAGGGTCTTTTCCAAACAATCTACAAGTAATATTCATGGCCAGAACATTATGCAGTAGCTCCAAATAATTTCACAATATCATTCTCTGATCACTCCCAACTCCCATGGCTCCCTGAATCAATCACTTAAAATAATACATGTACACTCTGTCAGTGAACATGACCCAAGTTCAATTTTGATAGCCTCCTCTGAAACCAAAACTAAATATTTCAACAGGAAATCATATTCCTTCTCAATCTTGTTTTTCATGATCCTTACATATGGGAGCCAGTGTTTTTGTTACGTGCCAATGAAATAAACCATAACACAATTAAAAAATATATATTTATGGTCCAAAGCAATAATTTCATGAAAATTTTAAGCTAGACTATTTTACCACATCACGTATTGCCTCTTCCCAATTCCTAATTGGGCAAGTCAACTATAATTACAGATCAAAACAGGCAATACTTTTTTTTTTTCAATTGTAGCCCTTCTCAACACTTCTGTTCCTAGTTATTGCAAATTCTGAAATGTATACTGGCCATAAACTCTTTTAAAACAAATTCATTCAGGAAATATGTAATAGATGTTGAGCTATACAAGCCCCCATAGTAACAGGCTTGATGGGATAAAGGAGTAAAATATGACCTATTTCTCCAAGGAACTCATAATTATTCTTAAACTCTAAGTATTTGTTCCTACACTCCCCCCACACATTCTCACATGCTTCCCAAGAGATACAATTTCGGTTACTGATGAGCCATCACAGCACAAACTCTGAGAAGTCATTCTGGAAATACTGTATCAAAGGCATAATCAGAAATGTTCTGTGAATGCAGAACTTTCCAGAACTTTCCAGTCGCCACAGCAAGAATAAAAGGCTTGTTCCCATCCACAGCTCGCTCAAAGGAAACTTTTCCTATGAATACAAAGTATCACACAACCCCTGAGAAAGTACAAGAACCTTGTACTTAGGTATGGAAGAAAGGTATAAGTCTTACACTCTGGAGATACACTAAGAAATTACTAAAACTAATGTTTCTTAGTATTTTACTCCGGCACAGGAAAGGGGACCTCTAGGCTCCAGCTATGCTGCTCCCCAGGGTATGGTCAAATTTCTCTCTGAGCCTCATTTTTCCCATCTGTAAAACAGAAATAGAAACATCTATCTCACCAGATCGGAAACTGAATACATATTAGATGGTCCCTGTTCTCCAGAAGCTTAGTCGAGTGACTGAGCCATTTGAAAACACAGGTTTATGGCACTGCAATGACAGAAATAAGCCTCTGGGAAGGACTCCTAGCCTGATGGGAGGAGGACAAGTCAGGGAAGGCTTCTTGGAAGAACTGCTGCTTCAATTCTGAGATCTGAAGGAAAGCTAGGGGTTAGAGAACAAAGAGAGGAAACTGAGAAAAGGCTTTGCCAGTCAGAGAAAACAGCTATGCAATGGCTTTCAGGGAAATCAACTCAGGTGCCTCTGAGGAATCACAGTTGGTTCAACAGTCTGGAGGAAGTGACATTAGGGAACAAAGACATCTAAAAGTGCCTCCTACAACCTAATGAGGAATCTGGACTTTATTCTGCAGGCACTAAATGTGTGCTGGCCGTACAAGAAGTCCTATTTGCACTGAGAGGGATGACTAGACTGCAGCGAGGAGGATATAGGATGGGCGGACGGGAGGAGAGGTAACTTCTTCCACCCACCAGGCCAGATGAGATGCACCTGTTACATTCTTGCGCAACCTCGCATTTCTCAACTCCAGCCCTCACCTCACCTACAACTAACCTAATCCAGCATCTGCTTCCTCCACTAGGATTCTGAATGCCTGGACGATGGAGACCATAAAGACGCCGGGCACCGAGCCTGGCCCATCGGCTGCCTTTAAAACGCGTTTGAGGAGTCAACGAAACGAGCCTGCGTGCGGGAGCCTCAGAGAGGCAAGGGTCCTGGATTAATAGGCGGGGTGGGGGTGAGGACGGGGTAAAAGTGAAGAGAGAGGTAAATAAACCTTGACGGCGGACAATCCGGGGCGAACGAGGGAGGGAGATGTGACAAAGAGAACTAACTCTGTCTCGAGACGGAGCGACTGTGTCGACAGACAAGGGGCTCCCTTCCCTGGGACCGAGCACCCCAAAGGGGCGAGCGGGAGGGGGCAAGCCCACGCGGTCCCGTTGGGACAGCCACGCACACGCCGCTGGAACGCCCACGAAGACGCCCGGCCTCTGCTGTCTCCACGCGGGATCTGCTAGCCCACGACGCCGCTTCCGTCCGTCCACTCACACCCGTCCAGGGGCTCCGATTCGCGAAGCTTCGAAACCTACAGGCTTCGGCGGCCGTCACCGCCCACGCCTCGGCCCCGCAGGGCCTCGGGGCCGCGTCCTCCCACCACGCCTCGCGGCCTGGCTCAGGGCCGCGCCAGCCCGACACTCACGTTTGCGGGCCTCGGACACCTTCTCGGCGGCCCGCTTCTCGGCCTGCAGCAGCTGCTGGATGCCCTGCGACTGACTGGCCATGGCGGCGGCGATGACTCCGAGGCCGACGGCAGCAGCCTCAACCCGCTCGCTTGCCCTTCACAGGTCAGCTGATCCCGCGGCGCGAGATCTGCGCCTGCGCGCCAACCGCCGCCACGTGACCGCCGCTGCGCGTGGTGTCAGCTGACGGCGCGGGGCGTCCCGTGACCAGGCGGGAAGGGGCGGGGCGGAGGAGCGGAGCCCGCAGCGCCTCGACTGCGCCTGCGCGGGATCCGCTGTCAGTGTCGTTCCTGCTCGCAGGTGGTTCGCTTCTCAGAGCTGTCTTCCCCTTCTGTGTTCGGTGCCTGCGGACGCCCTGGCACGTCGCTGTTGCCATTTTCCTCCGCTTTACGGCGTGCTCGCATGAAGGTCCAAAGAGGAGGGGCCAACCCAGATCATTTTATTTTCTGCCCAGTAGTTACTCTCCCCCTTTCTGGAACTTTCCTTGGTACTCAAAATCCATTGGGGGCAAATTGGGAAAGTTTTTTGCCAGGCTCCAGGGTTGGGAATAGGGTGACTTATGCTTAAATCTGGCACTAAGCTATGTGATTTGGAGGAGGATGCATTTCTCTTTCGGAACCCAAGTTCAGGAAAGGACTGGAGTGTTTCCATAAATATTTTGTGAATTACTGCTATGATCCTAAACCACTGGTGGATTTGCTGGTGGTAAATACAGCAGAGAACAAGACAAACAAGGTGGTGTGCACATTTATGGACAAAAAAAAAACATTAAAATAAATAGAAAATTACAAATTGATAATATAACAAGGGAAAAACTCAGGATGCTTGAAGGAGGAAATAAGGAGAGGGGTGCGTGGAGGTGGCTGTGAAAGTCCTCCCAAGGAAGTGGCATTTAAAATTAAATCAGAAGAATGAGAAACTAATTAGCCAGGAAAGAATAGTGGGCAGTGGCAGGGTGGCTGGAGTGATTAGGGGGAAAGGGATCAGCCATCCTGGATTGGGGTGGGGCAACTTGGCACAGAGCCACCCTCCACCAGGATTAGGGAGATAGGAAGCCAATGGTTAATTTATAGTATGACAGGCACTGTCTGTAACATTTGACTGACTTCTGGCAGCAGCTTTCAGGTAGTGTTACTACCCCCACTCTGTAGTGACCAAACTGAAGCTCAGAGTTTAAGTGACTTAGCGAAGTCACACTCTTGTTAACTGTAAGAACACTCTAAGCCAGCCAGGGCTGCAGAGTAGAACATCTGACCCATCATACTCTTCTACAATCGTGTGGGCTATGTAAAGGAGAGTCCACCAACTGTTGAGAACATAATATCAGAACTTTTCTTCATAGAAATATCTCTGCACTCGAGGAGGAGCTGGATTCATGGCTCAGGGTATCTTTACTTGATTGAGTTTAGAGATGTGGTAGGAAAGGAGGCAAAAATCCAGAACTCCTATTCTTTCTTGACATACAGACCAGCACTTGACTGGTCTCAGGGCTTTTAAGTCCAGTTAATGATTTCGTGGAACAACTTGTTATATTTGGTGTTCTAAGAAAACCTAATTTACCAAATCAATCAGTGGATAATAATACATACTTCTAAGGGTGGGATGAGGATTATGAGAGATAATGGTAGTTAAGAAGTGGAAACACCCCTAATGCCTGTCAACTGATAAGTGGATAAATAAAATGTGGCATATGATTTGCTTATAAAAAGGAATTTGGATAGACCTCAGTAACATTGTGCAAAGTGAAGAAAGTCAGGCAGAAAAGACCACATATTGTACAGTTGCATTTGTATGAAATGTCCAGAATAGCAAATCTGTAGAGATAGAAAGTAGATTAGTGGCTAATCAGTGGCTGAGGGGAGAGAGAATGAGGAGTGATTGCTAAGTGGTATGGGGTTTCTCTTGGGGATCATGAAAATGTTCTGGAATTAGATATTGGTGATAATTGTAGACCTTTATGAATATACTTAAAACACCAAATTGTATGCTTTAAAAGTGTGAATAGTACAGTATATGAATTATGTCACAGTAAAGTTGTGATGAAAAGAGTGGGAGAGAATGGATGTGAAGCCCTTGCACAGTAAGTGCCAGAAAATAGAAGCCGTTTTGTTGGGTTTTTTTAATCGACTAGGGGGGTAATTTTTGATTTACAAATCTGGTCCTCCACTTAACAAAAGCCTTCACATCGGGGTTTCTCTAACAACCAGCTTCCTCAAAGCATCTAAATATCTACAAATTCTAGACATTTTTTTTTCTCACAGCATTTCAAAAGTTTATTGTGTAAAGACAGAAGCAGACAATTCGTTCTCAGAATTTTTCAGACACGGTTGGACTGTCTGGTTATCTGAGTGGGTGCTTGTTGTCAGAACTTGAGTATACTGGGGAAATGTCCCACAACAACTAGGAAACGAGGGCAAAGCAATGGTCCTCCAGAAGAAGGCTTGAAGTCTTGAGCCAGCCAGCCAGAAAAAAGATTTGCAAATTCATCTGAAGAGCACAGAATAGGTTCCAGGCCTTGTTCCCCTAATAAGGGAATGGATTAGCAAGGCTAAGAAAAGGATGTGCCCATTCTGAGGTGTGGCTGTTCAGATATAAGCCAGAAGTTAACAAAAAGGAGCAGTAGATATCTTTATAGGCCCCAGGTCAGCGGAGACTAAAAAAAGTGGGGTCTCTTATGACTTTGGCTAAGGGAACTAGACAGCCCTGTCATTTACTTGCTTAATCTCTGTGAGGCTCAGGTTTCTCATATGTTACAAATGGAGTTAATAGTATAATAGGGTTATTGCTAGGATTAAATTAGTTGATATTTATATAGTCCTCCCTTGGTATCTGTAGGGGATTTGTTCCAGGACCCCCAGGGATACCAAAACCTGAGATTGCTCAAGTCTCATATAAAATGGAGTAGTATTTGCATATAGCCCACTCACATCCTCCCATACACTTTCAATCATCTCTCAATTGCTTATAATACCTAATACAATGTAAATGCTATGTAAATAATCAGTATATTGCTCAGGGAATAATGACAAGGGAAAAAGTCTGTACATGTTCAGTACAGACATGTATACATTGGCAATGTAACCTTTTCTACCCAAATACTTTGAATCCGTTGTTGGTTGACTCCATGGCTGCAGAACCCACATATACGGATGGCTTCCTGTAACTAGCTTAGACTGTACTACTAGTAGTAACATAAATATCTGCATCCCTGTGATAGTGCCTTCTCAACAAAAAGTAATCAGTGGGCCTTTTGCTTTTATGCATCAACCTAGTGTACTTGGTGAATGGAAGTTCACCTCAGGAGAGACTATATAGAGCCGCTGCATATGGTTGAACAGATGTTTACTGCACAAGGAAGAGACACTGTGCTAAAATCCAGCCCATGCACCACTCTTCCCAGAGGAAGCACCTTTTTCTAATTAATTCAAAGAATCCTTGGAGCCAAGTAGTAGTCTTATTACAAAATCCAGGATGAGGGCCTGACCTGTCTCACAGGAAACTCATGGTGGAACTAAACACCTCATACCCACCTAACCTCATCCCCTCGGGCCTGACAGACAGCTTCCTGGACTCTGCTTATACATTTTCCACAATTAATAATTAACCCTTCCTGTTCCTTGATTTATACTGAAAATAATTATAAAGAGGCCAAGATTATATGCTCAAACCTTACCAGTGTTAGATATTTATCCTCCAATGAACCCAGTTAGCCATGTGTTGCTATGATAGGGACAGGGTTCAGGCTACACTACACTAAAATATGGCGCCTTGGCATATTAAATATTTGAAGCTGAAAGAATTTGAAAAGGCAAGTAAAGGAAGGATTCTTTGACCTCCCCTGAAGCAAGTCATAAGACTATCATGTGAGACATGCCCTCTCTATACAAAGACTAAAGGAACACACATTCCCAAGACCAAGGAACTCCAAAATAAACTTGAACAATTACGCCTTGCTAAGTTGCCCACGTTTACTCCACTTAGCTCATTTCCTTCTTGGCTTCACACATTTTCCATGACTTTCCACTCTACATCAAACCTAGCATAAAAACACCCAGGTTCAACTACTTTTTTGGGTCTTTGTTTCCTATGAAGGAGTCCATGTCACACTGAACTTAAATAAACTTGGATGCTTTTCTCTTGTTAAAGCATCTTTTGTTACAAAGACACAGATGAGAACCTAAGTCGGATAAAGGAAAGAGATTTTTCTTCTCCTACAATAGCACTTACTTCCTATTTCAGCCTCTTCACAGACACTAGAGAGCTTGTGTGTAAATACCTGTTTTTTCTCAACCTTTGGATGGGATAATTCTGAAGCATACGCTTTGTATTGGGTTTTCCCAGGGAATTTACTCTCACAATGTGTTAGCTGACTTAATAATGCACCTGCCCTTCTCTGGGTTTCTTCTGTACTCCTTTACCAGTCTGCCCTGCATCTTCCAAATAAAAAATTGCACTCAAGTTTTTGCTTCTCAGAGAAACCATGCTAACCACCAGGCCCAACTGATTAAACAAGGATGGAGCCTTGATCCAAGACAGCCATCCATGGCTGGCCAAAACTCTAGTCTATACATGATTATGATTAAGCAAAGCAACACGATTCTTTTTCTCAGGGAGCAGAGAAGGAAGAAATTAAAGTAGAAAAAAGAAAACAGCAACAGATAAGCTGGATCCTGGGAATGATAGCCTGTGGCATCCTGAGTGAAGCTGATGGTGACTCTGTCACCACCACTGAAGTGCTTCCCTGGGCATGTGCATGTCCCTGTGCAGTTTTATAACAACTTCCACCAGCTGAGTCAGTCAACCTAAGCAAGTGATCCTCATAATATTTATATAAAAAGTCCAATTCATGGGGGCTTCAGGGTCAGACAGACTGTATAGTTCAGATCAGTTCGGTGTGGTCTTTAGCAAATGGCCTAACACTTCTGAGCCTCGGTTTCCTCAGTTCTAAATGGGATAATTTCAACCAACTCACAGGTATTCGTGAGGATTAAAGAAGTGCATGCCAAGCAACCTGGCAAATAGGTTGCTGGCAATAAACATAGCTCTGTCCCTTACCTGAGGTATTCTACGGGTACTGGCATCCACAAACAGTTCCCGTCTTTTGCTCACCATGGCAACCCTAGGCAAGCTCATACATTTTCTCTAATGAAGCTGAGATATTTTCACTTTTCCCTGCTGTGCTTGTCTGTGTCTTGAATACATTAAAAATTCCCAGAAGAGTCACATTTTAGAGTACATAGTCTGACCATTTATAATCCACATTATCTACTGTGATATGGGCAAAAACAATCAAATAGAAAAAGTTAAAAAGGTGAAGTTAGGTCCTCCATAAGCCCAAGGATGCCTCTACAATTTTGGTAGGTTAGGGAACATCTAGAGGATGGGAATAAGAACAACTGTTCTTGTCTTTGGCAGGAAGAGAAGGTTTCAGCATGTTGGTGTAACTCAAGAGGCCACCAAGCAAGCTGCCTGCCTGCCTCACTGCCTTTCACTCCACCTTCTCTTCAGGTCTGTAATCCACTTAGATTCCTCCTGAGTACCTGATCATACCAGGTCCTGAGCTAAGTGTGAGGGTCTCAGTTCTGAATCTGGCGCAGGACCTCCCTTAGGAGCTCAGCACCATCATTTTCCTTTTTTGTAAAATGAAGACACTGGACTAAGTGATTTTTAAATCTCTTCTCACCTAGAAATTCTACAGTTGTTATGAATGTGAGGTCAATTCTAGGAGAGAGGCCTGTGAAGAGAGGCTTTACTTAAAGATACAGATAAGGATGGGAGATGATCAAAATGTTATGGATCTTTGCAATTAATCCAAAATATCACCAAAATGCTAACCAGGCATCTCTCTTTCTGCAAGTTTAAAAGAACTATCATGTAACCAGGACCCTGAAATATGAATAAGCTGTATCCACTGCTGAGAATGAGGATATCTGAGCCAGACATCTACACTCAGTTACGCTTTAATGACTGTTTTGAAAATGTGATTTGTTTCGATGTCATGGATATATTGGAGAATGATTTGAACATAACGCAAATTTTTATTTCATCCACAAAAAACACTAGGTGAAAGCAGGAAAACGCACCCACCTGAACTGACTACATAATGTTAAATAAAAAACAAATCTGGACCAAGGCAAAGAAAGACTTGATTTGAAAGATTTACAGTTGGGTGGGGGAATGGAGGGGAGAACAATTTCAAGAGGGAGAATACTCACACCGTGAGATTTGCAGGCCTTTCAAGGTAAACAAATGGGTTTTACTTTTATGGAGAGAAGAATCAAGGCCAGAAAGAACCAGGATCAAAGATTGGTATGGTCAGACAGAGCAGCTCAGAGGAGGTCAGCCAACCCTCAGGAGGACTCTAAGGAGGACTGTTTGCTGGCTCAGGTAGAGGCTGTGCCAAAGCTCAAAGGCCTGGAGGAAAGAAAGAATCTTAAACTAAAGTTTTGTTGACAAGAATTTTGTTCCAATTTATCAGTGGGACAAAACAATTCAACTACTCATTTATAAGGCAAAGAATAGGAGTTTGGAGGGTCTGTGTCTGGCCTTGTCATGGGTTAACAACAGGGTCATCATGAGCCTTATCTAAGTCAGTTGGGAAGTAAGCCATTTCTGAAAAACAAAAAGGTGAGCGGATTTCTTTAGCCATCACTGTTTTCCAGGAACATAGGACTCCAGTCATATTCAGCATTGTCAGTAGGAATATGAGAAATGCACATATGCATATGCTGCAGACATCACCAGCCCCTCAGTTATCCACGTGTGTTATAAGCTTTGGACAGGAACTGGTCCCCAGAGGAACCAACCATGTGATTACAGGATTGAAACTTTCAGCCTCACTCCACCTCTAGGTTTGATTCATCACCAATGGTCAATGGTTTAACCAATTATGCCTACATAATTGGGTTATGGGAGCTTCCAGATTGGCAAACATAACCACATGACAGTAGGGTGGCTGCATCCATCTCCTTGGGGACACAGGCTCCTGCACTGTGGGTGCTTCAAGACCTCACTTATGTACCTCATTTCCTGGCAGTTCATTTGTATCCTTTATAATAAACAGTAATCGCAAGTGTGGCAGTTTTTAGTTCTGAGTCATTCTAGTCAATGATTTAACCTAAAGTCAGGGGCGCTTGCATGATTCCCCAAACTTGTAATCAAGTCAGACAGAAGTGGGGTAGCCTGGGAACCCAAGTCTTGTGACTAGCCTCTGAATGAAGGCAGTCTGGTGTCCTGAGCCCTGAAACTTGTGGTGTCTAGCTCTGGGTAGTTGGTAGTTGAATAAGATTGAAATGATGGACATTCAGTTGGTGTCAGAGGATCAGAGACAGTTCTTCCAAGTTTTAATTATTTAATTATGGCCTGCTGTAGACCTAAACACCCAGACGAGTGGTTTGGGACAGATCTGCCTGGCAGATACCAAACTGAACAGAGCTCTTCTCCCTTGACGACAGAGGTGGAGATCCTGGGCCACGTGCCTCCCACCACCTCCACCGAGATGCATCAGGGTCACCGTGCTGCCCACCTTCTCGGGCACCATTCACAGTGCTTTTTATGTGCAGGTGTGGACTACATCTTCTTTAACTCCTAGGAAGCAGGAACTTGAGTTTGCATTTCTGGAACTCTCTCTGCCTGATCACACCTCACTGTGCCATCTCTTAACAATTTCCTTTTCCCCAGCTCAGGTAATAGATGAGTTTAACAAACCAGCTGGTTCAACAGATGTCCAACTGTGAAACAAAATGTCAGCGTTCTTTCCTGCAGACACCCCAGTTGGAGCCTTACGCTTGTCTTGGCCTTCAAGAGGGAACAAAGAGGACTTTCTGCCTGAACACTACTCTATCCACAAGGCCAATTACCTCCATCTCTCTCAGTCCCCTTCTTATAGCTCTTGGGGAAAGTATGGATCAACTTCATCTTTTCTCAATAAGACTTACGGAAACATGCATACTCAGAAGTAGACGCATGCACTGTCATACCAAGTGACTTGATGAACACATCTGCCACAGGGTTCTGCTGTTTAGAGGGAGGGGCCTGATTCATAGGCTGACCAGTCCTCTGTTCATAAGTGAAAGAAAACCACCAGAACACGCGGTAATCCGAAATGAGAGAAAACACCAAAACGCGCAGTAATCCGAAATGAGAGAGATCACCAAGACGCGCAGTAATCCACAAGGAAGGGAACCACCAGGAAGCGCAGGAATCCAAGACGAAAGAAATCACCAGGACGCACAGGAGCCCGAGAGGAATTCCAATTTATTAAATGGAGGAGCGAGCTTATATAGGGGGAGGATCCGGTGGGGGACGGCTAGTGTTCGTGTAGGGTATTGATTGGATTGTGGTAGGGGGCGAGGTGTGATAGGTCTCTTGGGCCTTCACTACGCTGGAGGGGGCTTTTGGCGCCGGTGGGCTTTTCACTAAGATGGAGGGGGGCTTTTGGCGCCGGTGGGGTTGCTAAGCATCCTGGGATAGGGGATTTCGTCAGCTTCACTTCAGGTAAATGGAAAGTTACAGGGTTTGAGGGGGTGAAAAGTTAAGGGCCATTTTGTTCCAACAATAAGCACATGTAAGACTCTTCAGGGACCACCTAGAAATATTAGGTGGTAGCTCACTGGGCTCTGGGGTCTTGCATTAAAAAATGAATTACCCAGTTATTCATCTACATATCTGTATTCATTCAACAAATATTTATTGACTACTTTCCTGGTGTTAGACACTGATAATTTCAGTCAAATCTAGTAAAGGGAAAAGAAGAGGTCTTTTTTGTTTTGGTTTGGTTTGGTTTTGATCTAGCCCAAGGCCACCACCTACTTCAAGCCTTCCTGGATCTCCTCCTTCCCTCCTCTACCTCCACGTGGAGGAGATCACTTCCTTCTCTGAGCCCATGTTCCTGCCCCTACTAGAAACCTGGGACCGTTACCTTGCGTCATTCTAGAATGATTTTAACTACAAGTGAGAGAAAAACTCATTCATCAGTGGCTTAAATAAAATAGACACTTATTATCTCATTTGATTAAAAGACTAGTTGCCTGAGGATCCTGGGCCAGTCAGAGGTCTCACAAGATCATGAGATCATGCTTCCCAACTTTTGGTTCCACCTTCCTAAGCCCTTAGCTTTTTTGTTTTTATACTTGTTAATTCAAGGTCACAAGACAGCCAGAGTAGTCAAGCATAAATCCTCATACCAATCTCCCAAAGAAAGGAGGGGCATGAGTAAAAGCCTTCTCCTTCTGAGGCTCTGTCTTTTTTCTAGAAATTGAAGGCTTCAAGCAGACTTTTCCCCTAGGTCTCTTTGCCCAGAAATTGAGCCAGAAACATTCACAAAGAGGGATGGGCTGCCTTATGCTTATGGCGAATCAACATTTCAGAGGAGGTAGGAAGAGGAAACTGCTGTTGACTTTGAAGCTGTTCAACCCTGACTATGTTTCCCCTGCAGGTCAGTTCTGCAGTGCATCTGCATCTCTATTGCCCACCCACTTCTTGCAAACATCTCTTCCCTCTCCGTGGAGTACCATACTTCCCACAAGTAGCTGGATGGCATTCGATAAATGTTTCATGAATAAGTGAGAACAAAAAAGGGGGAAAAGTTTGGTTTTATGGAGGGTATGGGGGCAAGAATTTAGAAGAAATGTATTTTATAGATTTAATTAACAAATAGAGCCCATAAATCAAGAATTCTTTGCCGGGAGCCCATGATTGTCGGGGGATTCCATGATCCCCTGAAACAGCATGGAACATTTTTTATAAATGCGTGTATCACTTTTGGGTAGGGCATATCCTTGGTTTATATTGCATCCTGAAAGCTTCTGCAATCCCCCCCAAAACTTGGAAACGCCATGTCAAATGGCCTGGAACAACACTCTTCAATTACCCCTGGGCAAATGAGGAGCCAGTGTCCTACCTTGAATTGTAACCTAACTGGGCAGCACACTCAGGGCACCTGATTCCCAGCTCTTCTCCTCCCATGGGTACAGACTCCATGTGTTCTATTTTTAAGAGGCCAGTCCAAAGAGTGTTATTATCCTGTCTCCTCGTGCAGCCTGGAAAGAGTCTCTCACAGTGACTCAGCACTATCCTCCCCTGAGCAATGGTCTGTGGACTCCATCACTCACTCTTGCCAACATGTTGGACTGAGTGAGTAGTTGTGTGGGTATATGGAATGCTGGGGGCAGGGGCAGAGAAAGAAGCTGGGTGGAGGTGAGTGGGTACTCACCATCCAGAGTCACCCCATCCTGAGAGAGGAAAAGTAAGTTCACTTACAGATGCCAGAGCTCAGTGAGCTACCTGTTAAATTCCAAGCAGCCCCTGCTTGGTTGAAAGCTTGTATTTAGGGAAGCTGAGAGAAGCCCCTGCCTTTCTCACTTATCGCAATGGAAAGAGTCAGGCTTGGGAGATTGAGTGAGCTAGACAGAGAATATCACCCCACCCCAATAATTCAAAGGGTGCAAGACCAGGCCCAAGGGAGTTCTCACAGTTCAGTCTCCCCAGTTTGCACCCTGATTAAATCCTGGTCTCACTATGCAGTCTTGGGAAACTCATTTGGCCTCTCTGAGTCTTGGCTGATTTTCTTAGATGGAAAGCTACAGGATTGCTCAACATTAGTGGGTTTTACTATTGCTCACAACAGCCTCTGGTAGCACAAAAGGAAATCTGGGCAGTCCACAGAGGCTGAGGGTTCCAGTGAGGGACTCACTGGGAGGAAAGGTGCCTTAGGGGACTAATGGAGGCCCCCAGGAAGAGGAAGGAGAAGGATTCCTGGCCTCTGGATGTCTCATACCTATGGTTCTCCAACATGGCTGTCCTTTAGAATTGGAGAGCTTTGCAAATATTAGGTCTATAAACACTTTTCTGAGGGGGAAAAAAATGAAAAGGAAGGAAGGAAGGAAGGAAGGAAGGAAGGAAGGAAGGAAGGAAGGAAGGAAAGAAGGATTGTATATCCCAAACCTTTTGACTCAAAATCTTGCAGGGCATGTGGACTGGATCCTGGACTTTCAGAAATTTCTCCTGGAAATTCTGAAGCAGCAGGTGCTGGAGACCAAGATTTGAGCCAACCTAGTGTGCTGCTAAACCGCTCCCTTCCCAGCCTCTACACTGCCCACATTGCAGATGCTAATTCCAGGAGGCAACCTCCACTTCAAAGGAAAAGAAAAGCCTCCTGAAGCCAGCAGCCACTGAAAACAATGGGGGTCCAGACCTCAGCAGTTCCTGCCTCCGGGGCAGCAGTCTCCTGCTTCCTGCTGCTCAAAGCACATTCAGCTCGCACACATCTGTTGTCCTGCACTTCCAGTGTCCTCTGAGAGGCATAATTTCCAAAGCCACAAGTCTAACTAGATTTTGAGTGGAAATGTCGCTATCATTTATCTGGTGACAGACACAGAACCAAAAACCGTGTATTATCACCAGAGAGAAACATTGGATGAGTTTTTGAATAACCACAGAATAGCTCACATGGTGAGCAGAAATTCATTATCAAACTTGGCTGGGTTCTCTCAGACTTGCCTTTGGCACTACTGGTTTCTGAAATTTGCATTTCTAGATGCTGCAAGTGGATGCGGATATCTGGCAGCTGTGATGGGGTGGGGAAGGAAAGGGTTCAGAAGCAGCTGGGTGGTTGCCTACCAGAAAAAGATACTGAATGGAATTGTTTAGTTGCAGTGACAGAGTTTAAGTGGTTTAAGAAAAAAAGAAATTTACTGGTGTGACGGAAGAGCCAAGAGTTGTATCTGGCTCAATGTCATAAGGATTCATTCTTTAGCTCCTGCTTCTGCTTTTCTCTATGGAGCTTTGGTCTTGGCCGGGTCCTCAGTGTGGTGGCAAAGATGGGCTACCAGGCTGATGGGCTACCAGATTAGCCACTCCAGGGAAGGAATTCCTCTGTCCTAGAAGGTCCAGCAAATGTCTGACAGTGGAATCTCACTGGCAGGTGTGTGCTTTCTGGACATCCCAGAACAAAGCACAGTGGCCAGGCCTTGAGCTGAAGGAGAGGTCAGCCCCACTCGAACCATGCATGTGAAGTAACAGGATGGCGATGGCTTCTGAAAGGGCAAATTGAGGTGCTATTATTAGAAGAAGAGGGGTCCTCAGAAGCTTTTCCTGGCCATCATGACAGTATGAAAAGTGCTTGCTCTGGCTGCTCTCCTGTGACGTGCTCACTGCTACATAGGTTTTTCTAGATGGTTATTTTTTACCTGCCTGTCTTCTCTACTGGTTATGTGCTTTCGAGGAGCAGCTGTGACCCCTATCATCTTTATAAAGCTGCTTAACCACTCTTGTATCTTAGGAGAATGATGTAAATAACTGGGATTAGAGGATCCTGAGTTTTTATCTTGATTCTAATGTAGGGAGGAGGCAAGAGAATTAAAAATGTTAACAAAACCACAATCAGAGACTGCAATGTGCTGATCAGCCCAGCAAAGGAAGATTTCTGTTGGATTGCTAACAACCCATTCCCCACACCTGTGAAGGGGAAATGGGCGTCCACAAAGTCGTTCCCTGTGGCTAAAACCACGGGGAATTTATGGATTAAAGACTGGGAAGTGCCAGCCTCCTTTTAATCTACATATTCTTACCTTTTCAAGCTACATACTCTTCCTCTTTCCCTTCCTCACAGTATGTCCATATCAAAGAAAATGGGCTAACAAAGTTTCTTAAACTATAACTCCCAGGAACTAAAGGATGATATAGAAACCAAATTCCCTGAACACTCAGGGCCCCTACTTCTGCCTTTCCACGTCTCTCGCGCTGTCCCTCTCAATCTGCCACTGAGAGGAGACCACACTGTCTGAGGAGTGTTACCCTTTTTCTAATAAACTTGCTTTTTGACTTTAACTTTGGCATGTGTGTTGAATTAATTCTTTCTACTCTCTTTGCCAAAGGACCCTCTTCTTCTCTAGGTGAATGGCTTGGTCTTCTCCTGACTCAGGGAAATTTGCTTTGTTCTGTATATCAATTCTGTCCCTAACTTGGGTGTAACCTGTGAGCAAGTGTCTTCTTCTCCCTGGGCCTCTTTATTTTGCCAATATTTTATCTATCTATCTATCTATCTATCTATCTATCTATCTATCATCTATCTATCTATCTATCATCTATCTATCATCTATCTCATTTATTTAAACTTATTGGGGTGACATTGGTTACTAACAGTATATAAATTTCAGGTAAACGTTTTCTGTACAGAGCCAGATAGTAAGTATATTAGCCTTTGCAGGTCATAGGGTCTTTGTCACAACTATTCAACCCTGCTGTTGCAGCCCGAAAGCAGCAAAGACAATATGTGAACAAATGGGCTTTACTGTGTTCCAATAACATTTAATTTACAAAAAAAATAGGCAATGGCCCAAATTTAGCCCCCTAGCCATAATTTTCCACCCCTCTAGCAGATGATTGTTCCCTTTATCTGTTGCTATGTGACAGTACACTTGACGATTTAGCAGCTTAAAACAACACTAATTATTTATTTTGCCCATGAATCTGCAATTTGGCCAGACTTGTCAAGCACAGTTTATTTCTGCTCCTGGCAGTCATTGTCAGCTGGGGAAACTCAACTGAGGTTGAAGGATCCACTTTTAAGATATTTCAGTCACTTGGTTGGAAAGTTGATGCTGGCTGTCAGCTGAGAGCTCATTTGGGGCAGTGGGCCCAGGGCTTGGTATAGCTTTTCGTGGGCTTCTTCATGAGGCTGTTTCCACATTTCCACAGTATGATATAGTAACTGTGTTCCAGGAGTAAGTATTCCAGCAGCTGAGAAGTGGAAACTGTCAGCATCATAAGGCCTGAGTCCAAAAATTAGCACAGTTTAATGTCCACTGTATGCTGTTGGTCAAGCAAGCAGTCACAGAGCCCACCAAGATACAAGCAGTGGAGATATAGTTCCCACCTCTCAACAGGAAGATTGTCAAAGCATTTGCAGCCGTATAGAGGTAGACTGCAGGGACAATATGAAGGTCAAGGGACCTGAGGGATTTAAATGTGGGTTACAGTGACCATCTCTTATAGAGTCAGGTTAGAGAATTGGCCAGAAACTCCTGGAATCCAAGACTAGATTGTTGAGTTTTCAAATCATGGGACACCTGAACTGGCAGAGGCCTTAGAGTTCGATGTGGTAGATTACATACTGCTGACACTACAGTCCTAGGAGCTGATAGTATCTAACCACTAATTTAGGGACAAGAGCAGAAAATCTTATGGTTTGGTGGTGGTTTGATTGTCAGCTACCAGCCTGTAGGAAGCCTTTCTAGGGCTGCCGTAATAAAGTTGGTTATGATGTATATAAGGTCAATAAGTTTATCACCTGCTGTGCCAGTTGGAAAATGCCTAGTAATTATTCGAAAGATGAGCTTGAGAAGGGAATTCTGGCTTGGCAACTGGAAAGAGAAAATATTTATTGAGCACTTTCTATGTGCCAAGAAGTTACTTATATGACCTCATTTTACCTCTTGTTGGGCAGCCATGATTATCTCTATTTTACTGATGGAAAAACTAAGAGTGTAAGGAGGAAAAGTAGAATATGAACCAGGTATACCTCACTCCAAAGCCCATGAAACTTTTCACTGGAGCATGGTAGACTAGGCCAGCTTAGCACTTGCATGTGCTGTTGGTTGTTTAAGCAAAGGAGATTGAGCTTAGCTATTCTGGTTGCTCTTCATTAAACTGTATTGAGTGAAATATGCAACACCCACATTCGGTGGCCTCAAATCTTTTCTCAAGTACATAATAATAAACTATCATTCAAATAGGAGAAAAATAATCTGATTCTGAGCAGGACAGAGTGGAGCAGGTTGCTGAATGGATTCTTACTCAGTGCAATTTCCTTTAAGCAAGTTCTCAATCGCGGTACTTGCACATTTGCGATAATTGATTGAGAACAGACTGCCCTGTCCCCAGCAGCTTGGAAAGTGCCTCTGAAATGATTTTTTCTTGTAAATTTTTTTTGCACATTCTCTAGAATAAATACAAGTTCCATTGCATTCGTATCCACATCATAAAAAAATAATGATTATTTGGCTGATGCCACCATGTCTCCCCCAGAGCCAGGTGCATAGGTTTTTCATGCCTTAAAGGAGTCCTGTGATAGGTATAGAGAAGATGGGCTGGAATCTGTGACTGGGATCAGGCAACAAAGAGGAAGGACCCCAAAAATATCAGACCAGTTAGAAATGACTCACAGGGTCTTTTATTTGTTTTGTGGTTGCTGTTGTTGTTTTGAAGGGATTGGTTCAGCTTGCAGTTAAACTTTTAAAAAATATTTAGATTTGCTTTGTTGTAGGTTCAACAAATAACGTTCACTTAGTTTTTTGTTTGTTTGTTTAGATTTGCTTTTGCCTGCTTTAAGTTCAAATACCTGCTTTGATGATAGGATGAAATGTAAAATTATACACAGATATACATACAACAGTATAGCCAAGGACTATCATTTTAACCATTCATAATGAAAATTATACCACTCACATCAGCTATCTCGTTTTAGCCTCTTGGTATTCCTGAGTATGACCATTCTACAGATGAGGGTGGGGGGTGGGGCTTTTATCTTAAAAAACAGTTTACTGAGTTGTGGCTTGTCCAATATTTATCCAGTGATTCTCAGTCTTGTGCAAGAAGATGCCTTTGAATCCTAGAGTTTGGGGCAGGCCACTTGGAGGAATTAAAAGAGTTAACATGATAAGATATGAAGGGTTAAAGAAATACAAATTAGTAGTTGATAGATGGTTAGGGGGATGGGAAGCAGGGCCTAGGGAATGCAGTCAGCTGTAATTAATGACTAGGCGGAGAGCCAGAGAAGAGAAAGAGCAATCGGGGGATCGTTTCATAAACTATATAAATGTCTAACCAATGTAATGTATACTTGAAACTAATAATAAAATAAAATTTAAAAAATGATAAGACAAAGGGAGCAGTAACAACTGTACTGTGGCCACTAGAGTGGGGGAATATCTTAGAGCAAAATTAAAGGAGGCAGTTAACACATTATTTCCTGGAATGAACCACCTCTTACAACTATGCCCCTCACCAAATAAATTTCTATATGCTCTGACCATGACCCTTAGATATTCTAACCCTGACCTGTTCAGTACAATAACCACTAGTCACATGCGGCTGTTGAGCACCTGAAATATAGATGTTTTGAATTGAGATATGTTGTAATTATAAAATACACAGGATTTTGAAATTTTAGTATAAAATAAAGAATGTAAAATATCTCAAAAGTCATTTTTTCTATGGATTGCATGTTGAAATAGCATTATGGGTATATCAAGTTAAATAAAATATAAAATTAATTTTACGTTTCTCTCTTTATATTTTAATATGGCTAGAAAATTTTACATTATGTATGTAGTTTACATTATATTTCTATTGTACCAAGCTGCTCTGGAGACCAAATTCTTCCATGCTCCAGAAAATACACAATACCTCATTAGAGCTGGCTTGATGTTGACCTTCGACTCTTATCTCATAACAGGGCAATGCAAGGGACGTGGTTCTTGAAGATTCAAGACAAATCCTGACCAAGGAAAATGGGTACTTCAGTTAATCTGCTTAAAGGTATAACCACGAATCAATATTGTAAACTCAGAATATATTCATTCCAACCCATTTCCAATTTGGAAATCATTCTGTTTTTTTTTTTTTCCAATTTAGGGAAAAAAATTTTACACACATAATGACATTAATTAATATTTTATATTGCAACATTTGTAGTTCACAAAATTCAAATTTACATGAAAAATGCCCTTGGAGTAGAGGAAGAGGTGTGGCCCGCTTTGCCTTAGTGTTCCAGCCAACAGACAATACACAGCGGCTTCTTTTCTCAGCCATAACAAAGAAAATGATTTTACATGGTTATTAAAGCTTTGCCCTACGTGTAGAGACAGTCCAGTAGTTGAAAAATGTTGAATTTGTCAGGATATGGGACAGGGCAGGCGACACGGCAAAGTTGCCTCTTCACCCCTATCCTTACATAGAACAGCACCAGTGTTCTAAACGTGAGCTTAGCACCCCTGTTTCCAGAGTACACCAGATCAGGGACGGACCTCAGAAGCTGCAAGGCTGGCCCCCACGCCAGGCAGGAGTCTTCCTTTGCATAATTATTGATAGCAGCCATCTGGCCTCTGCTGGAACCTCCCTTGTAATAGAAAGCCCCCTCCCACTCCAAGAACCCAGATGGCTGACCTGGGCTTTTTCTTTTCTTTTGTTTTGTTTTAATAGCTCTGACTGTGTGTAAAGTTCATGCTTACATTGAAAAAAGTGGTCAGGTGTTCACTCTGCTGTGACCTAAATGAGATCTAGAATTCAAAGCGACCCCCCCACCCCAACTAGGATGAGGTTGAATGCAAGCTTGGCTATTGTGTTTTCTCATGCCTCATAACCAACTTCAGTATCAGTTGTCTCATCTAAAAAAAAAAGGAGGGGTGATGAGAAGACTGAGCTTCCTGAGTTGCTATAAAGACACCAGTGAGGAGAAATGGTTCTCTATGTGCTCAGTGCTGCATGCACGCTGGTCTGTTTGTCTGATTCAGAGCGCCTATTTCTTTAAAACAGGCAGGGGCTGCCTTCCACGTGCTCAGCAAGCTCTAGCTTTCACAAAGATGAATTGGCAATTACTCAGAGCCCTGAGCTGTCCTAGGCATTTACAGATTGAATTATTTCCACATTTCCAGGTGTAGAAGATAAACGGCTGAATAATGATCCAGGGGTGAGGCCTGGGAGTCCAGGGTGGGCTTTGTATCTGGAAGAAGAGGTGAGGAATGAGGAGGAGGTGACTCAGAATTCTGTGGAAGAGCAAAAGCTGTGTGTATGGCATCGATAGACTTCAAATAAACAGCAAGTACGCAGAGAATGGGACATAAAGAGGACCTGATTTAGAGTAAAACAGACATGGGTGTAAGTTCCAGCTCTGTCACTTACCAGCATTGTGACCTTGGGGAAGTCACATCATCTTCTTGACTCTCTTTCATCTGTAAAATGGGAATAATAATAACTACCTTGCAGTGTAAAGTAGTGCTGAAGAATGTAGCATCCAGAGCCAGACTCAGACTTATTAGCTGCATGACTTTGAGAAACTTGCTTAGTAACAGATTTATGGGGGTATGATGGACAGAATGTAAACTACACCCGTCACAAGTGTATGATATTGTAAGTTTTGACATATGTAAACACGTGTGAAACCATCACCACAACCAGGATAATGAACACATCCATCACGTCTAAAAGTTTGCTTCTACCCCTCCCACCCCTCCAGGTTACCCTCATGCCTAGAAATCCACCTATCTGCTTTTTGTCATAATAGATTAATTTGCTTTTTGTTTGTTTAGTTTTGGATAGTTTCTATCCCTACGTCATCAAGTTCACTAACCTCTGGTGTCTAACACGAATCTCATTGGATGTATTTTTGTCTCTGATATTGTATTTTCATCTCCAGAACCTCAATTTGGGTTTGTTGTTGTTTAAAATGTCTTCCTTGTATCTGCTCAATGTGTCTAATTTTCCCTCTAGCTTCTAGAACATAAGGAATAAAGTAATAAAGACTTTTTATGTCCTTATCTATGCCATTTCTGAATCCAGCATGATTGATTTTTCTTTTTATTTTTGCTGCTTTTGTATACCTAGTCATTTTTTATTGGATGCCAGATGTTGTAAATTTTACCTTGTCATGTGCTGGGTATAATTATATTAAACAAACATAAATTTGAATAGAGACTATTTGAATTTAGTATACTTATAATCAAAAATTATAATAAGTATAGCTTTTTAACTTTTTACATATTTAGCCCAACCACTTAAACATTTTATCTAGCCAGGTCATAGTTAAATCTTTCTAAGAATATATTTTTGAACTATTATTCAGGGATGCCATTCAGGTACTTGAGGGCAGTTTGATCCTTCTAGGGCTTTCATGATCAGAGCAGTATTTAGTATCGTGTTAATGTGCTCCACTAATGAGGCAAGACCTTTTTAGTCCTCTGATGCACCACAAAAAATGAGAGTTTTCCACTCTGGCTGTTGGGAACAGGCATTGTTCCCAGTCCTGTGTGATCTCTCAGCCAAGTCCCTCTAATTTGTTTGGGTGTTTTTCCCCTGGTCTTGGCAGTTTCCTCACACACAGGCCCTGATCAGTAAACTGAATACTTGTGAGTGACCCTCTGCAGGGCTTTAGAGTTCATTCTCTCTGTTAAGTTCTTCCCTCTCTGGTACTCTGCCCTATAAACTCTAGCTCCCTTGACTTCTTGGACTCCCAGGTCTGTATCCTCATCTCGAAGAGTATACTGGGTTCTGCCTGGACTTACCCCGTCTGCCCTGTGGACTGGAAACTTTCTGCAGGAAGTAAGCTGGAACATGGGCGAGTCTCACCTCCTTTGTTCCGCATCTCTCAGGGATCTCTGTCCTTCATTAAATCCAATATCTCGAGAACTACTGTTTCAGTTTTTCACTTGTTTCAGCAAGGAGAGTATATCTGATCCCTGTTCCTTGAGTTTAGCCAAAAGTGGAAGCCAGGAAAGTTTTTTAAATTCTCTATGACTCAATTTCCTCACCTATAAAATGAGAATAATACTACCCATGTCATAGAGCTGTTGCAAGGAATAAATGCATTAATAATTGTATCTAATAAATAAATAGAAGCTATCATTGTTGTTACTACTACTACTATTTTATTATCATCATCATCATCATCATCATCATCATCATCATCATCATCATCTATGGGTGAGTTTCTGGAATTGGTGAAACTCCTGAATTTTCAGTCCCAAGCACAGCAGCTTATACTCCATTGGTATTTAATATTTGTAACTTTACTACCCTAACCCAGGCCACTCCAGCAGATAGCCACTCATCCTCTTAACTTCAGTACAAGCTAAGAATGACCTCTGAGATCTTTAACAACCATAATTTCTATCCCTCCAAGATCTAATTGACATTCTTATCCAGCAAATTAGCGTTTGCAGCAAACATATTTCAATCTAGATTTGTTATGTTCTTTAAATTAATATAACAAGGGTATTCTGAAGAGCAAACCAGAGTTAATTTATATGAGTCTGGAGATGGGTCTCAGAGTTAGCTAGAGGAATTCCAGGCAGGAAAGAAAGAACTTATTTCAATCCTTCCCAGGCTAAAGATGTGGGCACATGGGAGAGAGCTAAGATCTGTAAAAGGAGGAAAGGAATCTCTTTGGGATGGGCAGTCGAAACAAAAGAAGTAGTAGCTCCAGCCCCTCAATTCTCTTTAATTTCCAATCCTTGGCCTTCAGACATCTCCCCTCAGTGCTGATGTGGTTGGTGTCGGATGCGATGTTCACAACTCTTCCTTCATGCACCAGACATCTGATAGGGTCCTCCTGGAGGCCTGGAAAAGCCAGCAATTTGAGGCAGGTCACAAAGTATTGCCTAATCAATAAGATGTGCCCCAGGGCAGTCTCAAAGTCCATGTTGTAATTTTCTTGTCAGACCTCTCCCTCTTCACCTGCTTGAATAATCAGAAGTAAGGTTTGCTCCACACCTCCATCCTGCCCAAGTGGCGCAAAGGCTTCTGACTCAAGGGCTTATTAATGTCCCCAATGCTCTCTTAAGGAGCAGGAGCCCACTCGTCCTGCTTTCTCTTGTTTAAGAAAAATAGTTTTATTGTCATTAAGAACTAAAGTTCTTATGCTCCAATCAGCAGTGACTTCCTGGTACGCCAGTTTCTCATTATGATATTTGCAGTTCCATCAGCAAACGGACATTTGCTTTTTCATCTCTGAAAGCAAGATGGTCACAAACAGACTTTCTACAAATATCAATACACTGAAAAGGATCAAGTTCGGTCTTGGAGGGTGTATGAGGGTTGTTGGGGTATGACATTCAGGAAGCATGTCTGCACCTAAACCTAGGGCCATAATCTGGAGGCCTGCATTAATTCTTTTATTCAGCAGTTATTAAGAAAAGGTCAAGATAACCCCCTATTCCCAGAAGGCTGCAGCTTAATAGGGGATATAAGACAAGGACATAAATAATTGGAACTCGTTGTAAAAATTGCTTATGGTTAGAAAGCTGTATTGCAAAATGGTTATCAGAACTGGAATCAGAACTGTGTTCACCTACTGGTTATGACCTTGACTAACTGTATGTCCTTGGGAAAGTCATTTTAATTCCCACCGGTTTTCTCTTTTTGTAAATGGGGGTAAGAGCAGTAGCACAAATTAAACCAGGTGAGATATGTAAAGTACTTTGTACATCGCTCCAAGTCAGCACTCAGTCAGTGTTAGCTGTTATTATTAATCCTTTTTTTTTTTTTTTCAGTCCAGAGGAGGAGAACATCTTTGATTGTTTCTCACAGGGGATATAAGCCACTTGCTGGCTCCCTGGACCAGAGAGAGAATGTGGGGCTTTGGAAGCTGGAACATTTTGCTTCTACTCCCTGTAGGGCTACAGTTTCAAGGAAAATCCAAAATGGTTCTACTTCTGCAGCCTCAATGTGGAGTATATCAACTCTATGTCCACTGTTTTCCTTGCCTTATGCTCCCTGACAAACTCACTCACCCCTGGAGTTTGAACTCCCAGCTGAGATGCTAAGATTTCATATTTCTGGACAAAGCAGCTTGTTCCGAACTAAATGTTCCCTTCACTGTGGCTGCAAATTCATTTATGGCTGACCTCATCCTCCCAGAGATTAAAGCCAGAAACCTTACTGACACCCCGGATGCTTCTTTTTTCTCTTTTTCTTTATCCCATATCATCTTCCATTCTACCCATTCCCCCATTCTGATCCCATATAATTGATCAAGTCTTGTTCATTTTATCTGTTAAGTATTTCCTGAAGTCATCTCACACGAGCACGACCCTGTGCATCGTCATCTTTTACAATGGACTGCAGCAGCCTCTCCCTGGTCCCTCTGCTTCTGCACTGCCCATTGTCAACCCATTCTCTACTCTGCAGTGAGGATGACTGACATCCACCCATGGGTTTACCATGCTGAAAAGTCTTCCATGGCTCTCTATGCCATCTCCTTCCTACTAACCTCAAGTCTAAGCTCTCTTTCTTTTCTAATAGATCTCAGTTTTGCTTGGGGCAGCAATATGCTCAGTTAAAAAATCTTATTTTCCAGACTCTTGAAGCTTTGTGACCAGGTTCTGGTCAAGAAGATGTAACCAGAAGTCTACAATGTGGGGCTTTTAGGAAAGCCACGGTTTTCTTGACAAAACTGGATGAATTCAACTGACAAAGCACCTTTTCCGCTTCCCTCTTTTTGTCTAACACACAGATTGATGCCTGGAGGAAGCAAAATCATCTTGACACCAGGAAGATGAAAGTCATACATTAAGGTTGGTAGAGCAAGAAGCTGCAAAGAACCCGTTTTCTTGATGACTCCCTGGGGCAGCCACAATAACCCAGGATGATCTAAATTCAGACTTCCTGTTACATGAGGAAAATAGATCTCTATTTGGTGAAATAATAGCATCTTGGTTTCTGTTACTGAATCAGACTCAGTCTTAACTGATACACTCGCCCATCAACTAGGAGAGTAGCTGGCCAACTTTAGTGAGCATCTAGATCGCTGGGCACTTGAAACAAATTCAGAGTGAGGACCCCACGCCAACAGATTCTCTCCTAAGTGGAAGTGCAGTGGGGGCCTGTGACTCACATTGTTTAAAATTACCCCAGGACCTCTTGTTCCAGAAATTCTTTGTAGAACAATTAGAGAAACACCAAATTCTGCAAACTACTCTTTGACAATTAAGGAAACACAAATTTTGGATTTCTAAGTCATTTTATAAACTGGCTTCTGAGACTTCTCTAACCTCATCTCTGGCCTCTCCCACTGCCTACTTGCCCAGAACTGACCATTCAGTGACTTTACTTGTACCATCCCATGTATACAAAGCCCTTTCCACCTTCTGGACCTGGATGTTTTCCAGTCCACAAGATATAGCTCAGGCATCACCTCACCTGGGAAACCTTCCATGCATCCCCAAGCTGTGCTTGTTGTCAACCATTGAGGAGCCCTTAAAAAGTCAAGGACAGAGAGAACATTCTGGGAGGTTGGGGGGAAAGGAGATGAAAGGATATGTATGTGTGGTCAGATTTGTAATCCCACTTGCTCCCACCACTTTGGCTTGAATGACAGTGGGAGGGTGGGAAAGCAGCCTTTGGGGAAGCCTTAAATGCTGTTAGTTTTCATTTCAGTCCCCCCCTTTATAATAACTCCTTGAAAATGAAATTTGCAGCCAGAGCTGAATGCCTGCTTCCAAAATGCATTCATTTTAGTGGGCTGTTTTCTCCTTCCCACTTCTCAGTTACATTTTAAGAGTTAAAATCAACACTGGGCAAAATAGAAGCAATCAGATAGGCTCTGGTAGAAACCAGGAACAGCTAATTAAATCCTTATATTTGCAGGTCTAGCTCTCAAGGGAGGAAAAACATTGATGAGTTTCATATTTATGGAACTCATTCATTTATGCAACCATGCATTCACTCGTTTATCCACTCCCTCACCCTGCACTGACAAGATTCTCTTGGTTGCAAGTAAAAGAAACACAACTCAAGCTGTTTGAAGTCAGAGAAAGGAAATTTACTGGCTCATGTACCTGGAAAATACAAGAATTCTCCTGGCTTCCCACACTGGGGGCTTAAATTATGTCCCCAAGTGTCTGTCCTCTTCCTTTTTTCCTTCTTCTTCTTTCCTCTTCCTCCTCTTTCTCTCTTTTCCTTTTTCACTTCTCCGACCACTCATCTTCCCATCCTTCAGTCAGGCTTTCTCCTTGTGGCAAGTAAAAGAGCCTCCAGCAACCTTAAATAAACATCCTAGCCGCTTAGCAACCCCCGGAAGAGAGGTTGTCTACTCCTGGAACCAACCCAAAAGATTCCCAGAAGGACTCTGATCTGGCTTGTGGTACATGTCCTTTCTTGAAACCAATTTCTGTCCTCTGACGTTGGGAATAGTCTGATTAGCTAGGCTGGGGACACATGGCCAAGGTGGAGAATGTAAGGGGTCAAGTTCAGCCTCATCTAATCACAGGAAACGTGTACAAGATACTGAAGAGACATAACCAATAGATTTTCATCATCCCATGCATCCATGCATCCATCCATCTTTCCATTCATTCATTTGTCCAACTAATGAGCATTTTTTAGAACTTTTTCTGTGCCTGGCACTATACAGGCACTCGTGTACAGGTCATCTACCATACAGCTAAAGGGCAGGATCAGAGCTTACTTAGCACAAAACGTGGCCCAGAGTAGGTGCTCAACAAGTATTTGAATGAATTGATAGATCACTCTGAGTCTTAAGCATAGGTCATTAGGACAATGATGATACCCTGGTGGAAAAATGTGAGTGTGAGCAGGAATAGTGGTTTTAAGTGAAAGGGGCTGGCTGGGCTGAGTGTTTGAGTGTCTCCTGCCGCCTTCACGACTGATGGTACTCCACCTCTCTCTTGGCAGCAGGAGAACCAGGCAGGGATGGGAATTATCCACCGCTCTGCTCTGATAGTCTCAGAGACTGGAGACTGAGGCAATTATTCAGAACCATCAAATGAATATTTTGAAGTGAGTGTCAGCAGGGAGATGTGATGGGGTTTAAATGATGATACAATATACTGGGCTGCTTTCTGGAGCCCCAGTTAATGGAATGGAAGGATTGGGAACACAAGAGCTCACCAGCCAGGGCACTAATAAGCCAGCAACTTCATTCCTGCTTCCCTTCCTCTTTCTCGGGGGATGCTCCCAGGTAAAAAAAGGACACACGGCCTTGTTCTCTTTTCGGCTGCTGTGTCCACCAGCGTTTGGATTGTGTCAATGGGCATCCTGTGTATCTGCCAGTGATGGGATATTTCTTGGTGAGGGAGAGATGGATACTGCTTAAAAAAAAACATGGAGCATCACGCTTGTCACCCAGCATTAAATAAACGTTAGCTCCATGCAGTCCACAGGCAGAGTGGGGTGGAAACTTGAAGTTGGCTGAAGGACAGCATTTTCAACTTTTAGTGCATCGATTCATTTGTTAAATTGTTAATTTACTCATAAATTTCTTCATTTCTTCGTTCATTTGCTCAACAAACATTAGCAAGGCATATTATTCACACCCTGCCCAGAACCCTTCTTACTGTTTCTGTGCTCACACCCCTCCTTAGGTGGATCTTCCCTTCCAACAGCCACACCTGCACCATGGCTCTTTGACACTGGCCTTAGGAATGCACATTCTCCCCACCCCTAGGGTGCCTTTAACCAGTGCCTGCAGAATGCAGGAGTCAGAAAGCTCCAGGCCCCTGGCTCCTCCTTGGGAAAACTGTGAGATGCAATTTACATTCCAGGGGCCCCCACAGGATTAGGCTGAAGCTGCCTTCCAAGGGATTTTGTCTGACTTCATATCTTTGCCCAGAAGGCTGAGATTAAGGAAAGGCAAGTGAAGTAATAAGGGCACAGAATTTAAGAGGACATGGAGTCTCAGGCTCATGTATAAAAGTATCTGCTCATTTTGTACCGTAGGTGCCTAACTCTGCTCCCTGACCCTGGGCCTTGCTGTCTGGCTTCTTTCCTCTTCCCTATGGGAAATCTGACCAAAGTCAATCGAGTGAGTGCTATGTGCTAGAAAATGGTCTGTGTGCACAACAAGGAATAAGACATGGTGTCTGGTCTCCAAGAACTCACAGTTCTGGTGGAACCACATGGTTCTGGGGTCCGGTCTGCAAATAACCATGCCACCTCTGGTGTAGCCTGAGGGAAGGAGAAGGCTGAATGCTCAAATGACCAGCTTCAACTGCCTTGCTACTCAAAACTACCTCAGGCTGCTGCTTTGAGGAAAGCCGCAGCCTCTGGAAAATTAAAAGCACTTTTTAAAATAATTGGCTTTGCATAGTCAATTGCTGCACTCATCCATGGATTTGCATGCTGTAAAGGCAAAAGATTTGTTTTTAATTAACTTATCTTACAGTATTTAGGTTTGAGGTTTAGTACAATCCTACTTGTAGGGGACACACCACTTGTCAAGGCACAGCCTCAGTGTAGAGTTAGGACATGAGGCCAGGGTGCTCCGATGCATCTGTGCAAAGGAATTTGGAGAAGACAGAGGGATTTTGGTCTTGGAGTAAGTTCCAGGGTTTCTGACATCATTCATTTCTGCAGTGAGTTGAATAGTGTCCCCCAGTACATATCTACCTGGAACCTCGGAAGCTAAGCTTATTTGGAAATAGTCTTGCAGATGTAATTAAAAATCTGAGAGGAATCATCCTGGGTTTAAAGTGGATCTTAGATCCAATCACTTGTACCTTTATAAAAACAGGAAAGAACACTGTCAAGGAAGAAGCCATGTGAAGATGAGGCAGAGATCAGAGGGACGCAGTTACCAGCCAAAGAATGCCGAGGATTGATTGTGGACTAGAAGCTAGAAGAGGAAAGGAAAGATTCTTCCCCAGGACAGTCAGGGAGAGCATTCGCCGGCTGACGCCTTGACACTTTCAGCCTCCAGACCTGTAAGAGAATAAATTTCTACTATGTTAAGTTACCAAACTGGTAGTAATTTGTAACTGTGGCCCTAGGATACTAATACAACCCAAAGCCCCTTAAGAGGGGGTTCCAAATGAAGTTATAAACCAGAGACCAGGCAATTTAGAGCCATGGACTGGGAGTCAAGAAATTGAAAAAAAAAGTGGCAACTGACTAGCAACCCCAATGTGGTCCCTCCCAGCTTCTCGCAAAATCTTTATGACTAGGCAGAAAAAAAAGAAAAAGAAAAAGAAAGTCCCAAACTGAGGTCTGGATCTTTGAGGGACTGGCATTAAGCCAAGGCTGCTGGTGCAGGTGGACTGGGTAAAACCCACCCAAGCTTAAATGCAAGGTATACTCTCCTTTCCGTCCAGGTAAGAGAGCCGACCGGTTATGGTTTGTGGCAGAGAAGAGCCTCTCAAACCAAGGGACCTTGTTAAAATGCAGATTCTGGTTCAGCAGGTCTGGGGTGGGGCTGAGAACTTGCATTTCTAAGGTGCTCCCAGATGATGCAGTTTTGGCTAGACCTCACCTTAGTTAACAAGGCTTTAGACTTGCTTAGAACCAGGTACTGGACATAGGAGGAAGCTCCTACAGAAGCTGATGGGATGCTCACCATCAAAAAGCCAGCAGAATCTGAGAGCTGAACTGAAGTTGTGATAGACTGCTTCAGCTATACTGGATGGCCCTTTGGGGAGGAGGATGTTTTATACTCCTGCCCATGACTTGCTCTGGCCAGGTGGCTGTGAGAGGTGTCACTGCTGGTAAAGGCTTTCGGATCAGAGAACCCCCCTTTTCTTCCAGCCGTGAAGCTGGTTGTGCTGGTTATTAGCCCTAAACCCACCCTTCTCTCCTCTGCTCTGTAGTGCTGGGGTGCCTTTGCTAGTGCCTCCCTTATGTTTTGCCATTTGCAATGGACTGAATCCCTTCCCTAATTCGTATGTTGAAACTCCAATCCCCAGTGTGATGATATTTGAAGGTGGGGCCTTAAGGTCATGAGGGCAGGGCTTCCTTATCAAAAGAGGAAGAGAAGCAAGATCTGCTGTCTCTACAGTGTAAGGATATAACAAGAAGGTGACCCTCACCAAGAACCTGACTATGCTGGCATCCCTATCTCAGACTTCCAGCCCCCAGAACTGTGAGAAATAAATTTCTGTGATTCAGGCCACCTAGTTCATGGGATTCTGCTATGGCAGTCCAAATTAAGACACCATTAGTGGGCACTGGGGGAGGTTGCAAGACAGGGGGAGGGGAGAAGGGTCTTCCTCACTCCTGTTTGTCTGCTGATCTTGTCAGTGCTGCCATAGCAACAGTCCTTGGTCCTGCATTAACAGCTAGTTCCAGATTCTAGGTGTTTTTTCCCTCCCAGGGAAAAACCAGGCTCTTGTACCCCCCATGAGGTGTCAGCAGCAGTATCCACTCCCCGAGGCCTGGCACTAGTTCTGTGTGACCCCACCTCCAAGTGACTAGGCTCTGATAACCGGAACAGTGCCCCTTTGCTCCCCCATACTGAGGGACAGTCTGTGCTCCTGCAGGACTCTCCATTCTCTTTAACCTCTGGCCCTCATTAAGACACTTCTCTGTATTAAATTCTCTCTGTTAAAACGACAGGGCAATTTCTGTTTTCCCTATCCTGGTGTCCAAGATGAGAGCTCTCCTGGTATCTTGGATCCTGGACTGATGATGTGGGCAGAGTCTTAGCCAAACTGCAGTGGACACATGGTCTAAGCAAGAAATAAACCTTTGTGCTGTGAGCTGCCAAGACTTCTGGGGTCACTCTTTAATGTGGCACAACCTAGTCAACCTTGACTAACACAGAAGCTACAAACATCACTTTGTCCTCCAGCTGGGCTATTAAGAGAAGATTCTCTCACTGTGCCAGTGGGCAGAGAGCTGCACCCAGAGGAGGCTATACACTCAGGCAATTTTACAAATATTCCAAAATCTGGGAAGATATTGCTGTGTTTGAAATTTAGTAAAAGAGGAAAGCCTGGGGTTTTATTTTTATTATACAAAGTTTTATAAATAGTCAAGGAAAAGACAAAAAAACCCATATAAAAATGACATAAAGAAAATGCTCAATTTTTACCAGTATTAAAAAAAGAAAAATCAAAGTATATAATACCATTGTTATAGGTTGAATGGTGCTCTCCCCTCTCCCCCAAAAAGTAAGGTGAAATCCTAACTCCTGGTAATTCGGAATGTGATCTTAGTTGGAAATAGGGTCATTGCAGGTGTAGTTAATTAAGATGAGGGCATCCTGGTCTCCTTATAATAAAATGACCATCTGGAGACAGAGAAATGAGGAGAAAACCATGCGATGACCAAGATAGAGACTGGAGTTAGGTGGTGGAAGCCAAAGGGGATTGCCAGCAAACCCCCAGAAGCTAGTAAGAAGAGAAAGGATTCCCTTCCAGAGGGAGTGTGGTCCTGCTAACGCCTTGATTTTGGATATTAGCCTCCAGAACTGAGAGACAATAAATTTCTGTTATTTTTAACAATACAGTTTGTGGTTCTTTATGAGAACAGCCCTAGGAAACTAATAAAACCATTTTTTTACTTTTCACCTTGGAAAAGGATAAAAAGAATAAATTTCCCTGAGTATAGTAGAATGTTCATGAGGAGTAGGTAATAGGCATTCTCATACACTACTGCTGGGAGGCTATATTTGGCCAGTTTTTTTTGTTGAGTGAATTGACAAAATGTATCAATAACAGCCTTAAAATAATATACCTTTTGATCTGGAAGTTATATTTTCACAAATTTGTCTGAAGGAATAAGATTTCAAAATGGTTATAGCTATGTGGATAATAGGGAAAGTTAAAATAACCTAAGTGTACAATAACAGGATTGTTTAAGTAAGTCATGGCATGTTATACGCAGTCATTAAGAATGATAACATAGATTTATATGATTCCTATAGGAAGGGATTTACAACATATTGTTGGAATAATAGAAAAATTCAAATTACAAAGTACACGTATAGGATGATCCTGTTTGTTGTAGGGAAAAATGTAGATATTTACACATATACATGTGTAAAGTAGTTGACAATTGATAGATATCCACTAAACATTTACCAAATAAATGAAAAAATAATTAAATTAATAAGTCATAAACCAAAATGTTAACATTACTTTTCTGTAGGTGGTAAAATTATGGGTGATTTTAAAAAATATATATGTTTTATTCGTTTTTGAATTATAGTATTTTCTAAGTTTTATACAATAAGCATGCATTACATCTACGATAAGAAAAAAGAAAGTAAAACATTTGTCTTCCTGTTTCAATTCTGCCATCAACTTATTTTCCGAACTGGGACCCCACAACCCCCACCATTCATTCTGCCTTAGTCCTCAGCAAGAAGTACGGGGTGGTTAGATGACCTCCAGGCCCTTCCCCAGTGGCCTTATAGGAGGTGGGAAAATGGAAAACTCTATAGAAGAGGGAACAGGAATGAAATGGAACCAGGAACAAACTAAGAGATTCTCCAGGAGCCCGGTGAAAATGCATGGGGGAGGGAGCCATAAAAACTGCTGGGGCTTCGGAAGCCAGCAGGTGGCACAATCAGAGCTGCCCAAACACTTAACTTGACTGGGCCTGAAGCCACATCACATCTGAATTCTGGTTTGTAAAAAGCAGCCAAAGAAACAACACAAACGACAACAGCAAAGAAGGAACTAGAAGTTACATGAACAGATGTCAACTTAGAAATACCCAAAAAGCTGACTTTTGAGGGCTATGAAACGAAGGCTGAGTGCAGCCACTTTGGAAAGCAATCTACAAAAGGTTAAACATAGAGTTACCCCATGACCCAGAAGTTCTGCTCCTAAGAGAAATGAAAACGTATGTCCATATAAAAACCTGTACATGAATGTTCAAAACACCATTATTCATAAAGGCCAAAAGGTAGAAAAACCCAAATGTATATCAATTGGCACAGGGGATAAACAAACTGTAGTACATCCGTATAATGGAATATTATTCGCCTACTAAAAAGGAATGAAGTACTAATCATATGTGCTATAACATGAAGGAATCTTGAAAACGTTATATTAAGGGAAAGAAGCCAGTCACAAAAGACCAAATATTGTATGATCCCATTTATATGAAATGTCCAGAGTAAGCAAATGTTGCCTAGAGCTTGGGAGGACGGTGGATTAGGGAGTTGATGGTTAAAGGGTATGGGGTTTCTTTTTGGGGTGATTGAATATGTTCTAAAAATCAATTGTGGTGATGATTTTAGAGTTCTGTGATACATTTAAAACTAATAAATTGTTAACTTTAAGTAAATCATCTGGTAGATGAATAATGCTTCAATAAAGCTGTTATTAAAAAAAATAATAATAAAGTCTCTAAGGCTGCCTTTTTCTAACCCATGCTATCAGTTCATCCTGCAGGCAAGTGCCATAATAGCTCTCATTTATTAGGGACATCCACTATACCAAGCATGGGTGTCAACCATGGCATGGAACTGGAGGACAAGAGACATGTGGCCCTGATACTCATTTCACCCCAGTCAACAGTCAGCAGACATCTGAATGAAGCCATCCTAGATCATTCAGCTGACCATTTTTACATGAAAGAGCCCAGCAGAGAGCAATCAAGCTGGGCCAGATCAGAATTGCTGCCCAGCTGACCCAGAGCAATGTGAACTAAGAAAACAACTGTCGTTGAAGGTATTGCATTTGGGAGTGGTTTATTACGCAGCAGAAACTGACACCCTTTTAATATGAATGCGTGAGAGTTCCTCCAGGAAGTATCTCCAGCTCTAGAACTACTGGAATATAGATTTGGCGTGTCTTCAAGTCGAGTAGATATCGCCAAGTAGTTTTTCACAGTGGCTATGCCAATTTGCACCTCCACTAGCCTTGTAGGCGAGTTCCTCTTGCACCAAGATCTTGCCAAGCCTGGGTAATGTCAGATATTTTGATTTTTGCCAGTCTGACAGCTGCGAAATGGTATCTTGTTGTTTTAATCTGCGAGTCCCTGATCACAAGTCAGGTCAAATATCTTTTCTGAAGTTTATTGGTTGAATGGGGTCTGCAAAGAAAGGACCTTGGTTAGGTTTGAGTTTTTCCACCTTCTTGACGTGGCAGACTCCCATTCATTTTTTAAGACACATGAAGAAAGTAAGCTTCAATTCCAGACTGTCTTCTCCAACTCTTGTCACCTGCCTTCTTTAAGAATCAGTTCTGGCACTTTCTTGACTTCCAGCCCCCACACTAGATTAGGCGGCCCCTCTGCCCAATTTGCCTCCCTCTATTTGAATACCCACCTCTTTGTATTGTAATTGTCGAACTTCCCTTTCAGAGAAGGGCTCAGGAAATAGGGAACTAGCCCCTGAGCCCCACCTCCTACCCTGTGTTCTAGGGCTCAGACAATCAACTCAGTCAATAGAAATAGGAATTGACTTCATCTACTCTGGCACCATTTATCTTCACATTTCTTTGCTATCTTTAGAGTTTATAGAGTGCTTCCAAGTTCGTTATCTCATTTTAATTTAGCAATAATAATAATTAAGATATTAATAACTAAATTATTCAGTATTTTATTTACATGGCACTTATTGAGAAATAACCATGCGAGGGGCATTGTGCTTAGCACATTACATGCATTATCTCACTGAATTCTGAAAATGACTACACAAGGAAGATAGGTCCATTTAATAAATAGGGAAACTGAGGCTTTCAGAGGTGGCTGAATCTGGATTTAATCTAAGGTCAGTCTGACTCTAAGGCCTGCGTTTTGTTCTTAATCATGAGGCCATACTACATCTAAGAATGTGAGACTGAGACCCAGAGAAAGGGAAATCGTCCCTGCAAACCTTCCGTGGACCCCACATGGCTCATCCACACCCTCCACCACCACTTTATTTCATCTGAGGTGGTTGGGAATTGTCATCCTCAATTTAATCACGTGGTGAAAAGTGAAGTGATTAAGCCACTTGTTCTTAGTCACACAGGAATCAGCACCAAAATCCTGAAGCTAGATCTTTAGTGCTAGGTGCAGGTCAACTACGACACCTTTGCTGCTCAGGTGAGGGTCCATGGACCACAGCAAAGGAGTCACCTAGGAGCTATCTTAGATCTATAACTGAGATCTGCAGCTGGACAGGTGCCCTGGAGACTCCTGTGTGCATCTAAATGTGAGAAGCGCTGCCTACAGCATGATTCTTGAATTGAAGTCCCACCTCCACCTGTCTTAGCTTAGGACCTTGAGGGAGTCATCATACCTCTTTTAACTTCAGTTTCACGTCTCTCAAATGGAGAGACTCAAATAATATAACACTTGAAACACAACAACTTTAAATGATGATTGTTGACCATGTGTATTAGTTTCCTACAGCTGCTGTAACAGGACCACAGATGAAGTGGCTTAAACAACAGAAATCTATTTTCTCTGTTTTGGAGGCCAGAAATCCAAAATCAAGGCATTGGCAAGGTTGATTCTCTCTGGACACTCTGAGAAAGAATCCATCACATGTCTCTTTCCTAGCTTCTGGTGGTTGCTGGCAATCTGTGGTGTTACTTGGCTTCTAGAAGGCGGCTTAACTCTAATCTTTGCTTCTGTCTTCACAACGCCCTCTTCCACGTGTCTCTGTGTGTCAAATTTCCTTCACCTGTCTCTCATAAGGACATCAGTCATTGGATGTAGGGCTGACCCTAAGTCCAGGAGGATCTCAGCTTAGGATCCTCAACTTAATTACATCTACAAAGACCCATGTCCCAGATAAGGTCACATGCTGAAGTTCTGTGGGAGACATGAATTTTGGGGGACACTATTCAAGTCACTGCAGCATGTTATGTGCAGATTGATTGCAAACATAGTCCCCGCTGTTTCCTTTCCTGTATCTGTGCCCCTTACAATGTGACTTTGCAATACTCCCCATCAAGTCATACTACTCTCAGGCACAAGCGCCTACTCACCCCTTCCCCCACCTTGAATCTGGGCAAGCCTTGGGGCTTGCTTTGCCAACAGAACGTGGTGGAAGTGATGGAGTTTCAGTTCTGAGCTTAGGCATCAAGAATGGTTCTGCTCTCTCTCTTGAATTGCTGCCTCCACTGTAAGAGCCAGGCCAAGTTAGCATACAGGAGGATGAGCAACCACATGGAGCAGGGAAGAGACATCTCAGCTGAGGCATAGCCAGCCATTCTCCAGCTGATCTGCCCACTGACTGCAGACATATGCATGAGCCTCAGATCAGCAGAACCGCTTAGCTGAACCCAGAATATGTTTGTTCTTATATGCCACTAAAATTGTGTGATTTTTCAATATGCAACATTATTGTAGCCATCGATATCTACTACATATTATCCTATTAGTATGAGTAAAATGGTTTAACTGCATGTTTCAAGCTAGTGGTTATATCAATAGAATATTCAAATCTAGAATGTACATTCCACAAGAACCAAGACTTTTTCTATTTTATTTCCCACAGCACCCCCAGTTCTTAGAATGATGCATGGCACGTAGTGTGTATTCAATAAATATTTGTTGTATGGATATGTGAAATCTGGGCTTTGCTTTAGTTTCTTTACCTATTAAATGGGATAATATAGAGACCTGGGAGAGTTGACATGAATGTTAAATGACAAAAAGAACATAATGTACTTGATACATAGTAAACACTTAATACATAGAAGCCAGAATTATTTATTATAGGGAAGTCAATTTTGGGGAGGCCATGAACCACAGAATTAAAAAAAAAAAAAACAGAACATTGACACACACAAACACACACACGTAAAATATTGTGCCTGATTCCAGGAACTTCACAGATGTGCTGAAGCAAGAGCCTCAAGTTAAGAACCCATAATTTAGAGATATTTATAAATGTCAGTTATTGTTGTTATTATGTCTACCATCTGCGGCACCTAAGAGATGTTAAAAAAGAAGGTGCCGCTGAACAAGTTAATGCTGAACATGGATCATCCCCCCCTGAAATTCTTTGGCCAATGACCATCCCAGCCCATGGTCAGGCCTTCTTGGCCCATCATCTGTAAGGAAAGAGGAATGACCTTGGCTTTTTCTGACAAGCAAGAACAATGATGCCAAGCCTTTTCCAGTGACCAGCAGAGGCTCCTTCATCTCCCTCCCTCCTTGCCCCCCCCACCCCACACACAGTCTTTCTGGGTCCCTCTGCCCAGTCTTCTCACACAGTTTAATAAAAAATCCTTATTTCCTCCAACTGAAAAATCATAACAGTGTGATTCTGAGATGTAACTGCAATACCCTTCTTGGTACAGTGAATTTTAATTAGACATCAAAAAGCCCTCGAGATCATACTAGTCCCTTGTAATGGTGTGTTCCAGAAAATTACTGCCATTTGATTAAATTAAAGGAAAGCCACTTAACTCCTTAGGCATATTTTAGTGGTTTTGGGATGGCATCGTGACCACTGTTGCCATTATTATTTACAGAGTGAGAAGCAAGCATACATCCTTCTGGAAGGTTGCCGATGAGACAAACGAGTTCTCAAGGAATAGAATAGGAGAGGATGAGAAATCATGCTTGGAACTGGGACACAGAATATTCACCAACTGGAGGTGGAGGGGAATGTATCTAATGTTAGTTGAAAATATACTATTATGGGCTGAATTGTGTACCTCCAAAATTGAAGTCTGAGCCCCAATACCTCAGAATGTAACCATATTTGGAGATAAGGTCTTTAAAGAGGTAATTAAGTTAAAATAAGATCTTTAGGTTGGGCCCTAATCCATCATGACTTGTGTTCTTACAAGAAAAGAAAATTTGGGCAAAGACATGCACATATGCACAAAGGGAAGACCATGTGGAGACACAGGGAGAAGATGGCCATCACCAAGCAAAGCAGAGAGGCCTCAGAAGAAGCCAACCCTGACGACTGTCACCTTGATCTCAGACTTCTGATCTTCAGAACTGTGAGAAAACAGCTTTCTGTTATGGTAGCCTGAGCTAACTAATATACATACTGTATGCCAGATGAGCACTTGGCATATGTAATTGCATTTCATCCTCACTGCAGTTAGTCACTTGCTTAAGGCCTTACCAGCTGGCAAAGTGGCAGAACCAAGATTTGAACACAAGTCCCTCTGACTCTGATGCCTGTCCCACATTGCCAAGCTGCATCAAACTGAGATGAGGAGAAAAGGCATGAAATTTGAAAACTCCCTCCCACGTAAACAACCTAGGATTTGGTACATGGTGGAGGCTCAGACACATTTTCAGCAAGCTCTGGTGTCTATCATACTCTTGAAAGGAGGCCACCCTCACTGAGGATTCTTTATGGAGTACGAGTGCTTCTGTAAATCTTTGAGAGATGTTAGAGAAGGTGCCTGATGCTTCTCTAGGAAGAATCAGAATCTGCATCTGTAAATTGATGGATCTGTTGCCTTCAGACTACAGTCAAAATTGCTTAGCCCAGCTTTCCAAGTCTGTCATGATCCACCCCTGCTCATCCCCTCTCCAGCCAAATCTCTGGCCATATACCTACTGAATCCAATGATGCAAAACTTCTTTGTTGTTCCCTGAATAATCTGCTCTCTTTCCTGCCTCCATGTCTTTGTTCTTGCTGTTTCCTCTGACTAGACTATACTTCCGACTTTGTCCACCTGGTGACCCCCTAACTCATCGTTCAAATGTCCCCTCTTCCAGGAAGCCTTCTTGACCTCATCTGAAAGAATCCGGGGCTTCCTTCCATGGGTATTTGTTACACTTTGTCCATCTTTTATGTAACAGGCATACCCTAAGGTGACCTCCACAATGAGTTCACACCCTGACAGAATCCCCTCCCCTTCAGAACCAGTGACTTGTTTCTAACAGATAGTGTATGGCAACAGGTGATAAGATGATGCTCCCTAGATTAGTTTCCCTTATATGGTCAAGATGATGAAATGGCACTCCTATGTTATAAAAGATTCCATTTTAGCACACTGTAGGGACTGACTCCCTCCTTGGCTTCCAAGAAATCAGCTCCCATGTGTGGGCCGTGAAGCAAAACTATGAGTGGCTTTGAAGATCAGAGAATGGCCCCCAGCCAACAGCCAGCAGAAAGGTGGGGCCTTCCAGTCATACCGTCCCAAGAGATGAACTCTGCCATCAACTGAAAGAGCTTGGAAGAGAATATTTCCTGAGTCAAACCTTCAAATGAAAACACAGCTCTGCAAACACCTGGATTGTAGCCTTGTGAGATACTGAGCAGAGGAAGCAGCTAATCTATGCTGAGACTCCGGATCTGCAGAAACTGTGAGATAATAAATGTTTGTGGTTTAAGCCATCAAGTTTGTAGTCATTTGTTACAGAGCAATAGGTAACTAATAACACTCTGTTACTACACATAGCCAGTATTATTCATGTGTTATTCCCAACTAATTGGGAGCTGTGAGCACAAGGACTAGAGTTCAGCGGCTTTAACCCCACACAGTGCCTGGCACACAGCAGGCACTTGACGCATATTTGTTGAATGAATGAGTGAATATGATCTTTAAGGTTCCACTTGGTTTTGAAAAAAAAATCACTATAATTCTAGGGTGTTGAAACTCCATTTACTGTTACCTTCAAGGAAGGTCAACAAGAGCATCAAATTTCCAAGGCATAAAGAAGAATGCAGAGAGCAAACATTCTTCTATACAGTTATAGATTCTTTGACACAATTTGCCAAGCAGTTGGGCACTCTGGGCCCTGTAAATATCATAATAATGATGTCTGCCAAGTGTCTTTGAAGGTGGTCAAAGTCAGAGGCAAAAATCACAAAACCTGCTGAAAGGCAGTAGCACCATTAGCTGCTATTTGGAACCCGGAGGCAAAGAGACATTAAGAGCCTCAAACCAGTCAGAGGAAGAGTCATCCATCAGTCAGCCATAGAGCGAGGGACAGAATTCTAAATCTAAATTTGGCCAAAACCCCCAGAAAATTGTTCATGTCTCTCCCCTTGTCCTTGTCTTTCCCTCCTTTCCTCCTCCTCTGCCAAAAAAAAAAAAAAAACACCAAAAACAAAAACAACTCTTTGAGCCAGAAAGGCCTGCATGCAAATCACTGCCTCCAAGACCCATCACTGTAAAGGTGGGATGACTGAGGCACGAGATAAAGGTCTTGGTCTGCAGTTATACAGATGGTCCTGGGCACAGCATTCTTTTTCAGAATCCCCTAAGACTGGAATTAAAAATCAAAACAAAACAAAACAAAAGGCTTTCTTGAGAATCATTGAAGAAATGAAACAATTAACCAGAAATTCTGGTACCTCGTTATAAAAAAAAAAATTTTACAGGGTCTAGTAGAGATAAGCAAAGCTAAGGAGTTATTTTCTCAAAGCAATTCCTACAGCAGACCAGGGCAGCCCTGGTCCCAGGCAAGGAACTATGTGCTTTGCATGCATTACCTTCATTAGCTTTCCAACCATTCCATTTCATCGCCCTTTTTATAGTTTTTGTTTGTTTGTTTGTTTGTTTGTTTTTAATGAACGAAGAAACTGAGGCTCAGAGAGGTGACATGATTCCTCTCTGAGGTTACGTAACCAGGAATTATTTAACTGAGTCTGTCTGCAGCACTGATCACTTTGCTGTGATGCCCAAAGGAGTGGGGAGTGAGGTCTGGTAAGCCGTACCTGGCACCCTCTTGTCAGAGCTCACGACGCTCCTGTCCAAGTCATCCATTAGCACATTCGGTGCGCACAACACAGTAGCTCCTGGCTGTCAGTTGCAGGAAGTGAGAACCGTGGTGGTCTTGTTCCCACTGAATTCCCCAAAACGGTGTTTGGCAGAACGAAGGAGAAGCTAAGAAAAGTCTGAATGATGAATGACCGAAGGAGAATGAATGCATGAATTGATGTCCCAGTTAACGATGCTGATGTGTGGCTGGCAAGGATGTTTTACTGGGGGCTTCTCTAATCTGAACCAAGCTGGTATGGGGAGTGAGTGTCCCAGTGCAACCAACAAATAATCCCCTGATTAAAGAAGCTCTTCCAGACTTCATAGCAATCGGATTATATAGCACAGTAGGCCTGATAAGGTCACTTCCACTGTTCTGCCTCTTTCCAGCCCACAGATTGGCTTCCTGCTATTTATTATTGCAATTGTTATAGTTTGCTATTTCCCCAACAGCTGTGGGAGAGACGTCGGCTTCAATCCCATCTGTCTTAATACAAGATGCAATAAGTGTGTGCAGTGGGGCTAGTCTGGGGGCGGTTAACAGTATAGACTTCGGGGAAACCACCTTATAGTGCAGACATTTAGCTTCCTCCTCTGTAAAGTAAAGGTAGTAGTAATGTCCATTTCCCAGGACTGTTGTGGATGTCTGTAAAGTGCTTAGCTGTCTGCAAGTACTCAATAAATTTTCTTTTTGCTACTAATGAGAGCCTGATGTGGCACCACTGGCTCCCACTGGGATGGTGGACAAGGCAGTAACTTTCTCTGGCCTCTGATTGTCCTATCTGTAACACAGAATCGGGGAGGGCAGGAACTAAGGATTCATTCAACAAATAACTAATGAGCACACACTAGCTGCTCATCCTGGGGCTGAAAACCAGACACAGAGAAAAGAGCCTGTTCTTGAGGGCCTCCCATGTGGGGAGAGCTTTAATCAAAGTGGGTGCCGAGCATCGCGGGAGCACCTGGTATGTGCCAGGCAGCGGGATAAGCACTTTGCATACACAATCTCGACCAATGTTTGTAATAATGCTGACAATGCCACTGTCCCCAGTTTATAGGTAAGGTCTCTCTGGTGCAAAAACCCTCCATGACATGTCAGAGGTGGAATTTAAACCTAGAGATCAACTCTGTGCTCTAACACTCTTCCAGCACAAACATCACATGATTCTCTGTGGCTAGAGACAGACTCTGGAGATTACACTAAGAGCAAGATAAATACCTGTATTTCTCCTCTTTTCCTGATGTTTTTGTGCTTTCTTTTTTTTCTCACTTCTCTCTTATCTCCCTGTACTTCCATCAACATTGTCTGCATTATCTACCAGTCAGAGAGGCAAACGTTTCCATTTTTTTCTGCTGATACCATGCCCACAGACACTGAAATGAAGAGACAGGCTCTGGTCCTGGAGAACAAGTGATAAGTCCAGTTGCTAATCTCCTTTCTCTGGGGACCTTGACATACTACATCAGAGAGCCTTGAATCCCCTCCTTCTTTACTAAATCCTTGCTCATTGTCCCCACCATAAAATGTCCGCTTACCAACCAGGGATCCTTAGTGGGCAGCGACTCTAACCTCAGACATTCCCCACCCAACTTTCAAGAGAACGTGGTCTTCATACCATTTCCATCTGGGACTTTTTAAAATCTTTGAACTAAACATTTGACTGGGTAAGAACTCTGGAGCCAGGCTGCCTGGGTTCAAATCCCAACTCTTCCATTAACTAACTACCTCTGTAAACTTAGACATATGTCCCTATGTCTCATTTTCCTGGCCATTTTACCAGGATGATGATGATGGTGGTGGTGGTGGTGTCTCTGTTTACAGAGGAGTGGGGAGGATTGAATGAGTTAAGATACAAATGTTTAAAACAGTATCTGGCCCTCAATAAACATTAACTACACGTTTCTATGTGCCCCATAGGAAATGCAGCTCAAATTAAATTAATCTGTATTGGCTTCTAAGGATATATTCCAGTAGATAAGAAAGAAGGGGAGAAGTTCCAAATGCCTATGAAATAGAAAAAGGCTTTTTAAGATTGCCATAAAAAAATTGAAGAAAATAAGAAACGACTTTATGATACCCTGCGAGTAGCAGTGTGCCTTCATTCACTGCACAGGACGTGGTGCTTACAGCTACCTCTGGAGAGACAGGTGCGGTTAGCAACTCCATTTTACAGATGAGAAGGGAAGTCATTTGCCTTGGGTCACTCACCCAGCAAAGGGACATTCTGAGAGTGGAATAAGGGTTTTCTGCTTGATATCCAGAGTACAACTAGATATGTTGTCTCGGTTAAAACAAATGCAACAATCAAACCACCACCAAAAAATGCAACTCAACACAGAGCACTTCTAAGTTGAGTAAAGTTCATTCTTCCCCTCTGTCTTTTCAACTGCTCTAAGGTGTTCAAGGTTTTCCAAGAACGAACACAGGAGAAGGGCATTGATTTGCCAAAGTTGGGCAAATAATGAACTATTGAAAGCGGCTTTGCTAATGACAGCAAAGGGAAGCCTGCAGCACACATGAGAGAATAATATTTTCCTTCTGAAGAGGGCGACATGCAACCGAGGTCTGCTCATGGACTCAGGTTTTCCTTCTAGGTCTTAAAGGCCAGACAGAGGCAGTGCAGCCCTCAGGTGCCCAGGCATCTTGGATTTCCAAGAGCTTACTTCTGAATGACAAGCACATCTTCAGACATGAAATAGGATTCTTGAGGTTTGAGCACAGTTACACGCTGCGCCTCACTGAGGGGACACACTGCAAACTGATACGAAGGTGGTTATGCAAGATGGATGGAAGAAACCCCAACGAGTTATTTTTCCATGCTCTCGTACTGCTCTGCCATCCCAAATCGGCCTCTATGCAATTAAATAGCATCCTATGATGGTTTCTGATGTTGGCAGAAGAAAGTGTTTCTTTTTCTGCTAAGACCTGTGTGCAAGGTAGTTTCTGCAAACATCTTGTGCACAGAAATAAAATGCTGGAAATGGGGATCTTAGCTCCTGGGATGCATTTATCAAGCCAATCACAGTAATTATAATTAGAACACAAACTAAGTGAAAGCTAAGCATGAAATACATTTGCAGTAAACCTGAACTGCATACAATTAAGCCCTGCTGGGTGGCATTTTGAGGATGCCATTAATATATTTTGGGGGTGGGGAAGATTGCTTTTTTTAAAAAATATCTTTGGCTGGTTGCATTGAAGGCTTCAAACAGCAGTTGAGAAGTATACAAGCTATTAACTACAAAACTTAAAGCTGTAAGACAGCTGTAGCTTAATTGGCTATTTAAGACACCCTGTTCATTGGGCTTTAACTTAATCTAGGTCTGTTTTAAGGAAGTAAAGAAGAGAACTGAGGATTTGGGGGGATAATAATATAACTTTAATTCCTAGCCTCAGTTTCAGAAATGCACTAAGCCAACAGTGTTGAAAATCCTTCAGGGTTCCCCATCATGTAAAAAAGAAAGTCCTTTCTTTCCCCTTAGGTGCCTTCATTCAGATGTCACCTCTTTGATTAATAAAGTCTTTACCATTTTCTCCTCCCCTAAACCTGGGTTCTCTCAGCCATTAATGCAATTATCATAGTGGTTTTTAGCTTTATTTATATGGTCTTTTCTACAAGACTGTGATCTCCTTGAGGTCAGAGATTTCATCTTTTTAACTTGGGTCTCCAGCACATAATCCAGCACAGAATAATGTGGTTGGAAAACGTTGAATAAAGAGTGATCAACTAAGTAAATGAATGAATGAATGAATGAATAAATGCTGCAGCCTTCCAGGTCTAGCTCAAACCTACTTTTCCCAGAGATAACGCAACTCTCCCTCACCCAGAAAGAAGTCAGATGGTTCTGCAATGGCAATTACAGAATGTTTTGGGGAAAATATAGCTTTCTACAGAAAATAGCTTAGGAGAGGCAATTCGGGTTGGAGCGCGTGTGTGTGAGTGTGTGTGTGTGTGTGTGTTTTGTGTGTAGGGGACACGACTGGCTCCTTAGAAAACCACCTTTGAATAAAAGCAGATGCTTTCACTTAGATTGTATTTAAGGGAGTGGGATGGCAGGTGAGAGGCTCTATGCCATGCCTCAGAGTATCTTCCCTTTTGTCTTGGATGGGAAGGCATAGAATATCTTTCCCCAACCCATTTTCTATATATTTAAAATTTTTTTGAAATAACTGTAGATTCACATGCAGTTGTAAAAAATAACACATAGACATTCCACGTACTCTTCACCCAGTTTCCCCCAGTGTGGACGAGATCACAACAGAACATTGACATTGATATAATCCACCCACTTTATTCAGATTTCACCAGATTTATGTGCACACATATTTGTGTGTGTGTGTGTGTGTGTATGTGTGCGCGCGCGTGTATTTGCACATTTTATGTTTCCGAAAACGTCTTTCTCACCTCCTGGAGACTGGCCAGGGGTCACTGCACAGGACTTGGCTCCCGCAGGCACCAGTCTATAGATCTCCTGAACCCCGCAGGTGGCCAGCAGGTCGTCCACGTAAACACTTGAACTTGTATGTCAGTGCGTGCCAGAGGGGAGAGCAACGTTTTCAGGAAGAGAACCGAGCCCGAAGCGTTCAACATTTTAGAGGCAACAAAGTTGACTCTTTCCCACTACCACCGTGGCTTCCCAGCTAACGGGCGCGTGGCTCCGACGCTTCCTTGCCGAAGGGCGCATTCAAGAGGCTCGCCTCCGACTTGCAAGGGGCTCGCGGGGCCCCCCCCACCCCGACCCCCCACGTTCACCCCTTTCTTCCCTGGTACTGAACTGTTTCACCCCGTCTCCAGGCAACCGCCCGGCGCGAGGCGGGACGTCATTTCCTGAAGAGCCCGCGGGGGGAAAGGGGCGGGGAGGGGGAGGGGCGAGGGGGTGGGGCCCAGGCTGGGCTGTGGGGACCGCGACGGCGTCGGAACTCGCTGGAACGTCGGCCTCGGGCGGCTCAACAGTTCGCAAAGTCCGGGCTCGAGTCGGCGCGGCTCCGTCTGCGCCCGGGCGGTGCAGGGGTGCGGGGAGGGGGTCCCCCGGGGTGCTGCATCCCGGGACTGCCCGGGACATGCCCCGCACCCCGTGCCGGACGGCCGCGCGGCTCCCCCGGCTGCGATTCGGCGGAGTCTGGGACTAGAGCGCTGCTCCCCACCCCCCGGACCTCACTGATGACTTTGGGGGTCCCCCAGCCCCAGTGGAAAACGGGCGGCCTGGCTGGGGGAGCCCCGGGCATGGTGTGACGGGGCGTCCGGCGCCTCGCACCCCAGCCCCCCAGCCCCCGTCGTCTCGGCGCCCCGCGGAATGTAGCCGCCGCCGCCGCCGCCCTCCCCCCGGACTCCAGCCGCAGAGCCTCCGCGACCTCGGACCTCGTCCTCCGGCCGCCGCCACCGCCTCCTCGTCCCGCGGGCACCCCCGGCGCCGTCTGCACCCCGCGCGGACTCCCGGCCGCCGTCTCTGCGTCCCGCACCCTCCCGCTTCTCTACTCCCCGTCCTGGCGCTGCGTGCCCGGGATCCCCCAAGCTCCAGACGCTGTCTCCGCGCCCCTGGACCCGCCTGCCCCCACCCCCCGAAACCCAGGTCCCAGCGGCGACCTCTGCGCTCTGGGCAGCCTCCCGCTGTCGCGCCGGGGTCGCTGCCGCCCCGCGTGCGCCCCGCGCGCGCCCGGGGTCCCCGGCGCGGAGATGCACGCGCCTCCGGACGGCCTGTCGCTGGGCTCCTCCGGCACCGGCACCGGCACCGGCACCGGCTCCGGCTCCGGCTCCGGCGGCGGCTCGCTGGGCTCGGCGGCCGCGGCGGGGGGCGCCGGGGGGCTGCGCCTGCTGTCGGCCAACGTGCGCCACCTGCACCGCGCGCTGACCGCGCTGCTGAGCGAGGCGGAGCGCGAGCAGGTCACGCACTGCCTGAACGCGTACCACGCGCGCCGCAACGTCTTCGACCTGGTCAGCACCCTGCGCGTGCTGCTCGACAGCCCGGCCAAGCGGCGCCTGCTGCCCCTGCTGCGCCTGGTCATCCCGCGCTCGGACCAGCTCCTCTTCGACCAGTACACGGCCGAGGGCCTCTACCTGCCCGCCGCCAGCACCCCTGCCGGCCGGCCCCCCGCCTGGGCCGGCCCCGACGGCGCGGGGCCCGGGCAGCTGCGCCTGGTGAGCCTGCGGCGCGCCAAGGCGCACGAGGGCTTGGGCTTCAGTATCCGCGGCGGCTCGGAGCATGGCGTGGGCATCTACGTGTCGCTGGTGGAGCCGGGCTCTCTGGCTGAAAAGGAAGGGCTGCGAGTCGGCGACCAGATCCTGCGTGTCAACGACAAGTCCCTGTCCCGGGTGAGCCACGCTGAGGCCGTCAAGGTAAGGGTCCTGGTTTGGGGATGAGTCCGAGGCAGAGTTACGCGTGGTTGGTCAGTCGGAGCTCCGTGCTGTGTGTCCGTCCGGAGGGGCAAATCGCTTGACTTTTCTGGGCTCCATGTTTCTTAAAACGGTTTCTTGATTAAAACAGAAACGTCTAGTTTGTTGAACAAACAGGTGATCCCAGACACTGGGGATATAAGGATGGGCAAAGCGGATGCGGGCCCTGCCTTCGCTGGGCATACAGGCTAGTGGTGGGTGAGAGACAGACATCAGATACTCGGGGAAAGGTATGATCACCAAGTGTGAAAGGGGTTGTGGACTCTCATGAACGTTAAAAGAGATAAGGTCTCTCTGCCTAGTATACGGTTGGTCATCAGTGGGTGTCCTCTGCTTCTGCTGTTGTTATCCTCATCTTGTAGGCTTTTGCCCCTGAAAGGAAGTTTTATTAGCTCCAAGTGGCCCAAGGAGGCTGTTCTGGTGATACACGGAGCTCTGGCATGACCAGCAGTTGATGGACCAGAATGTGTGTCCCAGGATAAGTCGCTTGTCCTCTCTGACTCTCCAGTTCTGAGCTTGGTATATGGAGCAACAGGACTAGTGAAGTGTCCCTAACCTTGCTGGAAGTGAGGCACCTGCCTGAATGTCAAAAACAAATCCTCCACTCCCTTGAGAGTAGTTGTTCTTTTTAGTGTCTGTTAATTGAGAAAAATAACCTTATGACAGGAAGCTCCTAAGGATTTAACTGTGCTGTTTAAAGGAATGTGTGTGTTTGCTAATCACATGCCTAGGGCTATTGGAAACCAGTTGGCATATGAGATGGATAATTTTGCTCTATGCGTGGATTCAAAGATGCCTTGCAGGCGTTCCCACATACATACGCAAACACACATGCCACCTTTGCGTGCAAGTTTTTGGGAAAACAAACAGTGACACACTTTGCTTCTGCAGACAAAATGCTTCTTTGAGAGGTTTGGGCTGGCCTGTGACCCAGCTTCTCACAACCCCGTTCCTTACCCCCGCCTCTGGTCCTCCTCAGTACAGGTGTCTTGGTTGCCAGCTGAGGGCCTGCCGGCTGCTGGCAAACGCTTAGGCAGCAGAGATCCAGGGCTGTTTCCTGTGTGCTAGTCAGTGACCTGTGTCCAGGTGCGTCTGGAACCCACTTCCTGATTATTCTCCTGGGACATGACTGTCTCATCTATGACCTTGACTTCCCTTATTTGCTTCTCAACCCCTCTGCTCCTCAGGGAGGTTCCTAAGGATTTTGGAAACTTATTTGCTGCTTCCGGAAAAAGACCGATTGGTTTATATTGTTGGAGGCTGGGAGGGGAGTGTTGCAGTGGACAAAACTCCTTATGGGTTTCATGTACCCATCCTCCTTTCTGTCTCCCCCTACCCCACATCAATCTTTTCCCTTTAACTGATATTCCATATACTTATAAAGACATAATTTATTAGCCTTTAACCCTAAGAGGTCTGGAATTCCCAGATGATAAATTTATACTCGAAAGCTACTTGATCCAAATGGTCATTTATAAATGTTGATTCACTTTTTGTGGCCATTTAAAGAGCCTTGGGTGACTTAATCATCACAAGGTGATAGATTTGGGGAGGGCCTCAGGTAACCTGGATGTTAAAGATGCGCACTTTTCCTTCAAATCTCACCCCAGACTCAGACTTGCCTGTAAGGCCAGAGCTGCGGAGCTGAGAATTTCAGCTTGGCCCTCCCTGGTTTTGTCAGGGGTGCTCTGTACCTTCTGTCTGCACCTTCCCAAACTACACTGAGGTGCTGTTACTCTGTGACTCAGAGCAGCAGTAGGACTTACTTAGCTCATTTATTTACTTTTATTGCTTCTGAGTAAAACCCAGACTCTTCCATGGCATAGGTTTTGAAGCCCCAGAACTAATCCTTGCCAAAGGGAGAGGTTGGTTGATAGGATATGTGGGAGCCTGTATGAGCTGAGCAGCCCCCTTTTTCCCTGTCACTTATCCTCCGGAGGTGTCTGCTAAGGGATATTGAGGTCCTTCTTCAGGGGTGCCCTTCTCCTGGCTAATGCCAGACACATAACCTGCCCGAATGCACCCCTTTGCACCCTTTGGAAGCAACAGGCAAAATGAGTGCTTTGTGTCACCTTAACTCCAGTGAGAGGGGGAGACAGACTTTCCGTGGGTGGAATTTAAAACGGAGGAGGCGGAACCTGTTTCCGTGGCCTGCACTAGCACCTCAGGGTTGCAGGATGGGCAGGCAGTCTCAGGGACAATGTAGAAGAACACCTGGAGCCTTTGACACATTTCCCCCAAATTAAGGGTATTTAGTGCCTTAACTGAAAGCCAAAAGAGGCCCAGCTTCTCTACTACATACAGACTGCCCTTAACCCGGCCCTTTTTTATAAGCTACAGTGCTCTAGGGCACCACATCAAGGGTTTTCTGGTGAAGGTACATTCCTATGAACTAAAGTTCAGCCTTTATTCAAAGGTCACCACTTTTTCTGCTTATATCCTTTTTCTGTTGCAAGACACCACATTGCATTTAGAAGCAGATGTGTTTTCTTCTTCAATTTTATTTTATTTATTTATAGTCGTCCTTCTGTATCCACGGGGGATTGGCTGTAAGATGCCTCGTGGTACCAAATTCCCAGGGTGCTCAAGTCCCTTAGTTGACCCTTCTTTAAAAAATCTTTTTTAAAATTTAAGTGTAGTTGGTATGCAGTATTATATTAACTATCATATTAACTATATTAGGTGTACGATATAGCGATTCAAGAATTTTATACCTTACCATGTGATCATACCACTAATTCTAGTGATCATTTGTCACCATGCAAACTTACCCCAATATTATCGACTACATCTCCCTTCACCTTTTTCACCCATCCTCCGCTTTCTGGTAACCATCCCTATGGTCTGTGTTTCTATTACCTGTGGGTTCCCCCATCTGAGGATACAGAGGGCTGACTGTGTTTGTTTCTTTATTTTGCTTCCTCCCCCAGCTCTTTTGAGGTATACCTGAAAAATAAAAGTTGTATATATTTAAGGTGCACATGTGATGATTTGATATACCTATACATCGTTAAAGGGTTACCATAATCAAGCTAATTACATATCCATCACCTGGATGTGTAAAAAAACATAATTATTTTATTTTTGTGTTAAGAACACTTAAGATATACCCTCTTAGCAAATTTCCAAGTATATAGTACAGAATTGTTAACTATTTTGTCACCATGCTGTGCATAGAACTTACTTCATCTTATAATTTGACTAACATCTCCCCACTTCCCTCACTCCTTGTCCCCTGCGACCATCATTCTATTCTCTACTTCTGTGATTTCAACTTTTTTAGATTCCACATATAAGTGAGACCTTGTCTTTATGTGTCTGGCTTATTTCACTTAGTATAACATCCTCCACGTTCATTCATGGTGTCATAATTGGCAGGTTTTCCTTTTTTGTAGATGAATAATATCTGTGTGTGTGTGTGCGCGTGTGTGCGTGCATTGTATGCATGTATACCACGTTTATTGTCTCCATTCATCTGTCAATAGGTTGTTTCCATGTTTTAGCTATTAAGGAGATGTTTTCAACCTAAACACCTATTTTCCTTCTGCAGGTAAAAAGAGGGGGAAAAGATCCTCTGAGCTTCTCAAAGGAGAGATTACTTGTGTGCGTGTAATAAAAAGAAATTGAAATTTAGGAATCTAGTTACTTAAGAGGTTATGAGTTAGAAAGAGTCATCTCCTCTCAGTCAACAGAGGGGACTAAACATAGAAAGTGTTTTCCACTTCTCTCGGACACGTCAAGCATTCATTGTTACCCAGAACAGTTCAGTGAGGATTTTATCTACTGTCCATTGGGGCTCCCATCCCTCCCTTGAAGCCTGTTTGCTAAATCAGCAGTGACAGGTCCAGATAAGGCAAGCCAGTTACTATTTGCAATTATGTTGAAACATTTGATTTTTGAAAACTCTGTCTTGAATGATCAGGAGCCAAACTAATAATAATAAAAAAGGAGACCTTTCAGAGTTTTTCAGCCAAGAATGCTTGATAAATTGGCCAAGGAGTCCACAGACCAGAGATGTTGCATTGGGCTCTGCCACACACTTCCTGTGTGATCTTGGGCCAGTCACCGACCCTCTCTGTACCCTAGGGTGGATGGGCAAGGGGCTGCCCGCCCAATGCCCTTTCCAGCTCAGTCTATGATTTGCTTGGCAAGTGCTCCACAGAATGCATTGAGAATGTCTAATGCAATGTTTTCTCATTCTTTTGGAATTGCTTTCATTTACGACAGAGTGAAGAAAGTTGGCTAAAGATTAGGAGATGAGGATCTTGGCACTTTGTGTAGCCTCCTACTAAATTAGGAAATGGATGGGTTACACACTGTACTGATGAGAACTTGACTGCTGTCCCTCGACCCAAGAACACCAACCCTGGTGCCATTCCAGAGTAAATGGGAAAATGACAATAAGATTGTGGCATGCACGGCACTACCCTGGGAGCACTGAGAATCAAATTCATTTATCCCGCCTGTTTCCCTGATTCTGCGGGTAGCAGGGAGTAGCAGGGAGTAAAACGCGGGGTATCCAGCAGCTGCTGGGATGTGTGTCTGTATCTGTGTGTTTCATCTTGGTAAAAATTAAACGGCTTCATTATAGTCTCCACATCCCCCTGGGTACATCCAAGGAGCATATTAGAATTTGAAATGTTCCAGGAGTTAAAAATAGTGGCTGGCGCTTTCACTTAATTAGGGTTATCAGACCCTCCTTTCCTTTGCATAATAGCCCAGGAAGAATCCATCCATATGAATATAAAACATTGTATTTGGTCCACTGTGTTCTAAATGACACATTTGTCATTTTTCTATTGTACTTGGCTAGCTGAGGCCATTACATATTTTTACCACTTCCGACTTAGTATCTGAAATGCAGCTTCTTCCCCTGGTGTCATTCCTGTATTCCAGTTTGGCAACGATGGACAATGTGTTCATGGGTATGCATAGACTTTCCTCTGCTCTGCACTCCTTCTTGGGTCCTGTGGGTCTTGTCAACTGCGGCAGGTTGAAAATTCACTATTAATAAACCCTTTTCCGAATAGATGTTGTGCGCTGGACCCAGGGTGTGATACAGTACCTTGAGAGGGTGCATTTCCTTAATTCAGTCTTGTCTATGTGGCGCAAGCTGATCCTCAAGGTTTTAGAAAATGACAGTGCCTCTGTAAAAATGCTTTCAACTGGTTATTTGTTATTCAAGTCAAAGAAGCACTTTGTCAGGAGGAAGAGAGTGCCTTTATTTTTTAAGGATTGATATTCTTAGAGGAGAATATTCCTGCCTCCTGGCTTTAAGCTGGGCATGAAAGAAATATAGAATCACTCCAGCGCTAGCTTCTAGTTGCTCTGTCACCCCCTCCCTACTTCTGACAAACCCAGTGTTGTTTATTACCTGCCACGGAGTCATCATTTGGATGGAGCTGCAGAGATAAGTATGATCCTTCCACTCCCAACCAACTGGATTGTGTGCATGCGCGTGTACATTGTTGTTTCCCACCTCTGCCTACTTCAGCCACATGGCACACGTAGCCTCTCACATGCCTGTCTGTCTGTGCCCACCGCACATGTTCATCTACTCCAAGTCATAATCCCCCCTCTACCCTGCAGAGGGTTTTGCACTGAAGCAGCCATCCATGGGGGATTAGGCTCCAACTAGCTTCCTAGCAAGGATCTTTGATGACCTGGAAGTCCACTGCTCAGGGACCCCAGACAAGGGCCTGGCAAGGACCAGAGAGACTCTGATTAGAAGGAATGGCCTTAAAATGGCTGGCAGTGGCTGAAAGCTGAAATACAAATTTTTCAAAACCAACCCATTTTCTTTCTTATTTTTAAACCCCCCCAAGCAAGAAGCTCATGTTAACATTGAGCTCTCCCGGACTTCTAATTGTGCTCCAGGGTGGGGCAGCCTTTTAGATTCCTGTGCTGCATTCCATTTTACTTCTATAGGAAAGAGAACAAGGAGCAGGAATCAGACTGTTTCCAGTGCACCCCGGGCTCCGGCTGCAGGAGGCAGCACCACGAGGCCAGTGAACGTTGCTTTACTGGAACTCATTTGGGAAGAGAGGAGGCTGACGTTAGTGAGCGCCTACTATGTGCCAGGTGCTTCCTCTCTCCCAGGAGAGGCAGGGAAGTGAGGAGGGTCATGCTCAAGGAGGCAAAACTGACTAGCCCAAGTTCACTACTGGGATTAGGAACTTGGCAGCCCTTCTACCTTACTTCCCTGTGGGAACCCAGCCCTAGGGTTTGATAGCTGGCCTCCTGGAAGACAATATCAACCCCTTGCTGGAAGGCAGTCAGGTGGCACATTTTGTGCTTGATCTTTTGGGGCCTTTTAAGAACCATCCAAAGGCTTCATTTTACTTGGTAGGGAGTCTGATGCCCACACATCAAGGGCGCATGGCATGTGTTACCCCAGCCCGTCGTCATGTACAACCATTTTGTACATACGTGCTCTGAGCAGCTCTTACCACTGTAAGGCCTGAGGTTGGTACTTGAAAGTAAGAGATGAATAGGACATGCCCCTGCCCTTGGAGAAGGAGAACCGTAGGGGGACACGAAGCCACTCAGAGAAGTCACCCAGTGTTATAAGTGCTATGACATTTGCATACCTTCACAGCCCTGCCTCCCTCTTCAAGGTGGCACCCCTCACCCCCACCCTTACCCTTCTATCTCCTTACCCTGATCCAAATTTCTTCAGTGCACTTGTCGAAAGGATGTTTCACTATGTTGATTGTCTGTCTTTCCCACTGCAGGTAAGCTCCGAGAACTGAAATTTTACCTGCAGTGCTCACTCACATACCCCAGCACCTCCACAGTGCTGGCCACATAGTAGGTGCTTTAATAAATTAATAAATATTTGCCATAATGAAATGACCTCTCAATGCAGTGCTGGTGAGTTCAGGATGCCTTGGTTCCTGAGTGTGGTATCTGAAGAAAGTTCATGGGTTGCAACGTGGTGGGCGCTGGAGAGGAAACTGAGGAAAGCCATAGGCTCTAGTATATGCTTTATGGTGAAGCTGGCCCTGTTGGCTGTGGGTACATCACGTGGCATTTCTGAACCTCAGTCCTTGGAACTGTGAACCAGGCATAGGCACCTTCCACCTGCCTCTTTCCTGGGATGGCTGTGGGGATCAAATGACTTAATAGGTATAAAAAATTTGGTAAATAGGATGCCCTCCACTATTGCGATTGACCCTTGAACAAGACGGGTTTGAACTGCATAAATCAAATGAAAAAAATCTATGTATAAGTGGACCAGCATGGTTCAAACCCGCTTTGTTCAAGGGTCAACTGGAGGTTGGGAATCCTAGGACGTGGAGGGCCGACTTTAGTTATACTTGGATTTTCAACTACGCAGGTGTTGGTGCCCCTAAACCCTGCGTTGTTTAGGGGTCAACTCTTTTAGTGAAAAGCCTTTTAAAAAATGTGGTCTGTGCCCAGGTGGGCAGCAGCTTTTCTCATCCTCTGCAGCCCAGCTCCACCCTATGAGACCCCTTTGGTTGTTTCATTTGTCACTTTGCTCTTAATTTTAAAGCCCCATTTCCAAAGGTAGGGTATTTACCAAGCCTGACTGTGCCTGCGATTTCAAAATATAAGCATTTATTTCTTTCTGAAAGCAATCAGTGAACCAATTTTGGGTGAAGTATGTTTTCTGGCTTTTTGTTTTTTAAAAGCAACAATAACACTGTTCAGATTTTAAGAAGCCCTAACATGTCAGGTGAAGGCCAAGTTCCTGCTAATCATTTGTATGTTCAAAAGCTGCTTATTCTCTCCTGAGAATGCATAAATGGGTTTATTTTTTCTTCTTTTTCCAGTGCCAGCCCCCTTGCCTCCTCACTCCTTTAAGAATTTGTGTTTCTTCTGCTAAATTGGCTGTGGTTTTGCTTCAGCTGGCAGCCAGTTTTGTAGTTGTGTTTCTTCTCTACCTGAGTTTTTGTAATATCAGCATCCTCTCAACTTTGAATGCAAAGCAAATATATCAGCCTCCATAAGCAAGTCCCAAGACATCTTCTTTACCAAATTCTGAAGCTTCAGGCTATAGGGAGGAACATAGTGCAGTGACATCAAAAGAGGTATTTCCAGACACCTGCGTGTTGGGACCTTAGAAGCCGTGGTTCACATGCGCAGCTTGCCTGAAAATTAACAAGGCCCCAGGCAAATCTTAACCAGGTCTGGGAAGCACTGCCTTCCTTCAGGATCCGCTTCCCCTTCCCCATCCCCATTTATCCATATACACTTGACCAGAGAAGCATTCTCCTTATCCTTAGCTGTTTTGGAATAGGATCCCAGATGTGCAAGGTCAGCTGATATATTGAAAGTCTAGGGAAGGGAGGTCTGTACCCAAGAGGTGAGAGATGCCTTTTAGAGATGGATTTGTGTTCATCTGACAGTGTACTTGGCTGTGACCTTGAGCGACTCTTTTGACTTTCTGTGACTCAGACTCCCCTACCCTTGAACCTGCCTCACAGTCCTCACAAACAGTCCTTGTTGCCATTGCACATCTAAAGTTTGAAAAATATGGCTGTGGAGGTCCCGCTGCAAGCACTGTAATGAAAAATGTTATCGACTGCATTTGCTTGGCTTTGAAAATCTTCTGTTGTGCCTGCTTAGTTGGAAAAAAAAATGCCGTTGGAGGAAAATACTGGGATTCGGGGCCTTCCTGATCAGTCATAGCAGTTTGAATTACAGAGTCATTTAGGAAATGTAGTTGATGTTCCCACGTCAACAGAGTTTATTTTAAAATGTCTCCTCTCTGGATTTTCACATCTGCATGTTCATGTCACAGCAGTATGCAAGCCCAGGGGTGGGATGAAATTGTGTGTCCCCACCACCTTTTAAAAATGTGGGGAGGCAGGACAGATTCATGGTCCAGAGGCCAGTGCGTGACAGCGTTATCCAGGTAGGCTGCATCCCCAACCTTGTTTTCCAGCATCCTTCCCTGATGGGTTCCCCAGGGGGCCTGATCAGGAGGGGGAGGGGAAAGCTATTTCCAGAACCCATTAGAGCAATTAATGCAGGTGGAAGTGGTGATTTGAGAACAGGGGCATCTGCACTTTAAAAAAAAAAAAAAAGCCCCGTAATTTATTTGAACCACATTTGAAATGGCACGCTAGGCTTCATTAAGAAGTTTCTGATTAAGAACAGAAGAGTGGTCCAGCCTTCAGAAATTACTCTCCCGTGTAAAAGTCTTGGGGAGAGAGAGGGGAGGTTCTTCTAGCCCCACATGGAAGGTGTGGTGTCTTTTGTTGTGTCTGGATTCAGCGCAACCTTTTTTATCCTTTTCTCCATCTGTCTCTTTTTGCCTCCTTCCCGTTTCTCCTTGGGGCCCCAAACCTTTCCTGGATTTCTCCCAGTTCTTCTGAATCCTCTCCCGCTTTCGAGAGTCTTTCCAAACCTGAGATTGTAAGTGTACTGGGAAGGTCACGATGCTCAGAAGGCCCTCAAATTCCTTCCTCACCGTGTCTGAATGTATCTTCACCCATCTTCTAGCCCTCATTGTCCGTGAATAGGATCTGTGCCTCTTTTTAGTGTCTTTATTTATCCTTATATCTATATTCAGCTCTTCTCCAGTATTGAGAACGATCTTTATTTGTACTGGATCCTGGTTCAATGCTGACCCTCTGAGGACACCTCTCCTCTCACCTTCCAGTTGTGGTCACGTGCCACATTAGTAACCTTAACCTGTTCCTCTTCTCCAGGGTCTCACACTCAGTGGGGATGTGGCGAGGTTAGACCCTCCAGGCTTGATCTCTCCCCAGCACTTCACAGATCACACTTATGCCCTGCCCACCATCACCACTTCAAATGGCATTGTTGGTCTCCTTACTGTTTCTCTGTCTCCCCTCTGGTTCATCTGCCCTCCAGTCCTTTCAGCATCCTGGAGGCAGGACTAACCTTCTAAATTTGTATCTGATCAAACCATGCCCTGCTTATTAGTGCCTTGCACTGGACCTGGAGGCCTGCAAAGCAGAGGTTGAGCCCCTTAACCTGTCCTTTGGGCTGCTCATAACCTATCTGATCCCCGTTGAGCTACACACTGGCCTTATCATGTGGCCAGACAAGCAACACACCATCCTGTTTTTCTCCACATGTAGATACCTACAGCCCCCGTGGGCCAGGCCCCAAAGTATCCTGCTAGCAGACCTGCCCTCATACCTGCAGATGGGGACAGCTGGAAACCTTTTCTTCTCGCCAGTTCCCTCAGTGTGGAGGCCTGCTTCAACTGCATGACACAGATAATATAGGTCCTCGTGTTTTCATGGGTTACTCCTTGGTCAGTAACAGCCTTTGCATCGAGCCAGACACCGTCTTCAGTCCTCTGTGTAAACTCATTTAAACCTCTCGACAGTCCTATCAGGCTGCAGGTAGGCACCATTTTTATCTCTTCATTTTGCAGACTTGAAAAGTGTTTGTCACTTGCCTGTTGTCACAAACATAGAAAGCGGCAGAGGTTTTATTGACTTGAGGGAATGTGTTCATCACTCCAACACCGGAGAGAGGGGACATCCCACGATGCCGGAGGCTGAGCCCTGGAGCCAGACATTCTGGGTTTGAAGCCCTGATCTGCCACTTTGTACCTGTGGAAACTTGAACAAATTTCTTAACCCCTCCGGTTCTGAGATTCCTCTTCAATAAAATTGTAAGGAAAATAGTAGTCAAATGACAGGCGAGTTACTTTTAATTTCTTTATCTCTAAAATGGGAATACCGATGACCATATAGGGAATGTGGTAAAGCACTGGATGCTTCTGTTAACCTGAACATTTTAATGATTCCTGCTGTGTTGGGTTCTGTTTTCCTCCTGGACAATGTCCTCCCTGGTTTAAAATCCATAACACACAAGATGCTTACAAGCTGATGATACTGAGCACACCAATAAATATGGCCACCAAGGAGGGTCTTTGTGCCACCAGGAGCTCTGCTAGGGCTTCCTGGGAATCCACTCACCGACTCTTTACCACAGCTCGTGGGGAGGGGAAGCTGAGCATCAGGAGGGACCAGTGACCAGCCGCCAGCACACAGGTGAGGTGGGAGCCGGCAGGACCGGGATTCGAACCCGGGACTTTCTGCCTCCAAAGCTCATTGCCTCTGCTTTAGATTTCTTCTCATCGAGAAGTTGGGTGTGCAGCCCGGTGCAGTGCTGGCCAGAGCTGGGATTCAGTAAATGTCTTTCCTGATTTTTGTCCTCATGGAAATGGCTTTGCAGCCATTTGACAAGAAGAGCCAAGAGGAACCAGTCAACCCAGGCCACGGCCACCCCGCCCCTTCCCGCGCAAGCTCAATGCATCTTATTGACTAGACTTTAGGGGCAGAGGCGGCACTGGGCACTCTTGGCCTCTTTTATTCCTTCTCTCATCTCTTTCATCATGCCCCGACCTTTGTCAGGATTTTATTTTGTATGTTCCCTAAATAGATAACTGTGACCTCAACTCAACCCCCAGTAGGCTAAACCCATAGCTTATGAAATCATCTCATTGAATGGTGGAGTCTGAATCTGTCTACACTGTCTGTCGTGTGGGCAGGATGAAGACATGGTCTCCTGGGCCTTGTGTAAAAGGCTGGTGGTCATCAACCCCATCACAGGCTGGACAAATGAAGGGCCATATTGTCTGCGTTATAAGAAACATGAGGAGTAGAGGAGTCAGCTTGGACTTTTAAAATAACATGAGTGCTTGTGTTTTAATTGTCAAAGACACATAAGTTCAATTTAGAAAACTCAGAAAAACACAAAGGAAACAAAAATCATTGATGATTTCCTCCACCCAGAAATGATCACTATTGGCAATTTGATTCCTGTCTCTCTCATCCCCCATGTACCTATAAATGTGAATTCATAGTGGGAATTTTCTACAAAACTGCCATTCTGAATGTAGTTACGAAGTTTGCTTCATCAAATAGTGTATTGTGACTATTTCCCCACCCTGATAAATGTTGTTAGAATGTGATTTTTAATGATTGTGTAATATGTCATAGCAAAGAGGCACGTGATTTCTTTAACAAATTTCTTCTTGTTGGACAGTTTTTAACATTATCCATATCGCTGCTTTACGCATCCTTCACATTAATCGCTAAGCACATTTCTAGTCATTCCTTGGGCTCTCTTTCTTTAGGTGGCATTGGCTCAAGGGATGGATGGGATTTTAAGGCTTTGATGGCTGTTGCCAAATGGTTCTTGGGGAGTTCATCTTTTCACAGTCCCTCCTACCAACATTAGCAGTGTATGAGATGCCTCATTTTTCCTCAGCCTTGACCACACTGGATATTATATTTCTTTTCCATTTTGGCCAATCTGATAGACTAAGAAGTATCTCATTTTAATCTGCATGACTTAAATAGTGAAGTTGAACTCCTTTGCATGTTTATTGTTCATATAGCTTTATGTACTAAATGTATGAAATCCGTAACATATATAATGTACATTATGGACATCATTATATACATGTATGATGTCTATCCTATCTATAACATATTTATTTATTTTTGGTATATAACTGATTGATGTCTTACACCTATTTACTCACAGGAGTTTTACATTTCCATATCATCAGCTCTGTCAGTCATTTTCTTTGTCGTGTCTGCTGAGTAGTTGTTAGGAGGTGGTTGATTTATCCGTGCTGAATTCTGACGCTTCAGTCTGAGGGTAAGTTAAATTGGAAGCCTCTTCCCTTGTTAACTAAAAATGCTCAAGAGATGACAAGGGATAGGAATATAAAGAGAGTTGGCAAGGAGAAACAAACACCCCAATCATATAGCTTCTCGTGGACCAAGAAAATGATATTGACAGGAATAGATTTTCCTGATGGATGGTTGTGCTGTAGGCATTGATTCTAGGCAACAGAACACTCTATTGCAAACCCATTGAGGTTTATCTTGAATGATTATATTTATAACGCCCAGAATCTTGTTAGTTTTTCCCCGAAGAAAAAAAAAGAAAAGAATAAAGAGATGAAATTTAAAAGAACATTCGTACAGGCATTTACTTAAATTACGAAAGCCAGGCTTAGTGGATAATTGAAGAATTGCATTAAAAAGGAATCAATATCTGGAATCTGCTCTGTCCTCCTCTGGTGAGTTATTTTGCAAAGGGATGGTGACTGTCTTGCAAATTTCTCATACCATTTTCCCCAAGGACACCGCTATTTCCCTCTCTTTGATCCTTCAGTGGTTTTTCTTTTAGCATAGCCTTAACTCACCAGGACGTTTAGGAGCAAAGATACTGGAGAGCAGGAGCTTTAAAATGTCAGGTTCCTGTTTCAGCCTCTGGGATCCTGGCGTTGCCAGCAGTGGAGCAAATGTTCCTTTTTGTATCTTCACACCGAGCCTTTGGAGAAGGTCAAACTCATAAAGAAAAGAGAATGGAGGGAATAAACAGTTGATTTTTTTAAAATCTGCGTAAGGCCCAAATTAAATGCAAATTTAAACAGCATTCAAGAAAACTGAAAAGGGGAAAAGAAGACACCGATACTTCCCACCCCTGGCCATCTCCCCTGGCTTTTATCCCTGTGCATGCACATTTCCCCAGTGGTTTAATCATCTGCCTCTGTTGGTCTTTGCTTTGTACTTATGCTCCTGTGTTGTTTCATGATCCTTCTGCTGAGCTGCCTTTCAGATAAGGGGTCTTGGGTGGGCTCACACAGCTGCTGTGCAGTCCAATTGATTGTCCCCAGGGAGCAGCAGCTTAAGGAGATGGGGTGTCTACAGAGAGCCAGAGCAGATGGGCTACTTCGTGGCACAGCTTTACCCCAGATCCCGGCCCCCTGATGGGCACACAGGTGTCAGGGGCTTCACGATGAAGCCACCATGCTTTACGATACCGTGAATTCTTACCACACCACTGCCTGCTATGTCAACAGTCCAGAAGGATAGAGACTTACAAATTTTGGACTTTTGTTTGAGGGAATGTTTATAAATGACATGTGTTCTTAGACCAAAGTCAACAGCAGCTCCTGGGGAGTGGAGGGTGAGAGGCAGGATAAGAAAGCAGAGTTGTTACCCAAGTGTTCGTGGGAATATCTCTGCCTCAAGCTCCTTGTACAAGGTATCTAATCTTTGAAACTTTACCATCCATTTAGCCACTCGACAGTTGTTTGATTGAGCACCTCCTTTGTGATTGGTGTGATTTCACATCCTCTTTAAACTCGACATATCCTATTTACCTATTGTTTACATGTTTATAATTAGTATTCCTTCCCACCTCAAAAATAATTGAGTGACTTAACCTAAAAAGCGCAAATCATGAAAAAAGGCGGAGGGATCAAAAATCATTTTGGAAAAACAGAGAGAGAGAAAGGGAGAGAGAGAACGTGTATGTATGTGTGTTGCCTTTAATATGAATAGTATTTTATATTTAAATGGAATTGTGAGCTCCCTAGCAACCAAGACAGAAAGGGAAATTAATACATGATTAGATCTTGCAAAAGAACTTATTGCCACTTCAGGAGAGGTGTTATTCCTCGCTGGTGTTCAGTTTCAAGAAGAAGGCTGTCAGTTTCATGGGGGAAGGCAATTTCAATTGCATTTCTTCATTGTTTCTCATTTTATGTGGAATCACCCACAATCCACCTTTCATATTGATTGATACATCTGTGACCAAACCAGAAGTTTTCTGCCTTCGCTATCTGTTGAGAAAGATGTGAATGAAATAATCACTTGTGTACGTGTGTTGAGATATGTTCTTTCAGGAATAAGGAGCAGCATATCCAAACAGCCTGGAGCACTTGATATTATAAGAAAGGTCTGGTGACAGGGGCAGGGAACGAGGCTGGCCAAGCAGCGGAGCTAGATGCACAGGGCTGAGATGCACTGTGCAGGAGCTTGCATTTTCCATCAGAAGCAATGGAAGAGTTTGGGGTAGAGCGGGGACAGGGTCTGCTTGCATTGTAAAAGGATGTGCTGACTGCCCTGCAGAGACGGATTTTAGAGGCTGAGAGAGGGGGCTGGGAAGCTGTTGCAGTTAGTGGTCCCTGTAAGAGGTAATTAACACAGATAAGAACACGATGCAGAGGGAAGGAGTTCTGAAGACAGAGAGCTAATTAGGGCTTTACTTTCTCATGACATTAAAATATGCCACTGGGGCAGAGAGCCCACATCACCAACTCCTGTCTTCCCTCGGAATGGAGCTGAATGGGGACGGTCTTTCCAGCTCATGTAAGCGCACCTGGCACCAGCTAAGGGTTCAGGACTTCAGGGTCTCTCGCTTGTTCACAGCCTATAAATCCCACGTCCCCTCCTCAGACGTTCTCCTTGTCCATCTTGTAAGCCAAAGACATAGGGCTGGCTTTGTGTTATCTGAACCCCTTTGAACTGCTGGCAAAAGAGGCACAAGTTTGGAGAGTCCGGGATTCAAATCCAAGCCCTGCCTCTCATCATCCTCTCTGTGACCTTGCATAAGACACTCTGCCACCGAGAGTCTCTTTCCTCATCTGTGTGTTGGGAAGAGTCAACCAAGTGGTCATCACTATAATGTTGCTGTTTTCAATGATATTAACTACTTTTCACTGAGTACCTACTATGCACCAAGCCCCGTACAAGATACTTCGTGTACATTATCTAGTGCAGGCCTCATTTTGTCTGCTTGACAGTCCCCTAAGGGTAGGCATTAATTGCCGCATTTAACAAGTAAGAAAGCTGAGGCCCAGAGGGCTTAAAATAATTTATCTAAAGTCTCATAGCTAGGAAGAGGTGGAACTTTTTTGGGGAATGGCTTTCTAGTGAGTATACCTTCCACTGAAAAACTCTCAGGGGTTCCTCACCTTAAGATTTCTTTTTATCTTGGTGCTTTGCAAGACTTTAGTCCCCACATGAAGTTGGAAGACAGGGCCAAGGTTTTCCTAAACTGGGAGGTTTCTGGAGCCCGTGGAACAAAGCACGAAGGAGGCCCTGCACCAGAGTGACTCTGCTTTGGGAAAAGGCCCTGGGAAAGTCCCCTGGAAAGTCACACCTATAGGCCCAGATGTCATAGTGCTGTCCCCTGTAGGTGGTGGTTGTAGAAATTACAACAGGGAGGGACATGGTTGTGTGAGAAGAAACACTGCCCACTGCCTCGGTAGTTCCACCTTTCTCTGCTCTAGAGAATTAGATGCACGTGTGCTCCCAGGTGCGTATTAATGCATGTTGTCACGGCCTTGTTTGTGCTGGCAATAAAACGAGAAACAACCTAAATGTCCAGCAGTAGGGGAGTGGGAATTCAGTGGTGCTGCATCTCTCTCTGCCAGGGAATACTATATAATGCAGAAAGAAATGGGCTTAATGTCATTGAGCTGGTGAGGAAACGTCCTCAAAACACATTTTTATGGTTGAAAAAATGTCAGTGAAAGCGTTAAGCAGGAGTCGGGATATGGAAACAACAGTTTTGTATGTGTACATCCACACGTTTATACAGTGAACAGAACAAGTCGGAAGGACAGGCACCCAAATGTAGCGGTGGTTACCATGGATGGTGGGTTGGGACTTCCACTCTGAGTTCTCTGTAATAATAATTCCTAACCTGTGTAGCTCTTACCTGTGTTCCAGGCCCTGAACACTTTACGTATATTAACTAATTTAATCCTCACAACTGCCCCATGAGATAATACCACCGTTATCCTGTCTTATGCCTGGGAAACGGGCACAGACTGGTTAAGGAACTTGGCCAGGTTGCTGTTGGCAGGTGGCAGAGCTGGGATGGGAACCCCTGCAGCCTGGCTCCAGGGCTGTAGCTCTTAACCACTCCCTCTTCTGCTTCGCTTTCCAAATTCCATGTGAATCTGAGGTGCATATGCTCACATGGTGTGGGGAAGCATGACGTGGTGACCCAGGGATGCCTGAGCCCTAGTCTGGTGCACTGCTCTTTCTGCAGCCCATTTGAACAGATTCCTGGGGACTGCCTGGCTTCTAGAAAGCTCAGTAAATATCTTGTTAAATAAATGAATGAATAAATGAATGAATGGGTAAAGGAGAGATTAGACATTACATACCTTATGAAGTGATCACACGATAAATCTATAACCACCTGGCATCATATATGTACTGTTATTACAATATTATTGACTGTGTTCCCAATGCTTTACTTTACACCCCCATGACTATTTTTATAACTGGCAATTGTACTTCTTAATCCCTTTTTCATCCACCCCCCAACCTGTCTCCCATCTGGTGACCATGGGTTTGTTGTTTGTATCAATGAGTTTGTTTGTTTTGTTTGCTCGTTTATTTTGTTTTTTAGATTCCACATATAAGTGAAATCACATGGTACTCGTCATTCTCCATCTGACTTATTTCACTCAGCGTCATACCCTCTGGATCCATCCATGTTGTCACAAATGGCAAAATTTCATTCCTTTTTATGGCTTAATAATATTCCATTGTATGTATGTACCACTTCTCTATCCTTTCATGTGTCCATGGACACCTAGGTTGCTTCCATTTTTTGGCTGTTGTTAAAAATGCACAGGAGTTGCACTTTAATTGCAGAAACTGGCAGAGAGAGGTCAGGTAATTTGCTTTGTGTCAGACAGCAAGTCAGTAAGCAGAGACAGGGTTGGTAGCCAGTGTGTCTGGACCCAAAGTGCCACCTAGGCAAGGTGGGGACAAGAAGAGTGGGCACGCATCATCCTTTCCTCTCTTCCTTAATCACTAACCTGGGTCTCAGGCCCGCCTCCCCTCCTGAGGTTGAGAATCTGTGTCTGTTTTCAGAAAGAGACAAGCCTGTTCCTCAAGGTTTGTGCCCTGAAACAACCCGAATGGCGCCCCATTATGTGTCTTTACTCAGGACTTTTCCAGTCTGCCTTTTTGGTACATGCCCCAGTAGTCTGGTAATCATGCAGCCTTGTGGTCCACTTCGTGCTCACACTTTGGTGCATGTTTTTGAACAAATAGCATATGCACACTTACTGTGTTAACACACACCCACTAGGCCCTTTACACGGTAGCCTTCTCCAGTCTATTTCTCAGTCCTCTGCTAAGCCGAGAATCACATCAGCCTGGTCTACGATTTGGTGGTTTCAGAGTCAGCTCTGAAGAGCTGAGTGAGGCAGATTTGCCTCCTAAGAGCATTAATCCAAGTGGCAAGTTGTTAACTTTGAAGAGATACACATATAATTTACATTTCCGTAATTATAACATGCTGCCTAGATCGTCATCTGGTGATGGATAGTTTCTTAGCTATGCCATCTGCCCGGTCAGATGGAGATTTCTCTGACCTGACTTGGTGGAATGCAGGCAAGCCCCTAGGTCCAGTGTCACCAGTAAACACATGATAAAAAGCATGGGAGCATAGCATCTGACGTGGCTCTGCTTGCAGGAGACTCTCCCTAGATTTCATGGTTTTTATTTTTTTAGCCATAGCTCATTGAATTCTTAAGCGATAGGCACTGTGTTAATAGGGCTCCTCTACTTAAGAGAGAGTGGAATTATGATCTTCATTTTGCAGGAGAGAAACGAAAAGATTCAGTAACTTGCGTGAGGTGGCACAGCTAATAAGCAATTAATGCAGGAGACGGGCTGATTCTGCAGGTTGCCACAGAGGCAGAGGGGTGTCACGGTTGACAGTCACCAACATGCACAGGCAGAGCATGCAGGTTCCTTTAAGGTGGAGGTTGGATGTGGTTTGTCACCCCCACTGGAGGGGTGTCTCTCTACCCTCAGGTCCCTTAGAAGGTCCTCCACTGCTGGTGATAGTGCAGAGTTGGGGTGTGCATCCTGCCACACCTTGAGATGCTCCATCCTCCCTTCTGCTTTTTCTTAAACTCTCTTGGCGCTGCCCAAATGGTGTGGAAACTCAGTGCCCTCAGGTTCAAGATCTGTTTCACGGACCTGGTAGCAACCCAGCCATTGCCCTGGGGGAAACTGAGGACTGTCCCTCTGACACAGCCCTCAGGCCTACCTAGAGTCTATCTCTGCATGCCACAAAGCCCCTGATCTCTGCTGCCACGACCTGTGACCTCTATGCAGGCCCATAAAGCCTTTTCTTCTAAATGCAGCCACAAACGAGAAGACGCTGAAGTTTAACTTGGGGTAGGACCTCTACAATCAGTGAGTCCAAACCGCTCATTGCCAGTGGGCAAAACCGAGGCCCAGGGAGAAGAGGCTGTAGCCCCAAATCACTCAGCAAACCAGTGGCACAGTGGGACGGAACTTAGTCACTACTCCTCGGGCAGAGCTCTGATCGCTCTGCTGCCTAAGGCTGCTTGCTACAGAGCCTTGGAGACTCGCTCTGGTGAGAGAAGCCCTTAGTTCTTTTGTGAAATGGATGGCCTGGTGCACCTAACAGTGAGCAGAGACGGCACGATCCGTAGATGTCCCGAGCCTCAAGGATCCAGGTGGCCGTGGGAATCGCAGTGGAAAGCTGGTGGAAGGGTTAGTAGGGAAGCACGCATCAGCCAGCTCTCCTCAGGAATTTCCCTCTCCATTCAGCGCTCCATTTAAAGTAAGCAAGTAGGTGTTCGTAAATATGGAGACAAGGGGGTAATTAAGACGGGTAGAAACAGACTTGTCAGAACATCCTCAACCTTCATACCTTCCCCTCATGAGACACACAGTTTAGTTCAGTTAGACAGTAGTGGATGGAGCCTTTGGCAGGGTTCTAGTGGCCGCTGCACCAAGGCTATATTCTGAGAGGCTGTCCCAGGCATCTTGGTTTTCTTCAGGCCCTCTGCGAATAGGGCAGAAAAATAAAGAAGGCAGCAGTGGATCATGACATTCTTGCTCTCTAGGATCCACTGAAAACCCACGTTTACCCCCAAACAAGCCAATATCAGAGATTCTGGAATGGTGTGCGCTTGCGTGGCTGTGAGATTTTCTGGTCCCACAGGCTTGTGATGGGGAAACCGAAGTGACGAGGGGAAGGGGCTGGCCCAGGACTGGCCTCCTATGCCTCTCGTAGCTGTACCCTCTCTGTCCCTTCCCACCTCAGGTTTCTTTTTGTAAAATATTGGAGGTGGGCAATGCGTGGGAGACTCAGTGACCTCCTGGGCCCTCTCCGGCGCCAGCCCTCTGTGGTGTTCTCATCAAAGGCATTAACCTCCTCTCATTCTCAAGGTTGCTGCCTTCCTATTTATAGAACTGACCAAGAGAATTCCACCGTTGCCAGCGGTACAGAATACAAATCATGCTCTACAGCGTTCATTTCATGCTCTTCCTTTCTTTTTTAACTCCTTGGACAAAGCTTTTCACACCTAGTTTCCCTTCTCAGTGGGGCCTCTCCAGGGAAAAGAGGAGAGTGGGCTCTGCCACTTGCTGAGCTCCTACTGTGTGCACAGGCCCTGGACCTCATGCACATTATCTCTTTTAATCCACAAGACCCTGAGAGGTGGGTGTTCTCCTTTCATGCGTGCTGCTTTGAGAGAGGAAGCGGCTGGCCCAAGGACTGTCGAGTGACAAGTGAAAGAAACGACTTAATTCCAGTCCTGCCTGAATCCCCAATCTATGTTCTTTTCACTTGGATGCCTCTGGTGCTAATTCTAGCATTCTTTCAGATCAAATGAGCAAGGGGGTTGAAGGATGATGCCTGTGGATGTTATAGTTTCTGTTGGGGCCATATATTTAGTTTCTCACCCAATCAGTCCAACCTAGCTTTTCGGAGGACCTCCTGTGTGCCAGGTGAAGCCTCTATGTCACCAGACTATAAAGTGCCATGAAGATATGCCCCCTTTGTTCTCTCCAGGCCTGGCACACAGTAGGCCCTCAGGCAACCCTCGTCAAACAAACGATGGGGCTCAGCTTCACTGTGTCAAGGGAAGAAGCAGAGAAGCAGCGTGCCAGTTGGAACAGCACTGAGCAGCCAGCAGTGCCATCGTGGAGGAGGGAGCAGTGGGCAGGGAAAAGGGGTCGGGAAGATTGTACAGAGGGCTCGGTGGCCTCAGAGGCTTCTGCTGATACTGCTTGTGTCCTGAGACCCACTTCCCATGCTGCCCTACCCACTTGGTCTCTGGCTTGCTTCCTCCATCCTGCATCTCAAACTCCACAGAAGTTTCTGTTTTCCCAGCTGTTCTGTTGGGGGAGTCCCAGGGAACGCTGAAGGAACGCTGTAAATTTTCCCCTTCTCATCTTCTCAAAAATCCTTTTTAAAAGCAGAATTTTGGAGGGCCGCCATCCTCTCATTATCCCTCTACTGGGAACTGGTATTTAGCTGTGGAGTTGAGGGAACAGTGCCTCCCGCTCACTCTTCCCTCTCCAGGAGAGGTTCGAATGTTAGTGTCCTCCTTGGACAGGCCCCTCTCATCCAGGGCTCCCCTTTCTCCTTGAAAGCTCAGCCCTCGGCCCCTGTGTATGGAAAGGATTGGGGAGTCAGTAATGAGTGTGCACCGGATTCAGGCAAGCTTGGGGAGACCAGAGAGCTAAGCGCTCCTCTCCTCCTTTTAGGCATATCGTTGTTTTCTGATATCGAAAGCAATATATCCTCATTCTGGAACATTTGGAAAATACTGAGAAACAGGAAGAACAGAATAATAACCCCCCATAATCCTGCCACCCAGAGAGAAGCAATGCAGGCATCTTGGCACGCTACTCCTCAGGTTTTTGTTGTTGTTGTTGCTTTTTCTGTGTGATTTTTTCTTTGAGCACAACTGAGATTATACTGTAAGACATGATTGATAGCCTTTTGACCCCACTTAACATAAAAATAGATCACATAGCCTTGGCATTACCGACTCTGAGTAATGGTGTTAAAATGCGATTTTTAATGGCGGCGTGAACTTTCCTGTGTGTAAGTACTCTCATTTGCTTAAGTGGCCCCCAGTTTTGGGGTGTGTTTGCTATCAATCCTCGTTGCTAAATGACTGTCTCTGGGGGTTGGGGGGCGGGGGGAAATGCTTCATTTCAGCTATAGGTGCATGATGGGAAAGCATCATGGCCAATCTCAGCTTCTCTCCTTGTGATTAGACTAGCTCCAGACTGGATAGTGTAGAATAAAGAGGGCACTGCATTCCAAGTTAGTTGCTATGGGAGAGGAACTCCTTGCTAGCTATGTGGGTAGGCAGTTGCCCTCGGTTTCTTCATCTGAACAATGGGTTTTCCTTCCACACCAGATGGGATGCCATGAAGATTTCAGGAGCTAAAGCATGCAGGGTGCAGAATGCCTGACACACACAGGTCCTTTATAAACATTCAGCTGTCGTTGTTACCAAGGTTTTTATCTCTTGACTCTCCTGTATTTTATGGGGGTTGCCAAGACCACCCCCAGGTTCTTTGACACTAGAAGGGGTGACAGGTTTGGAATATAGTTGTGATCGTGGCTAAGATTTATTATGGTGAAAGGATACCTAGCAAAATGAGCCGAGGGAAAAAAGGTACAGAAGGCAAAGCCGAAGGAAACCGGGTACGAGCTTCCAAGTCCTCCCCCTGGGCAGCTACACAGGATGAGCGTAATTCCTCCAGGACCGAGTGGTGACAATGCGTATGAAGTATTGCCCACCAGGGATGCTCATTAGAGACTCAGGCCCGAGGGTTTTTAGTGGGGACTGATCGCATAGGCACCTTCTGCCTGTGCCCCCACATTCCAGAGCTTCAGAAGGAGAGCAGGTATTCAGCATAAACTGCAGAGTGTGTGCAAGTAACCCGGGCATGACAAGCCTCCTTTGTCAGTCGTGGATGGGTTGGAATATTCAGAATGCAAGTTCCCAGGTGCCAGCCAAGCGGACCTTCCTAAGGGACGCAGTCTCAGGCCTGCTGTCAGCTCTTCTCTGCACAGCTATGCTAAGAGACCATATTTCTTGTGTTTGGACTATTTCAGGAGAAGGATGGGACAGATGTCCCTGTTTCCATAGGACAAAATGAGTGCTAGGAAGGAAAGAGATTTAGAGACCGGCCTTTTCCTCCATGTGCAGGTACTGAGAGGAAGCACATCCCGGGTAGTGGGAGAGTGTCCCTCATTGGCCCCTTCCTGCTCATCTTGTATCCTCTCTCTCTCTAGGCTCTCAAGGGCTCCAAGAAGCTGGTGCTGTCGGTGTACTCGGCGGGGCGCATCCCGGGGGGCTATGTCACCAACCACATCTACACCTGGGTGGACCCGCAAGGCCGCAGCATCTCACCACCCTCGGGCCTACCCCAGCCCCATGGCAGCGCCCTGAGGCAACGTGAGGGTGACCGGAGGAGCACCCTGCACCTCCTACAAGGCGGGGATGAGAAAAAGGTGAGCTGCCCAGCTGCCATTCTTGGCCTCAGCAGACCGACCTGGGGCGGAGAGCTGGTGGGGGAGGCTGGCCCACAAGGCCCCATTCTTCTCGCGAAACCCAGAACAGGGACGTTTCTAGAGGCTGTAAGGAGGGTCTTGGTTCCATCTCTTTGGCCTGTGCAGCCTGTATTACGATACAGGCTAAGCTGCTGCAGCAAAATTGCCCAGACTAGGATTTAAATAAGAGCAGCTATCTGTCACTCCCATCATGACCGAATAGAGGGGACGGTGTAGGCTGGAGGGGCAGCTCTGCTCCATGTCTTATTCGGGGACCCAGATTCCCTCCAATATCTTCCTCTAGGAAATTGCCCCCTTCTGATGGCAGAAGCTTGGCCAGCCAGGTCCCCATCCAGCCCCTCGAGTGGAAAGGGAAGGAGAGAACTCAATGCTTCTTTTTACACTAGAGACGACTTAACCTCTCAGCAGTCCCGATCCAGATGCACGGCCACACTCAGCTCCCAGGACTTCGTGCTCTATCGAGAGCCTTTAGCGGTGCTGGTCGTGGGTTGTAAGGAGCAGAAACCGGTCCTGGTCATATTCCACAAAGTGGAAATTTACCAGCAGGGTGTGGGCAGTTCCAGAATGGAAGCCGAGGAGCTCTGGGTGAAGCTCCCAGAAGGAAAGGGATCTCCACCATTTCAGTTCTCTGCGTTCTTTCCCTCAAAATTCATATTCCCGGGAGGAGCGCCTGACTGGTGGGAAGCGCTGGGCACTTTGACCGATGGAACTACTGAGACTGTAGCTGGTGGGAGAGGGTTTGTTGCCACAGCACCACGCGAAGTTGGAACTCGAAGAAGAGGGACTGAGGCATCAACAGATGCCCTTTACAGAGCCCTCCTCTCCCCAGACCATGACTGTCTCTTAAAATATTTTTTAAAGGACTGAGAGATGGTCCCCTGATGTTTTCAACTCCACTCCGGGCTCTGTTTGCATTGTGCCTCACGGTTGCTCCTAGGACCAAGAATATAATTCTGCAAGCAGCTCTCTCGTGATATAGGACCTTGACACTGACGGCCCAAGGCCACGCAACATGGGGCTCTGGGCCAAAAACCTTCCCTCTGGACACTTTCCTAGCTTTCTTTTCTGGTCTTGTAAGACCGTAACGTTTAGTTAGCATGTTTTGTGTTCAATATGCAAGGAGGGAGAGGCAGAGATAGCAGCAGCTTCTATGCCAGGTGAGAGGCAGCGGGGTACCAGTTGGTACAAACTGCCAGGCCACCTAGGCTTTATTAAGGTGGCCAGGGCCAGATCGTGCAGGGGCAGATTCACAGCCACCTTCCTGCCGGGTGGCCTTGCTCTGTGGCAGTCTTGAGAAAGCAGCACTGTCTGTGGCATTGAGTCATTACCAAGGCCGGCCGTCCAGGGTCGGACAGAGAACTTGCTTTATCATTTTCTTGAGCCCTGATTATTGCTGATGGAGCGCTAGCCAGGTGCTGGGCTCCGCTTACAGCATCTTACTGGATCCTCATAGCCGCCTCGTGTGGTAGGTGTCCTTATCCACATTTTACAGGTGAGGGATCCGAGACTCAGAGAGCAGGACTCAGCACCCATTCGGCAAGTCACACGTACTTAGTGAGATCCTGTGGTGTGCCTGCCACTCTTGTGGGAGGTAGGAACAGAGAAACGGACAAAAGAGATGAGGCCTTGCTCTGGGGAAGCTTCCGGTGAGTTTGGAGATCATGGGAGGAGTGAGACAAGAATCCAGAAGTGAGCATGAGTGAGCACTATAAGGTGGCGAAGACCGGTGGAAGGAAATAAAGTCAGGAGAGGGGACAGAGCGTGATGGGGAAGGGGGTGCTGTTTCTGATGAGACCATAATGATGAGGTGGTCAGGGAGGGCATCTCTGAGGAGATGACCTTTGAGCCAAGCCCTCAAGAGGAAGGAGGAGCCACCATGTACCATTCTGGTGATGGAAAATTCTGGCAGCAAGGGTGGTGTGTGCAAAGTCCCTGACATGGGAACAAACATGGCATTTCAGAGCTTCGAGAGAAGGACCTTGTTGCTGGAGTTGAGTGGGTGGGAGGGTTGGGAGGAGATAAGGTGACCTCTCGAGTTATTTATATAGGAATGCAGAAGGCAGAGGTTGAGACAGCACCCAAATACCTCAGGAGCCAGGAAATACCCCAGACCCCCGCACCAGAGGCCTTCACAGGTCTCACAGCTCCAGACTGAAGCTCTGCCCTCCCCACCCCTATCCCTCCTCTTCCTGATACAACAAAGAAACCCCCTTTTCCCTGTTGAGGAAGGGCATGAGGAAAATGTCTCCAGAACCTTCACTTTCTGCTCCCTGGGCCTGATTCTCTTCTGTCCAGTGGGCTGGTCTCGTCTTCTCATATTTCAGATTGCCCTGAGCAGACTCTCCGAGGGACTTCCCACACCAAACTTCAAAAACCCTAACCCAGCCCCAGTGAGGACACACCCTCTAGGGAAGTGAGTTCTCAGGGCAGTAATGACACAAGACTCACACATATGAATTCCCCTTGAAGCCCCGCAGCTGTCCTCCGAAGCAGGCTCTGGTTTTGCAGCCTTTCCAGTGATGCTCTTCTCCACGCTGAAGAGTGAGAACCATCCCCTAAGGATGCAGGAAGGATCAGAAGGGAAGACCCTGTGTGGCTCTCTAGGAATCAGACCCATCCCATCCGCTCTCAAGACAGCATCACATCCTCCGGAGAAGAAGGAAGGGAGCCGTTGCTCGTTGTTCCAGTTTCCCGTGCTAACCCTCAGCCTCTATGGCCATAATGAACTAGGATAGATTTGTGTGGGGGGTTAAACGGGATAGTGTCAGTGTGGCAGGGAGGGTAAGCCACTGGAGCCAGGCTGCCTGCATTCAAATCCTAGCCCTGCCACTTACCAGCTGTGTGACTTTGGACACGGTATATAACCTCTCTGAGTCTCAGTCCCATCCTCTGTAAAATGGAGATGGGGATAAAGCCTACTCTGCCTGCCTCCGTGCAAGCTCTGTGGTGGTAAGGATCTTGGTTTCGTGCCCTGGTACACCCACAGGGCCTGGATCAGTGCTGGGCACAGCACAGGTGCTCAGTAAGTCTCTGTGACATGAATGTGTGCTACTCGCCCCCTCCCTCCACGTCTTCACCATCCCAGAAGCTGTCCAAGCCCCATTCTACTGGAATTTTATGGAGGCTTCCTCATGTAGGCATGATCAGTTATTAACTCCATTTCCAGCCCCTCTGTCTTCTCTGAAACATGGGGGCGGTGCTGGAAATTCAAGCTTATTATTAGGGCTTGATCTTTCTGGCGGCCAGACCCCATCCGGGAGCCATCCTGGAGCCTACCCAGAGTCACCTCGTTCGAACAAAAGATGCTCCTCATGCTCTATTGTTTAGGAATTTACAAAGGTTCCAGAAGCCCTATGTCAGGGACAAAGCCACATATATGTATTTCTTATTATAAATCACCTGGTTTTAGAACTTCTTGACTGTGACCTTGGGAGAGTCACTTAACCTTGGGTGCGTCACTTAAATTCCCTTGTCCACGATTTGGAGATGGTCGCAGCCCTACGGGGAGATGGAAGCAGCCACATAGGGCCGTTTCAAGGATTAATAACCGTGTGTAAGCACGAAGCACGGTGCCTAGGATGTAGTAATTAATTCTGGTGACAGCCATCGTTTATCAGAGGCCAACTAGGTGATAGGTACCTTTTATATCTTTTTGCCCCCAAATGCTTGTTGATGTCATCTCCGGAGGCTGCTCACATCGCTTCCTGGACAGGGTCAGGGTTCCAGGGCAAGGCAGGAACGGGGAGGGCAGCACCTGCCCTGGTAGGTTGTGCCATTTGTATTGCACGGACAGGGAAACTGAAAACCAGGGAAGCAGGGAGCCTTGCCCACAGTTGCCCCAGAGGAAAGGGCAGGAGGAAGATTCGAACTCAGGCCTATGGGAGTCGGTGTGGTGCGCTGGTCCAACACCTGGGCTCTGCCCGCCCGCCGTTGGCCATGTGACCTTGGCCACATCCTCTCATCCCTCCAGCCTCAGTTTTTTCATCGGGAAAATGAGAGAAACCGTAGAGGAGGAGGGAGATTTAAAAGAGGAGATGTGAGTGGAGTCCTAGAAACAAGGCCTGGGATTTAGGAAGCACACTCCGCGACCAGTGGACTGAGCGGGTTGTTATGACATACATGTTATTAGCGGGAATGGTATGCTTTTCACGGTGCCAGGCTTCTCCTCTCAGCTCAGTGTCCCTTCGCGTCGGTGAATTTCGTTTCCTGCCAGACGCTGGTTGAATTTCTGGCAAGTGATTGAGTTAGATTACCCCGTGGTTGATGGGACTGTTATTGCATTTCTGTGATAAAGTCTCCGTTTTATTCCCATGTAAGGGATTTATAGGGAGGTGGCAGGGAGGCGGGAGGTGTGTTTTCATCCTTAGTATTCAGAGGGGCTGCCGCAGAGGACTGCTGCCATCTGTGTGTTTCTGGGCTCCTCTGGGAGCTCCCTGCCCCAAGAATCTTTGTTTTGGAGCTGGAGGGACCAAGTGGAAGTAGAGACCCGAGGGACAGGAGGGTGACCTCAGGTCACCCAGTGAGCAGAACTGGAGTCCAGCTTGTCCCAGACCCTGAAGGCACAGCATGGAAGAGGGGTTCTGTCCTGCTGGGCACAGTAGGGGTTCCTAGTGGGATCTGCCCACTCTGTCCTCAGCCTGCCTCACTGACCTCCCCTCTGCTGTGAGTCCTGCATTTCTCACCCTCCTGCTGTCTTAAGGCTCACACCCTCTCCCGAAGGATCTCCAGAAAGGGCACTCCTCTGCCGTTCCCCCTTCCCAAAAGCCCTCCTAAAATCCCAAACTGATCCCCTCTCTCTGCTGTTTAAAGCCCAGCCTTCTTGGCCTGGCTCAAAGTCCCACACAGGCTACTCTCATCCCTCTCCCTCCCTCCCTGCTGCCCTCCATCCAAACAGAACCCTTAGGTGACACCAAAAGGCTGGGCTTTGTCCAGGTGCTGAACTTTTGCATCTGCTGCCATTCTCCCTTTGCCTTGGCTTAGCCAGATGGCTTGCCCGAGAGGGCCACTTGGAAGAATATAACAATCGGCAGTGTTTTCTGAGTGCCTCTGCTGGGCCAGGCATGCTTCTAAATGCTCCGAGGAGACGACCCATTCATTCCTCACAGGAGCCCACTGAAGGGCTGTGCTTGTTCTCCCCATGTGGAGACAGGCCCAGAGAGGGGAAGTGTTAAGATTAAGCACTAATAGTCCGGCTCCGGAGCCTGCTCATGTAATGGCCACACTGTCACCTCCCTGCATGTGATGGGGGACCAGGAAGGGCCCTGAGCCCAGGTCATCTCAAACCTATCCCAGTCCTAGAGCTGGCGCTAACCTCGGGCAGGGAGGGGCAGGTCACAAGGGCTGGGCTGTTGTTTCAAGTCCAACCTCAAGGACCTAAAGAGCCTCCTGTTTCCAGAACATCTGTCTCTCTGACACTTCTGGGTGACAGCTCTCAAGTGTCCCCTAGAGCTCTACGGGCCTCACGAGTGCTCTCCCGACTTATGTACTTTCTGAGGAGCAAGCTAGGAGCTGGCTCTGGACTTTTGGGGCTGGGGTCACCTCGATGGGCAGCACTGCCTGGCCCTGGCGCTCTGGGGATGGGCCTCCCGAACATGCCCCAGAGTCGGTAGTCTAAGAAACAAATCCCACAGAGTCTATTGGGCTCTACTGGGCTCTCTCGCAACAATGGTCTGCCACTTAGTGGGAGTCAGCTGTGGCCATGTGGCCTCGTCTGGTTTTGTCATGTGCAATGTGGCACCAACAACCGCTAACATCTATTGAGCATTTACTGTGGCCCAGAGACTAGCCTATGTGTGTCTCTTAATTCGATCCTCGCCACAGTAACCTTATAAGGCAGATACTATTTTCGTCCTCATTTTGTAGGCAAGGAGGCTGAGGCACAGAGAGGTTGTTAGTTAAGTAACTTGCCAGAAGTCACACAGCGGAGCCCCCAACTGGGCAGTTTGGACTTGATCACCTCCACCCTGACCTCCAATGAAGTGACATATGCAACAGCCTTCTCCTGGTGGCTGATACAGAGCCCTTGGTTACTCTCAGATGAGTGACTGTTCGGAATAGGAAGTTGGTGGGATGCCTTCCCTAATTCCCTTCCTTGGTGCCCGAGGGCACAGTGGGCTCTCTTTAGATCCCTTGTATGTTACAGAGTCTTACCTTTTTGTGCTTTGTTTTCTGCCCCTGTGGGAAAGTTCCAACTGTTCTGGCCCCCCTTCTTTTCTATAAATTCCCCTCATTCCCAAGGCTCAGTTGGCCCGCACGTTTCTGGAAGGTTCCAAATCCGACCCTGGCCTCTCCTGCCTATCCTCCCTAGCCTCACACCTCCCGCCTCAGCGCTCCCAGCTCTGATCACAGTGACTCACCTCCTCACCTCCACCAAAGCTTGCTCCCCACATGCTGTCCTGTGTCCCTGGAAGGCCCCTTCCTCCTGCCCTGCCCCTGCCTGCTGACTCCTGCTCATTCTCTGATCTCATCAGAATCCTCACTTTCTCCAGAAGCTACTTTGACCAACTCACACTCACCCAGTCAGGACCAGTCCGGACCAGTGCCCATTCTTTTCACCCGCACAGCCCCCGAGTTGTCCCACCATGCTCTTATCACACTGTTTACTGGTCTTGCTGGCCCTCTAGACTGAGGCCCCCTCGTCGAGCAGGATAGTACCTGGGTCATCTCCTGGTCCCCTGGCCCAGCACTGGGTCTGCACTTAGCAGGTGCTCCCTGCGTTTGTAGAATTGAGGGCTGCTGAAGCAGCCACCGTGGTACGTCAGGATGGATGGCAGAGCAGTAGATACCTGGGAAGGCACGAGACCCCCAAGGAGGTGGAAGGCCCTTGAGAAGACAGGAGACCTCTGAGGTGGCAGGTTGTGGTACCTGAGCCTGGATTTAGCCTTGATCCTAAGGAGGGAGAACGGAAGGTGCGGAGCCTGTGTGGAGACCCCAGGGCCTGAGCATGAGCAGGCTCTCGCTGACAGAAGAGGCATGATCAAGGGCAGCCAGCAGAGGCGAGGAGAGTCTGTGGCCCCCATGGGATCATGTGACACCTGAAGCATTGAGGCACTCTAGGGTGCTAGCATCAGGAGGTCCCTAGCGGTCATCTCCTTCAGCACCTTCCTTTTACTGCTCTCGTAACTGTGGCCCGGGGAGGAAGAGGGACTTTCTCAAGGTCACTCAGCAAGTCAGAGCTGGGGCAGAAACCAGAATGTTCCAGGGGATCTTGCAGGCCTGAATCAGTTGCCCTTCAGGGCTTGAGAGGGGCCCTGCAGCCAACAGTCCCCGAAGTTCGTGGTGCCCTTCAGGCCTTCGAATATTGTCTCCTGTCCTTTCTGCAGGTGAACCTGGTACTCGGGGATGGCCGGTCCCTGGGCCTCACGATCCGCGGGGGAGCAGAGTACGGCCTGGGCATTTACATCACTGGCGTGGACCCAGGCTCTGAAGCTGAAAGCGGCGGGCTCAAGGTGAGAAGCTTCCGACTCCCATGGGCAGGAGATGAGGTGCCAGGCTGTGTGCCTGGGTGGGCGAGGGAACCATCTGTACGTGGCACTCTTTGCAGTCAGACTTGCAGCAGAGCAATCAGCACCTACCTTAAGGGCCGGTCCCAGCTGGGAGCCCTCCCCTGGCTGCATGCCTCTAATTCATAGCTCCGAGTGAGCAACAGGAGGCGTGCCCCCATCTTCCACGCCCCAAATTCTCCTCGCTGTCCTCAGCGTAGGGTGGCCTCCCACGTGGTGCTGGGCAGTGGGCCAGCCCCAGCTTTTCGTGGGTGCTGTTTTGCAAACACTGCTAATGGACTGTGATGGCCCTGACTCAGGGTTTATTTTGGTGCATGGAGAGGGAAGAGGAGAGAAAGCTGTGAGCAGGGTTGGGGTTGCACTGGGGCAGCTTCAAAGCTGGCATTCCATCCAGGGCAGCCAGCAATTACTGACCTAATATGATTAGTTCACATTTTAAAGAGGGCTAACTGTGTGTCCAGCATTTGCAATTGACTTCACGCAGATCATGTCATTGAACCTTCATGCTACCCTGTGGGGTAGGTTGTTATTACCCACATCTTTCAGTCTGGGAAACTGAGGCATGGGGCATTTAAACAGACTTGCCTGAGGTCATACAGCTGAAGGATGCAGAGCAGGATTTGAGCCCAGGCAGACTTAATTCTAAAAATGATGGCCTTAACCACTACCCTGCACTGCCCTGCTGAGGTGGGCCAGGACCTCACTCAGAGCTTTGGGGGAGGTGATAGGAAGTGAGGCAGAGACAAGGACACTGGACCCAGGACGCAGATCACCTAAATGTATGACAGTGTGTGTTTGGACTAAAGCCTGATGTCAGGGATGCCAAGGCAGCAGCAACATGGAGCAGTGACCATGGCACAGGTGGCATTTGAGCCAGGCCTTGCAGAATGAGAAAGGCCGATGGATTAAGGGACTGGAGAAGAAGGAATGTCACTGAAGAAGCCACATGGTTTAACTGTGGGTGACTAGATGGTTGATTAGCCTGCATGTGAGGTCGGGGAGCGAAGCACAAGGTGAGATTGTACCTTCATGACAAAGGGCCTTGAATACCCCACAAATGCGGGGGAATCTGGTCCTCTACACAGATGTGAAGAAAAGGCCAGGGTGGATCTGGGTGGTGTTCAAGGGGTCCTCCGAGCCCCTTCACCTCTCTGAGCTTCCCTTCCTTTTCCCAGGTAATCATAATTAAGTAATATGTGTTTCTCAGGATTACTGGAAAGATGAAATGAGGATGAACTAACAATAACATGAATGACCAAGGTTAAATTTTTTGAATGTCTAAGTTGTGGACTGAACACATGTGTCCCCCTAAGAATCATCCTTTGCAACCCTAATTCTCAGTGTCATGGTGGTTGGAGAGTGGGCCTGTGGGAGGTGCTTAGGTCATGAATGGGTTAGTGACCCTATAAAAGGGACCCCAGAGAGCTTTCTAGCCCTCTTTCCACTATGTGAGGACACAGGGGAAGTCAGCAGTCTGCCGCCACAAGAAGGTTCCCCCCAGAACCCCACCCTGCTGGCACCCCAATCTCAGAGAGCCAGGCTCCAGAACTGGGAGAAATAAATGTCTGTTGTTTATAAGCCCCTCAGTCTGGGGTACTTTGTTATACTGAAACGGACTGAGACAGTCTGTTCTTTCCCAAAACACCCCTGCAAAATACGTTATTTTGTCAGCTCATTGTGCAGGCGCGGTATCTGAGACTCAGAGTTGCACAGCTAGCAAGAGGCAAAGGTGGGATCCCCATCCAGGAATCAGCATTCTGGTTCTAGAACTTTGCTCATAACCAGGCAGGTAGTAGTAGATGTTCTGCAAAGGCTGGTTGGGTCTAGTTGGTTCTGAAATGCCCTGGGTCTGGGCATCAGCTGTGCTTTCAGTGGGTTAAGATGATACCATGTTAAGATGGCTCCAAGAGGAAGCAATCTCATAATGTTCTGTATGCAGATTATGTTTAATAAAACTTATTGTGGAGTAATTTTAGATCTACTGAAAAGTTGCGAAGATGATTCCCCTTCATCTAGCTTCCTCTAATGGTTATGTTTTATAGAAACAGGACTAAGAAGCTAACATTGGTAGAATACTGCTAAACCGACTGCTGACTTTATTCACAATTTTCCCACTAATGCCCTTTTTCTTGTCTAGGGTATAGTCCATTCCAGAATATTACATTGCATTTAGCCTGTATGCAGTTTTAATTTCATTATGTACCCCAAAAATTACAAAAAAAAAAAAAAAGATTGAAGGCAGTTTTAAACATGGAGTAAAGTGGGGTTTTTTGTTTTGTTTTGTTTTCTTGTTTGTTTTTTGATTGAGAAAATTGGGAGGAAGGAAAATGGGGGCAGAGGGAAAGAGTTAAAGCCCGGGTGTGACTCTACCCAGAACACCTGCTCTTGGGGATATAAACACAGCTACAGACAGGACACTTCTGTCCTTCAGATTTGGCACTGAGCTTCCGGGCAGCCAACATAAAGAGGGAAGCTGGTGAGAGACATTGGCAAGATGAAAAACAAACCAGCTATGTTTGTGAAGCCTGGTTATTCCTCCAACTGAGGCCTGAGAGCAATTTTCATCTGGTTCCTCCTAGAGAGCATGTCGTATGATGACATCAGCAGTGTCCTTGGTGACAGGAAACGTGTGAACGGGTTCCATACTTTATCGGTGATGAAAACATCCTTGAATCTGTGTTACGAGGAAAGGGGAGGGAGTGTGCACGGGAGAGAAAGAGAGGACATGCTAGGTTCTGGCCTGAGATGTGTGTCTCTCAAGGATGTCCATGTTTTATTGTTAAGTGGGACGTGCAGGCTGCAAAAGCACCTAACAGGATCTCATTGGTATTGTATATGTGCATGAAAATATGCACAGAGAAACATCTTTAACTCCTTGCACCAAAATGTCAATGGTGGTGATCTTGGCATAATGAGATGATGGGCGAGTTTCACTGTTCTTTACATTCTTATGCGCTGTCTGAATGGAGTGAGTATGACTTTTATAATCATGGAAACAGCAACAATAAAGCAATTTCCATTTTGAAACAAGGCAGAGGAGAAATATTCTGTAGAAGAGTTTCAGTCACTTCAGTTGCTTCTCAACTGCAAGAAATCAAAGGCTTTCTTTGCTCATAAAATGCCACCTTCAGTAAAGTCCTTTCCATCTTCAGTGCCCACTGCAGTGAAGCACTTTATATTCTCTGCCACTATTTTACTTTCCCCTCCAAGGTCTTCTGGTGTGCAGACACCTGCCTACACTCACTCGGGCATCCAGGACTGATTAATTCCATTTATTGCCAATGCATTTTCAGTAGAATTAGGCATATGGAAATGGAATAAAGGGGCTTGGCTGTGTGGGTGGCAGAGCCGAGAACAGGCTTTATTTGTAAATAGAGCTCCCTGCTGCTGTGCAGAGTGTTCCAGGGGTGAAAGTGCTGCCTTTTGTGTGGCTTCCAGTGCTCACTTAGCTCCTCAGGGCCCAGTGGGGGCCCAGGGGAGGGGCAAGTCAATTGCTAGGAAGAGAAGCTGGGTGGAGAGGGGTCAGGCACTGCCCAGCATGTTCTCCATGGGTGTCCGGGTGGGACTCCCACTCTCCCGGTAGGGGCTGGCTCCCCCTTCAGCACTTACCTTTAGACCTCTCTTATTCCTTTGCACCTGCCCTCACCCCCACAGCTTCCAACTCCACCAAAGAATGGACCGTAAAACCTTGATCGTTCCTTTAAGGACAGCCAAGATTGACTAGCATTTAAAACTAATAATGATAGCACTTGCTATTTATTAACCAGTTATTATGAATCAGATTCTGTGCTAAACACTTTAGATACACTTGTATTTATTCCTCCCAATAGCCCTATGGTGGGCATTAATAGCAGTATTTAATAGGTAAGCAGCTGAGGCTCAGAGAGGTACAGTAATTTGCTCAGGATCACACATGGATTGGGCCCTAGCCTTTCCGGCCCTTCAAAGGCCATGTGCTTAGCTCTACCACCTTCTCAGTACTCTGTTGAGCAAATTTCAAAAGAATGCAGAGAGAGGAAAGGAAGGATATTTAGTCTTCTTAAAAATCACCAAGCTTCTGAAGCCGCGTCTGGTTGTCCCAGATCTTGCCCTGTCCTGCGACCTGCACACTGAGGTCACTCCAGGGTGAGAGTCCCTTTTTGTTTCGGCCAGTGGTCAGAGGTATCAATATGGACTCATTTACAAAACGGAGAAAATATATTCGTGTGCACACACAGGTAGATACAGATGTAAATAGAATTGTGTGTGTGTGTGTGTACGTATAATTCTCTCTCTATCCATAGAGAGGGGCTAGAGGCAGGAACACCCCAATTAAAATGGGCACACCTAGCACTCAGATCTTAGTTTCTAAGTACTATTCTCAAATGAAAAGACCCTGGGCTGTTTGTCGGAGTGGTTGATTTCAGGTCTAGGGTAGGGAAGGTACAGGATGAGCCCAGAGTGGTACAGAAAGTAAGGATGTGCTGCCAAATGAATCAGCCAGCCAGTCAGCATGTCAAATGTGTATAAGTGCTCACCTGAAGAGCTCCCAGCGCCCGAAGGGGAATGCAATAAATATCCATGAGTCCATACTAATGTAGTTACATAAAGAACTGAATGAATAAATAAATAAATGTAGGGAAAATAAGAGAACATCACCATTACAGTGATAATTGCCAGAAGCCAAATGCACCCTAAATAGCAGGCAGAAGTTTAAGCAGAAACAGGATTTTTTTTTTTTTTGCATAGTTTTGATGTATCTCTACCGATATATTTTGTAAGTGGAGAACCCTGGAGGTACCAACTAATGTAATACATATTTTTTTTTTAATCTTGACTTTTTCCCCTCTAATTGTAAACATAATGCTTGCTAACTGTAGAAAAGTCCAATAAGTCCTTGTGTTGCAGTGGGTCCCTTCCTTCCCTGCCGCTGTCCAGCCCGAGGATGTGGCTCAGCAGTTGGCATGTCCTTCCAGACCTTTTTTCTATCTGGCCTGTTGTACGCACAGTGTCCTGGGGGAACCTGCTTATTTATTCTGTTCCTTTTATGACACAACCATCAGCTTCTTAGAAAATTGCTTTCTTCCTCAGATCAAAACCTGACGTCTCTGATTTATAAGATTTCGACTAAGTTGTTGCCACTTCAGGGTATGGAGATGGGTGGGCTTCCTCAAAAGTAGAAGGGCAGAAACGTAGCAGAAGTGTATTTCAGAGGTGCTGTTATTATCATTCGTCACTATTGCGGTACCTACAATGTCCTTCTCTGCAGTCAGAGGGAGAAAGCACATAAAGGAGAAATGACAAAATGCCTCCTGTGCCCATCGATTTTCTCGTCTTCCTAAAGCAGGCTTTGGAGAGAGCCTTGTTGGCTGGGTGGCAGAGGGGGATGGCGGCTGTGTCCCTCCCCTGGCACCTCAGGGCCTTGTGGATCCTTCTTGTTGATGGAGCACCACAGGCATTTGTCTGGCGAGCAGGGCAAGGTATGTGCGATGCAGTACCTGGATGCGTGGTCCTCTGTGCGTTCTGCATGGAAATTGTGTTGAACGGGGTGCGTGGGAGTGGGAGACACAGGCAGTGAAGACGGCTGGTACCCCAGGTGATGTACTGACTGAGTATTGGTGAGAGAAATGGTGACAGTGAACATTCACTGGGTGACAAGTCTCGACCTGCTAAGCTCTATTTTTGTCCCACCTTAATGACTCCTTAAACAATCCCGTACTTCTCTGGAAGATGAGCAGACTGAGGCTCAGAGAGGTCATCGCTTACTCAAGGTGACGCAGCAAGGAAGTGGTAGAGCTGGAGTAGGCATCAGCCCCAGAACCTCTCATTAGTCACTAGCTCTTATAACCCTGCACTTGTGTGATGGAGAAAAGTGGACTGACAGCCCTTGGCTGCCAGGCACTCAGCCCCCTGTGATTCTGCTGTCATCATAGTAGCGACGCTTGCCCAGGGTCTCCACACACTGTGCTTTTGGATTCGAAACCTGGAGGATTCTTATGGCCATTCGGAATGTGTTTAAGTAAAAGCACAGTGGAAATGCAGGATATGGCAGCATGAGGGTAGCCATATGACAATAGTGGGAAGTAAGTGAAGGCAGAGCAGGCTTCCAGTTATTTCTAATCGATGGTAATAATAGTAGTTAGTGATGACAGCATTTGCGAACTGCTCTCTCTGTTCCACCCTGGGTGCTTAGTGAGAGCTCTGCCTGCCCAGAGTCATTTAGTCCTCCCAGCAACGAGGCATTGGTATCATCCCCACTTTAGAGATGGCAGTTGAGACCCAGAGAGGTTAAGTAACATGCCCAAGGTCACACAGCTAGCACGTGGAGGAACTGGGATTGGAACTTAGGCAGGTCCACTGCTTGGTCACAGAAGTCCTGCTCCCACTTCTATCCTCACACCTTCTCCTCTAGCCAACCCCAGTGGCTCCTAGAGAACTTTCAAAGGGCTTCCCCTTGCAGAGTGGTTCTCAGGCAAACTGATGGACAGCAAAAGACACAGAGTGCTGTTTCTGAAGTCTCCATAATCACCACGGCATGAAAGCACTTACTGACCAGTCATGACCAGCCCAGTTCCCTCCAGGTGCTTCCTGAATCATCTTGTTCTGTCCTCATCCTGACCCTGAGAGGAGGTTCTGATCGTCACCATCTCCATTTTACGGATGAAGAACCTGAGACTCAGTGAGATTAAGCAACTTGCCCCAAAGCATGTTCTTAGTTGGCAGAGAATCTGTGATTTGAATGCAAGGCTCTCTGAGGCCTGTGCTCGCCACTGTGCATCGCTGCTGAGGGGGACAGCTGAGCACAGAAGTCAGAACGCCTAGGGGTGGTGAGGCGGCTTTTATTTTACGTTGGGAAGGGTTTTGTCCATATTTCTCTGCCTCCAAATCCAGTGCTCTTTTGTTCCCCAGGGCAGCAAATAATACGTATCTCGCATGCCAACACCATTTAATTAGTGTGGCCGCAGAAGTGTTTGTACTGCGTGGTTGCAGCTGGGCTCTGCCAGGAATAATGCTTGACTCAAGCTCAGGATCACTCAAGAGTGTCTGCTGGGGGCAGGAAGAGAGACCCATGGCCAAGATGGGTTGCATGTGTGCCCTCGCCACGTGAGAGCAAAAAGTCTAGCTTAACATTTAAGATTATTTAAATGAGATTGTGTGACCAAAGCTGTACTTCAGCAAGAAAGTCTTATCTGGGGAACATGAATAATACCCATTGTGCAAGGTCACAGGAAGGTGGTGGCCAGGGTCATAGGCCTGGCTCTCCCCTCTGACACCTCGTCATGCAGTTTCCACCCTGGGTCCTGCCTCCTGGGCATAGGGGCAGTCTTGCGTTACCCCTCTAGGAGGGAATAAACCCAAGGCTGTTCCTCCCAGTTCCTCGCTGGCACACCAGACCCAGCCCCACACAGCCCCATAAGGAAGAATCACAGCAGAGCATCCCCTGCTTGTGATGGGGACTTGACGATCCTCTGGCTCTTTAAGTAAGAGGTGGGATAATAACTTTCATGGGATCACTGAGCTCTAGCTTGGAAGATGAGCTTGCCTCCCTTCCAGAGCTTGTCCTCAGGGCTGCCTCTCCCTGAGGTGCAGTAGCCGGCCACCTTGTGCTCCTGGGCAGGGGTCCATGAGCCATGAACTTCAGAGAAGGCATCTTGCTTCCCTTCTCAGGGACAGTGGAGGAGGAACTGTGCTGCCTATGGATTCCAGACTCTCTAAAATAATGATAATACTAGTACCAGCACCTATGTCCCAGGGACTACATTATCAGGGTTCAGTGACCTAGACATGTGAAGTCCAGACTTTACATGATAAGCACCTCCAAAACGGTAGCTCTGATGGTGGCGAATGAGTTTCATTATCCACGTGAGCGTGGATGCTGGTGGGTGAGACTGGCCTGTAATGGCATCTGATGATGAGTCCGCACTGAGGAACAACAGCTTTCCCAGGGAGCTGGGAGGGGACTTTTTTCCCCCGAGAAACCTGTCACAGCTGGGTGACTGTTTTAGCCTCTCCCCACTGGCTGTGTCACGTTCTCCATCCTCTGTAGGATACTCTCTTAGCTGAACTGGCCTCTTTGTGAACTGGCCTCTGAATCGGTGTTTAATAAATTGCAAGAATTCAAGTTGCTTAGTCCCAACGCTTGGTTTTTAAAGGGTCCCCGCCAGGCCAGGGCGGTAATTGCTCCCAGGCAGGCTATTTCCCAAAAGAGAAATGCTTAGTGTCCACAGGGAGGCTCTTCAGAGGAGGAGCCCAGCTGTGGCTTGCCCGGGTCACAGAAAAGGGTGAGAGCATTCATTCAGGTACCCAGGGCCACCAAACCCGTGCTGTCCCCTTGAGGGAGATGGTCGGCAGGGCTGGCTGCAGATTTATTTCTAATTTCTCCTTCCCAAGTGGCCGAGCGAGGGGCCTGGAAATGCTAAGTGGTGGCTGACCAGTACAATAGGCAACCAGTCAGTTGCCCTTCTGGCTCCACACATGGCCATGCCAAGGTCGATGCCTGCACGTCCGGGATGTACATGGTTTGCTGGATCTGAGGTCAGCCTGTTCCTCCATTTCATAGGAGCGTTCACTTTGGTCAGTAGCTTTCAGAGGTTGGGTGTCCAGCATCCTGGGTGGGTCCATGCTCTCGAACTATTAACCCAGACCCTTTGGGGAATTTAATTTCTTTTTAGTTTTGATAACTTTTAGCTACTGAAGTAGTAGGTTCAATACATGATACATACAGACACATACAGAAAGTAAATGGACCCAGACATCCTGCCTCCTAGAGTCATCCTTTATTAGCATATTTTTTTAGATAAAACTCATGTATCATAAAAATCACCCTTTTTTAGTGTACAAAGCAATGGTTTTTGGTATATTCACAGGGTTGTACAACCATCATCATTCATTTCAGAATATTTCATGGACCCTTTAAAAAAAAAAATCCTGTACCCATTAAGTAGTCATTCTTCATTTCTGTCTCTAATTTGCCTATTTGGGGCATTTCAGGTCAATGAGTCATAGAAATGTGGCCTTTGTGTCTGGCTCCTTTCACTTAGCCTAATGTCGTAGCATATATCAGTATTTATATATCAATAATATTTCATATTTTGTTTATCTGCTCATGAGCCAATAGACATTTGGGTCATTCTTATCTGTTAGTGTCTTGATGTAGCCTCTTTGGTTTCTTTCTCTGTACATTTTTACATGATTGGTATTATGTAGTATATAATATTTTGCATCCCACATTTTTTACTTGCATTTTCCCATGTAATAAAACGTAAGTTTGCCTTGTGATAGCTTCATGATAATATTCCATCTCGTGGCTGAGTTATAATTTACTTAACCATTCCCTTGAAATCAGCTGTTTAGTTGTTTCCAATGGAAATAAGGTTTTAAAAGGAGCCACAAATGAGAGAAATCTCAGAAGATCTTTCCAGATGAGGAGCTAAGCTGCCTTTAAGTGCTAGCAGGCTGCAGTTGAAGACCACATTAGATGAACAATTTTAAGATAATGTTAAAAAAATCTGAATTCAAAAGTGAAGCATTATTCATTGAAGAAGATGTAACAAATCCTACACTGAAAAGTAAAACTAGTGTAACAGGTTTGGTGTGTGTCCTGCCAGACTGTTCTGCTTACATGGAATGTGATGGAGATAAAGATAGTTCAGCAAAACTCGGATCAGACTGTGTGCTTTCCCCTCAAATCTCCATGACAATGCAGCATTGAGATCTTTCCATATCAGAAAGACATTTGCAAAATATGAAGTTACAGAGTGGAGTTGTATGATCTCATTTTTGTCTCATTTCAGAAATGTATTCATTTGTACATACATACGTGGAGAGAGTTCATGAGAAAACGTCCAAGAAATTCTAACTGGTGTTTCTTCTGAGTCTTGTACTGGGGGCCTGAGATGTCTTTTTAAGGGTAGGGGGCTTTGGGGAAGTAAGATTTTTATAGTTTGTATATACTCCCTTTTTACCTTTCGACTATTTCTACTATGTGGTTATGTTGGTTTTCATAATTTTAAAAGGTTTAATTGGAAAGAATCATTATATGTGACACATATTCCACCACGTTATGTTTTATGACTTGACAATGTCACTTTATGGATATACCATATGGTATTTGACTGACCAGTTCCTAGACATTTCGGAGGGGGTCCGGATTTTTTTGTAACTTCTTGTTTTGCATCAACATGATGATCTTCTTGGAGTTAATTCCTAGAAGTAAAATTACATAGATGTTTGCACCATTTTGTCAAATATTTCTTAGCAAGTTTGAATCAAGATGTACTCCAGCTGACAACAAAGTGCCAGATGCCTTGTTAACCCTTCCTCACCCAGATGGGGTGGTAGCGGCCTTTTGGTGTTCATTTCTATTCGGCTACCCATAAGCGTCCACCATATTTGAGTACCATCCATATATTGGGCAGAATAAGGAGCCCCAAAGATGACTAAATCCTAATCCCCAGAACCTGTGCACATGTTGGTTATATGACAAAAGGAAATAAAGATTACAGATGGATTAAGATGGCTCATCAGCTGACTCTGAGATAGGGAGATGACCCTGGATTATCCAAGTGGGCCCAGTGTGATAACAAGGTTCTTAAAAGTAGAGGAGGGAACCAGAAGAGAGAATCAGAGGGATGGCCAGGAGAGGAGGACTTAGCCTAAAGATGCTGACTTTGAAGGTGAAAGGATGTGGCCACCAGCCACGAAATGTGGGTGGCCTCTAGGAGCTTGGGGAAAGGAAAGGAAATGCACTCTGCCCCAGAAACTCCAGAAAGAAACTCAGCCCAACGGACATCTTGATCTCAGCTGACTGAGACCCATGTTGGACTTCTGACCTTCAGAACTTCAGGATAATGAGTTTGTGTTCTTTTAAGCCACTTAGTTTGTGGCAATTTGTCACAGCAGCTGTATGAAGCTAATACAGTACATACTGTATCCTCAACACCAGGCATAGTGCTGGCCCTTAGGAGGTACTTGGTTCTCTTCTAGACGGTTCAATGTATTTACTCACTTGCCCAACCTTACAAGACGCAAAAGTAGTTTCGTAATTGCCTAATGCATACCCTTCTGAAAAACAAATCTACTAAATTGAGTTTCACATTTGTTTGCAATGCATTTTGTCTTTAAACCAAGGTTTTAGAGTCAAAGGACTGTGTAATTTGGACTAGTTATTTCTTTTTCTTCAGCTTAGTTCTGTAATTCACTAGAAATAGGTTCATTTGTTTTTGCTTACATTCAATAGGGCTTCCCCCCATCTTTATTGAGTTAATTTTACTTTTTGAGTAACGACAGCATCAAAATTATACAAAAAAGGTAAACTCAGAGTATCACTTCTCTCTCAAGTCAATTCTACTCACTCTCACCCACTCCTTGCAAGTATCTAAATAAAGTAGTTTAGAGGTTATTCCTGTTTTGTTCTGAGGTTCTGTTTTGTTTTGTTGCAAAAATAACCAAGTACATGTATACTTTCTCCCTCTTATTTGAAAGTCAATATGTTGTAAATATTTTTTTTTGCACTTTAATTTTAAAATTTAACCCTTCTACCTTGTAACAATTGCTTCGGCCTACGTCATAAATAACCCCTAGGAAAAAAATAATTTAGTCTTCTGGAATTCACTTCATGCCAGTGCACAGAAATCTTTGCCAGTCTTTTTTATAGCTGCATAGTGTTCCACTGTGTGTCTCTACCACAGTTTATTTAACCATTCTTCTCTGTGTGGGCATTTAAGTTGTTTTCAATATTTTATAAAATTACAAACAATGCCACTACGAGTAACTGTGCATATACATCTTACTTTTGAAAGTGTATTTTCAGGATAAATATTTAGAAGTGGGATTTCTATATCAAAAGCACAATATTGCCAAATTCTACTCTATAAGGGTTGTTCCATCCTGACTTCTCACCAGTCATGTACGAGCATGCCTGTGGCCTCACAGCTCTCTGACAGGCTTTGTCAGGTTTTCAGTTGTTTCCAAACTGATAGGTGAGAAATGATATCTTGATATAGCTTTATTTTGCAATTTATTATGAGTGAAGTTGAACACCTTTTCATAAGTTACTGTTTCTTATGTCTCTTTTTATAACCTGTTTATGTTTTGTTCGTTACCCTTTTTCTATCAGGATTTTAGATTTTTTCCCCTAAAATTAAAAATTGTTATGTATTAGGGCTAATTAGCCCCTTATCTGTGATATATATTGCATATATTTTCTCACCCATTGTCATTTTTTTGACTCTGCTTGTAAAGTTTTTTTTACTGTTACCTAGTTTAATTATCAATCTTTTCTTTCGTTGAAACTGAGTTCTCCTTATTGCCAGGATAGAGAGAATTTTATCTACTTTTTTCCTTTAATCCTTGTAAATACATTTTTCTCTTAAATCTCTGATCTGTTTGTTATTTTTCTTGCATAGGATATGAGATATGGATTCAATTTATCTCTTTCCAAATGGCTTCATAGTTATCCTAAAGCTACGTATTAAAAACCTCATCTTTGCCGCAGAGATTCTGATGCCATCTTCATCATACACTGCATTTCCATGTGTCCTTGGGGCTCTTTCCAGTCTGCTCCCCTGTCTATCTGCTTAGGAATCAGTGCCACCTGTTGGAATTACAGAAGGTTTAGAGCAGGTGTTAGCATCTGGCACCTCCTTGTGCAGCCCTTCTCTATCAGGGTTTTCATAGTCATTCCTGAATTTTAACATTTTTATTAAAAATATTTTTAAATTAATAGACTTATTTTTAGAGCAATTTTAGATCAACAGACAGATTGAGTAGAAAGTACAGAGTTCCCATATACCTCCTCTCCTCCCCACCCTGCCCACACACAGTTTCCCCTATTATTCACATCTTGCATTAGTGTAGTATATTTATTACAATGATGAGCCAATATTGATACATTATTATTAACTAAAGTCTTTGGTTCACATTAGGGTTCACTCTTAGTGTGGTATGTTCTATGGGTTTTGACAAATGTGTAATGTCATATATCCACAATTACAGTGTCATACAGCTCTAAACATCCACCCCTGTGCTCCACCTAGTCATCCCTCCTTCCCCGAATCCTGGCTGTCTTGGACCTTTTTACTGTCTCCATAGTTGTGCCTTTTCCAGATGTCACATAGTTGGAATCATACCGTGTGTAGCCTTTGCAGACTGGCTCCTTTCAACCTAGCGATATGCATTTAAGACTCATCCGTGTGCAGTTTTAATTTTTTCACATGAACATTTACCTCAGCTTATTTAACAAAAACTTACTGGTGTTTTTGGGGGGAGTAAGGTTAAATTTTCAGCCAAGAAATAGATCTATCATCTTGATGCTGAATCCTTCCCATTCAAGAACAATGTCTGTGTTTGTTCGTTTGTTTTTCTATTTTTTGAGCCCATTTTGAGTGTTTAAAGTTTTTATCACATAGGTGCTGCACATTTATTATTATTTTTATTCCCAAGAATTTTATCTCTTCCGTTGCTATTATAAATGGGATTTCCCCTGCTAGTACAGCTTCGGACTGGTCACCGTTTGCGTATATGAAGGCTGTGGATTTGAACTTGAGAACTCTGATTCTTGCAGGTCTGCAGAGCAGTACAAAGCAGGTGAGAGGGCTGGGTTCTGGGTCAGTTTTGCCCTGACTGACTGGGGGCCTTGGGTTCATGATATCTCTCTTCTACCCCTCAGTCCAGTTTTCTCTTTTCCAAAACGAAATTGCAGTTTGTGTTTTTACCTCTTTCCCTTCCATTTGATTGAAAAAACTAGATACTCTTTCTTTGCTGCAGTGCACAGAGCCAGGCTGTGGGTAAACAGCTCCCTACATTCCCTGGCCTTGTCAAACTAACCTTTACATAAATGGAAAATGTCTCCTGCCTGTCTGCAAAAAGCGAAAGGGGCAAGGGGACTAGCTTGCTTATGTGAATGCCTGCTCATCATTGGTTCATTCAGTCATTTATTCACTCGTTTACTGATTATGTCAGGCATTTGTTGGGTGCCTCCCATGTGCCATGCAAGGAGGTTGTGGTACATAAGCCACGACCTTAATGTTTATAGTCTAGCATGATCTCAAGCCATGATGAGGGCTGTAGGATATGCTGCAGTATGCTCTGGGGCCGGGGGAGAGAGGTGTGACTAGGGATACCTGCCTTAGAAGAGGTGGTCAAAGAAGGCCTCTTGGAGATGTTATTTGAGTGGAGATTTGAATGTTGAATAGGAGTCATCCAGGTAAGGAGTGGAAGGAAAAATTCTTTGGGCAGAGGAGCAGCATATGCAAAGGCCCTGGGGTGGGAAAGGGCTCCATCCATTCATAGAACTGAGAGATGGCAAGTGCGGATAGCTTGGAAAAAGCTGGAGAAGTACGATGAGATGGAGTAGCAGGGTAAGGCCCCTCTTAGGCTAGGTAAAGGAGCTTAGATGTTGGTGGGGGAGTTTTAAGAAAGGTGTGGAAGATCAGATTTGTAGTCAAATTGACTAAATCAATCTCTTTGCTACCCAGAGAGGTTTATTAGTCAGGTCTCTCCAGACAGACAGAACCAATAACATAAACGATGGATGGATGGATGGATAGATAGATAGATAGATAGATAGATAGATAGATAGATAGATAGATAGATAGATTAGATAGATGATAGATAGATAGATAGATAGATAGATAGATAGATAGATAGATGGATGATAGATAGACAGACCGACCAGACAGACATACAAAACTTATTATAGAAGTTGATTCATGCAGTTATGGAGACTGAAAAATCCTACCACCTGCTATTTACTGGCCAGAGAACCAGCCAAGCTGGTGGTGTAATTCAGTTTGAGTCAGAAGACCTGAGACCCAGGGAGCTGATTATGAAAATCCAAGTCCAACAGCCAAAAAATGGGGCCGGTGCTGTAAATCTCAGACTGAGTCCTAGGGCCTGAGAACTCACAGCCTCAACATCCAAAACAGAAGAAAAGGGATGTCTGAGCAGACAAGTGAATTCTCCCTTCCTGTACCTTTTTGTTCAGGTCAGGCCCTCAGTCGATTGGGTGATGCCCCCTCACACTCGAGGGTGGTCTTCTTTACTCAGCCTATCCATTCCCATGCTGCCTTCTTCCAGAGACACTCTAAGAGACACATCCAGAAATAATGATTTCCCGGCTATCCGGGCATCCCTTAGCCTAGTCAGGCTGACACGTAAAATGAACCATTGGAGGGTGTTGGAGGGTGGTAAGGGTAAGGGTGGAGCAGGGAGGTGCGTCAGGAGGGCCATGACAGTGGTCCAGGTGATAAGCTGTGGTGGCTGGGACCAGAGTGAATTTAGTGGAGACAAAGGGGAGTTAATGGATTAGAGATCCTTTTGGAAAGGAAGGTAAAATCTGGTGGGCTTGATGATGGACGCAGTAGATTTGGAGGTTTGGGGCCTCAAGCACTGATGGAGGAAGGATGGGAAGAGGTCAAGGCTTCGGTCTGGGCCACTAGCATTTAGAGCTGTGCTGCTCAGTACGACAGCCACAGGCTCATTTGGCTATCAAAATGGAGCTGTATAACTGGGGAAATGAATTTTTAATTTTATTTAATTTTCATTAATTTAAATAGCAGTGGCTGCTGTATTGGACAGCGCAGATATAGAACCATTTCATTATTGCAGAAAGTTCTTTTCACAGAGCTGGTGTAGAGCGCCTTTGAGTCATCTAAATTGAAATGATGAATAGGCAAATTAAAGTCTGGGGCTCAGAATAGCAGCTGGGCTGAATTCCACTTCTTCTCTGCTACTTGCTTGCTGGGTGGCTTTGAGCAAATGCCTTTACCTCTCTGAGCCTCACTGCCCTCATCTATAAAACAGGATATCATTCTATGCCTTGTGTGGTGCTCCTTCAGTTTAGAGCTAAATTGTATGTGGTAGTTGACCTCGCGAGGCACTCAGTGGGGTGGGTAGCTGCTGTTCCCTCTGAGTTGGACTTCTGTGATTGCTCTGATGTGTTTTCTTGGGAGCGGGACTCTCCTGTGAGAAGAACTCAGGGGTGGCTTCGCTGCCCTAGCTCTGACCTTGACATGACCTTGGGCAAATTCTCCCCCCTCTCTGGGCCTCAGTTTTTCCATTGGTGACCTGAGGGTTAGAGCAGGCTTTCATTGAGAGCTGCCCCTTTCCTGAATAGAGTAAGCAAGTACCGGCAGTAGATGTGCTAACATCAGAAGAAGGAGCCAGAAGGAAGCAAAAGTCATAGTGGAAGTTAGCAAGCATTGACCATCCATGGTGTTTCCGATTGGCTTCTGCCGTGTGGGGACACTAAACCAGAGAGTGTCATATGAAGGGCTCCACCAGACCCTACCTGTAACTCTAGCTTGCTCCAGGAACCTTCTTAGCTTTTACCTTAATCCTTTTTTTTTTTTAACGTGGATGAAGTTTACTAACTTCTGAACTGTTGAGAAAGCTAATGTTGTCTCATTAAAACTGCGTTGCTCACTTGCACCCCCACCCCTAAAAAAAGCCCATTAAAGTTTCATACCTGACATGGAAAACTATTAAAGATTTATAATTGCAATAAAACTCTTCAGTCGAATTTGAATTTTCATTGCGCTGTTGCCACAGTCAGCGGGGTTCTGATTTGAAGCCTCAAAAATCCGTTTCAGTCAAGCTTTGGGGAGGTGGTGAAGATGGCCTAAGCTGGCTTCTTCCAGGCCCCTGTCGCAGCATGCTTACACCGTGCTCCGTGTCCAGGGAGGACGAGTTCCTGTCTCCCAGCTCAGCACACAGATCGAGTTGTCTGCCGCAGGTATCTCTCCTGACAGCCTCTGGCGAGGGAGCTCGGAGCTACTGCCACCCTGCCTCAGGTTCTTTTGGCTCATTTGTTTTCAGTTCCCTCCATCAGGCATGAATAGAGCACCTACTGTGTGCATGGCAGGAAGCCTGGAGCTGAGAGGCCATGGAAGAGATAGAGGAAAAATAGGCTGGTTTTTCTTGAAGGCGGGACGCATATTGGTTGGAACAGGATGGCAGAACAAAGGCCAGATCCCAGCATTTGTCACTTCGCTTCCAGCTTCGGTCTTCTCATCTGTAAAATGGGAATGTGTCCACACATGTGGGTCTGTTAGTACTGAAGGCAGGGCCCAGAGAGGAGGAAGGTGGAAAGGTGGGGGTTATGGCATTGACAGACTTAGGAGGCAGAATCGCAAGGTTTGGTTGGTGAGTGACTGAGGGGTCACTTCAAGGGTAAGCAAGCATAGTGTTTCAAAAAATGCACTGACATTTACTGAACACTCACATGGCACTGATGTTTTACATGCTTTTTTAAGTATCCGTTCAATAAATATTCACAGAATACCTACTATGTGCCAGATGGTGTTTTAGGTACTGGGGATACAGTGGGGAGTTTAACTCATTTAACCATAAGACCTGTGAGGTGGGCACTGATGCGATCCCCATTTTCCAGAGAAGGTAAGTGAGGCACAGAGAGGTTAGGAAATTACCTTAGGTCACACAGCTAAGTAAGTGGCAGAGTCTGGGATCAGACCCAGAGGGCAGACTCCTGGGTCTCTGCTTATATCCACACACCAGATGGCCTCATTTAGTTCATATAACAGTCGGAGGTCTCATGCCCATTATTTAAGCGCTTAGTGCAATAAAATTATTTTCTCTGGGACTCGTAGGGTGTAAGACAGGATCTTTCACTGAGGTGGGCTCATTCCCAAACCTGCTGAGAACTTTCCACTGCTCCAAGGGTCCCCTCAATGCTCTTTTGCTGCCTCGGACCCAGAAGAAGTAAATTCCTGCTTCCTGGTGGTTGGCCGAGTCCAGGGACAGTCAGTGCCCTGTCCTTGTCGAAGTCCCTTCATGCTTTCCTTAGAGCATCTCAAATCTGAGCCTGTCACCTGATGGGCCGTGGATGATGGAGGAGTCTTTCCTTAGCCTTGAAATGAAGGGCATTCCCATGGTCCGCCCTCCACTCCTCCATCACTGGTGATAAATAGGATGCCGTGGTGACAAATAAAATAAAGCCGCCTTGATTCGTTCATCCTTCCACGTCCTCCCCATTGGCTCCCCAATGGCAAGCTGAGCAATATTAGACACTCGATCACTGTTTGCACTTGTCTCCCCTTTCTCCAGGGGGTTGTGTCCCAATACGTTCTGGGTGCTTTGGGTGTGTTTTTTTGGTTAATTAGCCTCAAGATCTGGGCCTTGGCCCCAGACACATCTCTGTGCTTTCTGGGCCTCGATTTCCCTATCTTCAGGGTACCCCTTGGAAGGCCTGATGGTCGCAGCATGTTTGCCTCTTTACTTTTTGCCTTGTGCACCCACATCGTCTAACTCAGCATTAGCTTCAGCAGGTGAGAAAATGTAACATTTCAAGGAATAAAGACATAAAGCTTTTAGGGTTTTTTTTGGTGGGAGAAAGAGTCAGATCGAGACCTTTAAACATGCCACCTCCAACTTCACATCGCACAAACCAAAGGAAAAGAGGCGGAAGGAAGAATATGGGAACGCTGGGCTCAAATGCTGGCTCATTGTTCACTTCCTGCGTGACCAGCAAGTGACCTTGAGCGAATCACCTGATATCTCAACCCGTCCCCTCCATTTGGAAGGGAAGTGAATGACAAGCTATTGAAAGCCTCTCATGTGGTGTGTCAGGCTCTGTGCCAGGTGGTCCCATTTGATTCTCACAGCCACCAGGAGGAATTGCTGGTAGGATCATGCCCACTTTACAGATGAGGACACTGAGACTCAGACTGTACTTGAAAGCTGTGCAGGACCACATGGCTATTACGTATGGTTGCCTGGCTTCAGAACTCGGGGCATCTTTCTGTTGCACCACAGGGATGGGACCCCATAGCCCACTGGCCCCACAAGTCTGCTGTGAGCAGCAAGGGGACACTGGACTTATTTGAAATTGATTTGTGGACTCCAAATGGCAGTGAGCATACAGGCACCTGTCCTAACAAGGCTCCCAGACCTTGGGAAGCTTTACGACGAGCAGAGAATCTGAGAGAGAACTGGATATGGAGAAATGGGGATAACTCAGACCAACCCGATTGCTGCAGAGGGCTGTGTGGGGACCCCAAGGCCAGCTCTGTCTAGAACTTTGGTTTTAAAACAGGCCCTGCAGGAAGAAGAAAGACAGGAAAGGACTGGAAAGAAATTGGGAAGATGGCCTCACGTATGTACCCCCATTCGGTTGGGGTTTCTTGGTTATGACTGTTATTTCACACCTGTTCCCCAGGTGGATCACACGTGACCCCCACACTGCCTCTCATGAGGGGGGAATGTGACTAGAACAGCAAATCTGTGATTTAGCAATTATCAATGCTTAGGATGAGGCAGAAGCAAGTGGTGTGCTGGTTATTTATGGGACTGAATACATGACAGGTGCCAGGCTCAGGGCGTAGGACAAAATTTGGAAGCCATAGCTCTAAATCAGCCCCCACTCCAAGAACCATTGTCCCAGTGGTTGCTGACACTCCCACTCCAGAGTGGTCAGATTTAGCTAATAAAAATACAGGGTTTCCATTTAAATTTGAGTTGCAGATACACAAGAATACTTTTCTTCGTGTGCATGTCCCTAACCTCGCTGTGCAGGGCCAGGCAGGTGCCTGTGGAATGCAGTTGTCCCTTCCTTTGTTCTCCTAGGCCTGGACCTGCAGGGAGAGTGCTACTTCCTTTAATTGGACTCTGGGATGAAATCATGTGTATGGGAAAGATTCAAATTGATTCCTTTTGCTTAACGAAAGCCAAAGCTATTGAGAAGGACACTTAAAAAAAAAAAAAGAAAAAGAAAAGAAAGCACTTCAGCAGATGACAAGTGGGGCTTGGCCTCCAGCTGTGGGGGCAGCTGGGCCGAGTGGGGAGGTGGAATCGCTGCAGGAGGTTGGGATGGTTCATGACTTGAGTGCAAATGGGCCCAGCAGGAAGCGAGTTTCCCCTCCACCTGCAGTAATCGCCTTTGCCACAGCTCTGCTTCTTGGCATCCAGGAAATCCAACTGGAGAGACCCTGCGAGGGGGCTGCCGAGGCAAGGTGGGAAGTGGCAAAGTCCATACCTTCCTGCATAAACCACTTATTGAGCATTTGCTGTGTGCCCAGCCCTCTCCAAGGGGTCTAGCTGGGGCTGCCTAAGTTCTCAGGGACCCAGGGTTCTCAACCAGGGAGCTCAGTGACACAGAAAAAGAGAGAATCATGATATTGTTGGTGGCAGGAGAAGTAGATGCTGATGACTAGAAATTTGGAGGACAATCTGGTCTAGCCGCTCCCTTTTTATACCCGAGGCAACTGAGGCACAAAATCTGTTGGGGGATTCAGGTGAGCTCACATGGCACTGATGTTGCAGATCCAGTCTTTGAACCCAGGTCTGATGGTCTTCAAAACTGTTAACCATACTACGTGCGGCTTTCTGGATTGTGGGGGGTCATTGGAGATTTTTAAGTAGGGATGGATGTTGTGAAAGTTGAAAGTAGAGGAAAAATTAATCTGGTGCTAGGTCTGAGGCCAGTTAGGATGTAAATGCTTGGAGGAGGGATGATAGCTCAGGAACCCAGGTGTGGATGTGGAGACGGGGACCCTGGTTAGGAAGGGGTGGGAAAAGGGAAAGATTGGGTGAGATTTCCCGAAGGGTCTGCTCAGGGAAATAAAGGCAGAGTTGATGATGGGGGTGGGCGTTCAGATAGGGGTGCTGTGGCCAGGGCTGGGGAGTGCTGGCTGGAGAGTGGCTTTGGACATGCTGGGTTTGAAGTGATGCCACGTGTCCCGAGGCAGAGCTCCTGACAGCAGTTTAGTAGGAGAAGGCATTAGGGCCTTGGGGCCAGCCTGTCCTGGGTCTGCATCCTAGCTGTCCCCTTCACGAGTTCTGTGACCACCTCTCTGAGCCTTCATTTTCTCTCTGGTGAGATAAAGAGCAATGATGCCTAATCTGCAGGATGTTGGGGACATTAAATAGGGAAAAATATGTAAAGAGACAGATAAGGTGCTTGGCATATAGTCAGCATCTGGTAGGTAAATAGGGGTTTGAAATTTGGGGCTACAGGCTGGTGTAGTGTGCTGGTGCAGACATGGTCTCAGAGCTAGGGATGGAGCGGAATGGGTATCTTACTTTTGATTCGTTTGATGAATTTTCATTAAATTCCCACTGTGTACCAGGCCCTGGGGATACGTTGTGGAGAAGCTGGTGGGAAAACCCAAGTATGGCACAAAATTGAGCTCACTGCTGCCTGGGAGCCTCGTGAGAGCGGGAACAGTTCGGTCTTGCTCCCATGGCAGTTGTCCCTGGCACCGAGTAGGTGTGCAGGCAGTGCTGTCGAGTGGGGTCGTGGAGGCCGAGGTGCACAAGGCCTTCTTTGGGCATGTCAGCGCTGGCGCAGAGGGAAGACAGAAAGTCAGAAAGTCTGAACCACTCATGCTGGAAACTCCCCAGCTGCAGGCGAGGTGTTAAACACAGGAAACTGAGGCCCAGGGTTTCAGTTCTCAGCCTCGTCACCACATCTTCTTTTCTCCTCTTTTTCTTCCAAATTCTCATTTGGCTCATCTTTTTCAAATCTTGCTTTGAAAAGTGCTGGAAGAAACCCCCGAGGGGTTGATCACGTGTCATCAGCAGCCTGGGGAGCTGGGGAGAAGGAAAAGCAGCCATGAATAACTGGCATGATGAGGTTGCCCTTCAAGGCCACGTGGGAGGTGACCCCGGGCAGTCTTTTCCCAGCCATGGGCCCTAGTCACTCTATAACAGGAAGAGAAGCACAGGACCCTCCAAGTTTAAACATGCTATAAGTCTTTTAGACTTGCCCATCTCACACTGCGGCATCTTCCCTTCTAGCCTTTTCTATTTTTGTCACATATTTTGAGTGGAAGCTTAGGGGTTATTTTTTTTTTTCTCACTTCTTTATCCTTTCATGAAAAACGTGTTTTTACATTACAAAATGAAATTCCTTGCTTGTTGTAAGAATCCAAGCAATATGTTCTACCTTTAACAGGAGGCTGGTTTTCCCGTTTATCGCTTTCTTCCTTGAGGAAATTAAAATCTTGTTCACATGTTGAGGTAATCCAAGAATGCCTACTCGGGGTGAACACCTCAACAATGTAGACGCGTAGAAGGCAATATCGGAAGTCTACCTTCATGCCTCTTGCCTCATCTTACCCCCAATTCCACTCCCATTCTGGCCTCTGGGTTGATTGTTTGTTTTCTGGATAAGGGGACATTTGGGAATCTCATTGTAAACCCATCCTTCAAAGCCATTGCTAGGTTGAGGGGAGGTGGCCCTTTCTAGTGACAGGAGCATGGGCTGTGTGACCCTCAGGCATCTATGTAACCTCTCTGAGCCTCAGTGACCTCCTTGGCACGCTGGCCAGGAGAAGGATTGGGATCAAGGCTCCGAAGCCCCTGGCATGAGTTGGTGTCCTGCCGACCCCCCAGGTGATTGTACTGTGTTGGGTTCTTGGCAGGTTGGGGACCAGATTCTGGAGGTGAATGGGCGGAGCTTTCTCAACATCCTGCATGACGAGGCGGTCAGGCTGCTGAAGTCATCCCAGCACCTCATCCTGACGGTGAAGGATGTCGGGAGGCTGCCCCATGCCCGAACCACTGTGGACGAGACCAAGTGGATCGCCAGTTCCAGGATTGGGGTCACCGCGATAAGCTCCGCGGGGTCAGGCCGCACTGCTCACTCCGGGCCCCAAGACCCCAGGCCTTCTCTGAAAGCCACGTCCCTATCTGTAAAGATCGCACCAGTCCTCAGAGCCTTGGGTTCCGACACCAGGGTCCCTTTTGTTTACGGGCATGACCGTGGGCACATTCCTTGTCCTCTCCTGGCCTGAGTTTCCCATGGAAAGCTGAGCTGCACAATAGAGCTCTCATTCTTTATTTGCCTCTGGCAAATTACTTAACTTATTTTGGGTCCTTTAATTACTTTGTCTGAAAAATGAGTCCTAAACCCTGCCTCTCCGCCAGATCTGTGAATGACGATCTCATGAGTTACCCTGGGTGAAAGGGTCTTGGACGTCATGAAATGAGATTGAGTTGCCATATGGCCCCATAGTTGCTAATATCGTAATGTGTCGCCCTTGAATTTCCATCAAAAGTCTCAGATAGGGTGGCGACCCTCCCAGGTCCATTCGCTCTAGAGCGTCTCTCTCTCTTCCTTCCCTCCCTCCTTTTCTTTTCCCTCCTTTCCTTTCCTCTCTCTCTCCCTTTCCAACTGCACAGCATTAAATTCTTTTTTTAAATTCGTTGCCTGCATTTAAAAATATATCCGACTTCCCATTTTAAAAAGAAAAAACTGGATTTCTGGCTGCTTCTTTAAAATCAGAGATTCTGGCAGCTCGAGCCCACTTTTTATTTTTGTGAAAACATGGGCTGGAGCTGCACTGCACCTGCGAGTTGTGTCTCCAGAGCTCCAGCTCACCCCTGTCCCACTCTCCTAAGGACTGGCCTGGCCCCGAGGCCAAGGTCAATTGTCCCTTATTCTCTCCTCTCCTTGTGTTACCTGCCTGGTCCTATAGTGTTGGAACCGACTCAGGAATCCACCTTGACTGGTTTTCAAAGTGCTCTCCAGTGAGCATGGGAGACCAGAAGCCACCCATCAGTCCTGGGGTTCATGTTCCCCTGTGTAGCCCCCACAAGCAGAGCCCGTGGTTTTCTGAAAGCATTGCTCATCCCGCTGCAGGTCAGCCTTGCCCTTGCCCATGTCTGTCAGAACTGCTCAGACATGCAGCTGAACATGCTTTTCTTTCTTGATAGGTTTCCTGGGGACCTTACCACAGAAGCGACAGACAAGGTAGGGTCCCTCCTCATGCGAGTATCCTCAGCTTCTTCTTAGCTTCCGTACCGGGGGCTCTGGGCCTGGCAGAGGGTGCAAGCGACTCACACGATTTCATTCATTTGGGCAGCCTGTTGGCTGTCCATATGTCTATCCTTCATTCCACACACACCCCATGAAAGCCTCCAGGCTCTGGGCACCACCTCGGTGGCATCCGGGCAAGGCGCTAAGTGTTATGAGAGAATCACAGATGAGACACTAATTTAGATGGGGGAGGGAAGAGGAACGGTCAAAGGCTGTCCGCAGTGCTGACATGATATTTGGGCTGTGAACTGAACGTTAGATCGATATGTGGAGGTCAAAGTCTGGTGAAGGAGTGGGAGGGGGCGGACAAAGTCAGAGGGCACAGCCTGTGCCAGAGCCCTGAGGCAGACAGGGGGCTTAGCTTGTTGGAAGAAAGGAGAGTGTGAGGGAATGCAGCAAGTGAGGGGACATTGGGGCCAGGATGACAACAAGTGGAATGGCCAGATCACACAGGGCTTTGTGGACCACATAAGAGGTTTGGCTGCTCAGCTAATATCATGGGATGCTTGAGCAGGGAGCACGATGAGGAGATGGTGTCTTTGGAAGAGCATTTCAGCAGTGCTGTGCAGGTGACACAGAGAGGCAGAGGAGAGACCAGATGGCTTCTTAGACACAGTTGAGGGTGGTAGAGACGGTGGTGGGGAGGGGGTAGAGTGTGTATGTGTGCTCGTCTAAGCTAGAGTTTGGAAATGAAGTTACTATTCTCCCCAGTTTATCAGTATCCCCAAGGGGGAGACGTTGAAACCCAGAGACTAAAATGGGAACCTGAATAACGTGGCTCGCTTCTGAACGGTTGCAAGGATCTGATGAGATAACATGATGTAACAGCGTCACGTAAGCCATAAAGCACTTTGCAGCGGCACCGGAGAATGTACTGACAACGTCCCCTGCGGGTTTGCTGGGACGACCCACGCCACTGAGGGGCCAGCTTCCTCCCTTGGCAGTGTGGTCCCTGGCTTGTTCCGGCCACGTGGCTCCTGAGCCGCTCAGAATCCTCAGGCCTCTCTGTTTTCCTGTCTCTCAGCTGGGATTTTACAAGGGGCCAGCCGGCTCCCAGGTGACCCTGAGCAGCCTGGGGAACCAGACACGTGTGCATCTGGAGGAGCAGGCCCGGCACCTGCTGAACGGGCAGGAGCGCGCCACCATGGCCTACTACCTGCAGGAGTACCGTGGCGGCAGCGTCTCCGTGGAGGCCCTCGTCATGGCCCTGTCTGAGCTGCTCAACACCCATGCCAAGGTGACCTGCACCCCTCCCCGGGCACGGCAGGAGGCCAGTGGGGCCTGGTGTGGGGACTGGCAAGGCCTGGCTTCAGCTCCCGCAGGCTCTGCATCCCTCCCTGCTTCCCTTGGTACCCCACTACGTTCCTGAGAACCCACAAGGGGTCAGACCTGAACTGTACCCTAGGCAGAGGCTGGTGACCAAGACAGCCTCCTGCCTTGGGGAAGCCCACAGACTCCTGGGGAGACAGTCAGTCACAGTTTGCTGTGATTGGGGCCCTAACACAGTGGCTTCCACTGCTGAGTGCACGTTTGGAATCATCTGAATTGCTCTTCAAAAGCACTGCCCCGGCCCCACCCTGGGTTGGTCGTCCACACATCTGTGGATGGGAGCCATCCGCTGGCAATTTTTACGAGCCCCAGGTGACTGCCGTGCTGCCAGCTCTGAGAACCCTGCTCCAGTGGGAATCTGAGTTTCTGAATCTGTATAAAACAAGCAATGATCAAATCTACTGGGAGTGGTTACATTTGGGAAGACTTCGCAGAAGAAACTCAATTTGGGAAGAACTAGAGGGGAGGGCATTCTAGGTGGAAGGGACAGCAAAGGCTTCCGGTGTGTTCAGGGAGTCGCAGTCGTGCATGCAAGCTAAGATGCCGGGGAGGAGGAGTCAGATGATGCTGGCCCAGCAGCCAGGGGAAGGTGTTTGGACTGTTCCTGAGGGCAACGGGGAGCCACAGAGGGTTAAAGAGGGGAGGCCAGTGGTCAAATTTGCATGCAGGTCATTTGGGGTAACAGAGGGCCACTCCACCTGCTAGCGGGGCTCCGTGATGAGTGCCCCGCTTGTCCTCACCTCCAGTTCTCACTACTCTCTGAGGTGAGAGGCACCATCCTCCCCCAAGACCTGGACCGCTTCGACCACCTGGTGCTGAGACGGGAGATCGAGTCGATGAAAGCCCGGCAGCCCCCAGGCCCCGGGACTGGGGACACCTGCTCCATGGTCTCCTACAGTGACACAGGCTCATCCACAGGCAGCCACGGCACCTCCACCACCGTCAGCTCGGCCAGGGTGAGTGCCCCTGCCCTGTCACTGGCATGACACCCAGCAGGGGAGTAAAGATACAGTCAGCCCGCTGTATCTATGGGGTCCATGTCTGTGGAGTCAACAAACCATGGCTTGAAAATAATTCGGAAAGAAAAAATCCTAGAATGCTCTAAAAGGCAGAACTTGAATCGGCCCTGCCGAGCGCTACGCTGAATCCATGAGAACGAAGTGGTGTGTAGGCGTACCCTGCTGTGGCCCACATGCAAATATAGGTTATATGCAAATATTGTGCCATTTTATATAAGAATCTTGAGCATCCACAGATTTTGGTATCCATGTGGGGTCCTGGAACCAATCCTTATGGATACTGGGGGGCGGCTGTACTGGCTTTGAAGGAAGACCACTCCTCACCAGCTCCATCTTGCCTTTCTGAGCCTCAGTTTCTTCACCTGTGAAAACCTCATCATCGTTATGTGCCTGCTTGCTGCGTGCCATGCACGGGCTCTAAGAGAACAGATGTGACCCTGCCTCATGGGGTTCACAGTCTGGGGGGTCGGGCTGAGGGAAAAAGGTAAAAAAAACACAAGTAATAAGGCAAACATTAAAAAAAAAAAAACAATGGCAATCTATGAGAGATTCCCATAGGAAACTACTCAGGGCATTCACGGCAGTGGTCGTGGCGATTTGGGTCTTCTCTGAGCCACACCCTCTTGTCGTGGAGCCCCAAGCTCATCCTGATTTTCTCCCAGACTTGCCAGTCCCCCCAGAAAAGCATCTGGTCCATCTCAGGGTGTGGTTCTGCCCCCAGAACGCTCAGAGGCAAATTAATCCCAGGAGGCCTTGCAAGAAGAGGGCAGCAAAAGTACCTCGCTGTCCATCATGGGGAACGGCCAGTTGTGACCGTCCAGGCAGGGGCAAGAGCCGGGCAGGAAGTCAGGAGAGCTGGCTGGACTCCATACTCGCCTTTTCCCGTCTGGATCATTTCTCACCTCTCCTGTGGAAAGAGAAGGGAAAGTCACATTTCTCAAGCCCTGTTGGAAGGAACAGGAGCTCTTACATGTGGAATCTCAGTTAGACTCGGGGCAGATGTAGTTAGTTGTGTTGTTGGAGAAGGAGCCCGCTCTGAGGGCGTGGTGGCGTGCAGGGCTGCAGACACAGGTGGGCAGTGGGTGCAGATGAGCTTGCACCCCCCAGGAAACAGCCCTAGGGCATGCATGCCTTTCCTTTGCAGACCCCAACTCCCAGTATGGCTTTTTTCCTTTTTTTAACTCTGGGAATCTGAGTTTGTAGGGGAACTTTAACACCTCTGTCTCCTACTCCTATGATCCCCAAGAGTCCTCATTTTTTTCTGGGGTGACCAGGAAGCTGCCACGCATTCATCCAGGATCTGGATGTGACTGCAGAGGAGACAATGTCACACTTTGGGATAAGCAGGTCACTTCTGGTGCAGGGCGAAGGCTGTCCCCTGCCTGGGGCTGCCTGTTTGGCTCTGTGCATATGGTCTGACGGGTCTTGATAGTGTCCTCATGGCGCTTCAGGAGCCATGAATCATCACTCTGAAACCTGGGGGTTTGCAGACTAGTTCTGGGATGGTCCGTTTAGAATCCAGGACATGAAATCCTGTGGGAGGGATGGGGTGTGTTCTAGTCTGAGAGGTGGGACATTTAGGTTTAAACCTATTTCCTTTGGGCCTCAGTTTCCAATGGGTAAAATGGTCGGAAGCCTTTGCTGGCTCTGGTCAGGCTTCAGGACAAGAAGGAGTCACTCTTATGCCCCTAGGAGGGTGACTATTATGCCTAGGAAGGGCTCTGGGCAGGAGTCCCAGCCACAGCTCAGCAGTGGCCTGCGATGACCTCATCCTACCCAGGGGTCTCTCCCGTATCTGAGAAGTGCTGCCCCTGGCCATTCTGGGCCCCAGCTGTGGCAGTTGTCTCTGCCCTCTCTCTGAATCGGGGCACCCTGGGGAAGGCAGACTTCAGAAAACCCAAGGGATGATTTTGAGCAGGGAGTTTTGGGGGACAGATGGAAGGGGACCCCAAGCTTCTGAGAGATGAATAGCGGTGGGTGTCTGTGACCTGATAGTACTTGCATGTCAGATCAGGACTAACCAAGGCCAAGGGGAGCCCTCAGAGGTGGAGTCTAAGAAGTTGTACAGGCAGGAGAGGCAGTGTGGAAAGAAGGTTGCTTCACCCCTTGATGCCTCAGTTTCCCCACTTGCTTCCTTGACCCTCCCAGTAACTAAGAGTGGCAAGTACTGCCATGATCTCCATTTTTCTCAGTGGTGCCGCTTTCCCCAGTTTATTGGGAAGATTAAACAATGAGCACCTCCCAACTAATGCTTGCACCCCAGAGATGTGGCCCATACCCTGAGGGCAGGTGAAGCCTCTGTTCTTCTTGTCCTCCTACAACCCGACTGGGAAAACCACCCCGACGATTTGCATCCAGGGCCTTACAGACACTTGGAGGCTTCTGGAAAGCGCTGTGCTGAGGATCTACCACCACCTCCCTCCAAGCTTCATCCCGCCCAAGATGCCCTCCACAGCTGGGGCTCCAGTTCTCAGACTCTGAGCTTCTCGGTCACCTCAAGACTTAGGCCTCCTGGAAATCCAGGTCTTCTCCAATCAAAGCTTCTGAATGGGTTCTTCCTTCAGGCTCTGCCTTTTATTAGCAGGTGTCACCTTGGACAAGTCACTTTCCTTCTCTGAGCATCAGTTTTTCCATCTACCTAATAAGAATAACGGTCCCAGCCTCCCCCTGCTGGAAAGTCCCATGGTTGCCCCAAGGCGGATGACCATCTCCTGAAAGCCCTTCTCAAGGACCAGTATCCTTTCTGCTGAGCAGTGGGGACCCCTGGTTTTCTTCAAGTTGGCAGTGCTGCCCAGAGCATTCCCAGTGAAAAGAAAAGAGAATTGTGTTTATTTTGCCTCTGCCTGTGTGTGTGTGTGTGTGCACATGCATTTGAGAGGTTTTGCTGTGCCCACCTCATCCCTAATGTTTATTTGATGTATTTTTCTTTTTGCCTTTTGCCCACCCTTCCTCCCCAGGAGCGGCTGCTGTGGCTTATAGACCTGATGGAGGTACCGTCCTTTCTGCCAGGTGGGGCTGTGGGAGTCCCTTAGCTGGGGCAGAGGTAGGGGGCTGTGGCCCTTCTCGCCACCCCCTTTATGTCTGCATCCAGCTCCAGAGGGGACCCGGGGTTCTTCTTGGTGCTCATTATCTCTCCCATTCAATAGTTAATCAGGTTTCCTCAGAATCTGAGAACGCCCTCTATTCAAATCCCAGCTCTGCTGCTTCCTTGCTGTGTGACCTCAGGAAATGGTGTCACCTCTCTGAGCTCAGGTTTAGGATCTGTAAGATGAGGATGGTAATTTCTGTGCTGTGCAACTGTTGAGAGACCCCTTAGCCTATGATATGTTAGACACCCTGCCTGTCTGGACGTTTCCCTTCCTACTTCACATGGCCTGGCTGTCTGTGTGTGCTTCAGCCCTTAGCTCACACGCCACCACTTCTAAAAAGACTTCCCTGAGCCTCTCAAGGGGGCAGGGGGTGACATGCAGCGTCTGGCCCCTCCCATCCTTTGGGCTTCCTGTTGTTGTGGCTCTTGTCTCATTATATTCTAATAATGTTTAAAAGCCTGGCCAGTTACCCCCCTTGACCAGGGAGTGCTTGGGAGCAGCAGCTGTGTCTGGAGTCGCCCCTGAATCCCTAGTGCTCAGCACAGAGCCTGACCCATATTCATAATGGGGGCCTTTCTTAATTATAATAGTAGCTTGCATTTGTCAAGAGTTCTCCGTGGCACTGGGATCATGCTTCCCAATCGTATCTTCCTTGACCTTCCTGGTAACAAAGAGTGGCAAGTACTGCCGTGATCTCCATTTTACTCAGGAGCAAATTGAAGCTCAAGGTGAAGGGACGACTTGCTCAAAGTCACTCCGCTAGTGAGTGAGGGAGTCAGGATTCAGCTCAGGCCTCCTTGCCTCTGAGGTGCTGCTTTGAACCCCTCCGTCTGGCTATGATGCCTCCCTGAAGGAGTCCAGCAGCTGCTTGTAACATTGTCTGTCTGTCTGTCTGATTAATTGTCTTCTCCCTCCCCGCTTCTCTTCCTTCTGTCCTGTTAACGAATCCGGGTTGGGTGCTTGCTCTGTGCTATATGCAGTCATGGGTGCTGGGATACAGTAGTGAACAACAAAGTCCTTTCCATACGGAATTTAGGAGTTGGGCAGGGATGACAGACAAATAACTGCAATGTGCAGCGTAAGTGGTAACAAGTGCTAAGGAGAAAAATAAAGCAGGAAGGCGGAGGAGTTGGGATGGTCAGGAAATGACACTTGAGTAAAGACCGGAAGAGGTGAGGGAGATGGTTATGCCCACCGCTGGGGAAGAGCCTTCAAACAGAGGGAACGACAAGTGCTCGCTGAGGCAGGAGCAAGCCTGGGGTGTCTGAGCAAAGCCCCATGGGGCTGTGAGGCTGGAGTGGGGTGAGTGCAGGGAAGGGCAGTGGCAGATTGTGTGCTCAAGACTTTGACTTTGACCCTAAGTGAAAGGGGAGCCATTGGCAGGTTAGCGCAGGGCTGACATGGTCTGACTTAGTTTGAACAGGGTGTTGCTGAGGGTTGAGACTAGATGAGGTTGAGTTTGTACCAAGAACTGGTTCAGTCCCTGGAAGGGCCTGAGGTGGAGGGGGTGGGTTGTGCAGATTGAGCTGCTGAGAGATGTGATGATGGGCTCTGCAGTCACCAGCTCTTGCCACTGCCTGGTCTCTCCTGGCTTGGTGTCTCCTGGGAACCCCCTTGGGTTTCAGACTGAATACCCCATACTGCCTGCGTGTAGAGCCCCCTCCTCCTGGAGGCCCCTCCTACCAGGAGACATACACGTCCTCCACTCTGTTCCTATCATGCAGTATGCCCTCAGGAAAGCCCCTCACCCACCTTCAGCCTCAGTCTCCCCATCCGTACGAGCAAGGCAGACCAAAGCCTCCATCAAGGCTCCTCTAACTCAGAGTCCTCTCTCTGTTGGGAGATGCTGGGAAAGACTCCAGGGAGGCCTGGCAAGGAATGGCAGCTCTACATTCCCATCACTCCTCTGTGCATTTGGACAAAGGAGGCTCTGCAGCATCCTTCCAGAGAGAGAGAATGTGCAAAATAATAATTACTGTCTACCCAGTGCCATGTACTAGTGAGCTTTTGCTACAGTAATGCTAAGTAACAAATAACCGCCAAATCTGGGTGGACGATAATCAAAAACATTTTTTTCTTATGGCCAAAATCCCTCGTGGAGTTCGTGTGCTTTTCTTATCTCCATTAAAATGACTGTCACTGTGCTTTGACCTCTTCCTGAGTTTGCCTTCCCCAGGAAGCAGGGAGAGGTGGTGGGGTGTGGTAAGGGACCTCATCTTTCTCCTGTTGGTGTCTCTAGTGCCATCCCAGGGCCTGGAACAGACTGGGGGCCCCAGAAACTGAAATGGAACTACACTCCTGGCCACTCAGGATTCTCTTCTAACGTCTTGGCCTTCTAAACATCCGCCTCCCTCTCATCGTAGGAAAATGCCCTTTGCCTGGCACTCAGATAGCTGGCTATCAGTGACCCAGATGCCCCACATGGTTATCCCGAATGGAGCTATTTTCCATTTAGCCTGAATTCCCTGGATCAGGCTGCGTGGCTATCCATCTCAGGTTAAGTGTGGCTCCTTCTACAGCCATTTTCCCCTCAAACCAGACACAATCAATCAACGCAAATCAGACGCAGCCTGTCCCCGTCGACAAATTGTGTTTATTCCTCATTTGTCTAATAGAGACTCAGCCCTGGGAATTTTTTGCTGCCTCCAGACAGTATCACGCCTCTCCCATAAAGACGTCAGCAAGGAGAGCTGAGCGGCAGGGAGGACGGCCTGCCCGCCAGTCCTTGAATTCTGCATCTCGTGCAAGCAGGCCTGTGGTGGAGGGGCTTAAGTGCTCGAGCTCTGGAATCCCACACATGACTCTTCTGGCGAGTAGCCATGTCACCTTGGGCAGGTGACTTAAGTTTTCAGAGCCTCAGTTTCCGCATCTGTACCTTGGGGCTGATCAGACCACCTATCTGTCCCGAAGATTCAGTGAGGTCAGGAGTGGGCTTGCAGGTGTGGATTCCGTTGGAACTCTAAAGGTTGGCAAAGGGCACTGGAGAGAATTACAGAGGAAAAGGGGTTATAGAGGTCAAGGCCAGACTTGTCCCCACAGGGCAGACACCAGTGAGGTGGGGGCGGGGTATGCAGTGGCAGCTGGGATTTGCCCCATCCGTAACCACACACTTTTTCACTTGGATTTGAAAAGTTTTGCATGTCAGGCCTCCTGTGTGCCTAGAAAGGGACTCCTCGGGCCTGCCTCTGAAATCTGACTTTCTCCCCCCTGTAGTAAGGTGAGAAGGGGCACTGGGCATGGCTGTCAGCTCTTTGCTGTGTCGGCCTCCCTGCCGTGGCCTCCACGCCTCCCTCCTCATCCAGGCCAAAAGCTCAGGCTTGTCTAAGACTCCACTAGCCATAGAGATATCTGATTGCCAAGGCTGCTTTTTCCAGAAACAGGGAGCAAACTGTTAGAGAGCCTTCTCCCACTTGCTGCCTTGGTCCAACCTGATGGATTTAGAGAGTCCACTTTGGGAGCAAGACCTCCCCCGTCCCAATGGGGAGTAGGAGAAACCCATCTATTCGCTCACTCATTCGCTCAGCCTCTCCTTTGTTTATGCAGCAAGCATTCATTTGGTGCCTCCCGCATTTCAGACTCTGAGTGGGGCACTGGTCGCCATGAGCCAGAGACAGCAGGGCCTGCCCTCCTGAGCTTCACAAGTCCAGCCTGGGAGGCAGCTTCAAATCAGATCACCTACATAATTCATACCCCTATAAGTGGGTCGAAGGGTGGTGTAAGAGCATGGGATTGGGGTCCCGACTAGTCTGGGGCATCAGGGAGAGATGTCTGAACTGAGAAAGAAAGTCATTCTCACCAGTGTGGCAGCTTAGGGGGCCAGGGGAGGGCCCTGATCTTCGAGACCCAGTGGACGCTCAAAGGGACTGAAAGAGGTCGATGGGGCCAGAGTGCTGGGACTGAAAGTGGAAAGGGGGAGGGTCAGCAGCAGGAGATGAGTTTAATTTTAAAATCGTAGGATACCATTGAGGGTCCTCAGTAAGGAGGTGACATGATCTCGTTTGCATCTTTTAAGATGTCTCTCTCCTATGTGTGGAGAGAGCTCAGAGGGGCAAGTGGATGGGGGCCACCCTGTCCAGGTGTGGAGGTATGTGGTCTGGTGCTGTCCTGGTGTGCAGATATGTTGTCTGTAGCCCTATCCCAGGAAGCTGCCCAGTGCCCCGATGGGGCCACGGCGAGGCTGGAGTTTGCCTTTCTCCTTGAGCCCATTCCCGCCTGAGAGTCCTCAGCTTGCGTCCTCTGTGGCCTAGAACCATTAATTCACTAGAGCATTGGTGACCTGCGGGTGGCTGTGGCTCTGCCTCAGCTGGAGTCTGAAGTAAGGACTGTTTCTCCCGGTCAGTCCTTTGCAGAACATCAGCCCTTTTGGGTGAGGACTCGGGGGTGCTGGAAACTGTTCTGCCAAACAGAACCAAGTCCACAGGGGTCGGAGCCTATTGGAACATAGACTAGCCCTTGCTCTGTTTGGAGCCCCCATTTTCCCAGCTATAGAGTGGCAGAGTTGGATTAAGCATTGGCCGAAGACTGCGGGGGGCCCTTCATCTTTCCTGTGCCATGGATCCCTCTGGCAGGCCGGCAGCTCCTGCCGATCCCTTCTCAGAATACCAGTTTTAAATGTTTAAATATAAAATATGTACATGGGATTACAGAGGAAACCAGTCATAATGAAATGCCATTTGTCCAACACCAAAACATTTTCAAACGTGTGCTTCCTCACTTGCACGCCCAATAGCGAGGCCTGGCAGTGGTGGGTAAGGGCTGTACTCAGAAGTCCTGATGAGCGAAAACGGGCTTTTGTGGCATCTGCAGCAGTGGAATGTGATACGAAAGATCTGTGACTTCAGTGGTGACAGTGTCACAGGCACTGCTGATTCTGCTGGGCTGGGTCGCCTCCATTCGTAAGGGAGGAAATGCTGCATTTCTCTTAGAGGTGAATGAAGGGAAGGAAGGATGCAGTGTTTTCGCCCCTGCGTTCCCTCCTGGAGCCCTGGTTTCCGATTGTCCTAAGGGCTCCTCCCGCCCTGCTCTGGAGATCCTGAGTCACACCGTCTGTCCCCTGAATGACAGCTTTTTCCTAAGACCATTTGGAGGGAGATGAAACGGGGCAGAAGGAAGCGCTGTCTGTCTACACTGTGCAGGCTTCACGGGGCAAGGCAGTGACCCCTCATCTCAGGAGGCTTCCCAGGGACTTTTCTGCCTCTCTGGTGTGGTGTTCAAACACGACAGCAGAAGCGGACAGGCTGGCAGCCCACCCAGCGAGTGTCCTCTGCCGTGGGGTCCTGTCCCTCCCAGTCCACAACTCCGACCTTCCCTATCAAGCTCCAGACTTCTGCCCCACTCCATTATGGGAGAGGTTGGGAGCAGGATGTCCCATCTCCCCCAGCAGTGACCCAAGACCCTTTTGGACCCTTAGACCTGTCCCCTGCACTCTGAGTGGCCCTACTGCCCCCACCCTACCACTTTACCCCCACCAGGTATGCCAGGACTTTCTGGCTGTACCCAGCTCACATGGCTGTCACCCCTCCCACTACCCTGTCTTTCCTGAAGTGACAAGCTCCCCTTCCCAAGCCCCAGCTCTGGCTGTTCCACCATGCCCAGCTTTTCTCTCACCCTTTTTTCCTCTTTCTCCTTTCACTTTCCCGCTTTTTCTCCCAAATCCTCTTTTTGTTCTTCTCTCTTATTCTCACTCTTCTCTCTCTAGTTTCCTCTCTCTCTCCCTGTGTCCTGTGACCTTCCAGAAGCCTTTGTGACTCAGTTTCAAAGTTTTCCCATATCCTTGTGCTTTTGGGGGCTGAGGTGAGGGGGAGCCTATTGTCCTGACATCACAGCAAAGCAGCAAAAAGAACAAAGAGCTGAAAATAGCACCTTTATGTAAGATCCCTCCCATTATAATGAGGGGATGGAGGCCTAGAAACCTGGGAATTGGCCTGGAGGGAGGGGAGGGGGGAGGGGAGGAAAGGGAGGGGCCTCATTTTGCTGAGGTGGCACCTGGGCTATGCGAGCCACCCTTTCCAAGATCAGGAGTCTGCCTGGCAGAGGTCCATGCAGGCGATTGTCCCTCATCACTTCATTCCATTCTATCCCCGTGGTTCCCTCAAACCAAACTCTTGGGATATCTGGGCCCTGATTGGGCCAACCAGACAAAAAGGAGGGTTTTCTTTTTCTCTGAAAAGAAGGAGATTTTCTGCATTGCCACAGATTGGAGATGAGAGTTTGCGGAGCGGGTCCTTGGGGGTCTCCTGGATCTAGCGGGAAGCAGTCTGGATACTAGTCAGGTCTTAAATAAGGCTCAGCTTCCTGCCCCATCTTTGCTGTGTGACCTTGGGCATGTGGCCTTCCCTTTCTGAGCCCTCGGTCACCTCAGCTGTAGAATGGATGAAGGATCCCACCTGGTAGGATTAATTAAGCGACTGGGTCTATTCCCTCAGTTGGGCTCTGGCCTCATTGGTGCAGGAGGAGGAGGGGGCCAAGAAACTGGGGGAGGGGAGGTGGGGGGTAGGGCCAGGATCAAGGCCAGTTCCTGTGTGAGCTCTGACCTTGATCCTCCTCTCAAAGCCTGTTCCGTGAGTGTTTCTGCTGACACATCCCCCAGGTTCTTAGCCTGCTGTCTGCGGCTATTTCAGATGCACAAAGAACATGGCTCGGGGACTCGGGGCTCCTGAGCGTCTGGATTCGGCAGATGGAGTCTGGCAGGGCTGGGCTCTGACCCGTCTGCCATTTGCTCCACTTCAAGCCTCCCTCCCAGGGCTGGACGTTTGTCCCTCTCTACCCTTCCCTTCCTCCCTTCCATCCCTGCCTCCTGTCTCCCCTCCAGGATGCCATTAACAGCAGAGAATGGCTGAGGCCAGGGGCCAGCGATGGCTGTATTCTCTCTTGGTTCAGAGAGCGTTGCTCCCAGGGCCCTCTGGTTCTTACAGTATCAGGGTCCTATCCAGTTCTGGAGTCGGGTAGGGCTGGCTGCATGGGCTTTCTGACCTGGGTTAGAAACCTGATTAGCTGTAGAATGACCTATGACCTTGGACAAGTCACTTTTCTTTCTGAGCTTGAGTATAAAAGATGTGAGTTGAGGGGAATCATAGTGCCTGCCTCACACCGAGAATCTAATGAGCTCATGTAAGGGGAGAGTCTGCCAGGGGGCCTGACACATATTAGGTCCTCTAATTTGTAGTTCTTTGATCTCCTTTCTAAGAGAAAGTCGCACCCTCCCTGTAATGCACGGCAAGGATGGCAAGGACAGCAAGGACATGCTTGTGTTGTCAGGCTCTGGAGCCTCAATTTCCCCCTCTCAAGGGCGCTTTTACGACTGCCAGCCCCATCAGTGATCCCGAACAGGTGTTTGTGGGCAGCTTCTGTGTGCGTGGCCCTCTCCTAGGAGTTGGGGACACAGTGACCTGTTCATCTTTAATCTGCATGAGCTTTTCCCATAAGTCAAGGCTGCCTGATTAATGTTCATTGAGTGACTCAATGAATGCTTGAAACTCCTCATGCGCCAGAACAGAACAGAATCCAATGTCCTTGTCCCGTCATGGACTGTCGCCTGAGTCCCCAGGTGCCTGCAGGTTGAATCCCAGGGTCGGGTGGCAGTGCTGCATTTGGGTGTGGTGGAGGCCCCTCTTGTCTTTGCTGTAGGCACTTCTCAGGCTTCTGACCCTCTCCAGGCCTCCTGCCAAGTCCTGGGAAGTCATTGCATCTAACCAGCCCCGACTTGCCATTCACCTTGATTCTGGATGGTCTGTGTTGCCCAGCTGGACTACTTCCCGGGGGCACTGGAGTTTGGTTTTGGAGTTTGGAGGGGTTGGATGGGAGGGCTGCAGTTTCCTCTCATTCAAGGTATTCACACAGGCCAGGGCACGTTTTGCCGGGTTACGTTTGCGAGGTCCCAGGTTTCTAATGTGTGTCACGGTCACCCCTGCTCATGTATTGTGCCACGCTCTATTCTGAGAATTTTTTAGGTGTTAATATGTCAATCCCACGAGGGAAAGGCTGCTGTTAACCCATTTTACAGTTGAGGAAACTGAAGCACGGGGCACGTCAGTGATTTGCTCACCATCAGTCAGCTAGAAGTGGCAGAGCTGGGTGTGATCTCAAAGAAGCCAAACCAGTGCCTCCCATCAGTGGGTGAGAGAGCTTCCCCATTGCTCTTCCTCCTGAGGATCCCCCACTGTCCTTGCATCACTGAGGATGTCAGCAGCAACTTCCTATGAGGCACTGTGCAGGAGATGGAGTCAGAGAGAGCAGGACCCATCAGGAGGCTGAGGTTCGCATGCAGGCCTCAGCTTTGTTGGTACATGGGGCCGTTTTCCCGGCCTGACTTTGCCCCAGAGGCATCCTGAGACTAAATGGGAAGCCCTGGGAGTGAGAGGCTCAGAGCAGGGTGGAGGGGTGAGGGGGCCAGCATCTTGTTAGTTGGTGGGTTCCCATGACTAGCCTCTGTGATCCTGTGCCCTTTGCCACCCAGAATGCTCAAGGCTTCAGAAGGATCCCTGGAGATGGGGATCAGTATAGATGACTTCGTAGCCTCTGCCCTAGGAGATACGGAGTTGGGAGCACCTTGCATCCCCACCTGTTGCCCTCACCCTCATTCAAGCCACCATGACTGCTCGCCACAATGACAGCAGTAATTGCCTTGCATAATTCTCGGCCTGCTCAGGCCTCCTGCCCATGATGACCAGAGTGATTAACTCATTTGCCCATCAATCCATTTGTGGATTCATTAATTTGCTTAGTAAATATTTATCAAGCAGCCACTATCCTGAACACGGAGGACAGCGTAGGGACCAGGTAGTCACAAGTCCTGCCTCTGAGGAGTTTTTATCCTACTGACAGATAATAAGCAAATTAATAGTCTAACATCAGGTAGTGATAAATCTCATACAGAAAAATGAAACAGCTTCAGAGGTTAGACAGAGTGGTGTGTAGCAGGGAAAGGGTGCCATTTTAGATGGGAGGGGTGCCGTCCAGGGAGACCTCGCGGATGCCAGAACTAAATGAAGTGAGGGAGTGAGCCAGGAGCAGAGTGGGCAGGGTGCAGCGAGTGCAAAGGCCCTGAGGCAGAACTATCCTATCTAGTGGGAGGAGTAACTGGAAAGGGCCCAGTCACTAGGCACAATGAATGTGGAATTTGAAATTTCCTCCAAGTAAGATATAAAGGTCCTAGAGGGTTATGAGCTGGGGAGGGACATTATCTGACTTATGTTTCAAGAACTACATCCTAGCCACTAGGTGAAAAATAGCCCTCAGTGCAAAGGAGAGAAATAAGCAGGATGGGGGCTGGGCGTTGTAACTTTAGGCAGGTTGTCGGGGTAGGCCTTTTTGAGGAGGTGGTATTTGTGCAAGGTCTTGAAAGAGGTGAGCAAATGGAACAAGCTTTGTGGCTAGCCGAGGGGACCAATGTGCCAGGCAGAGGGAACAGCCCCCGTGGGGGCCCTGGTATGCCTGCGTTGTTCTAATGTGGCTCAAGAGGAATTGAGCAAAGGGGAGCTTCACAGAAGGCAAATGTGACCACATATCCATGGCAACCCACTACCTGCAGGCTTTCCAAGCAGCTCCATGTTTGACTCACGTGGAACCACTGGATGCATCTCATTCTCTATCCTTTCTGCTTTATGCACCCCTTTCCCTCTGGAACACCCATCAATGTTCCCTCCTTTGCCCAGCTCACCCACAAGACTCAACTTTTAACTGTTCTCCCTCCTCCAGGAAGTCTGCCTTGATAACCTTTCCCCAGCTACATTATATGCCTGTGTTTCCTCACTCTGAGCAGAGTCTCCTCTGTACCTGTTTGTGTCGGCCCCATTTTCTTTAAGCTACCGAAGGCATGGGTCGTGTCTCACCTCCTCTGTGTCTCAGGCCCTGTCACTCTGGAGCGTTGAGTCTGCCCAGTCCTGATCTCTGCAATTGAGACTTGAGTCAGGTGTTGGTCACAGAGGCTTTGCCATCCTGGGCTCTGTTGGGTGGAGAAATGGCTTCCCCGAGTACTGGGGAAAGACCAGTGTAGAGAGGAGCGCTGCTCAGCTTCCCAGGAAAGCCCTAGAGATGGCCTTTCAGCAGCTCAGTGTCACTTGAGGGAGCATTTGGCTTTTTCTGGTGATTCAGAGAAGGAAGGAAGAAACTGGCAATTTTGCAAAATAAGGTTTGTTTAAATCTTAACCACCCCCCTCACTATTAAAACCATTAAAATTAAGGGGGGGGAGACTTTCCCCGTCCACCTCTCATTTACATCTTGTCATATGTACACCTTCCTGGGATTCTGTCCATCAGCGAGCAACGGAGAGAGGACCCCTGGGACTGGTTGAGCAGCACTGAATTTCAGGAATTTCTAGCCAAGGCCAGAGCCACCCCATGGCATCTCCAGGTGGTTCCTGGGAGGCCTGGAAATAATCAGAACGTCTCAAAGAAAAGTTGATTTTGAAATGAGCAGCAAGGAAGTTGACATTAATTTTATTGCGTGAACTAAATCCCAGTGGAGCAGGACGTGTCAGGAGTCACATAAACCACGTGGAGGGATCACAGGGCCCATAGATTTGGGAGTCCTAGAGAGGAGACTGGCATTTTCTCCTTGGTTTATGTTTGCTCACATTGCCTTCTTCTCCATTTGTAGAATACTCTGGACCTGGAGGAAACTGGGGAGGCTGTCCAGGGCAGTGTGAACACCCTCCCAGATATTTCCCTGGTAAGAGGCTCTCTGACGCCTTCCTTGCCTTCCAGGTCTGCCCGAGACCCCAGGGACTTCGAGCCACTGGGAGGGGATGGGATCTGGCTGTGAGCTCTAGACTCAGCCCCAGACCTGTGCACAAGTGTGTCCCTTGTCACCTCCAGCAGCTACCAGGATGGCTCTTTCCAGCCATTTAGGTGGGGCTGTCAGGCTGTTTAACCCTTGCCCAGTTGGTGTTATTTTTGATATGTTAATCTGAATGTTATCATAGTAAACACTGAAAGATGAAGAAAACTCCCTGAAGAGGTCATACGACTGGGCTGGAAATGAAGTTAAATGTGCCCTCGTATCCATGTCCACACATCAGCAGCCTAAGGCCGTGACACTTTGTGACTCTGACCCAAATAACTTTTGAATGGCCTGGGCTCTGGAGCCAGTCTGCCTGGATTCAGATTCCACATCTGCCACTGACTGACTTTGGGCCAGTTTCCTAACTTCTCTGTGCCTCGGTTTTCCCATCGGTAAAACGGGGATAAGAATAGTGTACCTACCCCATAAGTCTGTGGCAAGAGTTAGTTAGTTAGTTATTTTAAGTGAAGCATTTGGAACAGTGCCTGTGCTGCCATCAAAGCCATGCAAGTGTCGGATGTTGGTGTGGGCGGAGAGAGTATTATAATGACAGCATCTGTGCCTTGCCCAGGGCCACACAGCACCCTAGCCCATGTGTCCTTCCTCCTTGTTTGCATCCATGCTCTCCCCCTCCAGTCTTGGCAGATTTCCCATCTCTAATAGCCATGATAAGCCCCTAAAAAGAAAAGTCAAAGAAATATCTTTTTTTGTTTTCCATTCTCCACATCCTGGCTCTAATTAAGTCTTGTTCCCTGCAACAAGCCCCGGCTGATGCCAAGAACTTCAATTCCCAAAGGTAACGGTGCTGTCCCCAGAGATGCAGCCAGGATCCTGATGCTTATCAGCTGCTGAGATGCTGGGAGAAGTTTTCCACTCCGTGTTGCATTATTCAGAGCAGTGTGGCCAAGAGCAGACAGCGTGGGGACAGAATTCCAGCCGGGCCTGGCCCACTTGGCTGTCAGGTCTCCCCTCTACAGCTGCAATGGGCTCTGACTCCTTCTACTCTTGTTGGGTCTTTTGGCAGGATGATGTCAAATCCACGGCCGAGGGGCTGCCTAGCTACAGGCCGCCGCCTCCCCCACCAGCTCTGGCTCAGCTGAGGAAGCCGGGAAGCCAGGACCTGCAGCCGCCTTCCTCTGCTTCTTCCCACTCGGGCATCGTCTTCTCGGCTCCACGGAACTGCAGCCCGCCAGTGGGCACCGCACCCACCCCAGAGGCCGCCTCAGCACAGGACTCGCCCTCCTCCCCCATCTATGCCTCCGTTTCCCCTGCCAACCCCGGCACCAAGAGGCCGCTGGATGCCCATCTGGCCCTGGTCAACCAACACCCTATAGGCCCCTTCCCACGGGTCCAGTCCCCACCACACCTGAAAAGCCCCCCAGCAGAGGCCACACTGTCAGGGGGCTGCCTCCCGCCAGCCTCCCCATCTGGCCGCCCAGACCAGACAGGCACAAACCAGCACTTTGTCATGGTGGAGGTGCACCGCCCAGACAGCGAGCCCGACGTGAACGAAGTGAGGGCACTGCCCCAGACACGCAGTGAGTACTGGCAGGCCCTGGGGGTGGGGCCGGGGTGCCCACTGTGTGATCTCGGGGGGCCTGGCCCCTCTGGGCTGATCTGCCCCTCCACACAGTGAAGGCAGGACCAGGTGCTCTCCCAGCAAGGGGGTCTTCAAGCCCAGGCGTTTCTTTGCGTGGGGTCAGGGTGGTTGGGGAGGAGGGTCCTGAGCCCCCATTGAAGGGCTTGGGAGTTGGAGATATGAGTGTGAGTCTTGGCTCTGCCATGTACTAGCCGTGTGGCTGTGGATTAGCTGCATTTCCTCTCTGAGCTGCTTTTCCAATCTAGAGTGGAGATGACAGTGACAGCCCTGCGGGTCCCCTGTGAGGGTTGGGCTCATCTCCTATTCCCCCCAGCTCTGGTCACCCTGCATTCACCTACCAGTCTTCTCCCCCACCCCCGGCCATAAAACTACACTTTTTGAGGGCAGGGTGATCTCTGCCCACCAGGGCCTGGCACAGAGCAAGTGCTGGGGGAAAGGTGGACCCCTGGAGGTCTCCTGACTTGGGGCCACAGGGTCATGCTGCAGGATGGACTTCCCGGCACCCAGGAGGCCAGTCTGGGGTTGATGGCTGGTTAGAGGGCATTTAAATCTGACCCGCCAGACTCCAAAGTGTGTTGGGCCCCTGTGTTTGCAGAGGGCATCCAGCTGAGGATGTCCTGCTTTCTACTCCAGGATGCCCTGAGCCCTCTCCCGGCTCTGGACCGCCTCCCTCCTGTCTTCGAGTTGGGTACATTTTGTTGGATTCTGCTGCCATCTTGTGGCTAAAGTGATACAAGGGGCCCTCTGTGGCCAAGTGAGGGACCCTGCACTCAGTTGCTTAGTCGGGGGGAGCAGGCAGGATGTGGTGGCAAGCCCGAGCTGTGACGGATGGGTCACTGCTGCCTCTAGACCTGGCACTGAGCCTGACACACCTGATAATAAGAACTAACTCTTATTATATATACTGTGCCCTCTGGGGGCTGGACACTGGTCTAAGGTCCTCGCCTGTATTAGTAACTCCTCTAATCCCGCAACGGTCCTGAGGCGGCTACTGTAATTATCCTTCTTTTATAGATGAAGAGACAGTTACAGAAAGTCATTGTGGAGCCAGTCTAGTGTCTGTGAGCTGAGTTTGCCTCCTGACCTGACCTCTGTTTAATCATTACGCCAGGGGCAATCAAGGCAGATGTCCTGGGAGTATTGGGCCCTGGAGCCAGGCCCATTTGGAAGGTCTCAGGTTGAAGAATGGTGGGGAGTCTCCCTGCCTTCCAGCTCCCCCAGCTCTCCCTAGTCTTTACCAAGAGAATCCCCCCAGCCTTCCAACTTGCAGCTCCATCACCTCTTCAAGGAAGCCCTCTCTGACCCCAGCTGTATAAACCTCCACTTTCCTCCTGTTTCCTCCTCCCAGCAGCCTCCACGCTCTCCCAGCTCTCGGACAGTGGGCAGACTCTGAGCGAGGACAGTGGGGTGGACGCTGGCGAGGCCGAGGGCAGTGCCCTGGGCCGAGGCAGACAGATGGTATCCACCAGGAGCAGAAGTAGCAAGGAGCCACTTCAAAACGAAAGGAGCACAGAGGCGGCCGCCAAACCGGTGAGCTAGGATGAAGGGGGCGCAGAGGGTGAGGGGAAGGCAGGCCCTAGGTGAAGAACAGGAAGTCCTTGCCCAGGGTTCAGCTCGACAAGCAACCACAAAAGACAGAGAGCACCCTCAGCGGAGGGATGTGGGTACCAGGGAGGGATGTGCGTTAGGCTGGAGGCCCAGTTTAAGTCCTACCTTCACCGTGACACTGACAAGCCGAGCACTGAAGGTTGGTCCTGAGAATCTTAAAACTCAGTTCTGACTTGTGTGGTGGCTGAGGCAGCTAGGTCTGGATTTGAGTCCTGGTGCCACCACCAGGCAGCCTTGGGCCACCCCTTAACTTCCCGAGCCTCAGGGATTTGTGTAGCAGTTAGAGCTGAGAACAGCAAGTGCTGAGCTTCCTGCCTGGCATACTTGGGGCTCAAACACCGGGCTGGAGTCTGGGCCCTGCTGAGGAGGCCTTATCACTGGTCTCCTTCACGCCCGCAGCCCGGACTCCTGGAGCCTACATCCACCCTGGTCCGCGTGAAGAAAAGTGCAGCCACCCTGGGCATCGCCATCGAGGGTGGCGCCAATACCCGCCAGCCCCTGCCTAGGATTGTCACAATTCAGGTACGTCCTCTGGGCCCCCACTTGGCCATCTCTCCCTACTCCTGAAAGTACCTTTCTCAGCATCCCCAGGGCTTTGCCACCCCCCGAGGTGAGCCAGCACCTAAGTGCAGACCCAGGCTCATACCACCTTTGTGCTCACTGAGCCTGTTTTTCTACCCAGGGCAGAGGACACTCAGATTGTAGCTGCCTGGTTTGCAGTGTCAGACCTGCTCAGTTTAGCCCTCAGATGCCCCCATGTGCCCCTGCCCTGTGTCTCGCCCCTGCAGCGAGGAGGCTCAGCCCATAATTGTGGGCAACTCAAGGTGGGCCACGTGATCCTGGAAGTGAATGGACTGACGCTTCGGGGCAAGGAGCATCGGGAAGCTGCGCGCATCATCGCAGAGGCCTTTAAGACCAAGGAACGTGACTACATCGACTTTCTGGTCACCGAGTTCAACGTGATGCTCTAGGGGCCGAGGCCTGAGGGCTTCCCACTGCTGCCCGACTCCTGGCCCTGGTCCCTCCTCCCTCCAAACACTGTTAAGCTCCTTGAGGGACTGGGGCTGCATGGCCAGGGTATCAGGAAGACATCCCCAACTTCTTCCCAGCCCACTGGACCAGAACTGGGAGAAGGAGCCAGGCGAGGCAAACAGAAGGTCAGGTCAGGGTCTGGTGCCATGCCTGGTACACAGCAGGCACTCAATACAAGCATGGGTTTCGGGAAGGGGAAAAAAGACGGAGAAGGGCAGGGCAGCACCTCTGTCTCAACACATCCGCCTGAGGCCTGCCAGGGCCTGTTACTCTGGGTTGGTTGGGGGGGTACAGCTGCCCTCCAGTCAGCTGGGGCTTAGCCTATCCCCAGATGCCTGGGCCTTTGCCTGGAAAGAGGTCACATGAGAATTCACAGACATGGCCCCCAGCCAAGGGGGCATTTTGCAGGACCTTTAGTGCCACAAATAAGCATTAAGCACCCACCCTCATTCACACCTCCATTCTTCCTAGCTCCTTGTTTCCCATGGTATTTATTATTTATTTTCCTTTCCACACCCCTGGGGCCCCCAGGATCCCAGCTTCCCACTGCACCCCCTAGCCTATCCCTGAGGCCTTGCAGGTGACCAGCAATGTCAGTGTATTTATATACAGAGCTTATGACTTTAATTTTTCAATAAAGAGCTATGAACAAGGTTAGGGTCCAGCGTGTTGTGTGGCCTGCCTGTGTGGCTGGGGTCTTGATCGTTTGATGTGGCAAGAGGGGTGGGTAGAACAGATGTAGGCACCCAGAGCACCACACACCATTACCCTTTCCCCCACAACCCCCATGGCTCAATCTGAGACCCACGGGCACTTGAACCACACCTGCATCTTGAAACATCCTACCTGAAGGTTATTTATAGATAATACTTTTAGATTAAAAGACATTGGTATGTCTTGGGGCAGAATGCACCATGTATGTGGGTGTTTTAAGAGACAGGTGGCCCACCTTAGGGCAGGTCCCACCCAGAAACTGACTCAGAGATGAGGATCTGTATGCAAGTGATTCATTAAGGAAGGTGGGGAGACAGTAAAGAAGTGTGAGGTCTGGAGGGGAAGGGAAAGAACCAAGCAGGGTGGGATTTCAGGTGTAATCCTGGGATGATGGCTGCTGCCTGATCTCACAGGGGATGTAGGAGTGTAAGTTAAGCCTAGAGTTGTCCCCACTCAGGGCCAGGGACAGGGCTTTCACTCTGTCAGTCTTTGGACGAAGCCTTGGGGAGAGAGGAGGCAATAATCCCAGCCACTTTCCACCCTCTTCCTGTGCAGGTCACACTGTTCCGGGAGTCGAGGGCAGTGGGTGTTAGAAGCAAAAAATACATGGAGGGGATCTTGGAGAGGAGGGTGACAAGCAATGTTCTGATCCCCAGTGCCCATTCTCTTCATCACCAGGGTCTCTCTGGGGCAAGAAGAGTTTGAGAAGCCCTGTTTGGTCTAGCCCTATGTCCAGGGGTCTGCCAGAAGTGGATTAGGGGAAATTGATTCCACAGACCTACACCAGATTCTGCTGTGAGCTGCCCCCGTCCTCCCCACCCCAAGCCAAGGAGGTCCCCTGAGGCCAGAACCCTGGATTCCACTTGACCCCTGAAGCAGCCAGTATCCCTAAAGGGTCCAGCTCTTCCCGGGGCACTCATATACCCCTCCCCAGCCCTAATACTCCTGCAGGGACAAACCCTTACCTGACAGCAGGAATGCTTTGTCAAGCCCTGGATCCCCTTGCATCAAACTCCAAATCCTACCGTGGTCAAGGGGAAGTGATATCACCTTTCTGAGCAGGAATTCCCCATCTGGAAAATGGGTGTGGTAGGCTGAATAATGGCCCCCAAAGGTATCCAAATTCCTGGAATGGGTGAATATTACCTTATATGGCAAAGGGATTTTGCAGGTATGATTCAGGCATTTAGATGGGGAGCTTATCCTGGATTATCTGAGCCAGTCCAATATTATTACAAGGGCCCTTGTAAAAGGGAGAGAGAGGGAGGTTTGACACAGGAGAAGAAAAGGTGTTGTGATAATGGAAGTAGAGATTGGAATGATGTGCTTTGAGGATAGAGGAAGGGATTATGAGCCCAGAAATACAGGTGGCCTCTAGAAGCTGAAAAAGTCAAGGAAATGAATTCTCCCTCAGAGCCCACTAAAGGAAACTATCCTGCTGACACATGGACTTTAGCCGGGTGAGACTGATTTTTGGACTTAAGACTTTTTGTAAGAAAACAAACTAGTATTTTAAGCCATAATCTGGTGGTAATTTGTTACAGCAGCCACAGGAAACCAATACATTGAGATACTGCTACTTGCCTCTGGTGGAGGTTGGGATGCTGTTTGTGGACCATAGCACCAGGCTCAGAGTCAGACCCAAGGAGATAATTTGCAGTCAGGATGATAACGAGCAAAGAAAGGGCCCCTTTAATCTTATAACACCACACCTTCTCCAGGCCCAGTGGACAGAGAGCCCCCAGCAGCCACTCTTCACAGTCCCCAGTTTGTACTCTGAAAAAAGAATGAGTTTCTGGAACTGTTGCTTCTGAAATTCCTGGACTTCACTCTGGGGCTGTGGAATTTTAAACCTAAAAAAAAATTTCCTTTGCAAGTGGGCTTAGGAAGGTCAAGTTGCTCGCCTAAAGTCACACAGCTAGTGAGTGGTAGAGGGCAAATTTGGGACCCATGGCTGCCTGAGATGCACAACATGAAGCCCCAGGACAATCATGTGTCCTGTTGCCTTTCTGAAGGGACCCAATACACTGCCTAAAGCAACTTTGAATATTGGGAAGAGGAGAGGCCAGCGGTCTACCTGGGCACAAACAAGTATCTGTAGCCTTTAATGTCTTCATTTATGATGCTAGACCTGGAGAGGGTGGTGTGGCAAGAGAGTCTCGGGATCTAACCCTAGAAGAAGACAGGAAGAGAGTGGGATTTTGGCTCAAGCCGGGGCCTGCCCAAGCAAGTGCCGAGTTAGCCTTGAGATCACCTGGAGTCCCCTCTGCTTGGGAGAAAATGAGAAAGGGTTTGGAGCAGCCCAGTGTGAGGAATAAAGGACAGAGAACAAGTCGCAGCTCAGAGTCCCACATCTCAGTGTCCAAATCCTGGGATTGAATTCAACCTTACTTCCACCACTTCCTGCCTGCGTAATCCTGGGCAAGTCAATCCCTCTGAGCCTCAGTTTCCACACCTCTAAATGGGGAACATAATACTAACCTAATCTGAGAGTTATTGTAAGAGTTAGCTAAAATGTCCCTGTATTTACAACTTCTCGTAAGAGAACAATCTAGTGTTTTTAAGCGATGAACTGGTGGGACAGAGCGGGCCTTTAGTGAATAGAAGCCACTACTATGATTACCGTAAGAGATGTGCGTAGGGAAGTCACTGGCAGCCGGCAGAACTGGGAAGAGACTTCTGCCAAAAGGAAAGAACTGCACTGCCACACGGCTGGATGCAGGACTTTGAGAAAGTCACTTTCCCTTTCGGTGTCTTTTAATCCCCACTGAGTAATAGCATTCATTCTTCGAGAAACTCTTTACTTTTAGTGCCATCGGTTTATTTCTCACAGGTGGGGTGCTGTTTATTTACTCCCCTCAGCACCCCTGTGAGGTGGGAGGTATAAATCCCATTTGCCTGAAGCTCAGTGGCAGCCAGGGGCAGAACTGGGGCGAGGACCTGGGCCGGTTGGACACCTTACCCCGCCCCCCTTCCCTGTCTGCTTTCAGGGGACAACAGGTGATTTCTGTCCTACAGTCACTTGAGGGACCTTGGGCAAGTTCTTGTTTCTCTCCAAGGCTGGGTTTCCCCCGCTTGCTTCAGGGTGCTTCGGCCTAGATCGAATATTCTCGAGGATAATGGTAATCCCTGCCTGCCTCCCAGGAGAGGCTGGGGCCCAGTGGGCGATTCCTGAGTGTCTGGCACCTAAGCAAGCGCTCAGGAAGGGTGTCTAGTGCAGTGCTGGGACTGCTGTGGGGAGGCAGCCCGTTTCAAACCCCCGAGGAAGCCTGTGGCTTTCGCCTCCTCTGCGACCCTCCATCGACGTGTCCGCGCCGGGCCTCGGCGTCTCGGACGCGGTCCCGGGTGGACACGCAAGCTCCCAGATTGGAGCTTTTCCGTGCGGGAGCCGAGCGGGCGTCTCTGGGGGCGGGCCGCAGGCGGCCGCCTCTCTGCGATTGGTGGAGCTGCGGAGGCCCCGCCCCTAAGGGGGCCGCGCCTCGCCAATCAGAGGCCGGCCTCGGAATTATGCAAAAACAACGGCCCCGCCCCGCGCGCGGATTGGAGGCCTTCGTTTGCCACTCAACTGCAGGAAACCACCCCGCGCGAGGGCGGCGGGCAGGTGAGACCTGGGGGTGGGGAGGGGTGGGGAGGGGCTCGCAGCGGGGTCCCGGGCAGGTACCGGCTCCCCGGCGCTGGGTCTCCGGGTCTCTGTCCGGGTGATGGGGAGGGAGGGGGAGCGAGGGTGGACTGTGCCGAGGGGCCGGGATCCCCAGGGACCGCGCCGCCCTCGGGCTCTCCCACGTGGGAACCCCACGCGCACGCGGGGGAGGAGGAGGAGGAGGAGGCCCGCTGCTCCTCCGGGCATGTGGGCGGGAGAGTCCCGGACCCGGGATCGGGTCCCGGTCCACACTCGGTCGGCAGTCTCCCCCGTCCGGCCTCGGTCTCCACCTCCGCGCGATGGGGGCGTCGGCTTTTGCTTCCTCCCTCCCTCCCTCGGGCTAGGTCCGGCCGCCCAGCCGGGAAGGGTCCCCGAGGGAATAATCCGGGGGTGGTCCTTGGCGGGGCCTCGGGCTGGGTTTGGGCCGGAGGTGGGGCCGGGTGGCTGTGGTTACCAGGGAGGAGGGACTTTTCTGTCTTGGGATTTGTGTGGGGTTCGCTCGCCAGGCAACGGCAGCCCGCGCACCCTGACGACTCGGAGCTGCGCGCTCTCCCCGGACACCTAACGCAAGTGTCTTTTCCTCTTTTGGGCAGAGGGGAGGGAAGTAGAGCAAGGGCCAGCATGGGGGTGGGGGGCAGGGCGGGGGGAGCATCCCCGACAGTGGTAGGAACTAGAACTGGATGGTGCCACAGACGCGGAGACTGAAGCCCACCCAGAACCGAGGCGCGGCTGGTCCAAAGACACACAGCGGGCAGGGCAGGTGCAGAGCTGGCCTCTCTCCCTACTATGATTGATGGAGCTGGCAGTGACACAGGCTGCTTTGTGTGCGACTTTGGATGAGACTCCTTTCCCCGGCTTTTGTAGAAAGAAATGCCAACAGGTTGGGGCGGATCATTGCCTGTGTTGCAAAAGCTTCTGCTTCTGAGTGAGAAAGTTGGAAACGAAAGTTGCTGATAACAAACGGGCTATTTTGGAGCTACGAAGAGAAGCTGAGATAGGCTGCGGTGAAAAGAGACGTTGTTCCTGTCCTCTAGAACAGAATGAGAAAAAAAAAATGGCTGGAACTGAAGCATGAAGGACTGAGGTTAGATACATACAGGGACTTCCCAAGAGAGTTTTCCTGGCACCTCCTCTAGAGTTGGTGGGTTTTATTTTTTGGCTGTTGGTTTTGTTTTGTCAAGAAAACAGAATTTCTGCCCATCTGTTTGAGGGGGCCTAAGTTTGGCTTACTTACCAGTAGGAGGATGGCTCCCCATGGCATTTTGGGGACTATTAGGGTTTATTTCCTTCCAGTAATTTTCTCAGTTCTTCTGTAAGAGGGAGCATGTGCCCACATGGGGCCTTTGCCTCCCAAAGTCCAGCGATCTGAATTTGAAACATGTGATTTAGGCTGTTTCTTACAAGGAAGTTTCATCAGCTCCCATCAGCCTGCACTGTCCTCCAGGGGTGCCAGGGCGGGGTTTCCAGAGAGCCTAGGAATGGTCCAGACACTGAGGCTGTCACACTGAGAGGGTATTTTGGAAACTAATGCAGGCCAATGACATTTCAATTTACCCGCTTGGGGGTGGGGAGAGAAAGGATTTTTAAAGCATCCAGCTGAACACCAGCTGAATTCCAGGGCCTTTTTATGTTTTCTCAGTCATAGGAGGTGGGACAAATCCAGAGACTGGGAGTTAGAAGATCTTGGTTCAAATCCCCAGTCTGGCTTCAGTTCTTAGTGCCTCAGTTTTTCCATATATAAAATGGAATGGTAATTCCTACTTCAGTATTGCTTTAAGACTCAAGTTAGGTGGTATCATAGAGAATTTTGTGCGGCTCACCTTCTAAATCGAGATGAGGAAACAGAAGCTCAGAGAAAGGAAGGAATAACGATAATACCATTGGTAATAATAGATAATGATTATTGAGTGCTATATTCTAGCCACCGTGCCAAGGGTTTTACTGCAAGGAGTGGGGTCTGGAAAGACAGGAGCCCTTGTCTGTCTTGTGACCAGTCACCCTCCAGTGCCCAGTACAGAACCCTAAACATAGTAGTTGTTCAATACATTGTCGATCATCTAGATTATATCACTTAGTGTTCACATTGTTGCCATGCAGGTAGTGCAATTGCTGTCCTCATTTTACAGATGAGAAGCCTGAGGTTCAGAGAAGTTAAGTCATTCACCTGAGCTCACACAGCTCTTTCCTGAAGTTAGTGGTGCTTGCTTTGGATGTTGCAGGTGTGTGTCATCTGGTAAGAGTCTGTTTTGCTCATCTCTTCCCAGTGCTGTGCTCAGTGATATGTTGTTAGCTTGAAATTAGCCATAATAAGGGTATTTGCATTATGGAAATCAGTAAATGTCACAAGTCAGGGCTTTTTCTTTTTTTTTTTTTAATTTTTTTTTTTTAAGAGAGCAGCAAGTGAAAGGTGTTGGGGGGAGATGGAATGTCAGTCTTATTCTGCATGGCAGCCAGGAATTGAGATTTCCTGACCATTCAGGAAGCTCCAAGGGAGCCAGACCAGAACACCCGTGCCCCACTGCAGCTCCCCGAAGTATGAGTTTTGGGAAGGAAACCCTTATGGATGAGGCTCCTCATCTGTGCTGTGATCTGGGCCGTGTAGCAGCGCTCTGACCTGGGAACAGGTACTATGAGCCTGAATTTTAGGCCAAAATGTCTGGTCTTTAATCTGAAAGTCACAGCAGCCATCATGGTCTTTAAGCAGGGCAAGTCTTGACCAGAATGATACTCTAAGAAGATTTACCCGGCAAAGGGATTGGAGGTTGAGTGAAGGGCAGGGCAACTGGGAGGAGGCACAGGTTGACCAGGGGAGACTGGAGGAGACCGATAGTGCCCCTTCTGTGTTTTCTGAGCACCTCCTGTGTGTTAAACTACACACATATTGTCCCATCACTCTACACCTACACCCCTGAGGAGATTGTTACCCTAAGACTGTAGGTGAAGGTATCAGGGAGGTTTAGAAACATATCTAAGGTCAGAGCTACCAGATCTGGATCCAGGCTGTTCTGCCCCCAGACCTTTGCATTTTTAATTCTTCAGTCCCTCCTCCAATCCAGCCTACAGTCCCATCTTGGCGCTGATCTTGCTTCCCAAGGGCCAGGCAAACTCCACCTCGGTTGTGTCAAGAGACACCCCGCCCCATATCCTCAAGGGTTGTCCAGCACTGGCCTCTAGATCCTTGCCAGCATTCTCTCTCCCCAGACCCTTCCCCGAGACTGAGCCTATTCTAGGCTAAAGTGGGACGCTCAGCTGTCAGTCTTCTAGAATCTTGGGACCACAGCCAAGGACCAAGGACCAGGAAGGTCCTCAGTGTCAAGGAGGCTGCACTCAGTCCTGCTAGGTCAGGGGTTCACTTGGAGGATAACGCTTTACTTGTGGGTGCAGATCCAACTCTGTCTCTAATGCTGTGTGATTTGGGGCAAGCTGTATAACCTCTCTGTGCCTTTCCTTATCTGTTAAATGCCTGGTTATGAGGATCCAATCCAGCAACACATGTCATGCCCTAAACCGTTGAGTGGCTAAGGCTAGGATTGCTTCCTTTCCTTTTTGTGATTTTTGCATCTTCCTACTTGTTACCTAGTGGCTATATGTGCAGGAAAGAGCACATAGTGCCAGAGTTTAAAAAGAGGAAGAGAGAAGGTGTGGGATGGGAGTTACACAATGTCACAGAATGTCAGAGCTGCAAAGGGCCTCCAAGAGCCCAACCACTATTCCCACCTAGAGGTGGGGGGTGGACCAAGGGGCCTTTGCCCCAGGTCTCATCAGAATGAAGCACTACACCTGTGTGTGGTGGTGACTTTTATTTTTAAGACTAGTAAATGCTCATTTTACTCTTATTTTTAAAGCAACTGTTAGTTTTCAGGAAAAAGTAAACTTGCCTTAGTCCTACTACCTAATGATAATTATTATAAATGTTTTGGAGCATCTCTTTCTTTTTTTTTCTTTTTCCCTCTCTTCCTTCCCTTCCTCCACATTATATTGTTCAGTTAACATATCACATTTTTATATCACTTCATATTCTTCTACAGTATGACTGTTAATAGCTGCATAATATTTCTCTGAGCAGAAATATCATAATTTATTTCAGTGATTACCTATTATTGGACGCTGAGGTTGTTTTCAACCTTTTTACTTACTGCAAGATTCAGTTGCAAAGTGATTAGAATTACACTGTCTTGATTCAGACAGCGTGGTTCAAACCCAGCTTCCCCTCCTATGAAATGGGCATAATAATCCTTACCTCCCTGGGTTGGTGTGAGAGTTAAATAATGAGATCCTAATCCAGGGAAAGGCCTTTATGTAATAGGTACCCAATAAAGTTTTGCTGTTAGCAGTGCATTCCTGGCACCTGCACGCTTTTTGTTTCTTTTCATGGAGCATGCATTTAGGAGTATGTGTATGTCCTACATGTGTGTGTTTTCCTTAATATGACCACACCCTCCTTATAACCCGTGTGTCAGTTGGCTGAGAAAGGCCCATTTCCTCCTCTCCTTAAGTATTCAGGGTGGGGACAGTTTCTAGCTGGGTGGGTCAGTGTCCCCCGGAACTGTTTGGGAGCCACAGGGAGAGGGTCACAGGGAGATGGCAGCCTTTCTCTCCACTTGGGAAGGCTGGCTCTTCCTTTTTGTGTATAGAACCCAAAGCTCGAGCCAGGAAAATTAAACTCTGTCCTGCAGGGAGCCAGCCATCTGGGCGTTTCACAGTAATGACCAAAGTCTTTTATGTGTGAGCTCTGTGCCAGCTGGGCCCTGGGCCAGGACTTTAAGCACACAGTCTCATTTATCATCCCAAGGATCCTGTAAAGTCAGTGTTACCCCCATTTTACAGATAAGGAATCTGGCATTCAGAGAGGTTAAGCGACTTGCCCGAGACCACACAGCTTTCAAGAGACTACCCACAAAGCTCATGTGCCCTAAACCCCTGTGTCCCGTGGCCTCCTATCAGCATGGTGCTGCTGCCTGTATGGGCAAGTAGAATCAAAGAACCCAGGAAATTTCATGCTTAGAAGATCATTTCTGATAACTTCAGGGATAATCTCATTAAACTCTGAGGTTCCAAGGCTAAGAGAGGGGAAAGCACTTGTCCAGTGTCACTCAGGCTGGAACTTGAGTCACCACCTTCCAAGCAAGGCTTCTATCAATTCTTCTTGATCCACTCCTGAAATCCTCACCTGCCTCCACTCAGCCCCAGACTCCCTGTGGATTTTAACTTCAGGAGTAAATTCAACAATCTGGACAGGAAGGAGTAGGTGACCTTGGGGTGGGTTTTTATTTCTTTCCCAAGGAAGGGAGATGTTGGGAGCTTAAGAAGGGGAGGGGTCGAGGACAGAATAACACAGTCTTTGGTTCCCTAAAGTTGGCAGCCCCTGGTTTTCCCCCAGGATGGCTGAGAAGCTTGGGGGTCCCAATGTACTCTCTGGGCCTCAGGACATCCTGTGAAGGAGTTACTGACTATCCAGGGCTCATCACATCAGCAAGTGATGCCCATCCCAGTCCTGGGCTGCACCGGAAGGACTGAAGAACCACAGACTCACCTTCCACGTTAATGTGTCAGGCACTTAGTTGGGGCTCAAGAATGATTGAGGCTGGGAGGGAGGGATGGCTGAGTGGGTGGGCAGTGGGAATGTGGGTGAAAATGGCCACTGTGGTGTTGGAGCATCATGACCCAGGGGCTGGAGGGAACAAATGGCCAAAGGCTGTGGTAAGATCTGACAGGGTCACAGACACAGCCGTATGTGGGCATCCTTCTGGTGAAAGTACTCAAGCCTTGGCAGTAGGGGCCAAAGGGGGTTTTGTTTGTTTGTTTATTTTTTGTTTTTGTTGGGTGACCAAGAACTAATTTCTTCCTCATTTCTGGCCTCAGTTTCCTCACCTCTGCAATGCAATCATACTCCTGTCCTGCCTACTTCCCAAGGCCATTCTTCAGCATCTAGTGTTGTACAAAGGATGAAAAAGCATGTTAGAAAACAGAAAGGCCCTGTGCAGTACCAGAACCTCGTTATAAAGTCAGAACATGGGCTTGATGAATTGCAATTAGTTGGTAATAAGTTCCACTCCCATTTTATTGCTCCCAGGTGATTATCTCTGGTGGCTGCAACAGTGAGAGTGCCAAGCATGGTCATTAAGAGTTGGGTCTTTGTGTGTTTGAATCTCTATCATCACTCATCAGCTCTGTGATCATGGGCCAATGGCTTAGACTCTCTGGGCCTCTGTTTACCCACCTGTGAAGTGAGATGTCACATCAGCCTCACTGGGTTATTGTGAGGAGGACCACAAGCCAGGCCTGGGCGACCGGCTAGACTTGATAGCTCATTCATCTTGTATCACTGTGCATCTGCCGTGTGTCTGTGCCTGTGCTGGGCACTAGGGATATAATGCCAAGTACTTCACAGAGCTCCCAGTTGTCAGAGAGGCAGACCTAGCGTTTAATTACAAATGGCGAGTCCCTGTGGAGGGTGCATGGGGCTGAGATCTATAGGTTGTGTGGAAGTTAACAGGGAGAAGTAGGGTTGGGTGATGATGGGGAGCATAGTACGTTTGTCCCAGGAACAGCAAGGAGCCTTGTGTTGCAGGGGCCACTGAGGGAGGGTGAGGATGGAAGAGGCCAGAGCAGCGGCCAGGCTGTGGAGTTTCATCTTCTTTCTCAGAGCAATGGGAATCTCTTTTCTCAGAGTGTTTTTAGCTCAGAGTGGACATGTTTGGATGCTTCTGTTTTGAAAAGATCCCTCTGGTACAATATGGGGAATGGATTGCAGGGATGGAGAGCTGACCAGGAGATGCTGTTGCAGGAGGCCATGTGGGGATGCAGAGATGGGACAGATTCTGGTGTGATCAGGATATAAACTCAACAGAAGTTGGTGAGGGATGGGTTCTGGGATGTGAGGAAGAGGGAAACGTCCAGGACGACAGTGAATTCTGGCTTGTGCACCTGGGTAAAAGATGAGACAAACTAGGGAGGGGTAGGTTTGGAGGGGGCACTATAACCAGCTCAATTTTGAGCATGTTGCTTTGGTTAAGTAGAGTTTGGCCTGTGCGTGGAAATCATGTGCCAGGAGGGTCGCCACAGGAGCAGGGGTGGGGAGGAGGATTCGTAAGGCCTGAGGGTGACAAGGATTTGAAACAGAGTACACGGAGGCTGTTTTCCTTGATGTTGGGTGGCTGCCCTGAAGATGGGCTGGGGGTTATCTAGGGGCCACGGGGCGTGCCTGGCAGTAGCAGCCACCTGGCATTGATGGCAGTGCTGCCTGGTTAATGATCAGGGAGGGAGAGTGAGTGAGTGACAGGGTGTCAGGGGAGCCCGCCTCTCGCACAATGGCCCACATGGTCACCAGAGCTGGCAAGGAGGGGCTTCAATGGAGTTTGGCTGTGCTCCACGTTAGGCTAGGGCTGCAGGTAGAGCCCCATCACCCAGATGTGGGTAAAAGGCAGGGAAGGGGTTGGAGGGGTGGGGTGATTACTGGGATGAAAGCACCTAGTTCTAGCCCTGGCTTTGCCAGATACTCACAAGCTGACCGTGGGAAAGTCCATTCACTCATTCATTGATTCATTCATTTGCATTCTAGGTACTGGCTCTGTGCTTTGCAGGCATTACCTCGCTGGATCTTGGCAGCAGCCCTGCGGGGTGGCTACTCCTCTTATCTGTTTCACAGATGAAGAAACTGAGGCGTAGAGAGGTGAAGACTCAAAGGTCACAGAGTTAGCAAGAGGTGGGTCTGGGATTGGAGCCCAGGTCTGCATTGACTCTAAGGTTCATTTTTTCCCTCTTATGCCACTTGTTCCAAACCTGGCTGCTTATCAGAATTACTGGAGGGTTTTTTGGACAATACAGGGGCCAAATTTTTTTTTTCTTTTCTGTTTTTTGTTTGTTTGTTTCCTGAATCAGAAATCCTGTATCGTGAGCAGGACTAGAGCTGGGAACCACATACATGAGGAGACTGCACCCTGAGCCTGACCCTCCACCCCGGCTCCTGCCTCTCCTTGGTTTTCTCTGCTCTGGGTACACAGCCTTGCTGTTCTCAGGGAAAGCCCCGCTGACTCCCACCTTGCCCTTTGCATATGCCCTTCCAGAATATTCTGCCACCAGCCCTTTTTGTGGCTCGCCTCTTGCTAACAGTCCCTTGATCCAATGTATCTTCTCACAGAGACTTTTCTGGCCATCCCACACCCTCCCTAATCTTGGACCCACAGATTCTCTACCAAGGCCACATATCCCAGTCACTTGGGACACTAAAATTGCCTATGCCCAGAGACTGATTCTGTTGGTCTGGGTGAGCCCTAGGCATCAGTTTTACCAAGAGCAGCCTGGGATATGGATCACTGCTCCAGCCCACCCTCTCCGTCTTGTTCACACCTCTCTCTGTGTTTGCTTGTTGTCTGTGTCTTCACCAGAGTGGCGCCAGGGCTTGGCCTGTCTTGTGCCCTGCTGTACTCCTAGCACCCGGAAAAGCACCCAGCATACTATAAGAGCTCAGTAAGTACCTGTCGAATGAATGATTGGGTTGAGGGGGGTTTGGGAAAAAGTAACTTACCCTGTGATGTGCCCTGGGAATAACAGTGAAAACTCACCTGAGCAGTCAATTTCCCATCTCCATGCGCCTGGAAAATCCCACTGTAGCTATAGGCCTAGCTTGGGGCAAGGACAGTGTGTGGGATGGCAGGAATCGTTGCAGTCTCACTGAGATTATGGGTTGCATATTGGCAGACAGGACAGAGAGAGCTGGGAAAGTGCCAAGCAAGCATCCGGTGTGAGCTCTTGCTGTATAGATGGGCACTGAGGTCTAAAGAGAGAGGGAGCCAAGGTCACATCCTAGAGGGTCGGGGCTATGAAAAAGGCTCGTAGAGGATCAAAGCTTCTGGGGTTCTCCTTCCAGGCTGAGTGACCGTGGCGAAGCCTCTGACCTTCTCAGGGCTTCAGTCTCCCTACTCTGTACTTTTTGGTTAAGAAAGTCCCAAGCCCTGACGTCAGAAGTTTCCACGAATCCTTTAGTAGGCAGCGCAGACCCACAGAGGGCCTGCAAGGGGTTAAGCTCCTCCTGCTCACTCTCACTCTACACTCAGACAAACCCCCTCCTTCTGACAAACACTTGTAGGAAATCAGGCTGGGCGCTTCCTGCCTAGGCGAGGCGAGGCGGCCTCAGCCGCAGCAGGGGCGGGGAGAGGTGGGGGAGAGATGCTTGTCTATGAGCAGCAGCTCGAGCTGGCAGAGTGTCCTGGAGGCGGGCCAGGGCGCCATGGAGGCAGGGGGCTCCCCAGATTTGAAACAAAGACCTCACACTCAGGTCTTCTGAGCCTGGGACAGCAGGATGGTGGAGCCTGAGAGAGGTAAGGGAGTGGAGATGGGTGGAGGAAGCTGCCTTCCCTCTGGACAGGCCAGTCACAGACTCTGGGACAGTCCAGGGCCGCTGGACCAGCCCAGCCAGGAAGTTGCAGCTGCAGCAGCTGTATTACTTCTCTCTCGGTTTAGGGCAGAGGGAGCCCAGCCCCTGGGGCACGGTGGATTTTAAGGGGATTTCTTCAAGCCTCGGGATGTTGGATTCCAGTCAGAGCTCTGATTCTGGTCTCTGTGAACTTGGACAAGGTCTGGTCTCCCTCTGTGCCTTGGGTGTCCTCATCTGTGTGCACAGAGAGTTAGTCTCACTGGCTGCTAAGGGGCCTCAGACATGATGCACGGATGAGGAGCAGGCCAGGAGGCAGCAGAGTGTGTCCATGAAGGAGTGGCTCTTTCTGCCACCTAAGGGCCTGGAAAGGAGCTGGGGACAATCCAGCAAACCCAGCCCATCTCTTCAAGCTGGCGGGACTAGAGTCCAGAGCAGCCAGGGCACCTTTCCCCTTTCTCCTGGGCCCCTGCCACTGGAGAGAGCTGGGGGCTCTAGGGGGCACATGGGAGAGGATACAGGCTGGTGCTTCCTCATGGGTCTATTTCTGCACAGCTGGTGTCTACTCAGCTACATAGTTTCTACATAGAACAGCAGGTCTGTGCCCTGCTAGCTGGTCAGAGAGGGTGGCCGAGTTTGGGGCTCCAACCGTAACAGCTCAGCCTTTTTGGAGTGGGGAGTTGAGGTACTTGATATAAGGGGTCTTCTTTCTCCTTCCTCCTGCCCACCCCCCATAAGTTTGATGGACTTGGTTTCAGTCACAGGCCCTGGGTTTCAACACCTGGGCCCCACTTCCTGGCTGCAAGGTCTGTGAGAGTCCGCCACGTCTCTGTGGCTCCATTTCTGAATCTGGGAGGGTCGAGGTGAGGGTCGAGGTGGGCCAGGGCACCATGGAAGTGGGGCTCTGGCTGAATGGTAACGAGCTTCCGAAGGCAGGGGAGGTGGAGGCGGGCTGCACGGCTGTAGCTGGCAGAGGAGAATCAGGGAGATGGAGCCACAACAGGAAGGGTCCTCAGTTTCGGAGTGGCTGAAGGGTCAGAGAAGCTACTGAGTCGGGGTGGCTGACCCATTCAGGAACTGGAAAGAGATCAAAAGGGTCTCATAGACCCTTGAGAGGGCCAGGGGGTGGGGTGGTGGGGTGGATGTAGGGAGATGTGCAAAAGGAGAGCAGAGGGTTGGTGCTTCCTTGTGGGGCTAGTTTATCCAGGGCTGGCGACCCAGCCCTTGGGGGGACTTTGTGCTAATGGGACTTTCCTAGTCTCAGTCCCCAGCTCACAGGGCTGGAGCCTTCACCCAACCCCACTGCCTTTTGGGAGCAGCCCTGTTGCCCTCATGGAGGCTGACTGGAGCAACCTGCCTTTGGATGCCATTGAAGGACCCCTGCCCACAGCTTTCCATCAGGTTCTGTTCGTTCTTTCAGAACCCTGTGCCTTTGCCTATGCTGTTCTCTCTGGAATGCCCTCCTCACTTCTTCTCCCCCCCAAATCCTCTTTTTCTCTCAAGGTCAGCTTATTGCTTCTTCAATAACCCTTCTGTATTATCTTTCCCCTCCCCCACTTCATTTTGAAATGCTTTTACTCATTTCTGTATTCCTGTATTCTTGTATCGTGCTTGGCACACAGTAGGAGGTCATAGGTTTTTTTAAAAGTTAATTTGCACCCACTGGGTGCTGTATATACATCTTCGTTATTCCAGAATTGGAACCCAAGGAGGAGGAGGGGGTCAGCAGTTCTGAGACTGTTGCCCTCAGAAGCCAGCGGGTCACCCAGGAACCTCCAAGTTCATTAAACTGTCTCCCAGCCCGCCCCTGCAGGGCGTCACTGCTTTGCCAAAAGCAAAAGCAGGTGGTGTTCTCTCCATTTTACAGTGAGGTAAACTTCAGCCCAGCACTTCGCCATAAGCCTGGGAACCTGGTCGCTAGACACCCAGCCTGCTTCTCTTTCACAGCAGCCCAGTGAGAGCGTGTCCTCATCCCAGCCTGAGGTCGTTATGTGGTTGGCACTCATGTGTGCTGCTGACTGACCAGCTGACTGGCCGGTCCCAGGCTCCATGGCACCGAGGGCCATGGCTGGCGTGGAAGTCAGGAGGTCCTGCTCAGGACAGGACAGGCCCACAGGTTTCGGGGCCTGTTGCGCGTGTGCAAAACTCCAGCCAGTGGCCGCCGCTGCACCCAACATGTGGCCTTTCCTGGTCACAGTGAGATTTCTGTGCTGACTGAGTCATCCCAGGGGACAGGATGTTCCTCTTTGTGCCGCAGAGGCCTCTGATTGGACAGGCTGCTCTGTGCCACAGCTAGAAAAAAAGCCCTTGAAAAAAATCAAAAAACCGCAGGCCTCCCCTGGCCCCTTCCTCCTGCAGAGGTTTCAGAAATAGAGGGGCAACGGCTCTTAGCACCTCTCACACCTGCCATAGCAGCAAAAGCAGGAAGGCCTAGTCAACATAAAGCGCAGGCCTTGCCTGGCGTGCTGGCTTAAAATGCAGATTCCTGGGCCCTGTCCCAGGGCTACCTATCCTAGGGCTATCCCAGAGTCCAGCTCTCTTTGGTCAACCTAGGAATCTGCATTCTTAGAGAATTCTTAAAAACACTCAAGCTTATGCCCACTGGCAGGGATTTCTAAGAGGGATACAGCCCCCCAGAGGGTATGGGAAAAAAGATCGGAAGGTCCTTTTATGATATTTTTTCTACTGAATATTTTTACAAATTTATTTTTAGATATATTTTTTCTAATATGTATAATGTGATAGCATGAGAATACATGTATATGAAGTTATAAAAAATACATATTAGGTGTGCAGGCAAATACATGTTTTTACTGATGAGTCGTGTAATTGAAAAAAAAAAAAAGAAAATGGAGACCACTGGGCCAAAACTGACAATTCCAAATCTTGCTCTGTCCCAGCCCCTGTCTCTAATGTCACAAACCTCCATGTCTCTTCTCCTGCCTTCAGGCTTTTATACTCCCTGATCTCCCTGTCTGGAATGCTCTTTTATCTTTCTTTCTTTCTTTTTTTAATTGAGGTAAAATTCATATAATATAAAATGAACCATTTTAATGTGAACAATTCAGTGGCATTTTGTATATTTTATAATATTGTACAGTCACCACCTCTATCTAGTTCTAAAGCATTTTCATCTCCACTAAAAGAAACCCGTGCCCATTAAGCAGTCACTCCTCAGTTCCCTGTCCCTCAGTCCCTGGTGACCACCAGTGTGCTTTCTCTCTCATGCATTTACCTATTCAGGATATGTCATATGAATGGAATCATACTGTATGTGACCACTTGTGTCTGGCTTCTTTCACTTAGCATCATGTTTTCAAGGTTCGTCTGTATTGTAGCATGTGTCAGCACTTCATTTCTTTTTATAGCTGATTAATATTGCATTGTGTGTGCATACCACAAATTGTTTATCCATTCATTGTTGATGGACGTTTGGGTGGTTTCCACCTTCTGGCTGTTGTGAGTAGTGCTGCCATGAATAAGGACAGGAGAGGTGGTGGCCAGACCCAGGTGCTATTCAGGCATTTGAAGGGCATCCCAGACGTGGGAGAGCACATGGAGGTGTACTTGTTTAAGTACCTGTTTTCAGTTATCTTGGGTAGTGGAATGGTCTTTTCACCATCCCCCCATCCTGACCTGAATTCTTACCCAGTGGGAGTCAGGAAAGGTTTCCAGAGGAAGTGGCTTCTAAATGGGATCTTCCCTGACTTCCTAGGCCTACACTGGACTCCTGCCACCTTCCTTTTACCCCGCTCCCACCATCATCACCCATCGCTCTGGGCCTGTGCCCAGCAGTCACACACATGGAGCCTGGCACAAGGTAACAATTGCTAGCACACATTCAACACCTGTCAGTGCGCTGGCCCCTGGCTCCTTACCCTGAATCTCAGGTAATTTTACACAAACTCTTGAGGGAGAGAAGAAATATTATTCTGGTTTTACTGATGAAGATGAAAGCAGAGTGACTTGCCTAAGGTCACACAGCTTCAGGGAGATGGAGCCAGGAGCTGAACCAGGACTATCTGATTCCAGAGCTCCTGCTGGTAACTTTTTGTTCTGAAGAAAGAAGGGAGCTCAATGATTAATTCTGTCCCTTGATTGTGTTCCCGACAGGCCTCAGGCAGGATGGCTGGTGCTGAGAGGAGCTGGTGGTGACTCTGGTGCCCATAGTGGCAGCTCCGTCTCCTGAAGATGAAGTGGCCCAGGTGAAGTACAGGTCAGGCCCAATGGCCAGCTCAGGGACAGAGGTCCACTGGGCCGAGCCAGGCCTGGGGAAGGGGCCCCAGCGGCGGCGCTGGGCCTGGGCTGAGGAGGAAAAGGATGCTGATGGGAGCAGTTCACACAACTGGGGAGAAGAGGGGCCCTTCCCCAGTGCCACCAGCCCCGAGCTCCTGGAGGACTTCCGCCTGGCCCAGCAGCACCTAAAGCCACTAGAGTGGTACCTGGACCTGCAGCCTGATAGGCGCCAGGATCCTGAATCGGGAGAGTCTGAGGAAGAAGGTGAGAGTGACCCCCACCCCCAACCTCACAGTGGTATCTTCTAAACATTCCACTCTCTGGTGGGAGGTGGGAGTGGGAGGGAGTTTTAGAAAATTTTTAATTAAAATTTATGAAGTCTCTAGTTTAAAATTTTTAAAGTTTAAATTATGTAAGTATTACTGTTCATTTCAGAAAAATCAAAATATAAGCTTAAAAGGGAAAAACTAAAAATGACATTATCCAGATAGCTCTTTTCCATATGTATGTATACAAATGTGGTATGAATATGGAACAATATTTTATAAGCTATACTGGCTTTTTGTAACTTAATAGACATGAACAGTTTTTCAGTTCATTAAATATTCTTCCACAAGTCATTCTTAATGCTTGACTGGGAATTCCATGGCATGGATATTCTGAAAATTGTTGGGCCTATCTCTCACTGCTGAACATTTAGGGAGCTTCTGTTTCTTACTATTACACATAATGCAGAGATGAATATCAGCGCATCTTTGTACATTTAATTTGATGATAATCTTGGTAATTTAAATTGCTTTGTCCAGGGTTTATGCCCATTTTTAAGATTTTGTTGAATCCCAGTTAGCAATGGGAAGGCTGGCATCCTTTGTTTTCTAAAATAACTCTTCCCTTTGCACCAAGACCAACTTAGATTAACTTCCTAGTTTGGCTTAGTAAGTCTCTTCTCTTGGAATCTTGGTTTCCCCATTTGTGAAATGAGAGTAATAACACCATGGAGAGCAGTAAGAGCTTGATGTATGATGCCTATTGCACTTAACAATGAACCAGGACTATCTGATTCCAGAGCTCCTGTGAATGAAACGCCCCTGTCTTGAGATTCTGCAAATCAGGCAGGCCCCCGTGGATGGTGGAGAAGCTGTTAAGCTGTTAGTAGGTTGTGCCAAGACCTAAAGTTCCTCGTGTCAGGTTTTCCCACAGCTTCCTGCTAGGGAAGCACTTCTGAACTCTCCCTCAGAGGATGGTGACTGGGATGTACTGGGATGAAAGGGTAGAGACATCTCTTCCTGAGGTCACATGGTAACCCCCTGCTATGATGTAACAGCTGCTGCCATGTCCTGTGCCCTTACCGTGTGCCAGGTGCAGGGCTAGGCATAGCCTGGGACTTGTTTCTGTCCCTCCTCACCACTCTGCCAGGTAGGAGGGACTAACCTCCAGTCTAGTAAGGACTATCAGAGAGGTCAGCTACTTGCCCATGACGCCCAGTGAGGGATCACAGGGGCCAGAATGGAACGCAGGGCTCCCTGGCTCCAAAGCCCACTCTCTTCCTCCTAGTGTATGAACCTCAGTGACAGAAACTAACGGACCTGCATGGCTAGGACCTGGATTCCAGGTCCAGGACAGTGTGATCTTTGGCAAGATGCTTAACCTCCCTGGATTTCAAACGTGCCACTGTAAACAAGAGAGACTTGCTGAAGGAGATGTGAAGAAGTTGAAGGATGTAGAAGTGCCGAGTGTAGGGGAAAGATCCTGTAGGAGCAGTGAGTGATACAAGGGTTATGACAAAGGCGCCTCTCACCAGAGTAGAGAGTCTGTGCTTTATGGCATGTCGGCTGTGTCTCACGAAGCGTTGGCTCTATCCCAGAGGATCACATAGGATCTAGGACAGAATAGGTGATCAGTAAACATTGACTGCATGGATGATGCATCGATGGATGGAGAAATGGGCCATGGAATGAGTGGGTGAGTGGCTGAGTAGATAGGTAAAGGGACAGATGCATAGATAGATGGGTGAGTGGGTGTTGTATCAGTGAGTGGATAGGTAGATGAATGGATGAATATTTCTTGACTACCTACTATGTAATAATTACAACAATTATCCATTTTCTAGGAGCTTTGCATACCTTATTTTACTCCCTCCTTTCCTTCTTTCCTTCTTTCCATTCTGTCAAGTATTGAGCACCTATTTCTGCAAATACAATAGTAAATAAAAACAGAGGGTGTCCTTTCCCTCATGGAGCTTACAGTGTAGTGGGGATGAAAATATTAATGATACAATCACATAAATAAGTGGAAAGCTGCAGCTGTGATAAGTATTTCAAAGTAAAGGTATTCTGTGAAAGTCTATCAAGGGAGAATTGGATCTAGTAAGGAAGATCTGAGCAGACTTTCTTGATCAGGTCAAGTTTGAGCTGATGCCTGAATAACAAATAGGAGCTAACTAAGCCAAGAGAAAGAAAGAAAACCCTGGTAGAGAGGGATCAGCATGTGCAGAGGCCTTGTGATGGGAGAGGATGTGGCATGACTAGAGCAGGGAGAGATTGGGGTGGGGAGACCCTGGAGAGAAATGGATCAAGAGAACTCATAGGGGTTAGAGGCAGGGACCTTAGGACTATATGAAAGGTTTGGCTCTGTCCTGAGAACAACAGGAGGATATTGATGAGTTTTCAGATAGGGGATGAGATTGAGGATTGAGATGATTATGTGGCTACTGCAGTGGTCCAGGCTAGAGAGGATGTAATCTTGGGCAAAGGTGGTGAAGCTGGACTTTAGAGCAGTCGGTAACTTTGGCAGCTCTATAGGAGGTGATGGTGGCAGATTGGATTCTGGGGCTTAGAGGAGACAGATGGCAAAGACGCCTCCCAGATTTCTGGCTTGTGCAACTAGATAAGATGTTGCCATTTGCTGAGACAGGAAACATGGGGGACCACCAGGTTTGAGGTTTGAGTCTGGAGGACCTGTGAGACAAATAGAGGAGATGTTAGGAAAGTACTTGGCCATATGGCAGCTCACTGGGAGTCTTGCTATCACCACTATGATGAGGAAATGAAAGCCCAGAGGGGTGAAATGCCTTAGGCAACCCTGCACAGTGAGTCCAGACCTGACCTATGCTAAGCAATGACCTGTCTTTCTAGAGTTTGAAGCAGAGGATGTGGACATCCCAGAAGGGTCCAGCATGCCTCTCAACTGGCTCCCCAAGCAGGATCCTCAACCGGACAGGATGGAAGAGGAGCCAGATGAGGCCGTTGGAGATCAAGAGGCTGAGGAAGCTGGGGAGAGCTCCCCAAGGTTGGGGGATGAGACTGGTCTCTGCTCCGTAGACAGTGGAAACACCAGCCCTGAGGCCTTGAGGTGGGATCAGGCCACAGGTTGGGTAGCCTCTGACAAACGAGCCAGTGGAGAAAAACTTCCAGAACACTCTGAGGTCAACCCAGCCATTGACCTCAACTCCACAAGGTCCTGGAGCAGCGGTACCATGAGCCTTGACCAACCTAGTGATAGCCTTGATTCTCCCTGGGAAGGAGAGACCGATATCCCCCAGCCCACTGCCCTGGCAGAAACTTTACCGCAGAGCCCCAGTCACCACCTCCTAAACCCAGACGACAGAACCAGAGGAAGTGTTGCTCTGGCAACCCCCACAGAATTCCAGGACTCCTCAGCACCCGCACCCCAGAGCCTCCAGTGTCCTGCAGATACATGGAGGAGAGAAACCACCAGCTTCTCCTGCCCCCAGCCTGGGGACCAAGCCTGGAAGCAGAAACGGACGTCACCTAAGGCTCTCCCTTCCCGATTCACCGGCTCCATCAGCCCCTTGAATACTCCGCCAAGGCCGGCCCAGCAGAAAAGGCCGCCGCCCAGGCAGGGAGCCACTCTGGCTGGCTGCTCATCTTCTGATGCCCCCAAGTACGGCCAAGGGAGGCTGAACTACCCTCTCCCTGATTTCTCCAAGGTGGGACCCCGGGTGAGGTTCCCCAAAGATGAGAGTTACCGGCCCCCCAAGGCTAGAAGACACAACAGACAGCCTCAGGACCCTGTTCGGCCACTGATCTTCAAGTCACCTGCTGAGATTGTGCGGGAGGTGTTGTTGAGCAGTGGAGAAGCCTGCCTGGGAAAGGACCCACCTCCTACCCACCCTATTACCAAGGTACCCCAAGAATTTCAGACGCCGGAACAAGCTACCAAGCTAATCAATCAACTCCAGGTAAAGTGGACTAATTTCTATAGGTGTGTCATCAAGGCATCTGTGGGCCTGGGTGTGTTGGAGGCTGGTTGGGATGGGAGGTTGGTAGAGGCCTCCTGCTGGGCTAGGAACCCCCTGCTGGTGGAAAGAGGATTGTACCCCAACCCACGAAGATAGTCTCAAGCCCTTTGCTCAAAATGAGCGCGATTGCACTCATGCTGCAAGGGTAGATAAGTCTGTGTTTGTTTGTTTTTAACTTCTGCTGTAAAAAATTTGAAATACTATACAAGAGAGAAAATAATATAATGATGAGTCCCCCTGCCGCCCCACCTCCACCCATGTATACCCATCACCCAGCCCCCAGCAACTTTTTTCCATCAATGGCTTCGCCCCTTCCCCCACTCACCCTACTGGAGTATTCTGAAGCAAATTTAGCCATCAGATCATTTTATTTAAAAATATTTGGGTGTGCACATCTAAGGGAAAGATTCTACTTTAAACATAACCTCAACACTGTACCTAAAAGTTAATGCCAGTTCATTAATATTCTCCAAGATCCAGTCAGTGTTCAGGTCCCCTCAAGTCTCATAAATGGCTTGTTTGTTTCAGTTGGTTCAAATCAGGATCCAAACCCTCACATACTGCATTTGGCCAATGGGTCTTTCAAGTCCCTCCCCTTTTTTTTCTCTTTTGCATCTTTTCAGATTTCTTCCTTGTCATTTATTTGTTGAGGAACCAGTTCTGCCGGTAGAGCCTCCCACACTCTGGATATGCTGATGTTCCCTCTGATCTGATGTTTCTTCCTATGTCCCATTGTCTTTTCCTTGTCTTGTATGTTGTCAATGTAGAGCTAGAGGCTTTTTTGGGTTGTAATCACCTATTTATTTCCCCCCCAGACCAGGAGCACCAAATGGGTAGGGAGTTTTGGCAAAAGCCCATCATGGGCAGTCCCTTCAGGAGGCAGGGGATGCTTGCTGGCCTCTCATCTGTGATGTGAGCGGCCAGTGATGTCCATTGCCTTGACCCAATCCTTCATTTGGGGTGAAAATGGTGGTAACCTCATGCTATCATCCCTCTTGCATTTATTTGATGGAAATTTTCTATAAAGTTGAACTTTTCACATCAACTTTTTAGTTATCAAGGTCTTGTTCACGTGGGAAAGATGGGAGAAATGCTTGATTCTGCCTTTTAATTACCAGTTTTCAGAACCATGTGTCAGTGCCCTAGCATCCTTCAAAAATTACCAGTGACATTTGTTTTTGCTTTTCCCCTGTAGTGACTTGTTTCAATAAGCTCTTCAGTTTTAAGGCAAGTAGTGACTGTAATTTTCAAGTCTTCTATTTTTCTACCGAGGAGACCCTTGATGATTCGTTCATTCAGCATTAAAAAATACGTATTAATCACATACTACTTAAGCTGGGAATAGGACAGTGGGGAAGACAGATGTGGGCTTACCCATGGAGCCCACAGACAGGCAGGTAATTTGGAAGCAAGTAGTTGTGATCCTCTGTGAGGGGGGTTATGCATCAAGGTAAAGCCGCCCTGACTCATTGTCTGGGTTGGTGGAAGGGGACAGTGGATGAGTTGTCCTGAATTTGGCCATGGGGTCTGCATTGCATGTGAGCCCGAAGGGGTCTGCTCAGCTCTCATCACTGAGCCCTTGCCCTTTGAGGAACCCAGAAGCCCCTTTTGGGTGCTAGGTTCCCTGCAAAGGGCCACAGCAAGGAGCCTGAGTGGGTGACTGCTTTGCTCTCCCTCTCCTGCAGGAGGACTACCACAAGCTCCTCACCAAGTACGCTGAGGCCGAGAACACCATCGACCAGCTGCGCCTGGGGGCCAAGGTACCCAGCAGGGGAGGGGAGGTGTGGACCTGGACCCCTGGAGATGACACTTTCCCATAGTCTTTGAAAGGGGCCACTGCCTCTTGCCCCCTGAGACCCTGGGGGTAGTGGAACCCAGTCCTTCCTTGCTCTAACACAAGGTCACTCCATGACCTTGAACAGTGGTCTCTGGGCTCAATCTCCTTTACCATTGATGAGTTTTAATGACCTTGATTCCTAGAATTTAGGGTCCCTAGGAATTTCGCCAAGAGCTCTAGGGTAAAGATCACCTGAACGCACTTCCTAGCTTCATTACTGATCGGCTATGTGAACTTTGGGACGTTACTTGGGCTCTCGGAGCCTCAAGGGAGTAGTACAGAATTTCTGCTTAGACCCTGGTGTCTGTTTCCTGGGCCTGATCCTTCCTGGACCACAACTTTGCCTTTCTTTTTCCTCACCATGCACCACAGCCTCACCCCCTCATCCCCTGTGCCGAGTGAGTGCATGTCAAGTTTGTGCTGAGGGACATCCATCCACCATTCCAGTAGAGCAGGCTGCCATCCTGCCCAGCCCCCACTTAGACTCGGGAGGAGGCTGTGAATTCTGCATGTAGGACCTTCCCGTTTTCTTGGGTGAGGCAGGAAGTGAGACCTGTGGCAGCCCCTTGTGGCTTCCTGCCTTCCTCCTACCCCACTCTTGCCTCATCAGGTAGCAGAGGAGGGAGGGAGTGGGAGCTGCGGTACAGAGATGCCGACCCACTTCTCATTTGCCTCCTCTCTCAGGACCCCCACATGGGCCTGCCCCTGTCATGCTTCAGAACCCCTCCCCCTGCCACAGAGCTGCTCTCAACCACCTAGAAGGGCTTCTGTAAGTGGGGGTGGAGGCAGCCATGTGCAAAACGGAAGGGGCCCTTTTCTAGGAGCAGGTCTCTGTGTCCCCACACTGGCCTCACACACGGGCTGGTCCCTTCCCATCTCAGCCTCCTTGGACCGACCTCTTGGAAACCAATATCTTAAGCCTCCTTCCAGCTCTGAACTGCTAAGCAAGATTCAGGGGTGAAAAGGTTGGGGGCATTGGGGAGCACAGTAGAGGGGGTTTCTGGGGAAACCACATTCTCGTGGCTCTAGACTCCTAGAAGGTCCAAGGGGAAAGAAACTAGTCATCAGGTCCAAACCCTCGGTTCCCCCATCTTACAGATTGGGGAATTGGGACCCCAAGAAAGGCAGAGGCTACCAAAGGTCATGGTCAGGGGCAGAGGCTTGAAGCATCTCCTCCCTCCCTCCTTTCCTTCCTTCCTCTTTTACTCATTTACGGAATGAGTCAGTATATGGGAAAGCACGGACCCGGCACCTGGCAAGTTCTTCCTTTGAGATAGGGAATATTATTATTATTATTAGTAGTAGTAGTATTAGTATTAACATGAAGGTGTTTTTTGGATGCTCGTGTGCCAGGCACTGTACAGGCACAGACAGGGGGAGACACAGTGGGAGCAGAGTGGTGGTGGTGCCTCCTCTCCTGGGTGCTCTCCCAACCCAGTGGGGACTCGAGTTTCCTCATATGCAGTCACCTGGCTGGTGACTCAGACCCCTGTCTCATGTGTGAAGGAACATAGGAGGGAATGGAGGAGAGGCTGTGAGTGGTTCAGTGTCAGATCACCCACTGCCACTTTCTGGAAAAACGAATCCTTGGCATGCGGGTCCTCAAGAGAAGGGTGAGCACAGGTCATCTGGACCCCTCAGGGAGAGGACAGTATGCTCTGGACCCCAGTCTCAGCTGCCCTGGGGAGCAGTTAGGCAGAGCCCATGATCCCAGCATGCTGAAGAGGACAGGGAGCCCAGGTGGAGCGGGGACTTGCCCAGTCCTGCAGGGCCTAGGGCTTCCCGCCAGGCTTCTCCCTGTCCAGAGCTCTGTAGAGTGTGGAGACCCTGGAGAGGCTTCCTGCTCAGAGCCTTTGTCAGGGAGGTGGAAGTGGCCCTGCTCCCTCAGGCTGAACTGGTGGGAGTGACACTCCTGGACCTGCCAAGCACCCCAGGACGACTGGACCCATGTGGGAGGGAGCCAGGCTGGGGATGTTGCCCTGAGCACCCAGCAGTGGGGCCCAGTAACGGTGGGGATTCAGGGAAAAGGTGCTAGGCCCAGGCTAAATGTGCTTAGCAGGGTCACCTCACTTGATCCTCTTCATGAGAGGAAACTGAGACTCAGCCAGGTGGAGTGGTTTGCTAGCATCCCACAGCTGGTTAGGGATTAAAAGTCAGGATTAAACCTAGGTCCGCCTGACTCCAAAGTGGGTGCCCTTCTCCCCATGCCTGGGGGAGCCCGACAGACCCTGTATAGAGTCTGTGGCAGACACATGGAGATGAGGCAAAATGATGGTGTTTATAATGATACTAGCAATAGTAATAAGTGAGGTTTACTGACCATTGTCCTAAGTAATTTACCATTGGGGAAACTGAGGCACAAAGAGTTTAAGTAGTTTGCCCAAGATCACTTAATAAGTAGGTGCCAGGGCTGGGGTTTGAGCCCAGCAGTCAGGCTCCAACGCCCACTACTTATAGCACAGTCTCTAGCAGAACCAGACTTTGCAGGCTCCATAGCCAGGGAGGCTGACCAGGGAGTCCCAAGGCCTGGCCTGGAAGCATCGCTGAATCTGAACTGGGTGGGGACAGGGAGCCAGGGCTGGTCGGGAGGCACTGCTGGCTCTGTTTTCTAGACCAGCATAAGGCCAGAGTTTACGGTGATCTCACACATTCTCTGTGCTTTTGTCACCTCCCCCCAGCCTCTGTACCCATCTCAGCTGCTTCTCAGCTGCTGGGCGATCTAGGAGGCCGAGGAGATCAGAAATTACCCCAGAAAGAATCAGGGGATGACATAGAACCGCCTTTCCCAAAGCGTATATTCTGATGGCCACTGGTTGGTCCACCCCTAGTGGAGGTGGGATGGGGTAGGGGTAAGGGGGCAAGAGAAGTTTGTTCAGAGGAGCTGGAGAAATATTTCCCATTCTCTCCACGCCCTCCCCCTCCTTGCCCCATTCATAAAGTCTATTAGCATTTTAAAGGCTGTGAGAAACCCATCTGTGCAGAGAACAGTCAGTTATTTAACCCAATATTTCCCACACTCACTGATCCACCCTTCTCTGGTTAATGTAACTAGTGCAGCCTCAAGAAGCACCACGGGCCATCCTGACTTAAAAGGGGTGCCCTGAAGCCCAGGGGTGGGTTCCAGATGTGTCCTAGGAGACAACTCAGCTGCCCACAGCTACTCTCAGCTCCTGACTTCAGGGAATCTAATCTGCACAAGCCTTTGGCCCGTTTGCCTCAAGCTCCTCTGATCCCTGAGACAATGGGGCCTCATGCCAGATGCTGCTTTTCTTGGTGCTCCATGGGATGGGCCTTGGGGGGCAAGCCAGAGACTGAGAGAGGGACAGGTGGGACAGGGGAAGACATGGAGGGCTGGGCTTCCCCCAGATTTGTGTCACTTTGGGAGGAAAGGGGTGCCAGTGGGCAAGCCCCCACAGGCGCGTCTGAGCAGATGGCTGAGGGGATTATTAAAATCCAGCTTTGTTCTCATCAGAGGCTGGGCCTGAAAGAGGAGGAGGCAGCTGGAGGCGGGGTGAGGGGTGTAGGGTAGGGGAGAGATTTTTCTCCTGCAGCCAGGATGTGAAGAACTGCCTGTCTTGAGGCTAAGGACCCCCTTTACCAGGCTACCCCGATCTTGGGGCACCAGCAGGCAGTCGGATAAACCGCCTGACATCCTGTGGAGCTGGAAGTGGGGGCACTGGGGCACCACCCAGAGGGGGAATAGCTTTTCCAGGGACCTGCCATAAGGGCAGGGGATGGTTGTATAATGACAACCGTGATGGTGATGCTAGTGATGATAGTGATGGAGACGATGATGATGATGGTGACAAGGTGGTGGTGATGATGATGATGAAGGTGAGGGTGGTAGCTGCTGTTTATTGAGCCATTTGTGCACAGAGTGGTTAGTTAAGTCAGCTGCTCTAGGACTCAAGGCTCTGCAGAGCTCCCATGCTAAGCCAGGGATCAGCAAACTTCCTTTGCAGAGGGCCAGATAGTGAATATTTTTAGTTTTGTGGACCACACAGTCTCTATGGTAACAACTCAACTCTGCAGTTGTAGCAGGAAAGCAACCATACACAATACCTAAACAAACAAGCATGTCTGTGTTCGCTAGAATCTTAATCACAAAAACAGACCATGGTTTGCCAGCCCTGTTCCAAACAACCGTTTGGCACCTGGGTCTCTTAATTTTGAGCCTCAATTGGTCTTCCTTGGCCATCTTCCTCACTCCATCCAGTCCCTGACAGGGCTAGTTACCATGTCAAATCCATCCCCAATGATGCAGAGAGTACTTCATTCATGTGTTGGTTTTACTCATTCGCCTAGCAGCCATTGCTAATATTAGCAAAATAATAATTATTATTGGAAATGTTTTTATTAATACATATTAATTATATATTATAATATAATTGCACTTATATGTTAAATATATCAATTATCATGTCATGGCTATATTATAAATTATATTATTGATATGGAAAATATAGATTTTGGGGTCAAAGCCAGGTTAAAATCCTAAGCCAAAGATTTATCAGCTGGAGATTTTGAGTTAGTAACTTAACCTCTCTGAGTCGCAGTTTTCTCTTCTATAAAATGGGGATGTTGATCCCTGCCCTGCCTCCTGCCAGAAAGAAAAAATGAAATGAAAACTCTTCGCCCAGTATTTGGCCCCCACACAAGGGCTCTATTAAAAGGTAGCATTTGTTATTATAGTCATGTTTGTTGAGCGCCTCAGTGATGGTGTGAACAAAGGTGAGGCCTTTTGAGTGGGTTTGCCCCAATCCTGACTTGGCTCTGCCTGTGCCTCTCTTCTCAACAGGTGAACCTGTACTCAGACCCACCCCAGCCCAGCCACAGCATCCACACAGGGACAGTGCCCCAGGGTACCAAGGTCTTGTCCTTTACCATCCCACAGCCCCATTCTGTGGAGCGGTGGCCAGGCCCCAATGAGGCCTCGCAGGCCTCCAAGGCCTCAGGTGAGTCTGGGAGAGGAGACATGGCTGAAGGCTTCATTTTGCTTGTGATGCTGCTCTGGGGACACGACTCACACTGGGTTCAGGCCAGGGGAAGAAGGGAGTATGAGAGGCTCCTTTCTGAGCCCTTTGATTTGAAAAAGTCAAATGGAGATATGGAAAGTATCCCACTTTGAGCCACTGCAGCCTAGGGGAAGCTGTCACTCTGCCACTTAGCAGCTGGGTGATTATGGGTGAGTTGCATGACAAAGAACATTGTTACTATGGAGCCCATATGGGGTCCAGGCCTTGTGCCCAGCCTTGCCACACACATCCCAGTTAATCCCCAGATCAGCCTGGTGAGGGGGGTGTCACACCATTAACGATTAAAGAGCCCAAGGCCTGGTTAGGTGAGCTCATGCTGAAGGTCACTCTACTACAAGGGGGAAGGTGGGATTTGAATCCACATCTTTCTGAGTCAGAGCTCACACTATCCGCTGGGAACCCAGAGGCCTGGCTTGGTTGGTTCCAGCTGTGTGATCCAGGGTAGGTTCAGACTTTATTCTCTCCTGTAAATGGGGACAGCACTGTCCAGCCCACTCCCACACAGCTGTGTGAAGATGGCGTGACTGTGAGAGGATGGAGCTGTAACTTGATGATGGAAGTGGTGGTTTTGAGTACAGCATCAATCTCTCAGTCTCAGGAAAAACTGTTCTTGGCCCCAGTATTCACTGTTGTGTATTCCAGGGTGGCCATCTGCTCAAGGAGACCTGAGCCCCTCCTTGCCTTCCAGTGCGCCCACCCCAGGGTGGCCTCTGGAGAAGCCAGACATCACCCAGGACCAGCCCTCAGTGGAGCGGACCCAGGTGCTGGCTTCTCAGGCCAGCCGGTTCCTGGCCAAGGTGAGTGGAACCCCAGCTTTGCCAGGTGAGATATAATATATGTCACCCAGAGAAAGCAGAACCTTGGCCTGCTTGGATGAGAGGCTCTCTGTGAGGCTCACTTGTCACTCTCCTGACAAAGTTAACTTGATTATTTCAAAAACGTGAGCCTCTCCCCTGGTTTTAGAGGCCACCTGGCTCCAGGCTCCTCCTTGTTACCCCTGATAGGTTTAATTCCCTTTCTGGCATTACATCTCATCAAACTCTCTCCAGTTGTGCTTTAAAATGTCTCCTGGTTCACTGGCCACTGGGAGACACTCAGCTCTCTCAGGATCTGGAGGGGTAATAGGACCTCCACTCTCTTTTTCCTCCTCAAGATAAATCACCCCACTTTCTTAGTTCATTTCATTACAGAAACCAATTCTCAGTCACCTCTCAAAGGGCCTTTATGTTTTCATCAAATAGTCCAAAGAACTGAGAATTATTTGCAGGTCTGTTTATAACCATACACTTGGCTTTGTTCCAAAAGTGCTTTACAGCAGCTCAGAAAACACATACATTATAACCACTTTCTGCAAACGGAAGTGGGGAAACTGGGCCAAAGGGGAAGTAAGTGCCAAAAAAAAAAAAATTGAACTTAGAGTGAAGTGCATAAATAAAATGTTCTTTTGGACCCTGAACACTTTACCAGATTCATATTTGGTTTTGAGCTTTCTAGATGTCAGTGCGAAAAAAGTGAAATGCAATAGTTCATGTGTCACCATGTTCATAAAATAAATTTCTTCAAAGAAACACCACTATTGCTTGCTTCCTTGCTTCTTTCTTTCTTTCTTTCTTTCTTTCTTTCTTTCTTTCTTTCTTTCTTTCTTTCTTTCTTTCTTTCTTTCTTTCTTTCTCTTTCTTTCTCTCTCTTTTTTTTCTCTTTCTTTCTTTCTTTTGTCTTTTTCTGTTTCCTTCCTTCCTTCCTTCCTTCCTTCCTTCCTTCCTTCCTTCCTTCCTTCCTTCCTTTTTTCTTTCTCTCAATCTCTTTCTTTCTTTTACAACTTTATTTAGAGATATAATTCACATGTATTACAATGAACTCATTTAAAGTTAGTGCTTTAATGGTTTTTACTGTATTCACAGTCACAGTCATCACCACAATTAATTTTAGAACATTTTCGTCACCCAGTATCCATTAAGCAGTCGCTCCTCATGCGCCTTCCCCCAGCCCCTGGAGGTTGCTCATCTAATTTCTATCTCTGTGGATTTGCCCATTCTGGACATTTCATACAAATGGGTTCACATAAAATAGTTGTCTTTTTTTGTCCAGGCTTCTTTCACTTAGCATAATGTTTTCAAGACTCATCCATGTTATAATAGTGTGAATAAGTACTTTACTCCTTTTTTGTCACCACCATTCTGGGTTCTATAACCAGAGAGACATTTCTCTTTGTCCTGCGTAGTTGTAAAATGAAGCAAAGCCAAGGTCATTGCACTGAGCAGGAGTTGGGACACCAGCTGACCCCTCATGATCCGGAGATGTACTGTCCAATTCAGGAGCCACTAATCACGCGGCTATTGAGTGCTTGACCTGTGCCAGTCCAAACTGAGGTGGTCTGTAAATGGAAAACACGTAGTGGACTTCAAGGACTTAGCATGACAAGAAGAATATAAAATACCTCATTAATAATTTTTATATTGATTACATGTTAAAATAATATTTTAGGCTCTTAAAATATATTATTAAAATTAATTTACCTATTTTTATATTTTTAATATGGCGATTAGAAAATGTAAAATTGGATTTGTAGCTTTCATTACATTTTTATTTTGTTATGTAGATTATAGAATAGAATTATATTTCATAAATTTCTATATTTCAGCAAAGAACTAGCGCTGTCCTAAAAATGATTCCAAAATTAGCCTTTGCCTTTTTTTCTTACTGTATGTTTTTGTGAGGGGGATAGATGCATATGGTAACGACCCTCACACAGTGCAAAGTCTTTTTTCTCACCCTTGCCTTCTGTTCCATGTGAAAACACTCAACACACACACATGCATTTATAGAAATGATCACGTAAGTATGTACGTTATACAATTACAATGCTTTTATGTCCCAGATTTAAATAATTGTTTCTCGGTAGGCAATGAATCACTTTGTTTCAAGTTCAAAGGGTACATGTAGTAGAAAACCCGCCCTCTTATCCCTGTTGCCCACCACCCACTTCTCTCCAGAAGCAATTAATGTTTCAGTTTCTTGCCTCTTTCTAGAGACAAGTTTGTCATATATAAGCAAATATATGTACATTTTTTTCTTTTTTTATTCTCCACATGTTTTCTACAGATGGTAGCATACTAGAAACACTGTCCTGTACCTTGATTTGATTCTGAAAAGTAGGTCCCAGAGACATGTGTACATCAGAACATACACGTGTGCCTTTCTCTTCCTGATGTCTGCTTACTATTCCACAGATAGGCGTTTGAAGTGTTTCCCCCCCCAAACCCATCCCATCCCCAATCATGCCACAGTAAATATTCTGCCTCATAGGTCTTGATGCACATGAGTAAGTGTGCTTTGCTGTCGATCAGTTCCTGGAGGCTCCTTCCCCTTTAATTTTTCCCAAGGCTGCCATGGCCGAGGTCAGTGGTGAAGTCAATTTCTGGCACACGCTTCTCCGTGCTTGGCAGAAAACCCTCATCCCGAGGTGGGACCCAGCTTCTTGTGCCAAAACATGAATGTGGCTGAGTGTGGGAGTCTGCAGGTCCCATCTTCCAGGGTCTGGATTAATGGAGTGTTTCCTTCCCCTCCCAATGTCCAGGTGGAGTCCTTTGTGGGCCTGATGCAGGCAGGACGGCTGACGCCCCAGGATCAACTCAAGGTAGAAGCCCTTGGAGCTACCAGATATCTATCTCCTATCACAGAGTCTCTGAAGCCTCGTTTGCTTCAAGTCAGGCCAGAGAATCCCAGACATAGTGTCTCCTTTTAGAACAAACAGCCTCTGCTTAGCTTTCCGTGATAATGACCATTATATTGCAATAGTTACCATTTATTAAGCAATGGTGGTGGTGTGCCAGGCACTGTGGCAAGCTCTCAATGAATATTATTTAATTTTATCATCATAAAATCCCAGCAAGGCAGTTACAGTCATCACCCCTATTTAACTGGCATAGAACTGAATCCCAGAGAGGTGCCTTGAAGGCTATACAACTAATAGGTGGCAGAGCCTGGACCTAGGTCATCTGATTCCGAAGTCCATGGTCATAATCATGGCCTTGCATGGCTTCCCACCAATTATCCTGCTGTCAGCAACCAGAAAGAGCCCTTTTATTTATTTTTTTTTTATTATAATAGTAATTACTAAAAAAAGAAAAAAGAAAAAAAAAAAGAAAACTTTGGGGGAAAAGTGGGAGAGACCCCTGCTCTAACCATTATTAATTTATTTCCTTTTGGGCTTTGGTATTTCTAGATAATTGTCATCATACATAAAATGTAGATTTCTGCTCTATCAGCTGGGTCTCAGGAAAGAGCAGATGGAGCTCTCAAAGCTGGGAATGTGGGGGTCAGTGAAGGGGCAGTTAGCAGGGGTGTGGCAGCATCAGGAGCCTGACAAGGAACAGAGAAGCCCAGGGATTAGTGCCCGCCCAGAGCTGTTCCCCCGAGATCTCTCTCCTCTTGCCCTGTGACCTCTCATAGATGTCTCCTGCTGGACAAACCCCACAGGAATCCAGTGGGTAGGGAGCCCAGCTGACACTCCAGGGCCTAGAAAGGCTAATGTAACACATCTGGTTTGTAGAAAGTATTATGCTTCAAGTATTTCCCTCTGTTATTGTACAGATGTCACATACATTTTCCATTTACAAATGTGTGATATGTATTATATTATCTAATTGGGTAGATGATCAAGGACTTTGAAAATTAAAACCACTCATTTTCTTCCCCTCTATCCTAATTCCTTCATATCCATGGAAGTTGGGAGCATTTGGAAGATCAGGCTTGACTGGGGACTAAACTCTGGGTTGTCCTTGGCCTCAGTCTGTCATCAGCATAGAGTGGGTAGGATGGGATGACACAAAGCCAGGGATAATGATCTCACTTCCTGTGGTTTTTACCTATTATCATGTTTACTGTGAGCTCTGAAGACCAGATGACCTGGGTTCAAAGACTTCTCTACAACTTTCTCACTCACTGTGTGACCATCACCAACTTAAATAACTTCTCAGTGCCTCAGTTTCCTCTTCTTTAAATGAAGATGATAACGTACCCTTCTCATTAGGATTATGTTAAAGGTTAGATGAATAATGCACAGTGCTTTAGCATAGAGCCTCCGTGATCAGTGATATAAGTTATCTTTATGAACAGTATGATGGTGATAACGTCATCTGTCCTGGTCGTCTAGAAGCATTTGGGAAAAGAGTGACTAATATTCCAAAACCCACATGTTGCAAATCAAGGATGAAGACCCATGTTCTCTCAAGTACGAGGTCCTAATGGGGGACATAGTGATAGTATCTTTGACACTACAACTGTCATGGAACATTGGGGTTCTTGTAGGTCTACCAAGAAGGACTGGTGCTCTACGGAGCTGGTGCCAAGTCTCTACACTGTGCCTCTGCCATGTCAGCCTGATGGCAGAGAGCTCAGCCAGGACAGGCAGACTCCAGAGGGTCCCAACCGCGGCCTCCCAGGGACTTGGGGGCCCAGAGGCCTCTGAGACCCAGAGTGAGTCCCATGGCCCTTCCATGGGTTGTCTCGTCCGTGGGATCTAGGCACTCAGGCCTTCCTGTCCTGGTTGGTTTCAGGGCTTCCAGCTGCTAAAGGCTGCCCACTCAGCCCTGGAGGAAGAGTACCTGAAGGCCTGCAGGGAGCAGCACCCAGCTCAGCAGCTTGCCGGCTCTAAGGGGACTCCTGGGAAATTTGATCCTGGCAGGTACATGCTGGGGAGGGAGGCCAGGGAGGAGAGACAAGGCAGGTCCCATGAGTCCCCAGGACGGGCACACTTCATCCTCATAATTGATACTCCAGGGAAACAGAGAGAAGTCCTATGCTAATTAACCACATATCCAAATGAAGGCATATTGAAGGCTGAGATTTGTGTTTTTCTGGACTCACTGCAATAAGAAGTGACATTGGAAATATGAGCTGAAACCTCCCTCTTTAGAGAAAGGGGGAACTGAGGCCAGAAGGAGAAGGGATTTACTCAAGGTTTCCTATTACTGGCAGAGGGGGGACTTGGGTTGAGGCCTCTTGATTCCGAGTCCACTTTCATCTTGTTTATTTCAAATTCTCCACATAATCTAAATCATGATGTTAAATAGACCTTCTGTAGGCATTCTCTGGGGTGTCTGCTCTGAGGCACAGCCTCGCAGACCTGCCTGATGGGGCTGCCATCCTTGCTCCCAGTGCTGATGTTTCCCCATTCCAGGGAGCTGGAGGCAGAGATATTCCAGCTGGGAATTCGACTAGAAGAGCTAAAGGACCGCGTGGACCAGAACCAGCAGGAATCTGAACGAGCTGGGTCAGACTCACCTCTGGACAGACCCCTGGCCACACCTTCCCCACACCAGCTAACGTGCCTGCCGCCTTCCTCAGCAGAATCCCCCACACCGGCCATCCAGACACCCTGCCCTGAGGTATGTCTTTGCCCAGTCATGTTGTTCTGTTCCTGCCTTCTTCACTTCTTCATTAATTGACTTCTTCACTGCATGCTTACGAAGTGTGTACTATATGCCAGGACCCATGACACTTGGTGGGAATGCAGTGGGAAACATAAAAATCGGTGGCTTCTACCCTCATGGAGTTTTCTGACTAGTTGACCTAATTACACAGTTATTTAATTAAAATTTTGAGCAGTGCTCTGAAGGAGGGTTATGGGGTTCTGAGAGTAGACAGTAAGGTAACATAACTGAGTTTGGGGGGGCTGTCAGCGACACTTTCCCTCAGGCGATAATTGCTTAAATGAGATTTGAAGGCAAGTAAGAATTACCAGGTACAGAAGAGGAAAAGCCATCCAGCAGGAAAAACAGCCTGTCCAGAGGGCCTGTGGCTAGAATAAGGAAGCAACCAGCAGTTGTCTGAGAGGTAGGGTTGGAGAGGCAGGGGCCCCATGACATAGGGGCTGGTGGGTCACATCAAGTATTTCATCTTAAATTGCTAGGTTTTTCACCAGGATACCACATGAGAGGATTTGCAGGACGGCCAGTCAGAGACGTGGAGGTGGCAGGGCAGACGGAGAGATGAATATGGACTCGAAAGAGATTTCAAAGGCACATTTGACTGGACTTAGAATTGGGGTGAGAAGGAAGGGAGTCAAGGATGAGCTCTAGGCTTCTAGCTTTTGGTATCAGATGGATTTGGGGACTGTTCACCGTGACGGGAGATGCCAGACAAGGGCCATGTTTGGAAGGGGCTTTGTCAGATTTTCTCCATTCCACATCACAGCCCAGAAGAGACCATCACAATCTTTATTTTGCAGTGGAGCAAATTGAGGGTAGAATGGTCACATAGGTGACCGAGGTGAAGTCTCCATGCCTTGCTGCCTGTGCTCCTTGCCACCTGCACTGAAGGACTTGGGGAACAGAGCAGGAGAAGGGGCTGTATGTTAGGTGGGGCAGGGGCTGGTGAAGAGCTTGGCACTGGTAGAATATCCATGGTAGCTGACATCTTCGGGCCCAGCACTCACGCTGTGCTCTGCCCAACAAGGTAGAAAAACTACTATGCTCTGTCTCTTGTACTAATGGTGAAAACCTGAGTGCATTATCTTGAGGTGCTCCCATGCCCCCTCAGTGAAAGTGTTGTGGGGGGCTGGGTGTCCATACTGGAATCAAGGCGGGTCAGGAGAGGTGCTTTTGGGATAAAATCTGGGTTTACATTTCAGCTCTGCCCCTCACTTAGACAAATCATTGTGACTCACTTACGTGTCTATAAAATGGGTCATAATAACCATATGTACTGGTGGGATTGTTGCTAAGTGATATCTGTACAGTGCCTGGCACATAGTAGGTGCTCAGTCAGTGGCAGCCAGGACTGAAGATCGCACCATCTGGTCCCTACGTTTTGCATGTACATGAAAGGGTGGTGGAGTTGATGAGTCTAATCCATTTCTTACTCTTTCAGCACCCAGCATGAGCCTGACCTGAGGTAGGTTCTTAAAAAGTGATGTTTAGGTATCTGCTGAATCTCTGCCCCTCCTCCTTTCTGGCCCTCAGCCCAACACTGACAGCCTTGGTCCTTGCCCATTGCACATGAACGTGGAGGTGAGCACTGTTGGCGATGAGGTGGAGGACAGGCTTCTGGGCCTCCCGACCCCACTCAGGCACAAGGAGCTGCAGGCGAAGCAAGACTTCCACAGGCTCTTGGAGCGGTGAGTGCCCACCAGGAGGGAGCCAGGGTGGCTGGCCCAGTGGCTGGATCTTGGCTGTCCCATCTGGGTAAAGGTCACACCCCTCTGTGTGTCCTTTGGCAGGTACTTCAGTGTCAAGTCCCTCCCAAAAGCCATGAAGGCGGAGGAGGAGGAAGAAGAGGAACAGGGCCGAACTCTGGAAGTTGATGGGCCGGCTCCAGCTCCATTAAAAGCAGACACCGTCAGGCTCCCCACGAGGCAGACCCTGGCGCAGGCTGAGAGAAGTCACAAGGCCCCCCTCAAGTATGTCCATGAACCTCCCCCACTTGTCCCACACCAGCTCTGAAACTACAAAGGTGGTGATTGTCTCAGTGAGGTAGAAAGCTCTTCACAGTTCAGAAATGGCTTTCCTCGGTGCCTCTCCGGAATGTATGCACTTATAGCCCTTGGGTCGTGTGGGATGTGATTTCCAGGAGGAGAGAAGCAGCATTAAGTAACATTATTCTCCTTGTCGGGCTCAGACCTTCTAAGTACATCACGGAGAGAGTCTCTGTGCTATTATGTCTTTAATGCCTTTCTTGGTCTTCCTTTAAACAGAGAGAAAGAGGTAAAAAGTGAGCAGGCCTCAGGCCCATAGCCTTTAGCAGGCAACAAGATCTATCTAGATTATGATAATACTGTTTTCCTGTTTCTTATATTTATTTTCAAAGTTAGTTTTCATTTGTAATGCAAAATACTAGTCTTCTGTTTATAATAGTGACATAAAGTCTTTTTGAGTAGATGGAAGTTTATGGAAATAGCTGTGATACAGGGAGATGGTATACAGATTCCTTTGTTTCCATCCTATTCCCAGGTGGTGTATTGGTGGGTTTTGAGAAAAGTGAGGTTCAGAGAGGGGAAGTGCCTTGCCCAAGGTCACACAGCTAGGAAATGGCAGAACCAGGGTGGACACCCAGGGGTGTCTGACTCAGAGCTTGTGGCCTGGACTGCTTGGCTCCCAGGACAGGGTTGCGCAGCCCACGTCAGGGCTTGACATGTCTCTTCTTCCCTGCCAGGGAGACTGGGGAGCAGATGCTGTCCACGAAACCACCAGGCTTTCATGCATTCATGGCCAGAGATGGGCACCTGCTGGAACCGGGCAAAGCTAAGGCAGCTCTGCCCGGTCCCAGCAGGCCGCCCTGCCCTCGGGGCACCAAGCCTGCGGCCTCTCACCAGAGCAGTCTGACCAGCCTGGAGGGAAGCGGCATCTCTGAGCACCTTCCCCAGAAGTCTCTGTGCCAAGCTGGTGGTCACCACCTGGAGGTAGGTGTCCACAGGGGCATGGGCTCAGAACCTCAGGGAGCTTTCTACGTCTGGGGCTTTGCTCATGCTGTTCCTTCTCTGAGTGCCTGCTCACACCCCTGCCAGTCACAATCCTGCCCACCCTGCAGGGCTTATGTCCAGTGCCACCTCTTGGCCATAACTTCCCTCACTCCCGTCCCTCTGCCAGAGCTCTTGTTCCTCCTCTGAGAGCTTGTAGCCCATGACCTGTCTGTCTCTGAGCCTGCTTAGCACAGCTGGGTGAACTAGTCATTGACACCATGCTGTTTGTGCCATTAGCGCAGCGATTTTTAAACTGTTACAGGGATCCCAGATCACTATGAAAATGTGACTTATGCTGTGGATCCTGCCACAGAATATATGGATGTGTATACACACACACACACACACACACACACACACACACACATCACTGTAGTCCTCATGAGCCTATGGTAAGGAATCTATACTAGACTATGAACTCACAGAGGGCAGGTTCCTGTGTCGCTTGGTTTGTGTTCTTTGGGCCTGTGTGAGACCCAGGCTGTAGGAAGTGTGCGCTTTAGATGGTTTTCATTGTCCCTATTCATTGGGTGTTTCTGCAGTCAGATAGGGCTGGGTGTCACAGGCCCAGTCTGGAGGACACGTTGTTGAAATGAGCATTGCCTCCCCATAGTAGGGCTGCTTCCTTTTCCTCTTTCTATTCCTCAGCTCAGGAAATCTGCAGTCCATCTCCCATGGGATGGGGGACTTGCTCAGGGTTCTTTCAGGGTGTGGCATACCCGTTTTTTGGCCTGGTACTCATGCTGGGTCCTAAGGGCCTGAAGACCCTCACATCCTGGGCCTGGCTGTGGGGAGGGAGCTGGGCCTGCCGCCCTGTCTGTCAGCCTCTGGAATGTGAGGCCCAGGCCAGGACTCTGGAAGGTCTTCCCAGGCTGCCTCGGGCACATTCCTCAAACTTAAAGGGACACTGCCTCTTTCAGGAGTCCTGGATGGCATCCCCTGAGACAGACAGTGGCTTTTTGGGTTCAGAAACCAGCAGAGCATCGCCCCTCACCCAGACCCCAGAGCACCGGCTCTCTCACATCAGGTATCCTGGGGACCCCAGCAATTGTCCCATCAGTGCCATATACCTGGGATAGCCTGGGAATTGAAGTACCTGTGAGCCCAGAACAGGACAGATGGTCTGGGCATTCTCAGGGCCCTCATTTATTCTCCTCAACTAGAGTCCCTTGCCCCCATCTTATTGTTGGGGGGAACCGAGGCTCAGAGAGTGAAAATCACTTAGCCAATTAGCGACAGAAATAAATATTTCTTGAGCCAATAAACTAGTGAATAGTGAATGTATAAAAGCTGGGAGGGTGGCCTGATGTGAGAAGAAGACAAGGACAAAGGGCAGTCAGGGTGGCTACCTGGAGAAGAGAGGGCTGGAACCCAAAGGGAAGAGAGGGTGGAGGGGACTCAGCTGAATAGTGGAGTGACAGAGCTACCATGAAGAGTGATGGCCTCCAAAGCCAGTGGAGACCCCTCCATAGGCCCATATGGTAACCTAATCTCACATGGATTAGAAATTCTGTTTCTCTATATATTTTCTTTAAATTGAGCTTTATAATTTCGCATATACTGGGTGGGCATGTATACAACTGTGCACTTTATAAAGAAATGCATGTTTAATGGGGGCACTTACTCAGAAATCCTGTCCTTTTCGGGATGCAAATTTCCCAAAGTCAGGTCTAGGGTATGGAGGGGCTCAGAGGCCATGGCCTCTCTCTGTGTGACCTCAACGTGTCCCTCTGTTTATGATCCCCCAGCACCCCAGGAACATTAGCCCAGCCCTTCACTGCCCCTGTGCCCCAGGATACTGCCTACCACTCTCAGACCAGGGGTCTTCCAGTCCCCAGAAGAGCTGCTGAGCCCTGCACATCCAGGAAGCAAGCCCAGAGGCACCCCTCCAACCGAGACAGTCCTCTCTGGAAGAGGGTCCCCAGCTCTCGCCTGGCACAGGCACTGGCAGCCGAGATGGGTGAGTGGCTACATCTGGATTGGCCAGGACCTGGGGGTGGTCAGACTGCCTAGATTCAAAATCAAACAAAAACTAGTATTATCCTTTGGAATATAAAATATCATGTAAGTTCATTTTAGGAAAATTTGAGATTTCAGATAGGGTGGACAAAAGGGAACAAAAGAGAAAAAAAATGCTAAAAACCATTACTGCTGACATTTTGGTATAGAACCTGTGAGCTGCTTTCTGTGCCAGGGTGTGTGTGTGTGTGTGTGTGTGTGTGTGTGTGTGTGTGTGTGTGTGTGTGTGTGTGTGTGTGTGTGTGTGTGTGTGTGTGTGTGTGTGTTGTGTGTGTGTGTGTGTGTGTGTGTGTGTGTTTACATATATAAAAATAAAAATGAGATCAAATTGTCCATGAATGTTCGATAACCCTTTTTTCACTAAACATTGTATCATGAATACTTTCCATGTCTATAAAAACCTATCTATAATTTAGTTTTTTACCACTAAAAAGTGCATGTGAGCTTTTTACTGAAATAAAACATATGGGAAAGAACATAAATTGATGAATTTTCACAAAGTGAGCACTGACCAAGAAAGCCAGCGTGGTCGGAGCCCCACAAACCCCTAGACCCTTCCAGTCACCCCGCCCCTCCCGGAGGAAGCCACTGCTCTGACTTCTAACACCTCAGATTAGCTTTGCCTCTTTTTAAGGCTTCAAACTTTTTAATTTTTAAAAAATTAATTTAAAATTTTACTAATTAATTATAGATTCACATGCAGTTGTAAGAAATAATATGCTGTGAGACTCCATGGGCCCTTCACCTATTTTCCCCCAGTGATAACATCTTGCAAAACTACAGTGCAGTGTCACAACCAGATAGGACATGGGTTGAGTCAGGATACAGAACCTTCCACATCTCAGGACTCCTCACGTTGCCCCTGTACAGACACTTCCCTCAGCTCCTGGTGACTACTAATCTGTTCTGAACTTCTATAATTTTGTCATTTCAAGAATGTCATATAAGTGGAATCATATCATATATAACCTTTTGGGACTGGCTTTTTCACTCAGCATAATTCTCTGTAGATTTATCTAGATTGTTCCATATATCTGTGGTTTGTTCCTTTACATATTGCTGAGTAGTGTTCCAAGGGTTCATTGTTTTTAATGCATGGGCCTGGTTAGTGGTTTTTAACCTCTGGTTGCCCATCCCTTTGGGAGGCTAAAGTTTTGAACACCTTCCCCCAAAAACATGCACTCAGACAAAGGTGTGGCTATAATTTCAGAGAAAGGTGGAGGCTCTGAAGCCAGTTCTAGAGCAACACGGTGAGATTGATGATGGAGTCTGGGGGTGGAGGCACGTGAGGAGCTCTTTGCAGGGGGAGGGTCCTGGAGACTTGGATCCGATGCCAGGGTAGTGGAGTGTGGCAGCCGTTCTAATTACAAGGAGCTCAGCAGGCCTAGCTTAACACCCTCACCTCCCAATAAAAACCGCATCTTCTGGTTCTGCGGTTAGTGGATCACAGACCTCATCAAGAGCTTCATTTGTGACCTCAGCTGGGCACTGTCTCTTTGTCCCTGCACCCTTCTACCCGTACAAGTTCATACTTTGAGGGTCTTCTCCACCTGAACTCACTTTGTTCTCTTTCTTCCTCCCAAGCTGTCCCTGGCTCAGAGTTGGAGGGGCAAAAGCGGATTTCTGAACAGCCGCCTCCCAGCACGAGAGTCAGCCCGCCCTCCAGCCCAGCCCCTGCAACTGTCGCTCTGTCCCATGGACTGGCAGAGACCACCTCTACCCTCCTCACCAGGACTGGACGAGAGTAAGTTAGATGCTTGGGCACTGCACATTCAAGGTCATTGTAGAGGTGGGAGACAGGGGCTTGCTCAGCCCTCATATCCGTGGTGGCTGTGCCGGGGCCAGGCAAATCCAGGTGCCCCGCTTTCCCAGTTCAAGGCTGTCTCTGTGGGACCTCATTGATCTAGACTTTGAGGACACATCTCCAGCCAGTGGGAAACGACCTAGAGGTTCACCTTTCTGGTGCTGAAACCTCTCTCCCTGCCCCCTGACATTTCTAAGTCAGGGCTGCACTTCCCAGGAATATGTTTTCTGTACTTTATGCATTCATTGTGTAAACTCAGAGGAGTGTTTTTTTTGTTGTTATTGTTGTTGTTCTTTTCTTTTTAATCCAAGCACAATTTTTCTAAGAAAGTTACCCCTTACTTGGTTGAATAGAAATGAGAAAATAGGTTGGTTAGCCCTCTTACTTCTCCTCTGAGTTGCTTTTGGCCAACAATTAATTACATGCCTTTGTCGGATTGGGGTGTCTGTCCCAGAATCCCAGAATGCACTAGGGAGACTGCTTTGCAGTAACCAATCAGTCTAAAACCTCCATGTCTGGTGCAGTTATGGGGCCATCTATCATGGGGCCTATGTGTAATGTCTGGTCCAGCTGTTGGCATTTGGCTTCCAGGTCTGACTTCAATAATTGTACTCCTGTAGTACTCCTGACATCAGTGTAGGAATTAGAGGCTTATTTGCCTACAATATGCCAGGCCTTGGGAATACAATAGTGGACAAGACACAGCTCTTGACCTCATAAGGCTCACCATCTTGTAAGACGGACAAAGAAACGGGCGGTCACACCCCAAGTTTGATCAGTACGGTGATGGTAGAGGCTCGAAAGACTGTTAGTGCACCAAGAAGGGGCATCTAGCCCAGTCAGAGGCTTCAGGAAGGGCTCCCTGGAGGAAGTAGTATCTCAGTTGAGACCAGAGTAAGAGGCATGGAAGAGTATCCCCAGGAGAGGGAACAGCATGTGCAAAGGACTTGAGGTGAAAGGGCACCATCCCCTTTGAGGAGCCAAACACTTGTTCTAGCCAGATCTTTGAGTGTGAGGTAGTGTGCGTTGAGCAGTAAAGGCAGAGAGATGACATGGGGGAGTCGTCGGGGAGATCTTGGAGGGCCTCAGATGCCATGGCCTGAGGTTTGGATGATGGCTCAGCTCAGAGAAGGTGTTCACTGAACATTCGTGAATGCATAAACACTCACTGGAGCACAGTGAAGGGGATCTTAAGCAGCTGGAGTGGTGTGTTCGGGTTTATGTTTTAGAGTCCTCTGGCCCCCACAGGGTTGATAATGGAGGCTGGGAGACTGCTCAGAAGGCTGCTTCACCCAGGAGAGAGAGGATAGGGCCAGTGGGGAGGAAAGGGGGAATGAATGCATTTAAGAAGAGCTATTTAGATGTTGGGCCCACAGGACTTAGTAATTGGTTAACTTTATCAGGTTTTCAGGGCAAGAGAAGGGTCTAGAATGATGCAGATTTTTTGGCTGACCATATAGTTAGATGCTGGTACAGAGATGGGAAGCCCAAGATGGGGAATAAGTTTACAGGAAAAGATAGATTTTAAGTGCCAGATGGCACTCAGTCACTAAAGAGTTAATTCAAGAAGACTGAGCCCCTGATAGAGACAACAGAGAGGACAAGTGACATCGAAGCTGGAGCTGCCCTTAGCCTTCACACAACACCGCAGAGCCCTGGCCCTGCCTTCCAGGGGTTAACTGATGACGGAGCTCACTGCAGCCACCACCCTTACAGTTTGCCTTGGAAACCCCAACAAGCGTCTCCCTAGGGATTGCTAGGGGAACCAACCACCCTTGGACGTACACTGCAGGAGTGCATAGCTAGAGAGAGGCCTGCTTCCTCTGGCACACTCACCCGAGAGCCAGTGTTTGCTGGAGGTGGTGCCAGGAGACACTCACCTATCAGTCCAGGGGCCGCCAGGCAAGAGCTAACCCTGAGGGGAGCCCCCACCCCATAAGTTGGCTCCAAGCAGTAGAGGCAGAGCCCACATCAGCTAGGAGGACTGCCATGCCGAGCCACACTCTGAGCTGGAGTGGCAGGTTTGTGTGTAGCAGGGCTGTCTGGGGGGGATCGTCTGCCACAATGTCAGCAACACCCTCAGAAGGAGACTAGAGGTTCAGGGACTGGTTGGAGAAAAATGCAGACAGCGTTTATTCCCTAGATGCTAGCAACTCAGAGAGATGCCTTCCTTTAAGAGATGGGCTGTGGTTGGGGTTTCCCGGGGATTCCCAGCAGCCTTGTGGGTGGCACCCCTGCAGCTTCCCAACCTGCTCGGTTTCAGTTCATGATGGGGAGCACCCTGTTGCCTCCTTGTCCTCTCTCCAGGCACAGCCCTTTACTCTGCTCCCTCTTAGAGCCTGGGAGTTCCCATCAATCATGTTCCCTGAGCATCTGTGAAGTGTAAGGGTCTCAGGGTTTGTGAGATGGGAGACCTCTGCTTGCCTGTTGATGTCTCACTCAGCATCTTCTGCCAGGAGTGGAGAGATGGACTTGAGCAAAGCAGGAAGTGTCTGGGGGAACATGGGTGGGGGGCGGGGCTGGTCAGGGCAGACAGGAGCCAGGCCTGGATGACTTAGGGTTTCTACAGACAGGTAGAAGAAGGGAGGGTAGCCCAGGGGCTGAGGCGGGTCAGAATTCAGATTTTATTATTCTGCAGCCTCGTCCCTGTCTTGAGAATTGGTCACCGGTGGTTCAGAACAGCTACTCAGAGGCCCTACATTTTAGGATGGGTCAACCTCAAAGAAAGTTTGGCTTGGTTCACCGAATGTGCAGGGACACAAACTCAGAGAGGTTCGAGATACATAGCAAGAAAAGAGGGCACATGGGGAAGTTTGAGAATCAACAGCAGAGTGGGACCCTGTGCTTGCGAGGAAGGGACAAAGGCTACTACATCAGGTGTAGTAGGGGGTGACCGTGGTTAGGTTCATGTGCATTTCTTCTTTGTTTCTGTCTCCACCCCACCCCAGCCAGGCCATCCGCGAGCTGCAAGAGGAGGTGTCCCGGCTCCGTCTGCGGCTGGAGGACAGCCTGCACCAGCCACCCCAGGGCAGCCCGACACGCCCACCGTCTACCCTTGATCGCCCTGCCCGGGCCCGGGACCGGCCAGCAGATGCCGCAGCTGCCTGGAGCTCTCACTATGGCAGGTGGGTGACCCCAAAACTCCCACCCTGTGCCTTGGTGGTAGCCACAGGAGGTAGGTGTGGCCGGCCTCTTGTTTTCCCCAGACATGTAGACACGGGCACAGTTACACCATCTTTCATTCATTTATTCACTCATATTTTTTACTGTCTAATATTTGATGCATACAAAACATAGTAAACATAAGTGTTTATAATAAAGCATGATCCTGAACTCACCACCCAACCGAAAGAGCTAGAAGACTTTCAGGACTCTCATCCTCTCACCCATTCGCTAACTTTGGTTCTCCGAGAGGGCACTAGGTTAAGGGTTTTATGGACATGAACACGTCTCACTGATCCTTCCAGCAACGCTCTGAGGCAATTGCTCTTATTATCCCCATTTGACAGACGAGGAAACGGAGGGTCCGAGACCCATTTTCTGTGATTCTGACTCCAGGGTTTGCTTTGGACTTCTGTGCTCTCCTCCTCCCTTTGTGGTAGAAGTGTCTCTCTCAGTTGGCCTTCTCGCTGGTCATCTTTAAAGGCTGCATGAAACCTCACCCAGTGACAGCAGCTCTCTCTCTCTCTCTCTCTCTAGTAAATCCACAGAGAGGTTGTCCAGTGAGCCTGGAGGTGCAGAGAGCGCTGTCTCCGTCGGGAGACGGCGAGCCAGGTCCACCTCGGTGCCGCGAGAGGTGCCCCGACTGTCCTTGAGTAAGTGACAATCTGCCAGGACTGAGTTCTGGAGGCCACAGCCTGGGCATGTTGGCTCAGTCGTCAGGGTCACAGCAACAGCGTTAGAGGGAAATTAGATCAGTTTCTGTTTTAGATGGTTTTGGTGCTCTGAAGTACAATGCGCTTCCAATAATAACTACTGTATCTGTAAAGGCCTAACGTGAGTGTGTGTGTGTGTGTGTGTGTGTGTGTGTGTGAGAGAGAGAGAGAGAGAGAGAGAGAGAGAGAGAGAGAGAGATATCTCACTTAATCTTCACCACAAGACGGGTCATACTATCTACATCCTGCAGGTAGGACATCTAAGCCCAAAAGCACAGGGGACCTGCCTACAGGATCATGGCTCTGGAATTGGTGGCCGGGTTCAGCCCCAGCTCACTCCTTCCTGGCCAAGTGACCTTGGCCAGGTGGTTCACCTGTCTGTGCCGTTTAAGGGACAGCTAACAGTGCAGGAATAACAGCATCTGTCTCGTGGGATTACTGTGGGGTGTGGGACACAGCGCTTAGAAGGGGTCTAGACTGGTGCTGAGCACAAGGGACAGGGGTCCGGGCATGTCAGCTGTTTTACTGAAGGGTGGATTGGGCTGCCCTGGGGTGGCTGGTACGGGCCATCCCTGAGTTGTGTGACCCTCACTGCCTGCCCTGCTGTCTGCCCTCCTGCTTCTACCCCAGGTTCTGAATCTGAGCCAGCCTCCCCACACCTGTTCTCTGAGAAGGGAAGGACCACCAAGGACAGCCCACAGGACAGAATGAGAGGAGTGGGCCGCACCGGAAGGCCAGACAGGGTCACCTTCCGGGGCCAGTACACAGGTGGGCCAGAAGGGAGGGCTGGGATGGGCACAGTCCCCAGGGTGGTGTCCTCTGTCATGGGAAGCTTTTTCTATTTAGCCATTCAAATATTACCATTTTCTGTGAGTTCGGTCATATGAAAATCATCAGGGGGCATTGCCTCTGAACCCCAGTCCATTTGTTCATTCATTCATTCATTCATCCAGCAAACAGTTTCTGATGCCTCTCCTTTGCCAGGGCTCACGCTTGTTTCTGGGGGAGCCCATTCAGCTAGTCATAAAGAAGTTTATGATGCTCCTGCTGTTTGCAGGACCTGGGCTACAGGGTGAACACCGAATCGCTTACTCTTGGCCCACCTTCAGGTCTGATTTTCCAAGGCGCCCCTCTGTCTTGGGAACTAGGCACCCGGCACATAGTGAGGCTTGAGATGACACACGGTAGGAATTCAAAGTGCGTAACGTTAAAACAAATATGGATAGGGCTCCTGCTTTCATGAATATGATTCCACAGCAGAGAAGACAATAACAGATAAGCATGCACAGTGTGCACATTATTACAGTATCTCATAGATGGGGCTGTCACTCCTCCCTCACTGGAAGGGAGGGTGGTTAACCTTAGATCCATATGGCTGAGTGTTAGGGACAAGGCCGGAAACAAGAGACGTGTATCTTGCCGGGATGGAGTGGATAGAGGCCAGGGAGTTAAAAGCAAGAGCAGCAGCAAATCCAGGGGACCCCAGTGCAAACACACAGGGTAAAGTAGAACCCCACGTGGCAGAGGAGAGAAAAGAGATCGGTAACCAGGCAGCATTCTGAAGGTCTTACGTGAGGCTCAGGGATGGATGAGGTAGGGGTTGGGTGAGAACCAGGGGGTCTATCCCCCTTTTGAATAACATGGAGTGCTTTGTATTTGCGAGGTGCTGGGCAGCGTACCTCGTGGATACTATGGCCCCATTTAGTCCTCCCTATGAGCCTAGGAAACCTTCGCTGTGACTATCCCCAGACAGCCCCTTGGAGCCCAGGGAGAAAACACCACCAACCCCATGCGTGATCCACTCCCATTTCAACCAGCAAGTCGGGTCTGGGGGAGGAGTGGCAGTGCTCTTTGTCATTGGTTATCGTAGCTTCCTGGCCTGGTTTTCAGTCCTAACTGAGCCTGGGTTTGCCGATTGCTTCTGGATGTCGAACACTAGGCAGGAGGCAACTCAACAGGAGCGAGGTGAAACAGGAGTCTGAGAGAGCTTATAATAAACGGACCGATCGATGTGTCTGTTGGAACACATGTACGTACACACCCGTCTACGCTCGTATTTAGGCACGTATACTGTGAGTGTGGGTGTGTGCATACACAACAGAAAAAGGAGAGAGAGAGAGACTATTAAAACCACTTGGAGGCAGAGGGAAGAGGTCACTTTACCAAATCCCCCTCAGTTCTGCCACCAGGCGGAGAGCTGACACTGACTGTGTTATGTTTGTCCCCAGGCCAGGAATATTGTGTTCTGACCCCCAAGACTGTCCCAAGAAGGAGTGGCACAGTCTCCTGTCCCCACTGCCAGCCCGTTAGGACTCAGGATGCAGGTAAGGGATGGAGATGGCCACAGTAGCAAAGCCGAAGCTGCTTCGCTCCGGGGAGGGTACCGCTGGGCCAGACATAGGCCTGCCCTGGGCATGGGGGTGGGCCGAAGGTACGGACGAGGGAACAGGATCTTTCTGGGCTTCTGAGGCCTCCCAGGGTGTCCTGCCCTCCCATGTGTTACTCCCAGTGCTGCTGCCTAAAGCCACCCTCCTTGACCTCGTCATGGAGAAACTATGGATGCGATTTAAGAAGTTCCCGAAGGGCCCTAAGAGGAGAGGCTGGGCTGCAGTGATTATACCTTCTCTCCCCTCCACTCTCCTCCATGCCTCCTCCCCCCCGCCCAAACTCAACAGGGAGGAGCAGTGAGAAGGGCAGTGACCTGAGAAGGTGGATACCTGGTTCTAGGCCCAGTCCCACCATTGACTTGCTATGTGGCCTTAGGCAAGTTCCTTAACTTCTCTGAGCCTCGGGTTCCTCATCCATAATGAAAGGGTCGGAGACAGTCTCTGAGACCCTTTGAAGCAAGGAGGACGATCATGATGGAGCTGTCATTTATTAAGCCCCTACTGTATGCAGGGCATTATGCTAAGCATTTTACAAACTTTGATCTTTGTAACTGTGAAATAGGTTTCACTCATTTTATTGTTACGCCTGCTTTACGAGTGAGGAAACTGAGGCTCAGGGAGGGTAAGTAATTTGCCCACGGTTGCCATCGTTCTTGTCACCCAGATGGAGGCAGCCTGTCTCCTCTGCATGGTTTGGAGGGAAGCTCAGGGCTGCAGGAGGCCTGCTTGGGAGGCTCCAGACCTGGTGGTTCAGACGTGATCCTTTTCTGACATCTCTTTCTCCTTTTCCAGGCAGTACTGTCACGAGGGACCCACTGGGACCGTCTCCCACTGATGCCCTGCGATGTCCCCTGTGTGGTCGAGTTGGGTCCACGCCCGAGGGGGACAGCCCAGACTCAACCACCTCCGGTAGGGACAGATGCTCAGCCTCTGCTCAGTGGGGGTTTGGGGCCTGGGCAGGGTTGCAGGGTGGCTGTTCTCCCTACGCAGGAATGGAGCACACTGGGCAGAGTGTTTGCTTCCGAAATCCAGGCATTCCCAGTGTGGCCAGCCGAGTGGCCAGCTCATACAGGGGAGGGCCTGGGCAGACCATCTCTTCTCTGTAGATCTTCCCAAGTGGTCATACTGTGTCTCTCTGGTCTCCTCTCTCCTGACAGGGACAGAAAAAGCCACCACAAAGAAAAACGCGTCTTCAGCTTCCAGCCCCAAGCAGAGGAGCAAGCGGGTTGGGTCGCCGCCCCGGCCACCCCCTGGACTGTGGTATCTGGCTTCTGCACCTTCAGTACCAGCCCCTCCTGCTTTTGCCTACGTCTCTCCAGTTCCCGTCATGCCTTACCCATCTGCCACTGTGTAAGAGCCTTCCCTTTCAACCCTCCCCAACTCTCTCTCTGAGTTGCTTAATGATCAGCATTCAGACCTGTGTCAGGCAGCTGCGAACCTGGACGTGTGTATTCCTTTGCTTTCCCCCTCGTGTACAATGTGCAGAACAAGTCTAACACTCATGGAGTCGCTCAACAAACCTCAGATGCTCCCTGTGTGCCAGGGAGAGTGCTTGGCCCTGGGGACCCAGCACTGAAGGAGCCTGGCAGAGGCCCTGCCCCCTGGAAGCTTACAGCCTCACAGGGGTCTAGAATCCTAACCATCTTCCATTTCTTTGTCGGTCTTCTCAGCGAGCAAGTGCTGCACACTTAAAAGCTGTTTTTCGAACAGTTTTAGATCTAGAAAGAAATTGAGCAGAGAGTTTAGAGAATTCCCATGTAACCCTCCCATCACACACATGCACAGTTGCCCCTACTATTAACATCTTACATTAATGTGGTACATTTGCACAGTTAGCGAACCAGTTTCCGTATGTCATTATTAACTAACATCCATAGTTTATCCAGGCTTCTTGAGTTTTTACATAAAGTCCTTTTCCTGTTCCGGGATCACATCCAGGATCCCACATACATTTAGTCGTCATGTCCCCTTAGGCTCCTCATGGCTGTGACAGTTTCTCAGACTTTCCTTGTTTCTGATAGCCTTTCCGCTTTTGAGGAGGACTGGCCAGGCCCAGGGTAGGACGAGCACTTACTTTTTACGTGGATTTGGATGTGACATCAGTCAGGACAGAAAAGAGCAGTGGAAGCAGACGTGGCTCAGGTTTTAGAGTCAGCGGCTCTGGACCCCCGTCTGCTGCTTGTTGGCACTGTGGCCCTGGTAAAGCTTCTTCTGGAAGGCTCGATTTCCCCATCCGTTAAATGGGGGGATTGGGCTCAATCCTGTACAGCTGTGTGAGGATTAAGGGAGGCACCTGGCGAGGGCCACACGCTATGTTTGTGGCGTTTATAGCGCGTGCCGGCATGTGCTCATTGCTGGAAAATGGCAGCTTTGTCATCACAGCAAATATAATATTGCCATTTGTAAGGAAAAAAATGAGTAAGAGTGGCTTCAACACGACAGGATTGTTCAGGGTGAGAAAAGGCCTGGACTGTGGAATTAGGAGACTTGTTTCTCGTCTCATCACCAGCTAGGTCTGGGCCTCAGTTTCCCCCACTGTGGAATGAGTGGGTTGGGACTCCTCTTCAGTGGCGTGTCCTCAGGAGCCTGTGTCTGTGGGCCGTGGGGGCCAGAGTTCCTGTGGGGCCGGGCATTTTGTGGGAGCCCAGGCTCAGGGTGCCAGCCAGCCCCAGTCCCCTGTGAGGACTCATGCATACAACGGGGTATCTTGCTGCCTTCTCAGCTGTGTCTGCGCAAGCCCTTAAGACAGCTTCCTCTCCAGCAACTACGAGAGGCCTCACTCCATGCTCAGGCCTTTGGCCGAGGTGGTGGAGACGTCTACCTGTGATCTGGCTTATTGGGCAAGAAACGTTTTGCCGGGAATTTGGTGGCCCGGCATTAACCCTTGAGTTCCCACGGTAACCACAGGTCTCTACTTCTGAGGCTATTCCATCTCCTTCTTGGTTCAGACCTCTGGACAGAACTAACCAGTTTGCTATCCTCAGGCTTCGCTGGGTCATGGCGGAAGGGAAAGGCCTTGCCTGGGCTTTAGTGCTGGATAGTCCTGGCCGGCAGCAGCCATACAATCTTGGGCAGGTCACTTTGCTCCTCTGTGCCTCAGTGTTTTCCTCTGTGAAATGGCTTGTAGTGAGGGTTAAGAGAACTAATGCGTGGGAAGCACGTAGCACATGGAGGGTGGCCAGGAACCACGGTGCTCCTAGTGCTGCTGCTAGCTTGGCCTGATGACACCTCTGTTTCCCCTGCTGTGGGACTGAGCATGCCCCGTGGATGAGGCCTGTGCGCCCTTTAGAAAGCGGAACGGGCCTGTGCTCCCACCTAGTGGTCAGCCACCACATAGCCCGCGCGCCGCAGGCTTCCTGGCCAGGAGGGGTGTTGGTTGGTTGGTTTTTGTTTTTGTAGCTTCTGCCCTGGGGGAAGTTTTGGATAATTGTCAGGCCAAGCTGGACATCAGATGATCAGAACGTAGTGGTGTGCGGGAACCCGATAATTACACCAGATAGTCCCTGAAGGGAGGAAGTGGGTTCAAGAAGCCCCTTTATTCATCCATTTGGTTCACATGACAGTCATCAGCGAGCGTCTACTGGGTTCTAATTAGCTCTGGTGCAAATCCAGCACTGCCCCTTCCAGCTCTCTGACCCTGGGCCTCCATAGCTGACGTTTACAGAGCACTCACTGTGGTCAGGCAGCTTTCGAGCTTTTTACCTGAATTTTCCCTAGGAGGTGGCTAAACATGGCTGTTTTAGGAAACAGGGCCCTTAAAAAGGGGAGCAGCCTGGCCAGGGTCCTGCAGCCTGCCAGGCGGAAGAACGACCAGGATTGGGGGCAGCCTCCTGCGTCACCTACCTTCTCTGAGCTCCACTTTGCTCATCTGTGAAATAAGGACAGTAGTACCGACCGAATAAATGAGATAGTGCTGGTAAAGGCACTTATCTCAGAGCCTGGCACCTGGGTTCCGAGGATGAGGATCTTGGCCCCAGGCTAGGCACTGTGGTTAACTGTTTGAGGAACTCCCTGACAGTTTCCAGTGTTCCTGCAGCATTTTACGTTCCCAACCAGCAGTGTACGTACGAAGGTTCCAGTCCCCACATCTTCGTCAACACTCATTACTTTCTTTTCTACCATAGCCATCCCCTTGGTAGTTGTAGAGTGTGTGAAGTGGCGATTCATGTGGTTTCAATTTGCATCTCCATGACGGCTAATGATGTCGAGCATCTTTTCAGGTGCTGTTGGCCATTGGTCTATCTTCTTTAGAGAGACGACTATTCAGATCCTAGCAAAGCCCCACTTCCCCCCTGTGTAATTACACACATTTAAAAGTGGAGAATCAGGAAGGAAACCAGAGTTTTACAGTGTGCTCAGCAAGATGCCAAGGAATGAGTCAGGCCAAGTCCTCCCAAACTCATTCCTGCTTTATTTAGGGGAAATGCTTCTTTACCCCTCTCTCTCTCACACACTTTATTCCACAACACAAGGACCATACCTTCCTCTTGCCCAACTTGGTGACCCTAAACCTGGTGACCTTGGATGAAGGCAGTAGTCACTTCTTGTAGAAATCATGCTTCATCTCATGGCTTGTCAGCCTGTTTCCCCCAACACTTTACAACGACCCCCCACATCCTGCAGGACCAGGCTGGGAAGGACGCCTTTTCACCCACTGCCCTAGATGAGCAAAACCAGACCCCCTACTCCTGCAGAACCCTCATCATGATCACATTTCTCCAGTGCTCCAAATGGCAGTGGGATTGCCCTATGCTACCCCTCCAAAGAAGGGGGTTTGCTGCAGAGCCTGGGGTGATCCTCGTCTCCCTCAGATCTGGCTCTGGGATTCAAAGCTCCAAGAAAGCAGCAGGGTCTATGTCGTTCATTCACCATTAACTCCAGGGCAGGGCACCCTGGCTGGCACATGGCATGTGGTCAATACAATTTGTGAAATGAATGGATAACGTGAACAGGCCACTTTTGAGCACCTGTTCTGGGTCAGGCACTTCCGTTTCTCTTCCTCCTTCCTTCCAACACCTCCTTCAAAGTAGATGTTTATTATTCTCATTTTAGAGGGGAAGAAACAGACTCAGAGAGTCGGGGCCAGTGGCCTGCAAGGGGCACAGAACGGGGACTGGCTCCAGACCCATTGCTCTTCAGCTCCACTCAGCCCTCTCGTGGGTAACGATGCACTTACCTCTCTCCTCAGGTTCTATGCGTCTCCAGGAGGACCTACCTCAGCCGCCTCAGCCCGACCAGCCGCTGAGTGGCCCCCCGCAGCCCCCTCCCGGCCGGCCAGAAGACACCGGCACTCCATCCAGCTGGACCCGGAGGACCTGGAGGAGCTCAACAAGGCTCTGAGCCGGGCCGTCCAGGCAGCCGAGAGCGTCCGCTCCACCACCAAGCACATGAGCCGCTCTCTGTCGGCCAACCTGCGCCAGGCCCATGGCCTGCGGGGCTCCTGCCTCTTCTGATGGCACCAGGGGGGCCTGCTGTCCCCCAGGCCAGGGGTCTTGCTGGAGCCATTCCCGGAGGCCCCCCAGACCCTTCGTGAGGAGCCCTGTCTCCAGCATAGGCCCTGCCTACTCCATCTCAGCATTTTCAAAACAGAAGTGCCTGGCCCTCAAGAGAAGTAAATTCCCAGGGGACCAGCCCCTGAAGAAGGGGCTGGGAAAGAGGCCACTTTCTGTCCAGATGCAATCTCTGGGAGTCTCCTGGTCCTGCACTTATCCACCGCCAGCTAATCATATGTATTTTATATACAGGAGGACAGGTAGATTTTTAAACCGAGAAGTTTTCCTGAACTTAGATCCTCCTTAGGAGGCAGATAACAAGGGATGGGGTGAGGGTTTCTGCCACAAACCGGTCCACCTGCCTGTGAGCAGCCACTTGGGAGCTGTCATCTCTGGAAGGACGTGGCTAGGGACCTTTCTCCTGGTGGTTGGTGGGAGGACGCTTTGGGACCATTGGGCTATCTTAGGACGCCAGCCACCAGGATGACACAGACCTGCTTCTCCATGCTTAGAGTGGCCTTTCCTGGGAAGCCTTCCTCCAGGGTCCCTCCCAGTACCTCGTCCTGAGACCCATGGCTCTCTCCTGGGATCCCTGTGAAATCTGGCCAGTGGCCAACCCCCTGCCAGGCCATCTCCTGCCCTGCCCCCACCCCACAGCAGTGAGTACCTCAGCTTTTCTGGAATGTGTGTGCATCAGTGATATATGTATATTTGAGGCATTTAAAAATTCTATTTTCGTTATGAGGGCAAGTGAAGAGCGAATATTGATCTTTAAAAATAAAGGCAAAAAAAAAAATAATAACCCAAAACATTGCCAAAGCTGCCCGGTGTATGGTGTGTGTGTATGTCATTGACTTGGGGTTTCTGAAGTCAGGTTTGTGGACTGGAAGGTTGACACAGATCCCTCCCCGAGAGGACCTGTCGGGTGCACCCTTCTGTGCTCTTCCTGCCTCCCTCTGGTGGCTTCTGTTTCTCCCACTTTTCCCCCTCTGCCTGTCTCAGAACCATAGGCCTCTCCACTGGAGCAGCCAGCACAGGCAGGCTGTCTGGACAACCCCATTTTATTGAAGCCAGAGGTGCTTCGAGCAAATTGGAGTGACCTAGCAACTTGGTGTCTGCAAACAGCTGCCATTCATTGAGCACCTACTCGCCACTGATTTTTGAGCTAAATGCCAGCCCTCTAGGGTCCCATTGTGTCCCCACTTTATTGATGAGGAGACTGAGGTTCCAGTTGGTTACCTGCCTAAATTTGAAAAGGTCTGACTCCAAAGCCCATATTCTTACTGAATCTCCCTAAATTTCCATGATTTCGTCCCTGACTCCTGCTTGTTCCTATGGCTTTTTTGTCCATCTTTCCCACTCCTCTCATCTCACTTGCTTCTCCCTGCTTATCAGGACCCTTTTCTGTTTCATTTTTCAGCTAATCCTCAGTAGAGTTGAAAATGGCATCTTGTTGAAAGTAACACTGAGATGGGAGAGATTTCTTGTAGGTTCTGAGCCTCTGGATCCATACACTTCTGGGTGCCAAGAGGCTATCCTATAGATATCAAGATGGAATGTGGGGCCCACAGCAGTGTCCCCAGCCTCAGTGCCCTGGGCACAGTGGTGGCTCCAGGTTTGAACAAAGAACACTGGACCCTGGCTCTTAGGAGGGCATCAGCCTATGAGCCACAGGACTGGGTGTCAGGTTACAGGGTTGTGGTCCTATCGCTCTAGATGGCTTAGGCCTGTCATACATGGAATTTTTTAAAACAATCCAGCTCCAACTTTTCTGCCACCTGAGTGGTTTTGCTCCCCCACGTTACCATAAATCACAAAGTACTGAGGTCTGGAAGGAGGCCAGCCTTTCTTGTATTCCCAATCCTGCCCTGGCCCAGGACCCCGCCTCCGGTCAGGATGCTCACAACAGCCTCTGTGCATCTTCCTGCCTCTAGTCCGGCCCCCACCAGTTCACCACCTCAGGCGGCCAGGATGATGTCTGCAGTAAGGTCCATGCCTGGCACCACACACCTGAGTCCTCACCACCTTATCCACCTGGATTCCTAGTTAGGATCCTCTGCCTCAGTGTTCCTCAAATGTGTACCCTCAGATCCGTGGCTTACAGAGGGAACAGCAGGTGTTACCAAGCTCCGAATCTTTCTAGACTGATTCAGTTGCCCTTTCCAAGAAGCCTTCCTAGACTTCCCCACCGCAGAAGGACCCTTCCTCGTGCTGGGCCTCCCTCCCACCGCTCTGCATACCTTCATCCATCATGGCACATGTGCTGGGCATCACAGCGGGGGCTCTTCCAACCAGGGGCAGTGTCTTACCCAGTGGTTAATCGGAGCTCAACTCAGAGCAGACTTCAACATGAATGAATAAGTGGATGAACGAATGAACTAGCAACAAGCTGCCTATTCCAAATACAGAAGCTTTATTGATGCAACCAAGGGTAAGAATGAGTTACAAAGGGCAAGTGGGGGCTAAGGATAGGCCTCAAAAGTCCCCAAGGTCCTAACCCTATTCTCTGTTTTCTGGAGACTCCTCATTTTTTTCCTTCTTTTCCTCTTGTTGTTTCTCCAGCGGCCCACACTGATCCTAGAAGACAGGGGGAGAACAAGGCAAAATGTTGGGGGGGAGGAGTAGGCCGAGCTCTGGACTGTGGCACCTACCCAACCTTGGCTCCAGTCCAGGCTCTGCCACGTCTGAGCTGGGTGACCTTGCGCAAGTCATTTTCCTTTCTTCCCCTCTAAAAAGGGGGCTCAGTCCCTCAAGAACTGGAATTTACTTAGCACTTATGTGTTGTTGATCTGTCTGAGGTCCCCAAGCCAGTCAGTCTTGGTGGCAGGCTGCAGGGGGTTAACTCCAGTGCCCATGTTCATAAGCCACTTCCCAGGGTTCCTGGGAGTGGGGGTACAATCTGAACACTGGTGGTCACAGCAGATGATCTCAGGTGGCAGAGACATCTTCATTTTAATAATCATGAAAGTGTGTCATGTATATCCAAAAAAGCGTAACCACCTGTGGGATTCCCCATGTGTGTGTCTTTCCCAAGTCCCCCACCACCATACCTTGGCTATACTGTTTCCCTGCTCTCAGCCTTCCCCATCTTCCCAACCTGCTCCACGCACCCTCCCTGATTTCTCAGTGAGTCCTTGCTGGGCCCTCGTTCCCCCGACCCCTGCCCCACCTGCCACAGGCCTCTGTGGAGCTCAGCTGTCCCTGCAGTGAGGCGGGCACTTAAAAGCTGGCTCTTGCGCCTCTCTGTGCAGCCCTGGCTGGCAGCATTTCCTCTCTGGGCCTCTGGGGCTGCCCAAGGTGCGAGCACCCTCAGGAGGGCACAGCCCAGGCCTCCTTGCACTCACCTTTTTCTCGTCGGTGTACATGATTTCTGACTTGTCTATGCCCAGGCATGCGACGATTTCATAGAACACATTCATTTGCTCCTCGGTTGCCACTGGCTTGTCAGCTGTTTGAGGGAGCAAGGGGGCTGATGAGGATTCCAGGGGTGCTGTGGGAGGCCAGGGAGGGCTAGGAGCTTGGGGGTCTAGCTCCAGGAGTGGGTGGTCCTGGGGGGAGGCCTGGGTGGGGTGGGAGTTTAGGGGTACTTACCATAGATGGCCAGACCCACTTCCTCCTTGTTTTCTGGGTTATTAGTAATCATGAAGATCTTGGGGTCCTTGGTGAACAGCAGGTGGCCATCTACTTCTCTGTTTGTAGCTGGAAGAGAAAGCCACCTGGTGAGATCACAGGGCGGCCCAATGGTTCCTTCCTCACAGGCAAAGGAAACGTGGCTGTGCCAGGGCCACATAGCCAATCAGTGAAGGCCAAGGGGTCACCTAGGCCACGTGTCGCTAGCTCCCACTGTGAGCTAGGCCCTGTGCTGTGCACCTACATGCGTGGAATCAGAGGAGCCTCACGTGAACTGTGACTGTCAGGGTCTTTCTCTCTGTCTTACAGGCAAGGAAAATGAGGTCCCAAGAGGAGCCTTAGGGCTCATAGGTGGTGCAAGTTCAGTCGCATTGGCATTTGTGTGTTCCTACTATGTAGTTATGGGGCAGACATGGGTGAAGTCACTGCCTGCCCAACCAATAGGCCGCCACTGTTAGCTCCCAGAGGATAAAGAGCGGTTGAGAGGCAGGATTAACCCTGGGGTTGAATCCTAGTTCTAAATGCTAGCCGTGTGATCTCAGGGAAGCTACTTGACGTCTCTGTTTCTCCATTTCCTCATCTGATTACTGTCCTCTGAGGGCTGTTCATGAGTATTAAGTGGGTTAATTCATGTAAAACACTTCAGACAGTACCTGGCACACAGTAAGAGCTCAAGAACGTTAGCAGTTATTACTATGTCATTGTGCAGGCACTGGGCCCATGGGGTATAAGAAGTAGGCCTGTCCCATGCTCTCTGTGCCCAAAGACCTCAGGGCCCTAGTCCGAAGTTCCCTCCTTTCGGCTGGTCCAGCCACCATCTCCCCATTCCACGCTGCAGCTCACCCCCGAGGGCTCACCCTTTTTGGTCAGGGTCCCATTTTCCCGTTGGATCTTCAGCTTGCTGACATTATAGATGCACTGGTTCTCACTAAAGCCAGGCAGAAAAGGGAAAAAAAACCCAGTAAGACAGTCTAGGACAGGTGGACAGTCACTGTCCTTGAGGGGCAAGAGTTGGGTGGCAATTAGAGTCAGCCCTCCCCACTCCAAGGATGAGAAAGCTGAGGCCAGGAAGGGGATGGGGCTTGCTGCAGGTCATCTGGCAGCTAAGAGCAGAAGCCAGAAGCTGGGGGCAGGGGTGAGCTTGCGTGTGCCGGTCTTACACGGTCCAGTACTCTCTGGTCAGTATGGTGTCTTCTGTATAGTTGGGGGTAAAGTAAAAGAAGACTGACTGCAACGTGCTGGCTATCTTCTTAAACTCAGGGTAGCGGTTAACCGAGGCGATATAAAACCACTTGCCAGTAATCTGTGGAGAAGCCAGGAACAGGTGATGGAGGCTGGGAGCTGAATCCTTGACAGCTTGGAGGAGATTTGGGCAGATCTCTTCCTCCATTTGCCAACTGGGAGACTGGAGCCCCCCGCGAGGAGTGGGCATCACTCTGACGGTCAGATGTCACTCCCACCCTCTCCTTGCCCAGGCCAGCACTGTGCCCTCTTAAGGGACCTTGCAATGAGACTTCTGTGCCTGAAGGCAGACGAATATCTCCAGAGGCTGGCCAGAATCTCCCCCCAGGACCCAAGGGAGAAAAGGGAAGAGTCAGGAGAGGGAGCTGACCACAAGCCAGCAGGGCGAAAGGAAACCCAGAGAGGCAGACAGCTGCGAACAGCACGCAGGTGCTCAGGGACCCACCTGCTCCAGGGTGGCATTGGTGAGAGACTCCGTGAGATTGAGACATTCCGGCCTCTGGGCAGACAGCAGAGGAAGGAGGCTCAGGACTGCGAGGGCCCAAGGCAGCGCCATGCCAAGACGAGGATCAGGCAAACTGATGGCTGGAGGGGGCAGTGATCTTTATAGCGAGCTGTGGGTGGGGCCCTGGAGACTGGCTGTGACACAATCCAATGATCATTTGGAAAATATGCTCTTGAGAAATGTCACACTCTCTGACCTTGAGAGAAAAGCCGGAAATTTGGGCTGTTCTAAACCAAGGCAGACATGATACTGTCTGGAACGACTTTAATGTTTATTTCAATAGAGGGGACTCTAGGCAAGCACTCCTGTTTTCATCCAGTTCCTGTCCCACTGAGCACCAAGATTTAAGAGGGACCCAGCCGGAAATCAAATGCTGAAGGCAACTTAGAGTTGCCAGGCAAGTGTGAGGTGTAGGGGATGATGGAGAGGGGGAGGTGTAGAGGTCAGGGTGAGAGCAAAGGTGGATTCAGTTCCAACTGCGTGTGATAACAACTGTGGAAGAGCAAAAGTCCAGAAGGTCTCCAACCCAGTCCTGGAAGCAGGGACATTTCCCAAAAGAAGGGGACATTAAGTTGAACGTCCATTTGCAGCAAACGTATTGCTTGAACCAGCTCCCAACTTCTAGAACAGGAAATTACCTCCAGGTGGCCTCTACTGGCTGCTATTTGAGCAGGAAGCGTGCCTCTGTTTTCAGCAGTAAAGTCCGATCCTGGAAATGCTGTGGAATGAATGAGTCTACTGCCCATCTGCATGTCTGCATGGTGGCATCAAACCTTTATCCACATAAATAAATATTCCCCAAAAGTATTATTATGGTATACTCATAATTTTGTATTCTTGCTCATTTCATACATTTTGAATATTTTTTCTTCTTTCAGTACAGTTGGTAGTTGTAATTTTAAAGGCTACATGACTTTTCATTCATTTCTTAGATTATCATTTCTTTTTTCATGTCTTCTTTTGGATATCTATAGCATTTTATTTGATTTTTCTAGCTTTATTGAGATATCGTTGTCTATAACATTTTATATCGTGACTTTTCCCCTGATGATAAGTATCCAGGAGTAACCAAATTGCTTCCTAAAATCACTATACCAATTAAGAGAAAGAAAAGAATGTGTCATGTGTAAGTCTTTAGCATTATTCAGGGTAGCCCAAAACTGGAAACAAGTCAAGTGTCAGTCAATAGGAAAATGGAAAAAGAATTTGTAGCATTTTCATACAATGAAATACTTAACAAGGAAAAGGGATGAATTACTGATGTTATGAAAAAAATCCCAAAAGCTCCAAAAATCAGACCAGCGAAAATCCAAGCAGTAACCCAGAGAGAAAGAGTACTCAGTTCTGTTACGCTAGCGGTCCCAGAAGAGCTAGTGCTCTGAAAACCTGGGCTGTGAGCTTAGGGGCAATTTCGCTTTTATATCCAGTTGTTACAGCTGGCATGGGCTGATTTACAGACCCCTGAAGGTGCTATGGGCTACGGGCAGTTACAGAGCTTGGGATTTTTCAAACAGGCACTAAGGCAATACATCTTTTCAAACTAAAGCAATACAAGCACTAAAGCAATCCATCTCAAAGAGAAGGGCTCCTCGGCCCATGCAGCAAGCGTGTTTACAGAAGCAGAACAAAGGACTAACTAGAAATGTTGGCCGTTGAAGTGGGAAATTCCTCTTCACTGATACAGGTACCCACATGAATGCATCTCAAAAGCATTTTGCTGAACCCTCACTTTGTGAATAAGGTTTAGGTTTTCAAAAATTCAGAAAGAGACTTAATCCATTAATTAAACTTCCCACATTTTGGTGACCCTAAACTTGGTGACCTTGGATGAAGGCAGTAGTCACTTCTTGTAGAAATCGTGCTTCATCTCATGGCTTGTCAGCCTGTTTCCCCCAGCACTTTACAACGACCCCCCACATCCTGCAGGACCAGGCTGGGAAGGACGCCTTTTCACCCACTGCCCTAGATGAGCAAAACCAGACCCCCTACTCCTGCAGAACCCTCATCATGATCACATTTCTCCAGTGCTCCAAATGGCAGTGGGATTGCCCTATGCTACCCCTCCAAAGAAGGGGGTTTGCTGCAGAGCCTGGGGTGATCCTCGTCTCCCTCAGATCTGGCTCTTGGATTCAAAGCTCCAAGAAAGCAGCAGGGTCTATGTCGTTCATTCACCATTAACTCCAGGGCAGGGCACCCTGGCTGGCACATGGCATGTGGTCAATACAATTTGTGAAATGAATGGATAACGTGAACAGGCCACTTTTGAGCACCTGTTCTGGGTCAGGCACTTCCGTTTATCTTCCTCCATCCTTCCAACACCTCCTTCAAAGTAGGTGTTTATTATTCCCATTTTAGAGGGGAAGAAACAGACTCGGAGAGTCGGGGCCAGTGGCCTGCAAGGGGCACAGAACGGGGACTGGCTCCAGACCCGTTGCTCTTCAGCTCCACTCAGCCCTCTCGTGGGTAACGATGCACTTACCTCTCTCCTCAGGTTCTATGCGTCTCCAGGAGGACCTACCTCAGCCGCCTCAGCCCGACCAGCCGCTGAGTGGCCCCCCGCAGCCCCCTCCCGGCCGGCCAGAAGACACCGGCACTCCATCCAGCTGGACCCGGAGGACCTGGAGGAGCTCAACAAGGCTCTGAGCCGGGCCGTCCAGGCAGCCGAGAGCGTCCGCTCCACCACCAAGCACATGAGCCGCTCTCTGTCGGCCAACCTGCGCCAGGCCCATGGCCTGCGGGGCTCCTGCCTCTTCTGATGGCACCAGGGGGGCCTGCTGTCCCCCAGGCCAGGGGTCTTGCTGGAGCCATTCCCGGAGGCCCCCCAGACCCTGCGTGAGGAGCCCTGTCTCCAGCATAGGCCCTGCCTACTCCATCTCAGCATTTTCAAAACAGAAGTGCCTGGCCCTCATGAGAAGTAAATTCCCAGGGGACCAGCCCCTGAAGAAGGGGCTGGGACAGAGGCCACTTTCTGTCCAGATGCAATCTCTGGGAGTCTCCTGGTCCTGCACTTATCCACCGCCAGCTAATAATATGTATTTTATATACAGGAGGACAGGTAGATTTTTAAACCGAGAAGTTTTCCTGAACTTAGATCCTCCTTAGGAGGCAGATAACAAGGGATGGGGTGAGGGTTTCTGCCACAAACCGGTCCACCTGCCTGTGAGCAGCCACTTGGGAGCTGTCATCTCTGGAAGGACGTGGCTAGGGACCTTTCTCCTGGTGGTTGGTGGGAGGACACTTTGGGACCATTGGGCTATCTTAGGATGCCAGCCACCAGGATGACACAGACCTGCTTCTCCATGCTTAGAGTGGCCTTTCCTGGGAAGCCTTCCTCCAGGGTCCCTCCCAGTACCTCATCCTGAGACCCATGGCTCTCTCCTGGGATCCCTGTGGAATCTGGCTAGTGGCCAACCCCCTGCCAGGCCATCTCCTGCCCTGCCCCCACCCCACAGCAGTGAGTACCTCAGCTTTTCTGGAATGTGTGTGCATCAGTGATATATGTATATTTGAGGCATTTAAAAATTCTATTTTCGTTATGAGGGCAAGTGAAGAGCGAATATTGATCTTTAAAAATAAAGGCAAAAAAAAAAAATAATAACCCAAAACATTGCCAAAGCTGCCCGGGTGTATGGTGTGTGTGTGTCATTGACTTGGGGTTTCTGAAGTCAGGTTTGTGGACTGGAAGGTTGACACAGATCCCTCCCCGAGGGGACCTGTCGGGTGCACCCTTCTGTGCTCTTCCTGCCTCCCTCTGGTGGCTTCTGTTTCTCCCACTTTCCCCTCTGCCTGTCTCAGAACCATAGGCCTCTCCACTGGAGCAGCCAGCACAGGCAGGCTGTCTGGACAACCCCATTTTATTGAAGCCAGAGGTGCTTCGAGCAAATTGGAGTGACCTAGCAACTTGGTGTCTGCAAACAGCTGCCATTTATTGAGCACCTACTCGCCACTGATTTTTGAGCTAAATGCCAGCCCTCTAGGGTCCCATTGTGTCTCCACTTTATTGATGAGGAGACTGAGGTTCCAGTTGGTTATCTGCCTAAATTTGAAAAGGTCTGACTCCAAAGCCCATATTCTTACTGAATCTCCCTAAATTTCCATGACTTCGTCCCTGACTCCTGCTTGTTCCTATGGCTTTTTTGTCCATCTTTCCCACCCTCTCATCTCACTTGCTTCTCCCTGCTTATCAGGACCCTTTTCTGTTTCATTTTTCAGCTAATCCTCAGTAGAGCTGAAAATGGCATCTTGTTGAAAGTAACACTGAGATGGGAGAGATTTCTTGTAGGTTCTGAGCCTCCGAGTCCATACATTTCTGGGTGCCAAGAGGCTATCCCATAGATATCAAGATGGAATGTGGGGCCCACAGCAGTGTCCCCAGCCTCAGTGCCCTGGGCACAGTGGTGGCTCCAGGTTTGAACAAAGAACACTGGACTCTGGCTCTTAGGAGGGCATCAGCGTATGAGCCACAGGACTGGGTGTCAGGTTACAGGGTTGTGGTCCTATCGCTCTAGATGGCTTAGGCCTCTCATACATGGAATTTTTTAAAACAATCCAGCTCCAACTTTTCTGCCACCTGAGTGGTTTTGCTCCCCCACGTTACCATAAATCACAAAGTACTCAGGTCTGGAAGGAGGCCAGCCTTTCTTGTATTCCCAATCCTGCCCTGGCCCAGGACCCCGCCTCCGGTCAGGATGCTCACAACAGCCTCTGTGCATCTTCCTGCCTCTAGTCCGGCCCCCACCAGTTCACCACCTCAGGCGGCCAGGATGATGTCTGCAGTAAGGTCCATGCCTGGCACCACACACCTGAGTCCTCACCACCTTATCCACCTGGATTCCTACTTAGGATCCTCTGCCTCAGTGTTCCTCAAATGTGTACCCTCAGATCCGTGGCTTACAGAGGGAACAGCAGGTGTTACCAAGCTCTGAATCTTTCTAGACTGATTCAGTTGCCCCTTCCAAGAAGCCTTCCTAGACTTCCCCACCACAGAAGGACCCTTCCTCGTGCTGGGCCTCCCTCCCACCGCTCTGCATACCTTCATCCATCATGGCACATGTGCTGGGCATCACAGCGGGGGCTCTTCCAACCAGGGGCAGTGTCTTACCCAGTGGTTAATCGGAGCTCAACTCAGAGCAGACTTCAACATGAATGAATAAGTGGATGAACGAATGAACTAGCAACAAACTGCCTATTCCAAATACAGAAGCTTTATTGATGCAACCAAGGGTAAGAATGAGTTACAAAGGGCAAGTGGGGGCTAAGGATAGGCCCCAAAAGTCCCCAAGGTCCTAACCCTATTCTGTGTTTTCTGGAGACTCCTCATTTTTTTCCTTCTTTTCCTCTTGTTGTTTCTCCAGCGGCCCACACTGATCCTAGAAGACAGTGGGAGAACAAGGCAAAATGTTGGGCGGAGGGGTAGGCTGAGCTCTGGACTGTGGCACCTACCCAACCTTGGCTCCAGTCCAGGCTCTGCCACGTCTGAGCTGGGTGACCTTGCGCAAGTCATTTTCCCTTCTTAGCCTCAGCTTATTCACCTCTAAAAAGGGGGCTCAGTCCCTCAAGAACTGGAATTTACTTAGCACTTATGTGTTAAGCCATAATAATCATGAAAGTATGTCATGTATCTCCAAAAAAGCGTAACCAGCTCATCAGCTCTGTGATTTCAGATATGGTCTCATAGGCCAAGACCAAGTAAAGCCTTTCACGTAACACAGGTTTAAAGGAAAATACTGAGTAATGCTGCTGTAGGAAAAATCGTGATGGGAGTCCTGGACTCGCTGCAGTTTGGTGACGCTAGAAAGCACAATGCCAGCTCCCTATTGCACGGTGTGGTGGGTGGTTGTGACTCTCCCCATGTGGGATTCCCCATGTGTGTGTCTTTCCCAAGTCCCCCGCCACCATACCTTGGCTATACTGTTTCCCTGCTCTCAGCCTTCCCCATCTTCCCAACCTGCTCCACGCACCCTCCCTGATTTCTCAGTGAGTCCTTGCTGGGCCCTCGTTCCCCCGACCCCTGCCCCACCTGCCACAGGCCTCTGTGGAGCTCAGCTGTCCCTGCAGTGAGGCGGGCACTTAAAAGCTGGCTCTTGCGCCTCTCTGTGCAGCCCTGGCTGGCAGCATTTCCTCTCTGGGCCTCTGGGGCTGCCCAAGGTGCGAGCACCCTCAGGAGGGCACAGCCCAGGCCTCCTTGCACTCACCTTTTTCTGGCCGGTGTACATGATTTCTGACTTGTCTATGCCCAGGCATGCGACGGTTTCATAGAACACATTCATTTGCTCCTCGGTTGCCACTGGCTTGTCAGCTGTTTGAGGGAGCAAGGGGGCTGATGAGGATTCCAGGAGTGCTGTGGGAGGCCAGGGAGGGCTAGGAGCTTGGGGGTCTAGCTCCAGGAGTGGGTGGTCCTGGGGGGAGGCCTGGGTGGGGTGGGAGTTTAGGGGTACTTACCAAAGATGGCCAGACCCACTTCTTCCTTGTTTTCTGGGTTATTAGTAATCATGAAGAACTTAGGGTCCTTGGTGAACAGCAGGTGGCCAACTACTTCTCTGTCTGTAGCTGGAAGAGAAAGCCACCTGGTGAGATCACAGGGCGGCCCAATGGTTCCTTCCTCACAGGCAAAGGAAACGTGGCTGTGCCAGGGCCACATAGCCAATCAGTGAAGGCCAAGGGGTCACCTAGGCCACGTGTCGCTAGCTCCCACTGTGAGCTAGGCCCTGTGCTGTGCACCTACATGCGTGGAATCAGAGGAGCCTCACGTGAACTGTGACTGTCAGGGTCTTTCTCTCTGTCTTACAGGCAAGGAAAATGAGGTCCAGAGAGGAGGCTTAGGGCTCCTAGGTGGTGCGAGTTCAGTCGCATTGGCATTTGTGTGTTCCTACTATGTGCCCTCTCTGCAGTTATGGGGCAGACATGGGTGAAGTCACTGCCTGCCCAACCAATAGGCCGCCACTCTTAGCTCCCAGAGGATAAAGAGCGGTTGAGAGGCAGGATTAACCCTGGGGTTGAATCCTAGTTCTAAATGCTAGCCGTGTGATCTCAGGGAAGCTACTTGACGTCTCTGTTTCTCCATTTCCTCATCTGATTACTGTCCTCTGAGGGCTGTTCATGAGTATTAAGTGGGTTAATTCATGTAAAACACTTCAGACAGTACCTGGCACACAGTAAGAGCTCAAGAACGTTAGCAGTTATTACTATGTCAGTGTGCAGGCACTGGGCCCGTGGGGTATAAGAAGTAGGCCTGTCCCATGCTCTCTGTGCCCAAAGACCTCAGGGCCCTAGTCCGAAGTTCCCTCCTTTCGGCTGGTCCAGCCACCATCTCCCCATTCCACGCTGCAGCTCACCCCCGAGGGCTCACCCTTTTTGGTCAGGGTCCCATTTTCCCGTTGGATCTTCAGCTTGCTGACATTATAGATGCACTGGTTCTCACTAAAGCCAGGCAGAAAAGGGAAAAAAAAAAAAAAACAGTAAGACAGTCTAGGACAGGTGGACAGTCACTGTCCTTGAGGGGCAAGAGTTGGGTGGCAATTAGAGTCAGCCCTCCCCATTCCAAGGATGAGAAAGCTGAGGCCAGGAAGGGGATGGGGCTTGCTGCAGGTCATCTGGCAGCTAAGAGCAGAAGCCAGAAGCTGGGGGCAGGGGTGAGCTTGCGTGTGCCGGTCTTACACGGTCCAGTACTCTCTGGTCAGTATGGTGTCTTCTGTATAGTTGGGGGTAAAGTAAAAGAAGACTGACTGCATCATGCTGGCCATCTTCTTAAACTCAGGGTCGTGGTTAGCCGAGGCGATATAAAACCACTTGCCAGTAATCTGTGGAGAAGCCAGGAACAGGTGATGGAGGCTGGGAGCTGAATCCTTGACAGCTTGGAGGAGATTTGGGCAGATCTCTTCCTCCATTTGCCAACCGGGAGACTGGAGCCCCCCGCGAGGAGTGGGCATCGCTCTGACCGTCAGATGTCACTCCCACCCTCTCCTTGCCCAGGCCAGCACTGTGCCCTCTTAAGGGACCTTGCAATGAGACTTCTGAGCCTGGAGGCAGACGAATATCTCCAGAGGCTGGCCAGAATCTCCCCCCAGGACCCAAGGGAGAAAAGGGAAGAGTCAGGAGAGGGAGCTGACCACAAGCCAGCAGGGCGAAAGGAAACCCAGAGAGGCAGACAGCTGCGAACAGCACGCAGGTGCTCAGGGACCCACCTGCTCCAGGGTGGCATTGGTGAGAGACTCCGTGAGATTGAGACATTCCGGCCTCTGGGCAGACAGCAGAGGAAGGAGGCTCAGGACTGCGAGGGCCCAAGGCAGCGCCATGCCAAGACGAGGATCAGGCAAACTGATGGCTGGAGGGGGCAGTGATCTTTATAGCGAGCTGTGGGTGGGGCCCTGGAGACTGGCTGAGACACAATCCAATGATCATTTGGAAAATATGCTCTTGAGAAATGTCACACTCTCTGACCTTGAGAGAAAAGCCAGAAATTTGGGCTGTTCTAAACCAAGGCAGACATGATACTGTCTGGAACGACTTTAATGTTTATTTCAATAGAGGGGACTCTAGGCAAGCACTCCTGTTTTCATCCAGTTCCTGTCCCACTGAGCACCAAGATTTAAGAGGGACCCAGCCGGAAATCAAATGCTGAAGGCAACTTAGAGTTGCCAGGCAAGTGTGAGGTGTAGGGGATGATGGAGAGGGGGAGGTGTAGAGGTCAGGGTGAGAGCAAAGGTGGATTCAGTTCCAACTGCGTGTGATAACAACTGTGGAAGAGCAAAAGTCCAGAAGGTCTCCAACCCAGTCCTGGAAGCAGGGACATTTCCCAAAAGAAGGGGACATTAAGTTGAACGTCCATTTGCAGCAAACGTATTGCTTGAACCAGCTCCCAACTTCTAGAACAGGAAATTACCTCCAGGTGGCCTCTACTGGCTGCTATTTGAGCAGGAAGCGTGCCTCTGTTTTCAGCAGTAAAGTCCGATCCTGGAAATGCTGTGGAATGAATGAGTCTACTGCCCATCTGCATGTCTGCATGATGGCATCAAATCTTTATCCACATAAATAAATATTCCCCAAAAGTATTATTATGGTATACTCATAATTTTGTATTCTTGCTCATTTCATACATTTTGAATATTTTTTCTTCTTTCAGTACAGTTGGTAGTTGTAATTTTAAAGGCTACATGACTTTTCATTCATTTCTTAGATTATCATTTCTTTTTTCATGTCTTCTTTTGGATATCTATAGCATTTTATTTGATTTTTCTAGCTTTATTGAGATATCGTTGTCTATAACATTTTATATCGTGACTTTTCCCCTGATGATAAGTATCCAGGAGTAACCAAATTGCTTCCTAAAATCACTATACCAATTAAGAGAAAGAAAAGAATGTGTCATGTGTAAGTCTTTAGCATTATTCAGGGTAGCCCAAAACTGGAAACAAGTCGAGTGTCAGTCAATAGGAAAATGGAAAAAGAATTTGTAGCATTTTCATACAATGAAATACTTAACAAGGAAAAGGGATGAATTACTGATGTTATGAAAAAAATCCCAAAAGCTCCAAAAATCAGACCAGTGAAAATCCAAGCAGTAACCCAGAGAGAAAGAGAACTCAGTTCTGTTACGCCAGCGGTCCCCGAAGAGCTAGTGCTCTGAAAACCTGGGCAGTGAGCTTAGGGGCAATTTCGCTTTTATATCCAGTTGTTACAGCTGGCATGGGCTGATTTACAGACCCCTGGCATGGGCTGATTTACAGACCCCTGGCATGGGCTGATTTACAGACCCCTGAAGGTGCTTTGGGCTACGGGCAGTTACAGAGCTTGGGATTTTTCAAACAGGCACTAAGGCAATACATCTTTTCAAACTAAAGCAATACAAGCACTAAAGCAATCCATCTCAAAGAGAAGGGCTCCTCGGCCCATGCAGCAAGCGTGTTTACAGAAGCAGAACAAAGGACTAACTAGAAATGTTGGCCGTCGAAGTGGGAAATTCCTCTTCACTGATACAGGTACCCACATGAATGCATCTCAAAAGCATTTTGCTGAACCCTCACTTTGTGAATAAGGTTTAGGTTTTCAAAAATTCGGAATGAGACTTAATCCATTGAGTAAACTTCCCAAACTTAAAATTTTAAAGTCAGCTTTATTTAAATACTTCTAATTTATAATGTTTAAGAATATAGACCAATAGTCTGGGGGCTTCCGTTTGTCCATATGCAGAAGTGCTAGGGGCAGCCTGCATGGGAGCAGGGTGAACGGGGAGAATCAGGCAAAGAGCAAGGTTTGGTCTTTCTTTTCTCCAGAGCAATTTAGCAATGATCTAACTTGCATGTCTCCTGAAGCAAAAACACAGACAGTGAGTGTGATATAGTAAGAAATATAGATTTCGTCTCTACCTCCATTTCCTGGCCCCTAAAACTCGAGGAACTTTCAAAAAGATAAATGTCTTTTTGTGTGTGTGCTAATGAGATGGCAGTGTCTGGGGGCTCCTGAATAGCCTCAGGATGGAGGCTGGTTATCAGGGGAACCAACCTTGTGATTAGACTGGTTTAGAGGGTTGGAACTTTCAGCCCAGACCCCCTGACCTCTGGAGACCTCTGGGGAGGAAACTGGGGCTGGAGACATAGTTGGTCACTAACAAATGGCCAATGAGTTAGTCCATCATGCCTGCATAAGGAAGCTTTCATAAAAACCCTAAATGACTGGGATTGGAGAACTTCCAGGTTGGGGAGCACATGGAGGTAGGTGCTGGGTAGGTGGCTCATTCAGAAAAGGTGCGGAAGCTCTGTGCCCCTTCCACAAACCTTGCTCTCTGCATCTCCTGATTCTGAGTTGTATCCTTTTATAATAAACTGGTAATCTGGTAACTAAACCATTTTTCTGAGTTCTGTGGGCTGTTCTTACAAACTGCCAAACTCGAAGAGAAGGTTGTGAGAAGCTCTGGTTTATAGCAGGTCGGCCAGAAAGCACAGGGCACAACCTGGACTTGTGATTGGGGTCTGAAGTGGAGACAGCCTGGTAGGACTAAGCCCCTCACCTGTGTATCTGATGTTAATTCCAGTTAGTGTCAGAACTGAGTCGAATTGTAGGACCCCCAGTTAATGTCTGGAGAGTCAGAGATTTGCCTGGTGTGGTAGGAATCCACACATCTGGTGCCCAGAGTACTGTGAGAAGGATCTTCACCTTCCGTGAGTAAACACACTGCCTCTCCTGGGAAGGAGCGAATGGCCTTCACCATCCTCACTCCCATCACTCCCCTTGGGGGCCTCATTCTCCTCTCAAGATGGTATCCAAAGAGTTCCTTCAAGCACAACCAGCACTCACCCTGAAACAGTATAATTTTCCCCAGCGTCTTAAATTTCACAGATGCTTTAATCCCGCTATGGACTGAGGTTCTAGGCAGTCCTCCTTAGCTTGCCCTTCCACCTGGCCCTGGCAAAACATCAAGAGGGATTTTGCAAGAAAGAGACAGGAAAGCCGTCAGGGCAGTGTAGAATGGTGGTGAAGGGTTGTCATGGCTCAATCGCTTGCTAGCTACGTGACCTGGCACAAGCTACTTACCGTCTCTTTGCCTCAGTTTTTCTCCCTGTAAAATGGGGACGATAATAGTACCCACTTTACTGAATTGTTATGAGGACTAAATCATTTGTAAAATGCTCGTTAAATGGAACAAACTTGCTCCTAAGGGTCCGCTTATTACAATAACTGTCACCATCAATTTAATGATAAGCTGGGGTGGGGAGGACAGATATATGCCTGCATTCCATCACGACTTCAGTGATTGCAGGTTACATTTCTAGAGACATCAAAATGCAAAAATAAGTCTACAGTAGGTGTAAGAAAATGGACATTTTCCCCATTAGATGGATAAGGAGACTGATGGCTCAGGGAAGTAAGGTGATATGGTGAAGAGGTTAAGCTTAGATAACCAGGGAAAGGCACCCATGTGAAAGGATTCATTTGCTGAAAAGCCACTTTATCCATGCTTCCTCCTCGAGGCCAGGGCTGAGTTCTGAGCCTGGTGACTAATTTGTAGCCTTCTGCCTGTGGAGCAACGAAGAATATATTGGCAGAGCAAACTGTTCTAATTAGGAACCGGGTGATTGGCTGAGCAAATAGTCAAAAAGAAGATGCACTTAAGTTCAAATCCTGTTTTGTGGTTTTAGGTAACTCATGTGACCTCTTTGGACTTTGGCTCCCTCACCTGAAGAGCCAAGGTAATAACACAGATCTCAGAGGGTTTATGCGTGGGCTGTTATGCGTGGGCTGAAAACATGTCACGTCCACACGGCTCCTGGTTCACAGTCCAGAAATTGTGCAAGAAATTGTAGCCACATTGTTTTGAATGGTACTGTTATTGGGTTGAACCAGAGGAAACTGGATTTTCTAGGTCAAAAAGCGGTTGACTATGATTTAATTTCATGTGGTTCACCTTACTCTTAGCTGTCGGACAGTTTCCCTGTTCGTGGTTGGCCGACGAGGATGAGCACATCATCCCTATTTTGCAGAGGCCCAGAGATAAGGAATGACCTGCCCGAGGCCATGCCCCAGTCAGGAAGCTGAGACTGGAATCACCTGCCTCCTCCCTACTTCCTGCATGTTCCTCTCTCACTTTTCCAGCACCAGGCTGCTGGTAATTGCAAAATGTGCGTGAATGGGGCCTGATTCATTGTGGACAGAGCAAACATGGGGCCCGGGCTTTCCTTTGGAGTTGGTTGGGCCTGGAAAGTTCACCTGGGTTGCTTCTTGACACTTGGTTGTGCAACAGGAGATCAGGAATTGCAGGTGCTGCTAGCCCAGGGAGAACTTCCTTCTGTCCGTGAATTCCTACCTGCCCCTGCAGAGAATGAACTGTCCCAGCTGCAGTAGCCTCATTGGCCAGGTCATAGAGGCCCTCCCAGAATGAGGACCAGCTGAGAGTTGCAAAGTGTCACCGTTTTAACAGAACCCTCTTCTCTTTTCCTTTTGGCCCTTCTTTCGCACTCTCTCCTCCGCTCCCATGTCTTCAGAGCCACACAGATGCTGCTGATGGCTCTGGAGCTCTGATGGTGGCTCAGACCTCTTTTCTGTCCTCCCAGCTCAGCCAGCTGCCTCTTAGACAGCTCTGCTCCAGCTCCCCATTACAACCTAAACTCAGCTTGGCCGACCCAAACCCTGCTCTCCTATGCCAGGTGTGGCTTATCCTAGTCTCAAGCCAGTATCCCAGGCCTTCCTATACCCTACCCTGTAGCACCATTTGAACTACTTATTATTCCCCAAATATGCAGTGCTACCTCTGCTTCCAGGCCTTGACAGGTATCCTTTCTCCCCACAGTGCCCTTCCCCATCTGGCTAACCTCTATGCATTCTCTCTCAGCTCAGTTTGTCGTGAATAACTTTATGTGTCAGTTTGGCTGGGCTCAGTTTGGCTGGGCCAGGGGTACCCAGGTATTTGGTTAAACATTCTGGTGTGTCTGTGAGGGTGTTTTGGATGCGATTAACATTTGAATGGATAAACGGAGCAAAGCAGATGGCCCTCCTAAGGGTGGGTGGTCCTCATTTAATTTGTTGAAGGCCTGAATAGAATTAAAAGCCTCAGTAAGGGAGAATCCCTTCTGCCTGACTGCTTGAGGTGGACGTCAGTCTTTTCTTGCCTTTGGACATGAATTGAAATAGCAGTTCTTCCTGGATCTCAAGCCTGTCAGCCTTGGGATTAGAACTATACCAACAGCTCTCCTGGGTCTTGCCCACTCTCTGCAGATCTTGGGACTTGCTGTCATAATGATGTGAGCCAATTCCTTGGAATAGGTTTCTTCACGCACACACGCACACACACCTTTTTGGTTTTGTTTCTCTAGGGACCCTGAGTAATATAGAGGGTCACCTCCTGAGTATGCTCCCCTCCCCTGCTGAGATTCCTTCAGCTATTCATTCTTTTTGCTCCCCCTCGCTTGGCTTGCTGCTCTCTACTTTCCTAACCCTTAACCACACATGTTCCAACTCCTCCAGCTGCTTCCACTAGACTCACAGCCCCTCGGACACACTGCCCGTCTCTGAGACTCCAGTGCTCACATAGGCTCAAAATGAGCAAGGTGCTGCTGATAAATGCACGTGGAGGAAATGAAGATGAGAGTTCCTGCTAGCAATAGTTGAGCAAGTTTGAGCGCCTTCAACGCGCTATGTTCTGTGGCTGTAGCAGGAAACAAGGCCTATCCCCTGCCCTCACAGAGCTTTGGATGGGGGAAAACAGACATTACAGTGAGTGAACCTTCCCACCTGCAAACACGAGGCATGGTAAGTGCTGGGCAAGCTCTTTGGAGGTGACAGACCTAAGCGAATGGCTCAGACTGTCTCCATTTCATTTCTAATTGTCAGTCAAAAAAATGAACATTTTTTATCTCCTTTCCAAGTTAGGAAATAGTGCTGGGCTGTGATATTTGGGCCTTGGGCAGGTACTCGCATCTTTAGGGAGGCTATTAAAACAGGGAGGGCCCCACCTTCGCGGTTGGTTTGTGACTCAGTACCTTTGGGAAGGAGCCAAAAATGTGCATTCCTAACCATCCCCCGGGGCTGCCGGTTCTGCCAGTCCCAGGGGCCACACTGAGAACAGCTGGTCTAACGCACGACAGTGCCATCAACAGACTTGGGTTTGAATTACAGCTTGGTCTTGGCCTCACCAGGTGACCTCAGGCACTTGCCTTGCTTCGGTGGCCCTTTAGGTAAAGTGGGAGGGTGTACCTGGGGCGTGGGAATCGCCAAGCTTCTCCAGACCATGACTCCTGGGCTTTGTGGATGGGACTCTTGGAGCCACAGAGGCAGCAGCTCCTGGTGCTTACCGTCTGGGTAGGTGCAGCATGGGAAGGGGAAGAAGACCCAGCTGTGTGTAAACCAAGAACCAAGAAATTTACAGCTAAGTTTTCAAAACATCAAACCCCAGGCATGAATTCAATGGCTTGTGATTTGTTTTTTCCCTTAGATAGAGGTAGAAAAGTTCTGGTTCAACTAAGGTCCCTGAGAAGAAGGACCAAAGAAAACTCTGCACCAAATGTCAGGAGAGAGGGGGGTCCGGCAGATATGAGTATGTCCCAAATACCAAAGAGGACATACTTACACAAAAAACATATTCACTGTTTATCTGAAATCCACATTTACCTGGGCATCCTAAGTCTGGCTAACTCTATCTCCTAGTTCCTCACTCACTTCTTCCAAGACAGGTATGGCGGTGGCCTCCCATGCATGGATGAAAAAATAAACAAAATGTGATCTATCCATACAGTGGAATATTATCTTCATAAAAAGGAATGAAGTATTGCTACACGCCACAAGGATGAACCTTGAAAACACTGGGCTGAATAAAAGAAGTCAGCCCCAAAGGGTCATGTATCGTACGGCTCCTTTCATATGAAATATGTACAGTACGCAAAGCCATGGACCCAGAAAGCAGCTTAGTGGCTTTGCAGGGGCTTGGATGAAGTGTGACGGCTTCATGAGTTTGGAGTTTCCTGTTGGGGTGATGAAAACATTCTGCACAACATCAAGAAGGTACTAAATATCATTAATGGTAAGTTTTATGTTGTGTATAATTTGACCAACCACAGACACACTCAAAAAAAAAAAAAAAAAGGAAAAAGGAATTGCTCACATCAGCCTCAACATACCTCCTCCCTGCCTGTTATGGGTTGAATTGTGGCTTCTGGAAGGATGTGCCTTTGAATGTGGCCTTACTTGGAAATGGGGTCTTTGTGGATGTAATCAAGCTAAGGTGAAATCGTTAGGGCGGGCCTTCATCCCATCTGACTGCTGTCTGTATAAAAAGCTGGGAATACAGAGCCACATAGGAAGAATGCCATGTTACACGGAAAGAGAGCTCGAGGTGCTGACCTGCAAGCCAAGGAACGCCTAGGGCCACCAGAAGCTGGACGAGGTGAGGAACCTCCTTTAGAGGCGCCAGAGAGGCTGTGGCCCTGCTGAGACTTTCATGTCAAACTTCTAGCTTCCAGGAGTGGGAGAGAATGCGTTCCTGTTGGTTTAAGCAACCAGGTTGGTGGTACTGTTACAGCCGCCCCAAGAAACCAAGACCCTACAGGATACGGACTCCCTCACTTTCATCACCAGCCCCCACCCCCAGCTAAGGTGCCTTGTTCCTCTCCCTGCCCGCCCAACCTATAGGGGAAGCAGCAGAAGCAGGGCATCCCTGAGCATCTCCCTCTGACCCTCCAGCCCTGCCACAAACCTCCTTCCGAGCTTTTCAAAGAAGCACGCGGCCACCGATGTGTCATTCCATTGCCTCAGTTTTAAATATTTATTTAAAACCCAGAAGGGAAAAGGAGACGGAACCCACTGGGGTTTTTAACACACTGACATATGGACAGAGACATAAACGAGGACAGCAGAAAAATCCCAGAACAAGACAGAAACCAGGTTGAGACAGGCAGCATGGGGAAACGGAGCGCTGAGATGAGGCCCGAGATGCTACAAAAGCACCCTTCCCTGGGCTGGGGCCGGAGGGCGAGGGGTGCAGGGAGTGTCTGGTGGGGAGGGTAGGACAGAGTGAGGTATTAAATAATGAAAATCAAATCCAATTCCCAAGGAAACACAACTTTAGGGGGCGGGGAAACAAAAGACAAATAGACTTTCACATAAAATCTCCCCTTCTATGAAAATAACTCCATAGTTGAAATAACCTCAAAACCCAACCTGGATGCTGACTGGTTGGTTCGCTGATACAGGGCAATTCAAGTGACACTGAATACTCCCTATCATGCCGAACTGCGAGATTCCTGGAATAACCTTTCTCCTCAGCCCACATGTACAGTCGGAGGTAACGACACTGTGTTTCTACAGAACTCTAGGACAACTGAAAAAGCAAGAGTGATGACTGCATCTTGAAAGGGCAAGCTCCAAGAAGGGAGGACCTGAGTGGATGGCATGAGGCCTCGTGAGATGGTCCCATAGTTACCTTCAAGGCCAGCCCTGACCCATTGCCAGCCACTCTTATAACTGGTTTCTTCAAGGTCAAGGCTTCTCCCAGGACTCTGCAGTCTAGATCACACCCTCCACGACAAACGTAACTCCCCTCCAAGACCATGAAAGGCCAAGTCAAAATCCTTCATGCTCAGGCCTTCCCTGGCTCTTGAGAGGACAAACATTTAAAAGTCCTTAAGTTAAAAAGTAAAACTTTCTACTTCTGTTTCTGGTAGGTTTTTTGTTTTTTGCTTTACTTCTCCCCCCTCTTGTTTCTCCCCTCACCCTCCTTAGTAGATTACCTGACAGAACACAAGGGTGATGCTAAGAAAATCTTTAAAAATTCCCAAACTTTGTCATTTGGAGGAGAGAGAAAAATGTGGAGGATAGCACACATCAAAATGCTTCTTCAAAATCTATGGCAAAAATGGTAGCACCTTCAGAATCTTAAATAGGGTTCTTTTTTTCCTTAAAAAACAAAAAATCACAAAGACTATGAGACAAGTGTGAGCACCAGCGATTTCACAGTGGGAGGTAGCAAACGTGGGCGCCCCTTGCCCCAAGAATCTCCATTGCTTCCCACCCCCGGCTGCTCTTTCTCATCTTCTCACCTCTTTTCCAGGTGAAAAAAATAGTAACGCACCTTCTCTGTGTTTGTTTAAATAAAATATATATACTTCTTTCTTCCTTTTCGCCTTTTTTTCATGTCTCCTCTCTAATATTGCACATCAAAGCTCCCTAGCAGGGACCAGCTGATGAGATGCCCCCTTCCCTCAAGCTGGCTGGAATGTGGGGCTCTTTGGGCAGGAAGCTGGGGAGGGCAGGGGGTGGCCGCTGCGCTGGGAGACAGGCCACGGGGCTCAGGTGGGTTGCAGGCCCAGCTTGCTCTAGCTGGCTCTTTGATTGGTCTTTGGGGCTGTGCTGGGATCAATTGTCCCCAAGAACACCCCATTCCCTGCTCCTCTTCAGCCACTTCTACTGGGCAGACAATAGCTAGGGCCTGCCCTAGGATCCTTGGGCAGGTGAGCTGCCTCTCCTGGGCCCACCTGCTCCTAAGTACCCTCCCTTGCCCTCAACCTCCTCCTCAAGGCCTAGAGGAGCCAGGAGGTCAGAGGTCAGAGGAAGCATGCAGGTCCAACTTCCAGGCGGTACTGCTTCCCTGATGAGGCAGGAGGGAGGTTGTCCACGCTGACGATGGGCAGCTGCTGGGGGTCTTGGGTCCGGAAGGTGAAGAGTGTCTGATGCCAGCGGCCATCCTGGACCTGAGAGTAGAAGGAAAAGGGGCCATACATATCCATCAGGGTCCTCCATCATATATCATGTGCATTTCCCCATCATTTTTCCTCACAATTTTTAATGGCCACATGGTGTTTCACCATAGCAACGACCCGTATTTGTCCACTGAGGTTGCTTCTACTATTCGTATCCCTACGCGTAATGCTGCAATGAACATCATTGTACTAAACTGTTGTGCACAGTAATTTTATTTCCCTAGAACAAATGCTAGAAGCAGATTTGTCAGATCAAAGGATAAGGTACATTTCCAAAACTTTGGATATATATTGGAGACATATATATGTATACGTAGCTACTATCCAGAAAGCTTCTACCAATTAATACTTTCAAAATAGCTTTCTGTGAGTGTGTTGGTTTCTCCATATCCTCACTAACATCCTCACTAACATTACCAGTTTTGTTTCACTTTGTGAAACTGATTTTTTTGGACAACTCTCTCTCTCTCTCCCCTCACAACAACCCACCCTGTTTTAGGCATTTAAAAATCACCAAAATGTTAAGAGAAGAAATTAGCCTGGCCAGAGTGGGGGTAGAGAGTAGAAGTATAGCCTTCTATTTAGTAGCCTTGCAAATAACTACTGTATGTCCCAGCCTGTAGAATTTTAGCAACCCAGATCTCCCCTCAGAAAGTTCCCAGGGAGAAAAGTGAATAAAAGCAATTTTGTAAAACTGTTATAATACAATTATTACACAATGATTAAAATTGTATGTAGCATACTAATGTAGTATACATTTGTTATATACAATTTTATAACAACCCCTTTTTCTATTTGTCTGTGTGCGAGGGGCTCCAAGAGTTACCTTGCAGCCATCCATGGCCACTTCTGGCCTGAACTGACCCCCAGCTTCAAAGATCTGCCCATTCCAGGCCCGGAAGCGCACAGCCTGCTTGGCTGGGGTCCGCCCGGAGCCCTCCTGCCACACGGTCATGTTAAGGCAGTGGATGGTGATATGCTGTGTAACCTCAGAGCTTAGCAGGTGCAGAAAATTCATCTGGACCCGGCTGATGGCAAACTCGACCTGTGGAGCACATGCAGCAGTGAGGTAGCATCAGGCCTGGCTGCCCACAGCTGTTAGAATTCCTCATCTCTTACTGGAGGGCACAGGCATAAGCCCTTTCGGGTAAGCATTTCCCAATCATGCTCCCAGACATGTGCCCACTTAAAAGACAAGGAAATTGAGGTCAGTACGAGCCGGTCCACAGCCAAGGAGTGACAAGGGAGGGAAGGAACTGAGGCCTGCTTGACTCCACTGCCAGAGCTGCAAGAGTCCTGGTGCAATCTGATCCATACCCCGCTCCATTTAGAAAAGTGGGGTGTTCGGGCCTGAGCTGGGATCCAGGAGCCCAGAGAGGAAGAGGGGCTCTAGGAGTGCAGAGGAAATGAGAAGTGCCCTCCCCATCATTTCAAAGTCCCCAGATCCTTGTGGGGTGGGTGGGGGTGCTACTGGGAATGGCAGGCCCAACAATGAACAACAGGACAGGACACAAGGTTGTGGGATGATCTCTGACAGCTGGGTTTTCTCTACTTTTGTAATGCAAGTACCTGACTTAAGCTTTGATCCCATCCACTTCAAAGACAGCCATCTCTGATAAGCACATTGCCAGCCACAGGACTGTGTAAAGAGCCAGATTACCTCCCGCACAGAGGCTCTTGTGTTTTAGAGATCTTGGTTGCTTTCCATAACTGACCATTTGGGCCACTTGGCTTTTCCTGTGCTTTAAATTCCTACTCTTACATTTTAAATTCACCAATAGCGTGAGCCCGCAGAACCTCAGACCCCTGCACCCTCTCTCTCCCCAGAGGGCCCCAGCTGTGCTGTATAATGTCCAGGTCCTGTAAGTAATAGACTTATATTTTCCCAAAGTTTCTGGAAAGGCATCTTACAATCATAATAAGAGCTGCAAGGGCCAGTCCAACCACAATATTGGTTCTCGACAGACTGAGACTGGCACAAAACAATGGTCCATTCTTCCCAAAGCAGATGGCGACTCGGGCGGGTAGTCATGCTGCCAACCCAGGTGCCAATCCCAGCCTCACCCCTCTGCCGGGTGGGTTTGCCATGTGGCCCCAAGTCAGACGGAGAAGGGCCTGCTGGACCGTGAGCTCTGGCTATGAAGCCAGCAGCGAGGCTGCTGTGTTTTGTATTAGGTCCCAGCACCTGGCTCGGTGCCTGGCACATGGCAGGAACTTGACTTGTTGACCAGCTGGCTTGCCTAGAGAGTCTTAAACTCTGGCTGTGAGATGGTCAGCATAAGGCACCCCCTGGAGACTCCCTAGGGGACCAATGGGAGGGGATGCAAGGGTGCTGCCTCCCCCGCAGCATGCATCGTCCCATGTGCAGGGCTTGCTGCAAATGCAGACCCACAATGCACTGCAAGGTCCCCTGGCTAGGGGAGTGGCCTGTTGTTGGGTTGCCCTGAGCCCCCTAAAATTCTCGGCCCAGAGACAGGCACCTGGTAAGTGGGCAGCGAACGCTCGTTTAATATTTGCACACACAATTCCAGCAGCATGTCCCAGGGGAGCCTCACGCTGACTGACTTTGTGCTGATGGCTCATGGTCCTCCAACCTAGGCCAGCTTGGCCAACTACACTGTTTTAGGTATTGAGGCAGAAAGTTTTATTTGAAGAAAGAACCATTAGCACCATATAAGTCAAAAGGGGGTGGAAACCACAGATTTAGAACAATTCATCCCTAACTTGTAGGTGAGGAAACCGAAGTTCAGAAGGAAGGGATGACTTTCCCAAGGTGGGCTGTGGCCCCGGGAAGGATGTGGGGAGAGGGCTAGCCGGTAGGGGACAGGAGCAGACGGGTACCTTGGAGGCCGTGATGGGCTTGAGACACGTCTGTCCACCATGTGTGAAGTTGCAGGAGACTTCGATGGTGTCGGATGAGCAGCCAAGGTTTGGATCCACCCAGTAGGTGCCTACAGGAAGCATGGGATGGTGGTGTGTGTATGTGGGGAGGAGCCCGGGACTTGGTTCTATAGGTGGACCCTGCACCTTGTGACCTGCTGAGCCCCAGGTGGGCATGAAGCAGGGAGGAGGGAGCAGAAAAGGGATTCTGTGACCACAGACGTCTAAGCAGAGCTCACAGCTGAGAGAGCCCCCAGAGCAGCACACAGCTGAGCACTTGACATGTTGCTATCAGGAAATGTCCATTTCACAGAGAGGACAACTGAGGTTGAGAGAATGAGCCATTTGCCCAAGGGATTTAGGGATCATCTAGAATAATTTCTCCACTGAGGTAGTGATCCTTCTGGGCTGGCTAGGGATGGGCGGAAGTCAGGGTTCTGTCCATCAGCCAGGCCCCGCTGCGGGCATCTGGTTTCCCCATTGGGCTTCCAAGGGAGTCAAAGGCCCCACAGCTGAAGGAGTGGGACAACTGGCCACTAGTCTGCCTCTTGTGCAGTATAGGGCAGCGTGGCAGCTTGCCCCAGCTCACAGAGCTGGTCAGAGGCAGGGCTAACATTCGAACTCAGGCCTGTCTGCCCCCAAAGCTGTGGTCCTTCCATGGTACCACATAGGCTCACACAAGAGGAGAGAGTTGGATGAGGTGTGGAGCACACCCGCCACCCAGCCCCATCCTATCCTTGTCCTCGGGGGCTTCTTCTGCTAAAGCTCTTGTCTCCTTGCACTACAATGGCCATCCCCAGCTTGGTGTCTCTGGGCTCTGAAAGGATAAAACTACTCCTTGGTGTTTCTCACTATATCCCCACCCTCCAGGAAGCACAGTCTTGGCATATTGGGGATCAGTGACTGTTTGTGGAGTGAATAAATGACAGCCCCTGTGCCTATCTCTCTAAGGACAGAAACTTGGCCTGGATAAGCCAAGGCTCGAACACTCCATCTCCCCCAGCATCTCCTGGACCTCCCTATGCCGCCCCCGCCAGCCCCACCCTGGGGACAGGAAGGGCCTCTTTTCAGACCCCACAGGCCCTCGTACCATCAGCCATCTTCTGCTCACAGTCCATGAGGTCCCGGCAGACCCGGGCGGGGTTCTCTTTGGTGCCCAGGGGCATCTTAATGCTCTGGATGAGGCTGCTGAGGTAGTGTAAGGTTTTAAAGATCTCCCCTCCCTGGTCCAGCACCAGCCGGTCTGGATGGCTGTAAACCTATTGTGAGGAGAGAGGATGGCCACCGGCCTCTTGAGTTTCTGGCTCAGCTCAAGGTTCTTGATACTTCAGAGACATCTCTGAGTCCCCAGGGACATGGCTGAGGCAGGGGTTGGGCATTCTTCCACTTGACAGATAAAGAAACTGGGGGACAGAGATGGACAGAGGAGTGGGGTTTAGAGACCTGAGAGGAGCAGGGGGTGAACCTGGTCTCTGGGCAGGATGGGCAGGCTTCTGTGAGCAAGGCAGACAAGGTGTGCAGGACACCGAGGAATGGTCCCTAATCCGTCCAGAAGGGGTTGGGGAGAGGGGTGGTGGGGCATCAGCTTTCCCTGGCATCCAGCTCAGGGACCAAGCAGAAATGTCTGCAAGAGGTCTGAGCGGGGACAGGCGAAGTTTCCTATCTTGGGAAGAAGGCAAGGCAGCAACAGGTGCTCCTGACAGGGGCTCGACTAGAGGACACCTGAGGGCCTTCTCAGCCTGGAGTCTTGGAGCTGAGGTGACCACAGGCCAGGGGTTTCTCAGAGCTGTAGGGGACGGCCATGAGCTTCCTAATCCTGGGGGAGAGTGGGACTGAACTTTGGGGAGCTGCTGAGGGCTGTGGCCAGGCGAGCATCTCTTCCTGACTCAGGCCAGCAAGGACTCTGACACCCAGAAAGGGCTTTGGAGGGAAGCGAAGGGGCTCAAGGACTGGCCGTGTGACTCTGGACTTGTCACCATTCACGATGAGCCTCAGCAACAACCCTCCCGCATCTACGGTTGCGAGATGCCATCGAAGGCTTCGAAACACTCAGCGCAGGCCACGCGGAGGGCACCGACCACACGTGAGCCATTACTATTTCCCCGGGGCAGGCAGCCCGTGTGGGCAGGGCTCGTGGCGGTACCTCTGCTCTCAGTGCTCCATTAGTGTCCATCCATGTCTGGAAAGCTGCCCCAAGGTCATCTTGTTGCTGTGCAGGGAACAAGACAGGGTGTGTATCTTGGTCCCCCAGACCCACCAAGCAGGAGTGCCAAGCTCTCCCACCATGCCTTCCCCATGTGGCCAACTCACATGCCCTCTGTGGAGCTCCATCCTTCCTCCCCACCCGCCCTTGTAAACAGAGTCTGAGCCGCCCCTTCCACACCCTTCTTCCAGGTACTTTGATAGCTCTCCATTGCCCTCAGCATTAAGTCCAAACTCCTCAACGTGGCTACTAGACCTGGCCTGAGTGATGTGGTCTCAGGCCCTGCCCTCTTTCCTCTCTCCCACTTCTGCTCTATGCACTGGACACACTACTATCCTTCTACATTCCTAAGTGCCATGCTCTAGCTAGCCACGGGGACTTTGCACATGCTGCTCTCCATCCCTGAAACACTCCTCCCTCCAGTGTTCCATTTGGCTAACTCCTGGTCCCGTGGTACTCAGCCAGGGGCAATGTCGCTCCCTAGAGGACATGTGGCAATAATCTAGAGATATTCTTGGCTGTCACAGCTGGAGGAGGGGCTGCTACTGGAATCTAGTGGGTAGAAGCCAGGGATGCTGCCAAACATCCTCCAGTGCCCAGGACAATCAATGGCTCCTAGCAAATACGCATCTGGTCCCTAATGTCAGAGGTGCTGCCCTTGAGAAACCCCGCCCTACACTCATGCCACCGATGTTAGCTGCAGCGCGAACTCTTTCCTGATGCTTCGGTGCCCAGGCTGGGTGTGGCCACCTTTCTCTATATTCCCACGGTCCCCAGTTTCTCCTTGTACCATCATTGTCTAACATGTCCTTGAACCTCCAACCCTCACACTGGGCTTGCCAGAAAGCATAGCTGTGGTCTTGCCATGAAAACCATGAGGGGCAGAATCTGACGGTGAGTAAAGCCCAGCCCTGGGATCCAGAGCTGGAGCTCTGGAGGCAGTACTTCTCAAGTTCAAATCTCAGCCCGGCTACTTATGAATGGCATCATCTAGGGCAAGTTGCCTATCCCTCGGCCTCAGTTCTCTCATCTTGAAAAGGGACATGATGATAAAACTGATAATGAACTGCTGAGAGGAATAACTAAGTTAATACATGAAAAGCACTTCTGATGGTGTCTGGCATATAACAACACTCCATAGATGAGGTTAGTATTTACAAAATTGAAAGTTCTCTAATTTTTCATTTTTTTTAGAGGCAAAGAGTTTTTCCTGGATCTCTTTGCTTCCTCTTATCAGGCTTTCTTATTAATGAGAGGCCTGGGGGAAGGGTAAAGGAGAGGCCAGAGCTGTCATTCTGTTTTTGTGGATGAGGCAGAAGGACCACTGAGAAGCTGAGAGGAGAAGAGCAGAGATTCTGAGTGGCTCATGGCCCAAGGAGTCCTGCTCCATTCAGTCTTCCCCTGAGCCATTTCCTGGGATGCTGCCAGGGCCTGGTGGTCCTCCCAGTCAACCAGCACCGTGGTGAGACAAGGCAGGACTCCTCAGAGGGCTTGGGAGGGAGCCGGGCTTTCAGACAGGGCCACAGTGCCCTGGGAGGAATGCAGGGGTCCTGATCTGCACCCTCTTTGGACTCAGATCTGATTCGAAAGAATCCTTAGCAATCAGCTGATCTGTACTGAGTGAACCAACAGGACTCAGGAGCCCGGTGGTTTGGGTGTGTTCCTAGGTTCACAGTCAGAGACACACCCCAGGCAAAACCTGGCTTTCCTGCCTCCCAGCCAGGGCTCTTTCTGCTGCTTCAGGGCCCAGGGTCCAATATGGAGTCACAAAAGGACATGGTCATTCCTAGGCCCAGGTTAGGGTTCTAGCTACTGTGGCCAGAGAGGGGTCAGCTGACAAACGACCCTCTTCCCAGGCCTCACCCAAGTAGACAAAAGAGAATGTTTTCCAACTTACGAAGTGGATAGGGCTCCCTGGAGGACCCTGAAAAAGAAGAGTCTGGGTCAGTATTTGATGAGAACTGGGTGCTAGAGTCCGGTGGCTGTCAGGAGATTAGAGGGACTATAGGGGCATGAGGACACACCAAGCTGGTCCCTGCTCTCCTGGAGGCCTGGCCTCACCGTGGATGCTCTATACTCCCCTAGAAGTCTGTATGTTACAAGAAGCTTCTGAGTCCCATAAGGTCAAGGCCAAGATAAGTGTCTGCCGGCAAACCCTTGGGTCTCGTTCAAAGGAAGCCCACCCCCTGCCCCAGAGTTGAATGGGCACCAAGCACTCTGTTACCTACCGGTGGGCCAGGTCGTCCTCTGGGGCCGGGAGGACCCTGGAGGAAGAGGAGAACAGTGAAGCCCTAATCAGAGGCCTTCATCCTCCCCATCCCAGGCCTCCTGGAGGAGATGAAGACGTAGGGACAATGGTGACTGTGGCATAGATGGATACAGGTAGGATGAATGAGGTCCAGGGTCCCACTCCCCCATCCTCCAGCCCTTGTACCCCAGCCCACTCACCCTCGGACCTTGCAATCCCTAGAGGGGAGACAGAAGCAGGGAGAGAGAGTTAGGGGACCAGGACTGAACCGTGCTCCCCCCACCCCATAGCATTGCCCCTCAGTAAATCCACTTACCAAGTTCCCTTGGCTACCTTTGTCGCCCTTCGGACCCTGCAATAAACCAAGGCCAAGTGAGAGAGAAAGTTCAGAGGGAAGCCCCGTTTCTCAGATGGAAACTGAGGCTCAGGCTAGCCCTGGGTCACAGAGACAATCTGGAGCCAGAAAGGCAAGGGGAACCAGCAGTCTTTGGCCAACCTCTTGCACATACCGGGCGTCCTGAAGGTCCCAGGATTCCAAGGGGCCCAATGATGCCTTCCTTTCCCTAAAGGAGAGAAAAAGGCTTATGTGTCCTTGTTTCTGGGCCTGGAGAATAGTCACAGGGACAGGAGGGTAGAGGGCAGCCTGAATGTCCCAAGGGAACAGAACGAAGATGTCCTGGAGCAGGGGCCAGGTCAGGTGCCTCCTGAGCCTGTGCTGTGTTCCTTGGGTGGGCTACAAGAGTAAGGGGCGGGGAACAGGTGAAAGGGAGGAAGGATGGCAGCCCGTGTGGCAGGGATAGCATAAGCAAAGGTATGGATGTGGGAGGGAAGACTATGGGCAGAGAGGGGCTCAATACTGAAAGAGAAGGAAGAGGACATGCATGCACCCGGCCAATGGCTGGCTGGCCTTGGACCTGGGGGATTGTCCCTGCTGAGACAGAGAAGGAGGGGACTCACCACCAAGCCGGGAGGCCCTCGAGGGCCCTGGATGCCTTTGAAGCCAATGTCTCCAGGGGGTCCCTGCAGGAGGCAGAGGGGAGCTGTCTGTGCCCAGTGGCCACTGGAAGAGGCCCCAGCAGCAGCCCACCCCTGGGGTCTGGCCAACCTTTGCCCCAGCAGCAGCCCACCCCTGGGGTCTGGCCAACCTTTGCCCTCCCTGTCAAGAGAGGCCTTGCCTGAGAGACCCCAGAAACAATCACACATGTCCACGATTATTAACAGGTACCAGTGTGTAGGCCCAGTGTTGTGGGGCATGTCTCTGGTCTTATTACAATAAGGCTCTACTGTTATATGCCCATTTTTATTTTACTTTATTTGAATTTTAGGCGAAGTAATCCTCGGTTGACCTCACAGACTACAAGGACCTTGTCAGCTTACAATCCCTTATTTTCTATTATTATTATTATTATTATTATTATTTATGCCTACAGCATCTGGTCTTCCTACGTGGTCTCTCCCATCTAAGTACTGACCAGGCCCAACCCTGCTTAGCTTCCGAGATCAGATGGGATTGGGCGTGTTCAGGGTGGCATGGCCGTAGACTTAGACTATGCCTATTTTATAGATGAGGGAACTGAAGCTTAGAGAGACCAAGTGACTTGCCTGGGACACACAGCACATAGATGGTGGAGCTGGGCTTAGAACCTAGGTTGGCCAGAAGGCGAACACTAGAGAAAAGGATGCTCATGCTTGATCCTGGCTGTGTACCAACCCATCTTGTAAGGGCTCGAGAATCAACAGTTGAATGAATAATGAACAAATGAACGAGTTGGCGGATGGACAGGACCCCAACAGGAACAGTATGGAGTGGAAGTCTGTACCTTGGGTCCAAAGAGGCCAGCTATTCCTGGAAAACCCATCTCGCCAGAGTCACCCTGTGGGGAGAACAGGATGAGATAGAGTGAGTGGGTCCAGGACAAGGGTGCCTGGCCAGGCACCCGGAACCGCTGGGCCTGCCTTCTCCCAGGGACATCAGCTACTCTATCACGAGACGATCAACTGAGTATGTACAGTTCACAAACTAGATGCCGGGTCAGACTGGGCTCTCAGGGTACAGGAGCCTGTGCCCTCTGTCAGATAAGAAAGCAGAAGCCAGCTCAGGGATTCCATGAGGAAAGAACCCTCTAGAACACTCAGAATCTGCTGTCCCAGGTCTTCTTCAAGGAAGAGAATGAAAGGATCCACAGGCCCTTCCCAGCCCATCTCAAAAGCACTATTATTAAGGCATGACCCCCTAAAAGTAACCCCATTAGCTGATGGCGCTTTGCATGCACCACCATGCATGCATGTTCCCACATCAGCCTGCGGAGGCACAATGAGAAATGGAGGCTCAGAGAGGGCAGGAGCTTGCTCAAAGTCACACAGCCGTTGTATGCCGTTATATTGGAGAATGTGCTAGATCCAGGTGGGCATGATTCCAGAGGCTTATATGGTAGGTGTTTGCTTATCTTGTAAAGAAACGGCCCCACTGTTTTCCAGCGTGCTCACAGCGTTTATGCTCCTACTAGCAAAGTCTGAGTTCCAGTTGCTCCACATCCTTGTCAGCGCTCGGTACGGTCACTCTTTCAAACATTTCACCATTCTGACAGGTGTGCTGTAGCACCTCGTTGTGGTTTTAATGAGCATTTGTCTGATGACTAATGATACTGACCTTTTCATGGACTTATTGGCCATCCGTAGATCTCTTCTGAAGCGCCTATCAAATCTGTGGTCAAATTATTTTTTATGGGGCTGCTTCTTTTCTGAGTTTTGAGAGTCCTTTATATATTCTAGATGAGAGTCCTTTACCAGACACATGATTTGCAATTTCTCCTAGTTTGTGGCTTGTCTTTTTATTCTCTTCACAGTGTCCTTTGAAGAGTCAAAAGTTTTCAATGTCGATGAAGTCCGACTGCTCAGCTTTTCTTTTATGAATTATGCTTCTGGTATCATATCTAAGAAATCTTTGTATAACCCAAGGCCTCAAAGATGTTCTCCTATGCTTTCTTCTAGGAGTTTTACCATTTTAAGTTCTACATTTGATGTGATCCATGTGGAGTTAATCTTGTACGCAGATGAAGTAGTCAGTTTTTCTAGCACCATTTGCTGAAAAAGACTATTCTCTGTCTACTGAACTGCTTTTGTGCCTCTATCAAAAATCAGTTGTCCATGTACATGTGAATATATTTCTGGACTCTCTATTGTGTTCCTCTGATCTACTAGTATGGTATGCTCCTACTATACTTTGTCGATTGCTGTAGCTTTATAATAAGTTTTGAAATCAACTGCTATCAGTCTTCCAACTTTGCTTTTCTTCGTCCAGGTTGTTTGGATTATTCTAGGTCTTTCGCATTTCCAAATGAACTTTAGAATCTGCTTCTTGTTTCCTTCAAGAAAAGCCTGATGGGATTTTGACTGGGATTGCGTTGAATCCATAGAACAACTTGCGAAAAACTGACAACGTAACCATATTGAGCCTTTGGACCAATGAGCACAGTGAATATCTCCGTTTATGTCGTCTTCTTTAATTTATCTCAGCAGTGTTTTCTAGTTTTCAGTGTACATGTTTTGTACAGCTATTGTTGAATGTATCTCTAAATATTTCATATTTCTACGCTATTGCTTTTTAGATTCCAAATTCTGATTGCTTGTTGCTAGTGTGTAGAAATACACTCACTAGTGCCTATCGAGCTGGTATCCTGCCATTTTGCTAAACTCATTTCTTCTAGTAGCTTTATCGTAGATTCCATCGATTTTCTACAAAGGCGATCATTTCATCTACAAAAGACAAGTTTCACTTCTTCCTTTCCGATATGAATGCCTTTGATTTATTTTTCTCGCCTTGCTGCATTGGCTAAAGCTGCCAGTCCGAAGTTGAATGGAAGTGGTGAGAGCAGATATCTTTGATTCGTTTTTCTCTTTGGATGTGGAGGCGTCGATGCCAGACACACACACGAGCTGGGCCTGGGCCAGAAGTGGGAGACTGCTTACCGTAAACCCCATTAGACTGTCTGATAGCCATCTATGTCCATTCTGACATAAATCAGCACCCCTCCCACGCCTCCCACCGCGCGCTGGTTCCTGGAGCTGGCTGTTGTCCTCACCTGGTCAAGCACATAATTTCTTGTACCTGGTAGCATCCACGTACTAGTGACTATGACTGGTTTTCTGTTGACCCTATATTATTCTTTGGTACCTGCCAAGTGGCACAGAGATCCATTTGGTCTCGCAGATGCCCAAGGCACGCCTCATAGGTAAGTTTCTCTTCATAAACTCTATTAATCACCATATTAGAGGAGCCAGCCTCTTTCTTCAGTCCCTCCCTGCCCTCCACGTATAGAGGTAGATTTTCAGTCCTGAAAACTTTCTCCAGGTCTTCATGAACTGACATTAGGAGAAAGCTTTGTCACTCACTTTTAAGTATGATGGTGCCCTTTATCAAGTTGAGGCAGTTCCTTTCTATACCCAGGTTGCTGAGATTTTTTATTAGAAATAAATTTCACTTGTCAAATGCTTTTCCTGCATCTACTGAGATGATACAATTGGTTTTCTTTTTTAGTTTGTTAATACGGTGAATCATATTGATTTATTTTCAAATGTCATACCATCTTTGCATTCCTTAGGTGAACCTCGCTTGGTTGTGATGGCCTTATCTTTTTTATAGTCTTCGATTTGTGTTGCTAAAATCGTACCAAGAATTTTTAAATTTTTTATTATCTCTGCCTACATTACCTAGTCTTCCTAGGTGGTTCTCCCATCCAAGTACAAACCAGGCCCGACCCTGTTTAGCTTCCAAGATCATACATTGGGCTTCTTCAGGGTGGCATGGCCGTGGACAATGGACCGTAGCTCCACTGGGGTGCAAACCCAGGACCTTCTGCATGTAAAGCAGGTGTGCTAACCACTACACTATGGAACTATGTCCTGTACCAAGAATTTTTGCATTTATATTTATGTAGTTTTCTTCTTGTGATATCTTTGTCTGACTTTGATATCAGGGTAATGCTAGCTTGATAGAATGCATTGGAAAGTATTCTCTCCTCTTCTATTTTCTGAAAGCAGTTATGCAGAATTGGTACTATATCTTCCATAAACATTTATTAGAATTCACCAGTAAAGTCATCTGAGCCCAGGGCTTTCTTTGTTGGAAGCTTTTAAACTACAGGTTAAATTTCTTTAGTGGATATAAAGCTATTTATCCAGTTGCGATCCACTTCTCATTCTGAAGGGACCACTTGGATCTCATTTCTCAGCTTCCTCCCACCCACTTCACTCAGGGGAGGCAGAGTGGTATCTGGTGCCCCGAGGTGCTGCTCTGCCCTTGTCACAGAGCAGGCAAGTGGCTTCTGGGTCTGTATGTGCCCATGTGTCACATGAGTATTTGTGTGTGCATGTGAGTGTGTGAACACGTTTACTTCCTGGGGTTTACTCACCGGCTGGCCTTTGGATCCAGGCTCCCCCTGGTTCCCAGGAAGCCCTGTTCCACCTTCGGTCCCTCGCTTGCCGGGGGGACCCAGCTGCCCAGGTAACCCGCTTTCACCCTTAAGGAAACACAGCAAAATGATAGTCAAAGGGAGAAAGGGTTCTAGGGAAGGGGGAGGGAGGACCTAGGAGAGAGAGAACAGTGATTCCCTAGGGTCAGCTGAGATCTCAGGGTGCTAGAGCTCCAACATAGGCCTGGTGGGGTCTCAAAACTTCAGCATCCTTAAGCGGAAAGTCTCTTTCCTTACTCTGGAGGGGAGGTCCCACTTCCCCTCCATTTTCCCACTGTGCCTCTCCTCTTTATGGCTTCTTCCCAACAGACCATGCATTTCCCACCTCCACACTTCTACTCATGCTATAACTCCCGTGAGACTGCCACCTCTTCCTCCCTCATTTAAATCCTCCATAGGCCAATAGCACCTCTCCCCAGCGTGATGTCCCATCAGAGGCTTCCAACCTCTCCCCAGCTAAGCCTCTGGCTCAGGAAGAGCAAGAACCATGTCTGATTCATTCATCTCCATCTTCCTTCAGTATCTAGCACTGGGCTCAGACTGACTCAAGGCTGCCGCCCTCATCAAGTCTCTCAAGGAAGCTCTCTAAAAAGATGCTTTGGAGGAGGGTCCCAGTGGCAAGCCAACATCTGTTGTTCCATGAAGTCCCACGAGAGGGCACCCAAGAATAAGTCAATAACTCAACGACCACTTGAGGGCTCAAGGCAGTATTTAAAGCTACCCGGACAACTCTCCTTCAAGTCAGGTTCAAGTTTGGGACAGAAACCCCTGAGAAAGGTCAACAATGTGGACTTTATTTTCATAGAGGCCCTGGGAAAGGGGTGCCCACTTCAGCGTTATAGTCAATATCACTATAGTTAGTAACGAGGCAGAAAGGATGGAGGTTGGTCAAGAGAGTTAACGAGAGTCTGACCTTGAATCCTGGGGGCCCCTGTGCTCCGGGCAAGCCAGCCACACCTGGATTCCCTCTTTTTCCAGCAGGGCCCATGGGGCCAGGGTCCCCATCGTCTCCCTGCTCTCCCTGTAAAGAAGGAGGGCAAAGGAGGGTCTCTCATGTATCAGGAAATGCAGCCAAGGGAGCAGGATGGTTCAGAGCCTGGGTGGACTCGAGGTGGAGCTGAAGGCAGGGAGGTCCAGCTCCAGGATGGAGGACCTACTGCCTTTGTGTGAGGATGGCTGGACCAGCGGGACAAGAGCAGCAGAGGACTTGCGAGTAGGGAAGGGGAGGGATCTTAGAAATCAGCAGCTCATCCACTGGGCAGGGTGCTGGCATGGAGGAGGGGCAGTCAGAAGGGCCACGGTCCCAGGTCCCAGGGGATGAGACAATTGTCTACACGGGCACTTCTGGGTAAGCTGGTTTTGCCCCATCTAAGTTTCTAAACCTGCTCCTCCTGGCCCATGGCCCATGGAGGCATAACCACCCCCACCACACACACACACACACACACACACACACACACACACACACACACACACCCTCATCTCAAAGGAGGTACCATCTGTTAACCCCAAGTCCTGCTCACCTGCTGTCCTGCTTGACCGTCCCTGCCAGAAAGCCCATCTGGTCCAGCGACACCCTCCAGGCCTTGTCGCCCCACCACGCCCCGGGGCCCCGGCAGCCCCTGCAGGCCCTGCGGGTACACAAGCTGGTGAGGGCTTTGGGGGAGGACAGGTGGAGGGCAGGCGAGGAGCAGCTACAGGGTCACTCACCTGGATCCCCCTCCGTCCTGGCACCCCAGCCTTGCCTTGCTTTCCCTTTGGTCCCTGAAAAATCAAGAAGCACATGACAGAGGCCACCTGGAAGAGGAACACTAGGAGCTGTAGAAGGGGGTTACTGAGTCGATCAGGGGCCACCCCCTGTGTGGCTGGGCCCTGCCCCTCCACCTTTGGGACCTCGGCATCTCGATCTGCAAATGGGCCTGAGCACCCCGGCCTGGAAGCCCGGGGGCAGCGCTGGCTTTGGAACCCGACAGTGTTGCCACTGACCCTGCTCCGGGCTGGTCCCTCACCGGCTCCCCTGCTGCAGAGGCTCTGGGGCCTTGGCAGTTCCCTGGAGGGAGCCTGAGCCCCCCGCTGGCTGGTCCACTTTATTCTCCCTGCAGTTTCCTCTGCTCCTCATCCCCTCCCAGGCCTGCCTTCCCCTTGCAGTGGTGCTTGGGCTGGTCTTTCCCCTTTTCGGGGCCTCAGTCTCCCCTGCAGACACTCAGCTCTCTCTTACCTCTTCCCCTTTCGATCCTTTGGGTCCCGGCCGCCCCCGGGGTCCCGGATGCCCCTGCAAACCAAGGTGAGATGACGCAAGGCAGCCCCAGGATTCTCCGCCTGGAGGGGGAGGGGTGGGGAGGGGTTTGGGGGTGCAGGCTCTGGGGGTGCCCCCAGGGTCAGGGCAGAAGAAACCAGAATGGGCTGCCCCAGGCCCTCCTGCAGGGAGCATCCCTTTAAACTTTAAAAGGCCCAGTTCCTTAAGTCCCCCAGAGCTGCTCCACCCGCCTCAGGGCAGGACGGGGGACAGGAGAGGAAGCACCACTCACGGGTCGACCCTGCTGGCCCGGATTTCCACGGAGGCCGTGTACACCCTCCTGTCCCTAGAAGCCAAGGGGAGACAGGTGAGGGGGCCCATCCTGGAGGAGGCTGGGGGCTGGGGCAACTTCCAACCTGGCTCTTCCTAGCCATGTGTCATTTCCCCCCTGAGCCTCGGCCTCATCTGCAAAATGGGTGAAATAATGATCCTGCCAGGGAGAGTGGAGGGGAGGCGAAGGGCCTGGTGGGGACCCACGGTTCACTCAGTGGCTTGTCTCCTGTGTCTTTCTACTGCTTCTGCTGAGAGAGCCGTTCCCGGCCACAGAGGGAGAGACAGAGGCCTCGGAGGGGAGGGGTCCCTCTCCCCAGCCTCATCCTCTCCCTCCCTCAGGAAAGGTCTCAGACTCTTGACCTTTCAGCGTGAACTCCGCCCTGATCCCTCTGTTAGGGGGCTGTGCTTCAAGCCTCGACACTAGTGCTGGGAGGAAGGGCTTGCCTTCTGGTGAAGGCTGTGATTTCAGGTTGCAAGTAATAGGGGCTTAAGGCTGGAGAAAGCCCCCTTATAATATTCCCATCACTTCCAGCAGGGAGGAGCTCGATACTTACAGGGTATCCAGGGTCCCCTGGCTCCCCACGGTCTCCTCGATCACCCACAGGGCCCTGAATGACAAGGACAACAGCAAATATGGGCCACCAGGGACAGGGAAATTCCTACCTGGGCCTTGTTGGCCACACCCTCTGCAGAGCTAATAGCAGCCTCACCCGGGCTCAGCCTCCCCCTCCCCACACAGCAGAAGGCTGGGTTCCACCTTGGCCTTGGTCTCGGGGATGGGAGTTGGGGGTTGCCTTACCCGATCTCCAGGTGGCCCAGGAGGGCCCTCAGCCTTGCCATCCTCGCCCTGCTCCCCCTGTGGACACAGAAGCAGCTTTAGGCCAAACCTCCTGCTCCCGTGAATTTCAGGAATGCCAGACACTCCACACTGCGGCCAAAAGGGCTTCCTCAGGGATGAAGTCCAGCCTACTTAGGGTTACAGATGGGGAAGTTGAGGCCAGAAAGGAAAGGGGCATACGTTGGGTCAAAGCCAGACCTGGGCTTAGAAGCAGGATTGTGGGACACAGACAGTGCTCTTTACCCTCCCCACACCGGGCACCCCCAAGCTGATGCCCCCAGGCCGTGAGACCCATGTAGCTCTGAGTCGAGACCATGGTCACACCCGGCTTTGCACAGAACCAGCTGCTAGAAACTTCAGTAGGTCCCCTCCTGTCTCAGAGCTCTTCTTCTCAGCTAGGGAATGGGGGTGAAATGGGGTAAAGGAGACACGGTGATGGCATGAGGGAGCGGTGGGGATTCCATGAAATGATGCAGAAGCCCCCGCATGGAATCCTGACAATTCCAGCAGCCTGCACATGCAGACACTGCGATGGGCCAGATGCAGGTGCTCACTGAGTCCTCCCAACAGCTCTAGGGTACAGGAGCTATTATTATCCCCACTCTACAGACGAGGACACTGAGGCAGAGAAGCGATGCGAGCTGCTCAGTGTTATTCAGAGTTCCTTTCTCCGACCCTTGCTAGGAGAAAGTGGACCCAGAACCAGCTTGAGGACAAACGTCCTACCCTTGATTGGAGCCCCAGAGAAGGCCCTGGACTGCCCAGAGCTACACTCAGCAGGGGATGAGCTTGGGGATCTTGTCCATTAGACAGTTTCCTGTCTGCAGAATGGGACTGCAATGCCTGGCAGCAGGGCTCCGAGGATCCAGGGAGGAAAGGCACGCTCGGCTCTCAGTCCACGATGCCACACGGAGCGGCGGCTCAGCAGATGGCCATGAAAATTCCTGTTGCTGATAATAATCACAGCAGGGACGTTGTGTGGCACGGATGTAGTCAGAGTTTAGAACCGAGGTCCTTGGCTACGGCAGGCCACCCTGGGCCCTGTTCACCTATAGGACGGGTGACTGGATGCCACGTGCCAGCTACCAGGAAGGTAAGTGGCAGAACAGCAAGTGGCAGAACATCAGGGCTCAGAATGTTCCAGCCCCAGACAACTGGTGTCACCTCCCATGGGGGCACATTCTGGGCAGGGGGCTCAAATCAGGGCACCCCTGAGCCCCTTTGCTGTGAGCAGGGATTGAAGGGAGGATAGGGAGGCAGAAGAGAGGGGAGATGTGCCTGCGTTTGGAGCCTGTCCCAGGCCTGAATCAGTCCCTAGGGCTGGCAGCAGGCAGCCTTGGCCAAGGGCCTCTATGGTTCTTGTGGGCAGAGATGAAAGGTGGGAGGGACTGGGCCGCATGCCTAGAATGTTGTACCCAAGGGGTTGGCCCAGGGAGTGGGGATTCCCTCTCCGCCCTGCCCACTTTTGGTGGCTCTTGGTTCCACTGTGGAGCGAGGAAGCCGGACCAGGGGCCTGGGGGCTGTGTTCAGTGCACCAGGAGCTGCATGAGGTGTGCTTCATACATTCTCTCCCAGAACTCATACTGCACCCCCAGGCTGCTGCGATCATTGGCCCCATTTTATAGACGGGGACGCCAAGACCCAGAGAAGGGTCTTAGCCAAGCCCACACAGGGATCAAAGGGCAGTCTAGGCCGAAAGCCAGCTAGCTGCAGAGATCTCCCTCTCTCCCTCCACTTCGTGGCTATAGTCTAAGGATGCATTTTGAGCACCAGAAAGCTGTTTGAGTGCCCTGCCACCCTGCTCCCTGTTCCCAGAGTCTCTCCCCAAGTCCTCTGGCAACCTCCTTTGTGGACACACGCCCCACAGGGAATTTCCAAGCTAAACATCAATATTGGCTCACCTAAGTGTCTGTTTCTAGCTAGGGAAGTAGAGTCTGGCATCAGATAGAGTCTGAATCCTGGTCCTGCCTAATCCTGAGCTATTCCCTGAGAACTGTAGAGACTCAGTTTCCCCACCTGTCATGTGAGAGACTGATACCTCCGTGTGGGGTCATGGCGAGAATTAGGAAGAAATCCTGGGGAAAGTGCTTGCACTTTGGGCTTCGAGGGTACCCCTGGGAGTCTGCTCTCTCCCTTCCCAGCACCACTCAGCTTGGGGCTGGCTAGTCATGTTGTGACTATTTTTATTTTTGAGCTCTTAGGGCCTCATTCCACAATCCCCTGCTCAAGGCCAAGAACGCACTAAGTAAATCATTAGAAATCCATAAATACCTGTTGCATGCCGGATGAATGACCAAACTAACAGTCCCATGAAAAATGAGAAAATGCATCTGGCTGACACAGGCGATGTCCTGCTTGGCCTTCCCAAGGTACCCACCCACTTCACAGATGAAGCCATTGAGGCTCAGGGGGTCCTGGGACCCCATCCGAGGCCCTGGCAGACTTAGGGCAGATTTGGGGTTTGGGTCCCATCCTCAGCAGCCACAGGGACGACTTCTGGAGCTGCACATGGCTCAGAGTGGAGGCTCCCCCTTCTTTATGGTCTGTGTGAACCCCTCATGCCCAAGCCCTGGAGACTGTGAGGGCTGAGGAACTACTCTGGGTATCAAGTGGCACTTTCTGTGACTTCCTGTGGGATGCTGAGGCCTGTGGGTTCGCTTTGATGGCAGATCTATTCTTCCCCAGGCAGGAGAACGGGCCAGCTAGACAGTAAGCCAGGCCAGGGTGATTCACCCGCAGCAGGATGTAGTTAGTGGGGTGCTGACTCGGTAAAAGAAAAGAGGGTTTGGGCAGCAGTGGGGTGAGGAGACAGGAGCAGCCGCCTGCCAGACCTTCAAGATGAGCGGTCAGGAGGGGAGGGAGGGAGGGTAGAGGGGTTCAGTGCTGCTCACATAGGACTTAGTGCCGCCTTGGGACGTGACCCACGCTGGATGCCCCGACCTGCACAGTGGGGTAGCGAGCGACATCCAGAAAGGTTCCTCTTAGCACCTCCCCTCTCTACTGAATCTGGAGCCTCAAGGTTGGGATCAGACATGCCTCCCCTCTGCCTGGGTTGTCCCTTCCTGGCGCTGAAATGCTGGTGTCCCTCTTGCTCCTTCCTAGGCCCGCCCCTGGCTCTCACTGGGTGGTCTCATTCACCAGCAGCGCCCCAGCTCCCACGTTCGTGTGGGTGATAGAATCGCATAAGTGTTAGTCGTCACATGGCTGATGCCCCTTTTCCCTGCAGGACTGGAAGCCCCCAAAGGGCGGGAAGCGTGTCTGTTCCGTCCCGGTGCTGGGCCGAGACGGCGTCTGATTTATCTGTGTTGGATGCAGGTCTAGTGGCTGCTGCCTCCTGGCCACCTGTGGAGTGAGCAGGGCTGAGCCTGCCATGAACACCCCGAGATGTCCCAGCCACAGCCCCCGGGGGGGTTTTCTCCTGCTGACCTGGGCACCAGGGAGCAGCTGCTTCCCACGACCGAACACCCACCTTTTCGCCCTTTGGTCCAGGAGGTCCAAGGGGTCCCACGATGCCTTTGTGTCCCTGCAGAAAACAAGAAGGCGAGGTGGGAAGTGAGAGTGTGGGGGTGGGCGGGCTTGGGAGGAACCTGGGGTGAAGCACAGGAACTCGCAGACAGAGACACGGGCTGCGTGACTGGCTCCTGCCTCTGCCCCAACTCGCTGTGCGACTCTGAGCAGGCCCTGGGCCTCTCTGGGCCTTGGCCTCCCAGACGTGTCATGAGGGATCCAGATACACCTTTAGAGGTGGGCCCTCTTGCAGGGCTGGGGACTCTGCCCACCTGCCCTGGAGTAGACCTGGCATGAGACCTCGGGGGCAGCGGTGGGTGGAATGCCAGGCCCTGGCCAGACCCGCACACGTGGGGCGCTCCCAGCACCCCCTTCCAGTCTCTCCTGTTCTCCTCTGCCCCCCTCGCTGTATCTCTTTCAGACACTGGATCCCACCGCTAACTCAACACGCTGTCAGGCCTTGCACACATGTTCGTGAGTCTCCCCGAGTCTCAGTTTCTCTTTCTGAGCAAGCCCCATGCCTGAGGGCTGGTCTCCCAGACGTGTAACGTGAGTCTGGCTCGGCCCCCTCTCAAGAATCCCAACTTAAACACAAACACCGGCCACGTCTCTCCCCTTCCGCAGGGCGCAGTCATGCAGCTCAGAGATGGGGTACGTGGGGCACCCACCATCGGAGGAAGGACTCAGTGCAGGCACAGAGAGGGAGGTCTCTCTCTGTCCATTCCACCCCCTCGCCTGGCCACCAGTGGCCCTCGGCCCCCACCCTGGTCTGGGGGCCCAGCTGTTCCCTGGGGCAGGTGAAACCACAAATCTTCCATGGCCGGTGGCCGGGCCCCCAGCTGGTGGGTGGTAAGGGCATCAGATCCAGGCCTGCAGGACAGAGTTCTAGGGGTGGGGGTGGGGGTGGGGAGGGGGGAGGTGACATTTCCTTACATCGTAACCAGCCAGTCCCGGTTCTCCTTGGGCCCCCAATCGTCCTGGAGAACCCTGTGAGGGGAGACCCGTGTTGGTGTACAGACTCAGGCGCAGTCTCGCCACCCAGCTCCGACCAGAACCCAGGCTGGAGGGCGAGGTGGGGAGCAGGTGGCACCCTCCCTGCCCTCTGGAGCTCCCCCCAGCCCTGTCCCCTCCCAGCCCCAGTGCTTCCTGAGAGCCAATGGCCCCATTCCCCCCCGATTTTGTGGGCCAGTTGTTCAATTGAATGGCTATAAACAATGAAAATTGTATGAACTTACACTTAAATCAATGATATCAAAAACAAAGAGGCCAAATGTTGACAACACTCTTCCTGATCCTTTTACATTTTACTAGTTATTTCCCATGCTCGGAGTCTATCACATCTACTGACTCTGTGTGGCGGGAATGCTAGATCGTGGCGCACTCCTACGCGGCTTCTCCCGTCCTCACGTTCAGTGACATCATGTTGGTAGCCTGCATCGGCCCAGCTTTCTATCGGCACACACTGGCAGCTCAGAGAGGCCGCGTCACCCTCATCTGTCCCCTTGCTTGCTTCCCCTTGGGGCCGCCTTCCCCCTGCAGCTGTCTGTCACACCCCTACGGGGCCCTTCCCTCAGGGCAGGCCAGCAATGGCCTGGGACACCCTTAGAGTGACACAGGGACCTACAGCAGCTTCACCCTCATCCTCATGGATCTATTTCCAGAGAGAAAAACTCCTGTTGAATTAACAACATACCCATGGGTCTGGTCCCCTCTCCCCACCCCAACAGCAGAGCTTGTTAATTGGGGTCTTTGGGAGACCCCCGACTCCTTCAAATTGCAAGAAACGCTTTGTGTTTTGTGCATTTTTCCAGGAGAGGGGCTGCAGCCTCTACGGGTTCCCAAAGGGATAAGGGATGCAAAAGAAGTGGCTGGGACAATGGACACGCAGGTGTTCAGCCAACAGCTGGGGTGGGCGGTACCTCCCTTTTTGCCTTCGGCCCCCTCTGCTCCACACCTGACCCCACCCACCCCACCCAGAGAGTTCTCACCGTTGGTCCCAGGCTGCCCCGGGACCCTTTAGGACCTGGGGTGCCAGGGGGTCCGGGGTCTCCAGGGGCGCCCATCTCACCCAGCTGTCCTTGGTAGCCCTTGGCACCCTGCAGCAGGGGGAGAGACAGGCTGTCACCAGGCCCTTGGGCAGGGGGGATAGTGAGGACAAGGGAGAGGGAGACAGGAGGATCGGGGCAGGAGGAGGGCGTCCTACCTTGGCCCCGGTCCGGCCCTTCTCGCCTTGCTTCCCTGGTTTTCCTTCAGGACCCTGGAGGGAGAAGGAGGGAAAGAGAGGAAGTTGAGACGTGAGGGACAGTTGAGCAGGTCTACGCAGCATGAGAGTGATAGCTCCCAAAGTTGAAGCGACTTGCCCAGTGCCCCTGCCGGTCCATGGCCCTGATTCCATTGCAGATCTGTCTGAGTCCCTGCCCAGGGCTCAGGGCGCCCACTGGTGACATGAGGCAGGCAGAGAAGGAGTTCTGGATCCTCCCTCATCTCTGAAATGCTGAGTGTCACTTCTGACAAGCTCTCAGGTTGCATCCCACTGAGAGGGTTCCCCTTTCTCAAGGGGTTGGGGCTGGAGGGGCTCCTCATAGTGGGCATTGCTCTGGAAGGTCAGTCACCCTACCCTACTCTCCCACTGGGGCATCCAGGACACTCCCTCTAAGAGGTAGCTCTGCTCCCTCCCTGACCCCAAGGCATCCCCAAATGCTGCTCTCCCTGCCCTGCTCCAAGGGGAGCCAATCTAGCTTTGTCTACACAGTCGCCAGGGAAACTCAGTTCGGTGGGGGTGATCGAGTGTGTGCAAGTGTGCATGTGTGAGTGCGAGAGATGAGAGAGCAAGAGAGGGAGAGAAAGGAGCTCTGATCCAGAGCCACACTGGGTTGGCAGCATTTCTGGCTTAAAAAGGACATCTCAATTGTCCTTAGGGGACAGTCCCTTTGAAGCCCAAACATAAAGGGTGCTGGGAAGAACATCTATGTTCTTGGAAGGCACTGAACAGCTGGTTTGAGTCAATCCCTTCGGCTGTATTAACAGAGGCACATGCTATAGGATGAGGGAGGGGATGGTCCCATCTTGGAATAGGCATCACACTTGAAGAGGAGGCACTGACTAATTGCGATGGAGGAGGGGCACGAAGGGCATCCTAGAGGAACAAGGAAACGCCTGGACTAGCCCAGATGGACTCGATTCCCATCTGCGGTACCAGCAGCTGCCCTGAGGATGGCCAGCAGATGGAACTTGCAGGGAGGCCAGGTTTGATTCAGGACAAGGGAGAAAGACACAACATGGCAAAAGTGTATTGGAGAAGATGACTGTCTCAAAGGAAAGTGCCAGTCAGACCACCCTGGGGCCCTCTGCAAGGAAGGAGCAGAGGCCCTGGAAGAACCAAGCACAGACTGCTCTGTAGCCTAGTGATTGAGTCCTCATGTGACCTGGACAAGTCCCTCCCCTTCTCTGCCTCAGTTTCCCCAGCTCTAACATGAAGGTCTTGAACTAGGCTTGCACTGTTCAGTATGGTGGCCCTGAGCCACATATGGCTACTGAGCACTCGAAATATGGCCATTCTGAAGAACTGAACTCTTAATCTGATTACATTTTAATTCACTTTAAATTTAAAAAATGAAAATTCAGTTATTGGAACAACTTGGGATGCAAATCTACGTTTCCAACTGCATATTTTATTAGATCTAAATACAGATCACGTTTTTGCAATAGAAAGTTAGCATCTGAATTGAGATGTGCTATAAGTGAAAGCTACACACTGTATTTCGAAGACTTAGTATAATTTATTTTTATTAAAAATACCTTTTTAATAATTTTTAGATTGATTACACACTGAAATATTAGTATTTTGGATATACTGAGCTAAATAAAATATGTTACTAAAATTAATCTGATCTGTTTTTATTTACCTATTTAAAATGTGACTATTAGAAAATTTTAAATTATACATGAAGCTCATATTCCGTTTCTATCAGACGGCAATGAACTTGACAATCTTAAGGTCTCTGGCTCCTCTAGTAATACTAACAATCGTCACGGTCTCAACCATGGCCAGGCGCTGTGTCTACACTCTATCTCATATCTCATTCAATGCTCCGCATAGGGCTGAGAGGAAAAGATTCTTTATCCCATTTTAGAGCTAAAGAAACAGGCTCAGTGAGATCAAGGTGCTGTCCAGAGGTGACCCAGCCAGGTGAGAAATGAGCCATGGATCCTCAGTTTCTGGGTACCCTGTGGCCCAGGCTGGTCCCGGTTGGTGAGTTGTGAAATCAGGATCCAGGAGCTGGTGGAATTTGCTGGTGAACTGAGGTGATTGCAATGGCTGATCCCTCTTGAGAAGGAGAAATGAGTCAGTGCCAAAGTATTCAGCACAGGGCCAGGGAGCCGCAGTCTCCCCCGGGGCAGGGCGGGCAGCCGGCCACTGTTCTGACGGGCCCTCCACAGCTGGGAGCATCCCCACCACCCCCGCCCCCGGTGTGGGAAAACCTGAGTAAGGGCGGGTGCGTCCAGTGGGGTGAGGCTCTAGGGCCAGAAGGAAGACTTTCGCTTGGCCCCTATCCATATAGATGTATTTCTGGAAAGGCCCTGATGGCTCATAAAATTCTATTTTTAAATACTCAACTGTTTCCAAGCTTCGGAGTGAAGATACTTGTCCTGCAACCCTGATGCCAAAGAGACTCAAATACAGGGTTCTCATCACCTCTGTCACCCGACACTCGTCTGGCCTCAGTGAACCTTTTTCTAGTTCCAGTATATGAGAATTGGGAGTGACAGCAAAACACGGACATGACACTGCTATCACCACCACCACTAAAACCACTTGCATCATCATGCCCATTGTCATCACCACTGCCATTGCCATCAGCATCTCCAATATTACCGCCATTATCATCATCACTGCACACGGTCATCACCACCACCACCACCACTAACACCAACACCACCCATCACCAGTCATCTCCACCATTAACACCCTCAGCATCATCCCTACCACCACCAGGACCACCAGGACCACCATGATGACCACCGCCATCAGCTTCCAGGCATTTCCTCCTCCAAATTCACAAAGGCAACCTGTTATGTTTTTGGTTGCATTTCATAAAGTGCTTTCCTATCCAAACTTTCATCGACTCTTCATAGATGAGAAAACCAAGGCTCAGGGAGAGGCAGTGATTTGCTCGAAGTCACACAGAGAGTGGGTGATTAAGCCAGACCTCACTCTTTAAACTCTGGGTCCAGGGTTACTTCTGCCACATGTTGTTGCCCATCACACAGTCATGATACTCAAAAGGTCACTAGGAAAGGGCATCTGGAACATAGGAACTCAAAGCGATTTCAATACACGTTCCTTCTAAATCCTTCATCATACCAAGGGCAGGACCCAGAGAGGGCAAGGACAAATGAAATGTCCCATAGCAGGTTACTGATGGAGAATTGGGCCAGTGTTCCTCCTGCTGAATTCTCCCTGCTAAATTCAGGGTAGCCGAATGTGGGGGCTGGGCAAGACCAGGTCACCAGAGGCCAAGTTTGTGCAGGGCACAGAAGCCAGGCTAAGGGCAGTGATCTTACACTGAGGGCACTCAGGAGCCATGGGAGGTTTAGGCAATGGAGGATGGACACAGCAGAAGACCCTTAGGTGGCTGCTACCCAAAGGCCTCCCATCCACCTGTCTGAATAGGCACTGTAGTATTTGTTCCCAGGAGCCCATGCATACTCACCCGGACGCCAGTGATGCCAGGGGGGCCAGGGGGCCCGTCCTCGCCCATCAGTCCCTCCTGGCCCTTCTCACCATGCTCACCATCAGGCCCTGGGTCACCCCTGTCTCCCTGAGCATGAGGAGAGGAGAGAGAGAAAGAATAAATTAGTCACCAGCCCAGCAGAGGGCCCAAACCTCAGGGCTCCATCCAGATGTCCACAGCCAACCAGCTCCTGGATTTCCTGATGGTTCTCCGAGTTGCTGAAAGGATTAGGCTGGCATGGCTCCACCAACACAGGGGACATCCCCGACACGACAGTTTCTAGTGTCCAAGCCTGGACTCAGGAGGGGATGGCTCAGCGAAGAGAAGACCTTGACCACACCTACCCACAGAGTTCACAAGAAGGAGCCAGGTTCAGCAGACTAGGGCCATTTCTCTCCAAAGAGGACACATGGGGAGGACAAGAATGGCAATAGGCTGAAATAAGCTTTTATAAAGAAAAAAACTCACCCATTTCTGCCTCTCGTGAGTTTTCCCACTTTTCTGAATTGCACTTTCAACCTTTCTCACCCGAAAACACTTCACAGCATTAATAGTAAGAAATAATCATGTCGGTTGCTATGTACTAAGCTCAGAGCAGTGAGACAACTATTCCAAGGTAAGGAACCTGGTTAGCAGTAAACTCAGCCTAAACGAGCATAGTCTAATCGGACTGCGCATTTCCATGATTTTTTTTTTTTGTTAATGCCTTACTCTGCTGTGAACACGTTCTCCCACGGCTGTCTGCTCTGTGTGGGTGGCTGTCACCCCACTGCCGAGTGGACAGTGGCTAGCATTTATATACCACTTGCCACTTCTAGGCCATGCCCCAGGAGGTAGGACAGGTGTCAGGAGAGCAGCATAGGCAGTGGCCACAGGGGGACAGGGCAGTGCCTGTCAGAAGGCCACCTCATCGGGGCTGGTAGGCCTGGTGGGACCTGCAGCTAGTCCAAAAGTGGCTCAGCTGTGACTTCAGAGAGGTCCTCGGGAGAGAGTATAAAGTCATGCTATGGGTACCAGGAAGGGGTGCGTGGAGAGCAGGCTTGAAAAAGCAGGGTGTCTGCTAGTTTTGTTTCCTGGCACCACACTTTATGAGGGACACTGATAAACTGGGGTGCATCCTGGAGAAAGAGTGGGCTCCAAGGGCATGAAGCTGGAATGTGGGAACAGGACTGTGGAGAGTGCACGCTGTAGGCCAGGCTTGCTGGGGTCTTGGCTCTGGGCACAGGGGGCTGGTGCAGGGGATTGCCAGGGCTGTTTCCGGCTCAGCCGGGGAGAACTTCCCAATGGAGAGGTCCAGGGATGACACAGATGAAAGAGGGAGACTCCAAGCTGAGGCATGAGCCGGTGCAGAGCAGATCCGGGCACCAAGAAGGAGCCAGGCGGGTTGGTTTCTGAGGTCCCTTCCCACTGAGATTCTCAGGTTCTAAGCGGGGCCTGACGTGGAGACAAGGGGCTGGCCCTGATGATCCTCTCACAGATCTCTTGGCTCTAGGATTCCCCTCTGGCCTGCCATCCCTGGCTACCCGCTCTCCTAGCTCTCAGAGGTGGACAGCCGGTTCCAGGTGGCTGGGCTGTTTTTCAGTGAAAGGCCCTCGCCTGGGTCCTGCAGACCCCCACTTCCTGGGCTCCCACGTAGCTGGAGTGGGTGTCCTTGTGGATTCCATGCAAAATGGACTTGTTGAGGGGGGGGGTCCTGGAGAATCCCCAAATCCTAGGATATCTGCCAATGTTCAGAAGAGCCTTATAGGCTGCCTAGCTCAACTCTTTCGATTAATAGACGGGAAACTGAGGCCCAAAGAGAGTCAGAGACTTCCCAACACCACATGTAAGTCAGTGGCAGAGCATGGGCGAGAGCCCGACGTTCTGATTCCTTCTAATTCCAAGATTCAGTGCTCAGGGGACAATACCTCCCTCGGCCCTGGTTACACCGCCTGAGTTCAAATCTTGCTGACACCTCTCAGTAGCGGTGTGACCCTGGACAAGCTTCCTCATTTGTAAAATAAGCACCACGGTGTTGCTGTGAGGACTGAGGTACTCCGTGTAAACAGCTGAGCACAACATCTGGCACATGCACTGGGTAAAGGTTAGCTGTGACTAAGAGTCACCGCCACCTCCATCAGCTAATTGTCGGCAAACTCTGAAGAGGTAATCAGCCTAAAAGCACTCTCTAAACTATAAAGTACCACGCGCCATGTTTTCACCATAAAGGTGATTCTCAACAAACACCATAAAGAGAACAGGTTCTCTCCTGGGCTCCACGTGAGGACCAGGACCAGGGAAGATGCTTCACACTGCGCCACTGCTTTGGCCCAAGGACTAGGGGGAAACTGGCGCTGGAGGAATTTAAAGAGGGAGCAGCCAGGGCCAAGGAGCCATGACAGGTGGACAGGAAAGACCATGAAGCACCAGGCCTGGAGACTCCCTCCCATCCCACCTGAGCCACGATTTCAAGGAGAAGAAAGGTGGCTGCCCAGAAGGGGAGCAGGCCTCCATGTCGTGCCTCAGTTTCTTCATTTGTCATATGGGGATGACAGTGTATCTTGCTCATAGGGTTGCTGGGAGGACCAAATGAGTTAATTCATGTAAAGCTCTTAAGGCAGGTGGTGCCAGAACAGGGTGAGTACACAAGCATTTTAGCCAGAATGTTCTTCAACGTCACCAAACTGTGAGCAGACACCTGGCACAGGGTGTGGAGGGGCTGTCGGGTGCTCAGGTTGGAAGGTGGAGAGGCCGACAGATGGCGGACAGGGGGCGCTGTCGCCTTTGTAAGAAAAACGCGGGCAGCTGCAGAGCCTCCAGGGCCTGTCCCCAGGCTTCCTCTGAGAGGGAAGCCCCTGACCCAGAGTAACTGTGGGGACCGGGCCGTGGATGGAGGTAGAGGTCTGAGGATGGGGAAACTCAGGCCCAGAGAACTGGGGTGCTTTTCTGAGGTCACACGGAGAGTAAACAGATGACAGAGGGAATCCTGGGACATGGTACCTGGGACCCTGGGCTGTGTGACAAGTCAGCTCTGGGGACAGCCCGCCCTTTGTGTCCGAGATGGAGGCCAGGGAAAGGCCTGAGCCGGTAAGTCGGAGCAGTGCCCACCTCCACTGTGCTTCGGGGGAGCTCCAGCACCCCAAGTTTCCATTTATCCGTAGCTGACAGATAAATCTCTGGGATGCGGCAGGTCTGGGTTAGGCCCATGACCTTTGAGGTCAGCAAGCCCTGGGTTTGGGTTTTGGATCCGCCACTCATAGCAGCCGATGCTGGATGCATATTCCTCTGCCTCCCTCTGAGCCCCAGTCTCTTCACCTCCAGAACAGGCATGTGGTGCAGAGACCGAGCCAAGGCATGGGTCTTTGGTGAGCTAATTATGAGCTGTGTGTCCTTGGGCAAGTTTCTTAACCTCTCTGAGTCAAGATTTCCTTAGCTAAAGACAGAACTTCCACGGTAGCATTCATCAAAGTGATTCCTATAAAAGACTTAGCACAGTACCTGCTACACGTGTGACTAGTCCTCCTTTAGTGGCGTACAGGTCATGGGTGGTGACTATTATTATCCTGATCTTTCAGGGTGTTTAGGAGATAATCGATAATAAAGGCGCTGGCTCTGGGCCTGGCGTAGAGTGGAAGCTGCAGTTTTGAGGAGAGAAGCAGGGAGCAGAGGGAGAGGACAGTTCCTAAACCACCTGAGCAGGGCGAGGGACAGTAGGCAGGGTGGGGGGCGGGCAGTGGACGGGCTCATCCTCACCCACCCTGCTCTCAGTGGAAGCCAGCTGGAGATCTGCTCGCAGAGCTTCTTGAGAACATGTGCTTCCAGGAGATACTCAGGTTGTAGATGGAAGGGAAGTGGGGGCACAGGTGGAGGCAGATCCACAACACCCCCCCCCCAGACCCTGCACCAGAAGGACACTCACCTTTAGCCCGTCGGGTCCTATAGGGCCGTTGTCACCCTCAAGGCCTGGCTCTCCCTGGAAAGGGTGGTGAGGAAAGACAATGAGACACGACTGCGGAGCGGGCCCCACAGGCTTTTACTTCCTCCCCCTCCCTGGGGCAGGACACCAACCCCTGGTCTCTAGGTAGTGTGGTCCCAGAGCGCAAGGCGCACACAGAGTGGGTGGCTGAATCAGCGAATGAACGGGAGAGTTGAGTCACCCACTCATCTCCCAGAAAGGGGGTGCAGGCCCCCAAACAGCTTGCTGTCCGCACGGCGGGCTGCAGTGGGGGCAGTACAAGGCCTAGAGTTAGAAACTCTGGTCACGGAGCCATCCTAAATGCCTGTGTCCAGGCTGGCTGGCTGGACTGAAAGGCCATGTGGCCTAGTGGCTGAGAAAGGCTTTGACGTCAGGCAGACCTCACGGTCCCCACCGGGTTTCCCATCCACTGGTGGTTTGACCACAAGCAAGCTACTCAGCACTCCTGCATCTGGTTTCTTATTTTGCCCATCTTGTGCCTGCCTGTGGCAGACACCACTAGTTGATCCACTAGAACGTGGCTCCACAAGGACAAGGCCTTCTGTTACTCCCTGCTGTGTCCCCAGGGCCCTGGGAAAAGTGCAGCATACACAGTGGGCTCATCATTCGCTTTCCTACTGCACCTAGATGGAGCCTCCAGGCCCTTCTCAACGTGGCCTTCCAAGAAGACCTTACTGATCAATCTCCATCAACGCACAGGATTTGCCATGTTAAGGCTTCAGGCCCCACACTCATCCTCTCTTGCCCTGTGGCCTTCCCCTCCCACTCTACATCCTAATTCAGTTTGTAGAGTCTCTGTTACCTTTGGGCAGAGAGTAACATGAAAAAAGGAAAGATGAGAAATGAGACTTGACTTGGGGGTTCAACACCCCACGAAACGAGACCCATGCTAACTCCCTCTCACTCTTGGGCCCCACCTCCCCATCTGTAAGATGCTAGCGGATGCCTGCTCTATATCCCTCACAGCATCCCAGGGGTCCACATTCAGGCAGAGACCTGATCACAGTGCAAGAGCAGAGAGAGGTGGACACGGAGGCATGCCGGGGCTTCTAAGAGGATAAGTGTTGTAGGTTTCTTGTGGAAAAAGGGAAGAAAACCTTCCATAGAACAGTTTTCAAGGATGATAGATGTTTTTCAAAAAAAGCACTGGGAGGCCAAATAAGTTTGGAGATCCTGGATCAATCCCAAACAAACCAATTTTTTGGTTGCAGGCCTTCTCAGAGCCTTGAAAAATGCTACTGCCAATGTGTTAGAGGGAACACCGAGCATGCAGTGAGTCCCAAACATTTCGGCCACAGAACGCTTTTCTTCGAAGAGCACGTCTACTCTGTGGAAATGCTGAACCACCAAGAGAATAGACGAGACCCATGGTCTGTTTCTGCAGGCGAGGAAACTGAGACTCACGGAGGTTGAGGTAAGCCCTTCCCTCCACCCCAAATACCCCTGCGGGTTGCTTTCCAGGGAGAATGAATTTGTTTTGACTTACCCGCTGCCCAATGAGGCCCTGCTCCCCAAGGGTGCCCAGAGGCCCAAGGTCGCCCTAGGAGAAACCAAACACAAGTCCATGGGGAGGTGGGTAGGGCTGGTCCTAGCCCTCACCATCAGCTCTGATTTGGGGTGGGGATAGCAGTGGGGGAGCTGCCTAGCTCCTTCTTCCCCCAAACCAAAAAGAATTATAAAACGCCAGCCAGAGCCCCTCTCCTAAGTCAGCCCTGGCCATGCCGGCACCACCAACATGAGCATCATCACAGCTTGCACTTATGTAGCTCTGTTCTAAACGCAGTTGACCCTCGAACAACACAGGATCGGGGAGGGGAGGTGGTTAGGGGCCAAAATCTGCACGTAACTACGACAGCCAGCATGTGTGGATTCCCAGCCCTGGAGTTGAACAACACCCAGTGGGACTGTGCCAGTCAAATGAAAAAAAACCCACGTGTAAATGAACACGCACAGTTGCAACCCTTGTTGCTCAAGGGTCAATGCACCTTTTTATCGCTCACATTTAATTCTCACAAAAGCCCTGCCAAGATAGGTATTTTCTTTCGTAAAGAAACTGAGGGGCTACGTGGTGAAATAACTAGCTCAAGTTCGTGGCTAGTAAGTGACAAGTTCAGGATGCAAACCCAGCTAGTCTGGCTCCAGAGAGTATCAGGTGCAGACATGGCAGCTCTGGCTGGTCACCCCCTTTACGCTTCCTGAAAACCTTGGCGAGAAACCCAACGATGAAAAGGCCCTAAATGAGCCAGCATCACTGCCACCCACACCTTCCTTCCCCACCAAGAGACCCAAAAGGGTCTCCCTCCTGTGGGATTTGCAAGTTCTACTCCCTCCATGAGGGCATCTGGGGCACGAGGAGGAGACGGAGCTCTGAACCCCCAGCTCCGCCCCAACCCACAGTCCCACTACTATCCGTTTTATAGGTGGGGTGGCTTCTGCATTGTTCACGCACAGGATCCTGGAACTAAGCCAAGACGGTTAGTCCCAGGCCTGGTCCAACTCCCTCTGAAAGGCTGAGACTCAGATGCAGGTGGGGGGCGATCTGCTTTAAGTCCCACAGTCTCTCGAGGGCTCCCCCAGGCCCTGCCTCGACAATGCCCTCAGGCCGCCAGCATCGCTCATCAGCTCCGGGGCCTGCATGGAGAGCAGCATCCTCTTCCAACAGCAGGGAGGGGGGTGCTCTCCCCAGAGCCCATGTATCAATGGGCGCCTGTTTCCTGGCAGGTAATGAGGGGCACAGGTGCTGAAATGCAGATGGTATCACGGGAGGCTGAGGGTACTGCCGACCTAGCGTGGGGGCAGGGGCAGGTGCCAGAGAAAACATTGCTGGGGTGGGGGCTCGGGGCCGGCTGGGCCCGCCACTGTGGCCATGGCCGGGACCCACTCCCCACCAGGTGCACAGAGAACCCATTATCTTGGGCACAAAAAAAGCTTGTTTCTCGTCCGGGTGCAGCGGGGCAGGGTGGGAGGGTGGGGGTGGATGTGGCCGTCAGCTGGGAGCTGGTTTCAGCAAGTCGTTTTGCTCCTTTCATCCCGCCTTACCTTCATCCCGGCTTCCCCAGGAAGGCCCGGTTCTCCGACTGCACCTGGTGGCCCCTGTAAGGAAATACTGTTGGTCCCTGGACCAGAGGCTGGCCCCTAAATGGAAGGGCAGGCTCAGAGAGGATGAGGGATGTACCCGAGGGCACACAGCATGGGAGACACAGAGCTGTCTTGGAGCTTGGAGCTGAGATGAGGGGACGGTGGGTGATTGGGCCCAGGCTGTTGAGCCTTGGGTCTCCACAGAGGCGGCTGGAGCCTTCTCCCTCCTCCCCACGAGTGTGGTTTACCACATTAGGAGCCCCTTGGCAAGCACGAAGAGGAAAATTTCATGATTCACATAAGGCCAGGGGAGGAAGCCAGTGGATGCTGTGTTCAGGGCTGAGTGATTCCAGCCCTTTTCTTTGCGGCTGGAAATGGCAGGAAGGGGTCCTGAGTTATCACCATCGCCATGGCTGCAGCCCTCGTATAAACCCTGGGACTCGGTTTTCTCCTCTGGATGATGCAGGGGTATCTGAGGGCCCTTCCAAGCTCCTCAACACACAACGGTAAGAGGTCAGGTTCTGCAGTCACACCTGGGCTGGGTTGAAGGCCCAGCAGGGTGGGGGCAGGGGCATTGTTGCTTTCCCTGGTACCAAAAACGAGACACTGTCAACTCTCCTTAAGGTCCTGGCACCTCTGCATTCCACATGCTGTCGCTGGGACCGGGAGGCCAGCTCCTCGCCCTGTATTGTGAGGGTACAACATCTATCCTCTCCGCCGGGTGCCTACCCTTCCGTTTCTGCAGCACAAGACATGACCACCTGCCCAGGGCAGGGCAGGGACCCCCTAAGGAAGTCAGCTGAGAGGGGCTGATACCTTCCCAGCAGCATCATGGGACAAACAAGTGTCCCTCAGCACTCACCTTGGGTCCCATTTCTCCTGGAGGGCCAATTGGTCCCTGGGGTCCCTGAGGGCCCTGGAAGCAGACAGACACACAGACAGTTGGGAGAAGCCAGCCTGGGCCCTCTTGGTCTGAGGTCCGAGACTTGAGAATGCATTCAGATGAGTAGGTGAGGGTGATCACCCACAAAACCTGGGACTCTGCAGCCCGCACCCCGACCCCGGCCATGCCTCGGTCCTGGTGTCTCTAGCACATCCCCTCCAATCCATCTCCATGCTCTCCTATTCACCTACCGAACACCGAGCAGGGTCCTCCCCTGTTCAGAAACCTTTCAGCTCTGGAACCTTGCTCAGTCTGTTCCCTCTGCCAGGATGCCCCTCCACTGTGGATCCACCCCTGGAAACCCGGCCCCCACCCCCATCGAGCCACTCTTCTAAAGGGCATCTGCTGGGCCTGAAGACGTGGAGTGGCACTTCCCAGCGGGCAGGAGTCTCCTGCACACCCCACTGCCCCACTGAGGACTGTCCTCTTCTCTCCATCTCCAGCAGTGCCGCTCCACAGCCTCCTCACGGGTCTCCCTGACACTTGAGCTGTCCCCCAAATTCAAGCTTCTGAAGCGTCCCTCTGTTTAGAACCCCTCAGTGGCTCCTGTTGCCCTTGGGATAAAGCTCTCTCCGAAGCAGGGCCTCCTCCCACCCTCCTCCATCCCCCACATTCAGCTCTCTGCCCTCCAGCCATGCTGGGCTCCGCAGTTCCCAGTCGGCTTATGAATTTACCCTCATCTTCCCTCCCTCCCTTCCTCCAACACTGTTCTCTCCACTTTTCACTGCGCCAAACTCACTAAACACATTTTCTTATTTGCACCTCATGACAGGATATCCAGGTAGGGCCATTATTCCCATTTTACCGGCCAGAAAACTGAGGCTGGAGGGCAAGAACACTTAGACTCAATCTGGAGCTGCAGACCTCCCTTGCCAGGCCTCGCTGCACCCTCCACAGCCTGTCCCATCGGCCCCAGCCCAGTCGCTCTCCAGCCTCTCTCCTCGTGTGACGCCCTGGCCCACACCCCGAGGTGGGCGGCCTATCTGAGACCAGCCTGCCAGGACCAAGATGCAAAGAAAGAGGAGGGAAAGGGCACTCACCGGTTCTCCTGGGAGGCCCTTGGTGCCTGGTGGGCCGGAAGGACCCGGGATGCCCTGCAGAAACAAAGGTGACCTTAGTCCCTCCATGGTCTCCTCCCCACTGCCTGTCCTGTCCCCTTGGCTTCGGTCAAGGCATATGAGGGTCCCAGGCCCATCATCTCTCTGCTGGGTGACGGCTGGGAAGACTGAGTCCCAGGGGAAGTGACATGCTGGGGAGTCTTCAGCGAAGCGGGTGGGCAACTGGAACCTTTGGGGTTTCCACAGCAGGATGGGAATTTGGCTGAAAGGGCTCTTATGTCCCCCACATGGCCCCACGGAAGTTTAAGAACCAGGGCTACTTACGGGAAAGCCTCGTGTGCCCAAGTGCCCTCGCTCGCCAGCCGCACCCTGGAAGCACATTTGGGTTCATTAGAGGCACATGTCACAAGGCAGGGAGCGGGCAGGGGGCTGGCAGCCGTGGCCTGACGTACCTGCTGCCCAGGCTGGCCGGGTCTGCCCTGCGGTCCTGGAGGGCCCTGCAGGAAGCAAAGCACTCCAAGGTGGGCCGGGTACTTGAGAGGCCCCTTCGAGGAAAGGGAACCCACACTCCCATGGGATCACAGCATCCACCCCTCCCCCAGTGCGCAGGTGAGAAAACTAAGGCCCAGCAGAGGGAGTTGTCATTGGGTGCTCTGGGTGGAAAACCAAGGACCCCGTGCTCCTGATGGCAACAGGAGCAGCCTCGGCCCTCAGGGTCCCTGGAGGAGTTTGGGAGTCCCCGTGACCACCCAGAGGCCTCTTCCTCACTCTCAGGCATCCACATTCTTTCTCACTCACATGCTTGCTCTCATTTTCACTCTGCCTCAAAGCTCTTTCTCCCTTCCCCAGCCCCATGCTCGGGGCTTGCAGGTAGAAGGGAGGCCAGAAGGGGTGGCCCCATGAGCTCTCAGGAATGACCCTACAGCTTTCTGGAGACTCGTGACGGTCAAGGGGCCTCCTGTGGAGGAGGATGTGAGCCCTGCTTTCTGGATGCCTGACCCAGCATGGGAGGTGACAGAAAAGACAAGCCACAGGGATCCATACCTTCAGGCCCCGGGACCCCTGCTCCCCAGTTGGTCCATCTGGTCCTCGGGGGCCCTGGAATAGAAAAAAGGGACTAGCACAGTGGACAGCAGGGGTCTCCCTTGGGCTGGGAACCAGGAGGGCAGGGCTGCTCAGAGCCTTGGAGCTGTCCCTGTACGAGCCCAGGGCTCCCATCCTCCTCCCACTTCCCACGAATTCCCACCCAGAGGTGGGTCACCCCTGTGCGATGTGCCTGCAGCCTGCAGCGATGGCTCTGCGGAGGGCTCTCATGGGTGGGCACGGCTAGAGGCCCTGCCATTCCAGAATGGGGCTGGTGGTGCATCTAAACCCATTTAGAGAGACCTCGGGGGTCAGCCGGCCAACCCATTTCACAGACCTGGAGACTGAGGGCCAGAGAGGAGAGACACATGGCCAAGTCCCCGCAGCCAGGTCTTCAGACTCCCCTGGTGCATGTTCTTTCCAGAACACATTTGGGCAGAAACAGTTGTATGGAGCACAGCCCTTGGAGAAACTGACAGAGCAAAACCTGGGGAGGATCCACATGTGGCCAGATGTGTGGGACAGCCCCCTCTTCAGCCAGGAGTGCAAGCCAATCCCACCTAGCTCAAGCGAGGAGAGGGCAGGAACAGGCCAGGGGTCAGGCAGCTGTTCCCTGGAGTTCTGGGCTCAGGTCTGACCCTCAAGACAGGCTTCTTGATCTTTTGAAAGCTGGGAGGCCCCCAGGGCAGATGGAATCCACCCTCCCCCCACTGCCCAGATGGCAATACTGAGGCCAAGGCGAGGGCAGTGACTCGTCTAAGGTCTCTTAGCACATTAGCCACTGGTATCCCCCCCAGGGCTTTCCCCACTGGCCCATGTTTCCCCTCCATGGGGTGGATAGGGTCCCCTGTAAAAGGAGAACAGTCTACTCTGTAGGGGGTCAGAGGTGCTGTGTTAGGGAGACAAAGAGGGTCCTGTGATGGAGGCTGGCCCACCCAGCCCAGGAGCAAGGCGACAAAAGGGGGCCAGGGACGTGCCTGGATGGAAGGAGGATGAGGGATGAGAAAACAACAAGGAAAAACCACTTATTAATAATTGAGGCATAAAAGTAGGAATTCCTCTTATCAGTTGCTTGGGGCTCTGGATGCTTCAAGTCCACACTATAGCCTTGAATAGAGCCTCACTGATTAAATAAACGAAAACTGGGGACCAAGGGGCTACAGGCAGTAGTTCAGCTGGGAGTCTGTCCCCAGCGTCTCCAGGCCCAGAGCCCCGTGGGGTCCAGTGCCAGGCACCGTGGAGCTCAGGAAATGTTGTGCCTCAGGGACATGTGACTGCTCCTCACTGAGCCTCCCTTCTCTCATCTCAGAAATGGGGATGAGAAATCTTGGCCTCAAGGCAGGAAATAGTGCCCACGGGCAGCTCAGCACCTGCCCTATATGGTAAGTGCTCAATAAAACGTGGCTCTGCGGTCTCCCCAGGGGTGGGGACACAGGGACAGCTCAGCGAATCTGGATTCAGTTCCTTCTTCAGAATAAGCAGAGCCAGCTGAGAGTTTTCACAGGTTCTAGATGAAGTTTGATTAGAAGGTGTGCGTGCAAGTTGTGGTTTCGTTGCCAGCTCGCTGTGTGACCCACGAAAAGTCCCTTTCCCTCTCTGGGCCTCAGTTTCAGGCAGACGCTGTCAGACCATGTTTTAGACTTAACAGCTCTGATTCAGGGACAGGGGCCTGGTGGAGAGGGAGACAGATTAGAGTGGGGACATCTGGATCGTGGGACCAGGACAGAGGTGGAGCTGACGCGTGGGCATCTGGGCCCTTCTGAGAGATGGCTTCTGGCCACTGGCCTCTGTCTCTAGCTGAGGCATAAACCTCCGTGGACAGGGAGAGCTCTGAGAGAGGAGTAGAGGCCCAGAGATGTCAAGGGCTTGGCTGGAATCACACAGCACCCTGTTTATTCTAGGAATCAAAGCCTTTCCTGGGGAAAGGTTACGTGATCTATAATAAGAGTAACAACAAAACAATAGCAACAGTAGCGGCAACAACAGTGAAAGCTATTATCATCATTTCCCAAATAAGAAAATAGCCTGTGGTCACATTGCTAACAAGTGGAGGAGCCAGAATTTGAATCCAAGTCAGCCACATGTGCATTTTTACCACCACTACCTGTCACTGTTTATCAGTATGAGAGTGAGCTCCTGGACACAGCGGGTGTGCAGGTCGGGACCTAGGAAAGCCTGCCAGGAAGCCTCTGCACCGGGCGGGGTGTTGGACAAGACCCCTGTTGCCTGGGGGACTTGCTGTTCCTTGGGATCACCACAGTTCAGAAACTGGGGCTGGTTTGGGAGAAATAGGGCCAAGCTTTGCTGTCTAGAGGAAGGAGGTGGAATGGGGCCCCGGCCACTCTCCCTCTTCAGCTGCACTGTGCAGGGAGAGGAGGGAGGGCAGGCACACACGCAAACCCTTGCTCTGGTCCATTCTGCAGCTTGTCCTGTGTCCTGCAGGTCCCCCAGTCCTGGCCTCTCTTCCCCGAACGAACGCAGGCTGACCCATCCCACTGGAGGCAGGCCTGGGTTTTTAACAGAACCACATGTCTGTTGTCTTGGAGCCACTCCCCAGTCACAGCTGAGGCTGGGTGGGGAGGAGTCCCTGCCTGGGACAGAAAATCTGGCCAATCGCAGCTGTTGTGAAAAAGGGACAGATGATGGAGAGGGAATGAGCCCGTGCCAAGCACATCCCACGCACTGCGGCCTATCAAGTACTGACCTGGTGTGAGGCGCAGGTGAAGGGATTTAATCCCATGGCCAACCGAAGAGGCTGGTTCTGTTGTTGACCCATTTTACAGAGGAAGAAGCAGAGGCTCAAAGAGGGGAAGCCAGGGTTGGAGGCCAGGTCTGCTGAGCTCTCAGCCCCACTCACAGAAGCATAGTCCAGTGTCAGGCACTTGAATCTCAGGATCCTCCCGACTCCCTCGAAGTGGACAGTGGAGGGAAAGTGGAGTCTCTGTCTTCCCCAATACCCTGACCCAGCACGCAGACTTCCTGGCAGTCTCCTGCAGGTCCTGACCTGCACACCCGCTGTGACGGGGAGCTCGCTCTCTCCCTGGTAAACAGTGGCTGGTGGAGGTGAAAAAGTGGGCATCCAGCTGGCTGGGTTCAAATTCTGGATCTTTACAACTCTTCTGTGTCACCCACCAAACCTTAAGGAGGTTAAGAAGCTGGAGTGAGGTCCCAGAGCTGGTAATTGGGAAGGCCGAGACTTGCTCCTATACCTGTCTGACTCCAAGCCCCTGATTCTTCCATCTGGGGCCCATGGACCCAGACCCTGTCAACAGCTCTACCAAGAGCAGAGGGCCTGGGTCCCCATCCTGGCTCTGGCCTTGACCCCTTAGTGCTCATGCATCCCAGAGCAGGGAAGTCAGAGAGATGGGGTAGAGGGGGCAGCAGGGCCCATCTGTACATGGGCAGAAAAGTGGGCAGCCCATTCCCCATGGCACATGTGGGGAAACTATGGCCCAGAGAGCAATAAGGCCACAGAGCAAGCCAGGAATGGCAGGGATGGGATTGCCCAGAAGTGAGCTTTTTAGCAGCACAATGGATGGTTCTCTGGGTCCTCCACCATCCTCAGTTACCCCTTCTGTGAAGTGGCCTAAGGTAGCCTGTTAGGCCGGGGACTCAGGGGGCAGATCCCACAGGTTTTAAATTCCTGCCAAACCTAGCTAGGGGAGGGGCTTGTGTTCCTGAAGCTTCCCTCTCAGCCCCAGGAACTTTGATGTGGTTGGGAGCCTGGGTTTCCTCAAGCAGAAGATACATTCTTCCAGCCAGTGCTGGGAAGGGGTTGTAGAGACATCTAGGGAGAGCCCAGTGAGTGAGGGGGCCCTGAGCCTCACATTTGGAGGGGGGAGCAGAGCCTGGGCCAATGAGGCTCACTCTGCAGCTAATCTGGCTTCCGGGGGCAGGAGGAAATGTGCTCAGGGTCAAGGTGGAATCTGGCAGTCAATGGGCCTAGTCCACTTGCAGAGACCCAGGGCATGGCTCTGGGAGGCGCCCAGCTGAGTCAGAGGAATGCCTCTTAATCTCCTTTTTCCCAGGCCGACCGCTCCGGACATCTGGTTCAGGGGAAAACTTAAAACCACTTGAAATTCAGCCAGGAGGAGCATAATCATCCCAAATCCCTGTACGGCGTTTGGATATCAGGTCTGGACTGCCTGCATGACCTGTGCCATCTTGTTTCCTTTTTACAAGGCTGCAGGGCCCCAGTACCTATACACTAGTTGGGGGTAAGAGACCACTCCATCGGTCTTCCCTGCATGATTGACAATAAGGCTGTGTTCAGCATGCAAAAGAGGCAGATTCCCTGGATTCAAATCCCAGCTCTGCCACTTCCCAGTTGTGCAACCTGACACAAGTGACCTAACCTCTCTGTGCCTTAGTTTCTTTGTCTGTAAAATGGAAATAAGAATAGCATCTATTTGTAGATTAGTGTTGAGGATTAAATAAGTTAATATATGTGATAAGACAGTGCCTAACACATAGAAAATACGAGTGGTTACTTCCGGCTCCTGTGCTCAGGCCAACCCTTGCTTAAAATTCTCAGTGACTCCCAATGTCTTTGGAGCATAGCTCATGGGCCTAGCTGTGGTATTTGAGGCCCTGCTTGGCTTGGAACCTGCTAATTCTTGGTCTCAGCCCCCACCCTGCACCCCTCCCTCTCCACACACACACCTGTCCCCCTGTTGAACCAGTGGGGATCCCTAAACATGCCACAGCTTCTCTCACCTTGGGGCTTTTCCTGTGCCTGGAACCTGGTGTCAGCTCAAGCATTGCCTTCTTCCTGACACCTTCCCTGGTAACCCATCCAGGTGAGGTGCTTCCACCATCAATGTGCTAATGACCCTGTACTGTCTGTGTGACCAACTTGATCGAGCCATAGAGCAGGCAGGAGTCATGGCTAATCGCTGTGGTATATCTACAAAGCCTCCAACAGTGCCTGACACATAACAGGTGTTAAATAAAAGGTGGCTGAGTGATTGAATGAACCCATGAATAGACAAAGCACTGGTACCAAAGAGCCCATCTGTGCCCACTGGATGGTAAGGCCTGGTGCTCCGAAGTGGGCTGGAAAAGATGGGTGGGTTTCCCACGGTAAGCCTGGAACCCTGCCTAGTGCTGTGAAAGTCAAGCTTCTCGGCGCTGGGCAGGGGGCAAGGTACAGCAGGCGGTCTCTGCAGCATGTGATCCCCGCCAGTGTTAGCCCCCGGGGGCTAGGTACCACTCACCCGGCGTCCCTTTGCTCCCCTCATGCCTGGTGGGCCTCGAGATCCTGGAGGACCCTGCGGGAGGAGAAAGAGTTTGGAAAAGCCCCCTTTTATGGCTTTAGTGCAGCAGTGAGGGCTTGGAGCAAGGAGGAAACATTTGGCCTCAGGAGCAGCCCCTACCTGGGCCCAGCAGCCTCTACATTGAACAATTTGGCCCATAGGAAAACTGGTCCCACTAGGAGAAGCAGAGATAAGCTGCAACCGTGAGCAGGAGAGTGTGCCCTGGGAACCATCGATGGGGGTGGAGGCATCCTCAACCCTTCCTAGGAATGGGGAGTGGAGAGAGGCCTCCCTGGATGAACCATTTTCTTCTTTATCTCAAAATCAACAATCAGAAGCTACGTGATGTTCCTGGCAAGAGGTCTCTTCGAATTCCCATTTCCTCTTTTCTCCCCCATCAGCAAAGATAATATGGAAGCTGAAGTCCTGCCCCCACCCTGACCCTTCAAAGCTACCTGAGAGAAGGAGTCATGAGGTAAGAGGCGGAAGGACTAGACCACAGCCCTGAGGTGAGGGAGGGGAAGAGGCTGGCACTTCAGCCCTGGGATGGGGGCAAAGAGAAGGGAACAGGCCTGGCCCAGGGAAGAAGCCCAGTTATCTCAATTTGACAGAGGAATGACAAGAGGCACAAGAGAGAGACAGGGAAGGAGGGACAGGAAACACAGGAGGGACAGGGCTGGCTTTGTTCCTTGAATTCTCAGCACCTGGTCCAGCCCAGGCCTGTGACAGAGATTCTGAAATCTGTTGAAGGAAAGATAAATGACAACTGAAGAGGACAGAAGGTCGGAAGGGAGAGAAAGAAGGTGAAGAGAGGGAGCAGGCCATCTCACTGCCTAACTCCTCTCTTTGGGTTCCAGCCCCAGCTACACACAGTAAGCAGTGCCTGCACCCGATGGCTGTGACCAGGACCCCTTCAACAGCTGCAGGAGCCTCCCAGTGCAGTGGCCAGTCTCAGACCAGGCGTGCTAATTTTACAAGGAAGAGGTGGCCTCAGCCTCCTCTGAATACCAAGGAGAGGCCCGGCCCCGTTTGAAGCCTCACGAAAAACTGCCGCTGCCCTTTCCCTCTCCCTATGGCCTGGAGGGGCGTGGACCCTCAGACTCCTGCTACCGAAGGCTGATGTGTGGGGCTGGGTCCCCACCTGACCCCTGGTCAGCAGAGCAAACAGGGTGTGGGCCGGGCTTGGCCCAGGAAAAAGGCAGATCTGCCCCCTGGCTGGTGGAGAGAACATGAGGACTGGGTGAGAAGGGACCATTTTACGAGGAATTTCAGACTGCAGAAGGTATGCGATGCGTCACTGGGAGACTTCAGGAGCCAAGTCTTGACTTAGAGGCAGGAGAGAGGAGCGCTTGAACGAGCCAACTGTTCCACCGGAGACCGAGGTTCAAATCCCAGTTCTGCCACTTGCGAATTCTATGACCTTTGGTAAGTGACTTAAACTCTCTCGACCTCAGTTTCATCATCTATAAAATGCGGACGAGGAGAGTCCCTGCCTCCTAGAGCTGCTGGGAAGACAAAATGACCCACAAGGTCCTCAGCAAGGGGTAACTACGAGCTCTCTCAGAGACGGAGGGGGCCAGAGACTGGACGTCCCGGGACCTGACTGTCCCCACTCTCCCGAATCATAGAGGTAAGAATCTTGGCTGAACACTGGACCGTGGGAGAACGCGGATGTTAAAATGATTGGAGAAGTGGGAAATGCCATTCAGATGTGAACAGTATCGTCAGAAATGTCGCTTTAATAGTAAGAGGCCTACTAATACCAGTGGTAACTAAAGTAGCTAACAAACAGCAAGAGTAATTATTATTACTTTTACCCTCATTAAGGACTTAGTATGTGCAGGGGGTTTGCTGAGCGTTACATCACGTACTACATCATTTGTGTCTCACAGCAATTGCATAACGAAGGTAGCATTACACTGGTGTACAAATGGGGAAACTGAGGCTCACGGAAGCTATGAGCCTTGCCAACCATCACACAGTTAAGTACATGGGGGAGTCAGGACTTGACTCACACGTGTCTGACTCTTCAGCTGGTTTTCTGGACCTCCTTATTCTCCTGGGTCCCCAGCAGCACCAGGTGCAGCCAGCTGGCCAGAGGAACCCCAAGAGAACCAAGGGACCAGTCCCATACTGCAGCGGTGAAGAGTCAATGGCAACCTTGGGGTCTTAAAGTGGCCCTGACTGTCCAATTTCACTCAGCCTGAGCCAACCCATTGAACAGATGGAAGCACTGAGGAAATGGGAGGGAGAGTGACAGTGGGACCACAGAGGTAGGGAATTCAGAAAAGGCCTGCACCTTCCTTCTATGTGGTGGCCTGGACAGGCCCATCATGCCCCACCCCCCACTGGCTTTCCATTTTGTCCCAGTAACTCCTTTCTGGGCTTTCCTCTTCCCACTGGACAGATGGGGAGACTGAGGCCCAGGCAGGCTGAGATCCAGGGGCACAGGAGCTAGAGTTCGATGATGGACCCTAGCATCCTTGTACTTAGGCTCTGGCCCTGCCCTGGGCACCTCCCACGCTGCCTGCCTCCAATCGCTCCACCTCCAGGAGCATCTGGTACTTAGGTCCCATGAACGCTGGGGAGGGGGTGGGACAGCAGCCTTAGAGTTGGGTGGCTGGGACCCTTAGATTCCAAGCTGGGTGCCCCAGCCCACCAACCAGGCCCTCAGGCCCCAGGCCAGATGTGGCTTTTCTTCTTCCTCATGAACCAGGGAAAAAACATGCTATTGGGGGCCCAGAGTGCTGTCTTCTGATCCCAACTCTGCACCGAGTTTTCTACCTGATCAAAAAGAACTGGGGGTGCGGGGTAGGCAGACACCCCTGGTGCCTAGCACCTGTCTTTGGATGATGGTTACTTGTGTCCAGGCTACTTGCCCCTGGGCTAGCCTCTCCCCAGCACCTAGCACTGTCTGACACATAGTAGGTGCTCAGTAAAAGTCTGTTAATGAGTGAGAGAACATTTATACTTGGCACCCCCACAGACAGGGAGAATCTTAAGAGCAGATCGATTTCTTACCACTTTTGTATTTCTGGGACTGAGCCTAGGCCCACAGCACAGAAGGTGCAAGGAAACGTCTGAAAGCTGACTTGGCTTCCCTAATTGGTGCAGAAAACTGGTGTGTGCATACTTCCCTTAGGTTCTAACCTTCAACGGCTCCCGTACCCTCCTTCACTAGAGCCCAGGGAACCCCTCAGTCTAGTCTTTGGAGGGGCCTGAGCAGCCTGAACTCATCATTCCCCAGGCCTGACCTGGGATCTTGCCTGGGCTGGTCCCCCTCCCCCAGCACCCTTCCCACCTGCCTGAAGCCCACCCCTCCACTTCCCAGAGTGTGCTCCCAACCCTGCGTCTGGCCATGGCTGAAGCGAGTGCCCGTCCCAGTCTCCATGTCCTCCATCAGCACAGGCAGAGGGAGCAGAAGCTCCCCACGCTCTGAATGAAAGACTCCCTCTCTCCTCCCACATCGCCCTCAGGGCCGCGGAAGAGGCCCCCGGATCTGGGTGCTCGTGGCCACAACCTTCCCCCAAGCCCTCCTTCCTGTCCCACCCTTCCCTGCATTGGGACCTGCAGGAACACCCCAGGTTCCTCGGCCACTACACTAAGTCCAGCACCCCGTGTCCTCAGCTCTGACCCTCAGCCCATTTGTCCCCAGCGTTTCCCATCTTCCTCTCCACTTCCTCCACAGCAGGCGTTATTTATTTATCGGGTCTTCTCTCTCTCCCCACACCAGAATGTAAGTCCCTAAGGGGCAGGGACAGCTTTAGTTAGCTCCTGGAGCAGCCTCAGGGACACACACACAGTGTTTCTTTAATGAATGATCAAAGCCATGTTGGCACTAATAGCCAAGATGCTCCTGTCTAATGACTGTCACTACGTAATGAACATCGGCCGCACGGCTTCCTTTAACCCGTGCAGTCACACTGTCACAAAAGCAGTCATTTTCTCTATTTTTCAGATGAACGAACTTTAGGCTCAGACATCTGCCCTGGCACTATAGCCCGAGTGGCAGAGCTGGGATTTGAAACTCCGTCTATCTGACGCTGAGGCATGGACACCTCACCCTTACTTGACAGTGGATTTGAGCTAGAAACATGAAGGCTTTGCTTACCGGGGGTCCAGGCTCTCCGGGGTTCCCAACTCCTCCTGGCGTCCCAGGATGACCCTACTCAGAGAGAAAAAAGAAGGAATCAGTGGTGGAAGGTGCCTCTTCCTCCTTCAGTTCCACCTCGGCTGGCTCAGCCCCGGCCCAGGGGCAGCAGCCAGGTCTCTGGAGGGAGAAGGAGCAGATTATTCTGGACACCCAGGGTCAGCAGAGGCCAAGGGCAAGGCAGAGGCAGAGGCAGGCCCAGGAGGAGAGAGCTGTCACCATGGCTGTAACAGGAGAGGCGAAGGGATGCAGACTGGCTCCTTACCATAGATCCCTTGGGTCCAGGTGCGCCTGGGGGTCCCATCATGCCCCGGTCACCCTGTGGCAGAGACAGCAATTCAGAGAGGTTACGGCTGTGAGATGGTCCTGTGGGGGGCAGGTGCAGAGGGCCTTCTGGAGGTAAGTGCCTAAGGTCTGCAGAGTCCCTGTCTCGCTCATGACCACGTCCCCCAGGGTGGCGACAGGGGAAGGGGAGGGACCTGGAATTTCACTCAGCAGAAACCAAGGGCCCCCCAAATCCTGGGAAGCCTCAGTTCCCCTGCAGCATGTCAGCAGTGGGCTTCCCGCAGGGAAGATGGTCTTGAGGAAGGACACGCTCGTTACATGTCCCTTTCAATCCCAGTTCACGTCATGTGGTTCCCATTAGGCCTGGCATCCCCTGGCTGGGCACGTGGAGGCAGAAATGGCCATAGAAGACATTTCTGCCTGAACCTCGATGAGATACTAGAGAATCAGAGCTATAACCCATTCCACTAGACCCATCCAGAAACCCGGGCAGAGATGGTGGGTGTAGCAAACGGAGCTACACCTGGAAGGGGGGGGGCTCTGGGTTTGAATCCTGGCTCTGTTGTTGTGAGGCTCTGTTTCTTATATCTACCCAGCCAGCAAAGATTTTCTGAGCATCTCCTTTGCCAGACCAAGAAGATACAGTGGTGAATAGAAACAGACCCGACTCATATGGAGAGAGACATCCAGAGTGTCACGAGCAGATGGATGCAAATCACCAGAATGGAGCCGGACTAGGGTAGGTGCAGCATGGGAGTAGGTCTCAGTGCTCAGGCACTTCTACAGGGGACTTGACCCACCTGGGTGCAGGGGTGTGGTGGGGAGGGTATCCCTCAGCAAGTCTAGCTTGACCTGAGAGCTGAAGGATAGTTAAAAGTCATCCAAGCAGAGTGGGTGGAGGGGGCGGGAGTGGGAGGGGTGTACCTGGCCAGGGGAGCGGCATGGGCAGTGAGTGGTCCGTAGGTGAGGAGGGACATGAACATCTGAGCTCTAAGAGAAGGACGAGTTGGCTCTGCTGCTGCATTATAGTTATGCAAGGTGTGCCCACAGGGTACAGGGCACACTGGACTTTTCTGTACTAATCTTTGCAGCATCTCATGAATATATAATTACTTCGAAATAATAATTAAATTAGAAAGAAGAGGGAGTGGAGGAAGAGGGGAAAGCAGAGACAAAGGAGAGAAAGGTGGTGGCCAGAGGAGTGACAAGGCGGGTAGCAGAGGATGAGCCTGGGGAGCAGGTGGGGTCAAACGAGGGTAGAGTCTTCCTCTCTCTGGACCTCAGTTTCTCCATCCATCGGATGGGAACAACATCGGCTCCCTCAAGAGAAATGTACTTCTTTTTTAAAAAACATGAATCTTTCCCTCCCTTCCACTGCCCACTCCGTGCAGCCGTGAGGGGCCCAGACGACATGTGTCAGCCGGTCATCACACAGAAGTCTAACTGCGCCTGAGGTTGCTGGGAAAGGAGACAAGGGCTCTTGAAGGGACTAGAAGCAAAGGCAGCAAAGAGAGGCCACGAGAAAGAGGTCTGAAACCCCCAGGTCAACGGGCCCCCAAACCATAAGCTCTCTGTGCTTACACATTCCCTTCAACACCACTTACCTTTTCTCCCACGATCCCTGGCTCCCCAACCAGACCAATGAATCCAAGAAGTCCCTGTAGGACACATGTAGGAAAACAACAGAAAGGAGGAAGGAAGCAACGTGAATTCAGAGATGTACTGAATTTCAAAGGCATTTTCCCCGCAGTTTCTATCCCCTGGAGCTCCTCTCCCGGATCCCCCAGCCTGCGCCTGGTATTCCAGCCAGCAAGGGGCTGCCACTGAGCAGAGCCGCCTCTCCCCGGCACTGTCCTGCCTTCCCTCACCCCACCAGATGGTTCTGATTTCAGAGCCAAGCGGCGGGGCCGCTGCCAGCATCCCTGGGAGCGCCACACATTCTTCCCGCGCCAGAAGCAGGCTGGGAGGCGGCCACGGTAGAGAGCGGTGGTTGCGGGGAGGCCCTTAAGCCCTGCTGGGAAGAGGCCTGCCTGTGAGAAATGTGTCCCCATCTTTCGTGGCCCTGGGGCTGTCTCAAAGAGAGAAACAAACCCGCCGGCCAGGATAGAAATGCCAGATCAGCATCTGCCAAAAGACCTGACGGAAATCTGGGAAGTGGAGGCCTTTTTACTGTCTCGTGAAAGGCTTCCTCTGCTCTCTGAAAGAGCACACACACTCACACTGGAGTCCCCGTTGCTCTTTTTAACTCCACTGGGTGATAACTTGCCTCTGTGTTCCAGGGGTTCGTCTAGGTGGCTGCAGGCCTTGCTGTTGCCCTGCGCAGGCAAACATGTGCACGGGGAGGGTAGAGAGCCTAGAGCCGTCACCCGGGAAGGCAGACAATTCCTTATCCAGACCCACACTCTTCTCTGCTAAGGAGTATTCGAGCACAGGGGGTCTTGTGTGGTTCAGGGGTACCAAAATGCCTTTGCAAGAACCCAGGTTTTCAACTAAGCGTTTCTGGGGGAATTAGGAAAGACTGAGGGATGAGCGGGTGTGGCTCAGAAAGGCTTCTTCCTGTCCCCAAACTGTATCCAGAAAGGAGTGTGACCTTGAACTTGATCAGAATCAGATCAGAAATTGTGCGCTCAGGCAGTGGCACTGCACCCTGGCAATCCACTAGAGGGTCGGCATGGCACCCAGTTCCAGCGCGTTAGTTCTGTGGGTCTCGGAGTCAGTCCTACAGTGGCAGCTCAGGGCAGGACTGCGTGTGACTTGCTGTAGCAGCCTGGGGTTTCGAATCTGGTCTGTGTGACATTAGAGCTCATGCACTCGTCTGTCCACCCAGGGCCTCCAAAGCGTGTGGCCGTGAGCAGGACCCAGATCTTCCTGGCACCTGGCACCATCATTACGCATGGAGGGTCCTCGTTCTCCGGGATCAGAAACCGTTCGGAGTTGAAGTATGAGGTGAGAGTGTGAGGACCAAGGTAGGAGACCATGGCTAATGAGTCACAAAATAACCTAGTATTTGACCTCTGCAACAATTTGCTTAAAAAAAATAAACAAATCAGCTTTTTCACATGATAGCAATATTAATTAACAGTGGCTGGTACTCACTATGTGCTAATCCCGATACCTGGTACTTTATACTATGTATCATCATCATTCAGTTTTTAGGTTTGTGGACCCCAAACAAATCGCAGAGCCTCTCTGAGCCCCATCTGCAGAATGGGGGACTTGAGATAAAGGCCCCTGCCTACCTCCCAGGGTTGTTCTGAGTACTGGAGATAACGCACGGCACATGTAGGCATTCAATAAATGTGGGTTACCTCCCATCCCATTCCAATTTATTTTAAAAGGGCACGGGGTAAAGACAGAGGCCTGAGCTACCCACGAGGGAGCAGTCAGACATTTAGAGGATGCTGAGTGAAGGGAATAAAAGCTGCTCTGTGAAAAGGCCCCTGGCCCAGGGAAATAGAAATTTCATAGCTACTTTAAATTTATGACTTGTTGGGTCCTGGAAGGCAGGCGGGTCATAAACCTCAAACAAGAAGCCAAACAGGATCCTCATGAATAAGGGGCATACAGCAAGGACCCCTTTCTCCCGCCCCCCACCAATGGGACCCTCCTAGGGCACTGTCCTGGAACATCCTGGCAGGCCTGTCCTATGGGTGGAGCTGAGGCTGGCTGGAGAAGCCAGTGTCTGAGACCCAGGGTTTCCACCTGGTGGGCTGGGTGGAGAAGGAGTTCTGACAGCTGTGGGCATGGCTGGCTCCTCTCGGGCTGGCAAGAGTGCATGGGGGAGGAGGCAGCATTGTCACCTCTAGCGGGCACTGACCAGGAGGAGGCTGATCTGGTTCTCAGTGTCTACAGATAAAGGGCTGCTGTCCGCTATGAGATTTTTTTTCCCCTCCCTCTGAGCTCTCATGTGATGTTCTGTTAGGCTCTGGCAGGCAACAGAGAACAGGACAGTTGTGGGTCCTCTGTTGGACTAAACATCCCAGGGTTAGGTGTTTACATGCCTGGCTTCCCCCTGGACAGAGCTTCTTCAAGGCAAGGTGCATGCCTTCTAATCATCTTTGTGTTCCCAGCACCTGGGACAGGGCCTGGCAAGCCTGTGCCACTCGAACTAGCTGTTATAAAGTAAGAGGCCAAAAGGTTTTTCAGTCCCTCTGGGCAGGTCTTGGGAATCCAGCAGACCTGAGTGTCAGCCTTGGCTCTGACTGTTTGGTTACTGCCCGGGAGATCGTAGGCAAGTGACTTAAACTTCTCAGAGCCTTGATTTCTTCATTTGCAAAATGGGGTAATAATACCTACCACCTTAGGGTTGCTGAGGGAATCACAGGCGATGGTGCAGAAAGTGTTTTGGCACAGAGATTGGTACCTTTTAGATGCTCATAAACATAGCTGATACTGTGATTATGAGGAGGTCCCTATAATTTCCCGGGGATCCTCTGATTCTACTGTGAACAAGAAATGTCTGCTCCTTCCCACGTCGGGAGGAGGCCAAGGAAACGGCTGGCTTGGCACCAAAGTGTGCCTGGTGGCAGCCGTGGGTCTCTAGCTCTGCCTCACAGCTCAGACAGGTCTCTCTTTCCTTCCATGGTCCAAGCTGGGAGGCCTGCTGACCAAGTGGTCCAGGGACTGCTCCGGGCAGGGTTCCCTCTCCTCCTGGCCCCAGCATTGCCACTACCCTTCTTGGCCATCTTTGTCAAGCCCGTTCTCCTCCATGAATCCCAGATTGCCAAGGTGGACTAGGACGCAAGTGTTCTTAGGTAGGGTCCCTGTAAGGCTCCATGGATGGATTTCAGAAGGTCCATGAACTTAAATAGGAAAAATAACTTTTATTTTCGTGAACCTCTAATTGAAGTTTAGCATTTCCCTCATGTATGAGTGTAGGCAACAAACCCACAGTACCTGTAACTGTTGCAGATACTGACATGTCACATTACAGTCACTGCTGTAGAGACTTCAAAACGTATCATGAAGGCTTGTTATGCTTCGAAACAGGTATTAGACATGCCGCCAGAGCTCATTATTTCATGCATTAGTACAGAAGCATATTTGTGAGTAGATCACATTTGAACATGCTTTCGTAACTGCATTTTGACATAATTTCTTTCATGATCCTTTGTTTTGTATTTTCTATATTCTAAGAGGGGGTCCACGGGCTCCACCAGCCCCCCCAAAGCGGTCCAAGGCACAAAAAAGATTAGGACCCCAGGACAGAGTGATTTCCAAGCATCCTCCGTATCCTGCCATTTTAGGATTCCGAGTATCTATTTCCCAAGGGCTCGACCATCAGCATAACTATGAAATTAAATTTGCTGATCATATTGCCGTTTTTTTTCCAATCAGGAAATAGATCCAAGCCGCAGCAGCCCTTCCAAACTCCCGGGCTTCCCACAGAATGCGCTCGGATGACGCTGGAAAGCTTTCAAAAATCCAGCCCTCCCCCTGCTTTAATTCCTTTCTTCCCCCCCAACAGATGTTGCAGGCCTGGTAAGGAAGCAACGTGTGTGACTCTCACGCCACGATTGATGGCGATTTTCGGTGGAGACAAACTTTTCTGGATCCCCAGCATCATCCCTCCTTCCAGCGTGAGGCAGCCCCTTGCAGGGTTCAGGGATGGAGGCCCTTCTTTAAAGAGGTGGAGGAGACTGCTAACTCCCCACCTGTCCACCAACTCAGCACTCAGGGCTGCTTCTCTCCAGCGCCAACGCCCTAGACCTCGAAAATAAAGGTTATGATCCTCAAACTTCCTTTTGAATGACTACTTGCAACCTCCTCTCCAGCTCATATCTTGGCCTGGCTTCTCCCCTACTAGCCAGAGCCACTGGTTTGCATTTCATTGTCTTTATAATTTAGAGATGCCTGACCAAGGGACCCTGGCAAGTGGCTATGCTTCTCGGGCCATCGGCTTCCCCATCTCTAGCATAGATGGCGATTGTTAGTTAAGGGCTCTTCCAGTTTCAGTGTTCTGGGAGCAATGTCACGTCACCTCTTTAGACAAATGCCCCAGAAACTTCCACAGGGTCAGGCTGTGGGGAATGGCCATTGTGACTATGATTCATGGCTCTCGTTTGGTGACTTGCCCTCCCTGAAAGAGGGAGACACGTGGAGCCACCTCTGGAGACGGGATGGGAATGAATGTGGGCTGCACGTCGAGTGCTTACTAACGGGCTTGGCACAGAGTAAATGCTCAGTAAAGGAAGCCATTAGGCTCAGAGACCAGTGTTGAATTACCTGCTCACCCACGGGCCCCGGCCGTCCAGGATCGCCTGGCTCCCCCTGCAAAGAAACAGAGCGGGGTCACTTGGGATGCATGACAAGCGTCTAGGCTTCCTGGAGAACACCCAAGCTGACTGGCCTTAGTCCCCACTGGTGGGGATGGATAGGGAACCTCATCACCAGAGTCTGGTCTTGGAGACTCCAAACAAATGGCAGGGACAAAGGGACATTAAGACAGGAACTTTGGCCCTAGAGATTACCCGAGTCACCCATATCCTCCTGGTGGCCCTTGCAGATTACTTGGCACCCTGATGTCTACATCGCAGGTGGGCCCTTCATCAAACCACTGCACTTTGTGGAGGTGGAAACTGAAGTGCAGAGAAGTAAAGTGACCTGCTTGAGGTCACACAGCAAGCTAGAGGTAGGACTAGAACTGGAACTTTAGTCTGACCGATTGAAGTCCTCATTCCAGGCTGCCTCACTGCAGGACAAGTACGGACAGACAAGCGGAATCAGGACACCTGGGTCCTCGACCCCAACCCAGCAGAGCTCTGCCGCCAACTCCCAGGTGACCTTGGTAAGTCTCATCTCTGCTCTGGGACCAGGCTCCTCGGCTATAAATAAGGGAGATCAGACTGGTTTATCTCCAAGGCTATTTCTAGCTCTCAAACTTGGTGGTCTCTCGTGGCCTTGTCTGTCAGCTTTCTCTCATGCTGGGGTGGCTCCTGCTCGTTTGGCAGCTGCAGAAGCCCTGGTTTCCCCACAGCATGAGCTGGAGAGAGGCGAACAGAACCGCGGGATAAATCCACCCAGGCTATGTCACCACTCCCGCCGCAGAAACCCTGCTGGTATCCGAGGGAGAAAGGCCAAGACCTCAGAGGGCAGAACGTGGGCTCAGCCTGGCCAGGGCTTTGGCTCACAAATGAAAGTGGCTCAGAGCAAGCCTGGTTCCAGCTCCAGCTCCTCCCTGAGACCTCGCGCTCATGCAACCCAGAGGGGACAGACAGATATGTGCCCATTGCCCCCAAGGGGAGGGGATGGTGGATGACCTGGCCCCCCATGCCCACCCTGCCTCTGCCCTAACCCTCTATAAACTCGCCCAGCTGCAAGCTTATAATCCCTGCCCAGGATGGGTGGGGACATCCAGCTCCTCTTGGGGAGTCCCTAGAAAGCCCAGAAGCTAGGCTGGCCCTGAGCCGAGGGTCATCACTCTCCTATCCAGGCCAGTTCTTTAAAATAAAGCTGTTAACAAATGTAATAGATATTTATTGTACATAATGAGGAAATATGGAGGCCCAGAAAAAAAAAAATCTTCTAGAATCCCAGCAGCCAGAGGTGACCCTGTGCCCCTTCCAGCGTCCACTCTGAGTGCCCAGGAACATGGAGCGACCGGCCCCGGTTACGGACTCAGATGGTAACGTTCGGTCTCAGAACCTGCTTCCTGCCACCACCGCGTGCACAGGCCTTTCCTCATCTTGTAAAGTCCTCCACCACGCCATCCTTGGTGGCTGCACTGTATCTTATTACTTGAGCACTATCTCACCGTGGGGCATTTAGCTTATGTCCGTTTTCCTGTGTTACCAAAACTTGGTGATAAATGGGGACCATTCCCCCACCTTGTCACGACTGGCCATGGAATTCAAGGTTCATCCTAGGTCATCATATGTTGGCTCCTCTTCTCTCCTCTCTTCCCCAGGAGCTTCCCGCTACCCTTCCTCAGCCCAGTCACTTTTAGGTCCCCTCACCTTCAAACCATCCGGGCCAGGCCTCCCAGGAAACCCCTTCCTGCCGGGTTGACCCTGCAACAACAGAGAGATGAATGAGAAGAGCTGGGTGGGGCAGCATTGCTGGGGTCCTAGGACCTGACATAGGGGATGGAGGGCAAATGCTCAGGGTGAGGGGTGGGGCAGGGACGCACAGCCCTGCTGTCACCAGGCTGTCCTAGTGACAGGGATGCAGGGAAGGTCTGCAGCTGTGTGACCTCGGGAAACTCTCCCCTCTCCAGCTGATCTCATTTGTAAACGGGGATGATGAAACCTGCTTTCAAGGAGCGGGAAATGGAAGAGACTGGATGAAAGATAACGGGCTCAGAGGAACGGAGAGTTCACGCCAGTGGTCCTCAAAGTGTGGTCTGGAGACCCCTGAGACCCGTTGAGGACATTCGTGTGGTCAAACGGTTTTCTTAAGGCTAAGATGTCATTTGCCTGTGTCACTCTTACTCTCATGAGTATAAGCAGAGCTTTCCAGAGGCGGTGGGACATGTGCTGTGGTCACCAGGCTGAATGCAGAAGCAGACCGGAGGATCCAGCTGACTTTAATTAAGCCGGACAGTAAAGAGATTCGCAAAAATGGTAAAACAATGCCACTCTTTTCACTAGCTTATTTTGCCTATGGAAACAAATCTTTTCCCATGAAACTATTACTTATTAACATGAAATGGATTCATTATTAATTTTAAATAGATTAATAAATACATTTCAAATTTCTCATTTCTAATCATTAATATTGTTAGATGTAACCCACACAAAGAAAAGCATTTTGGGTCCTCGTTCTCTTTTGAGAGTATCAAGAAGTCCCTAGACCAAGGAATTCATGACCTGCTGGTTGATACAATTGCTGGCATGAAGATGGGGGTGGGAAAAGCATCTTCCGGAAGGCCACGCAGAGCAGTGGAGAGGACACAGGGTTAGGTTCCAGGTAGGATGTCCCCACTTCCTGGCTGTGTGACATTAAGCTAAACCCCTCACTCTTTGAATCCCATTGGCCTCGAGTGAAACTAAGAAGAGTGATGCCTCTCTCATCGGACTCAAACGAGAAAGTAGTCATAAAGCACCAGCACATAGTAGGTGGCACGGGCAAATGTTGGTTTCCCGCCTCTTGTCTCTCTCCTTTGGGGTCTATTCTAGTCCCCTCACTGGGTAGCCCAAGGTCCCTGCTGATGTCTGCTCTAGGAGTACCATCCAGATGTTGCCTGACCGCACACAGCTGGCTCAGTTTCAGCAAATCTCACCTCCCCCAGGCGAATAACACTCACCTCTAAGCCCGGGGCCCCAGGTGGCCCCATGGGTCCTTCATCTCCCTAGAGTTAGGAGACACACGAGAGAGAAAAAGAAAGGAGAAAGTTAATTTGGCGGGACTCCTGGAAAACTTGCCTTGTAAGGAGGTAGAGGGGTGGGCAGAAGAGAGCCCTAGTAGACCAAGAGAAACGGCACACTCGGTCACTCTGCCTGGCCCTTCCCGGGGCAGAGCCACCACCTGTTGTGGCCTAGGAACAGGCCATACAGGGACTTCCCTGTGAATGGGGCCCTGGATGTCACCTGAATGTGACCAGCCTGGGTTCCTAGCAGTGCTGGGCAGGAAAGTGAAACCTCATCATATGCTATGGGAATAGAGCCCCAGACTGCAGCTCAGGGAGACAACTCTATCCTGAGTTCTGCCATTTACTCACTAGCAGACCTTAGCTTTGCTACGCCTCAGTTTCCCTCTCTGTAAAATGGTGCAGAAAAGAGATGATCATTCTAAAGTAAAATGACTGGCTTAAGCTGTGCTCCTGGAGGACAGCAAGGATTGCGTATGCTTTTCTGAAGCCACTCCCCAAGCATCACTCAGGATGGGTATGCATGTGCACAGTGTCTAGTGGAGACATGTGAACGATGGGAGGGAAGAAGGCACAGGAGATAAAAACGGAGACGTGAATGAAGGTATGAGTGAATAACTGAATCAATGAAGATGTGAGCAAGTTGCAGGCATGTTGAGTGGTAATGTGAGCGTAGTGAGAAGCACGTGGCCAGAACCATTTTTCCCTCCTCTCCCCTCTCTTCCCACATCTAGCTCATGGAGAATCTCCAGTCCTTCCCACAGGCACAGGCAGGCTCCAAACTGGTCCCTGAGGCATGCCGAGCCTGCCCATGGGGCCCCCTGCAGAGCTCCCCTCACTGCCACAGCTTCCAGGAAAGCAGCCCCACGTGGCAGCTCCCACAGCAGCATTGGGACGCCGCCAGACCCAGAACCAGCTGGATGCCTGCCTGTGGTCATAGCGAGACTGGGCCTCCGCACCCTCACCAGAGGCTATGTGTCACAGGGTCCTGGATCCAAGGTGGGTGGTGAAGGGTCTCCATGCAGGGGCAAAATCTGGGGCCAGCCCATGGGCTGGTTCTCTAACAGGCCTGCAGCGACCTTGCCAACCCCCTTCATCATGTGTAAGTAAACGTGCAGATCTTCTCTCCACCACTTAGTAGCTGTGCGAGTCATGTGATTCTCTGAGGCTACCCCAGGCAGCTCCCAGGAGCCCGTAAGTTAACAGCACAGGGTCTAGGTCATGGGCTCCACGGGCTTTGGGCTCAAGCAGACCTGGGTTTGAATCCTGGTCCTGCCTGCCACCACCATGGGACCCGACACAGTCTCTTCACCCTTGTGAGTCTCAGGGCTGCACTGGTGAAATGGAGCTGACAATGCCTACCCTCCCATATCAATGCCTTGATGAACTGTGCCGCCATGAGCAGGAAACTCCAGATCATTGGGGTGAAGTGGGGTACAGTGGATGGAAGAAGTGGCCCACCTGCCAGGCCAGGGCAAAGAAGGCTGCTGGAAGGGTCACAGGGAGGGCTGTCCTGACTGAGGTCCTGGTTCCAGGACCCAGGATAGAGCAGGCTGGGGGTTGGGAGAGGGTAGGCAGGGGAAGGGCCAGACAGTCTCACCTCAGGCCCCAGCTGCCCACGGGGTCCTGGCAGGCCTCGAGCTCCAGGCTTACCCTGGTGAGAAGGGAATGAAAAGGGGTCACAAAGGTGGCACCTCCATTTCCATCACAAGTTGGCAAAACTCTCCCAACCTCCAAGCCAAGTAGCCAGCTCTGGGGGCCTGTGGTTTCCGCAGATCTGCCCACTTCTTCAGCTGGAGCTGCCAGAGCAGAGGCAGAGACTCACCTTTGCACCTTCTGGGCCGTTGTCCCCAGGGGGGCCTATGTCTCCGGGGAATCCCTGAGGGGAGGCAGAGATCAGAGGTCATCCACGGGGATGGTGAAGGGAAGTGGGACGACCTGAGTTTCTATCCAGTCCTGTGAGGGTTGTGACCCTGGGAAGGTCAGGTAATTGCCCTGATTCTAATTCTAAAACAGCAAGAAAGGTATCAGCCCTACACCTTAGAGAGCTGCTGAGAAAATCAAATGCTACAAGGCAGGAAGGTCCTCCGCAAAAGATCAAGTACATTCAAGGTCATCTAACCCAGAATTTTTCAAGTCCTAGCCTGAAGAGGCCAGGGCCCAGAGCCAGCCACTGCCTGCTCTGACAAGTATCATCCTTTGATTGTAGGGATCCTGTCAGTGTGAGTAGGTTCTGAGTTTGCTGTGACTTTGAAGGGCTTGAAAAGTGCTGATCTGATTGCTCTCAGCACCTCCTGTTCAAAGCTGAATGCTCACTACATACTGGCCAGATGTGGACTCTGCCCAGTCCTTCCCACATGGATGACTTTGCAGTGGAAGCTTCTTCCTGACGTGGAGCTGAATCCCCTCTCTTCCCCCTCAACAATGTCGCGCTGTCCTTCTTGGCCCCACAAAGCACAGGGGGATCCCACTTTCCACAGTGGTCTATGAATAATCTGGAGACCAGTTACTCCATCCCCAGAAGCCTTCCCTTCTCTGTCCCCTCAACAGTTTCTAAGTCAGAGGGTAGGGCCTGGCTGCCCCTAATTGTCATCACCAGGACACCTATGTTTCTCTGAGTCCAAACTGACAAACACAGGCAAGTATAGGAACATCCCTTTCCTTGCTTTAGGTGTAATATGTCTGTTATTTCAGCCTAGAACCCCATTCACTTTGGGGGCAGCTTCACTACTCTCTCAGTCTCCTGCCAGCTACAACCAAAGTCTTTCATATATGATTCCCTGTGACCAAAATGCCCTCTCCCGTCTTGCCTTCATAAGGTGCCTTTTTTCACCTTCTTCTTTGACCTTTTGGTAATTCCCATTAAATTTCAGCTCAAGCATCCTCCCATCTTTCTCATTGGCAAAGGCAAGATTGGTCTTGAATTTGGAACTAACACAGCTAGCTGACGCCTCGTGTCTTTTTCTTCAGGATGAGGGGCTAGACATCCCATGCATCGCCGACTCATTGTGTGACCCCAGGCAAGTTCCTGAGCCGCTCTGGGTCTCAGCTTCCTCGTCTGTAAAATGGTGACCATTCTAAGGCTGACAGGGAATAATGTGTGCAAAGCACTTAGCTCAGCCCCTGATGCCTGGTAAGTGCTCCATCAAAATCTCTGTGTGTCCTGGGAAAACAAGTCTGCCTGAGATGGGACCATCTCCAGAGAGAACTTGGCAATGAGGACCCTGATCAAATTCTGATGCTCACACAGGCCCACAGATGTGTCAAAGAGATCATTTGTGCTGGGGCTAGAAAGTTGAGGCTCTCGCCCATGGTCTCTGAGAAATGAAGCAAAGACCCAAGGAAGGCGCTGACACACTCATCAGCTTCTGTCCTCAGCTAAGCAGAGCCATCTTCTGAGTCAGCCAATCCAAACAGAACACAAAGCTGGGAGAGGCAGATGGTTCCAGGGACCCAGCAGAGAGCCAAAGTGGGCCTTACTTGCTACAAGTAGCAGTGATGCCGAAGAAGTCACTTTCCTGCTCCGTGACTCACTTTCCTCCTGTGTAACCTGGTGGTAGCAAAGCCACCCTCACGCTATGGTGGCGAGTCAACAAGCTCTCACCCCGAAGATGCGACACAGCCTCCTGGCACGAGGTGGAGCCTAATAACTGTGCGGGAGCATGCTTTCCACCCTCCCTGGCCAGGCTGCTGGGAAAACACGGACTCTCAGAAAAGTCTTTTTCCACAGTGACCAGGGGGAGAAATCAGGGCCATGGAAGAGAGGCCAACTCCATTTGTCTAAAGATAGACTGTGTCATGGCCAAAGTCAAAACAGTGGAAAGTAAGAACTTGAATCTTTCAGGAAACACTCCCTCATCCATCTGGGTGTTACCACGAGTGGTCTTTGGAAGGGTCTGGAGCACCTGGCAGAGCCAGACTTTTGTCTCCGAGACCCACAGATGAGCAATGCCCCAGGCCAGGGAGTTGAGGGTGGGTGGGGCCTCTGGCTGGGGTTAGCTGAGACCCTCAGAGGACCTGGGTGCTGATGATCCTGGACAGACAATGGCCTGGCGCTGCTCACTCTCTTCTCTAGAGCGAGTCCCCAAATGAGAGAGAGGAGGCCAAAAACAGCTCCCCGACCTGTCTCGCTCCATCGTATGTAACACCAATGGAGGAACATTTAGTAAACCTATGCTAATGCTCACGTGGATCAGAAACTCACAGGTTCTACTTACTTAACTAGAATTAGTATATTAATTGCCATGTCCATCCTTCACTATTTCTCACTCTCCATTCAAACACCAGAATTTTACATTTGCTTATTGCTTCTCATACCTGGGAGCTCTGAGCTCTGAACTTTTTCAGGGTGGGTTTGAGTGTCTGGAAGAATCTCAGAGCTCAGAGGGGTTAGATGCCTCAAACCTCAGGGAGAGAATGTGGGAAGTTCCTCATACAGGTAGGAACAGTAGGGCTCAGAGGGCTCTCCTGATAGTTTTTCTGGAAACTGTAAAGGTGTTCACAAAGCTGAAGCGGGTCTCTGAGCCACTTAAAAGGGGCAGAGGCAGAAAAGGAAAGACTGCTGATCTCAGAATATCTATTCTCAGCCCCATCCCTCATTTACTGTGTGACCTCAGGCAAGCTTCTTCCTATCTCTCGACCCTGGTTTTCCAAAGACAATGCCCACTCCCTGTGGTAGCCAAACAGAGAAATAGGGCAGCACATACCTCAGGTCCAGGCGGCCCAGGAAATCCAAGGGATCCTTTGTCTCCAACTTTGCCCTGTGGAAGAGAAGAGATTACAAGGGAGGCAGGGGTAAGTGAGGGCTCACCTTTCACCTGACCCCTTCTCATAACCCCTTGGTCATGGGTGGTTGGACAAGCTCAGGGGCATATGAATGAAATCTGCCTAGATAGCTAGAAGGCGCTACTACTGTCCACACCCCACCTTCTACACTGACTAGCCATGGGATCCTGGGCAAGTCGCTTCACCTCATGGAACCTGTTTCCCCAACTATAAAATGGAAGCAATAAGAATTCTCTAACCCCTGGGGGGTTATTGTCAGCCTTCTAAGAGATGGAGTACGAGAAGGATCTGATACATAGTAATATTCAATAAATAAACAACACCCACTGCTATTATTAATGCTGTTACTGTTGTTTGGAGCCCAGGGTTCTCTTCAGAGCTCTGCCAGTGACTGAGCCTATCTATGATGCTGGAAAGTTCCTGCCCCTCTGGGCCTCAGCATCCTCATCTATAAAGTGGGCCAATCTCCCTCCCTTCCTGCCCTGCCCTGCTCACCACCCAGAGCTGCTACAAGAGGAAGTTGGGTCCTGGACGACTATTTGGAGAGTGTAAGGTTTGAGGGTCTCGGAGCAGAAGGTACTTACCAGGGGCCCTGGCTTCCCCCGTGCACCTGGGAACCCTGGCAATCCCTGGCTCCCCTGGAAAAGACCCAGAGCAGGCTGGGGTTAGTGAGGAATAGAAATAGATGAACAGCTGCTCAGTCATCCTCGCCAGCCTGAAGCCTGGAGAACACACGCCTCTGGGGAGGATGGGCTATCCCCTCACTTTCCCTGCTTGCAGGGAAAAACACTAGCTCTGCACCCCTGTGGGCTGGGCCCCAGAAATGCAAAGGTGAAACAGCAGCCCCTGTCCTCTAGGTTGTCCTTGAGCCTGGGCTCCAGCAGGCACACAGTGCCCTTTAGGCCTGGGGCAGTCTGGAGATGGGCCCAGGAACAGCAACTCGGCCTGCGTGGCTGGTAACCCGGAGACATTGAGGCTGGGTCAGGACAGGCCAGCCAGGACAGAGAGAAGAGGGAGAGGGAGAGCTGGCCAACATATGGGCCCCATTGACTGGTGGGGTGAGGTCCAGACGTGGCCACATGGTGCAGGACATAAGCAGAGAGGAGCAGGCTTCGGCAGGCTGCCTTGGGTCATCAGCTTGTAAGGCCAGTTACTCACTCACTGACTCGAACGTGTCCTAAATGTTCACTCTTCTGTGCAGGACACTGAACCGACTGCACCAGGGCAGTCTGGGGCCATATTTCTGGGGAACATACTGTCTGGCAGGGGGCTGAACACGAGTCCCCATCAACCAGGGGAGAAAGGTGCTGCCACAGCTGAAGGACAGACAGGCTTCTCAGACCACTCAGAAAAGGAAACAGCCATGTCCTGAACAGGTGGGGAAAATGGCATCTGAGCAGGGTCCTGAAAGATGGAGACGGGCTTGGCTGGGCAGACAGTGTGCCAGGTGAGGCTGCTGTGTGTGCAAAGCCTAGACGGCCAATGGGCAGTTTGGTGAGGCTGGGCACAGGGCTGTAAGGACAAGGGACAAGAAAGTGTCAGAGGGACCTGCTCACTGGGTACCAGAGTGCTGGGGTGAGGAGCCCAGATTTCATTCTGGGAGCAGTAGGGAGCCATAGATAGTTTGTGAGCACAGAGTAGAGCAGTGAGGCAGTGAGGCAGACTGGGAGGGAAGAGGCTGGGGACCTGGGAATAATGCAGGAGGTCTTTGTAAAGTCCAGGGAAGAGATGATAAGAGGGTGGATCAAGGACAGAGAACACAGGATCGTTTGAAAGGAAGCTATCTCGGGTGGGTCCTGGCCCATGACGGTCCCCAGGAAAGGAAGCCGGGGACAGAGAAGAACACCACATGGGGCAGGGAGAGTCTATTGCAATTACCTTGTCTCCTTGGAATCCGGAATCTCCTGACACACCTGGAACCCCTTGTTCACCCTAAATACACACCAGCAAAGAAGGTTACAATGGAGGGCCCAGTGGGTTCTGGAAGCCTTCCCCACCTCCAGACCCAATGGCAAGGTACGGCTTTGCTGAGACTGTTCCCAAAGTGTGTTCGCGAAGTGACCAGCAGCAGCCTTGTTAGCATAAAGGGCAGGAAGGCCTGAGAAGGGAAGGCAGGCCCTGGGGTGGGGTTGGCGGGGAATCAGCCATTCTATCTGCACATCTACCTGGGGTTGCTCAGATGGCTGAGAGCTCTACGCACGGAAGCTAAACTGCCTAATGTCACCTGGCCTTTCTGGCAGAACTGCCACTTGTGGGTCAAAGGAACTGTTTCCTGACTCTCCATTCTCTTTGTCATCAGCTGATGCTACACAGGGGTGAGTGCAGCTTGTACGATGGTCCTGCACGTCTGCAGTTCCTGAGCACTTGCATCTGTTGCTCGATACTCTTCACCACCAGACTGCGAGCTGTCACCTCTTCCTTCTGTGGGAGTTTCTATTGCCAGCAGTCAGCTTGGGTCTGCTTCTCACTAGCTGCTTCTCATCAGCTCTAGCCTGAGAGGCCAGAGCACCTGGCTTGTTAAGACTACGTGTAAACAGCGAGGCAGCCGGTCTCGAGTTAGGTCTGTGTGTTTCTTCTCTAAGATGACGTGTTGCAAAGGCTTGTGACACCGATTCTGGCTCTGAGAGGTTCTCTTCTGTTCCCTCCCAGTTTTCAGCCACATCTTGATAAACGAGCTGTCGCAGAATGAGATCAGGAGACGTTTCTCCTAAGGGCCAGAACCACCTCGCGCAGCCCTCATCCTTTCCAGCTTCCCATGGCAGACACATTCCCAACAGCACATCAGCCCCAGTGCTCGGAAAACACTCAGAGCCTTGGGAGCAGTTGGAAGAATGGGGAGAAAAACGCAGGAAGAACAGAGAATCTTAGAGAATCCACATCGTGCAGCCGGGGCCACGACCCAGAAGAACTTCCTTGGTAGAACAAAAGCCAGAATTTTAAAAAAAAAATTTTTTTTTTGCAACTTAACTTTAGTTTTTCCGATTTGGAAGATGCTGTGCCACGTCTCAGTTTTAGGAACCAAAGGCCATTTTTTTTTTTTTTTATGTCCAAAGGAAGAGTGTGTGTGGGGGGGCAAAAATGTTTTAAAAGGCACCTAAGAAATCGGGACAGCAGATTTGGAGAAGGCTGACCCTGGAGCAGGCGTCTTGGTTCCGGAATGTGCCTCCACAGAGGGAAAGAGGGAGCCAAGTGGTTGTAAGTGGGACCAAGGCCAGGCTGGATTATGGAAAATCTAACGTTCTAGGCAGAAGACCACAGAACATGAAGCGATGGCTCTGTCATCCCAGGGAAGGGCTGAGGGGTGGGAGGTGGGGGAAGAGGGGCTGATTAGAACCCCACTTCTTGCAGCATTAAGACCCAGCCCCAGCCAAAGAGGCAAAAAAAGATTTCTTCTTTTGTTTTTTTTTTTTTTTTTCCCCCAACCCTAAAGACTTATTTGATTCTCCTGAAAACTACGGGCAGGGAAATAATTTCCTCCTTCTCTTTTTTCTTTTCCAGAGCTTTCACATCTCTGAATGTCCCAGGCTCCGCCAGCCAGCAAGCCAGCAGAGTTCTATGCGACACATTTATTTCCATGTTTCTGAAGAAACAGTGAGCTGGAGGCCAGCTCTGCCTAAGAGCCTATAAAAAGCTCACGGCCTATACTCCCATTTCTCCCACTTCCTTTCTCCCTCATCCGTGACTTCAACATTTCCGGAGAGCTGATGTCTCCAACCTCAGGGTAAACAGGTAGCTGCGGGAAAGCCCCCACCTCCAGTAGAAAGCCCCTCCATCTCCAGAGGGAGGGCTGGAAGGGAAGGCTTAGCAGCCAGCAGGGCAGTGCCCGAGGGCGGAGCTGAGGGGATGCAGCTGGAGGCTTGGGAAGAACAATAGGAGATGAAAGAGGTGGAAACAGATGGAGAAAGGTCTGGGGGTTATCACACCCCTGGCTACCTAAGGTGGGGGGCAGGGGCATAAGACAATCTGGGTGTGCCCATTTCAGCCCAGCTGTCCAGGAGACCAATATCACTGAGTATCTTCTGACAAATCTCTTCTCTTGGGGTCTGCATCCCCAGCTGAGAAATGCAGGCACTGGGAGAGGAGGCCTTCTGGTTGAGGTGTCTGGAGGCAGGTGCCTGGGTTTGAATCCTGACACTACATACCAGCTGTGTGGCCTCAGGCAAGCTTCCTATCTCACAGGGTGGTTGTAGGATGGACGAGTTAATCCTCACAGAGTGCCCAAATGGTGCCCAGCACTCATACCTGTTCCTGTTCCTCAAGTTCAGGAGCAGAGTCATCTAAAGACGGGTGAAGGAGCCTGGCCTCTCCTCCACTCAGGCTTATAGAAACGTGGATGCTGCCTGAAAGCCCTCCCACACCCCCTTGAGGTGCCTGGTTGTCAAAAGACCAAGAGGGGAAGGGCAGGAAGACAGCCACAGGGCAGAGCACAAATAGCACTGGCCCCCACCTCCACGTCATTGTCACTCAGGTGCTGTGTGATCCAGGCCAGGTGCTACCAGCTCTGGGCCCTGGAGACCACCTACCCACTTCCAGCTCTGCTCTGGCACAGGGTAAGACAGTGAGAGTTCAGTGGCAGGGCTGTGCAGAGCACATCTGGCAAGGGTGGCCTCACCACGACAGCCGGGAAGAAACCCGAGCAGGAGCTCAGGGTTCTGGCTTTCCTGTTGCATTTTCTGACCACGTGCTCTCTAGGATGGGTTCCTAATTCCACCCTGGGAGGTTTACATGAATTTCTTCTCTCCTCTGCCTAGAGACCTCACATCATACCTGCCCTGGGGCCCATCATCTCAGCAATGCTTTGCCCTTTGTCCCCCACTCCCACCCTCTTCATTCCACAGCTTTGACCTCAAAGTCCAGACACTTGCCTCAGCTTTGCTCTCCGAATTTTGACACCTACCTTGCTTTACACCCTGCCTGTGCCTCAACAGTCCCCCATCTGCCAACATCTGCCTGCCCCCATAACCATCTGTCTGAGCCCCACCCAAAAGTACAAGGAAGAAGCTGGGGAGCACCGATGTAGTTGGGGGGAAGGGCAGAGGGGAGGCAGGAGGAGTGCAGGGGAGTGGACCTGGCGAGAAGTCAGCAGCAGCACCAAGGCGGAGGGGGGTCGCATGCAGATAAAACACAGTGCAATAAGGGAGTATTCAGATCACCTTATCACCTTTCAGTCCGGGCTCCCCCATGTTTCCCATCAGTCCCTGCAAGACAAAAGCCAGGGTCCAGCTGTGAGGGAGGTTGGAACCACAGACTTCAGGGGCCCTGGCTTACATCCTGACTTGCTGTGAGCGCCCCCTGCTAGATGCCCCTGCCCAGGGCTCACTTCTCTCATCTGTAAAAAGGATAATGACTCCTGCTCCTAGGGCAATGGTGTAGACTGAAGGAGCAGACTGTAGGGGCGGTTGACTCATGAACCACAGCACTGGACAATCCGGGGGAAAAGGGTGCTGATAGGGAGACGTGGGCCTACCGAGCAGTGTCGGCCAAATGGAGTCATTCCAGACTGTGGCCCTAGCAGTTTTAGCCCCTCTTTCTCTGGCATGCCCATCCCACTAAGGGTGCTGATTTGCCGTCACAGTTTCTATGTCCCTGGTGATGTCCTCCACTGGACTTTCAGTGCCCTTAGGTCTAGAACCAAGTCAGACTCATACTCAGATGGAGGACTGCTGTCCAATAAGGATGTCTGGCATTAGAGACATAGATAAGACTGGCTCTCAGGCCTGAGAAGGGCCAAGCTCCTGGCCTGCCCGCTTCCACCCCAGCACCCCTCTGCGAGTACCGCCAACCTCTCATCTCCCAACATCACGTCAGAGCACCCTTCCTTCTGGGCTGAAATGGGTCAGGGGCTGCCTGGCTGGGACAAAGCCTGGAAAAGAGAATGGTCCTTTTTACCTTCATGCCCTTGGGTCCTGGGTAGCCAATTGGACCCAACGCTCCCATGTCGCCCTGGGAAGAGAAAGAGAAGGGATGCTGTGAGAGGTGGTCATCCTGTGGGGGGATGGTTTCCAGGGGCCAGGCTTCCAAGGACATAACCCCACTGGATGGTTCTGGGAATTAGGAACGTTCTTCAGTCTGTTGACTTCTACCGAAGTGCTGGAATAAATTTCACATCAGTCCCTTCCAAAGGTCATTTCTTAATTGTTGCCCCTCCCTCACCCTTCTTTCCATATCTTATTAGAGATTAGATCTCTCTATCCCTATTAGGTTCTTTACCTCTCATACTAGCTAAGAGACTCAGGGCTTTTCGTCCGACTTCTTCAGACCTCAGTCTCTATAGATATCTATAAAACAGAGACAATAATCCTTCCACCTAAGCAAGCTGCTATACACGTTAAATAAGCAGACCCAGGGGCTTCGATTCTTCTAGCTTAGTGAGGGGAAGGCACTTTCTGCTTCCCAGAAGCTCTGCCATCTCTTTGGGAAGGCAGCAAGGAAGGAGTGGGGCTGTCAATCAGACACCCAGGAGATGGAGACAGACCTAGCCAAATGGTAAGATGCTGGACCACAGGTTGAAGACCTACTTTCAGCTCACATTGTCCCAGGTGGAAACAGCAAAGTTTCCAGGCCCTGGGGAGCGGGGAGGCAGTACCTCAGTGTACGTCAAAGCCAGACCACCTGGTCCACTTCTCCCCTGCTGCTCACTCATTGTGTGATCTAGGGTGGAGGGGTGGTTACCTTTCTGTGTCTCCGTTTCTTCATCTAACGAATGGGGATTAGCTCTACGACGTACCTTCTGGAGTTGTTTTGAAGAGTTATGAACTTAATGTATAAAGTATTCCGAACTGTGCGGAGGCATTTCTGGTTGTCATAGCTGAAGAAATAAATGTTACTGGCATCTATCTAGTGGACAGAGGCCAGGGATGCTGCTAACTATCGTACAATGACCAGGCTAGCCTCCCACAGCAAAGAATTATCTGCCTCAGAGTGTCAGTAGTGCCGAGGTAAGAAACCATGGTTTATAGAGTAAAGTGACTAGACTTTCTCTAAATAAGCCTACTCTTTTTCTCTTAAATCTCCTTACTTCTTATTCACCCCTATCGCTACTGCCCACAGTCATGGCCATAATATAAGTCCATGCCCAGAGAGTGAAAGCCCTTGAACATGTTCTCTTCTCTTCCTTTTGCATCCTCTATGACAGATCTGTGTGTCTGGCTGCTGGGTGAGTCCATCAATGCCTTAGACCTCTCTGGGCCTCAGTTTCCCACGTCTCTGAGTCAGGCTCCATGGAGGCCCCTGTAAAGTGCTCTGAAGCAATGGAGAAACAAAGGCTGCCCCAGGGAGCCAGGTTCAAGAATGGGTGTCTGTCGGAGCTGCCTGGAGACGACCCGGAGGGAGGCTGGGCAGAGGATGAAAACTCACATTCCTGCCTGCCGCATGCACAAGAGCCACAGGGCCTGTGCAGCGGACTGCCCCGAGGAGAGGGACAGAGGGACCGCACATTGGTCCCAGCCAGGAGCATGGCCTGGCTGAATCAATGCCAATTCTCACCCCCAACCCCCTACCAGAAGGACAGGTCCGCCAAGGCAGATGCCGCAGTCTGGCTGTGGCCCTGCCATGCATTGGCTGTGTGATCTTGGGCGAAACACTCTCCCTCTCTAAACCTCAGGAATCCCACCTCGCTGGGTCCAAACCAGACCTTCTAGCGGAGCCTTCGCTGAGAAAATCTGCTTTCAGTTCCCCTGAAGTAATCTCCTCATTGAGAAAGAGGGGTGCCCGTTTCATAGGCGCCGGCAGTCATAAGAACGACACTGCTGGCTCAGCCCTGTGCCAAGCACCTTACACGCGTCGACCCAATGATTCCTCACACCAGACCTTGAAGATCTGTCCCCACTTTACGGATGAGGAAACTAAGGCCCTGAGAAGTTAGGGCTTGAGCAAATAGAGCCAGACAGAGCTAGAGGCAGGTCACCTCTAGAGCATCTAGGCAGTTCTCGGAGAGGACGAATGAAGGGAGTGAAGAAGCTGGAATTGCTGGTCCAGGAGAGGCTGGAGTCAGAGGACAAGCCATCCTCTCAGAGAGCAGCACTTCAGCAGGCCACTTCGGTGACTTTGCTCTCCCTCTCTTTTTCTGGATGAAGGGAGTGAGTGGGGGGAGGCACCCCAACTCCCCTGTGGTGCACAAATAAACAGAGCAGGCCCTGCTGGCACGCTGGCTCCAACGGGGGCCCAGTGTGGGCAGAGGACCAGCGGCAGCTCCGAAACACAGGCTCCTTCTTTCCCACTCCGGGCTGAGGCAGCTTGTTGTGTGGGGACTGAAGTCAGGACAGGCCTGACGAACGCCTGTGTGGGGCCACGAGCAGCCACAACAGCACCACATCCCCGCACACGCTCGCTGCCTCTGCAGGCCTGTGCAGAGGGGTCTGCATGTGGTGGGGCAGGGAAGCATGGAAAAGGGACTCTGGCTGCAGGGGACAAAGGGACAAGGTGGTGCTCGCTTAGGGCGGGTGTTCCCCATGTCAGTGGGACCCCCACAGCGGGCTATCAATGCATTTAGGGGAAGAACAGAGAAAACTCCAGGCCACTTTCCTCCTAGCACAGAACACCAGTCCGCTCTGCACTAGACACCCCCGTGAGCAGCCTGAGTGACACACAGAATGTTGTGTCCCCACGAGAAAGAACAATGAGTAATGCCCTGATTCTGGATCCTGTTTCCACTTCTGCCTAAGTTCCCAGACACCGCTCTACACACTCTGCCCTCATCTCACTGGCTCCCATCAAGAAAAATTCTAACAACTGCATCTGCATCTATTTACAGAGCTCCTACTGTGTGCCAGACACCACGCTCGACACTTCCTAGTCTTGTCAGGTCCTTCTCAGCAAGAGATTACCTGTGCCAGGAACAGTGTGGGCAGCTCAGACACTCGCCAACTGCTCACAGTAACCCCATGAGGTCAGCACAACTCTTAGTCCCGTCCCGTTTTGCAGATAAGAACACTGAGGTTTAGAGAGAGATGAAGCAACTTGCCCAAGACTAAACAAAGACAGGGGGCGGAGGGAGGGCCAGAACCCAGGTCTGTCTGTCTGGCTGGCCCTACAGCCCACGATCACTAGCCCTGGATCAACTCTGTTTATCTCAATAAAAGCCCAAGGATGCCTTTCCTCATTGCTATCACTTATAAGTGACAGGGCCTGAGGACAGACAGGCTTCAGATGCAGAAATAGATGTGGGTTCTGCACCTTCGACGTATGCCATGGGGCTTGCCAGAGATGCCTGAAAGAAAACCTGGGGTGCTTCTGGTGCCCACCCTTCATGGCAGAGGAGCTGGTAGGGCCTCCCTCCCTCTCACACAGCTCACCTTCCTGCCCTGCTGTCTCTCTACAGCTTTGACATCCTTGGCCACTGTTTCCTACACCAAGAGTGTTCCGCCCTGTGCTCGCGTTGTTAACGGCCGTTTATCCTCCCCACCACAGCACCAGCATCACTTCCCTTCCCTAGGCCAGGTCAGGCCCCTGCTGTCAAGTCTCAGAGCCCCACGTGGCTTTCACTCCTAGCCCTTTCCACGCTGACGACCATTTGTGTGTGTATCTATGTGGCCACCTCCTGCCCCTTGCCCCAGAGGAGCCACTAACAGCAGCCTAATTAATGGATGAAAAAGAAACCTACACACTCGCATTTAGAAGCCTCTAGGGGAAAATCTGGCTGCAGTGTTTCCTGGAACTGCCTTTAAAGGCAACAGGCTTCTTTCTAGAAACTCTAATAGAGGGTCCCAAGTTTAGGGACCAGGACCTAGGGGTTGTGGCCAGTCCTGGCTCCTGTGTGGCCTTAATAAGCACCATCTCTCACACGGAACTGCCCCTGGCATTGCCAGTCCATGCCTTCGCGCATCTGCTCTCTCCAATCAGCACAGAAGTCATATGGAGCCGGCCACGGGCTGCGATGGTGAAGAATGTGAGCTGTGCACACGGGCCCAGGTCTTGTTCATCGGTTATGTGACCTTAAACAGGTGTCCCAGTCTCTCTGAGCTCAGTCTCCTTAGCTGTGCAATGGAAAGTCCACTCCCTCCCCTCAGAGGCTTGCTGTGAGAATCAAGTACTTAGCACAGGGCACCGCGCATGAGGGTTAGGTCAATGCCAGTTAGTGGGGTTCCAGATCTTGCTTCATAGACAAGGAAACAAAGCGAGATGATCATTTAGTGCCAGAATACGGTGGGCTCATCCATTATACCCCACATGTTGGGTTTTGGCCAGATCATATATTCTTTGGGTCTCAGCAAACGGAGGAGCCAAATTCCCTGTGTCACTCAGAATGAAAAAGACAGAAATCTTTGTTGAACAGATTTTGGAATCAGGCACACTTTTCTTGAGAGACACCCAAAGGTTTTGAATTACTCAAAGGGAGCTGTGTAGAGGCAGTCTCACCTCAGAGGCTGCAGGGGGCCACACAGGCCTTGGTTACAAGTCTAAGGCTGGCAGCTTCAGGTCCCAGCCTCCCCATCTGGGTGACCAGGATACCACAGCCTGCCTCGAGTATCTCAAGGCTCCCACAGCCTAATGCATGTCAACACACACAGAGCAGACAGACACTCCATAAATGTTAGTCTGTCCTCTCTCGCACTTTCTCCTGGCTGCAAAGACCCGGGGAACACGGAAAGTTCTGGCTTCAGTCTGCAAGCAAATTGCTTCAGCTGACTAGACAGAAGGCATTGAATAAATCTGAATCTCCACTAAAATTAATATCAATACGTGGAATTCCCATTTGCTCAGCTAAAAACCCACATCCTGTGGGAAACCGAAGGTGACTCACAGTCCCTCTCCCCCTTTAACTCCTGTTCAAACCCAAGTTCCTTTGTCTCCCTCTTTCTGGGGAGGCAATCTCCTCCCAGGCACAGAAGTTGCTGTTCCCCCAAATCCAGGGCTAGAGTGGAGCTCGGCCCTGTGACCTGCAAGGCACGAGGAGAAGGGGAACATCACCTTGGCAGCAAAAGGGGTTTTAAAATGGTGCAAAGAGGGGCTGAAAGTGGCGGGAGAAAGACTAAGGGCATGAGGGAGGCGTGAGAAGAAACTCGCCAACCTTTGGCAAGTGACATCACAAGGGGCACAGCATTTGAGAAGTGCCAGGATGCCCAGGGCTCAGCCCCAGCTAAGATCCTTCAACAGGGGAGCAGGAAGAAGAGTGCCCTAGATTAGGAATTGGGGACACAGCCTCTGACCATGCCTCTGTCCTCTCTTGCCTTACGTGTGCCCTTGACCAAGAGCCTCAGTTTTTCCATTTGTCACACGGGATTCTCCTAACAAACACTGTGAATAGGTTTGCCAGAATGAGCAAATAAAAACACAGACTACCCAGTTAAACTTGAAGGTCAGATAAACAATGAAGGATATTTCAGTATAAATGTGTTCTAAATATTGCATTCGAAAATTCAAATTTCACTGGGTGTCTTGTATTTTATCTGGCAACACTAACTGTGGAGAGAAAAAGGAGCGCAGGTAGGACAAGCTTTGCAAAAAGCCAGGAGGGCCCAGGGCCGTGACAGCAGTCCTAGTCTTCAGAATCTGTGTGGATTCAGCCAAGCAAAATTTTTGCTCATCTGAGAAGCCAATCTAGCAGGCACCGGGACAATGACAAATAGCAATATGCGCCAAGGACGACAGGTAGGAAATGTGAACATCCCTTCAAAAAGGGTGTCGGAATTAGGATTAGATAGCCCTGGAAAGGGGCCTTGGGAAGAACAGACAACGATCATCTTTATATCTCAGCATCTCCCAGGGCAGGACGATGACTCAGGCTCAAAACACAGGAAAACGTGTACAATGAGAACTCTGTGAGGATGGGTCAGGCTCCCACAGGAAGGAGTGTCTGACACCAGGGTGTGCACGTTGGAGTTTCATGACTGCATGACCAAGAAAGGGCCCCTGCTGGTCTCAGAGAAGATTGAACCAGAAGGCTTGGGAAGTCCCCATAAAGTCAGATTTCTTTCTCCAGAGTATCTAGGTCAGTGCCTTGTGCCAAATAAGGTGCTCAGCAAAGGACATCAGGGATGACAAATCCATGACTCATGTATTGACAGGTCCTAATCCCAAGCCAAGGCAGGCACCGCTAATCAATCGCAGCATCTTCTCCCATCAAGTTCCGATGTGACTTTGAAATCTTTCTCAACGCAGCAATCTAGACAACTGCTACCAGGCACAAAATAGCTCATGCATGTAAAACTATCATCATCACCATCAACCATTATCACTATACTTAGTACTTCTGGAGTGCTTACTGTGTATTAGGTACTTTATAGGTACTAGTTTCTTAAATCCTCACAATAAAGCTTCAAGTTAGGTATCTGCATTATCTCTACTTTAGAAACGTAGAGCTAGGATTTGAACCCAGGCAACCTGATTCCAGGAACCGCGCTCTTAGGCGTGAGACTAGGCTGGACTATGCACATCTGTGGTCCTAACGAGAGTGGGCACAATAACCCTGTCTCACAGAGGGGGTCCCAGAGGTTCCAGGACACAAAGCCATAACTGAAGACCACAAAGCCAGGAGGAGGGGAGGCCAGCATTCTAACCCAAGTTGATGTGACCCTCTACCCCCACCCACCCAGGTTCTGCTCACATCCACCTGAGCAGGAGCTCATCACCACTGGGGGCCTCTGCATCCTCTTCCCGGGACTGGCCTCCCCAGGACATCAGGGCTGCCTTCTCTACCCTCCCTCTGGACAGAATTTCTCAGCACAGTTGTTGGAGTGAACAAAGCTGCAGCCTAGTTGCCATACTATGTAACAGTGTGCTTGTGTCCCTCTATGGCACCCCAGACTAAAACTTCACAAGGGATGAGCCAGAGGAACAGAGCAAAGGGGGCATCAGATGCTGGAGAAGCTCCTAGAGTCATCTCTCAGGCTCAGACCTCTCACTGGCTTTTGGGGTCGGACCTAAGGTCAAGGCCTACCCTCTGAAGGCCCAGCAGGGAGGCCCTGCTTTGGGCTAATAGAACCACTCCCCAAGGCCTACCCCAATGTGGAATGGAGTCAAGATCAGATTGCCTCCCACCTCTCTATGTACAATCTTATCTCAGCCCAGGGCCTATCAGAACCAAAAACAGTAATTAATATAACAATATTTCCCACAAAGTGCACACTTAACTATGGGCTAGACCATGTCCAAGGACTGTATATGTGATGCCTCATTTAATCCTCACAACCGCCCCAAGAGGATTCTACCATCACGCCCATCTCTGAACGAAGGCTCAGAGAGGGCAAGTAACTTGGCCCAGGTCTCACAGCCAGGATGTGGTAGGGCTGTGACTAAAACTCAGACAGTCTGGCTCCAAAGTCAATGCTCTAAAGAGAAGAATGAAGAAGACTGCCCAGCGTGGCCCAGAGCCTCAGCTCCCCTGCCAGTCACTTCCTTCCTCTGGACCTGAAGCTCCTCACCTGTCGAAAGTGCATGCTATGACCTGCCTGGACCTCTTTGCACAGCAATGGACATGGAGCAGGTGTGCAAGGACACTGGCAGTCTCATGCTCCAAGCGGCCATCCCCATTTAACTAATGAAAAAATGGGCTCAGAGAAGGTAGATGATGTACCTGAGGTCACATAGTAGGGTTTTCCTCCCAGAGCCCCCTGCCCAGGCTGGTCTGTACTGCTCCCCAGCTCCTCCTGGGGTTTGATAAGGGAGGGACCTTTTTTCTTTAGGACTTATTAATTACTCCCCACACCCTGCCACCTGGCCCTCCCCCTCCCCAGGTATCTGTGTACTTACAATGAGGCCAGGGACTCCTGGGGGCCCTGGCAGGCCCAGTTCTCCCTGAAAATAAAGAGACCAAGGTGGTTAGTTGCTCTGTGTCCCTCTCAGGTCACCCCCTCCACATCGTCCTCCATGCAGGTGCCTGGTAAAATCCTTCAGGTTGACCATTTCTTGTTCCTGACTCTGCTGAGCTTGTTCTGAAGTTTAGACAAGACCCTTGTTCCTTCTGCGATCAGCTTCCCATGTCTGCAAAATGGGAAGGTTGGATTTCCAAGGCTGGTATCTTCTAAGTATGAAAGCATGGGCAGAATCCTGATCAGAGTAATAAAGATGTGTGGGATGCTTAACCCTGAGGATCTCATTTCACCCTGCCTTTATAAGATGGCAAAACTGAAGCATGAGAGGTTAAATAATTTGCCTAAAGTCAAGTGCAAAAAAATAACACAGTGGTAAAGGCTCTAAGATGAGAGCCACCAGGCTGGAGGCGACAGGCCTCCATCACCACCACCAGAAGAAGGCTCGCAGGTTTCCACCTCCCAGGGCCTCTGAGATGCTGCAACAGCTCTTGCCAAGGGGACAGGAGATGTGGCTGTATGCGACAGTGGGCAAGTTTCTCTTTCATCATCTCTAAAAATGGACCTTCAGTTGCTTGCACCAGAAAATATGGGTCGAGGGGTTCAGATCAACTTCAAAATGCAAAGACACAGATAAAAATAGGGGGCTCTAGAAATGGTGATTATCAACGAGCATGCCAACATCCTCCAGGGAGGTTGTCTTCTTTCATCTGTGCAACCCCAGGGCTGCTCAGACAGGAGGTCATTACGCCAGCCACCAAGAGGAGGAAGAGGTGAGAAGCAGACTTGGTTTTAAAATGAGAGAACTAAGGCTCAGGGAAGGGAAGTGACTTGTCCAAGCCAAAGCTGGGACCGCACATCAGTTCCTCCTTCTAGGCCATGGATATAAAGTCATCCCTGCTCGCCCCAGGGAGTCTTCCAGAATGACATGACATATTAAATGGTTAATCCAATGATGGACATACTGAAGGAAAGGCTCTGGTTCTTGCCTCTATGCCTTTCCTGGTGTTCCTTCCTCCACCTGGAATGTCTCCTCACCTCTTGCCTCATCCCAATTCTAACGTCACCTTGTGCAATGAACTGGGAAGAAAGCCACAAGCTCCTCGGGGCAGGAACTGTGAACTGTTATTACCTACTATTTATAACCATTCCATCCAGGGAACACTTGTTATGGGGGCCCTTCCCAGCCCTCTCTCATTTCATTCTCACCACAGCCCTCTGATCCCCTGATTTATAGATAAGGAAACTGAGATGCAGAGAGGCAAACTGGTTCGTCTAAGCTGCCACGCCTGGCAAGTGGTCCACCTGACTGAGGCCAAGGCTTCAGCCCCCAAAGGAACCCAGAGGTCAGCCGTGACTGGGTCAGCTCAGGGAGCATTTGTGGAATGGAAGCGAGCACATAATCAAGTGCTGATTGTGGACCCAGCAGCCACCTCTGCAGGAGGCACAGCTGGTACAGCTGCTCAGCAGGAAAGCCCCAAGGAGACACGGGAAAACATGGCAGGTGTTCCAAGGAGCTCTGGATGTGGTCTGCACCCCCAGGCTTCCTCTCCCACCAAGGCTGAGCCTGGAACAGGAAGGGAAGGCAGGCTCCGCTCCCCGGGGCAGGCTGACCTGGCTCCTCGATGGGCCTCTGATTATTTACAAACTCTGTAAACATGGCAAAGCTGGAAATTTCTTTAGAATTCAGCTATTCTCTCCACATAGGGCCTGCAAACCATCTGCTCCCCCAGGCTGCTGCCTCTCCATAAATATTTCTGGGGCTTTGTGAGATGGCAATAGCCCTGCTTTCCCCAGTCGGAAGTGACCATGAACCTTTCTAAGTTCTTGGCAATAGGGCACAGCCTGGGGGTTTGGGACCAGGTGCTCAGTGCTAGGGGCTCTCCTTGGGAGGCCATAGGACATCCGCAATAGACAGGAGCCTGGGGTTCAAGGAAGTCATGCAATTCGTCCAAGAGCACCCAGTTAGTAGGTGGCAGGGCTGTGATTTGACCTAGTCTGTCTGACCCCAAAGCCTGGGTTCCTCCCTGAATCTCTTTTCTATCCCTGAAGACTTGAAATACTTACAGGGTTTCCATCCAGTCCCGGTGGGCCTCTTTCCCCAAAGTCTCCAGGAAACCCCTGAGGTACAAGAGAAAAAAAACTGCAGATTAGTGTTTACACCTGTGGGTGGCTTTGATCCAGGCCCCTGGGAGTGAGGGGGACACAAGGACACGTCCACATAGTCTTTGGTTCTGGGATCTGGACAGGCAGTGGGCCTGAGTCCTCCTGTGCCCTCAACACACAGCCCACCCAAAGAACTTCTCAGGGACTGACTACTGTGGAGAGCTCGCCCATGGACAGCAAGCCCTCTTCTTATCTCCTCAGTCTCTGAAAAGAGACTGGTACCCAGGTCCCCAGCACGGAAATGCCAACCCTCCAAAATGGGACCTGGTCCTGATGCAGTGGGGAGTCAAGGAGCTGGGCCTAGGCCAGGACCAGCTGTTGATTTGCTGAGTTATTAAATGACCCCTTTCACCTGTTGCCCTCAGTTTCCCTACTGGTCAAGGCCGTACAACATTTTCCAGCTCAGACCTTCTATGATTGTGACGTGCTCTTCAAAAGCCACTCTGTGGGATCATGATCCCCATTTCACAGATAAAGAGAGTCTCTGAAAGGTTAAGAGTCAAGGCCATTCAAGGTTACACCACTGGTGAACATGAGCACACTGTGCCACAGGTAAGTTGGCAGCTCAGAGAGAGATGAGGCTGCCCAGCCCATGCATACTTGGCCTCCTGCTACTTCCCTGACCCCACTCCACACTCTCTGGGGAGACTGGAGACTGAAAAACATCAGCTATGGATGGGGACACCCCCAGGGTTGCAGGGGGACAACTCCAATATACGTCAAAAGGAAAGTCCTCAACCTCAGAATTTTAGAAAATCTGGTCTCCCCTCTCCTTGAATTCTATCATTGTTTTCTAAGAGAAATTTAATAAAAAAAACAAAGCACATTTTTTATGACCAAGTGGATGCCTGAGCTATTCAAACAGTAATAATGCTTCATAGAGAGTAATCTGTTCCTGGTTTCTAAGGCTACTGGGCGATTCCAGTGAGTAAATTAAATCCCAAAACAAAACCCGAACCAATTACGAAATCTATACTGGCTGAGCAGAGACCTTGAAAGATGTGTGTGTCCAGGCCTTTGCGTGCCCTACCCAGCAATCCTACTTCTCTCCACTCCCTCCTGTCAGGAAACCCTCTTGGATCAGAAGGGTAGGGGTTGACATTGACCCTATAGGAGGCGTGGCTTCATTCAGACATACAAAGGAAGAAAGGGGGACATATTAAAGAGATTTGGACCAAGCCGGTCACTTTCCATGCAAAACTTTGTCTTTGACATCCACCCCTGAAAGGCAGGTTATCAGTCCCATTTAACAGATGAGGAAATTGAGGCTTAGAGAGAAAACATCACTTGACCCAAGCCAAAAAGCAAGTTTGTGGCAGAGCCGAACCCAGGTCCCACCTCTCTGGACTGTTCATGAGCTGCATGTGGGTAAACCCTGGCATGCAGAAACTGCTCAAATATGCGCCCAACCAATTTCAGAGAGAGGCACAGGGATGTCTGCGTGTGTATGTGCACGTGCATATGCCCACCTTCGAGTCTTGTGGGCGGAGGGTACATCTGCCTCTGTCTAAGGTATCTCTCCCCACATCTTTGGGTCTGCCTTGGCAAATTCCAGCCTCACCCAGTCCAGCTCCTCTTTGTCATGCTGTCAAATAGATCCCTCTCACCTCCTAGGGCATCAGCCAGGGAGGCTGTGGTCAGGAGAGCCTTCTGAAGGCATTGAGTTCCTGCCTCTGCCTTTGGAGGTTGGGGTTGGGGACCTGGCGGGAGAGGAGGACAGTCCCTCAGGAGAGAAGGGGAATGCCAGCCGGCTGAGTACCTGGTCTATCCCACATGGCCCACAAGGGGCAGGATGTGGGAAGTCTCCAGGTCCAGCCTCTGGAGACAGCCCGGACACTCACCCCGGCTTTCCTCCAGGTTGGCAGTGTGACCTTGGACAGGCCTTCACTTGACCCTCTGTCCTGCTCAGGCTAGAAATAGGGTGTGAACTCTAAGAAAGAACCCTACATCTTGGCACAACCCCTAGACAAAGCCTGCGAGGAAGGAGCCTGTTCCTTTAGGTGAAGGAATGCCGTACAACCTAGGGTGAGATGGAGACCTTGACAGCATTCCCCAGGCTCCAATCCTGGCTGCCATGTCCAATATATTCAGATGCAGCAGCACCATGCAGCTCTCCAACCCACAGGTTTACATTTAGAGGTCACGCCAAGCTTATCCAAGAGCTCCTCTCAGCCCCAGCTGCCAGGCTAGCTGCCCCTGTGTGGCTTTGGAACCAGAGTACCAGATGCCCGTCACAGCTCCATCACCCACCAGCCCTTCTGGGCCTCAGTTTTCTCTGCTGTACAATGGGGAGGACTGAAGATGAGATGAGATGCTGAACCCAGGGCAAGCCTTTGCTAGTACATGGAGGCAGCAGCAATGTGAGGGCACATCTGAGGCGTAAGCAAGGCGGAGACCATCAGAATGGTCAAATCCCAATGGGAGGCACTTCTGAAGACAAAGTGTAGCCAGCGGGTGATGATAACAATGATAGTAACAGCAAACTCCACCAGAACCAATGAGACAGGTCCTATTTATTGGCTCCATTTTAGAGATGAGGAAACTGAGGTCCAGGGAGGTTAGAGAACTTGTCCAAAGTCACAAAGCTATGGAATAGCAAGGCTGGAATCTGAACCTAGGCAGTCTGGTTTGAGTACTCGTTCACTTAGCTATGCCTGGCCACTGAACACATGGAATGCACTACAGCAAGCCTGGGGTCTCTCAAGGGGCTCATGAGAACCCTGGGCTAATGTACAAGAGGGAATGGCTTGGCTGGTGCCGAGAACCGATTTCTACTCATACATGCTTGGTGGTCTCTAGCCCCTATCTCCATCTTCAGTCTACTTTCCTTCCTTCCAAGGAGTCAAGCAGATGACCTCTCAGAATCTAGGGTTTGTAATTAAGAGCACAATGATTAGGGAAAAAAGATAGAAGCTTCAAAAATGCTGGAACAGATCTTTGGTTGAAATAATAACAGATGATCGAAGACGGAAAGACCCTAGCAGTTCCTGACATTCAGCACCTCATTGCCCCCGTGGGGAGACTGAAGCCCAGAACATGCCCAAGGCCCCGTCACCCCACTACCTTGGCTCATTCCTCCACTACTGAGCGACATAGCCCATTTCTGACACTCGTCCTGGAGCCCATGATGCTTTGCTCCTCTGGATCTCAGAGTGGCAGCCACCGAGCTGAACATGTGGCCCCACTTCCATCCACTCCACCTGCTTCCCTCTGTCTGGCCGCTCCTGCTTGTGCATGCCGTGCACGCCCAGCCTGCTCAGCTGAGGGACCTTCCTCATAGGCCCGAGCTCCTGGCTGCAGCGGGCTGGCCTGAGGCCCAAGCAATGAGCTCGGAGCCCTGCCAGGGTCCCAGCCATGTGGTTTCTCCACTTTCCCAGGTCAGGCCCCCCTGGGGAACTGAACGCCTCATACTTTGAGGAGAAAAAGGCCCAGGTAGAGACAGCACCAAGTGCTGGGACCAGATTCCACATTCTCTCTTAGCTATAGCAATTCAAAGGAAAATACATGAAGAAAGGGACAGTGCTCATCACCACATCCACGGCAGGATGCTGAGGGCTGGGGAGGCCTCTGAGGGCCATCCTGCCCATTCCCCTGCCTCCAGGCAGTGTCAACCCAGTCTGCTCCAGAAGGTGGGCTGTAGGGTAGGGGGAGCATGCAGCCTCCAGGAGGAGAAGTCCTGCTACTGTCCTGAAGGCTCGGCTCCTTGGCTTGCAAAATGGTCAGCCCTGCCCAACTCACCTGGCAGGGATGGGCTGAAAAAGAGGTGAGACATTTGTAATCCAGCCCCTGGCAAACTTGAATGTGTCTTCATACACTGGTGAGGTTTGAGTCAACCATGGGAATAGTTAAGAATCTCCAGGAAGAGCCCACAAAAGGATTTTGGAGACCTCTTTACCACGTTTAAATTCTTCAAAGTCAGAAATGTCCTTTATCAGTCTAACCTGAATCCTTACTACTACACTCAAAGCGGCCCTATCCTTCCCTAGCAGGTACGTGCACTCCAGGTGTGCTGACATGAAAAGATTCCTAGAGGTTTCCCGCACCCGTTCCTTGTGATGCTGAGCATGTTTTCAGCCTGCTCTTTTGAAATCCACTAGGGAAGCCACCCAAGAATCACCTCAGGAAACAAGAAGATAGGCAGGTAGAGTTCTCAGCAGGATTCCAGAGTCATCAGCAGCTGGGACAGCCGTAGTTCAAGTTGGGGACAATGGGGACCATACCCCCAGCTCACAGCATGAACACAGCTAAAACATGTTCATCTGTTTTGGCCTCAGCTTCCCCACTTGGAAACATGAAGTCTCTGTCACTTTTCTCCCTGCTCCTCACAGTGTAAGAACGAGAAAGAGCCTTGACCTTGAACTCAAAATGAACCGAGTTAGAAGCCTTGTCCCACCCCAGACAGGTGTGTGGCCTGGGCAAGTCCCAGGTGTCCCTGAGCCACACACTGAGGAAGTGGGAGCCAGGGCTGGATCCTTCCAGCTCTAAGCTCTAGGGTCTGCCATCTGAGTCACTCCACAAGACCAGCCTAGGCAGACCTCGCCGGAGACCGCAAGAGGAGATGCGAGTGGCAACTGGCCTGGCCAGGTGTTCCAGCCGCTTGATAGTCAATTCACAGATCACCCAACAAGTGTCTCCCTCACTCCTGTGAGAGACCCTTGGCTGGGAAGCATGGCCCGGTCCCCAGCTGTGAGTGTCACTGTGCCTTGCCCCGAACAAGCCCAGACAGCTCAGGAGAAAGCCCCTCAGCTCCAGCCAAGTTTGTAACATCTTCTCTCCAGACCCTCCCCGGGAAACCACAACACGTCTCTCTCCCTAGCAGATGATGTGAGCAGGAAATGAGAGCTGTAGACTAAGCTTTCCTTTGGAGGCTGAAGATGTGAGCACGGAGAAAGGAGAAGTGATATGGAGAACACTCTGAACTAGCCAGCAAGGGTCCTGGGTTCGAATTTTGACTCTGCCACCCACTTACGGTGTGACCTTGGGCAACTGACTGGCCTCTCTGAGCTATGTCTGCTTACCTGTCTCACAAAGAGTTTGGGTCAGCTCATCACTCATGTTTCTGCAGCTCAGATGTGCTCTTAATCTCCACTGTCTCTTTCTCAGTTCCCATCAGCAAGAGTCTCACACATCCTCTTTCTAAACCTGACCCCGCATGCATGGGTCTGAGCTTTCAGTTGCTGGAAAGCGATGGACTACAGCAAAATCCTTGCCAGACCCACCAGAAATGAGGCCAACTGAGATCTGGCACGAGGGAACTCAGCTCATTCTCCTGACATTTCCTCTGGGTAATAAGTGCCTAGAAATCACCGGGCCCAAAGCTTGGGCAAAGGAAACCCCATTTATAGAAGGAGCCCCCAACCCCACCAGCCAGATCAAGGGCTGGGGAACCCTGGCAACAGGGGCGTGGCCCTAAAGACCACTCGGAGTGTGTAGGCCAGGGGCACAGCAGATTGGAGGCCCCACAGAGGCAGAGACAAAACTATAGGGACTGGGTGACGTGAAGTCCTATCCATACATATTCAATCAAATCTGATGCAGACCCCGCCCACTTGCTGGCCATGGCATCTGGACCAGACTCAAGGGGACTTTTGTGACCCTCAGGGGTACTACACAGCTGTAAGGCTGTTTGGCTGAAGGAAAGGTTCCAGTGCCAGGGAACACCCCCATCATGGAGCACAGAGTATCAGAAAGTTAAAGGCATGGAGCATGGAAGCAGAGACGAGCTGTCAGCTACAGGCCTCACAGGTCTCTGAGCAAATGGCTTTGGCTGTCTAAGCCTCAGTTTCTGAATCTGAAAAGTAGGTATAATCCCTCTCACTTCAGAGGATCGGTAGGAGAATCACTTGTAGTTCAAATACCATGTGAGTAAAAGGGTCTCAATAAATGATGCTTTTTAGGGGGTCAGTTTTGGATACAATGCTATCCCCAGAACCTGGCACATAGTAGGTGCTCAATAAATTTTTAGTGACTGAGAAATGAACAGAGAGGGAAATGGTGAGCACCTCAGACCTGGTGCTGCCTTCCTGGACATAAGCAGGAGGCTCCAGGCCCGAGAAGAAAACAAGAACAGGAGATGGCTGATGAAGGGGCGGCTGGAGGTGGGAAACGAGAGGTGGAGAGGCTGAAGGAGAGGGAGGGGATGGTGGAAGAGGACAGCTGAGGCACAGCCCTTTGGGTACTCTTTGTCGTGGCAGGTGGAGATGCCATGCCATGCCGAGGGTTCCCCAGACCTTGCCTCCTCCATGCTCAGGAAACTACTCTGGAACCAGCTACACTCCAGGGCAAGAGGTGAAGTTCTGGCTGCTGCAGTCTAGCCCAGCTTTGACTCTCAGAAACCACAATACCTTGGCCAAGGTGTTCACCCCGACCCTGCCTCCGCCAAGCTTCATTTTCCTCATCTATAAAGGGCAGTGCCTGGCCCACTGTGAGGCTCCCAGGACGGCTTCGGAGCGTTTCCCTTGGGTGGCTCTGGAGGCAGCCCCAACCTGGAATGTTCTTCCCCAGAGAGCCTCAGAGAACCCTCATTAAGTTTTCTCAAAAAGAGAGGACTTCCTGGACTAATTCAAGAGCTCAGAATTCAAGTACTCACTGCCTCCCTACCTACTCTGTCTTAACACTCATCTGACAGTCCATCATTCATTCTTCATTCCCCATTCAGTCATTGTCTGTCTTCCCACGAGAATAGGAACTTTGTCTCTTGTTCATTGCTAAGCATCCTGCACAGTGCCTGATGCACAGTGCACACTCAGTATGCATTGAACGAACGAACGAACAAATGAGTAAAAGAATAAATTAACGTCTCCTTGCCTGAGGTCATCTGGCTTCAATATTTCCGAACGCCAACCCAGCCTCAAGGACTCCAGGTCCTTGTCTGAAGCCAGAAGCATCAGGTACTGCTCCTGGCCCAGATCTAGGTGTCAGGCATTAGACCTCAGGGCACAGAGGGGTTGTCAGCCATAGCGGGGTCTAGGTCTGAGGGTGAGATGCCCTACCCCTGCTTGCAGCCAGGGCCTGGATCTTGCTTTTCTTTGCATCCCTCACTTAGTCCCCAGAGGACGCAGATCCATACACTGCAATAGGTAAGGCAGATGCCTGTGAACACGCAGTCAATCCCAGAATCATAGACAACCCCCTTCTGGACACCTGTGAGTGCTCCCAGCCCCCTCCCAGCTGCCTCTCAACTTCTAACCTTCCCACAGTCCCTTCTCCATCAACCACAAGCAAAGGGAGGCCCAGCCCCTGTGGTGTTGACAGTTCCAAGTCTGGGTATTAACCTTCAAGGCCACAGGAAAGAGCTCGAAGCCACCAACAGGGGCCAGCTCTGAAAGGAAGATGCCTCAGTTACAGTCATGGGTCTCCCTTGGCCCAACAGTAGGACCCTAGAAATATCATTCTGCCTCTCAGAGCCTCAGTTTCCCTTGTAAATAGTGAGATTATTGGAATGAATCATTTTCCTCAAAGCAAACAATCTAGGAAATCCACTTTTATGGCATTATCACTAACCAGTGACCTTGAACCAGCACTGAGATCAGATGCCCTGGAGACAGAATTCTGGCTCCACTGTTTATTAATTATGAAACCATGGGCAAGTTATTTAATCTTTCTGTGCCTTGCCTTTTCTTCATGTCCCGCAGATGCCCAAACAACCTACCATGATAGAGCCAGGGGCAAAGCTGGTGGATTAAGATTACTGCTGGGACTGCTGTGGGCCCGCCCAGCACCCCTACTGCCCTCTGGCTTGTGTATACATGAGTGGAACTGGTGACACCAAGACAACACGGAGAGTGAGTGCTCTCTGAGTTAGGAGCACTGACACCCAGTCTAGCCAAGAGCCCCCAGCATGGACACTAAGGAGCCAGACAACAGAAGGCCCCAACACACAACTGTATTACAGAGCAAGTGTTGCACACGTGCACAGAGGGGCTCCATCCCAGAGAGGGCCGGAGCCCACAGGAGCCCCAGCCCAGCCAGGAAGCGCCACTCAGTGTTCTGGCAGCAAAACACCAGGCCCAGACAGCTTCACATGCTAACCGACACACTCATAGCAGAGTGATGGCCACACAGAAAGACGCAAGCACAGAATGCCCCGGCCACAAGTGGACAGGGCAGCGTAGCCAGTGGGAGGTCAGGTTCCCCCATAGAGTCTGCGTAATAGACACGGAAAATCTTTACCGGCCTACCCATCTTGCCCCTCTTGCCAGGAACGCCAGGCAGGCCCTGTAGAGGAAGAGACAGAGAAGAGGTCAGGATAGGATTCCAGCAGAGGAAAACCAGCCCCAGAGCTGCCCACAAAAGGAAGTCACAGAGGGCCCAGCATCCAAACCACATATACAGCAGACATCAGTTATGTGCTCAACAGGTAGGTGGTCCTTGCCCTCTACAAGGTTGGGGTCTGCGTGGACCTGAGCTGGGGAGATGCCTGAGAAAAGCGCCCACTGCTCCTAGTATTCAGCAGGTGCTCAATAAATGCTCCTCTGCTTCCGAGAGCACAGGCACAGACACTCTATAAATAAATGAGCGTGGCTGTCCATGTTCAATAAAACTACAAAGTAGGATGACTAGGGGATCCAGCCCACAGGCTGTAGTTTGCAGACACTTGATCTGAAACATAAAATAGGCCCATTTCCCATTGGTCAAAAGCCCTTCAGAAGCTCCCAGTGTTCTCAGGACAGAGTCCCTTTCTTGACCTCAGCCCCTGAGTGCTGTGTAACTTCACCCAGGGGCTCCCCCCAGCCTTGTTTCCTACTATTTCCACCTCACACTCAGCTCTTGGACTATGTTGACTGTTAAACTTTCCAAGTTATCATATGTCTCTGACTTTGCACTCTGTTCCCTATGTCTGGAAGGTGTCTGCTTTGCCTAGTCCCCTTAGTGAACTCCTATTCAACTCAAGGGCACCTGTCCAGGAGGGATTCCATGACTTCTCCACTCTGGCACCTGGCACAGGAGGTGGGTTGGGTGGGTCAGAGGTAAACAAAGAAAGCACACTCACTCGCTCTCCATCAGACCCTGGCAGACCGAAGAGCCCTGGGAGTCCAATGTAGCCCTAGGAAAGAGCAGGTGGCGGGGTCAAAGGGGCAGAGTGGTGGGATGTGGCTGGCCCAACCCATCCCAGTCCCTTCACTGCCCTCCCGCATCCCGGCTCCTCTTCCTGGCTGATGGCAGTGGCAGCTCCGGTGGCTCCTCGACGACATAGGCCTTGAGGCGAGTGTATATGCCCATGGACTGCATGGTGCTGGCTTCCACGATGTAGTCCAAAGGCACATACCCTCACGCCAGGGAAGGGCGCGGGTGCTCGTGGGGAGAGGCCCGGGACCTGCGGGAAGGAAGCTCTCTGCTGGGTTAGATGCTACGGTGGCACTAGGTCCTGCCCACCCCCAGGGATGCTGGCAGGTGCTCGTGGTGTCTGTGATGACTCCTTCTAGGCCATGAAGGCCCAAAATGTGGGGTTCACATCCACCCCTGGCTGCCTGGATTCTGGCAATAACGGCAGCTGCCATCCCAGCTGGCTGACATCCTGACAAACACATGTGTGCCACTGCATTCAGCCCTTCCTGGACCCTGTAGATTGGCTGTCACACCTTCACTAGCCAGACGAAGGAAGCTAAGGCTCTGGAGATGAAGGGACATGACGAATCAGGGCTGGAGTCCACTGCCCTAGAATGCACCTCCCAGTCTTTATTTACGTTGTGCCCCCCACCAGGCATGCCCTTCTCACCCCCGCGACTGTAGAGCTAACTAATCCTTCCAAGCCCTGCTCTAATACTTCCCTGGCAAGCAGCCCTGATGCCCTAAGCCAGAAGTGATCTCCTACTCCCTCTGCCCAGCACCGTGTTTGCACCTCAGTTAGCAGGATTTACCACTTTCCCTGCTGCACCTTCACTATCTGTGTCCATGTTTCATGTCCTCATTAGCCTGGGAACCTCTCAAGAGCAGGGACCTAGCTCAGCACTTCTGTCACTATCTGCACTCTCTGGGTGTTTGTGGAATGACTTAATAATAACTATAAACAGTTTTTATTTATAAATAGTAACTATAACAAAAGCTAGGCTGAGCGCAGCCTCATCGCACCCCCAGGAGGGAGATATAATTGGCTCTCCGTAGAGGTGGGAACATTTAGGCTCAGAGAGGTGAAGTGACTCACCCAGGGTCACACAGCTAGAACATGGTAGAACTGATATTTGAATTCAAGTCATCTGACGCCTAGACCAGGCTCCTAACCACTCTGCTGTACCACCTCCCACAAACAAGCAACCAATGTAGGTTTACAACCATCTGTCCTTCCCTAGAAGGTCAAGAGGTCACAGAGTCTCCTTCTTGGCACCCAGTGTGATAACAGTCATCATCTTAAAAAGGGACATTTGCTGATCTTCCCAAACAGGGCTTATATAACCCAGATTTACAGGTGAGAAAAATGGGCTCAGAGAGGTCTAGCAACTTGCCCAAGATCCCAGAGCCAGCTAAAAGGTCTCAAAGCCCCAAAGCCTGAGCTCTGCCTACCTCATAAATATGAGGCTGGTGATGTCAGGGTCGGAAGGGCAGCTGGAGCTGCCCTGGCTCACCCAGGCTGCTCGGAGCCCTGCAACCCTGGAGAAAGATGTGCTGGGGCCAGACCAACTCTCTTCCCATACGTGGCCTCAAGCTGCCACCAGCGTGGCACACGCCAAGCATCCCCAGAAGTCGTTAGCCTATCTCACTCCTCTTGTCCTGGAAAATCAGGAATGCTGCTTGAAATGAGAAAATCTTCTCCCTGGGTTCAGAAGGCCACTCTGGGGTCACAGGTTATGGGAGCAACTAGATTAAGGGAGAAGGGCCCAACTTCCTAGGACAGGAGCCTCATCGGTCCCTGCATATCACCATCATTATCATCATCCTCATAACCACCACCATGTCCTGCCTACTTACCCCCTTGCGCACCTCCCAGATGCTCTCCTAACAGCTGCCTGTCAGTTCCTGGGATTAGGGCCGAGACTGTGGCCATAAATAGCTTTGGCTCAGGACTGAAAGACACGTCACACCGACCTGGACTGACCGAGGACTGTGTGACCCATTTGCTGAGCATTCTCTGAGAGACAGTGGGTCCAGCCCTCAGGTCTACCTTAGCTGCGCAGTGCAAAATGGGGCCACTGGGGCCACTGGGTCCCCACCATGAACCCATGTAGAAGAGATCATCTCTTAGTCTTCTAAACTCCATTTACTTCCTTCCATTCAGTTTCCCCAGAACCTTCTTCACTACCCCACAGCCCACCAGATAGCCCCTACCTGGCAAACCCCTTCTTAGAAAATTCCCAGTATTCCCATAACCATGTTAGAGGTCGGATGGACATCACTCCATTTATAAGGATGGACAACTGAGGCTGCTGGCTACTCAAGGGTTTGCTCCAGAGGCCTTAAAGGGGGAGAACAGCAGATGCTCCATCTGCCTCCCACCAGGCGCCCCTGAGGATTCTATTGACAAACTGGCCCAGCACTTGGGATGTACTGGGGAACATGGCAAGCAAATGCCTGACTGCAGCAGCTAGACCATGGCCAAACCCCCAGCACTCTTTGCTGCCCATTCTGTCCGGTCATGGGAACCGAGCCTGACTCTTGAGTACCCATCACCCGGCCCTTCTGCTGCCCCTCTGTCTCCAGGGAGTGCTCAGGTTGGAGAGTCCTGGCCATGGTTTCCCAAAGGACACTAAGGGGAGGCCTTCCAGCCCTGATTTCTCTCAGGCCCACTGTAGGGACTGGTAATGCCCATCCAGGGCCCCGACTCCATGGCACTTGCCAAGGCCCACTTACCCGACTGCCTTTGGGGCCAGGGTCTCCTACAGGTCCAGGTAACCCCTGAAACATAAAAGACAAGGGCTAGGACATATGGAGACGTTCTACCTGCTGCCAACAACCCAGAGTGAGTCCTGTCTCCTTTGGGTCTCAGCTGCCCCGTGTAGAATGGGAGTGGGTTAGACTCACAGTCTTCAAACTGAGCCCCCAGCCACCCCAAGGTCCCAGGAGGTGGCTTAGGGGAGAGACTGGGTGGGAGGAGCCTCTGGAGCCAACCCCCACAGCACCAAAACTCCTCTCTTCTGTTCTCTTACTGAGCATCCTTTCCCTGTTGCCTTGGTTCAGCCCCCTGAACAGCCCTCTCTTCAGGGCCCACCTAGCAGGTGTAGCTCCTTGGCCCCCAGCCCGCTGCTTCCCTCTCCTCCCTGGGGGCACCCGTGGCCATCTCCATACCACCATGGCCACAGAGTTTCCAGAAGCCATATACTGCACCTGCCTGCCAGGGTAACCTTTGGCCCCTGGGCTGCCCTCTGGTCCTGGCTGCCCCTGCAAAGGAACAAAAAAAAAACATGAGGGAAGGAGAGACCCTGCCCAGCTCCAAGTCCGGGGACAGCAGGGGGCCTGGGGCTTACAATGGACAAAGAGAAGGGCAATGGACAAAGAAATCAGGGGGAATGTGAGATGAAATAGGAGGAAGGGAAGCCACTAGCCCTCTGGGCCCCTAAGCCCACCCCTCTGTGAAACTGGTCAGACCAGCTCAGAGGAACAAAACCCCCCGAGCCGGCAGCCCAGGAATAAGCAAGCACTGAGGCGGCCTGGCTGGCTCTCCCACGCTGGCAGCCACTGCTGTTTGATTTGAGCCAGGGCAGCCAAAATTCCTACAAATCCCGTGGCGGCGTGTATAATATCCCCTAACATCGCCCGGAACAGGCCAGCTATTCATGGCTCTAACCAGAGTCGAGCAGCTCATGCCAGCGCTGGGCCGGCGTGTGCTTCGGCTCCTTCAGGCAGATGTGGCTGGAGGAGAGGTGGGGTGTGGTGGGGGCCCCAGCAGGACGGGAGGCAGAACTGCCTGGCTCTGGGGCTCGCTCGCTCATGGAGCAGGGCCCAGGGAGGAGGCCAGGGACAGGCAGGCGCTGGCGTGTGGGACAGTAAGCAGGATGGGGCTGAGGCCTTCGCTCTCACCTGTTCTCCGGGGTGCCCCGCTGGTCCAGGATAGCCCTTGTGTCCCTGTAGGGGGAGAAATCTCATCAGGCCAGGAAAGCACATCTGGGCTTGTGGATTGCAGGGGCCCAGCATCCCTGCTGCCTTTTCAGGAAGGCATGCGCCACTGTAGCCATGTAGTGTACCTCAATAAATACTTTCCAAACGGCTACATAGTACACCTCTGGGTTAGCAGGTTCCTACGGTTTCCTGTCTGCTACTAAAGGTTCTTAGACCAGGAGCATCAGGGGCGCTGTTCATTCCTTGGGCAGGGTTTGTGATCTGAACTGAGACACAGTGACTATGACAGAGTGATGCTGTACCCCAACGGTTCTTTCCAAATCAGAGAGCGGGTGAGACTGTCATAAGCTGGGATAGAGGGATTTCTCAGTGGGTGGGTGGGCCAGGTAGGACCTTAAGGTCTGGAATCTGCTCAATCACCCTGTGATGCTGAAACCTTCTGTCAGGACCTGCCCCTTCTCAGGAATTCCTTATCAGAAAAGATCTCACACATACTGGCCAAATACATTAACCAAAATAGTTGGGCCCCTTCTCATTGGTCCCAGCAACTATTCCAAGGGGACAGAAACCATGCAGATGCCTAATAGAGAAGGAGTTTGGCAACATCCCACCAACCTTGACCCACTGTCCTCAGGGCCCAACTACCATTGTCAAAGGCCAGGTCTCTGAGAGAATCAAAATGAATGTATGCTTTCCGGTGGCACCGGGGATGACCTCTGAACCATTTCATACGAGTTAGGAGCCCTCCGAAGGGGAACTCCAGACTTCAAGCTCCATCAGCTTAGGGGTGTTGTGAAATAGGACCGAGCAGAGGGCTTCCATGTCCGCCAGGGTGGCTGCTCTAACCTCTGGTAGAGCCCCTCACACAGGTAGCCCTGGGCCTGGCTCAGATGCCGTGTCTGACTTACTGGGCACCTCTGGGTAGGTTACCACCCTTCTTCTTTCTCTGGACCTTAACTGAGGGAGTCAGAACTCTGAGCCCCTACAGCTCTGTTTGAGAACTGAAGTTCGAAGGCTTCCCCTGAGGGTGAATCACAAGACTCAAGAGTACACGCACCTGATGCCTGCAGACCACTCTATGCATGGCTGTTTGCTCAGGACACCTACATGACCTCCTCTGGCCCTTACAACAGCCAGATAACGGGTGGATAGGAATTGTCATCTCCATTTTACAGAGAAGAAAACTGAGTCTCAGATAACTGAAGCCACTCACCCCAGGTCCCACTGCTAAGGACCAACAGGTTCACATTCACCATGGGGTCCTTCTGACACCTGAGGCCACATGGAGAGCCTTCCAGACATCTTGAGCCTCTATAGACCACGCACATACACACACAAACACATAGACACACAGCTCACCCCTGCAAAGCCCCAGGAAATAGGACTTTTAATTATAAACAGCAGAGTCGGTTTGACCTAGGAGGTTTGGGAAGTTTACGAGCATTCCTTCTGCACCTACTCATGCCTCAGACTGCTCAGCAATATGTTTGCATCTCAATCCTGGACCTGTGAGATGGATTCAACGTGGCTAATTGAGATTCTTTGATGTGAGGTGTGTGCTTTTTACCCCGGTGAGCAAACTGAGGTACAGGCCACAGCCAGCAACAGGCATGCAGCATAGTTAAAACCTTATTTCAGATGGTTCTGGATTCCTCTCATTTCACTGCTGGCTGGCTGTGACCTGAGGCCACCGATGTCACCTCTCTGAGCCTCAGTTTCTGTTTTTGTAAGCTGGGGAAATAAGAGGTGGAGCCTGGATTGCAGGATATGATGTGTGTAAAGCACGTAGCACAGTATCTGACACTGAATTTCAGAGACCTGTAAAGACTAGCTGCTATTATCATCACGCTCTTTCCATTTCATTCATTCATTCGACAAACGTTTACTGAATTTTTATGTACCGGCACCATTCTCTACATGGAATGAAGGAGAAGGCAACGTCCTTTGCCTCAGTTGAAACTCACAGTCCAATTAAGGAGATATAAAAACAAGTAATTATAAAGGATAATGTCTGAGGGAGGGGGAAATAGGGAGCAGTTGTTTCCACAGGTCAGATTTACAAGATGAAAAAATTCTGGAGATTGGTTGCAAAACCATGTGAATATACTTAACACGATTGAACTGTGCACATCTAAACATGGTAAAAATGATATATTTTATGGCTTTTTTTAACCATAATTCAAAAATAAAATTTTTAAATGAGATAATCTGTGGTAGTGACCAGTGGCATGAAGAAAAGTGAGCAGAGTTAGAAGACGGAGAATGGCAGTGTTGGGGAGGGTGTGACTACAGGGAAGGCCGCTCTGAAGAGATGAATGAGGTAAAGAAGCGGGACAGACAGCTGGCTCCTTGGGGAAACACATGGCAGGAGGAGGGAACAGCAGGTGTAAAACTCCTGAGGCAAGAACACTCTCAGATGGGTTAGAAAAAGAATGAGGCCCATGTGACCGGAATAGAAAGAGTGAAGGGTGAAAGGTAGATGGGCAGGGGTGGTCAGAGAAGAAGCAAGGAAGCCAGAACGTGTCAGGTAGTCATATGGCGAAAAGTCACAGAGGCCTTTGAGAAGGCATGTGTCAGGGTATGATGCGTCTCCACTTGGAGCTTACAGATGAGGAAGAAGAAGCAAAGTCTCTTTCCATGAAGACCTGAATTGAGCTTTAATCTCTAGGCTGGGTGACTTGGCACACGTCATTGCCCTCTCTGAGCCCACCCTGCCACCCTCTGCCTGCTTCAAGGGGTTGCAACAAAGAGTCAATGAAATAATGGGCAAGAGTCCCAAGAGAAGTGTGACCAGGAAGGCCCTGAGTATCACCTGCTCCTTGGGCTTCTTCTGCAGCCATGAAGAAACCTGCTGCAAACCTGCTTTAGAGGAGACCTGTGGCCAGTGAAATCCCAGGAGGAGATTTCAAGTAAACCCTTTATCCAGAACACAGCGAAAAGGAAACAAAGGATCATCAGGGACATGAACAGCGGCCTGCCCTATGTCTGGCTCGGCATTAAAGCCTTAGATACATCAGCTCATCAATTCCTTGCAATCACCACTCCTGGGAGGTAGGAATCCCTGTGCACACTTGCCAGCTGAGGCTCGGAGGTAAAGGGATTTTCCTGAGGCTACGCAGCTCCCCACAGGCAGTGCCAGACTATGAGGCTCCCATCGTGTACCCTTAACCACCAAATCATTGAATGAGACATACTTACTGAGGCCTGAGGCCCACCTAGAAGAGCCGCAGGGCCACCCAGGGAAAGACCCCCTTACAGACCAACCTTCTCAGGACAGATCACGGCAACATTTTGGGGGCAGAGGACAGTCGTGAAACCCTGGAGTGTCTGCTTTGGAAGGGACCTTAGCCAACAATTTGACAACTTCTTTTCTCATTGGACAGGCTGAGAAATGGAGGCTCAGAGAGGGGAAAGGACTTGCCCAAGATTATTTAGCAAGTCGTAGCCAAGCCTGGACTGTTCCCCAGGACTCTACACCTGCCGGGCTGTGCTATGTCCAGAAGGTTACAGTTCCTAGGTCTTTCTCAATCAGTGGGCCCTGAAGGGCCTTGAACTTCGCCATGAACGCCCATTTCTCCTGCTGCACAAGGGCAGCAGACCGAGCACAGCCACGGCATGGGGTGGGGTTGGTGGGAGAGGTTCATATGCTTCTTGGAAGCATCTTAACAGTGTTTACCATGCTAAGGTCAGCCAAATAGCTTCAAATAACAGGGCTCCAGGACCTGGAAAAATCTAAACCCTTATCTTCTCCATGGCCCCAGCAATTATGAGGCAGGCACTGACCGCAAGGTGGACTCACGGGCAGTGATTTCCCTGTGTGTGACTGGTGCCTGGCTGGCACTCGGGGAGAACAGATGCTTCAAGAGAGCTCCGAGGACCATGGAGTCTGCAAGGGACCTCCAGCTGCCCGGCAGGCGGGTCTCCACAGGACCCGTGTTTATAATAGAGCTCGGTCTATATTTTGGTTTGGAAGCCAGATTAATCATTGCTTACAATGCACCAGGAGAAACCAGACATCACCTCACTGTTGCTGCAGACAGTCTCCCCGTCGGCTGGGATGCTATTTAGGTTTTGGGCAGGGAAGGAAGGGAGGTCCTGTCCTTGCCTGAGGGTCGTAGGGACCAACATGTCCTTCCAGGTTCTACCTCAGCCCATACGAGGTTCTGGCTTCTCCTGCAGACAAACAGAACTCACTACACGTGTTTAGTAATCCATGAGATGTCCCTACCACCTCACAGCTGCATGTCACGTGGGGCAGTCAACAGGACAGAGGGCCCCATTTCACAAAAAGGATCAGTGAAGGAGAAACAAAGGCCAAGAGGTAGAGTGACCCATTACATGATACTGGGCAAGTCCCTGCCCCTCCTGGGCCTCTATTTCCCGAGTTGTCCTCTCAAATCATCCTTCCTGATGGCTCAGAAATGATAGGATTTTGAATGTGTGGCTTATCCAAAAGCACAGTCTATCATAGCATAGTCAGGCATCTGACACCAGACTCTGCTCAGTGGGTACCTGAGACAGGTCAGGGCAGGAAGGTACAATTTCTAGATGGCTCATTCACTCATCCAGTCATTCACTCAACAAAGATTTGCTGAGCCACAAAGACGAGCCAGACCTTGTGTGAGGCACTAAGAATACTCTTGTGAACAAAACAAACTCACTCCCCACCTTCTGGAAGGGGTTATAGATATTAAATACATGTTGAGTGGAATGAAGGAGAAGTACTGAGTGCTGGGAGAGTGAAGGCAGTCGATCAAGGCAGGCGGCATTGTCAACCAAGGCCTGAAAGAGCCTAGTTGGAGAGCACAGGTGAACTGCACCTCAGAAATGGCAGGGGGTGTGGACCCCAGAAGCCCACACAGCGGGGAGCCTAGAGAAGAGGCTCTGCATAGAACTGGGGGTGCTACATATGAGATCACCTCAGGCAGCCTCAATCACGTTCCCCCCAAACATTCCCAGATGACCCCTCTGCCCTCCCATTTTATCACAGCTTCTCACTGATGATGGCCAACTCAGGGGGCATGGGGAAGGCTCCTGGGCAGGGTGAGGGCAGTAGGAGGGAGTCAGGGGGATGAGTGCCAACGGGCACATAGGCTTGGCTGGAGTGAGGGTTTCTGCACAGCAGAGTTTCTCAGCCTCGGCACAGCTGCCCTGTAGGGTGGATGAGTGTGTGGCGGGGTGGCTGTCCCTGTAATGCAGGATGTGTAACAGCATCTCTGGCTTCTACCTGTTACAAGTTAGTGGCACCCCCCACCCCGCTCCCAGCTGTGACAACTAATGTCTCCAGATATTGCTAACTGTTCCCTGGGGCGCAAAATCACTCCTGGGTGAGAAGCGTTTCTCTACAGGAGAGAAGGCAGGGGGTTCAGATGAGGTTCTGGTAAACTCGTTGGCTAGTGGAGGGTGGTTAACCATTAACTAAGCAAAACTACTGATAGCACCAAGCAGGCAAGACCTCTGTGCCTCTCCTTCGGGATATCATGATCATTCATTTATTCAACAACTACGTAAGCAGTGCCCACCGTGTGCCGGCCCTGTGTTAGGTCCTGGGGGATGTAGCATCTCATCTAACCCTCCTAACCACTCTGTGAGGCAGCTCAGGCTCAGTGAGGTGAGGCTACCGGCCCCAGCTCACACGGCAGGAGAGGAATGGGGCTGGATTCCGTCCAGGTCTGTCTGACCAGCTCTATGTGCTCGACCAGACCTCAGAAATCGGCTCAGCAAAGCCCCTCAGCAAACATCGCAGGGGGATGCAGGGAACTGAAACTTCTCATGTGGGAGCCTCTTTTTCACTTGATGGGCCCACTTTTATTTGAGAAGCTGTTCTGATCAGTGCTTTGGAGAGAGAAAGGGCCCGAGGGTCAGAGACCTGGGTTCGAGCCCCAGCTCTGCTGCGTCGTGACCTTGGAAAATACTCCCATTTAAGCCAGTGGCTCTTCGCCTTGGCTGCATATGAGAATCTTGTGCCTGGGTCCCACTCAGACCACCTGAACCAGGATCTCTGGGGAGGGGCTTGAGCTCCCCAGGTGATTCTGCTGCACAGCGGGGCTGGGAACCACTGCTGCAGACTTCACCCTCTGTGAGGCCCCTCGATGACTTCATCTGCACTTATCACCAGTGTCGGCACCGGGCCTGGTATACAGGTACGTGGCCACTGAATGACTGGTAGAATGAACGAATAAATGTGTGAGGCCTATTTGGGCCTTGGCTTTCTCAGATGTCAAGTGGGCATGATACTGCCTTACCCCTTGGTGGCTACTGTGAGGAAGCAATGTGATGAGGGACAGTAACGCTTTATGCCACCTCTAATTCGTCTCACGATTTAATATGGAAACCTCCCAACCCGAACTCCCTTTCTCTGCCTGTTTCCCACAGCCATTTTCATCTTCTAACATATCTTAATTTTTACTCATTTTCTTTTTATTGTCTATCTCCTTCCACAAGGAGAAAAATTCTGGGGAGATGAGGGGACAGGAATTTTGTCTGTTTATTCAGCTCGGTGCCTTGTGCAGTACCTGGCACATAGCAGGCATTTAACTGCTTCTGTTGAATAAACGAATAAACAGGATTATTGGTGTCACTCTGAAGTGACACCACATGCTAGTGGGAAAAGATGATGCTGACCTCACCTTTCACCCACCAGTGTCTCCTTTTTCCCAAGGCTCCCAACATGAGATGAGGCAGAAAAGCCACCCAACAGGACCAGGGCAAAGTGGCCACTGATGTCACCAAAGACAGTTGTGGAAGAGAGATTGCTTACAAAACAGTGATGATCCCAGGCACAGTTGCCCACCCTGTCAGTCCTCCTTCTTGGCCCTGATCACTGGGGACCTGAGCTTCCCCATGCTCTGCCCACCACCCTCTGTGAGCAGGTGACACTGGCCTGCCACAGGCCAAACTCGTGCCTGCCTGGGCCAGCGCTGAGGGACTCACTGTAAACAGCTTTGCCAAAGAGTTTTCTAGCCACATGGAGGCTCTTCTTTAATTTAGAAAAGATGCCCTTCTCGGCTCAGGTGATCTGATCCCTCTTGGCTGGGGGCTCTTGGCCTCTCTGGACATCTGCCGAGACCAGGAAGCCCTGGAACCCAGGCAGGAGCCGGTCCAATCTGTTTTCCCATCTCCCGCCACTTCTGCTGAACTCCCACCACCATGCAGAGCAAGACCACCACCAGCTGCTTTATGAGCCAGGACTGGAAGGAGACTTTCCACTCACACCTCATCCATCAGAAAATGCTGGAGCTCAGAGGGGAAGTAAGTAGAGAGAGAGAGAGAGAGAGTCCCTCTGTGTTCTCCGAGCCAGAAAATTCCATGTTTCTCCAGCTCCCAGGCAGCTGCAGATTCCGGTCTGGCTCTGGCCTCTTCAGATTCGAGGTTTGGCCTGCGCTAGCCATGGAGGGTGGAGGAGAAAGGGATGAGGAGGACGTGACGCTCCAAGTATCCTGTGCCATGGGGAGCAAGGACAGGACGAAGCCAGGAGGCACCACAGCTGTCCGGATGAGAACCAGATGGCCTAGAGAGATGGCAGCTGTGGCTACAGCTGGGAGCCAGGGTAGAAGCTTAAGACATGGCCCTAGGCTGATGTGTCTACTGGAAAACCCATCATCAGAGGGAGATTTCCCTACAAAAAAGACAGTTGATCCTTGGCCTGCATTGTCCTCCCCATTTCCCGAACACCTACTATGTGCAGGCCCTATGCTAGCCTCCGTAGGGAAGTTAGCAAACCAGATTCACAGGGCCTGGTTGGTGAGGCTGGTCTTGGGATAAGAATAACTCAGCTAAGATGGGCTGGGGGTTCTTGAGCAGAATGGAGGTTCCTGGCCTGAAGGCTGAGGATCCAGGAGGTCATCCTAGAGAGTGGGCGCCACTAGAGTTGAATGTGAAGGATGAGGAAGCTGAATGTGAAGGATGGCTGAGAAGCTGGGGTGAAAATGTAAGTCAGAAACACACCATCTAGGAAAATGGCAGACTTTCTTTCCTCCAAGGATGTTTAGAGAAATAACTCCCCCAGCATGGCCATAGCTCAGAAGGTACAGAGAACTCACTGTCTCTGCAGCACATTCCCCTTCCCGTGAAGCATACTGGCATACCAAGAAGAGACGAATACTAGACTCAGAGAGGTTATTGATTTTCCCAAGCTCACACAGCTCGGAAACGGTGGAGCTGGGACTAGAATCCAGGTTTGACTGATCCCAGAGCCCACTTTCCCAGTTTCTTTGCTCCAGGTCTTACTCCAAGCTGATAGCCTAGGCACTAAAAGGTCAAGTGTGGAGGGCTGTTGTCTCCATCCCAGGTAGGAGGAGGCTGAGGCTCAGGGAGGAAATATGCAAGCCCAAGGCCACTCCATCAATTGGAGGTAGAGCCAGGCCAATGCCAGCCTCCTGGTTCTGACAATATTCCTGTCACCACCACGGGAAGGCCTCCCAGGACCAGCTGGACCCCTAGAGGAAGGATAGTGAACCAAGGCCACTTCTCTTCACATCTCAGTATAACTAGGGACACCTACTCTAAGCCAAGGTGCTGCCCACCCCCAGGTAAGCACAGACCCCCCCACAAACCTCTCACCCCCACCAATGTTCCCTGTGCCCAAGGGAGCTAGGGAGAGGCAGACAGGAGGAAGGAGGTGCACAGGGCTCCTGTCAGATGACCATGCATGCTAGGGTAGGCAAAGCATTGCAACCAAGGTGTACCTTTCGTCCAAGAGGTCCTGGATTCCCAGGGAGCCCAGGCAAGCCCATGTCGCCCTGCAAAACACAGACAAGGGGGTAAGCTGGGGGAATGGGAGCAGAGGCACTCCTTAAATTGAATGTGTGACTTCATATGGCCAGTTGTTTGTAAACAGGATTTATAGAGACCCAGAAGCCTCAGGGGACATTGGGGGCCTCTGACTAGAGTGAGGGCAACCAAGTAGGCACGGTACCCAGAACCTTGCCACTCAACCCAGTCTCTCCATTGGATCTATTTTCTATACTGGACTCCAGCACAGGATACCATTTGGGAAATTGATCCTACTGCTAAATATCTGAGAACCACTACTTGAAAACCACTGTCCCCAGGGAACATGCAATTCATGTCTCATTCCCATCAGCTCACTCTTTCTCTCTTTCTCTCTCTCTGTATTCTTCATCTTTGCTGGGCATGGTGGTCATAAATAGGAGGCATTTCTGCCACCACCAAGACACCTAAGAACAGCACAACCCAGGGAAACCTAGGCCCCTGGACTCCATCAGACCTAGGTACCAGTCCTGCTCTGCACTGACCAGCTATGTGACCTCCAGCAAGCCACCCCCCTCTGGGGCCTGCTTTCTCATTTGCAAGCTGGGCCCATCTGCTCTGGCTTATAAGGTTCCAATGAGGAGCAGAAGGGAGTATATGCAAACATTTCCCCCCCAGTAATGAATGAAAAAACTTATCAGTAAAGATGTGAAGGAATGAGCTACCTGTGTCTTGGAGAAATCAAAGGAAGCTACCACTTCTATGTGCCCAAGCACAGGAGGCTGGGTTGAGAAGCAGTGTTCTGCCTGTCAAGAGGGCTCTTATGCTGTGCCCAGAGGAAGCCAGACATTCCTTCTAGGATATGAAGGTCTGGAACACTGGGGACCTCACTTGGATTCCTCGGTTCCCCTGTTCCCACCTGTCCTGCACTCCCTCCAGGCCCCTTGATCCGTTTATGGGGTGGACACTTCAGGAATGGATGAAGTCTTTTGGCCTAAGTATATTATTCTCTTCCATGGGAGAAGCTTCTAGTCTCACAGCTCTTCAGAGTTAGGGAGCCCAAATCTCTGGCCTGTTCCCATCCCTCCTCCTAGAAATGTCTCCTGGAATTAACAACCTCATTCAATTGACTTTGAACGTCTTCTGGAAGCTTCCTGGGTATGTGCTACCAAGAAGCTTCTGGATGCCAAGGGTCACCTAGAGAAGGCCCTAGAGAAAACTATGCAGGGCATGAGGCACAATGACATTCACCAAGAGTTTGTCCATAGGCAAAATCTGTTGGTTTTACTGGTTGCAGCCCAGGAAGAAGACAGCAGGAAATGGCTTTGGGTTTAGTGTGGAAAAAGGCAGAAGAACTTCGAGGAAAAGTCCAAACCACATGCTGACCTTCCCAGACTTTCCCGCCTCCCTGACTTTCTCACACAGTGGCCTCTGCCAGGATGGCTCACCCCAAAGCATGGCAGTTTCTCTACTGTCCACTCCCCCGCTTTGCTGAGCTCTGGGGTCCCTGGACACCTACCTTTGTCCCATCGTGGGCCTTTCCTGGTGAGAGCCCTGGGTCCCCTTTCTGTCCCTGAAACAAAAATAATTCCACTTTGGCGGCTGAGTCATCTAGAGAGGATGTCTCCCCACAGACTGTGCTCTAAGCCCTGTCTTGTGCTTAAATGCCCTTCCGTCCATCCCCCACTCACCCAGCTCCCTTACTCATTGGACCTTCCACAGCTCCCCACCGACTGCATGACGACAAAGTCCAAACCCTTTGGTGTTCCAAGTTGTTGGTCCTCTGGTCCCAGCCATCCTGATCAGACTTTGCTCTCCTTCCACCAGCCAAACACACAGACAGGGTCACCTCTGCCCTTTCCCCAGACCACAGCCCATTCCTCAGTCGTGCCTTGTACTTTCCTGCTGCCAGGCCCTGGCCCAGGCAGTCACTCCCACCTAGAAAACCATCCCTCAGCCATCATTAGCCAAACCATAACATTCTTCCCGATGCAGCTTGAACGCGTCCTCCCCAAGCTGGGTCCACATGCAGGTGACATGACTTTGCATGTGAGCATTGCTAGGACTGCCTCCAGGCTTGCTCCCCTGAGGCTCTCAGAGCTTCCAAGAGACACATACAAGAGGCATGCCCAATTCTTTTCCATTTTTCCCATGCTCACCTCACCACTCTGATCACCTAGGGTCACTGCAATAACACCCACTTACATCTGTGTACAGCCCTTCACAGTTTGCAATATTCCTCACTTCGCTGGATTCTCACACAGCTTGCTAAAGTGGGCAAGGGTAGTGTTATTACCCTATTAATTGAGGCTGGAGAAGGAAAGGGACTGTTTGAGGCCCAAGATGAGGCACTGGCAGAGCTAAGACTAGAACCCTGAAGATGAGTTAGAACAGGCAGTAAATCAGAGAGAAACCAACAAGCAGCAGGTTCTTAGAGATAAATCCCTAGCATTTAGGAGTGTCCCCAACGCAAGGATTCTAGCTCCTTAGAGAATGGGGCTTGAGAAAAGGCCCACAGACAGTTCACCAGCTGCATCTCCTGCAGGGCTGCAGAGAGTGCTCCTGGCTGCAGGCCCACTCATTTGGTCCCACCTGGTTAAAATACTCTGAAAACAGCCCTTTGGAAAGTAGGTCCACCCTGATGTCACCTTTCAAGAGCTCCTGATCACTGTCCTTCACCCTCACTCTCATGCTCCCTCCCCCAGCTAGACAGATCCTGAGTCAGAAGTCCTTGGGGTGAAGCTAGGGACTCACAGTGGGACCTCAAGCAAGTCATTTCACTTCCCTGAACCCCCATTTCCTCACCTTTAAAATGGGAGCTGTGTAGCACACACACATAGGCGTGCACACACATGCTTACACACATGCACACACACATGCACACAGATGCTCATATGCATGCATCCACACTCACACGTACACACAGCATTTGCGTACACATTCACATGTGCACACAGGTGCATGCGCACACACACTCATACACGTGCACACTCATCGTCAGCTTCCCAGATTTCTTGGCAAAGAGCCAGTGAGATAATGGCCATGACACGTGGGAGGGGTGGTTTGGCCAACTTTAATTAAATCCCATTTGGTTCTTTTCGTCTTTCAAATTCGGACTCAAGTCACTCTTCACGAGAAATCACCACATTAAAGAGGGAAGGAAACAGCCTTCCACTGCCCACCTACTCTGCACCGAGTACTGGGCCAGGCCCACTCTACACAGCAACTCATTATTCCTCTTAACATACACTTGATGCCACTCAGAACCCATACCAGAGTGCAGAGAGGCTGAGTCACAGCCTGGGGTGACACGCAGGTAAGAGGCAAGGTCTTACCAGGTCTGACTCATCCCTGGTCTGTCTGAGTTCACAGCTCTCACCTCCAAATGGGAAAGCTGGGTCCTTCTCTCACACCCTCCAACTACCCCAGGCTGAAGGGTAGCCCCTCCCTGCTAGGACACCAATTCTCTGTCCATCGGGGCCATTCCTGCAGAACCCGACCTCTGGGATCTCACACTGCAGCTGCCCCTCACACACTGGCCCACCCTCAGCTGCTCACAAACCCAGCTCCACTGCCTTTTATGTCCATGGTGCAAGGCCAGGCCCAGGGCTACCCAGGATTCCGATGGCCAAAAAAGGATAGCAGCTCTCCCCATCCCGCCCTTGCCCACCTCAGTCTAAAGTTGGTAAAGGAGCTTGGCTTAAAAAGCTTTCATGGGTGGGCTTCCACGTATCCTCGTCAGTTTATAAAAGGGAAACAGAGACCTAAAGAATGAGGCACTTGCTCCCTTGCCTGAGGTCCTTACCCAGGGCATTTTAGTTATTTATGGGTATCTCTCTGCAGCCTCAGTTGCAGTAAAGTGCTTGAGATGTAATCCTGGTCCAAGGACAATACCCACAAGTACAGATCCTTACTGACCATCTACTATGACCTGAGTCTCACCAACAAACACTACAGAAAATAATACCACAGTAGGGAATGAGACCCAGGGCTTGCCCATGGGGAACTCTCAAGGGAGAAGCCAGAGAGACAGATGACGATAATAAGTTCTAGAATTTACTGAGTGTCCTTCTAAGCTCTCGCCATATAAATCTATGAAGTAGCAACTATCATTATTCCCATTTCACAGACGAGGAAACTAGGGCACAGAGAGGATAAGTAATTTGCCTAAGGTCATACAGTTAGTAAATGGGATTTAGACTAAGGTACTCTGATTCCAGAGCCCAAGCTCTTTATATTTCAATACACTGCAGATGACAAATGGAGTCCAGGAGGAAGTCAAGAGAACGTGACCCAAACTGAGGCTAAATCCCTAACAGGTCTTACAGTTAAGGCTGGAGGAAGACAAGGAGAGAATCAATGAAGTTAAAACTCAAGGAATGCTCCAGGAACCCTGGTTAAGTGATAGTGTGACTTCTGGGATGGAAAAAATTATATGTCTTCTCAGCCAGACTCCTGCAAATTCCCCCAGTAAGAGACAAGGAATACATAAACTCTAATTAATTGTTTATACCTTGCAAGGGCAGGATCTGGTCACCAGACCTAGCTCTCCAGCCATGAGCCTGTATGACCTTGAACAAGCCCCCTTTTCTCTCTGCATAGAGAACAGCAGACTGGACTTAGTTAAAAGAGCCTTGTGGAACTAGAAGATATATGGGAAGGTATATTTTAACTATAAATGCTGCAAATATAGTAGGAACAAGAACTATGAGCTCCTTTCTTATAGTACGTAGAGTTAACTATAGTTCTTATAGTTAAAGGTAGCATTGGGCAGTGGAGAGAATAGGGGGCTCCGGGTAAATGAAACCCAGAGAGAAGCTGAGACAATGGAAAAACAAATCACAAAGGACTGGGAAATTCTGGGTTGGAAGTCCCTGTAGAAGTCATCGCTGATCCTGAGTACCCAGCACAGGGCCTGGCCCAGAGGAGGCATCAAAAAACTATTTCACAAATGAGCAAATGAATGAATGGAGTCACAAGAGACAACGCTAGGGCTGGGATTGGGTCAGCTCTTGGCGCCAGGCCTGGAACGTCCTCTGAAGACTCTCTGGGCCTTTTAGTACCACTACTGCTATTTCATGTGTTTAGAAGTTCTGGCCAATGCAATCAGGAAGGAAAAACAAAAACTACTAACTTTTGAGGGAAAGAAGAGAAAAGCATGTCCTTTGTAAACAATATGAGTGCCTGTCTAGAAAATCGAAGAGAACTAATTGAAATGCTGGTAGAATTAATAAGATAATTCGCTAAAGGGCATGGTTATAAAACACGCACAAAAAGTACAAAAATAAAAAAGTCAACAGTCTCTTCAAAAGCTGAGAGCCAGCTGGAAAATATAATGAGGAAAATATTCCCTTCATTTATAACAGCAACAACAAAACCTCTAAGTATAAACTTAAGAACCATGCATGGCTTATGCGATAGAAACTATAAAAGTTTACTAAAAGATATTTAAAAAACTCAACCAAATGAGAAAACTTAATATTTGAAAGATGTTAATTTTTCACAAATTAATATACACATTTAATACAATTCCAATAAAAACTCCAAGAGGGTTTTTAAGGAAATTATTAAGATGGGCATAAAGTATATCTGACAGAATAAATAGCCAGAAAATATTTTAAAAGAACAGGGTTGAGAAGACACATAGTATAAAGGTAGTAAATGTCATAATACAAAGTAGTATTTTGCTAACATAAAAAAATACAAAGGGCAATAAAGCATATCTGAATGGCCTGAAATAGACCCTGTCCTATCATATAGTAATCAGTAGAAAAAAAGGTTATTTAATAAATGGTTAATTATTGGAAGGAAAATCAAGTTAGAGCCCTACCTCATATCACCCCTCCCATTGAAAAGTAATTGCAGATGGTTTAAATTTTTTAGTACAAACGATATTATAAAATGACTAGAAATATAAGTGAATACCTATCTGATCTGAGGATGGGAAAGAAATGCCTAATAATAAAAGTAAATAACCATACATTTTACATACGGGTGGAGCACTCTCTAAACCGTCTGATATTATCATAAATTCCTAATCTGTGTTAGCTATTATTTTTAGTCCTCCCACCTAATAGATAACATTTCTAGCTGTGAAAATCATCACAAATACTCGTATCAGGCAAACAATAAACTGGAAAATATTTGTAAGGTAGATGAAATCTTAATAACCTTAATATACAAACATAAATAATTTTTACAAATCAAGAACAAAAGACAACACCCCAAACCCCAAAATAAACAAACTCAAAAATGGTGAAATACGAATGGAAAACAGAGAAGAAATGCCTTCTTCTCATAGATGATCAATGAAGTGAAGCAAAAACAATAATGAATTATCTTTTAAAAATCTCCTCCTCTAATGGCATCAGTAGCATGAATGTGTGTGTGTGTGTGTGTGTGTGTGTGTGTGTGTGTGTGTGTTGACCTATATATTGCTTAATCCACAGAGGAAGGTCTGAGAGCTATGGAGCTGCACTGCCTTATATCTACAAGTATGGGCTTTAGAGTCAAGCCACAGAAGGTTCAAATCCGGTTCCTGCCACTTGTTAGACACGTGACCCTGGGCAAACTACTTAGCCATCACTTGGACCTTAGTTTTCTCATCTGTAAAATGAGGGTAATAACACCTGTCCTGCAAAGTTCCACACAGGATGCTCGAAATGCACACAGCACTGAGTGCTGGGCAGGGCGACTGCAAGAGGCTAGATTCCTTCTTGATACTTTCTAGACTTTTCCACATGTTCCTTAATAAGCATGCCTTACCTCAGGCATCAGAGGAAAGGAAAGGTAGGCTGGAGTCAGAGGCCTGAGAACCTTGTCAGGCTATCTCCACCTCAGCTCCCACCAGCTTTGCTAAGAGTCACCTAGGTCACCCAGCATGTCCTGTCCCACCTGCCTATCCTGCCCTGGTGCCCAAGGGCCCCGAGTAATCCTAAATAATTCAGTGTAAGCCAAGTGGACCACACCAGGAGGGAGCAGCCAGCTGACAAGAAGAGTGAGGTCAGGGCCCTCATTCCCCAATAGGGGCAGCACTGGCTTTCCTGCACAGCTGGAGCTCCGCCTGCCTCTGGCCCATCGCTCCTCACTTGCGCCAGGGCCCTGCATCCCACCTGCTTTCACCAGGGGCCAGCATCAGCATCCCCATCAGGGAAGCCCTAGGCCTCCCCACTGACCAGACCTCACTGCACTGGCCATCAGCCAGGCCCTGCTTCTCAAGCTACCTGAGTGGCCTTCCCGAACCTCACCTGATCATGTCGCCTCTGCTAAAAACCTTTGCATGTCTTCCTGCTGCTCTTTGAATAAAGTTCAAAAGTCTTTCCACCACCTACGGGACTGCTGCCCTCCCCAGCCTCCTCTTGCCCTTTTATCCAGTCACCTACAGCACTTCAGACCTTAGTTCAACTCTCCAAGAAGACCTGCCTCACCTCCCAGACCAGAAAGGCATGCTCCTGAGCAAACCCGGCCACTCAAAACAGCTGCTGGTCCTCGGTATCTTGCTGAACCCTATGACCTGGGAGACCTGAGGCCTCTGCAAAGCCGAAGTCCCCAAAGGAGGTCCCTTCTAGAAAGGAGGAGCAGGTCCTCCCAGGAGACAGGTCCTGCTGCTATCTCCCAGACAGTGTTTCAATCTGTGGAAACCTCAGTTTCCCCATCTGTAAAGGAATAGAGTATCTCCACCCATATCTTAGGTCTTTGCAAGGATGGAATAAGACAAGCTACATAAAGTGTGTGGGTAGTGCCCTGCACAGAGCCAGGACACAATAGATGGTGGCCATTATCATCAGCGTCTGCCTTGACGCTGGCAGCTGCTGCTGGACACCAGGCACCTGAAGCCTCTGTGCTCGCTTTCCGAGGAAGGAACCGCAACCCAGCCCCGGCCGTGGAGTCACAGACCTGCAGGGGCTGAGGCCGGTGCTCCTGCACCAGCCTTCTAGTGCCCTATTGTCATATATCCAGGGCTACGTGTGCATGACTTTTGTCCCAGATTCCCGGACAAGCTAATGGGCTGCAGCAGCTCTGCTCTGGGAGTTAGCACTGACCTTTGGAGGCCGTACAGCTGTCACTCACTGCCTGACCTGGGGCCAGTCATTAATGGCTTTACCTAAGCCCCTGGACCTTTGTAGTTGAGTTAACAAAGAATGACCCTGGGCCTGGGCCACCAAAGTCCAAGAGTCTTCACCTGGTTACCCCAGAGATGACAGCTAGACTGGGTGGCGTGACCAGGAGTCCCTCTGCCCTTCCTGGCCTGCCCCCATGCTCCTTCATCACAGTCACTGAGCCCTTGGCTTCCCAGACCTTCGTATTCCTTTCACTCCTATTTCTCCAGCCATTCTGTAAGACTTCCCCACAAGACCTAAATGTTGCTGGCCTGGCACTCCTTTGCACTCTTGCTTCTCACTCCACGTACCACCCTGAACAACCCTGTTCCCTGTCCCAGCCCCAGAGCAGACAGGAGCCCTGGGACTGGAGGTCCTCACGGTCATCAGAGCACTGGTCACTTTGTGCTCTCATTTAAAAGTTAACTGGGGCCTTCTAAGAAAGGTGGGAAGGTGGCATCTCTGTGTCAGCCACCCCTCAAAGGCTCTATCTCCAGCTCAGAGCTCTTTTTGAGTTTCAGAATGCCTCTCCATGAATCATCTCTACCTAGCTGGGCTACAAGTTCCCCAACCAAAGTCATCTCGTTCCTTCTCCTGGGTTCCCAGGTTCAGTCACCCAGGCTAACACTGGGAAGTCACGACCTTTCACCTCCAGTCCATTACCAAGTCCTCTCTATCATCCCACCTCCACATCATTGCGAATACACCATTTCCTCCTCCCACAGCCTGAGTTGGCCCAGGCTAGCCTCATCTCTGCCCTGCTCACACGGCTCTCCCTGCCTCCGCTCTGGTCCCCACCCCACCCCTGTCCACCCTCCATTTGGCATCCAGTGATATATATCACCCAAAATCTTTCCATGTCCCTTCCCAGCTCAAAACTCGACATGCCTCCTCAGGTTGCATCTTAGGACCCAGTAAACCTCACACTCCTAGTCAGATGTTCAAGGCCCTCCCTAGTTAGCATTAAAAGACCTTTTGTCCCCACTCCCTTTGACAGCTCTAGTTTCCAGCTGCCCTTCCCCACAATCACTCCCAACTAGAAGCTAACTCCTAATTCCTCACTGTGTCCCCAGCCCAGCATGGGGCCTGTCACTCAGGAGACAATCAGGACTCAGGCCGTGCCTGTGGCCCAGTGTGGATCCTCTGCAATGATCCTGAGGACCTCCCACCAGGAGACCCTAGGAAGCACCCAAAACATGGCCCTAATTTCAGCATCCGCTCCATGGCCCTATCTCCAGACTCCACAATAAATACTCACTTTGGCTCCGGGAGCGCCGGGGAGGCCTGGATTTCCATAAGGCCCAGGGGGACCCTGAAAGGGAAAAGAAACAAAAAGTGAGGGAAAACAGGGCCGTTCCACTTCCTACAGCAGCGCCAGCATGTTCCTGCACATGTTCGGCTTTCTCCCCGGCCAAATCTCAGCAGTATTGCGATGGTGCCTCTCTTTTAGGAAGGCCCCCCGGACGCCTGGCCCTGCGCTAAGCACTATTCATACATCATCTCATTTCATCCATTAATCCACAAGGTAGATACTGTCACGATTCCTGTTTTGAATAGGAGGAAGCTGGTGTTTCGAGAGGTTTTTGATTTTTTAGGTCACGCAGCTGCTAAGGGGCAGAGCTAGATCTCAACCTCAGATGTGTGATTTCAGAGCACAAGCCCTTAACAGCTGAATTTTACGGCCCTTTCCACACTCTCTCGAGTTGGTCCCATCAACCCTTCCCAGCTGGCTTCCTCAGGCTCAAATCACATTCAGCTGTTTGCTTCCCTGCTCCACGCCTGGTACTTTCTCCTTTCAGCACCTTTGCCATGCTATTCCCACCATCTGTCATGTCTTTCCCATCTATTCCCTCCACCTGAAACCCAACCCATCCTACAAGGTCCGGCTCAAATGCGACCTCCTCCAGGGAACCTCTGGGGGCTCTTCCTACCTAAAGGTAATTATCCATCCTTCAGACTTCAGAATGACTATTGTCTGAGCCTTTGTTGTTAAGAGTTTGACGAAGGGAATGCTTGGCCTTTTCTGAACAAAGGCCCGGCCCTGCTGTGGCCATAATACATAGTCATTTCTCACCCTTGGATTTCTACAGGCTCTGAGCTTACGGCATCCTCCAGGGCCCTTGGAGCAGCTGGGAAGAATGGGCCCAGAGAGTCAAAAAGTCTTGGCCAGTGTCACACAGCAGAGTAGCAGCTAAGCAAGGGCCAGAACTGGGGACTGTTGGCTTCAAGTCCAGCGCTTATTCATGCCACTAGACTTTCCCAGACCATTTCTGAATCTGCTGCAACAGCTGGGTCCAGTTATGTCCACTTTCTCCAGCAGGCGCCCTGAACTACAGCCTTGCAGACCAGTGGTATAAAAAGAGCCCCAAGAGTCAAGTAATTCCTGGTGGTCTTTGTCCAGTAGGAATAATCTGGGGCATTGAGGTTGGGGAGAGGAACCTCAAAAGGCCCTGCGGTGCCCCCCACCACGCCAGCCTCCAGACACACTGCCCTTGTCCCTGACCCCTCTTGACCCGTCTGGCTAGCTCTGTATGAATTTGCTGCCTTTCTCTCTCTTGGAAGCCAACTTCCCAGCTGCAGTCTGTCACATTCTGACCAAGGCACCTCCCTCTTCCTCGATGCCTGAACTGGGACCCTCCCCTTCTCCGAAAACATCTAGAAAGAACAGTGTTCAGAAGCTCGCTCAGCCTGGAGGATTTATAATGGTGTCATGGGTGATCATCCTCTAAAACAATCAGCCTTCCGACCCCGCCCAACATCCCACCGCACACTGTCTGTTGGCACAGGGCTGTAACTAGGAAGTGTCAAGATCTGGAATCACTCCCGAGCCTCCCCTCCCCCAACCTCAGTCTCTCTGTCCTACAAATGACTGGGACCCAGTGGTCTCTAAGGATCTGGAAGACCTCAGATGTTCACCCCAGCCCAGACTGCTGGGGTCTAATCTTAGAGCTCAGCCTGAACTGGACAAAGGTTGGATGGGAGCATTCGAGGAGGGGCACCTGATCGCACCCCAGAACAAGGCACGGGCTATGCAAGGTCAAGGGTGGCCATGTCTCCCCAGTTGTGCCTCCAGCTGCCCCAAAGACGAAGAGCCAGAGCACTCGGCTACCGCATCTGCAGCTCATGAAGGTGGGGGCTTCCTGCTTTCCTACCCCGACCTCCCCACCCGTCTCCAGCCACTGCCTTGCAGAGAAACGAAGCACATAGTTGAGTGGGAGCCAAGCAGACCAATTCTATAAATGCTGTAGCCCAGAAAGGCGGATAGGGGCAGGGCCAAGGGATTCCCCAACATCCCTCGATGAATGACAGGAGTATGTGGAGGTGGGACGGACATGCCACTGACCTCAGATAAGGCCCTGCCCTGCCCTGAGTACCAGAGCTGCCATCTATGCAGAGCGAAGCTGACATTGCGTAATCCCAGCATGCTATTATCTTTGGAATTGTATGATCTATGGAATTTCCAGTCCAGAAACAGGATGATGCGCGGGGGGGGAGGGGGGCCGCACAGAGATGGACGTCAGGGGAGTCATTTACTCACTCATGGAATGTCAGAGCTGGGAGGAACCTTGGGAATGCCTTATCATGATCCTATGTTTTATTGATGGGGAAACTGAGGCCCAGAGAAGGGAAGGAACTTGGCTGAGATAGCACGGCTTCTTGGTGGACGTATTCTTGACTCTAGACGAGAACTCATCAGTGACCATTTGCCCAGCCCCTGCCACACACAGTGCACTCTGCGAGGCATCGTTTAAGAAAAAGCAGTAAGCAGGGCCTGTCTCTAGCCCAGTGGGGCTCAGCCAAGCAGATGGAAAGATTAGCACACAGATGGGTAAGACCATAGGCTCTAGAGTCAGACCGTTTTGTTCACCCCAGTCCTGGCTCTGATATTTACTCTGTTTGATTTACCCAAAATAACCAAAATGTCTGTGCCTCAGTTTCCTCGCCTATAAAATGGGGACATTGAACCTATTTCTCACGATGGCTGGGAAGATAGGTCACGCACATGCAGCTCTGTAAACAGAGTTCAGAGGTCAATATGAGTTTTAGAAAGTGATCCATGCCATCCAGACGAGCAGATAAAGCGCTGTAGGAGCTCCAAGAAGGGGCTGGTCATCGGAAAAGGAACTGGCACTTGATCTGAGCTGTGGAGGGAGGGGGAATTTGCAGAAGAGGGTGTGCCAGGTCTAGGAGACGGCCTGAGCAACACTGCAGAGGCTGGAGGGCTCGGGAGTGTAGAGTGGGGGCACGGGCAGACTGCCTGGGCCTGAAATACTAGGTCAAAGGGCCTCATCCTGGTCTTAGGCTGCAGGGTCCCCGTGGCCGGCAGTGTTGATGGCACTTCTGTGGTCCCCAGCTCTGGGCATGTGCTCCATGGAGACTTCAAAGCCAGGAGGAAATACCGTTGCATGGAGCAGATTCCATAGCCCTAGGCCTGGGGAGCACAGGGCCAGGCCTGGAGGGAACTAGGGCTCGAGTAATTGCATAACCAGAACCATCCGCTGGGCTCGGAGCTAAAAATATGCCCCAGGCAGCTATCTCTGCCAGGGCCTCGCCAGGCACCCAGCGTGGGAAAGGCTGATTCAGCCTGGGCACAGATGCCAGGCGCCGTGGGTCTGAGTCCTCTTGGGAAGGGGGCGGATTTCCCTATAAGAGGGAGGGGTCCCAGCATATGGTTAAGAGCCTTGGTTCCAGTCCTGGCTCTACCATCTATGAGATGCTTAATTTCTTCATCCCCAAAATGAGAATGAGCATACTGACCCATGGGGATTCCGGGGGAGAGGGGATCAAATAAGGCAGCATTAAGTGACATGGGAGGCATAATACATAGGAGCTGTTCTTCATCCAGAGGCTCGAGCTAGCTCATATTGGCCGATGCAGCCCTGCCAAGCCATCCTTCAGACTCCAGTTGAACTTTTCAGCACAGGGAGCTCACCCCCTCCCTGGCATGGCCTGTCTAATTGCCTATGTCAGCATCCCTACCCCAGAATGGTCCTGTAGAGGTAGGAAGAGGTATGCGAGGGTCATGTTCTCCAAAGTCAGTTTTTTTTTCCTGGACAAGCACCAGAACCCATAAGCTCAGGGATGCGATCTGCAGACATCCCTTCTCAGCCCCAGGTGGCAAGGACAACTGAGACCTTGCAAGAGGCCATCACTGTCCCATGACATGTCTGTCCACACGGTGCCCTTAAGAGCCCTAAGTCCACTCCAATGGACAAAGTGGAAAATGAATGCTAGAGAGGGGCAGGGAACAGTCTGAAGACACAAAGCAAAGCTGGGACTTCAGCAGCAGTGGGACACAGGCCAGAGAGCCAACCAGTGCTCCGAAAGATGGTGTGTGATCACTTACCCGAGGCCCCCGTGCACCGGGGGCTCCCGGGAGCCCAGGCAGCCCAGGGGGACCCTGAAAAGAAAGCAAAACAGCATCAGTGCCAAGTAGCAGTAGAGAATGGGTTCAAGCATTCATTCAACAAACCTGTCCAGAGCTCTGGGCATGGAAACCCCATGGCTGAAAAGAGGGGTTTCCTGAGGTCCCTGCCTGGGGAACTCATGCTCTTGGGGGCTTTTGGGCCTTTGCAACTGCTTTTTCTCAGTCTTTAAAGCTCTCATCTTTTATTACTTAGCTAACTTAGTCACAATGTCACCTCCTCCAGGAAACCTTCCATGATTCCTCCTCCAATTTGGGCCAAGTCCCCCTCTTTCTCTCTAAAGGCCACTATATTATTCATGGAATTGTCTGATTAGAAGCCTACTTCTCCCACTAGACCATGGTCTCCTCAAACAAACTCATAGGCTATGAGTCATCTCTCTCTCCCCAGGGCTCAGCCAAATGTTTGATAAAGTAAAACAGCAAAAGACCTCAGAGCTCAGCCAAGTTCTCTGCAGAGCCAGGGCAGAGAAGGGACTTGT